>JAPMIB010000008.1:0-1457255 GCA_034770305.1 Trichogramma dendrolimi | reverse complement strand
AGGGAAAATAATATTCCATATCCCAATTCTAAAATTTGCTTGATACAGAATCGACGGGTTATTGATTTCAGACTGATGCTGATGAACATAGACATCGAGGTTCGTCCTTTTTCACAGACCCATAATATACCCCGTGTCGTATCAGTATGAATCTGCGAAAACCATGTGCAAGGGAGATTATTGAAGGTTGAAGTTTTAAAAACTGCTTCTAAATCCCTAATCGCAGCTTAGTGGACAGGGGAGTGAGGGTGGAGGAGGGGGTACGTTTTAGGCAGATTAGAAAGTAATCGAAGAGCTTGCATAGAAACATGGGTAATGTCTAGCGATGGTTTCGGTGAAATGCCTGATTTTTGGAACGATAGATTTACCTAGAATTTAATATCGTTTATAAATATGTAAACAATATTATCCTATAACACCTGGTTCAAAAAACAACTTTTTAGACTAACTACCTAAAACTGATTGGTTGAATTATTGTATTTTTGTATCAATGGTGCATTAAAAATATCATGAGCTAAATTTCAGGTTCTAATTAAAAATCAGATACAAAGTTGAAAAAATAAAATATATAGTTTCACATAGACGGATGAAGGCCCGGAAGGTATTTGATTTCTTTATTTTAAAATTTCAAAAAAATTATACTAATTCATAGAAATTATGTGTTGTTTTTACAATGTGAATTTATTACTGATGCAAAGAAAATTTTTCTTGTTTACCATGTAACGAAATATAAGTACGACAATGGTAATGAGACTAAATTGAAGTCTCCTCTCAGCACAAACGTATGGCAGCTTATTTAACTTCCTATAGCATAGCGTTAAATTGCTTCAATTGGTCAATAAATGCGACTTATCCGGGCATAAAACAGCTTTCTTTCTCTTAGCCCCTTGGATATTTTCTACTCATGCGTACATTATGATATTAATACAACCGTAGCAATTGATAGAGCATGAACCTTTATTGACAGAGAATGTTCATTGTATCTAGGCCCAATCAATAGTTGCAGTTGCAGCAATTTTAAATTGTACTCGATCCTACTGTGCGAATGAACTTTCACCGTTTTTGAATGTACCAGTTTGAAGAGTCGATTTGAATTGATACCTTGCATGATCAACCACTATATTTAGAGTATATCCACGAGCTTTGCATAATATGAATGAAGAGAGACCAAGAGATGCAGCCGCATCTATTTTCATATCTCGAGCATGCTTTGTCGGCTTTGTTCGAACCATATTTACTCACTTCTTTATGTAGTGAGGCGAACGTTGACATGCACGTGGCTGGTTCGCTTGTTGCGCTGCATGGTGACATGACATTTAATGCACTTGGCTTCAAGTGCGATTTTATCAGCCGGGTTTGTCGTCATCGTCGTGTAATATGAACTTCGTGTAAGCGACGTCAACAGTCTTTTTCTATGAATCTATTTACCATGGAGAAAGGACACGGCATGCTTGTCGTACAGTACTCAGACTTCATGTAGTTGCTTTGCAGCAGCCGTCCACCTTGAGAAATATACGATCTCTCATATTCAGACGCTAAATAAGTGGTAAAACGTTCTTATGCTCTTTTACAAAGCTCCAGTCACTTGTAAAAGGCTTATATCTTTTTTAAGACCAGCTGTTTAGTGTTAATCTATCTGAGTAAGCTTCATTAAAATAATTATTATCGCAGCACAACGTCACTTTTTTCAAGTGCACTTGGTTAACTTCGAGAAATTTCACTGTATAATTTTCGACAAGAAGAATTGAAAAGGAAGCCTTTCGTATATTATTATTAACGAAAGACAGATGCGGGTGGAAACGCAAAACGTTAATTGACGCATCCCTATATCATTATCTTAGGACACAACAAACTCAACCACGTCAATTAAATCAGTGGGAAACCTATTTGATTATTTTGCCTCACATTTAAGTTTAATTTTTTAAAATAGAATCTAAACTTTTTGTTTATTTTTTGCAGTATACCGAAGTTTTCAGACAAAAACTTGCTACGCACTCCGGGACATCTAGACCAGACCTATCTAATGTAATTTTATTCTGTAATTGGATATCTAGATACATCCGACCCTCCTTTCGAATCCTAATTGTGCAAAGAGAAATTGTTTTCTGCACGGAAACTTACTTTAATAAGTCCGAAAGTGTATCAGTTTCACGCAAAACGTTCACTTATTGGCCACTCCATTGGTTGCGGTTTTAACAAAAACACTTCGAGAGACTTTGTCGATTCTACATAGGATTTTTCACTTGCCTTCTTATTTAGAGCGTTTCTGTGAGCAGAAGTGATAGTTTGATATAAAATTTTTAGTTCCTACTCAAACTTTTCAGCTCATTTTCTTCAATCGATGAATGAATCTGTTAAATACAATTTTTTAGCGTCTCTGCATAAAACTAATACATTTTCGAACAGAAAAAGTTTTTTTAAATACTAAATAAATTTAAATGAAGAAAATAAATATTCAATACGATTGAATTATAGACTTTATTTGTACATAAAATAAAAACGTATTTAATCAAACATAAAACCTACTACGTACTGTACGTAGCATACACAATCTTATCTTAGGAGGTATGTTCTATGCTTCATAGTATAGTTAAATTTGAGTCCTGTCAATGATAATATTGTTTTGCCACTTGAAAGTATTCGTTTTCAGGCAATTACCCGTGGTATACGTCAGCGATGTACAAATGAAAATTTGAAAAATCCTTTTTCATCATAGAAAACCTCTCGCAAAGTGATGAATGACAATAGTGAACGAAAAAAAAAAATAGTTGGCGCGTGCGCTATTCCCATGTATATAATTATTGCTTCTTTTTACGAGCGTGACCGCTCAGAGCTTAAGGTACTCAACATTGTCTTGCTTGCAGTTGGCGGTCTTGTACTTTTTATGCGGCGTACACACTCTACGTACGTCCTATGTACAATCTCGAGCTCTACATAATTATTATCCTACACGTATACACGTACATATGCGTATACGTAGCTCGGATCAAGCGAGAGGTGGTAAATGCCAATGTACTGTGCACGAGTCGCGTGTAATTATACTTGCTCGCGTTGTAAGCCTGCGCGCACGCCAAAAACGTTGCCGCGTACATACATATACGCGCGGAATGTTACAAAGAAAGCGAAAGTATTCATGCTCGAGCTCTTGCTTTGATGAGCTTTACTTAGCGACGTACTTGTAATATAGCCAGCTTGAGCATTAGGCTTTAATGCGCCAATGTTGATTCATTGCAACGATTAATCTGCCCGTTTTAATTTTAGCATAATACCAAAGACAGCAGATAACTGTGCTTTATCCATGCTGTGAGGCTATTACGGTTCATTTTTCTGCATTGGATTTTGTAATTTAAAGTTCAACGATCATGAAACTTTTATTCTTCTTTATGCATCAAGCAAGAGAGCAAGAAAAAAATTATCTTTTGAATTACGTAAGGCATATTCAGTGCTTGAGAAGTACTACCAGCGTAGTAAAAAAGTGCAACAAATCATTTCTCGGAAAAAGCATAACTCCGCGAGGATAATTTGCGTTGGTTTCTGAAGAAAATAATTTTCCCTGAAGTCTTAAACCTAGATCAAGCAGCGAGATATCCACGGAAAAAGCAAAGTATGAATCGATTGCATTTAATAATTGCCGCATGTGCAACGAAAAAGTACTCGTTGACTAGTTTTACTCGTATGTCAACTCAGCCCATGACTTTTATATTTTAAAGTTACAAAAAATATATATGTATCTAAAATAATCAAAGAAACCTTTTTTACATTCTACTGCTTTAATTTGATGTATTGAAATAAAGCTTTGTGCATTCGCTGCAAATTAAAGGAATGGTATGCTTATGTAGAATGTTTCGCATATCAATGCTTGCCACCTGCTATCGAAAAACAGAAGCTAGCCCTGGTCTGATGCCTGTGCCAATTTAGTTCAGAATAGGCAGTATAGACTGGTGCTTAGCGTTATTTTCAATCAAGTGACATATAGAATCTCGCGTACAGTGGAAACCTGCGTTAACCCTATATGCTTGTTAAATTCTCTTCGTTATTTTATGAAAGTGTTGAAAGTATACGTAACACTCGAACGAAATCGAGCTCAAGCCGTCGGGTATCGACGTTTAAACCGAGATGTGAGTAATTTTTATTTTTTTCAAGTAACGGTAATGAAGAATACTACGTCGCGTCTAGCAGCAAGTATCACGCGACATTGGATGTCTGAATATTATTGTTTAAGTGAGTGAAAGTAACTCGAGCCACTGATTGCGCTTAGATCGTTTATATTGTTGGTAAAGCTGTGAATCATATTCCGAGGATAATGAATCCTTTCTACTTGACAATTTATGTAGTTGTGCCTCGATATGATGCGACATTATGGCATTTCAAAAAGTTCAACGAGTGCAATAGAATTAGCAATTTGAAATCGACGCTTGATTGTACATCCCCAGTGAGCAGAATTTCTAAGGCGCCGAGTCGCACAAATAAATAATTATCGTGCCTCGATAAAAAAATACTTTAAATTCTGCAATTACGAGTGAGAGTTCGATGCTCCGATGAAAGGATATTCGATTCATTCGCACCGAAACGCACACATTCTGCATTTTAAAAAGTCACACAGCAATATCCACTGCAGTGCGTACGAGCATGCTTACGATTGCAAAGACGGCAAGCGCCGAACATGCGCGTTTGTGTGGTGAATGTCCATCTACGTATCCAAAAGGGTTAACGAACGACAAAGCGAACCCTTTGATGCACGTAGCTTACGTAAGCGTACGCGCATATCTTTTCGTTTCTCGATTCCAATGCACGTAGCAGGCAGCGTGAAAGAGCTGTCTTTATTCATATACATACGTGCACATATACATTACAGTAGCATGCAAAAGAAAAGATAAAAAGTCGCTTGGGCATAGATCACTTTCTAAAATACTGCGAAAGCCTATGAAATAGTGATAACAGGCAGCGGCAGTACTACCTCTACAACTTATTATAGTAAAACCTTTACATTTGGTGAGAAATTGCGCAAGCAAAGAAATGCTCGCACTCGTGCGAATCACAAAACTTTCATCTTTTTGTGTTTCCACGCTAGACGATCCTACTCGTATATACATACAAATACATGGGTGAATACTGATCATATAATAGACGTAGCCTCAAACGTAGCGTCGATACATTGTGCGGGTGCGCGAAAGTTTTGACGATTTTATGATTCGCGAGCTTGCGCGCACCTTTCCTGCATAAAAAAAAGGAAATCTAAAAGGCATTTGTGCGCAACTGATGAAGCATGTAAACATAAAAACAACCCCTTTTTTCTCCGGCTATCATCGCCGTATTTTACGATGCTTGATTGACTCTTTTTTTGTTATAATAAATCAGGTTTTACCACCGAGAAATTATCTCGGCATATTTTTTCGCTTTGAAATTTCGCAGTACAATGACTCGTGAATTTCTACAAATATGGGTATACGTATAATGCGCAAGTTGATATCGCTTTCGTGAGAAATAATTTGATCAGGGGACTGCTGCTTGTGTGTTTTACCTATGCACAAAAAAAACTGATTATATCTGGTGCAAGGAGAAAGTTTCGAAGTTTACTATTCTTATTTTGATGTAACTGATTTCTTAATCGACAAGAAATTTTTGTTGGCAAGAATGAACAAATTATCACAAGATTTTACACATCCGTATTCACTTAAAATATAATAAGTTTTACAAACTTCATTTTTTTTAGACAACATAAGCATATGCAGTGCGCTATTTCCGGCAACAAGGAGTGAACAAGGTATGTTTGCCGGTTGAAAATACATATTTCTCGATGGAAGTATGAAAAGTTGAAAAAATGCGCATTCAATACTTGCATAATAATTGGATAAATTTTTACTAGAACTACAATTTAACTAAAGAGTTGCATTTCTCCATTTTGAGTAAATCATGAAAAAATTAATATTGTTTTCTCAAGCTTAGTTAAAATTTTTAAAAAACATTATTGCTTTTATAATTCGATTAAAAAACATTGTAATATTTACATTTTATTGATGTGATGACCATTTTCTTTGATTATTCATATAGTCATATGGCATTCGAACTTTTGCTTTGACTATTCATTTTACTTTTGTACTTAACGTTGAAAGCAACATTTTAAAAAACATGCAATAATCCTTGCAAAGGCACAATGCGAAAATGTATGAGAATGCAACCTTGGTAAAACCTATGCGGAACTCTTGCTTTAATTTTACTTGAACTCTGGACCCTACGTACATTGCGGCAAAAGCCAAAGGATTATTTTTATTTTTCGCCACTTTTTGTAATTTCTTAAAACTTTTTTATTCTTAAAAATTCTGCACTTTCGTGCTCGTTTTTAAAGGTACTTCACTTTGAATTGTAAATTATTTTTTGCTAAGGAAGTTCTTAGAATGATAATTATTCTCTGATATAAAAAGAGTTTCATATAAAACGTAACTCAGTATACTTTAATATTTTATGCATATCAATAGTAATAGCTAAAAATGAATTATTATTTGCAGGAAACTTGAATAAAGTACATGTTTTCAGAAAAAAGCAAAAACATGTAAGTAATTAAATAAAATATTTTGATCAATACGTCGAAAATTGAAGATTATTTTTACAAATATATTTTATCTAAAAATTAATCAAAGAAATACTCAACTTTATTATTCCAATGAATTTCAAAACGCATTTGGGGTATAAAATTTACTAACTAATAATTGATTGCAGCACTTCAATTTATCAGTAAACTTTATAAACCAACCAAAGGAACATCTGTCAGTTAGTGAAGGCGCCGAACTTGAAATTAATTACCAAATAATATAGCAAGATTGAACAATACTTTCTTGATTTTTTATATTGCACATGCACCAATCAAAGAATTGACGCGTCATCTTTACAGCAAAATGAATTTCATCGTAA
This sequence comes from Trichogramma dendrolimi, assembly GCA_034770305.1. NCBI lineage: Eukaryota > Metazoa > Arthropoda > Insecta > Hymenoptera > Trichogrammatidae > Trichogramma > Trichogramma dendrolimi. Next base: position 1,450,346 of record JAPMIB010000008.1, on the reverse strand, counting down.
ATTTCAAAGACCTATTAAAAGCTCAACTTTCTCTCTGAACAGAGAACGTTTTTATGGTGCGAAGCTTTAGCATGCATAATGTGTCGAATAAAAAACCATGCCAAGTACTTCAAGAAGACTTCTGTATGCCATCGTTAAGATTTCTCTCTAGAGTGTTATAACTCTTGTTTGTGAATATTTTATATGAGCTTGTTAACTTGTGAATGCATAGGTGCGTGTACCAAATGCGGCTTTTCTTTAGGTCAAAGTTTAATCGTGACATATTTCATCTGAAATCAATTCGTTTTTCACATGTTTTTTTCATTCGGAAACCTAGATCACTGCTAGCGTTTTCAGGACTTTGCGAGAAGTAGAATTTGTCCAAGTATGGTTGAACACATACAACGGTTTTGGATTATTTTGAAATATAGTAATACTCGTTATTACTGTACTCGCGGTCCGAGAATACGCACATTTGAGCTCATTTCACCGTTATTACTGCGAGACTACGGCTAGAGAAATGAACAAATATCGATCAGGGAAAATCGATTTCAGGAAGATAGTCATCTTGTTTTCATTCGATAGTTATTGGTTTGCCACTCGGGTCTGTTGATCGATTCCTTGCCCCGATCTACAATATAAGTACTATTAACTGTTGAAGAACGAAATTACACTGGCGAGCTCTTCCACTCCAAAGTAGATTTATTCTGTGCACATCAGACAGCGTCAGTTCAGAAACAATTAATTAAACCGTATGCTGAGCGTTGATATCCATACGGTTCTGTATGGCTGTCATTATTTGCAATCTTGCATACGGGCACTCATGTGTGCATTAAAATGAAATAATTTTCAGAACACAAATGACCGCAATGAGAGTTATTAGTTTGGTAATGGATTTCTTCAATGTTTCAGTTGGTGCCAACTTAATCTCTCTTTTTCTCTGCAGAGCAATAATAATGTGATATTTGCGTTAAATGCGTTAACGCACATATATATCGCATTTGCGCTTGTACTACTTAAACATGTTCGCGCTCTAATATTACTTTCTTGAGAGTTAACATTACGTACGATTATTGATGAATATGCATGCGCGTGCAGTTTGGCCAGAATGATTGAAAAGCGGCAATATATGGAAACAACAATCAGGTAGAGTGTGAAATCCGCAAGTTGTTGATTGTCATGTCAACATCTTCTCTTCGCGCCAAATTCAATGGACATACAAGATACAATAATGAATGACTTGCGAACTTTTCAATGCCCATTCTTAAGAACTAAAAACCAAGATATTGAACAGCATCGATGCCGATGATTTCACCAGTATACATGAGAGATTGTCATCGCCGTCGAATCAAATCTTGTCAGTAAATAAGTATTTTTAAATGAACGTTGAAGAACATATCTATTAAGCAGCATGAAAAAGTATTAACTTATAAAAATTCATTGTAATTTTTACGTTGGATCGATAGAGCTAGCTAGTATCAACCGAATTCACCGAAATTTAATGTTCTTTTGAATCCAACCACCGCCAGAGTAATTATTCAATTTTGCTATCTCATTGCACCCATATTTTTCATTGTAATTACAAAAAGAAGTCTCAATGATCGGAGAAAACGAACCTTGAGAAAGAAAAGTTAAGTGGCTCATTTGAACAGTCGTGCTAAAATGGCTTGCAAAAACAAGCCTGGTCCATGTAATGAGTTGTACATCTATAGTGCATGCACCTGGTGATGACGTAGCTGCCAAAAATCAAGTACACGTCCGCAGGCACTTAACGAGAGTAGCTTTCTTTTTTTTTCTTTTACGACCCTTGGTATTTTGTGTATTTTTCAATACGCAGCAATTGTTGCCCGCGGGAATTATTAGGCTCAGCATTCATGACTACCCATACTTCATAAAATCTTTTCAGGAAAGTAAGTCAACAGTTCTGTGAAATAAATCAAGCGTAAGATTATTCATTTGCTCAACAAAAAATGGAACTCCAGACAGTGATGAATACATTATTTCTCTAGACATCTAACTAGTTCTTTTTTTTTTTTTTGCTAGATTATTTTGATTTTTTATCTCTACTTTGACACGTTAACAAACACGAAGCAATTTCGTTCGAGTTTACATTTTCTAGTAACACTTTTTTGTGTATACCAGCTTTATCTAAACAGCCTATAGAGAAATAGAAAAGATATAATCATTATCATAGTCGTGAAGCCAAGTTTCAAAGTCTGTTCAGTAAGAAGTAGCCATTAAACGTATACGAAACACGCTAGTGTTTTTTAACTAGTGCTCAGGGTTTAGTTGCTGAGTGTATAGTGCATTTAAACGGCTGGCTACATAATGATAATGCGACATTAAAGCAAATCAGATGGTGTTTCAAGCTCTCGAGCAGCCGTAATGAAAGTTAGCCAGCATCGAACTCGTAAAGTACGACTCAAGATAGGTAGTGGTGGTGCACAAGATTGCAGCACACGTAAACACCAAGTGACCTGGATCATTTGCAGGAATCGCAAAAAACATTATAACGAGCGTCGATGCTCGTGGCAGAAAATATGCAGCGCTAGTTTTACGTATGCAGCTTGATTTGCGCTATCGTAAAAAGGCTAAGCACGCCAAGAATCATCACCTGAACACTGGAAAACAGAGAAAGTTACACGCTCGTATAGTTGGCGCGCGTACATTGCGCTAATCTACCGTGACGAATCTAAACTATCTAATCTCGTACAAAGCCCATCGAGGAAACTCAAGAGCTGGGCTCGCTCGCTGGCAGCAGCAGCAGCACGACGCTACTTTGTTCACCTCTGTGCACGCCTCGGCAGCGACGTCGATTTGCGAGTATGTGCACGGTGCAGCAGAGATCGAGCAGAGAAGATACGTATACGGACCCGCGCTGCACGGTCGCGGAGTCTCGAGTCGCTGAGAAAAACGACTCGTCGAACAACGACGATTGCCGACTGCGTGTACGCTTACGCTCCTCGTACACACGACCCTTATACAGCTGGATTCTTGAATCCTTTGATTTTCTCACATGTTTTGCGAATGCACTTGTTGCACCGTGCAGGGTCGGCTAAAAGAGAAAAAAGCATTTTCGACTTTTCTTGAGAGCTGCGGCACAAATTAGTCGGCTGGATTTTACGTACAGCGTTAGATGCAGGTGAAAGTTTTTTCTTGTTTGCAGCCAGCCACACATTTGCCGAGAGTATATAAGTTATTTTTTATACGCAATTGTATCTTATACAAAATAAAATAAGAAAATGAAGTGTAATTCTACTGACACGACTTACTCGCTCGCTTTCGCCGCGCTGGACCACCGTTCGCTTAGGAACAAAGAGTTAACTCGTTGTTTGAGAAAGCAAAGAGTCTAACTATACACAATATATATGCGCTCCCTACGTTTGACTCTCGTTATGAACTTACGTAAGCCAACTGCTGTCAGAACCTTTTTTTATCTGATATCTTTGTAATAAAGATTATCCGCATTGTTTCATTTTCGAGTGATATTTTCATGCGCCGTTTATCTACACGTATACTGTTAATTAAAGTATAAAGTTACTTTTAATCTTACCTAAGAACAACGCGTTTCAAACATCATTCTACTACTAAATCAATTCAGCATAATATTCAATTGTTAAAAGTTCTGCGCTAGAAACTTTTTATCGAGATAAATTTTATCAGCTCTTTTGGAATAAAATACTAATTTAACTTTTTCACTTTCCTTGAATTCCTAATATCACGCTTTTCAGTAAGTGAGAATGTCTCACGTAAAGTAACTCATGATTCACTTCTAGGCAAAACGAATTGATTTACCCTTGATAAGGATACTAAAACTTGTAAGCTTTTATTTTGTGACTTGTAATCACGTTATATGGTGTGCCCGTGAACTTGTACATCTACTGATCCGTCGAAATCGTTGGAAGGATATAATTAGCTAGTCGTCGACTTCTGATGATTACACTACTTGCATTTCACGTAATACTTTTCGTACTTATGATGGTAATATCGATAAGCAAGCCACAAAAGTTGATATACACATAGAGGCGTGAAAAATTATGTACATTAATCTTGTGTCGATCAAAAATTCAGTGCTGAATTATAGCTTTGTTGTATTGCTGCTACATTGTAATAGCGTAATCATGCTAAGCCGATCGCTGTACTTGAAACAACGACGAAATAGCGCGTAATTATGAACTTTTGCGCTTAGTATTGTATACTCGAAGGGAGCAAAATTCACAACTACGCGTGCGTGCACGATCGGTTAGGATCTATGTGGCCTTGCAGCACGACTGATATTATAATTACCATTGGTAGCTTGGATTCGAGTTCTGATCGAACGATAAACTCAGTACTTGCATTCACCGTAGAAAATTAATAGCTTTGAATTTTCAATTAAAATACATAGGAATATGTATAGGGGATAGGATTATTTATATGCAACTTTCGAAGTGCGCAATTGTTTTGGTATTCTCTATTACTGAATTGATGATTTTGCAACAGCTACTCGCTTCAGATGGGACAAACTGCTCGACTCTAGATTTAACAAAATTTTTTGTATAAAATTCACTCTGAATTGACCGACTAAGTCTGCTTGATTAAAATTTTTTTTATTTTACTTGGATAAATTACTTGGCCAACTTTTACAATATTTTATCAAAACAGCTTCGTCCATGATTTGTGAGTGTAAATTTGACCAATCTCATTATGAAAAGAGATACGCAAAGATAATAAAAATTGTACTAATGTCACTTCTTTTTTATAAACTTGATTGATATCAGAGCAATGACTGCTTGGTCAAAGCGCCTGGGGCATAGAGGGCGGTTGTGTGACGCACATTTATCACCTACATTGCTTGACCGGCGAGAAAAGACGTTAATCTCTGAGATGCGGACGGCTGCAGTTTTTGTTATGGACGGATATGTTTGAATGTATATAGCCACGGTGATGACCTAGTATCATGGTGTCCTTTCGTACGCACACAGTTGGAGGACTGTAGATACCGGTGCGACACACCATAACCATGTATGTGCTTCCTTGCCGTTTATTCTGTTAGACTCACACTGATCGCTATACTACCGCGTAGGGTCTCAATGTTACGCTTCTAGAAGACGGGTAATCGTTACGGCGCTCGTGGCCCAGATTATAAACTTTTATGTTCATACATATGACCTACACAAGTGACCGGGCGATTGGTCAGGCATAACTATGAAACCTACAAAATAAATACATCAGTTCGATTACTTATTTATGTCTTCGGCCTCTATTCCTCGTTCGTGTGTACTACATTTTTAGATTTAAATGCATTTATTGTAAGTCTATCACCCAATTTCAAGATGAAAAAGTACGCTAACATGGCAAACAAGATTTTCAAGCGCGAAATTTTGCTATTGTTTTAAATAGCTTATCATTCTGAAATTACGATGTTCTAACATCTCTATCGAAGATTCGCTAAACCTTACGATAATAGTACCAAACTACAAGATTTTGCGTTTCACTCATGTATCACGCGCAATTAATATTTTAAAAAAGATTAGTTTTAAATTAATACTGCGCCAAACTGTTTCATTTGAAACAAAAAGAAATATTTTATTTAAGTAGACATCGATATTTAGTAGTTGAATGTATTTTTTGGCAAAACAACTTTCTAAAATGAAATTTTAACTATACTGACAGTAAAAAGTAAGCTGCTGATGTGAGTATGATCCAGTTTTTTATGTTACTTTACTTTTCGACTATAACTAATTATCGAAATAGGAAATGAGAAAGTTTGTCATAATCTAAATGAACTCTTGAATGCTTTTTATGTTTACAACTTGAAAAAATGATTTTACTGTTCTTAATTGACGACGTATTTAACGCATTTTTGTACGATTCTCATTCTATCGTGCATAATGTGCACAAATCAAATCAATCAGCTAATTTCTACATTGAAAATTTTAAATCGTTCGCAGAGCCGTTAAACTCCTAGTGATGGTTACTAAAACGCTATAGCTCAAGAAGTCTAGTACGTATTATTATTACTGACAAGTAAGGTTGATTTTTCATTTGAATAAACACTACAAGATCTAGTGGTATCAACCAAAAAATCTAGAAGCAGCTGCTATTGTTGTTAGTGCCTAGGTTTACTATAGCTCTTTAGTAGACAATACCATTTTATATTTTCAGTGTAAAGGGGTATATAGACTGATTTATTTGCAAAAATAATATAAATTACGGATTCATAGCATTTTATGGATATAACACTCTTCGTACCTTAAAAAGGGAATGATATTTTAACTATTAGTATGCAAAACTATATTTCATACTAATATAAAACGCCATCTACAGGTTTTCAGAATAGCAAATTATTAGTCACGTTGGTCAAGAAAATATATTTCCTCAAGACGATAAGATAAACTTAAAAGATATTCCAACATTATGTACAGATGCAATAAGTTTACTTTTAAATGATAAAGAATCAACCTACCTTACCTTCCTCTAAGCAGAGAAAGGATGGTATATCAATAAGATAAAAAGGGAATCTACCATACCGATTACAGCACAGATGCAACAACAGCATGCATAGTAATCTTCCGCTATTCGTAGTACACAATATTTGCGATTCACGTATTCTGGAATAGAGAACCTTTTCGGTATTCGAGAAAATTTAATTCACAAATTCGTGGTTTAATTTCTAATTTCAATTATTTAGTCAACTTTTCTTCTATGTAAATCATTCTAAGTTTCGTGACAATATTGTCTGCAATTGTTGACCGTTATGGGTTTAACAATCTTTAAATTGTAGTCGATGTAGTTTTCCGAATTTCGTAAATTTTCTTGGAATTTCAATGCTCAGAATTTCCCAAATTTGAATATAATGATGTATAAGTCCTTTACTGCATGAATCTGAGTGCAATTTTTGATCATTACGGACTGTAGGTATCTCAAAAGCTTTTTAATAACATTTTCTTCCACTTAAATAAAGCATAATTTCATGAATAGTCTAGGAAAATTGTTTGCATACTAATATACACAAAAAATGCCAAAAATAGTTTCTTTTTTCACGCTTATTGCTATTTTTTGAGACTGGCATGTATGGGTTCAAGATAGCCAACATTTTCATTTAGATTTATGACCAAATGGACTTTTGAATCATTATAGATGAATCCTAGACTAGTTTAAATAATTGAAGATACTAGAAACATATTTTCTGATGTAAAGGTTTGTAAAAACATAATTTTCATGTTTTTTAATTTACAGGATTTTACACTGGTTCCTCCCTTTATTAAAATAAATCGCGTACGCAAAAAATTTTGACCGAACCCTCTTTCGCTTACGTGAAAAGTTGTCAAGTTTTATTTTGCGTACGTTAAGAATTTCATCCCCCATGTGTTTCGTTTATGCGAAAAAGTATACTTTCGTGGATGAATTTTTTTGGTACCTAAGTTCGCGTACGCGAAAATCAGAATCTTTGCTTACGCGTCCGATGCTGAATAGACAGACTCTTTTTATTATTCATGTGTTACAATTCCTTTGAAAGAACGTAAAAAAACTGTGGCTCACACGATAACAGAAAAACCAATAACTTTATTGTCCTGAAATTTTAAGGCAACAATCTACTCGCTTTACTGCTCTGAATGATCTTCAATGCAAAACATTGGTTAAAAAATAACGGAATGGCATAATTTTTTCGAGAATCAAAATTTTTTTATAAATCTAAAAATATTGGGTAACTTTTTTCCATTTTGTTCATTCTGAGCAGAAATATTGTGTTAAATTTCAGAACAATGAAATTAATGGATTTTCTTTGATCATGTTTGCCAACTTGAAAAACATTGTTTCCAAAAAACATTTGAAGAAGACTAACTACACGAGACCGCCAAAAAAACTGAAAATAGTATATTTCAGTGGAAAATATATTTTAGTGGAAAAACAGAAAAGTCCCAGAGTATGTGCAATTAGTGGCCGAGGCGAAGCCGAGGCCGATAAACACGTCCTCTGGGGATTTCTTTTTTCGCGGCATAGGCCTGTATACTATTTTTCATACACAGTGGCCCGAAAATCGCTCTTCCCGCTTTGCCCAGCGGCAGGGAAGAAGTCACTTTCGGGCCACTGGTATGAAAAAATTGTTTACCCCAGCCGAAACTAACCTTTTTCGTCCCGGCGGCCTTTTTCAGCCGCGGCAAAACGAAAACGTTAATTTCTGCGGGGGGATTCATAAAATAGTATATTTTGCACCTATGTAGCGAAAAAGAAAGCCTCAGACCACATGTTTATCAGCCTTGGCTTCTCCTCGGACAATAATTACATGTGCTCTTCAGTTTTCAGCTGGTTTCCAGTTTTTCGCTCCCTAGGCACGTAATATACTATTTTTAATTAAAGGCTGCAAAGTGTGTTTAAAAAGTTTCATTCGGTTATTACTTTTTTACATTGAAAATAAACCTTTGAAAAAAATATACAATTTTATAGTTTGGAGGTGTAAGGTACCATTAAACAATGATACTTGATTAAACTAATGGCTTCTGCAACCTTTGATTGATTTGATGAGTATCTATAATAATTAAATTTATTAAAATCTTACCATGTGTTCGATCGCCTTTTCCTCGACATCGGTTCTACTCCAATTGACATGAAAATTCAAAGGTTGTAAACGATCTTCCATTTCACGTAACCATTTTCTTAAGCACTTCACCTCGTGTTCAAAATCTAAAATAAATTAGAACTATTTAGAATCATATTATTTTATGGTAACTAATATTTATTAAAGTTCGAAATTTGACAAATTTTTTGTGAAACCACATATATCTCAAAATAAATTTTCAACTCTAAATCAGATATGATTATTTTTCATTTGTCTAACAAACTTTTTAAAATTCAAACGTTTCATTTGCTTCGTGAGATATTGTTATTTGCATAAAACATTTTTTTCTCAAAATTTTTATAAATACCGCTATAAGTTAAAAAAATACAATTTCAGTACTGTAACGAAACGATTGAAATTGTAAAGGATTTCGAGCCAGCCTAGTATAGGCGCTGAGCGAGAAACGATGTTCAAAAATGATGTAAAATTAAATAAACCGGCAGATAGTGACCGATAATAGGTGCTGATTTTTAAACTTATGCCCTTGAAAAGTCTGCAAGATACATCGTTAATAAGCTTGAAAAACGGAATATTACGCCGTATTAGCGTGGCGATATATTTTAAAGTACATATCGATTTGTAACAAATTTTGGCCTTGTGTGCTGATTTTTTAACTTAGGCCATTATTAAAAGATGATAGTTTAGCACTGATCGAGTTTTTATCTAGCTAGGCATAAGAGCACCTAGTGTCCTTTGCTGTAAATCGATATGGTCATAATGTAAGAAAAACCCATGATTGTGTGCTGATTTTTAAACTTATGAAAATGGAAGGGATGCAATTTTGAAAGTCATAGAATACATAAAAAATAATGGCATAAGTGCCACTAGTAGATATAAAAATCTAGACTCTACGAAAGATGTGAAAGATGTTTAACCTGAAATCGGTCACTATCTGCCGGTCTAAAATTGTAAAGGGCTTATAGCTCAGCGCAAAGGCTGACTAGAAGCGAACTCTAAAAAACAATTGCGGTTGAGTAGGTTGCTAGGCAACGAATATTTGTTGTTACCAGCGCAGGCAAAATTGTGAATTCTTGGTTAAGACTTCGCTTAACTCAGACGAATAAATAAACTATTCAAAAGTCAATCTTTGCATTTTCATTTCGTAGCTCCATTAATTTTTTAAGTTCCCTTAATTACAAGCACATATAGGTTTACACGCATATGTTAGATTATGAAAACGAAGAAAAAAACCAGAAGCACAAATGTTCACCCAATTATGATAAAATATGTCCCATATTATATATTGTGGAAACCCATACATGAATCCATTATTCTGTTTTTTTTGTTTCTATTCATGAATTTCAAATTTTGAATTTTTACAATAGTATTATGAATTAAAAATAATTGAAAGCTATATTTAATATGTCACTCGATTCAACACATTTGATCTAAGCTACTTGCTTCATTGATGAATCTTATAATCCATGGTATTTTCATTACAATGCTGATAATTGCTTGAATATTTATAAAACTATAATTCAATTATTATAAAACAATAATCATGAAGAATCTTGTGCATACTTTGTACCTTTCTTGTGGTATCAAATGTTTTTTGCAGTATTTTTCCTCTTTACTCAATGAAAATTTAAAAATTTGAAACTTAGAAATGTTTATACACGTTATTTTAAATAACGCTTAGCTCACACGTGGCTTTTAAAATTTATTTAATACGATGCATTTTATTTGCATCAGTCCAAAATTATTACCTGCTGTAACATCTTGTTGATCTAGTTCATCAGATCTTTGCACTGGAGCCATAATTTGTTCAACAAGATTCCATTTGGCATTCAAATGATCCACTCGCCAATAAACTTCTTCTTTTAAAGAAGGAGCTCGAGCAATCAATTTTTCTGCTTGTTCATTAAATAATCTTCTTCGATATGCCTTACGTCGTAGCTCCTCTGTGTGAGCCTAGAAATAATTTTATTTTAGTCAAATCAGATTTATCTACATAAGGATGCATCGAATTCAATTATTGAAAAAGCTTTTTTTTTATGAGCTTTTGATAAAGTTAAATGAATACATACCGCACGTAGACTTTTGTCCAAAATATTTTCTTCTTTCGAATAGACCAGCTCTTGAAGAACTCGTAACCATGAGTACAGTTCTGAGAATTGGCAGCTAACTTCTTTCAACCCCCAGGACATCGTTGAAACATCACCTTCATCCCAAGTTAATTCTCCGTTTGTTTCCTGAAGATATGAAAATTGTTAGAAGAACAACAGTCTCGCAAGTTATTGCAATGATTACATTTATAATCATCAATTTTGGATAGTTTTCATGCAGGAATGGACGACAGAATATGAACATTTTTGAGAATTATAATTAAAAATTTTTAAGATATACTGTTGAAAATACATGATCAAGATTATCTATAAGTTCATAAAATTGTCAATATTCTTTAACCATTATCTTAGCTAAGCTAATTCAACAAATATTTATCACATAAATATTTACCTTGCAAGTATCAATAAGGTTTGTATCCATGATGTAATCGTAATTTGTTTGTATGGCAGCCCAAAAGTCGTCTTTGCTATCTTCTGTCCCCGACCAGTATTTTGCGCATTCTTCTTGCACAGGTTCTTTTCTATAAGAATTATTTAAAATTCAAAGTTATTATTATAATTAATGCATTTTATTTACTTACAGTTAACTTACATTTCTAGACAGTTAAAAAATACTTTAAAATCAAAAGAGAGTTTCATTTAATTTTCGAAATGCATTTTTTTCCCTTTATATTGTATTTTAAACACTCCAAAATATTGATCTTACACTACGATACAGCACTATCAATGCGTTTTTTTTATCGTGGTTAATTTTTTCTTTTTTTCTGAAAAATCATATTTCCATCACGCATGTTTAAAATTTAGAACAAACCCAATTAGCTAAAGCGCCCACATAATAGGTTCCTCTCCTTAACATCAATGCTTACAGTTGCAACATCAGACTAAGTGATCAGACCCATAGGTCACCCTGCACAAACACCGATGGGGTTTTTTTTTCATTTTATGTTTTTTTTGTCATTCAATCATAAACGTACTTCAAGGCGAGTTATTGGTTCGATCACCTCCCTCAAGACTGCAACCATAGCCATTGATGTTCCGAAAAATTAAACAGCACCTGGGCGCTGTAGCTCATTTGATATGCTCTGAATATCACGACAGGTGAAGGCATTTTTCCAAAATATGCAATGCCAGAAAACGATAAGCAAGAAAAATTATAACTTGAAGTATACGAAAAAAAGGCTCAAGAAACCAAATTATCCTTATAAATAATTTTTGCAGAAGCACGGCAGGAAAGTGCAAAACCTCTGTAGGGCTCCTAGAGGTATTCCGCGCACAGCTCAGTGAAAAATCGAAAATTTGAAATTTCAAAAATGCAATGGAAAAGGAAAAGACTCCATCCAAAAAATTGAATAAAAATTTTTCGACTTTAAACTCCCCTTTAGCTATCAAATAATTTGAAAATATTAAAACAGTAAATATTATCTGTAATTTATCGCATAAAAGTAAGAATTTTAAACAAACCTTTTTTTGTTGAGACTGTTGAAAGGTTTTTCCATTTTGCTTTTCGCATGCTCTGCTCTCTCTAGATGTTTGCTAGAGGGTTGCAGCGAAGACAACGAAAAACTCATTTTCATTTTCGTCACCTAAAAAAAAAAAAACAAACGTATCATTAGTATCTGTTATATAATTTTAATGGACAATCTTATTCTGAGCTAAATCTTAAAAACGGCTATCACGGCTTCGTAGATCACGAAGCAACAACGGAAGAAAATTGAAACTGCGTTTTACCGATTATCTCAGTCGTTACATCGCTTGATTCTCACGCGATTACCAAGGCGTCAGAAGAAGGAAGTGCACGTAGTGCCGCTTTTCGCCTCTATTCATTGATAATGCTCAAATCATTATGAGTAAAGCCACACGCGTGCATAATAAACTCATTTTTCATATTGTGCATTTATGGTTATAAGCGGGAATCCTCAAATAACATGTTCGATCTAACTCGTAAACAGTGATTGACATGTTGAATTTGAAAAAGTTTTACGACACCTAGTAAAATATTATTTAACTTTATTTTATCGATGGACGTCATGTTTATTTATTTTACGCATCTTATACAAATACACATTTTTCTTAACATAATCTCATGATTTTTTGCAAGTTTAAGCCAATGGAACTGATCAATATGTAATTATTTTCGTTTCAGCTATGAAATTTGCGAAAAAATATTCAATTTTTTGTTGTAATCTTCAATTTTTCAGTAATTTATTTTTGTTGTTTTACAACGACTATCATAAAGACAAATAATAATAAATAATGGGGTTTTTGTGGTTTGAAGCTTAGATAGTTGATTGCATCTCGATTGTAGTCATAAACGATACAAAGTATACAAACACTCAATTCAAACATTTTATTTTGATTTCGTAAAAATGTTTATTTTCAATATCTCCAAACAGGATGAAGCTAACAAAAGTGAATGTCATTGAAAAAATGATACAAATAGCTTTCTTCCATTTGCAATAAAAACAAACTTGTGAAATCGTCAAACACGGGTGAGTGCATTTCCGTGCCATGCGCACTGCTGGCAAGGTGCGCGTAAGCTCCATGCACACATATTAGAGCTCGATGTCGAGAAATAAAAAGAAGCGGAAAAAGAGCGCCAAGAAAAACATACAAAGCACAAGTAAAAGTAAGAGAAATGTGTCGTTGAGAACGACGAATGACTCATTGACGACGATGCAGCCATCTAATTACATCCACGCGAGTTCTTATAACGGGGACAATGGTCGGAGAGACCCCCTTGAGTGTATACGTTATCGCGCGCACAAGCTCCGAGCTCCGATGACGACGTAACGCTAACTAAGCAAATGTTATATATACCAGCAGTAGTTTTGTGGGCTATTCTTTTGTGTGTTATCTTCCAGCGTAGTAAGATGCGTGCATTTGAATGTGTATAACGTGAGACTTAGGGTTATACTTGCTTATGCACCTTGAATTCAAAGTCTAAAATTTCTGCGACACGTCTTTTTGTCTCAGGTTGAAAGTTGAGTAATAGTTATGTACTCTTGTTTTGAGAGTTTCCTAGCAGGTCTTTTGTATTTTTACTGCGACTTGATAATTATTTCAAGCGGAGAGCGTACTTGAAGACTCGAGGCATGTAGCGATTTTCAAGCACGTTTCATTACATCAATCGTCAGATAATAAATATTTATGTAATTTAGAATGGGAAGGTGTGAGCGGGAACGCTTGTGCGCAAAGTGAAATTCAAATTAACGACGGATGTACACTAGACATGCATCGAAATACATTGAATGAAAACCATTTAAATATATAAGACCAATTATTTACTAGAAATCTTGAGAGTAATGTTTCTACAGTACGTATGCAGGCAGATATAATGTATGCACTCACGCGAGCCTCATTTCGATCGAATCAATTACTGTTGCTTAATAATTATAATTCTATGCAGTACAGTATTAGTCGCATAAGTCGCGAAATACATCATCACAAAGCCAATTTTTCTTCAAGTACAATTGAATTCAGCGATATGTTGCATGACAAGTGACAAGATCTCAGCAATTGATTTCACATGGAGTCGATTCGTCGATGAAAAAAGAATCGTTGGCGCTGCAGCTTGGGAAAGCGACATCTCGAGAAAATAATGATTTATAGCTATATTATTTGCAATGACATCCATAATTTACGTGCCAACGAAGAGTGCAAACTACTTCGCGTTTTCGAGAAAAGAATTACAGGAGCAAAAAGTGGGAAGAGAGACTGCTTAAGTACACACGAATGTACGTGCCACGTATGTGTGCAGTCAATGTATGTTTGTGGCGAGAATTCACACCCATGTCCGTTGAAAGCGAGGAAAACGGAAAAACGAGAGCAGCGAGCGTGTTCACTTGCGAGAAAATCATAACCACAGAAAGAAGAGATGCCCTGTTCGGTATCACTCGATACCTCCCGACCTTCTGCGCCTGATGTACACTACGAATGAGTTCATGATAGCTTTATATACACAAGACGTGTGTTTACAAAGAAAGGTTCAATGCGTAACAGAATAAAAGTATATGATTCACAAGCCATCCAACCATGCTAAGACAAACCAAATTTTAAAAGTAATAATAGTGTCAAATCAAATCATAGGTCGGTATTGATAAGTGCACAATAAAGAAAAAGGTATCAAATACAAATTCGAAGATGAACTATAGACAGTATCGATTGGTACGTTGTAGACGTATCAAATTATCGGTTTTGAGCTAAGGTTTTACGGCCCTTTTGCACGCACAACATGCCACTCGAACTATGCAAAACACGCACATCCAAGTGACAGGCGAAAGGATAATATGAAAGATTGAAAAAAGGAAACTTGTAAATATGAGCGTGAACGGTGGACGCGAAAATAACGTTAAATAAAAGACAATTACCGATGTATTAGTTAGCTCAGCTAGCGAGAGAACCTAGAGCGTAACGCGTTCGACACGCGCGCCTGCAACTGTACATAATTCTTCTAACTCAAGCGCCTCGAGATTTATCCATATATAACGTATGCAAGTCTAGGCGCAATTTAGACATGATGACGTTCGGGACGTCGAGGCATATAATATTGAACAACGAAAGAACCTATTAACAGATTGAACGGTTCGCTCGACTTTTGCGCGTATGAATTCCCAATTGCTGCCCGGGGGTTGGAGAAAAGTTATAATACGCAGCCTGCACGATTCGAGGCTCACCAAACGGCTAGATTGTGTCCTACGAGTATACGTACGTGTGTCTGCGTTGTCATAACTACAATCGACTTAGTGCTCGAACAAACAAGAGAGGAGAACAAGACATGCCCGCGCGATGCGATGAGCCACGTATTTTAAGGATCATCCAGTGCGTGCGAGGACGTTTATCGGGAAAATCGCTTCTTCCAAGAACGTCTGTGTATCGCACTGATCCTTACGTGTATTTTGGAAGTTGTAAGAGATGAAATGAGAATTGATAAATCGATACTCGCAAAAGAGAAACGTGCACGCAACGTACGACCAGTTGTGCGCGCTTTTTAATATTATTTATCCGCGCCTGCAGTCTCAACCGTGTCTCTTCATTAATGCTGCATTCATACTTAGTAATAACTCGTATTATTTATAGACTTCGTTTTTATTGCGCGAGCCTTGACAAGTTTTTTGTTTTCCTTTCTTGCCTTGCAACCACAGTAAGATGAACAAATGTTGCTGAAAAACTCGGACGTAATATTCAGGGCTGATTTCGAAAATCATTTGTAAGGTGGGCTTCAAAAATGATTTGTTATCCCAGCTGTATTCGCGATTCGCATTCGCAGCTTTCGTTAGATGGTCATATTCTTTACGAAGCAAGCGGAAGAAAGTACGTGTATTCGAAGTTACATTCGCATGTATATATCGATATATAAGTACGTTTGCGATTAATTGCCATGTTTTTCTGCTCGGTGCACGCGCATTGCATCGGACATCGAAAATTTCTCGGTTTCATTAATACACTTACCGGGTAAATGCCAGTTACAAGCAGGCTCGATGTCGAATTTCACATGCGAATGATCGATGAGTAAGCGTTTTTTTTTGCGATATAAAAAAACGATGTGTCACCGATCTGTATGTGAATAAATGTGTACTTGAGTTTGTTTCTGTAAATACCGCTTTTAAAATATTAATAAATGCAAACCATAACTAACGTAGCGAGCGCAGGAAATAGTTCACAAGTATTTCATTCGTATCGATTATATGTCGTACGATTGTGCGCCGATAACATCGATTCCATAGAAAAATAGTCGGTTCTCGATCAAGGCTAACCGCTCTTTTAAAATGCTAATTAATTGCTTTAACTACACACGGCTTATTATACTAGTAGCACCTCCTTTGAAGAGAATCTCAAAGAAATTTTACGTTATTTCTGCATGAATCTAAACAAACGGTAAAATAAATTATATTCAATGTATATGGCTACGGTGCAGCCCATTGATTACCGGCTACCTTAAATGACCAATGGTGAATTGACAGAATTCATTCAATTGACTTTTATAACGAGGATTATTATGGCTATTGCAACATTGAAATGAGCGTATGTGCGTATGTAGCATTGCCACTACTATTGCCATAAATGATAAGATTTGTATGCATTTTGGGTCAACGACTTGTCTTTACAGTTAAGCTCAATTAAAACGAATGAAGGGAAATAAACTTATTATAGAAGTTTGAAGAGAAAAGAGCGTTCACGAGAGCTGAGAATTATAGTGCTTGTGTAGCAGTCGTTGCAGCAGCAGCAGCGGTGTCTCGAGTCAAATCCGCGTAACTCGTACCCGTTTGAATAATGTATTGAAAGGTAATAACAATGCAATGTACCTTCGTGATTTGCAATTCAATACGTCATTTTTCATTGCAAGGACCAATTGTAACACACGTGAATTTTTAATGTCGTTTCAACTATGGTATCAAAAAAATATCTATTAGTGGGAAACAAAAGCTGAACACTTGAGAATGAGTTTTCATAAATTCAATGGTCAGCAAGAAGTTTGAGAGGATTCTTTGAAAAATGTGCAACGTATGCACATTTTATGAATTTACTGCAATTCTATGCGAACTGATGAATGCGACAGTTGAACGTCGTAACGGCACAAGAATCTGTAAGCTCCGAGCACGTTTGCGATTACTTGCGTGCTTACGCGTGAGCGATAAGTAAAAAAAGCGAAAAAAATGTCGATATTGATATAGCGAGAATCTTGAATGCAGAGCTCTTGGCTAGTTGTATCGTCGCAATTCGCACATTCTCGGTCTTGCTGTGCGAGAGTAACCTTGAGCACCTGCGAGTTTACGGGTACACATGAATACTGATGTAGATATATTTATAAGCAAAAGATAGGTGCGGAATCTGAAAGTATAAAAAAAACAGCGTGGCCACTCGAGAGCCGAAAGCTGACTCGTGATATATGTCGTACAATTTAAACGTAACAGACGTCTCGCAATTCATTGTGATCAAGGTATATCAGCGGGAGGGACAGAGGGAATCAAGACTTAGACAATGGTGCTCTCTCGCTTTTTTTTCTCTTCGAACGTATCTGCTTTCCACCAAATGTCCAATCCTGATTGTCCTCGTGCTCGTACGTGTTCGCATTTATGTGTACGCGTGTACGTTTTCAAATTACTAATCCGAAAGCCGAAGACAAACTCGTTTCTCTTCTTGGCTTTTCTCGCATTATGACTAGTTCCTTCACGCGTTCGTGTATTTTCTTTTTTTGCCATGGATGGGTATATGAGAGATGACGACTTCCTTCTTTAACGGCGCATGTATTCGCGCGTAACAGTGAAAGAAGCGAGCTCGCGCTCTCGGGCTCGCACCCAGGAGGGCTGCGATTCTTATGCAGCTGCAGCAGCAGCAGCAGATAGCAGCGGCCAGCTGGTATTTTGCGCTCAACGACGACGACGGCGACAAAAACCGCGCGCAAAAAAGGGGCCACGCGCGATAACGGAAAAGTTAGAGAGTGAAAAATAAAAATATACTTCGCAACGAGGGAAAATCTCATTGTCGTGTTTGTATAGCTTCCGAGAGATGCGCCTACGGCCATGCAATATGCTAATGCATTTACAGTGTATACTGCTCAACCGAAGCTACCAGTGGAATGCAGGGCTTCACCATTTGCAGTATTGCACTAATATGCAATGCTAGCCGAACCAGATTATATTCTCGTGTACGCAGCGAAATACACAACAATTTATGTGATCTGCGAACAAGTACTGCTGCAGTCCTCATTTCATCTCTGGTTCACTCTGTTTCTGTCGTTGGACAGCGCACTCGGTGTACTTTCTACCTCATATGTATGCGACCTATACGTTTACGGGGCTGTGTGCGCTCGTGTGAGTATACCAGCGAGACGTGGAACTGGAAATGGCAATCGAGTGAATTAATGAGCGCGTCTCAATCGAAATTCATTTTGGTCATGGCGATGCATTAACCAAAAAGGAACCACAGACCGTTTATTCGCGCAGCTATTACGTGTTCTTTCTTCCGGTCATTCCGGATGTGCAATACGCACCGTCCTATACTACTATACGCTTAACCTTTTCAAGTAGGTGCGACTTAATTGTTAGGCTTCTATTATCCCATCGCTTTTATCCAGATAAAAGCCATTGACATAATCGTAAAATCGGTCAAACAAAGTATTTTTTAACGTTATAGGCAATTTTTCTATTTTATCTTCCCCGTTACGCAAACATCCCTACCTTTAAGTATTTCTAATATGATTTGGATTTAAGTATGAGTTTTTTTAATTAAAAAATTATTTGCAGTAAATATCATTTAGTAGAATATCATAAATAAGTAAAAAAATATGCAGCTCTCTACAGTTAAATGACCTAAAAATTATGATTAAAGAACTTGTCATAAATAATTGTAATTTTTATCAACACATTAGGGTAAAACCCGACGATTCAAAATATATCGAAAAGATTATTTTCTTATGTATAATATTATACATGTAAAAAAATATATAAAGTAATTTCCGAGGTTGAACTTGATAGAAAATGCACCCTTGCATAGAAAGTGATAAGGAGGGTGCATAAGCAATGTAGTCATGTGTATATTCCGAAAATATATCAAATAATCTACTCTTAATATTTATCAAGATAATAGTTCAAAGTAGAATTTTTTTCGTTTCAATTTAATAATGTAGAATGCTAATTAAGTTATTCACATTTTTTTGCTTCAGCAATGGATGTATTAATTTTTAATATTTCAAATATTTCGTAGAAATAAAAATATCCACCATGAAACGATCTTCTTCAATACATTTGACATGTTATAGCAATCCGCGTATTATGGGTGTCGCCTATTTAAATAAATAAACAATGTTTTGTGTATTTTTGCCATTAATCATATTCATTTCTTGAGAGATGTAATGCTAATGAGCCGTATTTTTAGCTACTTCCGACGTTTTATTGTTTTTTTTAGCACTTGATAGAAATCCACTTGTATCATGTTTAGTGGTGTATCAATCTTGTCTAAAACGTGTTAATAGCTATGATTGATTATAATTGCATGATACCAATACGTTTTAATTTCTAATATACCTTCTCAGACATCCCAAACGATGCTAGTTTGATTTTATGTTAAGATGGAGATTTCTAATAGAATAAATTAAAGTTAAAGTTTATGAATTTACCGAAAATGAGTTTGTATTGTCATATGAAAAAAGCATAGCAATGAGAAAACGTCGTGTTCCTGAGGCCAAGAATAATTTCAGGCCGTCAATCAATTTCTCATTTCATCGCAGCAGCAATAGCTGCAACTGCAGGAGTACTTTGAGCGAGCGCGTGGTGGCGGCGTCGTTCAACCTACATCAGGCGCTCGATTTCCCTTCATAAAATTCAAAGAGCAAGCAATGTCGCCACTGAAACTCAAGCGTCCTCACGTAGAAATCTTGGTGGTTGTCTTATGCCGCCGCATAATGACAATTTCTCGCACATGGACTCGTAATATTGCTTTATATGGCGACGAAGGAGGCAGGCGCAGGGGTCCTCGCGTAATAAAGGCACCGCAAACATTTCACGATAATTTGCCGCAATTCCCTGCTATAAAAATTTTCGCCAAAACATTCGAGCCGTTGTGTCTCTATCTGATTTTCCTCTTTTGCTTTTTCTCGCGTTGGCTGGCTAATAACCGAGCTTATTCTGCGCGAGCGATAAACTCTCGAGTGTGTTTTTCGAGGCGAAAATGTCTCTGCGGTCGACTTCGCATACTCTTGAAAGTGCTGCTCTTGCAAACTCTCCCTTCATCTAAATATAAATCCGCGCGGCGACAGCACTCGGCGACTCTGACGGCCATGTCCGCGCAGCTAAGTAGTAAGAAATCTATGTTTATCCATAGCAAGGGTTAGATATAGCATATAGCGAGGAGCTCTGCACCGTGCGCGTGCCGCGCTTGTCTTAGGCGACGTAACGCCTATGTAAGCCGCATTCCACGCTTAAAATTCAAAGTACTGGTCAACGCGACTAGAGAACGCTATTTTACTCATTTAAGAAATATAGCTTTGAGTCAACTTTGGAGCATTTTTTACTTTTATTGAATAACTTGCGTTAAATCTGGGCGTTGAACTCAATTAACATTAAAGTGCATTCCTGCCAACGCACAAAGATGTGCATTTTTAACCATTTATAAATAACTGATAGATATGACAATTCTTTACTTTTCAATAGATCATTAACACCACATGCATTGTACAACGGAATATTTATTGGCTCAGTTAAGCTACGCGGTGAATTTAGACAATTTTTTAAGGCGTATAGTTAATTGCAAGGCATGTTGCAGATTAATTTATTGACTATAGATAGTATTATGAACGCCAATATAATATAAAGACATCAATGTGTTTCTAATATATTTTGTCAAATATATAAAGTACGCATTTTTATCTCGGTATCTTCTAAAATTAAAATGAAATATATAACTGAGAAAGTATAACCTTCGCGCACTAACTGTAATCAATAAATTTGTTATCCAGCAAATTTTACTTGCTATTAACTATTTTTACGCACCTTTCAGCAATACTATTGTGAGTTTCGATACCGATAGTAAGATATGTTCGATAGCAATCAAATTTATCGTATACTTAATAATGGACATACTGTGAAATCCAATACTACTCGATCGCGTGATGTACGCAAGGCTCTCGATTTTCCTGAAACTCATTTTTCACCCTATTATTCGTGACTAAGAGGGCACACCTAGAATAAATTTTGTCCAATGAATAACCGTGCGTATACGAGTTACACTCAACTAAAATGTGTATATAAGCTCTAATCATAACTTTTACTCTTTATTTCTCGATTCAAATAGACTTACAGAAGACAGCTAATTAAATTTTCTGCAGAATGTTCCTTAGAACACATTTTGCTGAGGTAAAATATCTTTCCTCTTGAATTGAATTGGAAGTAATTTATTAGGCTGTATAGCTTTAAATTACTTTTAGTGACATTTATGGGGCGAGAATCTTATTGCAACGTAGGTGATACATTGACAATTATTCATTTGTTGTTAAGGTCGGAACGTATTAACATGTTGTCTTGGGAAGTAGTTAAAATCACGATGAAAATTTTAGAAGTAAAAGATTAAAGTAAAAGATGATAAAAATTATTTTTTTGCATTCTTTGTTGGATAAAACTACAAAAACAATTAGATTATTTTATGAAAGAACACTATCAGATAAAAAACCATTCAAACGACCGTTTTTGTTACGAACTAGAATATTGGAAGATGATTATGAAAACTGGAACTCGTATCCGTAACCAAACTTGTATTCTATGAATGAATATAAATATAGAGATCATATCTTAGTCGAAATAACAATGCCTAGGACGATATTTCTCTCTTTCACTCATATCTCTGCGTACAGTATGTACGAGTCAGCTGGTATATGCCCACAAAATGAGTTATTGGCTCCTCCGCCTATCACTTCTTTCTACAATACATCAATGGGGTATACCAAAAAATTGTAATGCCTTTGTGTTCACACACTTGAATCTCACTCCTTATTTATAGACTACAAAATAGAAGCTCCTTTTGCTGAAGTTTCATGGTTTGCGCGACAATTGACAAATATCTGTGTAGAAATTAGTCGGTGCTACGTTTATCGTATACCGAGTGCTGACAGGATTCGTATCGTACCGCTGTAGTGTTAGCATGAGTATAGTAGTAGACTGAAGAAAATTCAATTACGATTCACTGCGGAGGAGAGCGGAAAATATAATTTCTCTCACGAAAGTCTCAATTTCCATTGCCGCAAGAGACTACGCACAAGCAGTTCGTATTCATTATGATGAAAAATGCAGTTTGCAAGCGAAAACACTCAAGGCGAAGAAAAATGGATATTTGGATCGCGAAGTGAGAAGCTGAGAAAAACTGACCTCCTGTAGCGATACAAAACTAGTTGCGGAGAGGTTAATTCAGTAGTTCCGTGAAACTTTATCTTATAAGACTTATTGGCTAATTATAGTATTAAGACATTTCGATCAATTTTATCCTAGACTACTGCTGTAAGAATAATTTTAGACGAGAACGACACGTGTGACTCAGACTTTGGTATTTGGAATCAAACCGCATTTGCTACGCAGTCGGAGGAATTAGTGTCGCAGTTCTTATTGCCTCCTATAGAGCTTTCGGAATCTTATTTTGACGATCACTTAAAAACAGAAACTGCACGGTATAAGCCTGAAAAATATTTATAAAAGGGAGACAAGGAATCAGCAAAAGCAAACGCTTTAGTTGTCTGTTGCCAAAGCGCGAGTTGCTTGAATATGAAAAAGTAAAAAGTAGCGGAAACCGCAGAGAAGCGCATCTTTCCCAGAATGCGACTTACTCGGGTCCGAGAAAATTTTGAGCTGACACATAACGCGAACTGCTCGCAAACTGCGTAGGTATATATTAAGAAAGAGAGAGAAAGACCGAGACTGGCAGTGAGTGCTATGTGCTTATACTTCATTGCACACACGTACTCGTCGCTGATACCGTGTTCATATACAAATCATGGTGCCGCCGAGGCTGCAACAGCTAGAATTAAAATCTATATGCTCGAGTGTTGGTGGACGGTGGCGCAGCACTGGAGGTGCTTCCTCCTCGCCTTCTTTCGCCTGTAATGTTAATAACATGCGAATACGTGCGCTACGCAAACAAGCCTGCAGTACGAACGCGGGAGACTCTCACCTGTACGTGTACACATAATATACACATGTGCCTGTGATATATACACATATCACTTGCACATATATACACTCATACGTATCCCATAAATGCATAAAAATACTGCCTATAAAAAAACTAGTCAAGACAAACGGGCGTAGGGCATTACTCAGCAACCGAACGACTTGTTGTGTTACACTTTTCTTTGTTCGTTCCTGTTTGCCGCCGATAACATTTCTGTTTTGACTCGTAAAGGAGCTGTGTATCGGTAGCGAGGCTATAACCAAGCTCTGTTGGACGCGCGATTATTTCCGAGCTGCTCCGGTGCAGCATTGGGTCCGATTGCACGCGCAGTGCAGTCGCCGGCTGCTCAGGCGCATACACTCTCTTTGCTGTCACATCCTTCCAATCTGCTTTAGCTGCAGATTGGGTAGCACGAACAACTCGGAACGATCCGAGAAACGAGTTTACGAAAATTTCTCAACTACAAAGCAAACAAATTTTATTATGCTGCATTGCAACACTTACTTTTGAACTCGATGAATTTGATCCTTGCTCCATTTTTTTGATGTTTTTATTTTCGATTCTTTCAAATCGTCCCTGCCTCTACTTCTGTCTCTCCTCCGCCGTTGCTCGCGCCAGATCACAAGTCCGGTTGACAATCGCTCGGACCCATGATCACTCCCGGGCCTTCTGCGTGCGGATCCTGCAGTAGCCTCAAGCAGTTACCGCAGCTCCGATATAACCTGCCATGACGACGAAGATTACGACTGCAAGACAGGCTCGTCGTGCGGCAGGAACATCGGTTTCTGCGAAAGCAGCCACTGGGTGGGCTGCTGCACTCGGGGCTGCGCCGATACACCGATAAAGCGCACAGGCACCGCGCGCACGCACACACACACGCACATTAACGATTCAATCTGCACAGTACATCGAGGCGAACAGTACACCGAGCAGTACACCCGATTCGGTGCAGCGCAAAATGCAGCGAAAACCAGCCAGAGAGATTGCAGGTGAGGTAGGTTTGTTAGCGGGAACGCACACTGCGATGCACTGACAACACGACGGACACTGTATTATACGCAGTGACAGTATATGGAACGAACACGCGTGTGTATGTATTTACCTCTGTGTGTGTGGGTATGCACGTTCGCGAGTGTATATTTGTTTGATGCACAACGAACGAGCGAGTCTGGCGCGCGCACACAGTTTTCGGCCAGGAAAATCGGCCTACTGCGGGTTCAACTCGCTGCGCAAAGACTCACGACTACAACGACTCACTCCCGAGTCTCTCACGGCTGCTCCGCCTTCGAGAGATCGCTGAACTTTATTCGATTCCGCTGTGCGCGGCGCTTCGTATGCCTTGGAAGCAGCAAGCGAGTTCGGGCGCAGAATGTTGCGCGGCGCGCACCACTGACTCAACTATACACTCATGCTATAGACTCGGCGATACACCACGCCGACTGCAGAGTATACTGCCCGCGAGAGAGCTGCAATACGCACGGACGTATACACCGCTGAAGATGTGCAGTCTTGGCACTGCGGACTATAGGCTGTAATTCGCGTATACACGGCGATTCGCCGATCGCTCCGTCTCTTTCGCTCTCGCGAGCGCTGCCGATGTCTATACTCGCACGCACGAGACTATGTACACGCTTACGCTTACCGAGCTGGCTGCGTGTTGTTGCATATGTATATATATGTGTGTATACATACAGAGCGGCAATTCGCACGCAAGAGCGAGAGTCGACATTGCTGCTTTCGACGATTGGCTCGAGAGAGGGTGGGGATCCTTCTCACAACCGCATTATTCGTGACTCACCGCGCGCGCGAGTGGAGGATATCTCGAGTTCGCAGTTTGCACACCTACAGTAAGGCTGCTCACGCAGGTAACGAGTATATAATGCAGTGCGCGCGCCAAGAATCCAATGAATGGCGCACTCGCGACGTTTGGCTTGGCGCGAGCGCTCCCAACGCCGTCGCGTTCGTTCGCTGCGGCTATGGCTTCGACCGGTTACTTACCGGCTCGATTCTGCATTTGTTGTAAAGGTAGCCAATGAGCGTATCGTCGATCCGCTATTCCTTACAAAAACTACCATATCCACAATGAGTAATTCTGCATTCATAAATTCTGACTTGAGCTTTTTACCTCATCTTGAGATAATACGTCTGGTACTGATAAACGATAAATATTTCATAAGAAATTTTATTTTAAAAAATTATGAATTATAATTTAAATTTAAAAAAATATTTTTTGTCTTTACAATTTTATAAAAATATACTCTCTGTTTTTATACATTCATTAGCTTTTCACTTTTACAACGTTCGCCAATTTTCGTTAAAAGCTCCAAACACTGAATCATAAAAAATTTGAAACTCATGTACTGATCAATGAGCTGTTGAAATTGTTATTTTTCATTTTTGGCACTCTGCAGTTTTTCATAATTTTTTGCATTCTTAGAATACGTAACTTTCAGTAAAACGTTCACTTTTTACGAGCGTACCTGACCTACTCGTTTTTTAGACTCCTCTCTATACATCATGACCTATTTTAAGTATCGTTTAAAATGTTGAAATATTAAATTTAATCTTGTTATTGACTGTTTCAATTTTTGCCAATATATGTTGGAAATTTAAATTTAAGTATCAACATAACATCATTTCGATCATCATCATTATGTAATGGAACTGCTCTTTCGCTCTGAGTATAAACTTAAATAAACTCTGTATTAATGATTACTGGTTAACCTCAGATTTTTCATATAGTTCTTTAAAATATATCGGTATAAAAAAATAACTTATTGATATGCATCTTCTTTTTTTATAAAAAAACTCATTTTATAACAATATAAAAATAAAATATTTTAATGGTTCATTTATAAATTATCGTATAACTATATAAATGAGTTTCTCGAAAAGAGACAATTTTTGAGCGAGTTTTTATACAAAATTCTAAATTAATGTCTTACCTAATGTGTGTAATTTTCTAACTACTTTTATCATTGAACAAGTGAAAGATTTTAAGCAACGACTAGTTCGACTAAGAATATTTCTAGATTTCTATAATTTGATTGAAAAATATTATTTGAACAAATACTTGGTTTTTACCCGACTGACTAATGTTTTGTGTGTAACTGAATTTGTTCATACGTGAGCCACAGAACAATATTCCAAGATACTAATCTCGTAAAACTAGGTACAAAGCCTTTATAGAAACAAGATGGCCCTTCATTATGAAGCATACGTAATGCGGTATCTATTCCACTTTTGTATTCTCCCGGTTTACTATTCATGTATCGTGTCTTTACTACGTCAACTGGACTAGCAGTTAACGTAGCACAAAATCCAGCAACTATAGCTGCCGTCAGATGACATGGTACTCCATTAGAAAATATACCGGATTGGAGTAATTCGTCCTTTACAATGTCGTAGCAAACGATTTCTGCAACATTTATTATCACGTTGCGCGTCATATTTGGGAATGTTCCTGAAAAATAATTAATCATTAATATTCAATTCTAAGTAAACAAATATTCGATGAATCAAAACATAATAACGATGTGAAAAATTTATGAACAATGATTAAAATATTGTACGAACGATATTATTTTTAAATGTATTTATGAAGAAACTATGACTTTCTTAGCAGTATAAGACGATTTTACTTATACGCAAAAAAAACGTTTGAGTGCCAGCCAATGAAATGTCAGATCGATGAAATTGAAATCTTTTTTTTGCCCTAGCTGATTATATATCTTGTTGATAAAAAACTTTAGGAAAGTTGGATAAAATATTATCTTGATTTTATAATTATTAGATGGGCTTTCATGTTGGTTACAATACGAATAGTTTATTAAAATAAAATGTTGAATTCAATACGTAAACGAACGTTATAATAACGTGGTTTATTATGGAATAGCTGTGCAGAGTGTTGGTGAAATTTTTTAATTTATTTGGTATTGAGCTTGAGCTGATTCTATTGATCGACTCATTGCATCATTCTGCTTGAAAATTTGAATGTAGATAAATATTTCTTACCTCTCCAAAGTCCCTTTACTCCTTCGTGCACTGCAATGTTTTTATATGCCTGAAGCGTTGACGCATATTTCAAGCTGTTTCCCGCTTGCATCCGAACTTTCACAACATCAGTAGGTTGAGCAAACAATACAGCTAAAGCGCCGGTTGTCATACCAGCTAAAATTCGCACACCAGCGCCAATCGGTGCGTCATGTAACGCTTGCTCCTTGTTGGATTTACCTGAAATGGAAAAAAATTCCCCATTCGAATCCATTTATATAAATACGGATAATTGTTAAAACTATGCCGTATCAATTAAAGAGCTATAAATACCTTGGAAAAAATCAGCATAGATTATTTTCGTTGAATCATACAACCCTAAACGAACACTTGCAAAACACATTTGTCTTTGAAGTCCTGCTGATAGACCTCCGTATAATTTTCTAAAGTATTTTGAATCGTACAATTTCGCAAATTTTTATAATATTTTTATACAGCTTTTAAACTATGCTTGAAATAGGATACCTGAAGCCTTCGTTTTTTACTAATGTTGTTATCGTTTGAATTAATCCAGGTTGTACTGCTTTTACAGCCAACACTGATCCTTCGGATGATGACATTAAAATAGCTCGACTTTCACCAGAAAGCTGATTAAAGTTTTAAAAAGGAATATTTTATTTTAAAAATGAGATATAATAGAATTTAATAATATTTCAAGTATATTTAGGGCTTGTAGTTTTTAAATACCTGCATACGAACTTTAGCTGTATCTAGAGGAAAAGTGACGAAGTCGGCAATACACGCTGCCGTGCCAGCCATCAGAAGCTTTGTTCCGATAGAAATTTCTTCACTTTTTTCAGCAGCCATTTTAGTTGTAGAAATTGGCTTAGAATCAATGATTTTTATAAATCAAAATAAATTGATTTGATAATTCCTCTAACCTCTGACATTTGAACTATTTTGAAGTGTAAATGTTTTTCATGCAATGAAAAACATCAACTAGGCCTAAATTCTTTGAAATGATGTGGATATAAGGAGTGCAGTTCTGCGATCTGCACTTGGTATTGAAATATTTTTCTGGAAAATCCTGTTAACATACTATAATTCTGAAACGATAGTAAATTTCCATTGTGTTAGATCTTTCGTAATACATCAATCAATTTATAAATTTGATAAGTTTGCAATAATTGTGATTTATGGAAGTACGTAGGCAACACCAAGATCATATGAAAAAGAGAG
The DNA here is from genome assembly GCA_034770305.1 of Trichogramma dendrolimi. NCBI lineage: Eukaryota > Metazoa > Arthropoda > Insecta > Hymenoptera > Trichogrammatidae > Trichogramma > Trichogramma dendrolimi. Next base: position 1,421,816 of record JAPMIB010000008.1, on the reverse strand, counting down.
AGTAGTGGATAGACAAGTTTTACTGCATCGTTCGTTATAAAACTGAATATGCTTACCATGTCTATGATTTACAATCGGTTTGTGAAATGTAATTTATTTAGAAATTCGTGGTAAAAATCGAATGTAGACATTTTAAAGGGCTTGATAAAAACTGGCAAAGAACAAATATTGTCTACTATTTTAAAATATAAAAATAACGTTTTTAAGAATAAAGTGTAAACAAAAACTACGTTTGATTACGGAAATGGATTTAATCGATGCAGTATAAGAAAATGAAACTCTTGAAATAGATTGACTTTGTTCTGAAGAAGTATTTAAACAAAGATCACGGATTTCGATACTTGAGCTATTAACAAAGTTAAATATTGAATGTGACAATTTTATTTGTTTTAAAGTATAGACTTAAACAATCACAACTTGCGTATCGATAAAGTGCATTGTCATTCGAGAAAAGAATCTGTATACTCAGTTGACCTATTTATTAAACTGCTATAACTCTCAGTTCCATAAATTAATTTAAAAAATGCTGAGTAACACCAAAAACGATCTTGTTACGTACAATAAACGTAAATTAGTTATGAGTAATGCTGACGCGTATGAATATTTAATAATATTTATGAAAATGTGAGTAACTCACGCTTATCGTCTGCCTGTCTGTCTGTCAGTTATCTTGAATATTAAGGGGTGTAATGATAATTTTAAGAATGTAATGCTTTTAAATTATTAAAATTATGAAAGTTATCGCGGTCAATAATATTATGGTTTGACTGGATAGTTTTGCTTGACGTTTTTTTTAATAAAAAGGGAAATAAATAATAAAGGACGAATTCTTTCACTCAAGAAAAAACATTATACTTAACCTAAAGGTTCTATTCATAATAGATAAATTTTTTCCTTGCAGTTTAAAAGTGAAATGCTTGGAATTTTTTAAGTCATAAGCTGAACAAACTACTCGTAACAACTTTACATAGATATAACATAGTTCGAGCTTTTATTCTGTATATGCAGTACTATTCAATCGATTTGAATGACAACGTTAAAATTTCTTACTACAAATATTTGTATGATTAGATCGATAGATTTCGGACAAAATAAACCCCGATTGTTGATCTTGAGATCTTAATATTGATTACATTCAGGAAAAGCTTAAATATATTTGACTCACCAAGTTTACTTCGGAGAGACTACACTACGACTGGTACAGAATTGATTCTGCTGGTATTATTTATACCGTCTGTAGACAGTCAATATGTTCATTCGTAACGTGACATAAGCAGAATACTAATTGAACTGATAGAAGGGGAAAAGCTCAAAGAAATTGCTATATGATGTGTTGTTAAAACTTGAATCTTTTACAAACTTTTTTCAGAAAAAAATCGACTGATCATTGAAAGATTATACGTTCCTGTGAAAGAGGCGTAATCTTCTTCTATTCCCGATGTCGATCGATTTATATATAATTTTTTCCCTTTTATTTTTGATTTATATTGTTATTCGACAAAATTTTTCATTCAAAATTGTTTTGAATGATTCAAAATAATTCTGATAATTAGCGTTTTCGTATTAGAATTTTTTTTAGAAATATTCTCGAGATAAAACAGTTTATTTAAAATAATAAATTCATAACTTAAACTCTTTTAAATAATAGAGTATGAATTCATATTTTTAAATGAATGAAAATTAATTTACATTATTCAGTTTGAACGTGTTAAAGATAAAGTTAAAAATTTTCGATTCCAGACATATAAAAATTTTCTATCAATCGAGTGATGGAAAAAATATGGTTATATCACTTTGAAAAAAGTAGTATTAATTGAATATTCGAAAAATTTCTTATTGACACAATATTTTGGAAAAAAATTTGCCTTAAAACATACATTCTTCTTTACTTATGTACGACAAAATAACACTGGTTATCCACTAATAAAGTAAACTGCCTTATTGCCGTCTGATGGTACAAGTATTTATTCAATTTTTCATTGTACCTACCGTCAAAATTTCATAAAGAATACCTTTTGTTTTAGGTATATGGTAAATGTTCCAAAATAATATTTTAAATGATATATAAACAATATCTAGACAAAAAAAAATACTCGAGTGAATTTGAAAAAAAAATACTGGAAAAAAGATTTTCAAATGCTGAGGGTATTAATGCATTAAAAATAAATACCAACTTATTTTCATCATTTAATTTTTGAGAAAAGAAAATAATTGTGTAGTACACACTAAACATTCTTATTTTTATGTATACAATTTATATTTAATACATATAAAAAAATTCTTTAGAGTCATTTAAATATAAAAGTTTAGTGTTATACGTCTTTCGAAAATTATTGGGGTAAAATAATTTATTTCACTTATAATTTACTACGATGAGATATTTAAATAAAAATGTTATACCACATATTGAATTTAATCTTGTTCTTTAATATTCACAATCGGTGCGTATTGAATTGAATGATAATAAAATTTTGATTTATTGTCAATCATGTTTCTTTTTTTTTAATTATAACATCATTTTCAATGTGCAATAATGATCGAAAAATGTAAACCAAAATCCATACTAATAAACTTATTCCAAGAAGCACAATAGAAAAAATGAAACAATAAGTTGCTATGTATTCGATGTTGGATATGTCATGGCCATGATAGCGAAGATGATTTGATGGTGAAAACTTAAGAATATGTTCAATATTCCATACAGCCTTATGCAAGGGATTTATGATTTCATCTCTGAGAATATTTCCCATCTTTTGAATGTTACGAGAATATCTAAAAAACAAAAATAACAATGACAACAAACTCTTTATTTAGACAGCAGAATTTTTTTAAACAAATGGTTGTTTTTTATACTTAGGGTCATAGATCAACTTTTCCACAGCAACTTTAATAGAGTGACTTGTCATTGTGTCTACGTGTAAAGTTAGACCTATTTCTGCATCAACGATTTTCCGCCCATTAAAATTCTGATCGCCGAAAAAAGGTAGGGCCAATAAAGGGACTCCATAATGAACAGCCTCTTGCATCGATTGCAATCCACCTTGCATGATATAGGCTTTGACATTAGGATGAGCTAAAAAATAATATAAAAATGAATTTGCTTCATGAATTACTTAATTTGTGCGCAAAAATTTTTAAATTCAAATTTTTTCATTTTCAGAGTATTTGAATCATATAACAGCATATGTGCTATTTTACAGCATCAATACCGTAGTTATAAAACCGGTAACCCTAAAGGCTAATAAATTTATACCTAGAATTGCTTGCTGTGGAGCCCATTCCACAAGCTTGATGTTGTCTGCTTGAGCAGACACATGTCCATCGTGTTTCCACAGAACTCTTTGCTTCAACGAACCAAAAGCATCGGATAGAGCCTTTAAAGCAAGAGGCGGTAGCTGCCGACTTTGTAAATTCGAACCCAAAGAGAAGTAAACAGCGCCATCAGTTGCGTTGTTTAAAAATTCTTGAATGTCCTAAAAATTAATATTATATTTCATTTAACCTTGATCAAATTAATGCAAAGAATTATTATACATTTTCAAAATCAAATTTTCATAACTTATGCGGTACAAGAGACAAAACACAAATGTGCATTCATAAATCAATATAAACTTACTTTTGGTAGTTTTCCTGGATTGCCTGTGATTTGCAGACTGTGAACTTCAATAACATTGGGCAATAATGGTTTTGGATAACCAAATACATGATTATTTCCAAGAATGACAAGGCTAAAGTTACGATCAATAGAGAAACAGGAAACTCCAGGAGAAAATCTTGCAGCTATGCTCTGAGCCTCCGGTAGATGGAAATAATTGTAGTAGATCCTTGTATATGTAGTATAAAGATAGTTCCAAACTCTTTCCTTGAAATCCATTCTACCGGCGAAAGCATAAGCCATATCCGGATTAAGAAACGGATCATCCGGATTTCCTAAAGTTAAAGTAAAAATTCGCGAATAATTTTTTTCCTGAGTCTATTTCAGAATAATATTTCATGTTAATCTTTATAACTTCATCGTTTTTTCTAGCAGTAGTGAAGATACACAATCGCAAAGTAAAATAGAAACTTGTATGAGGTAAAGTTACTTGCCAACAGAATCCATGGCGTAGGGCAAATTTCCTACACTCAAAAATCCAATCAGAACGGGGTAGTTATAATGTTGTACCAAGCTATAGTAACACTGGAACCATAACTGTTCAATTACGATAGCATCAAAAGTTTCGTTGCGAGCGCTGAAAAAATTTTTATAAAATGTTCAGTAATAGAATTTATTATTATATGGTTACTTTTCATTACATGAGTTCAGCAATAGGATCGCTAAATAACTGTTTTTCACAAAGCTTATTGGACTGCTTCATACTTTTCCGTAATATTTCGTAAGCACTCATATGTCTGCAAAGAAAATATTTTTAATATTCATTAAGGAAATAGTTAACTTTGATAATACAATGGCATGAAATGTCACACCTTAACTTTGTGCAATCTTCTTTTTGATAGGTGAAGGACAAATCAATATCTGTATAGTTTTCCATTGGTTTCTGTAAAAAATTATAATTATCATCCATTATGAATTATTTTATTCAAATCAAATATCTTTTCAAAAATGTGCCAAAGATTACATGTACGTGTAATTCGAAATGTTGTCATTAGAAGTAAAAGCCAAGCAGCTCGCTTGCGTAGCATATTAGAAGAGCAATGTTGGCGCGAGTAAATTGGTGTTGAACTAAGTTTGCGTAACTCTTTGCTCAAGTTTAACGAGGAGTTGCACGAGGGAGAAAAGAGTCACATACGACGAAAGTAGTCGAAGAAAATCGTGAAATGCATAAAACTTGAAAATAAGAATTACATGATGAGCTTAAATTGCTCTGTAAGAATGCCACCACTGCTAAGCTTCCAAGCATGCATGCGTTTCAAAATTTGAATTAGTTTTAACGAAAAATAAAATAGAAACGTGAAAGTCACAAAAAACCTTCGACTCTTATTCCCCCTTTCGACAAGTACAAGCAAAATCACGAGCCCAAAATATTTAACCTTCGACTTTTTTGGATTTAGTATTAATAATTTTTCATTGTAATTTTTTTATCGTATAAGATCCATAAATGATTTATGAGCTTGCAAAAACACTTGACTAGCGAGCAAACAAAAGTTGGGCGAATATCTGAGCGCTATCATAGAGTCAAAGAGCCAGAGAATATGAAGGGTACTCGTTGTGTATCTAGCTAGAATACTGTGAACTGAAAATTGTCATACCTTGAGCGGAATGGGTGAAATAACAGTCACTTTATGTCCTCTTTGAGCCAGAGCCTTCATCAAAGCTTGAAATGGTTGTTGATGACTATAACTCGTGCTAGGGCAAATTCCCAAAATATTAAAGGCTTCAGCGCCTGGCCGACGATCTAACGAAAGCATCAGTAGCAGCATTAACCCTGCCAAGCATAGCCGCTTCGACGTATAACTGAGCATTACGATTGAAATCAAGTGCAACGATCCGTGTTGCGATCCAGACGAATATCTAAGAACTTTTTTATACTCTCTACTTTATTAGAATTTTGTTTTTCTTTAAGTTTGGCTAAACTCTTTTATCTTTCTTGGTTACTCTACCGGACTTTTTTTCAAAACTCTAAGACGTAAGTCAAAACAGCTTGATATTTGCGCCGAGAAAAACAATGTGACAGCCGCGAACTTGCAGCGAGAATTTTTAAACTTGTTGATTTCAAGAGGCCACAAACACTTCTGATATCCATCGCGGAAGTCAAGACTGCTGAACGCGAATTAATTAATCGAGTAAATTATAAAGGCTTTCTAGTATGAGCGAAAGATATTCATAAAATAGCGTAGATCCAAGATACATGGATTTCTAAATAGCCTTTTTATAATTCTCAATGTCACGGTCTCAAAAGACCGCCTTTCATACATTTTACTATACATAATCGTATCACAGTGTTCATTATCAAGCTAATAAACTAGATGAATGTTTGAAATTTTTCGGGTATCCATTAAGCTTTGGAATTTATGTTATACAGTTTACTTTGTTTGAAATATCTTCCATTTGTTTTTTCAGCGATATAAAGGAAGAAGTGTTGATAAAGTTGAACAATTATTGTGCATTGCAGTAAGTTCAGAAAGCAATGGGAGCGAAAGCGAGAGCAAAGGCTTCTCACTTTGTACAAGTCATCTTTTTATGGAGGCTTGTTGTTTCTTTCCTCATTACTCTTTGATCAGTTGAAGTTTGACCGTGCTTTCAAGCTGCTTCAGCCAGTATAAGTTACGTCTCAAGTATAGAGAGAAAGTTTTCTTCTTGCGAGGAAGGAAAATGGTTAACGGATATCCTTTTGCAGCCGGAGTCAGCGCGTGCCCTGCCACGTTGAAATTTCGATTTAGTTTTGGTGGTAAATGAAAGAGGCGAGTATAGAGCGAAAGCGAGACTCGGGCAACTGTGGTTGCCGCGTGGTAAGTTCGATTCAATCGAAACAATTTAACTCAATGTGTATAACTCTCCTGCTCCTCGCGCGCCCGGTCCGCCAGAACTAGACCCCCCTCAAGTCCTTGTTCTCTATTCCTTGTACTGCCACAAACGTATATACGTCTGACTGTGTGTGTGTATGTGGGTGTGCGTTCATCTCTTGTGCCCGTCTTTTTTCTTTCTTATCTCTTACGAAGCCTAAAGCTTCTGTGAAAGGCGTTGTTATTTCGTTGTGCGCTATCGGTGCTAGAAAACTTGCAGACTGCACTTACTGTCTCGTTGTAACTACAATTATTGGATTGTAAAAGAAACGTGAGAAACGCGTATTGACTAATATCTTATTAAATGTATTTTCAAGATATATTACTTACTAAAAAGCTCAAAATGTTTTTTAGACATTTTTTTTAATATTATTATACGTAAAAATCGACTTTTCGAATTTTTTTCTCAAACTTTCTTTCAACATACGTATGTTTTAGCTCACATTGATGCATAAAAAAGTTTAATCATTTAACGTTGTATAAGTAACTTGATAAATTGTTTTTCATTCTTAGAATACACTGAGTGACAAATATCTTACCTGCTCAGTTTATAACGAGCTATCAAACTGTTTGAAAGATCACGCTACGTTGTGACAGGTCACGCCAGGGTCTTTTGGTAGTTTGTGATTTTTTCCGTCTAGCAATGCAAACTTTATTGCAAATGGAAAAAAATATAGCTTCAATAACTCAACGTACTAGTATAGAATGATCCCAATCAATTTTTAATATTCTGTTGTGCACGCTTACGGAAGCCATGTGTGGTAATAAATAGAAACCGAAAGAAAGGTTTCATCGGAACGAATAATAATATCAAGTTCTAAATCGGCCGAGTCTCCAACGCCGTTTTGAAAGTGTTAATGTAAAAATCTGTCACATATTATGCAGACGAGATTATATGACAGGATATATATATTCAGCTGACAGTGAAAAAGTGATTTATGTAGGGACTTTAGGCGTAGACTGAAATGTACGTAGCTAGAAATGGTGGGTTGCACACAAACTTGTGCAGTATAATATTAATGAAGTACAAATATTAACTACAGTTTAATTGAGCCAGTAACGTAACTTTAACGTCGCTCGTATACGTCTGCACGCGCGCAGAGCACATAGCTATATTTATAAACAAGTAGTAATACTCTGCGTGTCGAGTTGGATTTTAATGCAACAACGCGTCTGGGTCTCAACAAGGAGCATGAGCAACTCTACGTAATAATATGATGGGTATGAATGTGCTTGTGCATGCGTACGCGGGAGTATGCATGCGACGAGCGAGCCAATAAAGGCGAGCACTAAGCGTATGGAGCACAACACAGAGCATGTCGCGTCATCTCCTTCGTCGTCGTCGTCGTTATCGTCCGAGCGCGTACAATTCCGTTTTAGACATTGTTATTCAAGGCGCAGTGCCCCATTGCTGTTGCCATAGCTCAGCATACATGCAAATGCATCCGGTTAACCTGTAACATTATGAGTGCGCAGCAGCAACAGCAAGCATCTTGTACCCTCCGCCGCGCTCATCGCTACCTTACGTACAACCTTAACTCACTCTCGCCCTCTTCCTCTCCCTCGCTTCCTTTAACTCAAACTTACACGCGTTAAAGACCAAACTTAGCTCCATACCGAATTGCCTCTTCTTAATCACACGTCGTAGTTTTCTTACCACCCGTGTCTCGTGTGCTACTATATTCACATACTTCACTCACATATGAGCTAAAGAGCCACAGTCCCGCACTTGAGTTCGTTATGTATACGAGTGTTAGTACGCGTAAAACTAGATGGTCGCATGGAAGTAATGTTTAAGTACATTTACTCTTGCTTTTTCTTTGTCATCTTCTTTCCCAGTTTTTCCAGAGACAGTGAACTTTTTCGCGAGGTTTATGCAACCGTCGGCCATTGGATCATTTTCTCATAAAACCAGCGTTTACCGAGCTTCTAGATGAGAGTAAATATAACTACTCTCTCTCTCTCTCTCTCTTTCTCTCTTTCCTCTAGCCCCCTTTCCTTTGCCTTTTTATCCTACTTCTTTCACTTTTTTTTACGCTCCAGTGTCTCTCGCAAGGGAGTTATTTTCAAGAAATTTATTTTTCGTTGAGAATTGCACATTGCCTGGTTACGACTGAGCGTAATGCAATATACCTTGAAGCTTACTTTGTTCACTTCCTACGTTTAATGCTGAAACAGACCACTTTTCTCGCTTTAAAAAATATTATCATCTTCACATATCTGCAAAACTAATTAGCTTTCAAACATATGTTAACATTATTCAGGAATATAATCTTTAACAATAATTATGAGACATGTTTTTTCAAGCTCTAGATTAATCAAGAGGGAATAGTGACGGACAACTTTTCACGTAAGAAAAACCAACTAATAAAGCCCTCTTATTATAAAACGTATATGATGGAGTTGTAACGTGTTGAATAAGCCTTACTCAAAATTTTTTCGATTATGCCTGTAAAAATATAATTTATATTTTGACACAGTAAGTACATTCACAGCTGTTTAAGCACTTTTGTTTTAATTACTCTGTACATGCTTCGCTGTCAAGTTATTCATAGCGAGAAAACTGAATATAACGAAGACATAAAGAAAGGAAGAAACGATTTGGGAAAATCGCACGTTTGGTTGAATGAGTGCACAAATTACTTTTCGGCATTAGTCTGACAATCATGAAGGTTTAGGAAGTAAATTCATGAAAAAAAATTAAAAAATTTTTCCAGTGGCTACAATATAAAAATTTTTCATAAATGTACACAGATAATGTATATTTGGGCGTGTTAAAGTAAAAAAAAGTCAAAAGTCATTTATATTCTTCGATTTAAACGGTGAAAAACAGCGACAGAAAATGTAAATAAATCTCAACTTTGAGAGCTGTCCTACCAATTTGGATCAAGAAAAATAAGTAGCGATACAACTAAAACGGAAATATCGTTATAGGCATTATAAGCGAAACATTTTTGTCTTCTCTCGGCTCTCGAAGAAGAGAAAAGGTACGTATGCTCGAAGGTGCGCGGTGGGTAAAACTCCTTGGCGCCCTGCTGCAGCTGCTTATACACATTTATCGTAGCTCGGTCTTGTATGGGAGCTTAGATCCACACAGAGGCGTACTACGCGAGTGTGCACGCATGAAGCTAAGACGTCTGCCAGGACGTATATCCCGATTAAGGTGATAGAACGACAAGGACGATGTCTTAGCGCGTTCGTGCCTGCTTTCATACAAATAGCTATCACATACTGTGGGCTCCTCTTCGCACTGCGACACGTACGTATTACAGCGTACGTAGCGACACATGGCTAGAGAGAGAGAGAGAGAGAGAGCGAGCAAGCGCTTGCGAAACGATATCATCATTGCTTCTGCAGTGCGAGAGATTCTCTCTCTCTCTTTCAGCTCTTCTCGTGCCCGCGCTTTTTTTTCTCTTTTTCGTAAGCTTTTCCTTTGCAGATACGTTTTTATTCGCTTCTCTCTCAATTGCAATTTCCATTCTCAAAGGTACTTGTTTTTCTTTACGCTCAATACTGCGCGACGTCGTTGCCGTTATGATATCTTTTCTCATATGGCAACTTTCATTACACGTGAGCGGCTTCGTTAGGTCACGCACTCACTTATCATTATATACGATTGAAGATGCCGCATATTGCGCGTGCTATATCCAACCCGTGCCATACACGTCTTGTTTTCCAATGGGCTCGTATCTCATTTCGAAACATGGCCATACGCAAAACAAAAAAGAAAAAAGCTCCAGTCGTCGGGAAATGCGCGAGGCTGACCTTTGTGATGAAGCTGCGCGAACGCGCGAGTAACGAGCTATAATAAGAGAGTGGCCTTCATTCTTTCGGAACTTTGCTCCAAGTTGTTGCCTCTGCAGCGTCTTTTTTCTTATTTGAGGCGCGTAATGCCAAAGCCTATGCGCGATGTCGTTGTTCATTACGCAAATGGCAGCTGCTTTGCGAGCAGCACAAGATCATCTTTATTCTCGAACCTTGGAGCCACGGAGAATGAGCATGATTGTCGTGAAACTCGGATTAGGCTCTTTTCGTAATTGCTCATGCACGCCTAAGAGATGGCGCGATGAAAAAAGTTAGTCCACTGAAAAAAAGATTGAAATATAAACATTCTTTCCAACAGACGACGAAAAAAACAATGCAGTCAGTCATCAATCGCGAAATTATTATTTATGTCATCAAAAAGGCTTTTTACGCAAGACCAACCATCGTACATGTTTTGTACGTCACAACTATGTTATGAAGTAACAACGCGAGATAGCGTTTACGTCTTTTACAAAACTATAGATGAATGAATCAATTGAGAGAAAAAAATGAGAAGGTACGCTATATATAAAAAGCGTCTCAAGTCGACTCGAGTTCAAAACGCCTACAACAAAATTTAATTTCATTCTCTGTGGCATTGGAAAATATCATTTTTTTTATTCAACTAATATCTATCATAACAAACGCAAACTATAGAGTGACAAATAGAAAATTTCTGACCTTGAGAATGAATTCGTGAATCGCAACTTGAGCGATTCGCCCATTTGTCAGTGGAATTTTCATCGATTAAGCTCCTGTACAAAACAGTCGCATCTGTCAGTTTTTAGAGGACGACGCAATACATCATAACGAACGAGAGAGCGAGATAAAATGAGAAAAAGTGTAAAGAGAAAGGGATGCAAGTAGCGACGTATACGTAGGTAGGTGCCTGCAGATATTATATATGAGTTCGCGACGATTGTAAGTGGCTAGACCATCTATCTTGCAAAGCTCATACAAACGTCCCGGGCGTTAAAGCGCAAGCCGATATATAGCTCAACTATGATACGTGGTGGGATGAGGCACCCCACTACCAGTGCAAAGACATTTCACAATTCGTCTCATAATATTTCTCGAGCAAATATTTGCTAATAAATATTAGAATTTACAAGCTTATTGTTCTTACAAATCAAACGTGAAAATATCAATAAGGCATCAGCCGATGTATTCCTCAAGCACATAGAATCAATTTACAAGAACAAGTATCAATCCCTTTTCGTTTCAGCTCGATCCGGTTAGATAATCGAACTCAAATGAAATGCAAACGATGCGAAATCAATCTGCAGGCTTTAATATAAACGTATACATAAAGATCCACATGCGCGATCGGCGATCGTGAAAGCCAGTTAATCCGACACGTATTACATGTACATAACTGTTCAATTTGCCATCATGATATTACACTTGTGATAGCGTTCAATAATCAAGTTTCAAGTTGAAAACTATAGCGATGAAATTTATTTTATCCTACGGATATCGATATGCCATTGTTGATATATCGTATGTGTGCAAAGCTTCATTAAATATTTTTCTTTTTTATCCTACATTATCATGGCAGAGATAGCATCTGTTCATTAGTGCGACTCGTTATGCACTACCTCGCATTTTAAAAAATATCGTAGAAATAATAAAATCGATAATTCTGAAGCACGATGATTGAACTCGGCGATCCAGCATAAGCTTGTGAATTTTTTAGCTCACTTTACGGCATAAGCTCACGAAAATTTTGAGATTTTATGCCGCGATTTCTAGGATCGGACCGTCATTGATTTCTATCGTGGGCTTTTACTCTTTTTCGCTTTACCTTTTTTCTTCTCTCTCTCTCTCTCGCTCCGTGGTCCGATTGTTTCAAATGCTCTCGGGCTAGCTCATTTATTCTCATCTCTTTCGCTTGGCTTTAACCACGATTCGTAAAAGCGCGTACGGGAGGGAGATACGAGAGCGAAGAAGAGAGAACTCACTTCGGCTAGCGGCTCTCCTATATAGATATATGTATGCTTATATATATAGCAAGGTATATAACTGGGCAAGTCGTTTTCATTGGAATCGAGCTCGAGCCCCAAGAGCAACAGCGTAGCGCGATCGGACTCAGGGCTGTAAGCTTTCGTTCATTCTCGCTCACGAATCGACCTGTATTTACTCAGGATTCCAACCATTTCACGCTGTCGTGGTAACGAACAAAAGCCTCGCGCGCACCAGCGAGCTCCCCTCGAAAATTAAAGCCTCGCCGTGCTCGCGTGTCTCTCTTTCTCGTTCGTAGCTTCCTACTGTACTCTTCCTTTCGCACTCGCTGCTACTTGCTACCCGCTACCCGCTTTTCGCTCGTTACAACGCACAGCGTCCGAGAATCCGAGTATTGCGGCCCGCTGCGGCGGCGGATTTCGATTCGCTATTTTCGATCTTGTTGAGAGGGAAAGCGAGCGTCGGAGAGCCAGCACCTGCAGCGAGCCTGGTCGCTCATTCCGATTACTGTTTGCTTCAATTTCATCGATGTTATTTGAATAACTGCTTCCGTTTGCGCACTGTCTCTTCATATATTCAGTCGAGAAACTTATACCCGACCGTGCAGTCTCTTACTTTTGTTGCCTTCCTGTTTGCACATTTTTTTGCTTCCATTTCAGTGTTACGCGCAGAGTGTGTCTATATACGCGCGAGTCCTCTACGATGCTGCTCTATTCTCCGTTTGTCTTGATCATACCCGAGACACCTATAGGTGCTCGCGATAGCCAACAGTCCTTCCCTAGCAGTTAAAGATTCCAGTTTACTTTAAGAATTAGGGAAGCTTACTCAAAATCAAGCATTGACTAATAATGGCAAAAGCTTCTTGACTCGAAAAAAAAACTGTCATAAATGCGTAAGGAACATGAAGTTACCAAACATTCATTTGGAAGCTTTTCAATTTTTAGCTTGATATCAGAATTTTTGAACGTTTATAAGATCAATTGTTGTAATATAGATAACGCAATAGCGTATGCATGCGGTATAGCTCGTTATATTTGAATTTTTTTTTAAGAGTTTTTAACAAACGGTAAGAAAAAATACGAGAATAACGTGCACTTTTATTTCATCCCTTTTTCTCAAACCAGTGTATTAATACATAATGTGTATTCCTGCTCGCTCTTGTTATTCAACTTTACATCTTTGTACCAGATACTTTATTTTATTCATTTTTTTTCTCATAGAGTGTGAATGTGTAATAAGTTTTTGAGCACGTTTATTCGTGTTTCGAAATAAATTTGCGTTACTTTTTCGGAAAATCGAAATTTGTATACGATGTTGGCGTTGCAATCAGGGTGTGTATAGTGCAAGGTAAGACAAGCTGCAAAGTAAGAAAAGCTCTGCTTGCGCGAGCTGACGAATAATGGCGCAAGAAAAATTTGACCTATATTTCGTAGAGCACATAAGCATCGGTGGCTGTAGCGCGCGCGGCATCATCGTATCATGGTTTGCAGCTTGTGCAGCTACGGCAAGAGCTGCAAGTTCCCACAGGATTGGGAGTTGGCTTGCGTTCGGTGCGATCTTCTTACCGCTCGCGTATACACCGTAAGATACATCGGGAGAAATGCAGCACGGCTCACCTATACATGCAGCTGACTTTGGCTGCTGCTGCTGCTGCTGCTGCTGCTGCTGCTGCTGCCGTTGCTGCGTGCTGCCGCTGTGTTCCTTGCTTTATGCTCTACATATCTATGTATGTATGCACGTACGTGTGAGAGTACGTAGCGATGGTATGTATATATACACGGAGAGCCGAGAGCAGCTAGCTCCCCCGAAACGCCGCAGCTCTACTTAATATTACAGAGTATTACCCCCTGCATCGAGGCCTAGACAGCGCCAGCTGCGAAATCATATATTCGCGAGCTAGCTTCGAGTTACTTTAGCCTGCGGCCATAATGGCTACGTAATATAGTCGTTGCCCTCCAAAAATATTGATACATCTGCGTATATTATATGGCGAGTTTATTATGCAAACGTTGCTGGATATGCGTTAACAAACGCAAAATGTACCGGGCTACCTTTAGACAAACCACGTAAGAATTGCTTTTCACTCGCTATGTTTATACGAAATTCGGATCACGCGTAAATTTTTGCATCCACGCAGTGAGAGAGAGAGAGAGAGACGTAGATTAGAGATATGTATACATATAGCATAGATGCTATAAATGCACGATGTGGATAGTTGGAGCACGTAATTTTGAAGCGACTGTTCGAAGGATCCGCATAGATCCGAGAAAATTTCACCTCATACCCAGTAGCGTGTGCGCACGCTGATCGTCAATTCGGATATGCGCTCTGCGTAGGCAACGTCGTTTGATGATGTATGCATTCGTCTGCGTGCTTTCCACTAGCTATATCATCACGTATAGATGCAGCTCCAACAACCTGTGATCTACGCTTCGCTCAAATTGTTTATGTTTTCTGCGGTACAACTTTCTTAAACATTTTTTAATGTCAATTTGTTTATTTATTTATTTATTTATCGATTTCGGCCGCTTGAATTTCGTTACACAATCTTACAAATAAAAATTTTCGAAGACATGTACTCATTAGTCATATGTTTTTCTTCTTAATTATCATAAATCGATTGAGCAAACGATCGTCCGCCTCGACTAATTAATGTATAGTGATTAAGACTTAGGTAAATGGTCTAAATGTTTGATGAGGAGATTTTTCATTGATTTTGTTTGTCAAGGGCTCAGTAGTCGCGAGTTAGTACCGAGACATCTTCTTACGCGCAAAAGGGAGAAAAAGGAGTCCAACTAACTTATAAAAAATTAAAGATTAGCAAAGGCGAGTCTGCCTCCAGAGGTTCCAAATAACGTGAAACACGAACACAGAACCTTCGCGACCCTCTTTTTCACTTTGGCGAAGTGCGCGCAGCTATCGAGATCGGGTGGATTCCTCTTCAGTCGACTTTCGATTCTAGGCTTTATTTATAATGTATGTATATGCGCGTCTATATACACGCAAGGCACACATACATACAAAGTCACATGTACGTGCATAGACGTTCTTAGGCCGAACGTGCGAGTTATACGTGTTCGCATGTAGACGTGTCGGTCGTACGACTCAGCTTGTCGCTCGAACTATACATCGACTCTTCTCGCTACTTTTTTTATACGTGCTCGTTGCTTTTCTCTCACTCACTCGCTCGATCCTTCAGAAAAACGTTTTACTAGTGAGCAAAAGCTACCTACACACGAACGTCTATATTTTAAAAACATGTTTCAAAGTCTGTATTTTCAAATGGCTCAAGAAGAGACTGACGCGACGATTGAGCCGACTAGTTTTGTGCTTCTGCAGAGAAAAGGTCAACATCGTCCGAGTAATGTTAGCTGCGAGCTTGTAGAAATCTCACTCGCAACTCACAATTTGTCCAAAGTCCGTGCGCGCCAGCGAGGAAGCTGTTGCACGTACGAGGCTAGCTTCTGCCCTCCATACGTGGGATGCACGTTGCTCGTGAATATTAATTTTTAATATTTGTGCTCTTACTTTGCGCAGTCTCTCTCTCTCTCTCTCTCTCACTCTCTCTCGATAATATACCGAACGCATACACATACGTTTGCTGCTTAATGTTTACTAAACCTCTGAATTATGTAGAGTACGTTTTGGACGAGCTCGTGCATATATGTACACTGGCAATATGCACTTTAAGCATCCCACGGATTCTCATGAAAGCATTTATTTTGCTAAAACTTACAAGTAACGTTCTGTAACAATAGGTAATTCATGCATTTAAATTAAATGTTCGATGTTCACGGTTGATAAAAATACCTTTAAAATTTGCAAATATAATAGTAAATATTTTAATCATCTTTTCCATGAATGTTTTATTTCAAAGATAAATTTTAATTCGAGAAATTCGAGTGAAAAGACTTATCGTAATGAAAAGAACAATTAGAGCGCTAGAAAATTATTACTCCATAAAGCAGCGGTCAATTTTCCAATACGGCTGCTAATTACTTGAACTTAAATCTCTCATGGATAATGAAATCAATGAGTAAACAAACAAATACTTATAGAGTTGATTAATTTTTAGTATTTGGACGAATTATACGAAAACGAGACTGAATTCAATCGACTTTTCAGTCCTTTGATTGACGAACTCGGAGGTTCATTTGAGTTAGACCCTGCACAAACGAATGTGGCAAATAATACTTTCTCGGCACGTGTGTCTTTTATATTTACTTTTATCGGCTGCATAGCTGTAATGTGTCTGTTACGCTCTACCTACAGTTCACAGTTTACTGATACTCGTCTGCAAGCTTCATCTGACTTCTTTTTTCGTGATCTTTCTTTCTTTCTGTGTGTCCGTCTTTTTTCTCATCCCACTCCATCTTTTTCTATACGCTCAAGCACCCTCGTTAAGCGCCGACGTGTTCGATTTTCGAATCGTTGGGTTTTTGGTGAACATTATTTTCGGGCTGCAAATCGGTGGTAGCTTCCCCCTCCATCGACTAATCAACCGCGATCGAGATACTTTTTTTATTTTTTTCCATCTCTCTCATTTTGCTTCTATCCTTATTGTTTAATGAGATTAAGCCAAACGAAGCAGCGTCTTTTTTCAAGACCATTCTTCTTTTCTTTAGTCTTTTCAAATAATTTTGCTCAGCTGTATATGTGACTGTAGACTCTGAACTTTATTTTTGATATTTTGATTGTTGTTAAACAAACTGCATTATACTGGAATATCAACAATTATTACATTGAAATTTTAATTGTGTTAATCGCAATATAATAAAAAATTGTATGGTGCATAATATATTTCGATTTTTTTGACACTTTAAATAAAAGTTTATTACTACCAATCAACTATAATCTGATAATTTGTACTTTTCAATCTTTCTCTTCTCATCGGTAACCTTGCTGTATTTTTTTCTATTTTGATTCCATTGAATACGATTAGCTGAGAACATAATATTGCTTTTAAAGTTTTTTCAAACTTTGCACAGTTTGCATTGCGTCTGGATTATTTGAATTTATTTGAAGGTTGTGCGAAATTCCACATATATATCGGAGGTGATATATTGTTAAGTGAAATATTTTCTCATAGTTTTTATTAGTAAATTTGAAAAAATTTTCTTGTACATATATCTTACTACAACTAACTAACTAACTTACTGTATATTTAAAAAATAATAATTTTTCAAACATCGTGCATGAAATTATGCAGTTACATACTTAGTTTATACAGTTATTAAAGCAATCCATAAACAGAAACAGTCTTTCACAACAATAAATAAATATTAATTTTAGAAAAGAAATCGTCCATTTTAAAGAAAAATTCAAATGCTTTAAGGTGGTTGAATTTTCATTCATTCTCTTTCAATAGACTATATATCCATAGTTGCGAATATTATTGAAAATGTACCTTTCTTCAAAGATGACATCAAAAAGAAGTAAAACAAATAACACTTGACTACTGTTGTTCTTTATTATCTTCAGGATCGGTTTATTTGAAAAAAAAAACATGTCTGCTCATCAGCTTCCAAGCGCTTACATTAAATTCCAATAAATAAAAATAGAACAAACTAATATTTTGACATAACTAAAGCTTTCAAGTAGTTTTGTAATCTACTATGAAGTATAAAAAATTATTTAGAAAATTTTCTCAAAGTGTAAAATGAAATAAAGAATTATATACCTACATAAATATGAATAAGTGCTGATACAGAAATAAAAGTGGAGGCTTAAAACTTATTTTCTGAAATTTATAATAAAAATTTTCCTGAAGTGTTTAAATGTTAAAGTATAAAAACCAAGGAAAAACATTTAGTAGAAGTATCAGAAGCCAATTTTAAAAATTGTTATTTTTACCGTGGTTTTAGCGCTCTCAAATATTCTGTTTAAAATTGGATCGATTAAAAAATTTTAAAACAATAATTAAAAGAAAGGTAAGGAATACATATTATCATTTATACTTAAATCGTGAGTAACAAATAATTTTATTTTTAAATTTTTATTTCTAGTAAATATATTTAATTAACTTGGTGCTTATCGTTTCTTATTTTCATAAAAGTAATATCTAGAAGGTTTTCATCAAGTTTCAATATCATTTCCTAAATATTTTATGTATTCAAATGGTAGTTGATGTAGTCAATTTTGACTTGTCGAATTTGTAATTCCTTTGAACTATTTTTGAAAGTAAAACTCGCGAGAAATAGAGTGTCAGACCAGTGATATATACAAGAGTATAAAGGAGAAACTCGCGTTGCAGGCCATTATCATTTATATGAAAACCTTCGCATCCCTTATGCATAGTCATTATCGTATTTTTTACTTTTCTATTTGCTCTCAGATCATAGCGATTAATACAATACTTTTTCAGTATTTACGGTAGATGATGGATTGTAGAAGAATTTTAATTAAAATGTTTTTTACACTATAATTTTACGCCTGTTTATTTGTGAAATTTTGATCGACAAATTTATATGAAACTAATGAATTATTTTTTCTTGAAATGAAAGATTTTTTATTTTTCAAACGAAAATTCAATGATTGGTTTCTTATAATAATTGGCTATTTCGTTGACTTTTAAATGAAGGGCTTGAAAAAAAATGTACACAAAACACTTAAATGATTAATTAAAATTTATTTGGTTAGTACTTTTTTAACATCAAATTATAATGGCGATATCACAAAATGTCTGGCAAATTTTTTGAGATACACAAAATCCCTCTTTACTCGTACTTTTGATCATTTTTAGAAGTTATTTTACAAATAAAAAACAAAATATTTATTCTTACATTAATTTTTTATGTCTTACATTATGAAAAATAACAGATGATGGAAAAAACAAATCTTCATTGATGCAAGGATGTTGTTTTATGTGTGAAAATCCAAGTAATCATAAACGAGCGAGGTATAGTGCTTTTACAATACAATCAATTGAATGTTCCTGTAGTGGGGAATATGAAAACAACCATAGAAACCTACCCACTTGTTGATTTTCTATTTTTATTGTAATGATTCTGATTTAGGGACACTGACTTACTATTCAATTTGATATCTATTGATAAGAATATATACATACTTAAGCACAAGGTGATATTTCATATGGATACTCCTGTCGCTCTCAACAATATTCATTATTTTTCGCAAGCTTAGCAGTTACTTATATAAATATATTCACATTATTTTATTTACAGGATAAAATATAAATTATGTACTCGCAACAAAATGGTATTTTATTTGATTATTAATTATATGTTCTAAACAAATACTTGATTGGACGTACACAATGCCGGATGATTTTTTTTTAAATTGCTGACTAATTCCTTATTCTATCATGTGATTACAGTTTATTGCATTACAATAATAACTAAGATACGTAATAATAAGACTCGAATAACAAGAAAATTACATCCATATATTTTGAATGTTCAACCATATTTTTTTTAAAATTATATTGATTTTCTTGCTAAAATGTACAAATAACATTAAATATTGCAAAGATGTATATAATTTGGCACTTTTTACTATTTGAAAATATTTACATCACGTGTCACTGAAATAAAATAAATTTTCACCGAAAAAACTTCTTGCACACAATTAAAACGCAATATTACCACGCTTATAGATAGTTATTATTTTATCGGTATAGTTCGTAATATTACCTGAGTATGATTACACTTCTTAACCGGCAAAAACTGATGAAGATCATTTTTATTTTGTATATTTGTACACATAACTATGATTAATTTATACACAATTCTATTTACAATTATTTTAAGCATAAATATATAAATACAATCTCAACATAAAAGCATCAATTCAAATGGTATATTTTATTTTGCATCTGATCTCAAGCACCAAGAACTTATTTTATGAAATTATTTTTCCAATTTTTTTCTTCTATAATTTATTAATTATAAGCATCATCTGTTTTAACATATAGCATTTCAAAGTAAGCGATAATACTTTCAATCGTTTTTATGTTACTGTCTGTCAAATACGACGAAACATTTCAAATGTCATAATTTTTTAGATTTCAATCTAAGCTAATATAACCATGTGCTTTCATTGAATACCATCAGATATGACTTATTCAGCGTTTGAACACGTTTTTGTTGTTTTTTTTATATGTGTCACAATTTATTACTTTTTTTCCTTGGAGAGTATTAAATGCAAAAAATTGCTTGCCTAAAATTCAGTTATTAAAAGATCTGATGCGCTTCCATACGCAACAGGTGAAAAAATCGTGCAAAAAATGAGATACATGACAGATGTGAATCAAATTAAACATTAAAAGTTCTATCGCGTTAAACTCGTGTTAAATAAAATCGCGCGCATGCTTCATCTAAAAGGCTTCGCACCAACTTTAATGGATCCGTGCGGAAGTAGGTTCATTTGAAGGTGTAACTCTTTAACTCAATAACGAAAAAGAACGAAGAGGCAAGACAGATTCTGTTTCTGCGGCGAAGAGAAGGAGAGAGAACGAGAAGTGAGTAAGTTGAACTCGTGCGTGAATTAATTCTTGCGCGTATGTATGGGTGTATATAGGCAGATAGGTGGAGGGAGACAGAACTAACGCAGTGTCTGCTTATTTAGCACTTTCACTAAATAGGGAATGGGGGTAAAGACTTTGTCTTTCGCTCTTTTTCTTCGACAGTCGCGTTCGCGACCACGAGAAGTTAGTTAGTTTGACTGTCGAAGCGCTTGGTCGAGCTTTTGCGGCCAGCGAAATTGACGTTGGTGCGCGCGTCTGTCGTCCCTGTGCACAAGTGGATTTTACTGGTCTCCCACGAAAATTTCGCTAACTCTCATTCGGAATCATTGCTGTGCGCTAGCTTACTAGATGCCAGATGCAACAGTCTAACTTATTAGCAAATCCAGGACCAAGACCTTTTTGCACCCTAGTCCATTTGATGTCTCGATTCGGCTAATACAGTTTGCTCTTATCGCACATGAACCATTCCACAGTTCACTTTGGACTAGCAAAATTTAAATTTTACCTACTGCATGCATATCGAAAGCAACGAAAAAAAATAGAAATGAATTTATTTGAAAGTGAGAAGGTACAGAATTGTTTTTTC
Organism: Trichogramma dendrolimi; assembly: GCA_034770305.1. Classification (NCBI taxonomy): domain Eukaryota; kingdom Metazoa; phylum Arthropoda; class Insecta; order Hymenoptera; family Trichogrammatidae; genus Trichogramma; species Trichogramma dendrolimi. Next base: position 1,400,475 of record JAPMIB010000008.1, on the reverse strand, counting down.
TGTTACTACAAAATTGATAGATGTGAGGTCAAATGGAATATTATGATTAAGCCGATACTAAAAGTTTTTTTCTACTTGTTCGAAGTCGGTGGTCATCCTAAGGGTACTATTTAACTTTAAATACAAACTAAGCACAACTGTAGGGAAAACCCATGCGCTCGTCATTTCATGTTCGCGCAGTGTAAGCGTTTTTCTTGTTCTGATCATAGCAACTTTATACGTATGATAGTAGTATTAATTTACTTTTTGCGTGATTTTTCAAACGCAGAGTCATGAGAATCGGGAATTTTTGGAATTTGTTGCGAGAAATTTACTCATTAAAAAAGGTTACAGCGATTGTTGCGTATTTGTTGTTATGACTGTTCCCGAAACAAGAGTAGCAGTAACCTAGCATAACAACGAGTAATAAAAGTGTGTTGGAGTGAAAAATAAAGAAAAAGCAGCTAGTAGCGTTAAAGTCGAAGAAAGAAAAAAGATGAGCACTCTTAACGCACATAGCGAGGGGATGAGTTTATGTTTCACGAGTGACATGTGATGTACATTAACTCGGAGTCAAATGTATAAGTGCGCATGCGAGTATATTTAGATATTTCTGTACTTTCGTTGGTGCTCTTGGGCCACGCTCACGCGCCCAAGAGTGCTACATGTTCGAGCTTAACTTAAGCCTGAAACGCTTGCAGTAGCGCGTGGAGCGTAGAATAGATCTTTGTTCGATGGGACTACATTAAGTGTCGTTTGGCTCAAAGTCACAATGACATAAGCCAATGCAAATGCTTCGTTAACGAGTTTAGGCTAATGCATCATCCACTGAAGCTCTAATACTCATCTGCCGTGTCATATTCGGAGAACTGATACCCCTCAATTATTCTATCAATCTGTCCTTTTTTTTTATCGTTCGTTCGCATGATTAGTTCAAATTGCCTCGAGAGCATTTTGGCAAATTTTCAGACGAACAAGTATTAAATACCGGGAAAAAATATTTTCCTCCGTTTATCTGGAAAAAAATGTGATGCATGATACTTCGGTACGTCTATGTTTTGGCGTGCTATTGTAGAACGAAGCGACACTTTATTACGTTGTGGGCGGACGGGTAATGCTGCTCGTAAAATTGACTTGGTTGTTGGGTTGAGAGAAGAAGCGCGAGCGATGCTCCCAAATAGACCAAGTCGCATTGCGTAATAGCTCATAAATAGTAAGAAGTCTAGATCTTTCGGAAAATAATCCTCGCGTACACGCTTGCTTCGATGTTTTTAAACGCCTTCACACACAGACGCTATTGTAAATTTACGTACTTTCGTATAGCTGGACGATATACGTTATTGGGCGTTTCGAAATTTCACAGAATACACCAATTGCTGCGCAAAAGTGAAAAAACAAATTAACTCGAATAGCCGCAACCGAGCATAGGAAAGATCTGTACGAACTGATGTATCGGCTGCAAAAATCAAAGATTACAATGTCATTAGTAAATCGATTCAGCGGCGACGGGCAACACACGACACGGTCGCGCGCGCAATATTATCAAGTAAAATGACTCCATACAATCAAGAGTAACCGCAAATAGCGCGAATTAAAATGGCATACATGAAAGCTATCGCAAAGCTGACTCGGCGCTGGAAATGTTTACAGCGCGACTCGTAACGAAATATATCATCCATAAAATTCACGTGGCGCGGGTCAGGCAAAACCTGCAAGTCACGCGAACGCGACACACAAAATATCCTCGGGTTAGCTCAGATTCAGCGATGTTCTCGCCGAGATGCCGCTACATTACGGGGCGAATTTGCGTAAACTTTATATTATGTTGACAAGAGCTTCGGGGGAGGAGCTGCGATACGCGAACAAGTTGTACGTTTTGTAGAAACGTTTGCATTATAAATGGTAATGTCGCTGACGACGAGCAGCTCTCCAGTTGCGTGGACACGGCAGCAGCCAGTGCACAAAGCTTCAATGGCGTCGAATGGCCACTGATACGCAATGACCATTAAACGGCCTCCAGTAGGCAGTATATAAATATAAACATGCGTGAGCTGCTGGAAACGCGTGCGTGTGTAGTGCTACGACTGCACATAGGTGTATACGCGTTATACGTAACGGCGTCAACGTGGCAGTATCTCTGTTACAGGTCGGTTGGCGCGGACTGTGGGACGCTTACGCGTCGCTTAACATAATCCTGCAGCATCCCTTCGCACGACGAGTCACCGGCACACTATAGATTACCGTCCGATACTACCCCCTAGCGTACGCCGCGTGCGTGCAGTCGTTTCATATTCGCGCGCCATCTCTCTCTCTCTCTCTCTCTCTCTCCTCTCTCTCTCTCTCTCTCTCCTCTCTCTCTCTCTCTCTCTCTCTCCCTCTCTCCGTGTATCTCTCCTCGCGCTATATTAGCGGACTGGGAATCCGGGGATCACTGTCCGCGAGATGCGGAATTTAACGCTTCCTCTGTGCCTCCGCATCACGCACGGACACTTCCGCCGGCTGAGCTTCTTATCGGTCGCACAGCTTTTGTCGAGCCTTGTCTACGCGCGCCTTTCATGCCTGCGTATAGCGATCTGACGTAAACGACTTTCATCGGGCTTTTTCAATGATAAAATGCATTCACTGCGAAACCATCATTGTCTATGCTTACTTTTGAGAGTTTGACTTTTTTTTATCATTCATCTCGTTGCGCGGTGAGTACTAGCGTGTGTCGAAGAATGAAAACGATGGAGTGTTGCTGTGGAAAGCAGAATTAATTCGACTAACAATTTGCAGGTGTTCGAGTAAGCTGGGGAAACTTTGTTATGGCTGGAAAGTTAGCAGTCAAACGCATAATTGCTTTAATGAAAACCATTTATGTGCTCGTTGGTGCCGTAAAACATATTGTCCAGAACTATTGAATTGGCTTTAGAAATATACTCTAAACTCTACTACCGTGAAACAAAAATACATCGACTGATCAATCGAGCATAATCAAGACCATTCAATTAAAATGTTTCGTTATTTATATTTTTGATATAATAGAGATAAGAAGTGATGGCATTTATACAATATTCTAGTAATATCACAAAAATGTTTCCTTGATTATTTTTTTCTTTTGTTTGATTTATGACAATATTAAAGTGATTCACTGCCGAAGACTAAGATAATATTTTGTATTAATTAAAATTTGTTCCTTTCATTTCAATTTCAATTCGATAAGATTCATCTAGTGAAAAAAGTAAGGAATCAATCCTCCAAAACTTAAAAGCAGCAAATATAAATAGAAGTAGTCGTGTTTTTTTTTAAGTTATAATATATTTTTCAAGTTTTTTTTCAAAAATTGTACTGAAGTCTAATTAAATACTTTCATGGAATTTTGTATATTTATTGGCAGTCGATGCAAACTTGCACCCTTCAAATTTACATAAAAATATACCGATGTACGCAAAGTTTTTTTCGATACACAGTATTATAAACCTTTTTATGTTTCGTTACCAAATTAGCGATATCTTGAGGTATTCAATTAATATAAGCGTTTTCTATATCAAATTTACAAATGTTCTTCTACTTTTCACGATTTCACCATGAAAACTGTAAGAATAAATCGAGCTCATCACCTCTTACAGTTTATAGAACAACGAAAAGCGATGATTCATGATTGGCGTCACACAAAGAGTGGCACGATCCTTGAGAGCAGAGAATGTGCCGAACTAACGTGACGAATTCGTGTGGCTTCCAAGAGAATATTGGCATTAAAATAGAATTACCAAGTTGTCACAGGACTTGGTATGCTGACTGTTGACGATCGGCTGTCGTTTCTGAAAAGCACGAAGCGAAGCAGACATGATCATTTTAATACATACATTATTAATGTAATATGAAGTCGTACATAACATAAAATTTGGGTGCACATCATAGTTATACGGTCGGAATAAAATGGAAAAAAATATCAACATGCAGAGAGGGGGCTGTGCGCGTGCTTCTTCTTTTACTTTTATTTTTGTTTGCTTGACGTAACTGAAGACTCAAGAGAGATATTTTCTCGTGACCTCACATGTCATTCTAAAGTAAAATTTTAGCATGTAAAATTCAAAGAAGCGCGTGCAAGCATAAAACATAATACAGCGCAGTAGTCTCGAAGGATGCTGGCGCTGGCGCAGCTATAGCACTCACAAATTCAGTGATGAAACGACGTCGACGACGACGAGAAAGAAGCGCTCACTCAATTCGCGGTCTGAGGAACATAAGGCGGTATGTACGGCCCAGTCAAGATGTACTGCACAGCGACGACCATCAGCTGAGGTGCACTCCATCTGATGATGTATGAGCTTCCTGAAACAGAAAATGCATTTCGCATGTTTACCCAAGACTGTTGTCTCGTGCTATACCTCTGTGCTTCAGTGCTTATTCCCTGCTTTCTCTCTCTCTCTCTCTATCTCATATTCGCGACTCGCTTTTGTATGTAAATGTATAGCAATGGCAAGAAAAGATGAGGAGGTGTAAAAGAATAGAAAAAAAAAGTAACAACCCTGAAAAGTAATCCATGTCGACGGGCGGCTGCTGCGAGAAAGAAGCAGAAAGACAGAGCGGCAATTGGATCTGGAAAGATACGGTGGAGGATAAGAGGGGCACCGCAGATATGAAAAGACGTTTGTATAGCTACCTGCCGCGGATCATCGTAAAAAAGTTCACGTTACATCTACGCAAGACTGCACGCACGTAGTTACGCGACTGCTAGACGTGTTTTCCAGCTAAAACTTCAACCTATTTCTAGTACTGTCACTTCTGTTGCGTTGCTGCACCTACCCCCGCTTTGCCGCCGCCGCCGCCGTTTCTACCTATATGCTACTGCTACATTATTTGACGAAAAAAAATTTGTCAACTTTTTCTTGAAATATTTCTCGACGTCATCCCGCACTGCACGCAGGTGCATTAAAAACCTTTGAGGTTTGACGGTATTTTCAGCTTTACGTTTCGAATCATGATTTAAGCATCTTTAAAATTGTTTATTTTTCTTATTCCTATTCGCCTTTTCATGTTTTTGTATTTAAAACTCGATAATGAACCTAATCGAGTAACGGTTTTCTGGAAGTCTGCATCGGTAAACTTTTGATTTACCATTTAGTTCTAAGATTCGAATTCAAATCGTATCGATTTTTAGTTGCACATGTACGAGAACGGAATAGACTCATTGGGTTTAAACACAATATACGTGATATCGAATTTTCCCGTACTACGTTTATTCAGTGCAATCAAATGTACCGCTAGTAAGTTTGGTTTTACCGATATTTCAAAATTAATAATTTAACATTTTAACGTCAATATGCAAGCTTTTTCTGTACAAATACACTTATTTTCAATTACTTTCTTCGTCTCCCTTCGATCCAGGCCGTGCGAAAAAATGAAAGAGTCCTGTGAAATGTTTCTCTCTTTGGTAAATTATTCACTTCAATGAAACTCAAAGTACGCAAATTTAATTATTATTCATCGGGTTTTTAAATTCGGCAGAAAAAATTAGAACGCAAGTAAGACAATTTGAAACAAGTAAAGCTTTTTTCAAACTCAAACATTTTATTTTGAAGTAAATTTTGATAGTATTTCTTGAAAAACTAGCTGAATATTATACGAGTTCAAACGTTTCTGTAAAAAAGCCTTTCCATCGATATTCAGTGTGTGGGTGTGTGAGTAAGATTCAATAGCGTAGCATTGCAAGAAAAAGTACGTGCTGCGATGTTAGGGAATAAATGTGTACAGTCTAGAGCTGCAGTAGTCGTTTTAACTGGATGCTAAGCGAGAAGAGGATAAGACATTGATGCGTGTAGCAAAAGAAGATGAAAAGAGGCTCGAAAGTCGATCGAAAAAACGACCCTCTTCTCGTTCCGTATGTTCGAGTGCATCTCGAATACAACTTGAGCCGCACGATGTGTGCACAGGTGCAGGTATATGCGCGTATTTGTGCGCAGCGTGCACTTGAAGACCAGCAAGCGTATAATTAATTACATTATTTATGAAAGCGACACATCAAAGAGCAGCTAATTTTGCCCTGTTGCCTTACGATCGTACATGTTTATACCTTTAAGTTCGCCAACTTCGACTGCTACTTTTGTGCGCACTTATACACTCGTCGTTATATTCGACGCTTTCATTAAAGTTAATTAATATGCAATTTCGTTGAGCGATAAATTACTGTAACGGTTCCTATAAGTATATACACTATAAATACACACTCCAAGCACAGTACAGACCTAGGGCTGGTTCACGTGCGAACGTATAACGCACAACAGACGAACTTAATTATATAGTAAAACCTAGTTGGAGCAAGAAAAATTACGTTGTTTTCTCTCGCAAATGTTCGCTAATATTTTCAGCTGTTGAGGTCATTTTTCTATCCCGCGCTTGGTCCTTAGTGTTTGCTTTGAAAAATAATGCCACAGCCATCAGTGATCTAATTTACTAACTACCGCTCATTAATTCAACAAGCTGATTTAAAAAAAAGGTTAAACTGGATTGTTTCTACTAAAGTAAATATCTTTATTTTCCTCTGAAGTTTTTTCAACGTTTTTCAAAAAAAAGCGCTTTGAGAGCAACAATTTGCCATCTTATTTTAAGATGCAAGTAATTAACGTTAATCTGCCATTAACGGATGGCTCGTCGCTCGACCTCTCAGACTTGTTTTGCCAAAAAATTAAAAGACTCGAGTGCCCTCGAGTCGCGAGGTAGCTAGCGCCGAGTTTAAAAGTAATCAGACTGTGTATGAAGTATTTCGAGCTCTCCCTTTCTCTTATACAAACAGCCATGCACACCCCCACAAATTATCAAAGTCGCGGGTGAAAAAAATTTGTCTTCCGCAAAGTATCACACGGCTAATTTTTCGCGCGACAGTTGTTCTCAGTCGAACCCGAATTTGATGAGGTTAGCATGCCTTTCAGCCATGATTAACAAGTTTATTATGTCAAACGTTCGAAAGCGGTGTCTGGAGAATTTGATAATGGTCAAAATTAACAATCGACTCAAGTGTCATCTTACAATTAAGAAAATCATAACTAATGTGTCAAGCAATGTCACCGTCTAATGCGTAGGTTTTTTAAGGCACGAAGTATTTTCCACGATGTACACTAAATGAGCTATAATTTCTGGTTTTTTACGTACTCGTGTGTGGTACACGGCCCCAAGCTCAGCTCGGCGTGTCACACGCGTAGAAAAGCGCGTTAGCAAGATAAGTAATGCGCGCACAGAGTCGAGATGAGGCTCTGCTCGCCGTCGTCGGCTTTTACTTTACAGGCGAATTATTCGTAAAGTGGCAGAGAGGCACGCCGGAGACAAACGTTCTGCTTGACGAGTATTTCTTTAGCGTTTCATCTTTCGCTCGCTTTATGCGTTTTCTCAAGTTGAAACGTGCACGCTCGTCACTTCTCGGCGATGCAGCCGCGCGTATATGCCTCGGCCTCGCTATCCCGTATTTGTGCCACTGTAGCGTCGGCATTCGTCCTGCGCGCGCTTTATCCTCTTACTCTATAGAGCGCATATATAAATAAACCTCGTCGACAATCTTCTGCTCTTGTACCCTTCTTATTCCTGACCTGCTGCAGCCGCCTCGTCCTACCTCACGGTTACTTAAACGCTGTTCCTCTTAATTCGAGCTTTTTCTTCGCTTACCACGTGGCTCGAATGAGCGTATCTGTTTTATATACCATTTATATGCGCGTATACACGAACACTCGAGTGCGCGCATATATACATATACGACAAAAAGTAAATGATCGCGGAGAAAGAGAGAGAAAGACAGACGAGGGAGAAAAGCAGACGTCGCGTGGCTTGCTTACGCGACTTGAAGAGCAGTGCAGAGAATTCAGCAAAAGACAAGTTACGGATAAGGAGACTTTGTCGTCGCTCATGTTGTAAGAAGGATTGTGCAAAAGTAGGTATATTTATAGTGGCGCACATCAGGTGTGAATACTTCAAAAGGTCTTAATTAATGTTACGCTTTATTTCCCTCAGACTTGACCTTTTCTTCGTTTGCTATGTCTTTGATTATCTTTTCACCTTACAAAACGAAAAATACGACTATAAAATTTTTTAATCTTCTTAATTTCACGTTTTTTAATGCTTTTTTATATCATAAGCTGTACAAGAAAATCGAAAGATATAGATATTTTAATAATGCTCTAGTATTACTATTTTATATTTATTAATTTTCATACATTTTCAGGTAATTATTGTACCAAAAAATGTTACATTCGTAACTCGGTTTACGTAACAAATCCCTGTAACGTCACAAGGTAAGGTATTTGGAATATTATGATTATTTGAATTCAGGTGTGTTCATTATCTTACGTATTTATCTTACTCGTGCAAGTCACAATTACTACTTTGAGCGCTACTTGAAACTACTTAAAAATTCAAGTAAAATTTGTATAATTGTAATTATGATTCCTTCAGTTGACTCAGATATTTTCAAGTTGTTTTAAAAATGTAAATTAAAATATCAAATTATCGATCGTGGGGCTGAATTAACTTTTATTAGAACTAGATGTATCAACGCAAATTTAATTACGAATCGAGAATGCGCGTAGCCAAATGGAGAATATGCCAGCAGCATCAGCTGGGACACACATCGAATTTTTCAGTTTTACCTTTGCTCTATGAGTACGTATACCTAGCGGGTATCGCATGACTCTGCAATAATGCAGAGCACATTATTCAAATATTAAACGTACGGAGACACGCACACGTGCCTGCACCTATAGGAGGCGTTAATGCGGGATCGCTTTACCTTGCATATGAAAGCGCGTGCGTGTGCAGGTGGACAGCTATACGCGCTTGTTCGGCACATATAATAATATAAGCTCGTGTGTGATAACCCTGCAACGATAGTATTTGCCCGTTTATGAATATACACGTAGCATTACACTCGCCTACGCCTTGTTTATGAATATTTTGAAATATTATGATGCGCCCAAAATCTGTCTAACAAACAATATCTATTTTTCGATAGTCCTTTTTCGTTCGAAATCATTTCGATGCTAGTTTTATGCGTCCAAAAATATTTAAAAATTCCACAAACATTTCATTTATTTCTACAGGTTCTTAATCTTACTTGATTGTTATAATTCTGATTAAATAATTAGTATATCATTCAGTGGACACAAGCTTGGATTATTAACAATATTAGTCTCTTAGTTTTCACGAAAATTTGAATTCAGCGGCGAAATTTCATTTTAAAATTGTAAGGGGATGTAATAAAAATGTTATTAACTGATATAAAATTTTAATAAAGTGAATAATCTGTTAAATTTACTTTCGAATTAATTACATAATAATTTTTGAATAGCATTATTCTATTTGTAGCATACGTACTCCGTGTATGTGCAAATTATGATTATGAGAACGGTGTCCGTGGCTTTAGTATGTATCGGATGCCTCGCTAATTGATTACCAGATTCCGCGCTCAAGCGCTTGTTGAGGTCATAAAGACTGCAATTTTCTCTTTCAGAGGTGATCGTACCCACCAATGCAATGTTATGTAACATCTCTCTCTCTCTCGCTCTTTCTCTCCATATTTGAAACTAGTAGACCGCCTCGTACCCTTTACCCCTTCCGTGAGTATAACCCCAGCCCAACCCTCCAACCTGACCCCCTTCACCAATCTCTCACCCGCTCTGTGTACGTGCTGCAGTTGTGTGACTTTTCGCTCGGTAATATACGCGTGGCACGGAAAAGCTAACAAATATTTACAATAGCTTTGAATATGGAGAAGACCGAAAAAGCGAAAATTTCATCGAACCACAAACATGCGAAATATTTATGCTGTTATTAATACGCATAGCTCGCGCGCGTATGCGAGCTTCCCCACGCGAGCGTGGACGCGGGATAGGCATACAAGGGGAGTTTGCGTCGTTTGCGTTGAGACTTCAATTTGCTAATGGAAATCGCTGGTGAGTTGTTCAAAGTGAGCAGCTATTTCTGCTGCCGATACAGCTGCCAGTGCTGCATGCCGCGTTATTCGCGATATTAACACTTTTACGCGCTCGCGCCAAGCCCGTAGCCAGTAACGTACAGAAGCTCATTTCTGCTATCAGTTTCTCCTGCAAGTGCGGTGTCCTTGCGCAGCCGCTACCACCCCGCAGCGTCCAGCAAGGATAAGAGTTTCTCTTTAATCAATAAGAGCGCTAACTTATTATCAATATATGGCGCGAGTGCGAGGCAAGTTGCGTTCGAGGGTCCCAGCGCATTTTGGCGCGTTAAAAAGCCTCATCATTTCCAAGGGCTTCACCGCAGCGCAAAGCAAAGTCTATCATCTCGAAACTGCGCGAGCAAAGATGACACACGGGAGTCGGGAGTTGCGGGAGTTGCGCGAGTCCGGAGTCCGGAGTCGGGATTGGTGTAGGACAACAGTGCAGCGGTGGCGTGGGCACGCGCAGCGCCAGCAAGAAAAGCTGCTCCCGATCCATTAATTATAGCACTCGCGCGAGATTAGGTTATCCCAGCAGAGCATGTAGACGGAGCAGGAGCGCGCAGGAGAGAGAGAGAGAGAGAGAGCTACATTATACGAGCTACGAGGCGGCGGCCGAGCTTGCAGCAGCCGTACATTTATAGTCTGGCAAGAGGAGAGCATAATATACATTTGCCGCTGCCGCACGGCGTCGGGCGTGTGCGGGAGAAAGATAGCGTGGAAGGAAAAGTTTAGCACTGCTGTACACGTAGTAGCAGCAGCGCCAGTTGAGCAACGGCCTGGGCGTCTTGATGCATATGCACGACCGCCGCTATATAGGCTATTGTATTGCATAGGAGCAATCTTCGCGCGCTCGCTGCTTACGCTGCCTCGCAGGCGTATATTACTGAATATTTTTGTTACGCGTCCAAGTTATGAATAATACTACGTGCAGCCGTGGAAAAATGCCGAGATTTTTACCTTTCTCCGTGTCCCCTTCGACGCTATCGCGTCTATATGCATGCGAGCACGACGCACAGTATTTTCAATTTCATACACAGCTAAGCGAGACAGTTTCGGGCTGATCGAAAATTTTTAATGAATGTTTCGAAGCTCGAAAGCCTAAAAAGGACGATAGCAGATGACAAGTTGGAACGGGTACGTTGAACTTGCTTTTATTCGATGAAATAATACCTGGCTTGCGAATTTTCTACGGAAAAAATATAGATATGCTTCACTTGGCAAATGAACGAGCGCATATACGTAGATCACGATGTACAGCGTGCACTCGCACACGCATACCTTGAAAAATACTTTTGCATTGACGCAGTTAGCATTTGGCTTGAGGAATGTGACCCGCCTTTCTGAAACTTCCAACTCAATTTTCTCACTACTGTAGATTCTTGATAACTTTACTCTACTACTCGTCTCTTTGCTTTATACCATTTTGTCTGTATAAAATCTTTGCACTTATTTTACATGCACCTGTGTAGATAAACTCTCACCTTCAAATGCTTACATCCTGTCTTGTACTTCTTGTACGAAAAAAGTTTTCATTCTAGATAATAAAAAAGTACCATCTTTTTTTTAATATTTTTTTAAATAAGTTTGAATATTCATCAGTACGCATTCATTTTTAAAAAATGGAATACTAATTTTGAAATTTATTTGTTATACAAAAAAAAAAGTTATACAAAAAAAATATAAATGGCTGTATAAAATGACAACATTTTATAATAATCTGAACCGTCCAGAATCCTAAATTTTAATGTTATTTTTGTTGAAAAAAATGATTTTTATAGAAAATCTTTAATAGCTGCGTAAGAGCATATCTATTCCCACAGTGGTAGTCTAAATTTATATCTTTCAGGGGTACAGATAAGCAGACTTACGCAGGCAAGCCTTACGCGCTCAATAGGCTTCGTTCCCCAAGCAGTTATTCTCCGGCAACAGTATGGAATGTACGCGCGCACATCTACTGCCTCCTCTCCACCACACACATACATACACACACGCACACATAAAAGCGCACGCAATATAGCAAGAAGCAGATAAAGTGACCCTTCTTTCTCATTCGCGCTATTTCTTTATTACGTTTCGACGTAATCCTTGTATTATTTCTTCACAGATTGGACCCACGCACATAACGCGTATATAGCAAAATTGTAATAACCGATCGTCGTTTGTATGTATGTATGTGTGTGTGTGTGTGTGTATGTGTACGTGTGTGAGAGTGGCTTCTCAAGGCACGGGCAATGATTGCACATAGATCAGCATTTCGTAGCATGCGCGAGAGGTGCGTAATAACGAAAGCAAGCGCCGGGCGACGATTTATGCTTTAGCGAGGAAGCCGAGTGCGCGTGCAGGGTCGCGCCGATTCGAGCCGGATAATACTCAATGAATATATCGAGCAGATAAAATGAATCGCACGCGGTGTGTACGCTCGTTAGAAGTGGCTCGATCCCTACGCTACATTTTATTCCAGTCTAATTATCGAGAGAGATATATTGACCGGCCGCGAGTCCATTTGTCTATAGACGGCGTACTACGAAATAAAAAGCGTCCCGCAGTCTGCACATCTCGAAGCTTCGACTGTGAGCTGCTTAATGTACGCTGCGATGGTGAGGTTTTTGTCGGAATAATTATACTAGCGCACCATAAACGCCAGCTATTCATAATTAACGTCAGAACCGACAGAAATTGTAAACCATGCCGGTCTCTTGTGCATTTCAAACTGAAAGAAGTGTAACCTTATACATTTATAGACACGCTTAATATCGATGACGGTAATAGAAATGTATATTGTGTGTGTATATATCCTCATGATCTCTCGTACAGGCATTATAGATACCGAGTCAGGTATACATATATGTATATTTATAAATATATAGAACTACATCGGCATTAGGGAAGCAGCGTGCCCTAATCGTAAGCAGATATTCAAGCGGTGTGCACTCATGGGAAATTCGGTGCAGCGCGAATAAATTTGATATCCTGCGTGAAGCGAGGCATATATATACGCTCGCGCATTCTCCCACACACGCACATACTCACATATAGCTTGCAAGCACACACATACACACATAAACGTACTCTAATACTCCATCGGCATGCACTGGTATACGCGCTCGCTCGTTACCTTCCCCCATATAGTAACCTTCCATTCACCTTACGCGACTGTGACGAGGCTTATACGCTATCGTCTATGTATTCGCAAAGCTCCGGCAGCATCGAGCAGTCATCGAGAATGCAAAGATACCTCAAGCTGTTTCATGGTGACTTACCGAGCCGAGGTCATGAGAGAAGCATCCCTCCTGCCCTCCTAAGGAGAGAAGAAAAGGAAAATAGCTTTGTGATGCCGCAAGAGCTCGGTTGGCTATATTTTTTTTACGATACGCAATAAAGCCTAGGTATGAATTCTAGAAGCGCGCGAAAATGCCGCCATCCGCCTCTGTCGTTGCCTCTCTCATATTATATATATACACACCCACACATACATTCGTGCAACGACCTACAAGCGCACGCATACTGATACGTGAGAACTCAAGGTTGTGAGGCGTCTTTTTTGAACCAAGACTTATATTTTTTTCCACACGTATGTGCACGAATATTTACGCTTGTAAGCGCACATATACTGCACACATAGCCAGACTCATACATTACATAAACATGGACCAAGCATATAATAAGAGGCGTACGTACATATAAACCCTTTATGTGCTACTGAAGAAATGCGACGTTATACTGTTGAATTATACATCCATTATGTTGCACATAATAAAATATTGAATAAATTCTACAAAATTTAACCATCCGTATTTATAGGAAACTGAATATTTTATTTAACATTAAAAATTTACATTAAATTTTATGCATAGTTCAATACTTTGATCGATACCGTATCAAATTGGTTTAAAAACGCATTTTTTGCCAGTTTCAAAATAGATTGAATTTTAAAATATCTTTGTATTTGTTTTGCACATCAGATATTGTATAACTGAAAAGTTCTAAACAAATCACTACGATTTATTCGTAAAACTTTTCTATTTTTCAAACTTCATAAAAAAATTTAAGTTAAAAAGTCCCGAGAATGTAGACATTTATGTATAAGAAAGTATTTTTTGAGACAACTTTCGCCGCGTGGGGGCTTCTAAGAAGAACCAGGAAGGTCATTTATATTTCATTCCAGTCTTCGCATGTTATCCATAGTATATTGGTTTATCTCTTACAGGAGAAAAGGACTACCGTAACAACAGAAACATATTGTCAGGATAGTGACAATTTTACAATCATTCATGAACCTTTCACACATACTTGAAAAACATTTCTGAACAAAATAAAATCGATCAGTTCATGATGAGTATTTTTAAGACTAAAGATAGCTATGATGCAAATTTCATTGCTATATTCACATTCAAATCCATTCTATGCAAAAGCTATATTAAACAGATTTCGAAATGGCTTTCTCAAGTTTTGCTTTTAATCGGGCATATCGATTGCGTTTTGGGAAGATTTAGATATTGTAACTTGAAACCTGGTACTGAGCACGCAATATTGTATAGATGATTGTAGTAAAATTATTTTGTAAAAAATTGAGTAGTTCGTAATTTGATTGGTTTTATTTAAATTTTAGTTTTAGGCTCTTTATTAAGTAGTTTTAGAAAAATTTGTTATGAATTGTCATTCAGATAAAATAACTACCAAAAACTATTGACAATTACTCGAGTGTAAAAAAATTATTTCATGTTATATTAGAATTGATAGAATAAAAGGATTTATTGATTTTATGGCAAACTTCCATTGGTATTTCCTATTAATGAAAGTGAGAGCTTATTGGTACTGCATCAGGAGGGTGCTCTGTTATAATTTGTATTACAACACGGCAAAATGAGGGAAGTGAGCAGTCAATCACGCAAGAGTAGCTAAGTGTCAAGATGGAGATCGATCAGTACGATGAGCTATACAATTCAACTACGTCGAAAGACACATGAAGGGATAGAGTGTCTCGTTGAGCATAATATGTAGCTAGAGGACACGTTCACGCTCGCACGACACGGCCAATAAGTTTTGCAAGCTCTCCTGCCATCTCTCTCGCTCATGCAGTCCCTATTACTTGCGTATAGAGTGACTGGGCGTACGATCTGCGCTTATTCTCACCTGGGGAGTTTAGACAGTTAGTTGTGGCTTCGCGACTGAACGATGCTCCATATGAATGGCGTTGACGGCCTGTGGGAGGTGAACCTGACGACTAAAGCTGCAAACTGCTCGCATAACGTCTGTGTTTGTTCGTACTGGTGCAATATAAGCAATAAACCTGAATTTTAGATGCCGTGCGGGCGTATTTGTTGAATAATAATTTTCGTTTCGAGCTTTAATCGATTCGAAACGATATTCCGTAAGTATTAACACGAACTTATTTTTTTATTTTCCATTATATTACAAACAAAACAATATTTTCAAAAACATTAATTATAAATTTGACATGGCAATATGTTGAAACCCGACCTCTCGACCACTCTGCCCAGTACGAATTCGCGAGCTGCACTGGTAGGCAAACCCACAAGCGCTCTGAGCAGATAAATTCACTATGATTCGGTTGAATGAAAAAAACCTTAGATGCGCAATGAATCAAGTAGTCTGTTAGAATGGAACACACACACATCGCATGATGCGAGCACCACGTTGCAAGATTAAAAAAAGCTCGGGAAATTCTCGATTTCCACAGAAAAAAGCGGGAAAGCGCTAGGGAAAAACGTGTATGTGCTGCATTCACCGTCCTAGTGCTTGGATACTATAAGAAATCCTACGGCATACTCCAGACTGGCACATAGTTAATATTAACCGGATTCTCGCTCGAGACAGAGCAGTGGCAGGGTATACGTTTACGGTGGTGACGCATGTCGTATGTCTACATTATGTCCTGGCGGTGCTATGTACATACCCACGCTATCTGCAGTGTATATCAGTTACTGCTACATTGACCTTTTTCTTTCCCTCGCGTCGAGAGCAGAAAAGTGCTAAATATTCATTACTCTATATCAGTATCTAATCTCCAACACTTAAACCTACGCTCACATTTTTGCTGTTGTGCTAATTTTCCGCGCGCATCAATCGTTGATGTATCACGTGCCAGAAACGATTAATGCACGTGTAAATTCTATTTACTTCATTAGACAATGTCGCTTCAATAAGCAATAACGAATCGCGGTTTTATTCGGCCTGAGGTTGATAAGTATTCTGCGGAGAGAAAAGACGTCCACTGTACTAACACGTGGGGGACATTTTTACTTTGCATTAAAACCCTTGCTCCAAGAAAAATCTACTCACCAGCTTGCTTGGATACGTGTATGCAAGAGCTTTAAAAAAAACCATGTGTATACTGTCCAGCTTTTTTATACAGCTGTATGTATGTAAAGTTTTCAATCCGTTTTTTCTTTTCATTTTTCCTTCTACTCCTGAGCTTTGAAACTCCTAAACCAACATCGTTAGAATTCGTTCTAGTTCTTTTGCTAAGTTTATCGCGCACTACGACTTGAAACGTTTTTTTCCTCGTGCGTTGGCCAAACTGCTAAGAATCGACTTTCGGTATATTTTTATTCGCATATTTTAAAATACACTGATTTAGATGTTTGATAACTTGAGCTTTCAGGAGAAGTTGGCAAAAATTCCGAAAGAAAGGCTTTTCGAAAGTTTGTTTGTAGCCAAAGACAACATTACAAAGCGCTTACATAAATCTGGCTAAAATGACTGTAAAGGAGAATAAGATGTTTACTCGGAAATCGATGCTGTAATTAAAGGTCTGATTAACTAAACCAAGCACATGAATCCGATCGCTTTGGCGTCCTTTATAGTACATCCACTCGCTCCCTCTATCTCTTTCTCCCTCTCTCCTTCTCTCAACCTCTCTTTCAATTGCTATCTCTGCAGCTCTTTGAATGCATACACTGGCAAAGCTTTATTGTGTGCGCGTGTTTGCGTGTTTGTGAGTCTGTATATGTAAGAGGAAGCACGTGCTTGCAGGACCGTGTTTTGACCAAGTATCGAGTAAATGTATGTACATATAGTGTGCGCATACGTACGTGTACGTACAGTCACCGGATGCAGTTGCGCCCGATTAGGTTAATTAGCGGAATAGGTCGTCTTTAATTTTACTGATTGAGCCAGTTCGTGTATCTTTAGGCCGAATCTGTTATCTGCTTGATAGAACATGCTCGACAACACACAAGTATTATTGACCCGCGACTTGTAGCGCTCAACCCAGCTACGTAATGCTTATTGGGCAACAACGTACACTTTGCGCAATCGCACAATCAAAAGTGTTAACAGTACCTCACATATCTGGACAGTAGAATTCGACAAAGACATTCTTTGTCTTTTCTCCGTTCCTGTGAGTTTGAGAATTCCAATTACTACTAGTTACAGAGGGAGCTTGCATGAAACTCATAATTCAGAGGACTTTATGAAACCGAAATTACCTGAAAAAATTTTAACGCTGATGTTCTAAACGCGCCTGGGGAATGAAATAAAATCACGAATTACCCACGATCGATGGTGCATGATGCGGAATAGCTTAATTCTCTCACGCTCTAGCGTATACAATGCATCTCTGGTCGATTGCATCGATACATATCCAGCTAATGCAAGAGCAAAGGTTCACGCTTGGCCGAAAGCGTCCGGTTGCACTTTGAACTTGCTACATGACTCAGACACCCATACCGACCCTACTCGCACATTCTTGCACACAAATGCACGCAGGCTAAAAGAGAGAGAACGAGAGAAAGAGAGCGGAAGTGGATACTTGGGTTACTTGGGTTAAAAGAGGCTTCGTGGAACATAAGTGAGTATGATGTTTCGTGATGCGCTTGTGGTAGTATTACTCACCCAAGAAAGTGTTAGAGCTAGCACTGCCACCGCTACTGCTGCCGCGTCCTCGCTTGTCTTCGTAATCAGCGCTTTCCCGGTGGCTTGGCCGCTCGGTACGCCGCGGATAATACGGGGTATAGGGTGCCGGCCAAATGGTCGTTGTCCGTCTGGGCGAGGCAGTCGTGCTTTTGCGACCTGAAAAATGCACACAAACAAGAAACACCGGCTTATCCGTTAGTCTGAATGCAGCACTTTCTCTATGAAGAAAACCAAAAGAATAATCATGTGTGCGCATATATGTGAATTGTGCTTGAGGAAGGAGGAATGTTTTGACGTGAGCAAGCAAGGATACTCGGCAGGAAGCGATGTGATGCATAAATAAATACTTATATGCTCAGGCGTTGGAATTGAGTAATGAGCGTTATCCATCGCATTCGCTATCAATGTTTAAGTAAGCAAACTCAGTGTACATGTGAAAGTTGGGGTACGTGCGAGTACATGATCGAACGCGCCCTCGTCATGTACTATTCCACACCACAATTCGTTAACTCGTACGAACTTCAACGCTCTATTTCTCTGTTTCTCATTCTCGTGACATTTGCTAATTCATGCACTCCCTCATTTTAGCTGTCTTTTATTAGTTATGTCGTCTAATTTTATTTAACATGATTGGTAGAGTTTACGGCAACTCGAGCTGTTAAAAGCAACAATCGGAAATTCTTAATGAGGGTATAGTTCTTGAAAGTGGCTCGCTGCATTTAGCTAAATTCTAATGCCCAGCTCCACACCTCTAATTATGGCGCGCCACAACTGAGCGCACGACTTTCTTCGCATGTCGCCTCGCTACTAATGAATATAAATATTGCTAATTATTATTCTAGTACGTGCACGGCAGCCGCACCCCCCAATAAATATGAATTTCGACTGACCATTTTGCTGCACGATGAAGTTGTATACAACTTCCATAGGACTCCCGTAAATCACATCAAAATAGAAAACAAATGAAATATATGATAACATTTTGCATGCCAGCGCAAAGAAAGCTTTTGAGTTAAAGCATGAATAATAGTATTTTGAAAACTGGCAAATCTGTTGCTATACGTATACGGCAAACTGTAGCTTTTGAAAAACGTTTAACTTGTTGCATTGCATATGAATGTGCAACAGAAACGGTAAAACATTGGTATGCAAGTGTCTCACTCGGGATACTGTGTGCCCTTTCCGCGATTATCTGCATTAATTTCTTTTTACTGGCGCCTTATGTAAGAGGAAAAAAACATTTCTCCACGTGCTTACTACAACAATCAAAAATTAAAATTATCTTTGAAAGCAGCACGGCTAAATACATGAATAAAATTTGCAAACAATGTGAATTGAAATTGAATCTGTTTTCGTGCCGTGCTTTGCCTCGCGCTTCAATGCACATAAATGGTATAATTATGAAAGTTTAATAATTAAACACGAGCCGGTAGAAAAGTGTCAAGAGTTATGATAAATTATCCAGAACTTTGTAAAATATACGTTAAATGTTTGTCAAAAAAGTCTATTATTCAAGGTAGACGGCGAAAAAGCCCAAAGTCCTATTCACTTGCACACGCGCGCGTGCCAACTCGAGCGTCTGAATTCCTCGTTATATTATTATACGATACAGAGTAAACACACAGAGGCCTTTTCGCTCGTACGGCACAAGAAAAAAACGAGAGCCGGAGCAAAGCAGTAGACGATAGCAAAGCTGTCATCTAACTAGACCCCCTTGGATCTCCTGCACGGGACACATTTTCTATGCCAGTTCTGCGCGCCCACGCTCTTTCTCTCTTTTATTCTTATTTTCTGTAGGCGTGTATATTCACGAAATAGCACGGTCCGAGAAGAGTGAGAAAGAGGAGGCTCAAGCCACTAAAAAGTTTTCGAATAAAGGTTTAAATATGCCCGTCGCTAAACTTTGTTTTGCCCAGGATGATGTTATAGCCGCAGCCACGGCTGCGCCGGCCTGCTATGTATACGTATATTGCTAGCTGTGTTTGGGCCGTGCGATGCGAGTGTGTACACGAGCGAATGAACTCTCTTTCCGTCTTTGTCTCTCTCTCCCTCTCTATCTCTGCTCTCACCCTCTCACCCTCTCTCTCTCTCTTTCTCGCTCTCTTTTTTCCATAGCTTGTGCACGCGAATAGGTATATACACCGTCGGCGGACGCTGTCGCGAGCTCTCCTGTCATATAATAACATGGCCGTTGAGACCTATCTGTATGCTATGACAAGCGAATGTATTATTATTGTTATTATTATATAAGCTCGATATAAACGGAGCGCAGTGTATCACAGAGATCGAAAAGGATACACGCAGAGATATTCCCGCCCCTAGACTGTGTACGATCCACGACCACGAGAAAAGATGAAAAGAGCTCGACGTCGTGATATGCGCTGCAAGGGCATATCAATCGCAGATATATATACGCAGGCTGCGGCGCGTATTCCCGTCTACGCCGCGCGGAAACCAGGTCGATTCTTTTATGAAAACGAATTTCGCCTTGAAAATTGATGCCAGTCTATGAATTTCATTTGAATATTGCAAATGGACGCTTGAGCGTAACTGCCTTCATACATACGTGCTACAGAAATAAAGATTTTTTTCATTTTGCTTTTCTACTCGTATGAGCTCTTTTTTCTATGAAATGGCAATCGCGAGTCAAATTAGTGCATTTTTTTTACGATACGAAAATTCCATCTGCTTTTCATTCTTGAATCCTTAATCTTATTATGTTATTGAATACATATTAAAAATAATAAAATAAGCTTTTGTTCATGTAATAATTCAAAGCTTTACGAAAACAAAATAGTAGCATTTTATATTGTTAGGTAATATCATTCAAACTGTAGTATAGCATTACAAAATATACTTGTAGCGATTTTACTACAAGCGGTACTAAACTATGAAACAATGGCCGAAAAGGAAAATAAATTGGCGAAATATTATAAAATAAGAACAGGAGACTGGTAGTGACCATATTTTAAGCACATTCTTTGTCTCGAAGACTCAATAGGTCTCAGCGGGTTAATAAGTTTTCAAGCAGACAAGATCTTTAGCACGTGCAAAAGCTGCGCTAACACGAAAACTGGCACTTGAAGAACGCGCGCGTTTATTAATAGCGATGCTGAGGTAGCACAACAGAGCATACCCTCACCCAGCGACTACGTTAAACTCGCTTTTCTGCGCAGCAGCAGCAGCAGCACTAGCAGCTGTACTAATCTCGCGCCATGCGTAAATTTATCTCATCTGCGATCTTTGTGCTGTGTGTGTGTGTGTGTGTGTGTGTGTGTGTGGTGGGTAGGGTGTGTGTAGTCTTTGTACACGCATTGCGTTATACGCTTTGACGTCTTTTTCATTAAGTATTGTGTGCAGGCTCATGCACCGCTACAAAAGTTGAAAATTTCAAAGAACGCGTTGCGCGCGCGAGCTTGCATCTCAAGCCACTAAATCATTCTTGCGATGAGAGAATGATCAGTTTACACATCGCTGCAAAGTAATTTATCCTGGCTAAAATATTAAGATTCCAACGTATGCGGTACAATTTCCTAGTAGCGCTATTTTTCAAATTCAGTATTCGCATAGTCAACATTTGGAGGGAGTGCAAATAATATTTAAAAGAGCCGATAATGTTTGAAAAAGCGAACCCTCTAAAACAGCAACGAAGCCATTTTCGAAATTGAAAATATAATATAATATGAAGTTCGGTGCACTGGAGGGCTTGAATTGAAAGACCTCGCGAATAATGCAGTATCTTTTGCCGAGAACAGATTATTCAGCAAATATACACGCAATATACATATACATGACAGACCTATAGATGTGTATACGTATATATGCATGCGCGTAATATTTAGTAAGCGTCGTGTGTTTCGTACATCCAATTAATCATTCAGAACTCATTCAGCAGAGACGAGAGTAACTTATCAATTAGGTTAACTTGTGCACACAGCACCTATAGATGCTTTCGAGCTAAACGTGTCTCATCGTCAAGGCATAGTACTAGTAATAGTACCAGTAGTAGAAGTCCCGTTAAGTCAGCCGAACACGAGTCTCTTCCTATTGCACCTCCTTCTCCTCCTCCGCCTCCCATATTCTCACCCAAGCCCTACTCTCTCTTTCTCTCTCGCTCTCTCTCTTACTGTCTATATTTCTCTTCTAGTTCTAGTTGCTCTTTCTCTCTCTCTCCCTCGCTCGCTCGCCGGCTCGAGCGACAAATACTGGAGATCATTCTCTTTCTCTCTCTCTTTCTCCCCCTACTGACGCTACTGCAGTGCACGCGGCACACCGGGCACATTCCATTGCGATAACTAATTAGGACTACACGATCGATGTATGCTCTCCAAGGGAGAGTCGAGCTACTCATTATTAAGCTCCCTCATGACCCCTGCGTGGACTAATTTCGGCCCCAACTGAACACTACTACGATTTTATTTTCAATGAATTGCAGAGGCCAGTTATTAAATAATCCTGCCTGCAGCCAGGTGATGTAAGAACTCAGTAAAAGACGGACAATTTTCGATAATTCAAGCTAATATCGCCGATAACTGCGGAAATATATCCTTGCTAACGGCCTCGTCGATTATTTAACTGTTCTGGAGATCAATTTTATGTAATCATCAATATTTCTATTATCGTCATTTATTCAGAATGTTTTATTTGAGCCATGCGAGCAGCGGCTGTGTGCACATCGCTCTCAGTCTCCTCATCTGAATGTGAAGGTTATGTATTCTTGTAGGTTAGTTCTCCGAAAGACAGTAATTGAATTTTAAATGGACATAATTAGGTCGCGCTCGTTGAATTCTGCCCTCCCTGCATCGCGTATAATGTCACGTTTGAAAATGCAAATGCCAGCCCGAGATAAAGAATGTACTGCATAAAGAGAGCGCAAGCGGGTCATTGTATTATTGATTGCATAAACTGCATAACCGTACGTATACATACAAAAATTTGTGTACGTGTGCTTCAATGCGCACGTATTATAGGCTGGTACAGGAGAGGCTTTGACCATGCGCGTATCATCGATAAGATAAAAATGCTCGCGGATAAATTGCAAAATATTCAAAAAGCCCGAAAGACTATATCGTAGAAAGAGCTGCAGCGGCCGCAGAGTGTAACGTTCACCCTAATGTTAATTTACAAAAAATGTTATGCTTTTCAGAATCCAGCCGGCTCCATTGTATGTCGTACATCGAAACCTATCAACCTACCATCGGTGCTTCATCATCGGCCTCGTTTGCACCCTCAACAACATCCATACGACACCACCCTCTTTCCGCACACATCCAGCCACACTTACACATTTACATACGCTGTACGCTCATGCACGTACTCACTCTTTTTATCATGAACCTCTTCTCGCTGCATGTATATCAGCGGCAGCATTATATAGCCGTACACAAGCTACACTACCTCAGTTGTCAAAGCTATTTTTCATATTTCCCAGTAGATGCGCGCACGTGATAAGAAAAGAATGGAGCCTGGATGGCACGTGCCTAACTCAAACACGCTCGCCCGCCATCGTCGAGTTCGTGTGTTGGTATATTCGATACGCGCCCGCTTATTACACCCCGACCTTATACACACACACTCCCACATACACATCCACTTATACAAACGTATATTCTTACAGCGCATATGCATACATTTTACGTGCCACTAATGCAAGCCAAACCCTCTCTTGAAATACCGTGAGTGTCTATTGCTCGCTGCACACGTGTACGCCCGCCATTGGCTTTGAAAGTGTAACGCAATTGAGCTTTGCTTTCGATCTCGGGGCTGAGTCGTGACCGATAATTCAGCCTTGCTCAATGCCTATCTTTTCTTATATTCAACAAATTAATGGAAAATCTATGAATATACAAACAAAATCAAATGAAACTTCAGGAGATTGAGGACGTATGATAGCAGCTTTAGACAGCAAAGAATCGACGAAAATGATTAGAAATTCGTTAAATCTTGCAAACAAGTATGCTTGGTAAATAATGATATATTCATTCTTTTCTACTTCGAGAGAGAAGGCGTTCAAAAGATACTTATTTTCATTTTAAAAATCTCACCTTCTTTGTTCGCGCTGCTTTTTATTTCTGTGGCTTTTGGAGGCACCGAGGGTTTCAAAAATTCTGTAACGAGAAAGTTTGAATAACTTTCATAACTGCATTTCACTGATGCTCAAGAAAACAACGGTAAATCAATTATGCTGTATTGACTTACCGTAAAGTCTGATCGACCCTTCGGTTTCACCGAGTGAATTTTTACTAATGCACCTGTAGTTTCCAAAGTCGCCAGGCTGCAGGTTTTTTATGGTCAAACGCATTTGAGTTCTATAGCTGTTTTCCTTGATATCCGCTGAGTATTTGTCGGATGATAAAACCATGGAATTATTGAACATCCAATAGCTGATAGCTCGTGGATGAGCCTCGGTATGACAATCGATGGTTACATTAGTGCCGGCTGGTGCACCAACTAACTGATTAGGCACCCAAATCATTGGTAAAACTGAAATGTAATAATAATAATGCAATTTTGTATTAAATTGATACTTGAGATGGCTACTAGGCTACAATAAAAATTTCGTAAGATTAATATGCTTCAAAATATTGATTGTTTGAAATAAAAATTTCGTTGAACAAACATGAGAATATTTTGTATTTACAAAAAAATATAAATATATGCTGAAACGAAATTTCTGATATTTTTAATATTTTTAGAAAAATTAAAATAAAAATTTAATATCAATGTTGTGATTTTCAATATACGCTTATTATCTTTGACTGATCGACTGATAGAAACAATTACCTATTCATTTTATTGAAAAGGTTTTTACTATTTAAAACTTATTTTGAAAAAATTTCAAAAAAGAGATAACAAATTCATGGTTCATATGGCATACTCGATAATTTAATTGTAGATTATAAAATTGATCGAAGACCGTAAATACTATCATTTCAACGTTCAATTTCGAAATTAACGCATATTTATTGTTCAAAATATATGCGATTTATAAATTTTTCAACATAAACTATATATATGAGCCATACAAGCTTTGATATAATTACAACTTCATCAAAAATCTTCAAGTTTTTCTTTCAAAGGAATATGCATTCCAAATTACTCGTCGCATTTTACTTCTTCAATTTCTCCAAAAGATGAACGTATACCTTCCTGTCGTCAAAGTGACATTATGAAGAAGTTTGAAAAAAAAGTTACGATGAAAAAGTAGAGTTTTCTGTCGTTCAATTAATTTTTTACAATAGAATTCTCGTTTGATATCTAATTTGCTAGCCAGATAGTCCGAAAAAGCATAATTGCATTGCAATGAAAGAAATAAGCCGGCGTGTTAGTCAGCTACGTGCTAGTGACAAAAAAAAACGTTAAGTCGCACATAATCCGGTACATTCGTTGGTATGCTAGGGAATAAAAATTATGGCTGGAGGCCCGTTTACATCTATCAGAAAAGTCATAACACTTGAGTCATTTTGAAGTTGAGCTCATGAGATATAGTCGTTGGATGAACCCTGCAACGCAGTGGTCGCGCGCGCCTGGCGCTACAAGCTTTTTCACGGGTGGCTGCTCTTTTTCCGCTGATGTTTACGCGGTTCACGGTAGCATACCCATAAAGTGTGTATATGCTCGTTCACCAAGTGACGCGAACGAATGGAAGGCATAAAGGGGAAAAATGACCTGGACCAGCGGGACATTTGCCTCGCGTGCAAAGCACCAGGGCTGTGCGAGTATTTCCCAGGGGCTTCTTTCGCGATACATGCAACGCCAATCTAGTCCCGCAGTCCCGCATCCAGTAAACTCGTCTATGTATATATCTGTGTATAAGATATATATAGATATATGAATTGCGCCTATCCTCGCCTCGTGTTTGCCCGCTTTTCGTATCGGCTAGAAAAATGAAATTCAAATAATACGCTCGTCTTGTCGACCGAATTTTTCCCTTTTATTTATTCTTTTTATTGCTTTCTTTCATACTGATAAATTGTACTATTGGAATAAAAAACTTCTTATAGAGTAAAAATAATTCGGTTTATGCACAATTTCGAATAAACTCATTTAGTGGGCCTTTCAAGAAAAGGTACATCGTTACTACACGGAAGAACTGAACAAAATTATTGTTGTCTACAAGATTACTATAAGTATACGTAAACTTACGAGAAATCATTCTTATATTCTCTCATTCTTTGACTAATAGGGTTCCAGGTTAATGTTTTTTTATACAAAAACAGTCACGTGTTCATTGTTTTGGATTTCTTCAATTGTATTAATTCGAATTTTCGGAATCTTATATTATTTTTTTGGAAGCTATAAAATACTTCATTTTAAGAAAACGGTGAGAATTATAAAAATTAAAAATAATCTTTTCTTACGTTACATGCAAATTGTTTGAAAAGTCTTCTAAAGGTTTTCGGTATATTGGTTGCAGTCTTTTAATTTTCATTATTATAATTTTATTAGTTTCACTATAGAGCACCTTTGATAACCCTGAAAAAGTTAACATAAGGTTCCTGAAATTTTAATACATTTCAAGAGTACTGATGATATAATATACATTTTATATTCATCAAGGTATTTGGAAAAAGATGAAGAAAAGAGACTCAGTCACGTATTCATTTATTGAACAATAATAATTGTGTTCAATGCTGAAGTGTATATCATTGACAGCCTGCCGAAGTGTTGGCGCAATTCATTGTTAAATCTTAAAAACAATATTTTCTCTTACTGACGCACCTTTTATAATTTTGAATTTATATTTATATCTGTAGGTTTGTGAATAATGATAGAAAGTTGGATAAAACTTACATTCAACATCAACGATTATTCTTTTGCTAACTGTTGGTGGCACTCCATTACTGGCTATGCATAAATATACTCCCATTTCACTCCTTGTTATTTTAGTCAAATTGAGCTGCTTTCCTTCGTACGTATTCACTGAAAAGAATGAATAAATTAAAATGGTTTTATGTTCTACTGCATTGATCATAATTTTCAAACAACATATTTATCGATTATATTTCCAAAAAAGCTTTGCATCAAATCTTCTAGACCGTATTTTCACTGCAATAAATTTTTTTTATATTTTTGATCTTTTTCTGTCGGACGATTTTGTGAATAAAAGGAACTAAGATAGCTCTCTGGAATTATAAAAATTCTTAGACAAATCTAACTTATTGATGATATCTGTCTTTCGTAAAAAGAAAACAGATTATATTTTGCATGATTAGCTAGTGTTTTTTATTATTGTAAAAAAAAGGTATTGGAAGTTTTTCTGAGTATACGTTCCGATACAAGTAAGAGCGTAACATTTTCCAGTTTAGATGTGTTATTATGTATTTTATAGGTGATGCAGCAACGCATCCCTTACATAAATATTGAGCTTTATTTGGATGCAACTTAAAGCAGCAATAGTTCGCCTATGTAGCCCTATAGGTATAGCAGTATAACGCTATATAATAAGAACTTTTAACGAGCAACGGGTTAGTCAGAACTCTTTAGAGCTGTGATACTACGAAGATTTTAATGCATGTCACTCTCACTCTATACCTATGTGATCGAATTGATGTTCGCGACGTACATGCAAGTTCACATGTAGCGGCTTATTATATTTATATATATATGTTTATTACGGATTTCTATGCTCGTTATTTTCATGTTGAATTTACCATTTCCTTTTCCCTCTTTTCTATTTCGTTTATTGAACTTAGCATATATCAAAGTATTTGTACTAATGTCTAAATTTTGTCAAGATTGAAATTAAATTTATATCAAATATAATGAGAGGCGTGGATATTTTTTTCAAATATTTTGCATTAGTTTCAATGAATGTATTAAAACTTCAACTATCAAACTTATAACGAGCAACTGCTTACATGGCGAATTAATTTTTTTTGAATGTAAAGATCCATGAAAGATCGTTTTTTCCGATCAAACTGTTCAAACATATTCATTAATTTTTTAGAAATTAATTTTAAACTTTTTTAATAGTAAATAGTTCAAAAAGTAGTACAAGCTTGAATGGTCAAGTTTTTTTAAAATGTCATCTTCTATATTATTTTTGTTTAAAACCGTATGCACTGTATGAAGCAGCTGGTGTTGATAGTTACGCGCTAGATTGAAACTCACACGCATCTCCAGAATCATACCGAATAATCATGTATATACATAAACACACATATATATAAGCATACGTACACCCAAATACATATAGCATGGGTCATCCAACCGCAAAGCCTCTCACATCCACGTCTCGGACATCTCACACATACGTTCACCCACGTGAGTGTATATATTTGTGTTTGCATATGTGTTGAGAGACAGAGAGAGACAGAAACTTTGCGGTCTTGTGCATACACCAGCTGTGCTACTGCAGATTATGCGTTTGAGCTCTCAGTGTCACTTTTGTCGAAAACAGTGTAATTTATTGCTATGACAGTTGACAACCATCTAGGACATGTGGATATAGAAAATATTAACTGTGATTGTACTCGACTGCATGTATCGATGTATAGTTTTTGTAATAAATGAAAAATTTTTTTCTATGAAATTTGGATAGTTGATTCAACCTTACGATAGCTGCGAAATCAAAAGAAAGATTTTCTAATTTATGATTATACATTATTCACTGTGGGGCAATCACAATATATTCTATCGAAATTCCATTTGTGTAAGAGAAAAAATCCTCTATGTATCAAGCAATTTTTGGTCTAATCTTACGGTGGAAAAAATGTGTGTATTATGTTTCTTATCGTCTTAACAACAACTCGAAATTTGCAGATGTTTAAACCCCTTTAAAATTGTTTTGAAAATTTTGAAATGGGAATTTTCTTGAATTAATGATCAGCGAAATGTAAAAAAATTCTAGCTCAGGTTCTAAATTAACAAAAGCATGTAGCAATCTAATCTAAAAATTGAAATTTAAATATTACTTTTAGTTGTATTAGGATAGATATTACTAAAATATTGTATTCAGCTTGTGTAAAGCGATGGGTTACAGCACAGGACAAAGGTGAGTGCCACTTTGATTTGAGCTATCCGCATAAAAAAACTGTGGCTAATTCATTGGCAAAGACCTTCCTTCTATTTTTAAGTCTAAATACCAATAAAAAGGCATGAATCCTTTATTTGAAAAATATCTGGAACCTGTACATTAGACGAGAAAATCAAATTTTTTTTCAAAGTCATTTTACTTTATATATCGTTAAGTTTTAATTAATACTTATGTAAAGCAAAACAAGTCGAAAACACAAATTTTACCTTGAAAAATATTTAATCGTAGCCTATAGTTACGCACATTTCTGAATATAATAAGCTTAATTCTTTCTCATTTGGAATATGCCATTAGTACTTGGCACGAAATCACAAAATTAATTAACATCTAAATTCTGTCTTTTTCTTAGCACGCTCATACCATTACGTATCTATTGGCACAGTACTTTCATGTACTTGAATTGCTAATAACCTTCTTTATGTCTCATAGTTATTTGGGTGGTAAGCGCGTTTAAAGAGGTACAAGTATTTTTGTAAGTGATTGCAAGTTTAAAATAAAGCTTCTCCAATTTTTCTTTGTGATTCTCGTCTTCAAACTTTAACTTTTATAAGAAGTTTATGAAACCTGTCAAAGAAATTAAAATATACCGATCATAAAGTTTAATTTTTTGTTAACATTAATTTTTCTATTCCTTTTTGAGTGTTAA
This sequence comes from Trichogramma dendrolimi, assembly GCA_034770305.1. Lineage (NCBI taxonomy): Eukaryota > Metazoa > Arthropoda > Insecta > Hymenoptera > Trichogrammatidae > Trichogramma > Trichogramma dendrolimi. Next base: position 1,370,997 of record JAPMIB010000008.1, on the reverse strand, counting down.
AAAAGTAGAAATAGCATCGTTTTTACTAAAATATTTTTTCATAAAACTGTATATTTGCACTATGAAACCAAAGAAAAAAAATTTTTGAACGTGATACACAATTGCACTTGTTACTCAATTACTAAACACACGATTTTCAGCTGCAAAAGAAAATTCTGAGATTTAGTGAAGGTGGAAAAACCGCCTGAAAATGGTAGTAGCTAGAAAATTAAATTAAGCGTTGGCGCTTTTTTATCAGGGAGCATTGCTGGAAGTGCAATAGATATACAGTACTACACGTCATAGCCATTTGTCACGTAGCACCTTCTCTTTCTTTCTGCTAATTCAGCCGTTTTCTTTCCTTTTCGCTCTCTCTTTTTCTCCCTGCTTCTAACTTTTGACTGTACAGCTCGAAATTATCCTCGGTCATATACGCACATTCAGCTTGCGCTGGCTGCATAGGGCGAAACTGAAGTTTCGCTACTTCCTACGATAGTGCCCGAGTGCGAGTGAGAACAAGCACAAGAGTAAATGCTCTTCGCTAATACAAGCGCGAACGTTTTGGAAAAAGAAAAATAGAGTGCGCATCGGTTTTTAAGGAGACGAAGTAAGAAAAGAAGAGAAGGAAGAAGAAGCAGCAGAGCTAACTCAAGTTCGAGTTGATTAATCTCTACAATATTTAAAAAGCAACGGCAGGATGAAGAGAGCGCGAGAAAGGGAGAGAGAGAGCTAAGGAAGCTTAAAACGTAGCCTTGAAGCAGTCACAGCCGCGCGGCATGGGTGGCGGATAGAGTGTACTGAGGTATAGTAGTGATGGGTGCTGCGATTACACTATATCTTACTCGGTAGTAATAGTCTCTATGCTCTCGCTTTCTCCTTATAAATCCTGGCTAATCTGCCGTTTACGTTGCTCTAGTTCGCTCACTCACTTTCCCTCTTCTAAAAGGATGGCTTATGCATAAGCACATTGGCGTACTTTTTTACCTACACACTCTTGACCCGTAAGATGAAACTTACTCATTCATACACTACACGCATTAAACTAAGCAACACAGACATTCCTAATTGCTTCACCGTTATAAAAGAAAAGGTAAAATTGGAAAAAATCATTAAGTGATGTGTGCAAGCGTTTTTTGCGATTTCCTATTGATTTCACATGTTATATTCGTAAAAAGAAGAAAACAATATTTATTGAACTGTGCAAATGCTTTTATTGAACCCACAAAAACTATTTACATAGCCCACGAATAACACCTCCAAAAATCAACTTTCCTTATTGGTGCATTAGAAGCGTATGATTTGCTAATTATTGGTTTTCTTCCGAATTTTTTTCATTAATACAAACATTAACGTTTGATTATCATAGTGAAATTTTCAAAATCACTTTAACATAATACTAAATGCTTATCATTTTCAACGTTTTACGTACATGATTTCACGATGTGCTTCTACATTTAAACGCGCAGCATATAGTTAATAAAAAATGATATATTTCGTAGCGGTATTCTACAACGATTCAGAGGGTTGATAAACTACTCGCGCTGTTAAGATCGTCATTTTTTCAAGAGAAATAGTTATTTATGCAACAAGTGCCCAAAAGGCGTTTTTGGGCACTCGTGCTGACATGGCCGACCCTCGTGTCTTTTTTCGCACACTGTGCGCAAAAAGCTGGGCACGTATTGCATACAAAATTTTATGCAATAATAAGCGAAAAATACTTTCATTTTAAACGAGTCAATTTAACGCACACCAGTGTCCAAAATGAGGCATTTTACCGCACATCGGTGTCCAAAAACGCTTTTTGCGTACTAAAAAATGTGCGAAAAAATACATTTTTCGTCATACTATTGCATAAAAATTTTTTTTAAAAGTTGAGAGGAAAAATAGTAATTTTCGAACACGTGCGCGTACATTTTAAGGCTCGTAATTACAATTTTGGCTTTAGGTATTGCTTTTTTAAATTTTTTATCTAATTATAGTCTCAGTCTCCTGGACAATTAGAGGCGATTACAATATGCTTTTCAAAATTCAGATTATAATTTTTTCTTACTTAACGAGCAAAACCCTGCATATAGTCAATTCGATGTTCCATTTTCAAAAAATTCTAAAAAACTTGCATTTTTCGCTAAAATCGTTCCTTTCCAAGAAAAAATTTCAATTACTAAAAACCTATATTATGTACCTTTCGTCCGTCGATCGACAAGTATTCCCTGATTATCCTCACGTTTCCACTTGAGCTTTGGAGTTGGATATCCTTCGGCCTTACAGGTTAGTGTAACGTTCTGGTGCTCGCGTACGGCTACTGTGCTAGATGTTGACATCGAATCCAATATGTTGGGTGGCACTATAAATTACAATGTAATTTTTTGGTACAAATGTAGTTTTATAATTTTTAATTTCTGGTATGATATTACTCATTGATGGTATAAATATTAAAAAATTTACCAACGACTTCGAGAAATCCAACTTGACTCATCATTGGTTCCGTATTTACTTGACACATGTAGTAACCCCGGTCATTTCTTTCAACGCTTCGAATATGCAATAACCAAGTTTTGTGATTGTCATTAGATACTGAAAATCTAGGAATTTTTGTAACAACGTGCTTGTGTACTGACACAAGCATCTGTCTACCAACATGTATCCACACAACCTGCAAAAGTAAAGTCACAATGAGTTATTGAATCAGATGTTTAAATGATTATTTTCTTGAAAATGTATTAATTTTATGCTTCAAGTTTTTTACATTTTATATCTAAAAAATTGTATGGGGTATTTATAGTTATTTCCAACAATTTTATTTGGTTTCTTAAGATGAACCTTTGATAATGGTAAAAAATAAGAAAAGAAAATATGCGAGAAATTTTTCAATAGAATCTTCAGACTGTCGTTTATGCATCGTAGAGTTTAGGCCTCGAAAAAAGTGTAACATGATTTCGTTACTCCCGTGAGAACTATCTTCTCGCGCGCGAGCGAGTGAAGGTGCTTTCGGGACGAGCTAAGACTTTTCGAGCAGCTGCACATATAGCGCAGAAGACGATTCGGGAGCGACAGAATCGCGAGGAAAATATAGCAGCGCGAGTCAGCTCAGTGTCACCCGATCGTTTGATATTTAGAAGGTTGTCTTATTTCCGCGCCTTGGTGCCGCACCAGCTGCCATCGAGATTGCTTTTTCGGAAAAGCGCCCAGCTCAATGCCAGTTAAAGAAAACGATTCTTTTCTCCCTCACTCTTCGTTCTCTTTATTGCTTCTCTCTCTTTCTTGTCTTTTATTTTCTTATTTTATTCCAAGTGATCTTGTATTGTAACGAGAGCAATACACTTATACCACCAGATGGTGCCATTTTTTCCATGAGTTGTTCAATAATTTTATGCTATTTTTTTAGTAATTGGAAAATTAATCTGATTAGATAAAATTTGTCCGAAGCGTAATAATAACAGACCCTTTTTTCAAAAATTATTTTGACAATTAAAATGTAGATTAAGTAACCTGATTAACTTTTCATAATTGTTATATTTTTTATTTTGTTTTATTTCTGTTTAAACGAAGCTCATTCATGAACATAAAAAGAAACTTAAGTAAATAGAATTCAAATGAGTTTTCTTTGGTTATTAAAAAACCCTGCTTCTAATACATAATTTTACCTGCTGATAAAACAAGTTCGATTTGAACAGAACTGTACCTAAAGTTGTAGTATCATGTTAGTATTACAGACTAGAACATGCAGTTTTTTTATTAATAAAAAATAATTTCTTTGAAAGAATTTTAATCGGTGAAGATTTGGGTTTTCAATTTTGCTTTTGAGCATACAGAAAAGTTAACCGAATTAAAAGTTGCCGAACCGATACATTGAGTCAATAAGGGATAACTATTAAAGTCACAATGAAGATAATTTGAAATTTGAATTTAATGGAAAGAGATTAATAAGAAGATTAACATAACATTTGTCACCCAAGATGCTGGCATACCACTGCGTTTATTGGCCTAAATACTTGCAAAAAAGTCCCTCTATCGGCTGTGAGCTCGATTGAAATCTCTGGCAACGATTCAAAAAAGCCTCTGGCTCGCTCTTTCTACCATGCTGATGCTCTTTAAACCTATGTGAATACGCGACCCATAATTTCTCTTTTCGTCCATGTTTCCTTCACACCACTTTAGTCTTTTTTCATTTTGTTTTGTCTCCAACGTGCCAGAAAGGATTAAACCATCGCTTTTGGCCAGGCAAATAACTCAAGTACCCTAATAAACCGCATGGGGGGGGGGGGGGGGCAAAAATCCGAAATTACTTTTAGCCGTATGGTGGTTTTTATACAAAGTGAAGCTCCCGATGCTGTTGTTTAATAATCCTAATGGTTAAATAAGAATCCAATAATTCAGTTTTTAAAATATAATCATCATGAAACTAAGAGCTCATTTACGAAAACTTATATGATTGAATGTTTATTTATCCTAAACGCGAATGAACTAAATTCAAAAATCTTCAATTCAGTGTGATTTTACCATAAATCTAGTGTGGAAATGGACTGAAATCATACGAAATTGAAGATTTTTGAATTTAGTTCATTCGCGATTAGGATAAATAAACATTTAATCATATAAGTTTTCGTAAATGAGCTCTTAGTTTCATGATGATTATGATATTTTAAAAACTGAATTATTGGATTCTTATTTGACGATTAGGATTATTAAACAACAGCATCGGGCGCTTCACTTTGTATAAAAACCACCGTTCGGCTAAAAGTAATTTCGGATTTTCGACCCCCCCCCCCCCCCCCCCCAACCACATGCTTTCACAGCTATTTGGAATAAATAAGAAAATAAATCGGACAAATTTTTCTTTTATTTTGACTTTTCTTTCTAATTATTATAGTTTTTTTATTTAGTAAGAGAACAATTTGTATCACTACAAGCTTGAACGGAAATTTAAAATCTGTACAATTAGTACATTTTTGTCTTAGACTCATTATAATGGTAAATTGTTTGTAGTATCAGTAAAATAAATTTGAAAGACACACTTGGATTTACATTCATTTTTGTTTATAATTTCTTACCTTATAAGTTCCCAAATTTTCAATCACACATGGCAGGTTCACATCTCTTCCTAAGGCTACAGTAACATTTGGAATCGGCTCAGCGAACATTGGTTTATCGGATAGAGCTGAAACAGACAGATATTTGTAAATTAGTTTCTTTTTTTATTATTATACACATTACAATATCAAAAATGATTTTTTACTGTTGAAGTATTCACTACATTCATATGAAAAAATGTACATTGATGCAAGAACAAATTTTGAATATTTTATGAAAGCATCCAAATCTGTTAACTTGAGCTTACTCAAATATTAGAAACTTTTAGTAGAATTTATGGGACCTTTAAAAAAACCTTTTTTAGAGGCTAGAAATTTGCGTTTTTCCTAACTTCATGGTTTTTGATTGCACCGAAACAATTGTCCATCTCAAACCTGATTGACTCAAAATAAATTTTTTATTGATTTTTTACAAGAATGTTTTCGAGAAATTGTCCAAGTTTATAAAAAAAAAAACTGTCTTGGGCCCTTTTACCAACTAATACTTCCAAAAATTGTCTAACCTGCCGATAAGATCGCGTGCCATGAAAAACCACAATTTATCGAAAAATGCGTGAAGAACGTTAATAAACCGTTAAAATTACATTGGGTTTGATGATTCACGTAGAAAGTCTGGTTTGTAGATATGCGAGTTATCAAGCGCTAACTTGAGCGCTGACTATTAAATTTTCGCTAGTAAGCAGTGAATGGCTACTCCTACTTTAGTTCTAACATAGCGCCGCAGCGCATAAACACTTTCACAGGTAGATGCATACATAGTCCCAGTGAATGACTGAAGTATCTTTATATGTGTATAGGTAAATATACAAGTGTATGTGCTGGCACGAACTGCGTCTTAGTAGCGTGTAGTCAGTCGGGCACGCGATACAAGCCTATTCGCAATTCGTTTGCCGAACGAGTTGCATTAGAACGTTGTGTAAGTACGTTACGGTCCACTATCTTATCAAACGAGTTTTACAAGGCATCAGTGATGACTGAAAGTGTTTTTCATTCTCGTCAGAGTGTTCTAAAACTGCAAAATGAAGCTTCGATATACTTTCTTAGTTTTTCTTTTGGTGATCGTCATGTGCATTAGTACATTTTTCATAATGAAGCCAGAGAATATAGACATGTTGACTTGCGTGAGCTGCAATAATCTAAGTTATGTATCAGAAGGTCACAAAACTATTCTATATTGGAATAGTTTTTTTGAAGATCGAAACTTTAACATGGGTGAGGGCTTCATAGCGGAACATTGCCCAGTATACAACAACTGTTACGCTATGAACTGGCGATATGCTCAAAGTCATGAAAAGTTCGATGCTATTTTGTTCCATGGAATCGATCATCAGCTCAACGAGAAGGACTTGCCAAAAAAACGTAGCTCTGAACAAAAATATATCTTCATGACTTTGGAGAGCCCAGCCAATCGATGGATAAGCGAAATTTAATGACTATTTCAACGCAACTATGACCTACAAACTCGATAGCGACATCACCTGGACTTACGCTGATATCGTGGACAAGACTCAGCGAGTAATCGTACCTGCAGCACGCGAGAATATTCATTGGAAGTCAACAACCGAGATGGAGGCCGCTACTGCTGCAACAAGCTTGGACGCCGAGGCCGAGAGTCGCTTGGGTGCCTTGATAAATGGCAAGAGAAAGTTAGCTGTTTGGTACAGGAGTAATTGTATTACACCCAGTGCGCGAGAAAAGTATGTGGAGGAACTCGAGCGCTACGCGAATGTAGATAAATTTGGTTCTTGTTCGTCAAACAAAGGTTGCCCACGAGGTCAAGACTGTTTTAAAACTCAGATAGAACCCGAGTATTTCTTTTATTTATCCTTTGAAAACTCTCTGTGCACCGACTATGTCACTGAAAAATTTTTCAATGCACTCAAGTAAGTAATAAACCGATTGAAATTATTTTATATTATGAAAAAACTTCATTTTCACATGCATACGTACACAAATCATATAGCTAAGCTCAGTATAAGTAGTGTAGCAACCAAGCACAGTGCAGGTTATACATGATGTCATACGATTATAACGTGGCAATATAAAAGATAATAGTTTGTTATACAAATTAATCATGTATAATGTGAGACCTACATTACATAAACCTTCATTTATGGAAGTAAACTTATTGATGTACGCGTGTAGCAGGTGCATATCTCCACGTCAAAATCACTCATGATATTGATTGTACTAACATGAAACAAAATGCAAACCATGGATCTATAAAACGCGATTGCATATTGTACTTTCTATTAAGATACATTTTCATCTAACCGTCACTTAGGAAGATATCGAGCTTATAGTATAAACAAGAAAATAATATCATAAATAAAACGATTAAATGATATCATAAAGATGTCTTCAATAAAATAGCTGAAGATTGTCTCACCGCGGAAAAGTATCTTTCAGAAACACATAAAACATTATGTGTAATAATTTAACACGACATGAAAAAATGTTAAATGACAAAATCAAATTGAAGTTATCTTTATTTTGCGTAATTCTTTTTAGTATTAAAAATTTTGCTTTATTTATTATTAAATTATCATGAAATTTTTTATCAACTGACACAAAAATTAAATCAGTAATAAAAAATTAATTATCAATCAAAGTAATTATCTTCAAATTTGAGTAAAGAATTAAATCACTTTGGTTTATTTTTACATTAAAAAAAATGTTTATGGTTATATTTTTATGCATTTTTGTTTACATTGTGCATAAAAAGAAATCAGTAATTTAAGATTTCAAGTAAAAATACCTTAAATCAAATTCAGCATCACTAATTTGGATTTTACATTCAATCAGCATTGAATTAAAGGTTTTTTTTAACGGGATGTATATGGCAGAAAACGGTATTATTTTACTTTGGGATCCGTTACCTTGTGGACATAGCACTTTTTTCAAGCGATAATGATAATATTTAAAACATATTCTTATCGGGTACAAATACAAATGCGCAACTATAACTTGCCTGAATGTTACTTTGCCGTTTTTTAATATAGTGCATTTGTATAGTTCCATGATGAAAATCATTTTTTATCCATCGAAGAAGATCTCGTATTTTTAACTTTCGTTTCAGAAAATGTACATTTTTAGTTGATATAATTTTATAAAGAATATTAAAAAATTATCATATAATAACGGTTTTTTTGTACGATAATAAAATAAAAACTTTTTTCACATATTAGAAAAATTTCAGTAAAGGAAATTGGACAAAGAAACATTAAATTAAAATGATACAGCGTGACGCAATAACCACACATTTGTTTAACTATGGGATCAAACAAAAAATATACATGAAGTTTTGATCATAATTTTTTATATTTCAGAGTTAGTTATATAAAAATTATAAATGTATAATTTTTATTACAGACATTATGTAGTACCTGTTGTTTATGGTGGAGCTAACTACAGTCAATTTGCACCACCAAAGTCATACATCAATGCACTTGATTTTAATTCACCAAAGGATTTAGGACAATATTTACTTACATTATCTCAGAACAAGACTGAATATAAAAAGTATTTCGCATGGAAAAAATGTTACCGCGTTCAATCTCCGATTAAACGAGTAATATGTGATTTATGTAAGTTTATAAATGAAAAAACAAGAAGGTCTTATGATATTTCAGAGTGGTTTAGCATTAATAGTTGTCCAATTCAACGAAAATTGAAAAACCAATATGTTGAAAATCAAATTAGTTACGCGACGAAGAAAACACTTAATAAAAATCGTAAATGGTGCTTTGTATCCTAAAATAAATTCTAGATAATTTTAATTTAAAAATATTTTATACGTATTGCGCTAGTAAAGCATCTGTAAACCAAATGGAAATATCTTATATATTTATTGAAAATATTTTGTAGTAAATGTACCAATATAAGTTGAAATGCAAGTTGAAAACATTTGAATTATATTAAAATTTGTAAGAAATAAAAAATTGAACTTTGAAGATGATACAAAGAGCTTTTAAAATAAGACTTAGGAGGGAACTAACATTAAAATAATTGTAAGTTTGATAGAAGACAAAAAAGGTAAATATCGTTTCGCATAGCGGTGAACGATTTCTTTGAAGATCAGAAAGGATCGAATCGAGGCGATATACTTCGCTGGATACCGAGGATCGAGTTCAGGTCATAGATGTATACATATACAGTACATATACATACATACTGTACTAGTTTTTTCTCTCTACTCTCATATACTTGACTATCTTTTTTCGAGGATAGATAGTGAAAAGCTTTAAACTAAAAGTAGTCGAGAAACACAGGAGAAAACGAGGTTTGCAGACGAAGCGATACCGACAACTCGCCTTTGACTAAAGACGATCGTGACAAAATTCTTTGGTTGATGTTTCTTTTCTTTCCCTTTTACGTTAGAATTACAGCTGCTCAACAAAACAGTTATTTCGTGAATGTAAAGAAAAAAATAAATAATCAGATTATAACGAAAGGTAGTGTTTGACGCGTAAAACTCGGTACAAGGCTTATTTCATTGACAGGTGTAGTGCAGTCCTGTCTCGAATTTAAGTCCAGTCTTTCCATGCACTTGGTCGAAAATCAGAAACTAGCACTGCAGTAGCCGTACGCATCTTTATGACTGTGCGCCGTATAGCATGAAAATGAACTTTCTAATTTCTTATACGAGGAGCAAGCTCGCTTGCACCTTGCGGCAGCTCTTATCAAAGCCCGGATAATAGAATTGAACCGCGCAAACGGCTTTCTTGTATGCGCAGAATTTAATCAAAGCCGCTTTATAATGTTCGGATAAACTTTCAGAATGAATAACCTCGTTTTTCTCACTTTCCTTAACGAATTGTACGATGGTACTTTTAAAAACTCATTACGAAACTCCTCGCTCATCAAATTTATTATGTTAATATTTATAATCTTTACGAAATGAGCGAACGGGTGCGCAAACCTAGAATTAGTTGATTTTTTAGTGATTTTTGAAAAATTGTTCAAAGCAAAAATTATACTGTAGCTACAGTACAAAGGGTTACTCTTTCTAAAGTTCTTGGTGAACGGTCGTATTTCTTTAGTCGACACTTACACAAACTTAAAGTCTCTTTTCCCACAATTCACGAGACGCGTACAAGGATGCTTGCGTACTTATACCCCTTTCTGACTCGTCATTTCTCTTTTCCCTTCCATTACCTCTTACATCACGCATCTACTTTTCTCTTCACTTCCCCATATTTTTTCTGCTCACTTTCTCTACCAACACATATATCCAATGCCACAAACACGTACAAGCTCCAGTGGAAAAGCCACAGAAGATTTTCTCGCTTATTTTTTCTCTTTTTCATCCTGATCCGTCCTTCACTTTTTCCTTACCTGCACTTGCTGTTTTTCATTCTCGACGCCACCTTCAAGCGCTCGAGCTATTTTCCAATTCCTACGCCCTGTTTTTTCGCCTACAACTGAATTATATACATACATACTCACAAACGTCTAGAGCAGCTGTAAAATGAAACGGTGAAACTTGTAAGGTCAACTGCACAGGGGTTCAAACAAATGTACAGTTCGAATCGCTTGAGGTAGAAATATTCTTATTTAATTTATGCATGTATGCATTCATAAGTCATAATTTGGAAAATACTCAAGTCTGAATTTTAGTATTAAATGTACAAATAAAGGCGCGATTGATTCAATAAATAACTGAATCTTTTTTTTTATCAGTTTTTTAGTTATGATGGAAAAAAAAGTTGAAGAAGAGTAAGTTTTTGAACATTTTTTCTGACACATTCGAATTAAAGGGAGTAATTTTTCTTTTTGGCTGAAAAGAGATCATAGAAAGTAAGACTTTTGTTGGAAGCTGGTTGATTCAATACTTTGAAAAATCAATCGATTGCAAAAGAGATCAGTCACCGTCAATGCTCTTTTTTATCAGACTTAATGATATAGAATCCCAAATTCTTGTATAGGCAATGAGCAAGGGCGATAGCGCCTTTAATTTATTCACACGATACTGTAGTTGAAGGAGGAATTCTGACATATAACTCGGCTCCTGTATAAGGAACGCGAAGAATTGAACGTCTTGAAAAAAGCCTCCTCGAGATAGGGCAAGGAGTAACAAAAAAAAAGAAAGAAAAGAAAAGTAAATCGAGAGAAAAGCTCATGGAATGAAAGGCAGAAGGAAAAAGGCAAGAAGCAGCGTTCGAATGGGTTTATCAGCAATAACTTGGGCTCTTTCATATCTCGCCAATAATTCCTTACCGAGTAGCGCTGTAAGTACGGGGAAAGGGTGGTAAGATACTCACTTATGTAGGAACATATATCTGGCCTGGCTATACGAGAATGAGTGAGTAGACGGAGCTTGTAAAGCTCATATATGCGCTCGCCAAAGATTCTTTGCCGTTTGCTTAGCTCAAAGCCAAGCGGTAGCGGTAGTTTGAGAGAGCGCAAATAGGTAGGTAGATGCATTCCTTGGCCAGCAAGTTAAGAGAGACCTGCGTAGAAAGGAGTGGTGCATCAGGAGAGAGAGAAAGAGAAGAGAAAGATAGCGGACGGAAAAGAAAATACTGATCCAACTGAATTTATCAACCAGATAAAAATGTCCCTTCGACTTGATATATATTGTGTATATATCTGCAAAAAACATGTATATTACAAGTATCTAAACGTATATATATATATATATATAAGAGTGCATTAGTATGTATGTATAGAAGCATCCCGTTGTAAAAAAAGGATTTTAATAAAACTTCTTCGATTGTAAAGTACCGTAATATATACAGGCATATAAAAAAGGCAGCCTTTACATGGGTCAGCGAATCTCAAAGTCGTTCATCTCTTCTTCAGCTAGCTCTTCTTATCTGGTTATCCTGACTTCCGTCCACCGTCATTGTATAGGAGTATGAACGGCTCTCGGAAGATGATGAACGCTCACTGGTCTCCTTATGAAACCACTGTTTTGAGCTACTCTTTTTATTACTACCCCTGAGTTTTGATGCTATTTTTTTTCTTGTCAATATTTTTCCTACTATTGAATAAATTTAATCCCAATATTTAAAAAATACAACCAATCTATAGGTCCGTTTTACCATGATCCCATGTGAAATGCAAAGTGAATAATATCGATTTCGCTGGATAATTTATAACAATTTTTTCGTAACAAATTATGATTCTATAATGAAATACGTACAAGCAATAATAATTGAATCTGATTGATATGTGTTTCCAGCCTATTTACGAGTACTCAAATACTTGAGTAAAATCAAATAAAAATAATGTTTACACAGTTTTCCGTATTGCTAAGAAAAAAATGTAAACAAAAAAACTAGTACGTCATTAAAGATTTGGAAAGAGTATCTTGAACTGATAACATTTAGATTGATTTTGAAGCAAAGATTCCTGTAGTTTCCTGCAAATTTAACTTTAGGGACTGGGGCTACTTTGAAGCAGACTGTGGTTAACTTTTATGAAATTTCGAGTGGAATGTTGCTTTTGAGTATACTCTGTGTAGAGTTGAAATTAAATAGAAATTACATACCCCAATATCTTTATTGACTATCATTAAGGGTTGGGTTGTTAATAAAATAAAATAAAATAGTATGATGAACAAGTCATGTTTTTAAATTAAGACAGTTTAGCAAAGAATAGGTGAAATTGGTAACTTATTTATTGAACTTAGAGAATGCTTATATTTTTCTCAACGAAGAAAGCGATTTTCATTCAGGCGTTTTTTTCGTGTTGTTTATGGTGTATTTGAATTCCGCTTTGATTCATACGTTACAGACCCATTTGTGGAATTTTGGATAATTCAAATTTATTTTATTCATTCAAAAGTAAAAAAATAATCGCGAACTTTGTACTTTTTTCAGATGCGGCACAAGTAAGACTTAAAATAACTTGTACGACTTACTTTGCTCGGTAAACACACTTGTAACTTTATCAGAATTGCTCGCGAGGACGATGTTGTCTGTATATATGTATTTATAACGACTTAGCCATAATTATACATTCTGGAAGGAAGTTTACGTAACAGCCCCGGCACTGGGCTTCGCCCTCTGCGCATATACGTATACGTGGAAACGAACAAGAGTACACACACATACTAATATATGTATATGTATAATAAAGTTATACACCCCGTTATTTTACGTAACCTTATTATAGCGAAATAACAGTTCAAAGTTCATTAGGTCCTGTTTGCCGTCAAGACAACTACTATCAAGTTGTTATTATTACCACGAGGCAGCAGGGAAATGCTCGCGCGCAAGCTCCCTCTTTCTCTTCCGCTATGAAAATGTGATTACGTGATTCTGCAACTTATGCTCGCCTTAAAAACACTACGCTACCCCCCGTTCGTCAAGTTGTTCCAATGTGCCGGATGCGTGACAATTTTTCCTTGTTTAACCATGTAATGTCTTTTTCGATACATCGGACGGTACTTTGTTACAAAGAATTATTTTCTCAGTTAAGTACGACCTGCTCGTGCCTGCGTTTGCTTGAAAAAAAAAAAAAACAGCTATGAATTCGCGATAGAGAAATAAAATATTTCCATCAGTCGAGCATTTAGCCAGGCGCCTTTCACAGATGGCACTGCCGCGTGCTTGCGTAGTACGCGAGGAGGAAGCGGCTGCAGCGGACTATATGGTATAGATAGCGTAATTAGCCTGCTACACGTGTGGCGCTCGTACGGCGTGGCCAAGTGTGCATGGCTAAGATTAATTGCGACTCGTACGTATTTGCTACACCACTACACATATTCGCATGTTGGATAAGATAGGAAACGCGAGCAAGTGGCCGCGGCGCGCACTACCGCTACACTGCGTCCAACACTGTTGTGACCCGACCTGGGTGTGTATTATAAATTATGCATATAACACTTTAATATACCAAAGGCAGCAAATTCGCAGACACGCAAAAGAAAGAATACGGGGTACAACGAGTAAATCGAGGTGAGAGTATTTGATGCGTAGGTTGAAGCTCGGACTTATCGCTCCCAAACGTTTCTCTCTCTTTTTCTTGCTGTCTGTGCTCATCTGTAAACTGCCGATAGAGTGTGCACTTGTGTTTCAGATTTTTTACGGATTGATTGATCTTTTGATGCAGTTGGTTCGAGTGGGAAGAATGCGAAGTAAAATACGTAATATTTGCTACAATCGTACGCAGTTCATAGTTTCCGATTGAATTTATGCATGTACGTGTATACATTGTACATGCTCAACAGAGTTATTGTCTGCATTCAAACGACATGAGCTTTTGTAACACTTTGCTATTGTACACAAAGGAATTAAAAAAGAATTGACAATTTTTCATAAAAGGAATTCGCAATTTAATCGTTGTTAGTTGATGCTTTGCGGTCGCATAAAAAACATCATTTTTTTGCACGATACTCATTGTCCCAGGAGTCTCACTCTTTCTCTCTCTCTCTCTCTTTCTCTCTCTCTCTCTCTCTCTCTCTCTCTCTCTCTCTTTTTTCTCTTTCACTCTTCATTGTTGCTTTTGTTTAGAATCCATGGATAGGCTGCACGCAAACTCGCCAACTCCTAGTTCCAATCGCTTTGTACTTGTGTTCACATGCAGTTGTCGCTTGCGTAAGAGATAGAATGTGATTTTCGTGTTTTCTCGTGCGCTCCTCGACGCTCGAAAAGCTTTTCGAGCCGTAAAGAGAGCGCCCAACCAACAGAGGGACATGCAATAGAGTAAGCAGTAGCACGCAGCTCTCGAGACTATATATTATATATATATATATATGTACGTTTACGCCCGCGAGGAACGCGTACATCATTGAGCGACGCGCATACAACGCCGCTCTGCAAAAGCTGTGGCATAACACGAGAGAGGTCGCGAGTACACATAATAAATACATGGTAATATGGAGCACAACGCATAGGCAGCAAAGCAGTAGCTGCTATATACTACATCTGTGTATACTCTATAGCTGCGCGCCGGCGTCTAAACTTACAACATACACGTATACACAAGTGTGCCGCCGCGCAGAAACGGCATGGGCCAGCAGCGCAATGTACCGTAGGAAGTTGCAAACTTCCGCAACCGGCCTGGAATATCATAGCCATTTGCACCTCAGCCTCGTGTGAAAATAATTGGCACATGATAACTTTTCGGCTTGCACGGCTTGGCCCCGACTTTCGCACGCAGTTTGACGCCCGCCGTATTCCCCTCCAGTGGCAGTACATCAGAGAATGTTAAATATACATGCGGCTATAATTTCAAAAAGACTACGTAGCGCCAGCGCAGAGAAAGGTGGACTCGCAAATGTAGCCTCAGCGCGCGCAGATAGACGAACGATATGATATTCATAAATAAGCTCATCCACGGCGAATAGGTCGAATGTATTCGAAATATAACACCGCGTTGTGTGGCTGCACTGGGCGAGATAAAGAGATGCTCCGCAGAGTAGCAGCTATGGCAAGCTGCATGTCAAAGTAAAACAGAAATAGATAGAGTTGCTCTACGTGTGCTATGGAGTCCATTACTCAAATTGAGGTGGGAATAAGCAGCCGGTCCCCAAACACGCCCCCTTAATATATTTGGACAATCACGTACGCACGGCCCGACGTTAGCATCATTGCGATTGAGCTGTAATAAATGGCCGCCTCAGGCTCGCTGCTAGTGCGCCCTGCCACCTCACCAGCGCCTTCGACACAAAAAACTTGACTCTGCCGGTGTTCGCAACCCAGTACGAAAATCATTCTTTCCCTAGAACGAGCATTGCTTCAGTACTATTGTACTGTCTCCGAGCCTTTAGCTTCCAGCTCTTCTCCTTTATTACATCCAGACCTTCCAAATTTTCTCTAGACAGACTTTAAACAAATTGAAACTCGCACTCTAATACGTTGTACATTTTACAACATTAATTCACCAAAATTCACTCAAGTTTACTTCGATTTTAAATTAAACTCATTACATTCAAATTATTAAACCGAAACTATTGATGAACAACTAGAAAATTAGTAATAAATTAACTTGGAATTTTCATTAAACAATGTCATATTCTTCCTCCGGACGTCTTCTCATTGACTTTTAAATGAACAGACTGATAATGAAGTCTATTGAAATAAGCTCAAGATTGATGTATGGTCCAAATCTACTGCTTGAGCTGATAAATGTAGTAAGCGCAAATTGGACGGTTCCATGAAGGAATAGGAAAGACCGACCGCTCGTGAGATATCTGTAATGACGTTTTACTAAGACCTAATGAAAATTCGAGTAGCACTTCGAAATTTTGATTAACTAATGGTTGCATGGAATTTATGTTTCTTCTTTGTTGATAAAACTCAATGCTTTTACTACATTAATAACAAGATAAATGTTTATTATTACAATGTACTATAAAATAAGCCATTCGTTTTAAAAGTAGATCTAAAAAAATGAGTATGTTTTCACAACATAATCAAATTTTAAGACTATGGAGTTTTATCATAATAACTATATTATAACTCATTAATACATTTATAATATATTGATTGACAGCTGGAAAAATGAGTGACAGAGGCAATCGTAAATAGAGTAGAATTCGATTAACGATTTTCTTCGTAAAATATACTGAAAGCTCGAAGAGAAAAGAAGATGAGCGTGCGTACAAAACGAGAATTCAGTCAAATCAGAGAATGAAAGCGACACGGAGAGAATCACTATCCAGAAAAAGAAAGAAGCTCGAAAGCTGCTGCTTTGGAGACATATTCGTTAAAGCGCTCGGTCGGGGATTACGTAGATTAATGAGGATGGAAAGCGTTGTTGCCAAGAAATGCGAAGGAAGCGTTATATATACTTATGTATGTGTGTACTAAAATGCATGGATAATAGCTTGGTTCTAGAGGCCAACAAAGTCCACATGATAAAAAATGATTTTTTATTCCCTCATAAAAAATTTTATAAATATTACGAGTAAAAAACATTGAAAAAGTGTGATCCAAATAGATATTTTTAACAATTAATTAAATCAATTTACTAAATTTATAGTTGAAAAAAATATTTATTTGGTTCAAATAAAATGGTATTTTATTTTTGTTTTGTGTTGTATTACTAATTTCTGCTCATGCTAACTAGAGTTCGAGATGTATATTGTGTATGATGTTTAAGGAACTGATTAAATTTTAGTTTTAACATTTATTTAGAAAAAATAATTGCTCTTGAGAAAACATAATATAGTTCAATAAGTGTCAATCAAAAACACATAAGTGGATCTCTTGATTTTCAATACACAATGACTCTGAAGAACTAGGTTTGTTAAAAGTTACCCGAGAAGAACATCACCACGTAAAATATCTATAGTACGTCGAACAATCTGAAAGTGAAGAAGAAGAAAGGCGAGTTACTCGTATCGCACGTTCGAGGCCATCTGTTACTGATGGCAACTCTTACGAAGCTATTGAATTGGCTTGTGCAGCCCTGACAAACTATCTTTTTTTTTATGTACGCGCATTCTGGACGCTTCGCCATTTCTTGCCTCTTCATTTTCGCTCGCTCACTCTCAGCCAAGAGTTGGCTAGAGAAATGTTTTCAACTCGCAGCTGACGAGGTAAGCGAATAGTATGTACACCGATACCATGTCTACTGCGCTGCAGAGCTTTCATGTCGCTCGATTGGAGCACGCGACATGAAGCACAGCCAACGGTTTGGGCTCTGGTCTTTGGCTTTTGACTTTACATACAGTGGCGTGCAGGTCTCGTGGCATGCGGAATTGAAAGAATATTATGATTTCGATTCGTCACGAGCATCCACGACAGGTGTATCGAGTTATCGAATTGCCAATGCGATTTGCTATTTTTTGACAAGTTAATGCATGTACGTATCTATAGCCGTCGATCGCATCAATGAGCGACACTATTTGATGTATACAAATTGACTATTCTATCGTTTTTATAAAGCCGACTTTTTTCTTGAAGTAATTAGGCGTGCCATCGAACTGGGAAATCCATTTTTACGGCAATCGGATTTGATTCATTTTAGCCACGCAACGAAATAATCTTAATCTCTACTTATAAAAAAGTGATGGACCGAAAAGGCGGCTTAAACGGCTCCCACGGCTTCCGATTGTTTAAGTTACTTTTGACTCGAGTTGAAATGAGATGTAGCGTTATCTACGGTCAAAAAGCAATTTTTTCAAAACGCGACTAAAAAATTGACGTGCGCAAAACGCGTCTAAAAGTTACCAGTAGTAGTAAATATTCGACACTTGGCAAATTTTACATCCGCATATCTTGTCGGCGATGCCATGTCCTGCGTGTGTTGCATAAATATAGGCGAGCAGTCGATAGTTTGATATAAAAGTCAGAAGACGTCAAGTCGCTCCGGAGATCAACATCTTCGCGTCAACGCATTCACGTATTCGTCTGGCGAAGCTTCTGCAGCTGCGGGCGCGCGAGCAGCAATTCAATCATTCCCATTTCTAGCCTAATCTCGCTCGACGATTCCCCGGCGTCTTATAAAACTTTCAACAGCCACCACGCGGCATATACTCACTCGCTTGCACTATAAGCTCTTTCGCGTATACGAGCATACGAGCGTAAGACTGCTTTTTCGTTATCTCTCACTCTCTCGCCTCTTTCACTGGCGAGGTCGGAGGCGACAGACTACCTTATTATTATCGGCTCAGCTCGCTAGCTTATATGAGCTTGCACACTCAGAGCTAAACTGCTATTATGGTGGTCCCCGCAATATAGATGCACGCGCGAAAACGAGAAGAGAATAAGGCAAAAGATGCACGAGAGAACAGAGCAGAGCTCGAGCATCGCAGTGAGCGAGTGAGAATTCGTCGCTCTCTAACGGATTGGGATAATGGCGGGTAATAGGATATTTCAAGTGGCGTGATGCTTTCTTTTATCAGCTGCAGCATTTAAATTCAAAGTATTATTCAAATGAAACTGTAGGAGCTGAACGTCGTGCCGAGTATGTGTGGGGTGTGTGTGTGTGTGCAGCCCAGGCTCTATTTCTCTCGCTCTTTCACTCTCTCTCGTTCTTCCTTGCCTCCAGAGGTGCTCCCAGCAGTAGCGAGCACGAGTTGCCCAACCAAGAGAGAAAGAGAGCGAGCGTGTGAGAAGGCGAGAGGGTGCCACGAGGGCCTCACTTGCGCGTTGCGCCCCTGGGACAAGAGGCTTCATTTCCTGATATTCAAATGTGCTCAAACATCATCTCACGAAGAACACACACACACACACACACACACACACACACACACACACACACACACACACCAGCTCCAATTCTCTCCTTTTTTTTGCTCTGTCTCTATATAAACACCTAGGCAACTCACTCTCTTTCTCGCTATCTTTTGTCTGCCTTTTCTTGCTTCTTGCCTGCATTTACCCTTTCGAGGCTGCTTTTGTTGTAAATTCGCTTAGCCATAATAATATCTTCCGAGTCAGCAGAGATTTAGTTCAGTAGAAATTAAAGCTTAATGTCTTTTTCACGCCACGTAAAACCAATGCAAAATGCACAGGACGAATCCTGCACGGAACTGTGGCATCTCAAACGAAATATTGGCGGTAAAGAGGAAACGATGACGGCTGCAGAGTTGTCGTGCAGAATCGGATAAATAATAAAGAGCTGCAGCCACACCACTGGCCACAATTACGAGTCTCCAAGTTATTTCTTTTTTTGAGCCAATCTATTCCCAACAGTCCTGAACTCATTCCTTTCGTCGTCTCCAGGATGTCTTCTCTTTCCTTTTAGCTCTCCGTTTGCACGCAATTGTTTTTATTTTATCGATATTGAACGACTTGAAAAATTTAGCAGGTCTTTATGAGACTACATTGAATTAATTGTATGAAAAAAAAAATTTTTTGTGAGGAAAAAATGCCTTTGTAGATAAATGTAACATCGATAAATATCTTACTTTGTCTGTTGTAAGATCAAAATAAGTTGAATCAGCTTATAATCGAGACTAATGATTGCAAATTGATCGGACACTGATAAAAATTTGATATTACTGGTCTAACGATTGTTATATCAGATAAGAGGCGTTATGTTGTTCAGCTGAAATGTATCACATACGTATCTGATGTTATTTCTTTACCAAAATAAAAACATTTTATCGACCAAAATCACTTCGCTTATCTGCAATAACAACAACAATAATGTAAGCAACATACTCATGCACCATGATCAGCAAGAACCACGAGATGCTGTACTCCGCTTGATTGGCCACTGTAAGTGGGAATTATGAGCTTTCAAACAGCCGCTTGTACGCTCATACAACGACCGTTGCGAAGATTATTTTCTGCTTTTAATGTAATTTAGACTAACGCACATGTCACCAAGGTCGGGGCCTTTTTGTGGCGCGTTTAAAATAAAAATGCGTGAGAGTTATGACGAGAAATAGTTCAGAGTGGCGGCAAGAATTTGACCGTGTTTGGGACAAGAATTATCCAATTCTATCCACAACCTCAGGCAAATTCTTGATAATATTATCGAATTTTCTATCAGTATACTTGATAGAAATAACCGTTCAGAAAACTCCACCTATCTCAACAAAAGATTAGGTTTTGCATTTTATAAGTAGACTAGATTCATTTGAGAAAGTGCAAACGGGAAAAAGTTACAGCACCCAGTTGTTTGTTTTAGGAAAAAAAAGAGAAAAATGACTGAAAAATGATAATGGTGCCAAAGTTGGTTTCTACTTTGTCTTACCAGATAGTTGCTCGGGCGAATCTCTTGAATCTGTGATAACTCTTTTTGTCGCGCTCTACGCGGACAATGAGCTTCCAAGCCGACGTGTACGTTATAACGTACACTGCACGTGTAGCCGCGAGTCTAGCATGGGGCGTATATATTTCACGACCTTGGAATGGCAGAGCGCGTGGACACGAGAGGCAGCGGGAACTTTTGAATTTTAAGTGCGTTTTAATCCTTCACGGAATATCAGAGAGCCCAATGGAGCGGGACGCTTGTGCGCACGTGTCTTTGCGCTTGGAGGCTTGCTTTATATACGTGTGTGTATGTGTATGCGTGTGCGCGCAATGAAAAATTGCCAGAGTTCACGGAAAAACTTTTAATTCCGTGGCAACAATTTTAAAGAAGGCGCCTTAATTAGCATGTCGATGTAAGTCTGTCGAGTCCGTCGTAGAATTTTTCATTCTGCTCGAGCCTTGAATTACTTTATTAAGCATTCTTATGATTGTACATGCCAGTGGATATTAGTGTAATTTTGAGCGTAAAATCTCGCACGATTAAAGATTCTTTATGAAGCTCGCGCGCGCGCGCGCTCGCGCAAGAATGAATGAATCTAGGACGAGAAAAGCAGACAGCGTGTAGCTCACGGAAAGTTGTAAAGTGAAAAAAGAGGTGAAAAAATTCTTCACGGCCTGCTCGTCTCGGGCACTTCCACTCGCCATGAGAGCGTGAGGGCTTCTCTTTCTTCGTGTATATGAGCGGGTGTGTAGGTATGAGTGTGTGCAGCTTCTCTCTTCAATCCCTACCCCTCGTACGAGCCCTCAGTCTCTGTCGCAAAATTTATACGCAGCCGGAGTAGAAACCGCTATCTTTTAATTTATGCGACGAGAGAGAATTTAATATTCTTGGGGCGTCGGGGACGCGAGCTAGCGCGTGCCGCCTCGCTATCCATGGCACCAAAGAAGTCGAGAGAGAGAGAGAGAGACAGAGAGTGAAAGAGAGAGTATATATAACGTACGGTGCACAGAATATAAGGGGCAGAGAAAGAAAGATAGAAAAGGGATATGAGAGCTTGAGAGCTACAGAGAAAGGTGTTACGAAGTGAAGGTTACTCTAGGGTGCCTTTGTCGCTCGATGCCCTTTTGCATCCTAAAAAGGGTTAACGGCTCTGATTCCAATGAGGCTTTATCCGAACAACGCCAAACTTTCAAATTACAATATTCCTTTATTTTGCTTTGTCAGTTTGTTAAAATGTGATTACCTGTTCGCGGTGCTTTTAACTTAATTGTCAAATGACATTTTATGAAAATATTCACTTTACATTACGACACTTTGCAATGAATATCAATCAATATTGCCCAAATATGAATGCTTATTTGACTTCATTACTTGCATTAACGATTGCGTTAAAATCGCTTTAACGATTTTTATAGCTCCAAAAACATTACCACAATCTTACTCTGCCATTACGAGCTTGGAGTTCGTTAGTAGCTTCCGGCCCACACGCTAAACCTACTAGATCTAAATCTTTATTTCACTTTTAATGTGGCTCTTCGAGGTTGTATTAGACCGTCGATTAAGATTAGATTTAATTGATTTATTTTCTTTTATTTGCCACATTGCTCTTCTCGTCTTTGTTTCTTAACATTGTGCCGCTATACTTTATAAGCACCAAAACGAAATGTATACACTATTTAAGAATCAAGCCAGAGCCGCAGCACGCGCAGAATCCAAAATCAACGCACGTACTAAAAGTTAAGCTGCGAGCTCACACAACTGTACTCCTGTATATACTTGATGTCGCATCTTAACTCTGCAGTCACACTTTTTTTCTTGCTTCGTTTGCTTGTAAATACTTCGAGAGCATGTCTGAAAGAGATTTACCGCATAACTTCATTTAAAGCTTAAGCATATTATGCTGAGTTTGTTTGCGCGCTCGTAATGACTATTAATCATTTACCAAAAATATCGATTAAATCACTCGATCGATCCTCATCGCAAAAACAACGAAAACTCGCGAATGAAAACATACGGGGGGAATAAACATGAAAACTTTTTGCCTCGTTTTTCTCCAAACAAAAAGAGTAGTTCCGGAAACATGGCTCAAGTTTGCACAAGCTATATATTCATGTCCAAACCATTCAAAACATTAAGACTACGACGTTTATAACTCATTGAATTAGACGAGTTTTCTCCATTCTTCATCTACGAAAAGAAACTCGTACTTATAAAAAAAATATATGTGTGTACGAGTAAATGTGTGCGTAATACGTAAACACATGTATACTCGAATATACGTCTATACTACTGACTTTCCAGCCACGCCATCCAACAGCACTCCCTCGGCTCTCAAGCGCATGGTTTACTGTTTTCAGTTTTATCCACATACACGTACATCCACACACACACAAAAATTCTGACTGCAGGGTGAACTTTACTACCGGGAAAAAATATTTCTTGAGCCTCGTGTCTCGAATAGATAGAGGATGATTCCCGAAAGTATCTCTAGCACTTTCTTGCTCAGATGGATATAATATGTGGCCGTACGGTGGGCATCTTTGACTGCTAAAAATGGCGCGGGACTGCGGTATCCTCATACATACATAGACGCAGCACATATTTGCTGCGCGTGGAAAAGTCAGGGAAGTGAGCGAGTAAGTAAACCTGACCGGCTGGAGTAGATGGAGCGTAGGAAAGCAGCTAATCGGAAAGAACATCACGCGCCAAGCATAACCGATCGTCTCTCTTTCTCTCTTTTGCGCACGCTGCGGCGGTGGCTAGACTTTCCCACTGCCGATTTTATACTTGCCTTAGATATTTCTCTCGACAACTCCCCACTGACAGCTTTTTTATCCTACTTTCTTCCGATTCTCGCCTAAAGGTATATAGTACGTATATCATGCCCAAGCCAGTGCAGTACTTTGCAATAGCCAGATCGTGATGGGCGTTATCTCTCACTATATAGGCACGCCGTCCGTAAATATAATTTATTTTTTCAATTGCGATGTTACCCATCCGTGAAGAAGAATATTACAAAAAGAACTTGGCATTTAATTGAATATCCATTCAATATTTCCGTTTTCTTATAGGGGAGAGTGGGATACTACCGCCATACATAGTTTAACTGGTTTACGCTGAGTTTATTTTGAACTCCTGATAATATTACAGTCAATAATACTATTTTATTGTCACAAAATTATTCGCTTCACACATTTTTTTCTAACTAAAATATTTGGTAGTTTTACCCCTCTTTTTTAGTAGCGGAGCCCCAATACAAGAGGGAAGAGCTAGGGAAATTTCGAAAACTAATAACAAAAATTTTATAATCAGTTAAAAATTGAAAGATGAGAACATAATAAACGAACAAATTCAAGTTATGAAAACCGCTAACTGATCAGCAAAATTGCAATTTTGTGTGACGAAGCTGCCTCAATATGCATGAAATTTATGCCCTACAAAGAGCTTCTTTTCTTATTTATTTGATTATGGAAAAACAGATATTTTAAATAAAAGTAAATTAATCTTTGAGCCTTCAGCTTTTATGATGATATGATGGATAATTTATGTATCTGTTACACCTAGCCACCGGTTATAAAAGCTGATCACTGTTATGTGTATACCTACATGTGACCACTGTATTTTTACTAAGGAATTTTTTAGTGTCAATAAATTATTATACACTTTTTCGGAAAAGATTTAAGTATTACTTATAATATTTTAAAGGTGATGAGATTCATCCATCAATTCATCGTAACTCGCTCTTCCATACTACTACCTTAATTGTTCCGCACAAGGCGAGGCGTTTAAACCAATCTAATGTTAGAATGCACTTGCAAAGATTTGAAGTTGGTCGATACTCATGAGCTCTATTCTAATAGAATTTTAAGAGAAAATCCCATTACTCACCTAGTTTCGCGCTAGTTTAAGCTTGTGAGAACTATTTTTATACTTTTATTTTTTATCTTTCTTAGAGTTCTCTTGTAAATCTAAAAATACATACTTGTGAGCGATGTACGTACGGAATCTTTGTTATTTCATTCGTTTGAGCTTATGTTTTTTATGATTTATAAAGCATCGTAACAATTGATGACTCCATTGGTAGAAATCTTGACTTTTCTTTTTTGATCTAGATATTTTAGTTTTATTATCTCACATACTTGATCGCTGCAATAAACAGTTTATCTGCGGACACGTAATTCTCATATTCCCGCTCATTACCATCTTCGCGCGAGTTAGTTTCGTCAAGCCCCTTCCCACCCAAAAAGCTCGAACGAAAAGATTATTCGCAAAACTTTGAACAAGACGCACGAACGCGTGCTATGTATATAAATGTGTATATACATATACACAGCCATTTGTAACTGCGATTAGCAGAAGCGAGTTAACTTTTGCCCTCGGGTTTTCCATACTCAAAAGCGAATGAGTAGCTGGCGATAGAGAACGATGGTGAGACTGCGCGCATCTTATCTGGCGATGGGCTTAGAGAGCTTTGCTCCTTGTCGACGGTAGCAGCGAAGACGACGAGTTCAAACTTTTAAATCAATTTGGCCTGTTCCACTAGTGCCCAGCAGCAAAAGCAGCAGCCTGCCGTTTATCTTCTTCCGCTCTATCTATCCATCTATCTATCTATCTATTTCGTTCACTTTCTCGTCTAGTGCAATTTTCGATCATGAAACTCTTATAAACTCTTCGAAACAAGTCTCGCCGAGGTATACAGAGATACACCTGCTTTATCAAATCTTGAATTTTGAAGTGTGATTGGGTCGTCGTTACCAGAGTTTCTCTGACTGTATAATTTGATTTCCTTCGGCAATGATAAAAATTTGGATTATTCCGCGAAAAAATTTCAGAATATTAATTTGATTTTTAATCCTTTTTTAAAAACCACAAGTATAAATTATCAATGCGTGATTTACAATAAAACGGTGTATCATCTACGACCAGAACATCTTTCGTCATTTGAACTACTTAATTATACAGAGTGACTGACTTTCTAGAAAATCGATGCTCCTTAAGAAGAAGTTGATGGAAAATTTGACATCTCTGTTCATAGAGTACGTAATATACAAGCAGTCAGAAAATAGCTGAAACTTCGATTGGATTTACAGTCAATTTATCGGAGCAATGACCGCCTGTCGTCTAAATGCCATTCAATTTCCGCCAAAGATGGCTACGGCTCCATGAACCATTTGTATAGATATAGTTTGGAAATATTATCTTTGTCGTCAGTACCAAGTGGGTATCACATAAAATCAGCATAAACACTGCAAATAATCGATTGTTTTATCTCTGTTATAAAATACAAGGTGTTTTATATTAAAATAAAATTATGTGCAATTGCACTGGACTTCGATACGCTTCTAACTTCTACGATGTTATAACCACCATGCGTAGCAAAATGGTTATACATATCAAAAAAAAAAAAAGATTTAAAATATCAAATAGAAGTAACGCATCAAAAATATTTAAAAACATATTTATAAATAGTATAAGCAATGATACTCTCATATTATAAACCAGTGTGAAGAAAGTAAGAAACACATAACTTGTATCGGGCTACCATTGATTTCCTCAAAGTATCGAACATCTCACATGAGAATTTCCACGTATGTGTATATAGTGAAACGCTAGAGAAGGAGACTGAGAGAGAGAATGCCATTGACCTGACGGAAGTTACTTTCACTACATAAATCCAGGCGCATAGCCGGCGAAGCGTTCAGCGCGTATATAAACGCGGATGACGCGTGCGCTTATCGTTGGCTTTTCGATTCAATTTAGCTCGAGAGAGCTGATGCCAATGGCCAAGTCAAGATACGTTGCTACTATGCTACACTATAATATGCAGAAAAGAGATTGCGGCAACAAGAGCCAGTTACGATTACTCGATATTAATATGCGCTGCTACACTTTTATGCTCACCGATAGCTATTGTTAGAAGGCACTGATGCGGTGTAACTTTTACACTTTGACAGCGAATCGATCAGATATAAAATATAAATCACTTTCGTTTTCCGAGCCGCAGTACTTGAATGACTATAATGCGAACGTAATCTTATCGATTTTCGGTAAAAGCGATTATCCATAAACCAGCTTGAATTGCTAATAAGTAGCCGGTATATTGCTATCCTAAAGCTCTACAACTATCTGTTGTGAGATAATTGTTAAATTGTTAATTTTTTAAATTAAAAAAATGAAATCTCATCAAACAGCAAGCCACATTTAAAAAATAAACAAGCTTTTTTAAGATAAGCGACTGAAAAGAATTCAAAATTTTTTGGTAAAGCCATTCTTATTTAATAGGACATTTGATACTATATATTTAAATATTATATTTGACTCGACAATTTATGCGTAATTATTATGCAGTTCAAAGAAATGAATTAGAAACGAATAATTCAAATGAAACGACATTAAAAACAAAAAACAATTAAAACGAAAGAACAGTGATGATCGCGAAAATAGTGCGATGTATACATACACATCGATGTATATAAGACAGAGGATGCCCATTTGGAGCTTTCAACGCGGTAACAGTCGTTGTCGTCGACGTGTACGAAAGGGTGAAGAGAAGCGCATAAAGTACGCTTGGAGCAGTGGCGGCAGCAGTCCCTGTCGCAGCAGGATAACGATGTAGCATCGTTTCCGTCAAGCTGCAGCAGAAGCTCTTTGTTCAAACGAGCGGAAGCGGACACCGCTCATCAAGGGCCATCATCGTCGCGTCCTTCACAATGCGTATCAGACATACAGACGCACACTCACAAATATCTCTATGTATATACTGCATAGATGTGTTCTCCTACACTTATGTACAAGGCAAGTCTTGATGCGAGGCGATAGAGTAGAAAAAGTCCCTTTTCCGCCGCGAGATTAATTTTGCATATCATCGACACTTTCTCGCGCTTGCCAGCGTAAAAATTCGAAAGAGCGCGAGTGCTCGTGTCAGAAATCTCAAGAAACAAAGAATACCTGAAATCTTTCGAAGTGATGTTTTTCCGTTGCAAACAACGTACAAAAGGAAAGATAAGGACGAGCAGAGCGTGCGCAAGCTTTTTGTTCCGAAGTCGAACAATTAATACTTCGTTGCAATATGAGCGACGCAGTTTGCAGACTCTGCTAAACTAAAGTAGTCGAGAATACAAATCACAGACACTCTGCTCTCCCGGAGCAGATAGTTAATGCATTTCTCTTTTACGATAAATATATCGACTACTTATTGTTGATTTTTTTTTTCATTTACATACCCCTGTCAACTGTCAGCTAACTGAAGGATTTTATCAAGCTAATTAAAGGACATTATAGCTCAAACTTTACGTATATCGTTACTGTCAAGTGAAAAAAAAATTTCATTCACACACGTCGTTTTTTGTTTCACGGAGATGGTTTTTCGTTTCAAAACTCAATTCAGGTCAACCAATACTCGATAAAGAAACGTTGATTTGTGTTATTTTTATGAAAATATTTCCAATCAACAACGGATAATATTTAATCGTCTGTTTTTTCATCTTTTTTTAATTTTAAATTTTCAATAGCTGAATAATTAATAAAATTAAAAAATGTAATTCAAGGCTAAAACGATATGAAAACTGAGAGCAGGCTTTTTAAAAACCTTAGATCTGCTTGGACTTTTAAGATTTTTAGATTCGTATTCGTTCTTGAAGTTGGTTATACGACTACAATAACTCTACGAAACGCGTAACGCAGAAAAAGTTTTTAAAATTTGCCATAAGTAAAGTTGGTAGCATGGCGAACAGATGCGTCAACACGCAGGATTAATCCTAAAAAGTTCATTCCACAGGTTACACGTATCCTTGAAGCCTAAAAAAGTTGACAATGAACAGAGTGCTGCCACACATGAAAGAGGGAAGTTCCACGAGTCATTACGAGAAAACGAAAAAGGGAAACAAAGCCGTGTGTATCTGGATAGAGCCACGAGTCGTGACAACAAAAATTAATGTTTTTTCTCGTGTATTGGAAGCTAGGCAAGAGTACACATAGCTGGGCGTATAGCAAAAGCACAGCTCAGCGTACTAGTACAGAAGGACGGCGAAATTTAATTAAAATTTAATTCAGGGTTTTGCTAATCCACAAGTTCGAGAGTCTCTTCTCGTTTTATACCAGCGTCCTCGGAGCGCACACAATATATATGTATTTACATGTGCAGTGAGCAACGTGTTGCACGTGATCTCATTTCTCCCTCTCGCTCACTCACTCTCTCGGTTTCCGTCTCGCTTTTTCGCTCAGTTTTGTAGCCTAGATGCATCCTGCGGCACTAGCTGCCTATATACTTATAGATAGATGTTGGTGCACGCCAGCTCACTCCACACTCACGTATATAAACTATATACATCTCTCTTATGCGCACCCACAGGGTGATTCGGGGATTGTGCTAGAGATGCAAGCGACGAGGATTACCACTAAAAGTGTACAAATCCCTGCTTTCTCCGCCTCGCTCTCCCTTGCTTTTTCTTGCTTTCTTTCCAGTGGCAGATGCTGCTAGCTATTGCTTCAGAGATTCGGCGTATCTATAGCTACTCTACGTCTAGGAGCTAGAAGCAGCCCGAAAGAGAAAGAGAGAAGGTGGAAAAAAGAGCTATACGTGAAGCAGCTTTGGGACGAAGGAGTTAAGCTCACCCATAGCTTTTAAGTAGTGAAAACTTAGTCTTTTATTTGAAGCCACGTCACCTCGTTCGTTTCAGCATATTTTTGGCTCAAAGTTAATAGAATTTTATTTTCACTAAGTATCTTTTTGAGAAAATTATATTTCGTTGTAAAATTCTCATAATGGAAATATCAATCATTACTTGGAGTTCATAGTATCTGCGAGACTATGCCTCAATGAGAAACGTGGAGAACAACGTGGAGCCATTACTTTGAGCTTTAACGTTGTTTATTCAGCCAAAGTTGCACACCGCAGAGGCCGATACAGACAGAACCTTCAGGCTTGCGTTGAGATTTCTCGCGGTAACTGAACTATACATTGATCGTTTTCAGCTACGACAGCTCGACGACGACGCCGACGACGACGACGAGGAGCGAGAGCTAGGAACCTTAAATTACATTCACTACCGAGAGCTCGAGCTCGCTTAGGAAGCCTGCAAACTTTTCCACTCGATTCGACGTTCAATTGCAGAAAGCTTGAGCTTGTGTCGACTGTCGTAACGCTTCTCACCTCTACGCTAATGGTCCTTAAATGTGAAACAGGCCTCAACTGATGGAATTTCTCGAGGCTATTCTTCTTTGCTGTCGCGGAGCCGTCGACAAGTTGCAAGGGATAGGGATTCGAGAATCAAGCCAAGAACCGAGTCAAACCCTATAGGCTGCAGTGCGCGGCTCCGTTAACTAATGGATAAATTGGTTTGCTTTTCCAGTCATTTCCCCATCCATAGTCGTTACCAGCTGCCTACTTCGCCGCCGCCACCGCCTCTACGACTCTTGCCGCATGCCACTCGCAGTCTTCTTAAATATACCCATATATTCTTGCCTTGCAGAGGTGGCGGTGCTCTGTGAAAATCCCGCAGCCAACTTCAGGCGCATAGTCGTGCAGGCACACTGCCATTCAGCGAGAAATGGAAAATACCGAGCCGTTGTCTGCGATGTGTATACGAAGGCGGTGCTTTATGAAATTTAATAAATACGAAATGAATCTCCTTGGATCGTACCTAAACGCGCATGCAGCAGCGGCATCGTTGCATATGCGTCGAGGTCTCTGCTGTATACATATTTTCATCTACATCCAAACAAGAGCCGGCGAGAGAGTAAAGAAAATTGTGCGTCAGTGAGGAGGTAAAAAAGGAAAAGGCTGGTTTTGCTTTACAGGGATGAAATGACGACGTCGACGACGACGACGATGGAGGCGGCAAGCGAGCCAGAGCACGCGGGACGCAAGTACAGAGTGGAATAATAAAAAAGGCAGAATAAGGCAAGGTTGAATGAAAGCGAGAACATGCAAAAAAGCGAGAAAGAGAAAGAGCGAAAAAAAAAGAGCAAGCAAGTGAGCGAGCTGCGCACGAACATTGTTGTCGGATAGACAAGTGAGCCAGTTGTCAGACCTTTCTTCAGCTTCTGCTGCTATGACTCCATGCAATTTCGGATGGAAGAATATATACATTTACATAGAAGCATGCGCGCACACACACACACACACACACCAACGCATTTTACAAAGATTTTTTCTCTCATCTCGCCCCAGCTAGATTACCTTCACTCTGCCTGGTAAATTAACTGGATAATATGAAATTATGCTCGTTAGCATATTCACATGCGAATCCGACCCTTGTTCGGGCCACGTTTCTTCAGAGTAATTTTGCTTATACACCGTGCGGCTTGCACTATGTACTTTGCGTATGTAGAGAGCTGCGATTCAAAAAAATTCTTGCCTTAACGAACGACGTTTTTGCGAGCTGGACCAAACGAGCTATATTCTCGGCGAAAAAGAAATGTACAAATGATTTTTGTTTTCTTCAAGGGCTCTTGCGTCATTCTCTTAAACTTAGGCGCTTTTCGCTTTGAATTTTAAACCTCGGTCCTTGAATTTTTTTAGCGAAATTTCGAACGTACATGTTACCGTTTTTCAAGCATGTTAATGTAAATCATTATCTTAGCAAATGTCAGATTTAAAATATTTGAAAATTTAAACCTACATTAAATGATTTAAAATTTTTCATTTTTCATTTTTGAAAGTACTAGTAACTTTCAAACGCGCTTCGCGCGCATCGGCTTTTTAGTCGCACTTTGAAATAGTTGATATTTTGACTGTAGATGCCACTTTATTCAATTCCGATTCGAGTCAAAAGTCAGTCGACCAATCAGAGGCCGTATAAAATGGCTTCATTTTCAGGTCCATCATTATTTTAAGAGAGGAAATAGACTGCTTAGTAGAGTAAGGTATAGCAAAATATATAGTTAAATGACGTTTCAGAGGAGTTCACGTAAAAAACTTACCCAAACGTCAATGGTACAATGTTCAAGAAACTCACCTGAAACAACAAATAAAAATTAGTAATGAGTAAATCTAAAATTAATGAGCCATAAAAAAGTCATTAATGAATTATTAAAAGCGATAAATTTAAAATGTTAAGTAGAGACGGTTATTGGTGCTAAAATAATAAGACTGGGTATTATCGATCGAAATGGTACTGTTACCTGGATTGTTCCTATGCTTAAACGAGTACATTGACAAAAATAATTGATTTACCCTTAATTATCAAACGATCTTTGCAGGTGTGACGAGCCTGATTTAGATGCGATGTTTCCAATTGATGTAACAGTATTATAATAATGAGAATCTAAAATTATGAACTATTATTTAAATTTTCATAAACAAAGAATATTTTGTAAGCACATTTTATCTAATACATTCTCATTTTGTTAAAATGTTCAGAGCTAATTCCAGGGCAAAACTTAGGTTGTGTAGCAAACACTGGCAAAAAAATTGCCTAGTTCGCCATGAAAAACCTTCCTCCTGCATCTCCTTTTTCGCTCTTTGGGTGTATACACTTTATTACTGAACGAAGATGCTACTAAAACTGTGATTGCTGACCCTCCCACTTGCAATAGCGGTCTTGTATACTTGATCTCCTTCCTCGCTCCTTCTCGACTCTGCGAGAAAGTCAAATCCCCCACTTTTTCCCTTTCTTTTCGCGCTGCTTTTACAGCTTCATAACTCCCAGTAGTGTTTGGCGTCTCTTTACCGCTGCAATTTTCTTGCCGCTTGTGACCGCGCAAGATTTTCTTGTGACTTTGCTCGCTTTCTTCCTTCCCTTACACCTGATCTGCTTTTTGTTGCTTTCGACACTTTTTTTATCGAAAGAAAAAGAGTCACGGTAAAGGCAATAAACCGTCGGTTATTTATTTACTGCTCTTTGAAAGCCCTTAGAAGGAGATATAACGTGCCAGGCAATGATGGCGCTTTTTTGATATCATACCGGTAGTAGCGCCACGTCGTGCAATAGTAAATATATATTTCACTTCGAAAAAGTTAAGAATAGAACGAATATTTGATTTTCAAATAGTTTCTTTACAGCCGCCTAAATTCAATACGGTTAAAAAAATTTAATTAAAGAATTATGCTTATTTGATGAATATTCCATGGAAGTATTTCATACAGCAAAATGCAGTAATCATCCATCATATATAATACTTTTGAATCGACCTGTATTATGTCGGTGTATCAGTGGCATTATTTGTAAATGTAAGTATACGCTCTGGGGTATAAATAACGATTGGCGTACAGCAGCGTATTCATCAAGACATATCGTAATGTATCGCAAGCTCGCACGAAATCCAGCATCAAGTTTATCCAGGAGTTGGCGGCTAAAATCGAAGAGACTCGCGCGTTCCTGTACCTATGCATGCTCGTGATACATACACACGTACGACGGGGAGCAGCATAGGTAGGTACAGGGTATAGAAAGCATTTCAGTAACAGTCGTCACGCGAGAGCTTCGGATCTCAGGATTTTGTTGTACTTGCAGCAGCGCGAGTGAACGAGCAACTCGAATATCTGCAACTCGCGCGCGTCTGTCTCGGAGGAAGAGAGGAGGCCAATTCGGCGGAGCTAATACTTGCAGGCAGGCAGGCAAGCCAAACCCCTTTTCCCTCGCCCGCGCACACGGCATATGTACTAACGTTCTTGCAAGCTACAATACTGCAGTTGCAGGCGTGCATGCCATGG
This sequence comes from Trichogramma dendrolimi, assembly GCA_034770305.1. NCBI lineage: Eukaryota > Metazoa > Arthropoda > Insecta > Hymenoptera > Trichogrammatidae > Trichogramma > Trichogramma dendrolimi. The sequence goes on along the minus strand of JAPMIB010000008.1, from coordinate 1,337,670 downwards.
CGTGGCACTCGCTTTTATAAATACACATACATATCTGCTGGTGCGTGTATGTGTATGTATGTGTGCGGACGCGTGTGTATGCACAGCATACTCACACGTAGATAAAGATGAAGCTAGGCTAATCCGCAGCTGGAGAGACACTGTGCAGCGTGCGACTCCGGAGCTGCCTTACGTTAGCCTGGTTTTGCTTACCTTACAGCTCTAACCGTGTGGCTTCGACTAAATTAATCGGTTAAATTTGCATTTTGATACGTGCACATTTGTGCGCACTGGTTATAACTAATCTTTCTCTCTCGTTCTCTTCTAACCGCTTGCTCCGTACAGACAATCTTAGACAATATTGATTCTAATTACCACGATAATCCATTTTTTCCATTCAAGAATTACACCGTGCCCTTTGTAGTTATGTATTTTCACTGACATTACGCCGCCTTAAGATTAACTGTTTTATTTGTACTTTGCGATATTACTGGGTGAACTAATTTCAGAACTTTACGCGTAATCTTCGATGTACGCGCGTTGGGCACACAACTTATCGCACGGGACAGCTGCTATCATTATGTCCCTTAAGCATATTATCGTGATTGAGAAACAAGTATATAGTTGTTCTCTAACTTAATTGAACTATATGAAGTTTAGTGAAACTTTAATCGAGTTAATCGGCAATTATGCGACCAGCAGCAATGGCAAATAGTGACTCGTGCTCACGCGACTGCCCACCTCATTTGTTTCAACTGCAAAAGAAACAAATCCAGCGCACAGGCAACATCTTTATCTGAAACGTTGAAAGTTTGCTGGTAATAATGGTGTAGTGTATGTACTCACGCGACACACGACATGCTCGAAAATTCGTGACGGCGGACATTCCATCTCCGATCAACTAATTGCTCTGCAAGCTCTTTTTGAATTTTACAAGGACGAATTCTTACTGAATTTTATTACTTACTCTTATCGTTGCAAATAATTGTTTTGAATCATACGTATCATTTTATTTATTTATTTATTTTCAAAAATCAAGTAAAATCATCAAAAAAAGTTAAATTACGAAAGATTTTATTATTTGTGGTGTTCTTAATTACTTAACTTAAGTACACTATCAACCAGAAAAAGAATTTCGTTAATAACCTTGAATGATAATTTTAAAAGAGTTTTTAACAAATCTCCAAAATTAAATTTTATCTAGCATTATTAAAACTAGTTTTAAAAATGTATAATATATAAATAATAATGTTCGAGTTAATAATAATATTTGTGTATTATCTGTTTCTATTACTGTTTGTTTTCTATCGAATGCATAAGAATGTCACACCCTCGCTAGCTTAACACAAACGAATAGAATTTGACTTGCAAGGAGACACTCCGACTCTGCATTTCTTGCAAAGCATTTGAGCGCACGTTGGAATGTGAACTGCGCCTGCATGGCGATTTTACATGTTTTTCTTGTCTGTATGCATACACGTACGTGTACATGGAGATTTGTACGAGCAAGTAAGAAAATAAAAGATTTCTTTGGATTTGTCTGTGGGTAAGTATATTTGAGATTTCAACTGTAGCGGAACGTGCATCGAATACTTTGCACCGAAAATTTCAAATTAACAACTGATACATTTTTTTAACAGTTTCATCCAACACTTTCATGAATTGCATAAATAAATTGTTACAATTTCTTATAATAAATAGAGAGTTAAATTTTTTTACTAACTCATTATATACATATATAAATAAGCGGTTTCCACAGTAGGATGTACTGAGCATCTCGACTCTTGTAATTGATTAAATATTTTTAATTCAGAAATTGATGTATCTACTATATTAACCCATAATGATTACTTTGACATTTCGTAGTTTAATACGTCATTCTGCCTCGAGTTAATTATTCTGTTGATTGGATATGCTCGCCTGTTCGTTGTTCACTCGGTCATAAATGATTGATACGCAAATTGATACACAAATAATTTTGCCGTCTATCTATATTTTTTAATTAATAACATCACTAATTACACGTGAATGTCCAAAATCCCGGCTAAATTTTATTTTTACAAATTAAAATTGAAGTCTAAAATTATTTTATTTTTAAAAAACTATAATACAAATTTCTCCCATTTTAATGGAAATATAATTGCTCCGCCATTAAAAAAACGATAAATAATCGATCGATTTTGACGTTAAATTCAGTATCCAATTAAAAGATTTGAATGATGAAACGATAAAAATGCCATAAGTAACACTTTTTGGCACGGCGTAGTTTAGGGCCCGAGCGCAGCGAGGGTCCTAATAGCTGGGCCGAAAAGTGTCCCCATGGCACGAGCATCGTACTAGTACATTACATTAGTAGTAGTACTAGTACATTATGAGCACGGCAGAAGCACCCTCGCTGCACTCGGGCGCTTTACTCTGCCGTGCCATAATCTGCTACTTATGACACGTGTACAATATACTTTTTCTGTATAATTTGAAAGCTATAAAGCTTTGAAAATTCACCGGATATTATTCAAAGCTATATATACCAACTTATCACAAATTTTAAATTAGCTTTCAAATTAAATCATTGATTACATACATTTTACAAAAGAAACGTACTAAAACTAGTATAAAAAATATTTGGTATTTTTTACATTTTGTCATGTTCTTGCTTGTATGGTATATCACGAGTTTGATCTTTTACTTTCTTTTCTTTTTACAATGCAATACAATACGGCAAACCATAGTTCAATGTTTTCTTTACGGATTTCACTGTATAAATGCAATCGAGTGAGTGAATTTATCTTGTGACCTTTGCATTTTTCATAGGTTAAATATAACTCAGTAGCTTCTCACGTTCTGCTTACTATTCTTGAAAACACACTGCTTATCTGGTTTTTATTTTATTTTTTATAACCCTTCTTTAATCAGCGTTTCCTTCGTTCTACCCTTCCAGTATGCACACTTTTCATGGCTGCTATTTCATTTACTTTTGTTAGTACTTACTTTATGATCTTTCTAACGCGTGTCTTAATTTTATTATTCAATCAAGAGAAATAAATTAAAATAGCGACGTAAGAAACATTATATTTAATGAAATTTATCAAATTATAAAAATGTTCACACGTGTGTTTCTATAAAGGTATTCTATATTCTATAATTAATATATAAAAAAGCAATAAGCTTCATCTGAACTGATGAAATGAAAAAAAAAACTGAATTTGAGAATAAATAAATTTATTCGCTCCAACTTGGTTCTAGCGGAACTAGTGTGGGAAAAGTCACGTAAAAAAAAGATGATGGGTGGACGTATATTATGAGAATGAAGTATACCTTTGTGCTTTCAAAGATTTTGTGCCTGGCCACGATGTTACACGAAGTAAGTGTGCATAGCTATATATAGTGCAGCATTGGCGTGGGAAAAGGGCAAGCGAGTGAGAATTCTTCGTATAACCTTGCACACGCACTCACACACGCATACTTATATATATATTTATGAAAGAGAAAATGTCAAGTGGAAAACGAAGAAGAGGTTACAGTAGCAGCAGCAGCTTCATACATGCCAGGCGAGAGCACAGCCATATACCCTGCAAGGTGGCTGGCAGTGCATTTTCAATTTATGGGCTGATACTTGGCCAAATTTATGGGGCCACAGAAGCAGCGAGTCTAGCCTAGCTTCTGAGTTAGATACTTGAGGATGTGTATAAGCTACGTAGGTATATAATACTTGCGCGCGCGCGGCCTGTATAACTGCACGACTGGCGCGAGGATCTCGGAAGGTAGGAAGAGCAGCAGGAGGAAGGAGGAGGAGGAAGGGGCTGGTCCATTGGCGGGGGTGAGACAAGCAAGGAGGCAGCCTGCAGCGATGCAGCCCGATTACGCAGACTATGTGTACGCACGCTTAGCTTAGGCAGTGCACAGCGAGCTTCTGCCTCTGTTGTATATATACTTGCGCTTGTGAAACTCGTGCACGCCTAACCCTTAGTGAAGTTTCTATTAATTCGCAGCTTGACTCGGCTGCACATGATCTCGATGTCGCGTGCGCTAAAATGATGAGCCAATTTCTAGCTTGACTGAACGCTTACATTCTCTGGCGCTCCCATACATGTTATATTCTGTACATTTCCCTACTCTAACGATTTGATGCTGCTCGTTATAACGAGCACACTATGTTTCGCCCAAATTTCATTATTAGCGAAATCATTTAGGAACACAATAAATCAATCATTCGAAAGACACAAATTGGCACGTTCTTTTTTCTATAAAAACTTGATCAACGAAGCTTATTTTATCGTTACGAATATTTTTATGTCACACATAAACTTACAACGTACTGATAAGAATTGACTGTCCAGAGGACGCACGAAAATAGTTCTGTTAAATATCAATTTATCATTGCAATTATGAACGTAACCAACCGGAAACAAATATTATTTCAATATGCAAAATCAGCACTGTAGGGGAGGAGGAAATAATTGAGTGAACGAAAATATAGAGTTATAGAGCTAGAGTTACAGCTGAATATGAAATAACATACCATACTCGTCATACCTTATTGTAACGCTTAGATTATACGCGAAATATATATTAGGCATGTCAAACGAACATACGAGCCTAGACAGACGGTTGGTACAATCAGAATAAGAGATGAAGGGAAAATATAGATTTTCCATGTTATTAGAAAGTCATGAATGCAGGTTGGATCTTTTCGTATAAAAGATGCGCAGCAAATAGAGGAAAAAATGAAGAAGGAACGAAGCTCGTGCACATATAGCACGTATGCCGTGTACGGCTACGAACCCATATTCCGCACATGTGTGTGCGCGCGGTATAAGGACACGTTGAGGAAGAGAACGTCGTCGTCCGATTTTTAATAACGTAAGATATGGGGGAGTCGAATGGGAGTGGTCGGATAGCGTCGGATGGAACGATCTCGTGCCTCGACATCGCGTATACCTATAGAGCAATGAACGCTCTGTATATATATACACCGTGTACGTATATACGTATGTGCGTACGGAGAAAAAGAGAAACGACATATATTTATACGCCGAGGTATATAGGAATAGGAAGTCGCGACGTGCGTGTATAGCCCTCAAATCGAGCTCGGGGGGCAGGAGGAGAAGAGCTCGTTCGTTCATACGTTCTCGCGCGCAATATGAGCAGCGTCTCTTCGCGCGTTGTTCAGCCGATGCTCTTTTCCCGCATCCCCGCCCGAGCCATCCTCCCCCTCGAGCTCACGGCGGCTCCCACGACCCCTGCCTGCCGTCTTTTGCACGAGAATTCATCCTGCGCGTCCTAGCCCTTACACATTCGCACAGTTATTTCCACACTATGTACGCATATATAGACAAATAATAAGGGAATAGGATGGGAGCCGGTGGAGTCGTCTGCAGATAGGTATGTGTGTGTGGGGGGGGGGGGGGTACGTCTGTGTACATATCGGTAGAATTGCAAGTCTCTATCGCGATGTAGGCAATACTCATGCGCGGAGCGAAGAAAGAAGAGAAAAGGCGACGTGATGAGAATATCCAACAGCCTACGCGCATTCCCAAAATATTTTTACCGTCTTGAATATACACACAAAGCTATGTGTGCATTATATATGTATATAGACACACGTGAGTGCACGAGAGCGAGACTATAGGTATGTGTAATATACATATAGATGTAAGGGCGAAGCTCGCGTGCATATCGTACAGAGATAAAGAGAAAAAGAGAGAACTGAATGGTGTCTACGTGGTGACTGAATAAGTTCTCCCTATACCTCGTCCGGGAGCATCTATTCCTTTGTCGGTGCTTCCCAGCACACTTTCAATACTTATGCTGCGCTAAAGTTCTCTTCCGTCCGTCCCTGCACTTGTGCGCGCGCGTGTTTCAGCCAAAATTCGCATTTAATTGAAAGTTCAAATAGAACATGACAATAACGTCGATTAAATTGTATGGATGTAACAGATTATTATTAAAACTCAGTTATTTCTCGCTGATAGTCCTCGAGCGCAAAGTCACTTATAATTTACATAGCCTCGTGAAATTCGGAAAAATTAATTTGCAACTTGCAAAGTCGTGTCGTTTCAATCACCAAACCGTTCGAATTCGTCAAATAAATGATTTTGATTCCTCCTTTGAAACAGCAGTTGGTCTCTCGATTGAAAGCATAAAAATGTTAGGATCGAATTGATTACAAAATTCAGCAGCTGAACTATATCATAAGTTTTCTTTGTACTAGATGAAAAAGTTCCAGGAGCTAACACCCTGAAACATCTGGACCCGCTATAGCCGGAGAGAAAGACCTATGCTCGTCGTTCAGGCGTGGGGTATCTCTATAAGCAACGCAGCCTGAGCTCATGTTTGCGCATGACAGGCTGCACTTGGCCAGAAAAACCACAGAGTCTATCCATTACACTTCTTCGTTGCAACTGCAAACCAAGTACTACTGCGCCCGCTGTACACACATATATATCTATAGTCCATACACAGACACCCGCTGTGTACGAAAGGACACTTCTTGCTGCTGACACGAGCATCCTCGTGCGAGCTCATACCTTCCTTTTCACGATAGAAAAGCTCGGTGACCATTTCACATGCTAAGGCAGCGTGTGCTGCATGCTCGGGCACAGTTGGCGTGTATCAAAATAAACATATTCAACGACACAACTGCGGACATACGCTTGGACTGTCCGGCGAGCGACTGTGCAGTTGAATAGGCCAGTGCTTGGCGGAACCTTTTTCCTGCCTTGCCGTGGAACTGTTAACCCGCTTATGAATCGAAACAAATTAGCTCGCTGTTTTACTGCTTTGCGAAGAAATTGCCTGTCCTGCGAATCATGAGATTGATACATTGCCTACTCCAAGTGCAACCCACACTGGACGGAGCATTTTTTCCGACTGAAATTCCACTGGCAGACTTGAATTATAAACGAGAAGTATATACTGCAGCCATTTGCAGTCTTCCTTTAGATTAAATATTCAATTTTATACATGCGTCAAGGCTATTTCATAAATAGTTCATTCAAAGTCAGAGAAATTCAAATAATTAGATTACAAGACTCGATTAGTGCGTTGTATTAAATTTTCAGCCCTTATTGATCCGAAAATTGAAAAATCGTCATAAACTGCTACATCCGTACACGACCACACTCGTGCCACACTGCTGCGTGCTTATAAACAGTGCACGTACAAGTTAGGAATTAGTAGTACTACATTAAATCAGTCAATTTAATGACATTCGAGCGAGTGAACATATCGGTGAGAATTCACGCTCAAATATCGTATGCTGGAGTTTACATTCGATTTCGACTATAAACACTATTGCAGAGCACTCGATTGTTGAGGATTTCAGAGAGATTATAAACGCGCTTGATTGATTTTGTTGAAATTCTATTTGACTTTTGACAAAAGTTCGATAAATTCTGATTTATCGCGCCATTTGAACAATTGTAATTATTGTGGATTCGCTCGGAAAAATCTAGAGTTGAATCGATAAACTAGTCTTCTACGTGATGAGAAATCTATTGAAATTATAAAGTGGATGAGACAGGAAAATCAAGTGTGATTAAAATAAACTGTATTCGTACACCCTTGCTCAGTGCATTATTCATGTTTAAGACTACGAGTTAGGTGAAGTAAAGTGAAAAAAAGCAATAGAACATTAATAAAAAAATTAATAAAGTACAGAGAGTACCAGTATTGAGAAAAGGGGAGCTACACATTGAAAGAGTAGTGCCTGATACGAGTTTTCAGCCACCAGGGAAAGTTCAAAAGAATATATTCATAAATTTCGATTCAATGACTAGGTTATCGGAGCTTCGGAGTATACTTGCTGTACGAGTACAGGTATGTATGTGTAATATATACACCAGAGTGTTTGCGTAGCTCAAGCTCAAGAAATAGAGAAAGAAAAATTCTGTAATGTTATTATACTTGTGGTTTTAATAATAGTGTTAGTTGCAGTGATTTAGTGGTACTGTGGTAATTTATAATAAAAAAGTGTAAGATTATAAGGTCGCGCTTCAGCCGTAGATGATATGTTCAAGTACTCACACTACCTATAGATGAGATCATGATCCCCCAGTATAGAAAACTCTTAGTTTTATAGAAAATTAAATATTCCTATGTATAGAGCATAGAGATAAAATCGTTTGTTATATTCGTCGAAAGTTTAGTTTTTCAATTTTTCTCAATGTGTAAATGTTTCTCTTAGAGTTTTAAGCATATCAAGGTCTGAGACCAGTAAAACTTATCTCAACATACAACTTCAAGTGAAAGGATTCTTACATAGATTAAAGATTTTTAGGTGCTATTACTCAGGAGGTTCAGTTCTAATAAATGAAGAGAGTTAATTCTAATAGCTGAGGAAGTTCATCAACAAAGAAGGGTTATAACTAAGAAGGTCAGTCCAACGATAGCGGTGATGGCAGTGATGATACAGCTTTATAATATAGAAAGAAATAAGTTGAGTTTTTAATCAATTTTGTGGAACTTGTTGATTGAATTTTTGAAATTTATTAAAATGTTTTATTTTATTTGTGGAAAAACGAAGATAAATGATGGTATTGCACCCATGAAAATGCTGATTTTTCAATATGTTCTAGTATCACATAGGTTTCGTAAAAAGTTTTTGATTGTAATTGATCCCAATTGGCAAAAAAATCAATGAAAACAATGATGTAATAACTCACAATGCTGCACTCGCAGTCCATTCGTAGAAAACATTAGATAAAATACACAATCAGTCGATATAGAGGTACAATATACATTCGTTCGCATTTGAAGTATTAACATGATGCGCCTATTGAAAGTTTAACGTCGCGTAAGCATGTAAGCCCTATGCTGTATCGTGGTGAGGCATGGATATATACATGCAGTCAAGAAGACCAAGGCTGGAATCGTGCACATTCAGCTTTTTCTCTCTTTCTCTCGCTCTGTCTCTCTCACTCTTACCCGTCTGCCTCAAGATTGCTTCGAAGATATGTGTGGTGTAGCCACTGCAATAAATAACCACTCTTACCTACTCCATCTTTCTCACTCTCACGCGTTCACCTCTTTCGCTTGTCCTCAGTTTTTCTATACACTTGAATACAGCGCAGCTCGAAAAATCTGTATCGATTGAGAGCACAAGTTCGTATGTGCGATTTCTTTTTCAGAGATCCAGTTCTCCTCTGGGCTTTAAACTCGGCAACATTGTGCCAAGTTCATAATGATACTGACAGCTATATTCTTGGATTAACTGAAGATAATTTGTCTTGCCACTAATCACGACAGTACGAAGTCACCGTAATCTTTCCTACTATGATGTGCCTCTATGATGAGCCAAAGCAAGTCAAATAATTCTGTCTGTTGAACTAACGAGTCACAAATCAGCCAACAGTTAAAGTCACTACATCGTACATTTTTGAAGCTTCGAGCACTTTGTGCCCAATAGATGAGGGCCTGTGCGTGCCCGTGTACACATGCTCGCGCGTACACTGGGTAAAGTCGCGGCTATGCATATTTTACGTTCTCCTCAAAGTCAAATCGTGCAAAGCCAGCGACGCTCCTCTTCTATCACTTCAATACTCGTCCACGTAGACTCTGAACTTGCGGTGCATTAGTCGGGCTGTTGACGAAGTGCGGCTTCGCATAGTAAATGCACCCGTTGCATGTGTTCCCGGGTATCCAAACTAAGAGAGCAGTAGTCTGCAACAGTAGAGGCCATAGGCAACGTAGGCGAAATTCCAACGCGTATAGCTGTACGTACGGAACCCTTCGCTAATTAAACTTAATTTAAGTCGTAGTCACGTTTTTCTCTCTCGGTTAGAAACATCGCATCGACCCTGCACTTCTCTCTTCTTGTTTCGCCTTTCCTCCTCTTAATTTTTAAGCCACGCCTGTTTGTCGGTGACCCTCACGAACAATACATTTTTGTCGTTTCGTTGTAAATTCCACAATTTATAAAAATACTTTTCGAGCTTATAATTATTTAGTAAATATAAATTAGTTGTTGTTTTAAAATTTCTTTTTAAACCAAAATGGACTGCTATCTTTACGATATCAATTCATTTTCAATATACGTATGATAATATGTAAATGGAATAATTAATTATTTCAATCAATAAACTGTTGACCACTTTTACTTCATATAAAAATAGTCAGAAATTTCATAACTGATAATTGAAAGGTTCAACATCTTTCAGGTTTCACAAAAGATGAATATTGCTACTAAAGTATTCATGAGATTAAAATTAATTCAATTGATCAATATCGAAACACACTTTTTGACCAAAAACGTGCAATTTTCTCGTTGAAATTCAAAATTTGCTATTTACGTTACATTTCGAGGATTTTCGTTGATAAACAGATAGATATAATACAGTGTGCGTTAGAGTTGGTATGCAAGTGGTTCAGTCAAAGTGCGTTGTAGCGTTACCGTGATGTATAATTAATGAAAGCTCGTGGATAATACGTTAGGGCATGCGCTCAGAGCCCCTTCCACTTTATCCACATATTCTCGCTCTTTGGCATAAATTCTCAACCATAGAGCAAGAGGGAGCGAGAGAGCTAGTACTCGCGCATGTGTGCAGAGTATTAGAATCTACACAAGTAAAGAGATTAAAAGTTCGGTACTCAGAAGCGAGCTAAGGTGCGAATTATTCAGAGGCTTATTTCGAGGCGTTCACGGTTTTCTTTTAGTCCTCGCGAGCTGCTGCTGTGGCTCTCAAAACTAAACCATAAATGCTACCGAAGACTATACGTATACATTCAAAAAATAAGTCAACGTAATTTGAGGCTACCGTGATAACAGTTCCAGAAACATATTTGGCATAAAAGATTCATTTATCTTGCTTCAGTAACAATTGGCTTATGTGAAATCTAATGATATACGATTGAGATATAGTACTTTTTATCGTATCTAAAAAGATAATAATAATATCCTCGGACTGATATTAATCAATATTTGAATCGATATAAGAAAAATGTAAGGTGATGATACATTTTCATATTTACGTGATTCAAAATTGGATAAAAATGTGTACAATAAGTTTTAATGTTATTACAGATGCTATGAGCGACAAGGCGAAAAAAGGCATGGAACATGTGGAGTTTTCGCGCATATAGGATTCGATATAAATTACTTGACTTGCACGCGAGCAGCCGAAAAAGACACTCAATAAATTTCCCCTTAAGTATCAAAGTTTCTTGGCAAAGAAATGCAACACCTGTTAGCTACGTGACGCTAGCTTATAGCATTAAATCGCAAGTTCTACTTTAAAATGCCATGCATATATATAGAGTCGGAAAATGTTCTCCCCCTCTCACACCCTACTATCTGCGTGCTTTACACGAAATATTTGTTACACAGACTTATATAGTGGGATATCTCGTCAGAAAATATATCTGAAGAAACTTGAAAGAGTATCGGTAAATTAAAGCTCCAAAAAGAAAAAATAATTTATGAAAGAAGGTGAAAAAATTTCTGACAGAATGATTTAAAAACAAAATAATCAACCTTTAATTGATCTATACTACTTAGGATTATTATAGAAATCAATGGCTGCAAGCACGCGAAAAGCAACTTATTTTTCATTTTTTATTCATTTTTGTTTCATTACCATTGAAAATTTCGAATTTTCGGTAACCGATTCTTACCGATGGTAAGAAGTGGAGTGCAACGAACAAAAAAATCGCGCGTCCTAGATATAATGTATTGCAATATAAGTGCTCTATACTCTATACGATGTGGCAGAAACGCTAGCCAGGGTTATCAGAAAAGTGATGTTTAACGACTTTACCGGTGCGGAATTTATCCATAAGACCACTGCTTGCAGAGTTCACTGTCCAAGTCCGCAAAAAAATCCTCCAGATAATATACTACTCTACATTAACCCATTATCGCTCAGAATGACGAAATTTTGCTTTGCTTTAAAATTCGATTTCATTCATATTTCAGGCCTTAGAAGGATTTTAAAATACGTAAAATTTACCTTTTCAGAATCTGGGCCCAAATTTAAGATTTGATGTGTATTCATAAGAAAAATTCAAAAAATCGATTATGGGAAAACTTCAAAAAAATTTGTGAGTAATGTAATATTTAAGGAATAATGTAACATACATGCTCAAAAATAATGACTCATTTTTAAGAAAAATTAAATTTTTCTCATTTGCATAATTTCTCCACGTTTTTCATCTTTCGAGTGATACGTCTCTCTGTTGGTCTGACAAATAAAAAATTTGGACAAAAGTTGTATTTTGGTTTTACACGGTGACAAAGAAGTTCATTATAGAATTTTGAGTTTATAAATATCATGATTATCAACAAATTTGCATTCTTCGCAAAATATTCTATGAAAAATTTATTTTTAATTTTTATTTGAAAGTCAACTTTGACTTGTGGGGCCAAATTTATAAATAAATTAAATTTCTTTAAAAGCAAGAATAAGCCACCTACAGAACTCAAATTGGGAAAATTTTCCTTTTTTTCGTGTTTCTTTGAAAGTGTGCTATTATATTTTTTGGACATACCGGTTGACATGATTTTGCCCATATATGTATGCGTTAGGTTTTTTCGTAAAGCTTGCAAAGGGAAAGGTTATACTGCTGCCCGTCTCACCATTCCTTCCTTCCGGGAATGAAGCCGGCATCAAACGCGAAACAGCAGCGGCATAGACTGCACGTTTGGCCGCTTGATTACAGAGATCTCGCTTCGTGAGTTCAAATCGATCAGTTCGAACAGTGTTTGCACTCGCCTTTCTCGCTGCTGCTGCTCCTGTCTTTCTCTCCTCTCTCTCTCTTTCTCCCTTCGACATGAGGGACGTGCTTTCCGTAAGGAAAAGCTCAGGTATTGCTACTACTGCTACCGCTGCTAGCAAGGCAAAATCAAACTTTAAAGCCCGCGTACACGCTCGTAGTTGGGAGTCTCAAATTTCAATTTATCCGCTCTTACATACTTTGAATAATTGAACATTGAGATCGTTTTAAGTATACATAACGCGAGATTTTAACGATATTTTCGTGAGCTCGTTCCTAGCATCTAGAATATTCTTTACCATATCGTGGTACAAATCTTTTAATTTTTGCATTATGGTTAAATGATTCGATATTTTCGACGTCAACGGTCACATTTGTAATTTTAATAATATTTATTGCCTTGAAGAAGTTGACAACAGATTAACGAAACGTCAGAAAAATTTATAATTGGAGTTAATTTTCATTATAATGAAGCAGAAATAAATATGAATAAATTATAATTTGCGTTGTTATTCTTAGGAGAATCATACGATCAAACGTCTTTCATTATATTAATGCAATTTTGAGTATTAAACATTGCGATATGCGATTTTTATGGCCAATGAATTTAAATGTATGATCTATTAGAAAAAGTCGATCGAAGAGTTTTTCGGTAAAACTAATTATTTATTTAATCAATATCATCGATCGATATTTATTTGTCTAGTTTTTCTTGTTAACATTTTGAAGTACAAGTGTTCTTAAAACCAGAATTTTTCTGCAATTAAAAAATCTTAATTTTTAAGATAAATCATCGTGTTGAATAAAGACACTAATGACATGGTAGGGAAAAATGTTTGGCATTATATAATTATAGAGTCAGATCTATGTTTTCGAATCATCTTAAATGTATGAATGGTCTCATAATTGGGTTGGATTAGGTAAAAATTTTGGTCCCACAAAATCCTAAAAAAAAATATAGTAAACTGCTTGTAAACTTGCGACAAATTCAAAAATTCGCGGGTTCATAATACGTATTGCAATGTAGGAAATATGAAAGCCCTGCAAGGTTGAATTTCGAATTGTGCTCGCGACATAATTTGATAGATCTGGGTATAAAGTAGCTACTCTCTGTGACGCAACTAGCGCTCGACTCTCACGCAAGCCTTACCTTTATAAAATAAGAATTGTGTCAGTCGCAATACTGCAAGAAGACGACTACGTTGTGTCCCGACTCTTCCCACATTCTATAGCGAGTGTTGCTGCTCAGGGCATTCTCCTGCCTCATACCACTGAGTAAACATAAATAACATACGCGTGTGTGCATCATACATGTATAAGCCCTAGAGATGGAGGTTGCGGTGTATACGCAGTATAGCATTAGAAGCATACGAAGCGAAGATTGGAGGCTGCGCTGCGCACGCAGAAACATTTTCAACGCTCGTCCTGGCGCGCATATAGAGCTGTCAGTGCGAGCGCGGGATGTGCTCGAGGATTTTCTTATACTGCGACAATCGAGTGCAGGGCCAGCGTGGCGCTCTGTGATTTATAGCGCAACGTGCGGATATAACAACTTATATATTCGGCGCTGCTACTGTTTCGCTCGTCATTGTTGGCATAGCGAAGCGCTGAAATATTTGTGCATTCACCTGTAGACGACACGCGGTCGTGACACTACATATACAGATGTGCCGCAACGTGCAGCCGCAGCAAAGACGAGCTCGGGGTCTCCGCGGTCCGCATAACCCTTATGCAACTCGTATAGAGAAACGTAAGCGCAAAGCTAAGCGAGCTTGCCGCCTATTCGCAAGTATCTGTGACTGCGACTGACTCTGCAATTATCGTGCTTCTTATCGTTCGTTTTATTATGTATAAATCTAGTTAAGTGGGGTGACGGGGCTCGCAAGTTTATACGTAAATTAAATTCGATAAATTTTATCGTTTGCATCATTGCTTTTTATCCTCTAATAATGTACTTAATAAATCAGAGTGCTTGCTACCTCCTCTGTTATCCACCACCACGTCTCTGTGATTTTGTATGGACACGTAAAAAGTATGCGTGCAGTATGTATATGCACAAACATATTTATGTTCGTGCACATGTATTTATGCAGGTGTGTATAAATTGTACGTATACTCATATCAGGCTCATGAATGCTATACGAGCGGCAAACTGCAAGCCGGCTAGAGTTCGGCAGCAGGCAAGCATAGTCACTACTGCTGCAGAACGCGCTACGCTTACACATACACGACGAGCGTTGAAACTTTTATTTTTGTCTCTTTTCGCGGTGGCAATGAGTGACGTTGACGAGTGTGGTCGGCCGGTTTAATCATTCAGTCGTCCGTACACAAGTGCGATTCTCCCTCCCTTCCGTGCGTCCCTGCTGCGCGAGCGTGCAATACGTATACGCATATGCATCGAGCTTTTTGTGCCTCTGTCAGAGATTTATGGAGCGTCACTGACAATTGGAAAGTATCGTTTTTTTTCCACTAGCGTTGACTTTGTCAACTCTTGCTCTGTGCTCGCGCGTCTATGTGTCCGTGCGTATATGCCCATGCGCCCGAGCGCGCACGCCACTCTAAATATATAGGAGCAGCCTGAATAGTATACGTTGTTGCAGTCATGCTCGTGGAAATTTTTCAATGTTCGCAATCGACATTTTTAACTTGTTTTAAATTCGCCCGCTTTTTTTTCTTCCTTTCCACTTCCATGCATGAACTTGTTCCCGACTTATGATTACAGGGGATAAAAAACGATGTTGACCCAGCCAAAATATGAACGCCCGCTTCGAATTTGGATTCACGCGGCGATATTTTCATAGTATCGCAAGCAGCTCACGTTAATTTATCATACACGCATCAAAGTGACAGTGCGCGACAGTATGAAAGTAGTAAAAACACAATATGACCTCTGTTTGTCCTTTCTAATTGAATGTGTTGTGCACCAATGTAAGGCTGAGTATCTTTTTAAACCTATAGCGTTGTTTCCGTATGAGCGTTGAAAACAAAATCAACAAAACTTTCGTTCCGTATATTGACAAACTCTACCGCTAAATTTACCCTGACTTGGTCAAATACTTGAAAAAAAGAAGGAAAAGCATTGGGCAAGGCAAGGTTTCCTCGTACACAGAGGTATAGAAGCTGATACAGAAGAAAGAAAGAAAAGAGAGAGAAGAGATAAACGGCAGTCTTTGTGATTCTTTGCTAAATAAAGCAGCGATTCTACGACTTTTATCGCGGCGTAGAATAAAGAAAAGTACTGAAGGTATATTTATATATATATACTACATGTATGCATGACGACGACGGTCCGATCGCTCTCCCGAGGATAACTATGGAATCAGACTTGGTAATGGGAGGAACAAGCGCGGACACAGCGAAGCGCAAAAAATTTGAAGAAAAAAATAGCTCAGGGGCTCTTATACGTATAAGTCGCATTAAAACGAAATGGAGCGAGCCCCCTTCAACAAAACGGAAACTCCTCACTGTCCTCTAAAAATAAGTACTGAGCACGTATGGAATAACTGCATCCGCACCATTCACAGCGGATATTGTGAAAAATAAAAGTGGCAAAAGTAAAGCACAAGTTCGACATCTTTCGGTACTCTTATAAGTCCGAGAACAAAAATATAATGAAAGCTGAGCAAGGAAAATACGCTTACCTATTATATCCTTTGTCATAGTGCTACAGGAATAAATGATTATTTTCGAATACATTTATTGATTACAATCAGTTATCTCTTACAAAAAATAAAAAATATAAAACAAAACCTCAATGTTCTATATCTAAAAATTTTAAATTAATCCTCTACTTTCATTACTAATTTTTTACTATTATTGTTATTATTATTATTATTACTACTATTGAGAGCGAAAAAAGGAGAACTTTTAGTTTTTTTTATAAAAGCTCGCATCATTAGGTACGTTAGAATAAAAAAGACCAACATAAGCTGGGTCATCAAGCTTTGTAATAAGTCGTCTGAGCCTCTGATATTATTTTTCAACTAGGTATTTAATGATCGTACAAATCATTGGTAAAAAAAGTATATTTCCTGAAGAAGTAATACCCGAAGCAATGTATCAGATATTCTATCTATCATCTTAGACTCAAGTAAATGAGCCAATTTTTAAAATTATGTGAACAAACGAAAAACATTACTCGAGTAATTTTTTTCGTAAATTCAAAATACTCAATTATTTTGAGTTTTTATGACTTATTTAAACATTTGCAATATTTAATTATTCAGAACTTTACCAAGAAAATATAAAAATAATTTCATAAACTTTTTAGTCTTTCAAGTGGAAGATGAATTAAGTGTTGTCTAAAGTGTTGGGCTCTATAGATCCTTTTTCTCTAGCTCTCTTTATGAATTCGTTTTTACTACAAAAGTTCATAATTATAAAGTTATACAAAAAGTCTAAGATAAGAAAATCATGGTAAATTAAAATTTAAGTAATATACAAGTTAGGTTATTTAAACATTTGCTCTGCACTCTTATGCTTCTCTGTTAACTGAAAAAATTTCAAAGATAGTACGAGCAGAGCTGCATAAAAAGGCTCAACGAAAAATTTTTTGACTTCAAGAGCATCTCTGGCTGAACATCTTTATCTTACGTACGCTCATATTATCTCGCAGTAAATACCTTTTCGCGCCGCTGTCATCTACGGTTTACCTTGCTCGTTCTTGCTCTCTGTGCTCCTGCAAAAGCCCAGCCAAGCCTGGAGTCGTTAGTTCAGGTAAACCAGTGAAAATACCGAGATGGGGAAGGAGGCAGAATAAAAGTTGCTTCAGGGATGCCAACTCGAGTACGAAAACTTGTGCAGCTTTCTGTACACAGAGAATACAGCAGTAACCATTACTCCTACATATAGATACTTGTGTTTTTCTTCCTAGTTCCTGTCGCTACCGTACTTTCTACTGTGAGTCAAAGATTTCTAGTACACTTACCGATGTGTGAGAGCCGGCGTTGCCGTACTTCCCTGTAAAATACTATTGCAGAAATGTCAAGGTAAACGGGCAAACTCAAAGACCTGCTGAGTGACAAGTAAAGAAAAAGGAGTGAGATTCAGCCAAGATAAACGTTTAATTGTCATCTTAGTGTCTAAAACTCGATGAATTTTTCACTAATCCTGTTTTTAACCAACAGGCTAAATTCGACTTATTTTTCCACGCATTATAATTAAAAAAAACTAAGTGGATGTCTAGAAAACTACAAAATGAAGCCATTCCGCGTGGGAAGTGGGAATTCTGGAAAAAGCAATGAAAATTTTCGTATTAACCTTGGCTTTGCGAACCAAGGAGTATAAAATTAATGAATAAAAATTTTCGATGTTTTTTGGATTGATTTTGAACTGACTGTTACAGGGCCAATGACTTATTAACAATGCATGAAGCACGATAAACTGGCAATATAATAACCATGTGCCCACTCATTGTAAATTCGAATAAAAAAGACAAATTTCACGACAGAAACGTATATTTTACATAACGAAATTTACTACGCCTGATCCAAAATTTCAATCTCTACAAAAAATCACTCCGTGAAAAAAATTTAAACAAGCCGGATGTCATAAGCGAAAAAAGTGACGATGATTGAATGCGTTTCGCCTGCGTGAGAAAAATATCAAATCAACATTTGTCAATTCTCATCTATAGACCTTTATCAAAAAGATTTTTTTCATTTCTCAAAATCAAAAAATTTTCTAATTTTGAATTATTTTTTCAAGTAGTTAAAATTGTTGTCTCAAAATTTTATCAACTTGATATTTCGCAGACTGTCGATTTGATTGAGTAAATATTTTCCAGGTGAACTTAGGGTAGCATTTTGTTTGTTAAGGCAACACACAGCTTTTTTAGATGTGAATGAATGACTTTCCAAACTTCAGTTTTTTGGGGGCTCACCAACACATGTATATTAGCGCCGCTACCAAGTGAAATGAAAAGAGAAAAATGCCGAGTTTGTAAATAGTAAAAATCAATTAAAATATCCGTTTCAAAAAAAATAGTCAAAGCTTACGTTTTTCAATTTCAAGCGTTTTGATAAAGAAAAAATCATGTATGTAGCGTACGCGTACATGTGGATGAATAAGTCGTACATGTGTTTGTATATAGGTAGTGAAAAGCATACAAAGAGCATGAAACATACGCGTATCACGTATCGGTGTCCGTTATAAACCACGACAGTAACATTCATTTCCCACGTGAACCATGCCTCATATAGTTAGAACACCTTACACGAGAGTATATGTGTTTGTGATCCGTTCATCCCTTTGCGTAATTCTGTGCGAACTGCATATGAGGCATTTCAAGTCAACTGTCCAAGCGCGTCGCCGCGCAAGCGTAATTAAGCGAAATCGCTCAATTTCCAGCTTCCAATGCGAGAAAAAAATGCATAAATGTTCCTCGTAAAACTCGACATGAACTTTCAAACTCGAATATCTCTAAAACGGTAAGTGTTTTTAAGAATTTTTTAAGTTGTACAGATCGAAAATTGAGGTTTTTTTACATCCTTCGATTGTTTTGGAGATAAAATATGTATGAAGTTTTCTTAAACATTTTGATATCATTTTCGTAAGCAAGTAATCAAGAAAATTCGCTTATTACACTAAGCGGTGACGTCTGTGGGCAGCTGACCAGAAATGCATGATATATTTATTACATTTGACCACGTGTACGTGTAAAATTTTCATGTACGAGAATGTAAATGCATTCTCGAATAACAAAGGGACTTATTGCACAATGCAACTGAATCTCGGAGGGTGAGATTCGCAGCCGAATGTAACCATGTGCTTTATACGTGTTATTGGTATAAATTGCATGTTTGATCTTGTATTAGTTACATCACCCTTCAAATTAGCTTCAAATTAGTTTGAAATACAAGTTTTTATGCATGTTCTTTTTTTCACAAAAAAAAATATTTTAGAGCAGAAAATAAGTATGATTGAAAATAAATTTTCTGAGTCAGGAAGTATATTTAAAGAGTGCGGCAATTTGCCATTGATTTCATTATTCATTAGAATGATTCTAACCTATACATCTTTCGTGACTATTTCATTTTCAAGTAACGTATTAACATAATTCGCAATGTTATGTTTACCCCGATGAAATTGTTCGCTGTGATGAATCTAATAATAAATTTAGTAATGCTAAGCTGTTCAATTATGCATATTGAAGGGAATGGAAATGAAAAAAATACGATATCATCCTCATTTATACAGTCACCAGTGTTAGTATAAAGTTTACATATTTATCAAAATGCAACAACTCACTCATTTATTGCCGGTACAATACATTATATTCCACATTGAATTAGTACCTAGGTGGGCGAGTTTTCTGCATATATGCTTTGTATCAGCGCGCATAGGCTCGGGTAAGCGCACGCGAGCGAGAAGTCGGTATCACACTCTCCCTAGTTCCCCTCGCTACTCGCGGTCAGCACTCCTGGGAAATGCACGAGTACTTCTAATCAAGACGGTCCACGGCCACCCGCCAACTATACACTAGGGATTAATGTCGAAGCAAACCAGCCGTCATGAAGTGTACTGCGCGACTGTAAGTGTATATACATGTATATACACCCTTGCACACTATCGCTGTATTGCTGCAGGCGCGCTCGCTTACACGTAACAAAAAGTCAAACGCTCACTACCGTCGAAACCCCTCCTGCATCGCTACTGTTTCGACGATTGAATAAATAAATTTGAAATTTGAAATTCGATTACAAGTAAAAATATTACGGACTTTTGTCCGGAGTTCTCCTGTATAAGTCGGCTCGTAGCTAAATCAACAACTCCAATGGAAAATGAAACATGGAACTTCTTTATGCCTCGAGCTATTTCACAGTTCACGTGATTCAACACGTATTGACATCTTGATAGTATCAATTTCATTTTGAAGTACCTGTTCCAACGCAATTGATTTTCATTGAAATTTTTTTTATTATACTATTACTGTAAACAGTATTCAATATCTTGAAATGGAATTTTTTCTCCTAAGTATAGTCTCTAACTCATGCTTGATTCTTCCATCAATTAGCAGAACTGGCCCATCACATAATCGATAAAAATACCATTGGCAGCTGTACATTTTCGATGGTAATAACTCAAAGCTTAATGCGATTAAGGATTTTATGCAAAACAAAATACAACATAAGTTTGACAATTTGTATCCAACGCATAGTCATAAATAATGAATAACTCGATGATCTTGCTTTTCTCGTATTGTCCGACCTTGAACGCATAAAATCCCAACAGGGCAGTACATTAAGGCAGGTTCCAGCAGGGTCGTGCTCGTAACTTGCTTTATATTGTTACCTTTTCTCCTCAATTTCTTTCAGCTTTTTCCAATGTATAGCTCCGTTCGAGGGAGTGATTCGCACGATAATTTCTCTCAACTCGATTCCCATCGCGTACGGTGCTTTTCTCCCCCTGTATCTCTCTTTCTCTTTTTCTGGCTCTTTCTCTCTTTTTCGATTGATCGTAGGTTTGGAAAAAATAACCGAAGATCGATTTTCTAGCGAAGAAGAGAAATCGCCGCATCAAGCTCATGGGAGTCCAAACAAGTATATATGCTTATTTTCTCGTTTCTTGTACAGTAACGTAATTTGCGACATTACAAAAGCGCGATTACTTTCGGCGTCAACATAAAATGCACAAATTGTTACTAATTG
Source organism: Trichogramma dendrolimi (assembly GCA_034770305.1). NCBI lineage: Eukaryota > Metazoa > Arthropoda > Insecta > Hymenoptera > Trichogrammatidae > Trichogramma > Trichogramma dendrolimi. Next base: position 1,316,335 of record JAPMIB010000008.1, on the reverse strand, counting down.
TAATAATGCAATGCTGATCAGTAGAAATAGCGCTAACGAGTTGAAAATAGCATTTGCGACTTATCTGTCCTTTGCCAGGCAGATGTTGCTCTCTAATTTATCCTAAATAATTTGTTACTTGCTCAACTTGCAACAAAACTTTAAGGTAATTTAAATACATACTTATGAATGTATATTGTATGTTATTTCAATTGCAAGAGAAGATTAGAATTTTAAATATGATTAAGAAAATTCAAAACTCACCCAACAAAATAATTTTTGCCAAATAAATATTTTCTTACCTGTAAAAAAAACATCAAAAAATTATTTTTTCATGTAACAACAAAACCGATTTATTTTAAAACTAGAAATTTCAAGTATAGAGAGGGTGTAAACATTAAGCGATGTTAGGTAAGACAATATATCCTCGCATATATTTGCATTTATTAAAGTAAAAACGACACTCTCACGTAATAAGTTGATTAAAATTCACGAAGATTCTTTTTCTCAACCCAGCAATTTCAGTGTCGAACTTTACTTTTCACTTTCGTTTCAGAGCAAAATCAATTCAATCCAGTTTTTATGCAACACGCACGTGCTCGCATTGGCTTCATACACTTCTACGGTTGGCTGGTTCTACGAATTTCATTTGGAGGAGGTATGTTCCAATTCATCATACGAAAAGATATAAATATATATAATAATTTTGTAAAAAACCATGTCAACTGCTATGCTTTTATATATTTATATCTCGATGATACGTTTTCATTCAAACTATTATGACAAAATTTTATAAATATTAAAAGATTTTATTGATCAAACAAGTATTTTCAAATGCAAGTACTAATAAGAATTATTAATTGATTTTTATCAACCATACTCTGTATTCTGTATAATTTCTTGAAGAATACTATTAAACATTTTTACATGCTAATTATTGATAAGCCCCATGGAAAATCATCATAATTATGATGCTTTATACCGTTCGATCGATAGGTTATAAAAGCCAATATCGTCAACCGTCAAAAAATTGATTCCAAAAAAATTGCACCGTAATTTGATTTATCGCTTACATTTGACGTAATTAGCCTCTTCAACGTACTCGTACCCATGCAGCACGAACAACGGCATTTTTTTATTGGAAAAATTAAAAATGCTTTCAAGCTCGTTCCTTGTAAGCTTAGAGGCTCGTATTTACACGCACGAAGCAATGTAGCTTCTGGACTGCTATAACTATACAAACTCGTTATTCATCAGGCCTGCTCGTCCATTTGCTCCCCTAGTCGTTCATACATACCGTATTCACATCTAGACACACATAACACTCATCACTTGCAGTTTGAACGCGCACGTATGCATATAGGCGTGCGCACATAGAGATTCTTTACTCGCGGGCGGCGGTCGGCCTGGCCTCTGATGAACTGGCTTCATAAGTGAGAGACGTGATGCGTGCCTCTGCGTTGATGAGTGCTTGCCCGTTTTCACGCGAGATACGCCAAGCAGGGAAGAAAAGGAGAGTGCGCTCGAGAGTTTGCCCGACTGATGCCGGCGCGCTAGAGGGATGTAGTAGAGTAGTTACCTCTTTCTACCTAACAACGTATACACACTTTCGACCCTTTGTTATTGTCTGCAGCACGTGTACGCGCGTTACTTCATTATATACTCTTACTCTTCTTCAACTAACCACAACATCATGTACGTATAAACATACTTATATGCAGCAGTACGCTTTTCATGGGTAGCGCACTTTAATTACCCCCTACCCCAAAAAATTCTTACGATTACCATTTATAGACAAGTAATATTTCATAAAATTCTAAACATAAACCAATTATGTTACACGCATGCTCAATTATGGAAAACTCTTTTTTACATTAAATTAATGTTTGGGCTGCTGGAAAGTCTGTAATCAGGGCTTTCAATATTCAATTATATTTGAGCAAGCACATAACTTGCACAGTAAACATATAAAAGTGCATACTAACACTAGCATAATAATTATTTTCTGCGTTCCAAAATTACGTGCGAAGGCAATTTGAGCGATTATTAGATATTTTGATCTTTGTAAAATTAACCAAAAAACTGGTCTCAACCACTAACATTTTCTATTTATTCGCGATCCTGAAAACCAAAAGAATAGATTTTGAATAAGAATGATAATTTGTCGACTTTCTTATTAGTTTTTTTTTAAGTTGTACGATCGGAAGTAAGCTACACATTCGATATGAGGACATGTTTTGGACATTTTTAAGAGGATTAGTCCTTGATAAATTCTGATAGCTCAAAGGTTAATAAACAAGCAGATGTATAGCGAATCCAAGTTTCGCAAAAAAAGAAATAAAAGTAAAAATCTCAACCGGTTAAAAAAATACATGCAAGTACTTGTAAAAAACTCTTAAAGATTACAAAAGTGCATTTTTTATATTTCAAAGTTACATAATGGGCTGTATCGCGTCAACTTGGTAGCAAAAAAAAGTACTAAGCTAATCTACACTCTCATAACATATAATTAAATAAATAAATGAATGACAAATGAATACAATTTTCCAAAATTTTACATTTTCTCAAACTCTATAAGAGCTAGTATTTATAGTTGACACTTCATTCTTATGCGACGCCATACAGCTCATATGATATTATATTATACACGTATCATGTGCACATATATTCACATAACGCATGAATTATTATGCAGCATATTTAGAAAAGTAAATATGCAGAGTAACTATTACAATAAGCGCCCGCAGGATCAAGTGTAGCTTTCATACAGATACACATGCAAGAGTATGCACAATGCACATACACACTCATATATAATATATAGTGTTATGCATACACACGAATGAGCGTGCGCTTGTACACTTGGGTATACCATTACATATGTATACGTATGCATGTATTGGTTGCGTGTGAGTGTGTAGAAATTAAGGGTGAGAGAGAAATAGAGGGCGTCATAAGAGAAATAACTCGTTTTGAGAGGTCTGCGGCTGCTACTGCGCAATCCCACAGCGTGTATCCACGAACCGATTGGTTTTGCACGCGCTCAGACGCTATCCCTATACACTCGTGCACCCACACGTTCTTCAAGAAACACTATAATGACATTTACTCAGCCATTACTGACATTGTATTTCACGCGACTGTATTTGTCTCGTTGTGCTCTCCGACACTTTCTCTTTCTCACCAGAACGTGTGCTTTGCAGTATACTGCAACCTCTGCTAGTGCTGCTTTTGCTCGCGCAATAACTAAGCCCAGCGTGTGACTTACTCGCGGCTAACGACCATATAAAACACGTAGCTCCATCAACTCACCCTCTCTTGAGTGGACTGGCAGTGTAACCACTTTTTCTCCGCTGAATGCTCTTTTTGTGCTTTTGTTGACTTTTTTAAAACTACAGCTGCCGTGTGCCCAAGATAAAAACTGCCTTATCACAATTTTCTCACGTTGGGTATGAATAAATTCCGATAATGTGACATCGTTTTGAAGTTTTCGTTTATCAATTTTAAATTAATTTTTCCCTTAAAAAAGAAAATTCTTAATAAGTTTTAATTAAATCTTATTCAAAGCTTTAACATTCTTATACTCTGTTTACTGTTTCATTAAGTTCATTGCACTGACTATATAAAATTAAAATGTGCATATTAAATGCAAAAATATATTGATTCTATAGAAAAATATAAGAATGAAGTTCATAAATCTGTGTGAATGCGATTTTTCATTTTTTTTTCTTCTTTAAAGATTCATTCGCTCCTGCCGCATCCATCGATTCCTATCTTAATTTCTGCTCGGCTAGTTTTCTTGCTCTTCCTGGAAATTACACCTTTCTTCGACAAATAGCACTTCTAGCTTCTCTATCACTATATATACATCACGGCATACCACCTGAAGGTTAACCTAGCCAATATAAAAGTCAGATCGTGATCTCTCGATTCGATCAAGCGTGAAAAGTCTCCATTATTACCCGCGATCTGTCCTTGGGACTAGCTACCATCATGAGCCAATTCGTCTCACATTCTGTACAAAGGTTATATATAGATTCTTAAGTATTACCTTTTTTAACATATTATTTTACGTTAAAGTTGAATATTATTTTAAATTTTAGCTTTTATTAAACTTTAACACTTGAGCAGTAAGTTTCTTGAACCAAAATATTCAAATAAATGGCATGAATTTAAACTAAATCAAAATGAGTTCAAAATTGTATTCATAAATTATAAAATATCTCAGGTTCATGAAATACATCAAAAAGATCGATTATAAAAATGATGCATGAAAGAGTTTAGTATGAAGATATTATGCATGTCGCATCGAGAATAAAATTAGCATTCGATGTCGTTTTCAATGTGAGTAGGTTGGAGAAAGAAACAAGTTAATTTATTGTTATTAGATATCAATTAAGTTGTATATTATACGTATTGATAAAAGTATAATAAAAAGGAAACAAAAGTTAATAAAAAGGGATGAAGGTGCGTGACCGAAATAATAACTTTATAATAAGTTACTATCTGAGTTTAAATGCATAATGTAACATTTAAAAAAAGAAGATATCAATGTCCACGCTTACACACTACAGAACAGAGTGAGCTGGTTTGCATTTATTCACGAAGCTATTGATCCTCTAAATCTGCAGAATGAGTTTTATCCGGGTTTCCTTTTCTCACGTACTGAAATTCAAAAAGAGGGTCGTTTGACTTAGTCTTTTTGATATCCACTGATCGTGATTTTTTTTTCTTACTTATACAATCTTCCCCCTATGTCTCTCAGGTCGCTTCTACGTCTAATTTCTCTTGTTGAATTCCTTGTTCTTTTTATCTATTCGTACATGCACTGCTACCCATACATTTTTTGCTGAAATCAGTCTCACAGAACTCTGTGAAGTTCGATATGTTGGTACGATAAGATTGCAAGTAGTAATATCAATGTAGTGAGAATAGCAAAAGCTATAGAAGTAATAAAAGTATTATAAAAAGCGGAATGACTGTAGAGTTTATAAATTTTCAATACCACAAAATTTTTATACAGCGGTTTATGCTGCACTTATTGAATCTATAAGATTCTCTTTTAAAGCTTCATTTTTAAAGAGCTGATTACCCTATTTTAAAGTAGTAATTGATAACATTTATATAAAAAGAACTTCATTTTCAGCTACAATGGCTTGTTTTATTGTATAACCATTTCTAAACGTTTTAAGTTTCATAATACTTTTGTATAACTTATTTTATTTTTATCTTAAGTACAATTATATCATTTCGATTTGTTTATTCGGTGAAAACCTTAACGTTTTCTTCATAAGTCTAACATAGAAATTAATTTCATGAAATTACTCGTAATTCTTTTCTAATTTCTTAATTGCACCTTAATTTGCTATAAAAGAATGTATTTTCTCCTGAGAACGGGCTTTTCGTTCAAAGACATAGCAAAGAGAAATACAGAAGCAGAAAGAGAAAGGAAAGAAAGCAGCAGCGGTACCAGTGCTGTCAATATATGAGGTATTGAAAGAAAAGGATAGGGAGAAATAGTGCAGACCCCTTATTGTGACAAAAAAAAAAGAAAAAGTATAAATGGGTGTTCGCAAAAAAGAAAAACGATACTACCATAGCCATAGCGCTTAATAGGGCGATTGAAGGTGGTTAAGAGTTTAGTTAAATCTAAAATACCTTTAATTTATTTTATTAATCATAATAACGATGATGTTAACAATTGCTCATGAACGTAAATGTTATTCGTGGGATAAACGAGTTTTTTTCAAAAATGTGAACAATTGAATTCTTGCATTCTAAAAATGATTTATTTGTTAGAAAAAAATACTTCGAAAGGATCCAAGTAACCTGAGTGGTTGTTGCTTTTACAAAAAAGAACATAAAATTCAAAATATTATTGAATTTCGTCCAAGCTTTCATCACAAATGATTTAAAAAATCTTCCTCACATTGTTAGCAATTACCTCTTACAATTTTTGTCTTGAGGCGAAAAGTCTAGAAACGACACAAAAAGCAAATTTATTTAAAAACAGTCTGAAAAGCATCGAAAATCGATAGTTTTTGTTACAAAAATTCTTGAATCTTGATACAAACATTTTGTCGATAAACTCATATTTTATTCTATTTGAAATCTCAATTATCAAATGAAGGAAGTTTCCAAAACTTAGTTTTCTTTTATAATATAATAAGAGGAACCCAAACGGTTTAATGAGGGAATTTCATCCCACGGTAAAGTTTGTATGGTAGCAAATCCGTCTGATATTATACATACACTTGCGCAAGGATAATTGCAGGCTCGAAATAATACAGAAACAAGTTAAGCTGTTACTTACATAAGAAAAACCAGCAGATTTTGATCTAAAATTACAGTAGTACTAATCTAAAACTCGGTTAAAATCTGCTCACTAAATTCTATAGATTGTTTCTATTCATATTTAATCATTAGAAATTTGAAACAGATCGTAATTTCATTACAAAATTAAATTAAAATAAAACAAATTTACTTTTATGTGAAGTAAAGCAGTTAATACATTGTCAATTCGGTTTTTCATAAACATTATGTAATTAATTTTAATAAATTTTGTAGTCTAAAAAAAATCAATTTATTATAAACATTCTTACAGATGTATAGCAACTCGTAATTTAAATTCGGTCAAATACTCATTGTACTTCACCAGCTAATAAGAATATATTCGGAATAAGATTCTTTGTCATTAAGATCTATTTATTTCAAAAAACAGCAAATAAATTGCAATTAACGCATGACCTGGTGAAAAGCAATATTGCATACTTGTACGTTCCTAACTATCAAAATGGAGAGGTTGTCGGCTACGTTGTAATTAGATTCATGGCTTTTAGTATTCTGTTTGGGTTTCATTATTGCGTTGAGCTACACGCGTTAGATGTGGCTACCTGTTCTTACGTACTACATGAGAGTAATTTCAATGCACACCGATCGTCTACCTCGTCATGCTGTTAATAGAGTACAAAGTGCACTTATACAAACGTAGTTGTGTACAAATACATGGACAATATTTTCCAGAAAGTACCAAAAATTTTCAGGTTTTTCGATCTATATTAGTTTTAAATCGTTCTATAATTGAGAACGAAAGTAAATCCCTCACCATCATCTCAAGCTTTCGAATAAAATCATAAAAATTTCGATCGTGTATATTTATATTTTAATTGAAAGCTACCTGGGTGTTAGAGAAAGAAAAATAAGGCCTTCTCGTAGCTTTTTAGGAAAAAGTTTCTGTAGTGAATCTTGAAAATAAATAATGTAAACTGACCATTATTATTACTTTAAAATTAAAATTTTTTTTTTTTTTTTACTAATAAATAATCAAATTTTTTAAAGATTGGAAAAATTAAATAAATCATAAGTATTGAAATTTAAACTATCTTTTATCAAGTTTAATGTACCTATGAGAAATTTGATATTATGTAATTTATTTATATATAGCAGTAATACGTCATATGTATTCATGAGTAAAGGCAAATAAAGATATTTATAATACATGTGTGGAGACAAAATCTCGATTTAATGGAAGAGTACGCGATGTAACGGCAGAAAATTTATTCGAGCAAAAAAGGGCTTTCACGTGCTAGGTAAAATCACGAGTATATACGCAAACAGAGTTCGCGAGCAGCGTAGACCTATACTCGCATACGCGCATACACCCACAAACAGACGCATACGCACGTACGTGAAAAAGCGAAAAAGAACGACACTGCACGATTTCTCATCACCACGCGTTCGTTATATTCGCGTGCGCGCGAGCTTCGAGTACTTTTGTGTAAACCCTTTGCATTACTTTTATATCTGCACGCCGGTCCTACTATTCTTCATTTTCAGTGGCTACACTACTTTTATGACGAATAATACAATCCAACTTAAGGCAAAGAAAGCCAGCCAATAAAATTGATCAACAGAAAAAAAGTTTATACTTCGTTAACAAAATCCATTGAAAATCATGTTGCTAATATTGCACCTAAGATACTTGATTTTTAATTTATTAGCACGGGTTAAACCTGCTATATAGTATCCGACTACCCTCTAATATCCAAACACCATGAACTATTATTCAAACATATCATGTGGCAGTAACTCTCGGATAATCAGAAAAAACGAGAGTATCAACGTTTTTTGGTACACAATGGTATGTTCGAACTGTCTCTTAAAAACTTTAGCTTCACACTTCATTCATTCCCAAACTATACGCGACGCAGCGAGTCGAGAAATTTGCATTATATACGCGCGAAAGCGAGCGATCCAATCGATTGGTGGAATGTTTTACTATGCTTGCTCTGACCACCGGATGTTTTTGCCATAAATCGAGCATGTGAGCTTGAATCTACTCTCTAGAGTCACTCGATTTTTGCTGTACGCATTTTTTTTTAATGTTTATACGTGACAAATGCACCACTTGAATGCTTATTTTCAGATGATATACGTATTATACATATTGTTTTTCAATGATACTGATTAAAATCCATAAAAAACTAGGTAAACACAAAGTTTTCAGCTTGAATATCTGAAATAGCTTTTTATTCACAATAATAGAAGAAGGAAAAATTGGCACCTGACAAAAATAATACTGAGCTGTTTGACGAATAGTTGATTCGACTTTGGTATGCGTACGTGTAATGGAGATTCAACTCTGTTCGAGCTCGACGATTGAACTCTGTATATCTATGTGCGCTTTTTTTACATTCTGCGCATCACGTCTTTGTTCATCCTTTCTCGATCCATCTTATGGAAATTTCAAATCACGCTCCGCTCTTCATAAATTTTTGATTATTTTATATAAGAAATTTCAATCGTGTGAAATTCTATACTATACGGTCGGATTATTCATAATGGATTGTACACGGATCAAATTCATTTGATAGGTATTGCATAAATAGAAAAATCTAACCATACATCGAAACTCCCCTGAATTATTCGCCTGCGGAAATATGAAGTTGTTTAGCTGCGAGAAAAGATCAGCTTTCAGCACATAACGCATTAGTATGATGCATGTAGCATATATGCATATAGGTACACATACGTAGGCACGCACATAGCGCATTATCATACAAGCTCCTACGTCAGAGAAAGTATATGCATGTTTATGAGTGCATGTGAGTGTATGTTTTGTGGCTCAACAAGAGAAGACGAAGCGAGAAAGTACATTGGATACTTTTGTAGCTCGCACAAGCTCTTGTATAAACAGCCGCGGGGGGACTATACCTATATCTATACAAGTATATATTCACGAAAAAAAGTCCTCGGCTGCAGTAAGGTCGTCGCACAAGAAAGTCCTCATGAGAAGCCCAACGGCGAGTGAAATATCTCGCTTCGCAACGTGAAAGATGCTTTATACGCGCACTCGACTGTATATTCTGCCCTCTATATGTATACACAACATACACTAAACGCTGCCGTACGACTATATAACCTAACATCGTTGAGGCTGAAGGCTTGGAGGAGTAACGAAAAAGGGAAGTATATAGAAGCTCCTTTTTTGCTTGCAGTTCGATGCACACTCTTGTGTAAGTATACGTGTGGATATATGCATATACACGCACACGACCGTCAACTTGTAACGCACGCGAAGCTCAAGCTCGAGATTAGGGATACACGGAGAAGGTAAAAAATTGGAAGCGATCAAACGCAATAGCCCATGTGTTTTCAGCCCATCAAATTTTTTATTGTGTACCATCTCCGTGCTTATATAAAAGCATTTCATCATTGATGTTTATACACGACGTGTGTCTAATTTACTCCAATATTTTATTCTATATTGAGTGAAAATTGTTAAAAAGAATGCGTGATGTAGTTTTAATTTTTTATCTTAATAATAGCTGTTTTTGCGATGGATGCCTGAATAATTTGAAAACTTTCGAGTCACCTTTTAGATTTTTTTAAAAGTTCAAATGATTTAATTTTCTTACGGGCGTTTAAATGAATTGACTCTACTGAATATATTGGGAAGCCCTTATTGTTACAAGTTTCAATGGAATAAATGTTAACCAAGACTTATCTAAAAAATTGCAATCATATGCACCTTGCGTACTGCTATATTTACTTTAAAAATGCAGAGGTTTTTCTCTAAGGTCGAGTTTTCTTGCGCATCGTCCCACAGGGTTTTTGCATCTTGAAAAATTGTCGGCTGTATTGTTACTTATCCTTTGGGACGAACGTCAAAAGTTGACTTCGCATTTTCTCTTCGACAGTTGATTTTTTTATGTACCCAGGCAAACAAATATAGTGCACGCTTTAATGCGCGGTTTCAATTGGAATGCCCATTATCAAAATATTCCCGTTGATCGATTGAAGTAATTTATCATGTAAATAAATCGTCCAGTAGTTTTAAATGTGCAAATTGTGAAATAGAGCGAAAGATGAGCAGAGGTGTAATATTAAAAGTTTACGACAAAATGCATGATTCCTCAATACAGAATACAAAAACATTATAGCAAATAGATACAGAAAATGTAGCGAAAAACTGCAAGTATAGCAAAAATGTTCGTAGATTTTACATTTTTTTTTCTGCAAAGCCATTTGTACTTATACAATTGGACTGCAATTTTTCCAGTCATGTACCGAATCGGTGCGGTGGCTATAGCTAGCAACTTCTTCCTGCGGCAATCGAAGACAAGTTTGAAACTAACTATGGCTCTGGGCCGCAGGTAACGATTCGCTGTCACGCGCTAGGCCAGCCGGTCTCTTTCCAACATCGTATTAAATATAATTGTTAAAGTTCTTTCACACGTGGTCGTTATTACTAGATACTTTTGCTCTGTTCAACTCCTTCAGCGTTATGATGACGTTCTTTCCGCCAGTATTCAAGTGTCTTCAAAAATATAATGATCGAAATTATGAGGGTGACAAATATGAATAGAAGAACGTAATTCATTCTTGATGGAGGATGAGAGGATTAAACAAGAACAAATGAATATAAAACGGTGCTACATCAAGTTATTATAAACTTGCTGCTACGCTTTAATAAAAATAATGAAGTATTTTATCGATTAAATATTCTCATTTTCAGAGTTTGTGAGAGGTAGTGAAAGTAAGGCACAACGTAATTTTTTTCACATCCAGTTCATATCAGTAAAGATATTTGATGCCTGAAATATTCATTTTTGCTGCGTAGCGCGTGATTATTGTAGCATTAATAGCTGACACAAACATTTTTTATTGTATCGATGTATTACGGTCGAGTTAAACTTTATTTAATAATTTGAAATAATTTTTCATTTTACTAATTCACAGAAGCTACAGCGACATCCATTTTACGATGATGTATGCGTATAGAATAAAAATGCTGCGAAAATAACGATGTAAAAAATGAAAATTTAAATTTAGAACTTATAGCATTCGACAAGTAAAGCTTCTCATCTCGCATTACTCATTAAATAAAGCTTTGATTAACCATACATCGTACTACATTACCTGACAAATAAAAAATGTTTATTCCACAGAAAACAAGCACACTAGGTTTTAACACAGTCCAATCTTATTAATGCGACTCAAATGACGCTACCTAATAATGAACTTGCCTTTATTGTTTACATCACAATAAGCAATAAGTGATATTGATATTGATTAGCAAAAAAGAATTAGTCATCCCGTTCGTTTCATTTGATACTCGAATTATTGATTATTTCAAAACAAAAAAATACATTTTTCTAGTCTACTATTTCCCCATATGAAATTAGAGAGAATGTTTTTGCAATAAAAATAAACTGTCTACTATGTAGCATAAAAAAAACTGACGATATACATAAGATTATTTAATAAATAAAGAAATAAAAAGACGAAATAGTTTTAATAACGAAATATCTATTTCTGCCCGTAGAAAATAAGTTGGTATGTATCGAGTGCGCATATTATACACGATATACCAAACGATATTTACGCATACTCACAAACTCCCACGACTCACGAAGGGCCGTGCATTATCACGTTCACGCATTATTTGTAAACTAATTTACGGCGTTGGTCACGATCGTTAGTGCAAGCGAAATGTATATAATACATACGTGGGTGACTGTGTGTGTGTGTGTGTGTGTGTGTGTGGGTGTACTCACTCCGATGTGCATTCTAGTATACAAGCTGCAGCTTTCCTATACATTTTTAACGTTGTTGCAGCGGTGAATTATAAAAGCTTGGCAAAAGTCACATGATTTTATCTCTCTTGTGTCAGCAAACGTGTAAGTTTATTTATAGACTTGATTATTTTTCTTCTGTACTTAAATTTTTGTTAGATGTTTGAAAATCACGAGTACTTTAGTTATTTATATTTCAGCCATTTATTCTAGAACTTACTTTTAACACATGAAAAATCGATTAAAAAGCGTTTTGGTAATTGCAAAACTAACTAAATATTTTTACATTAAATTTCATTTTTAAAATTAATAAAAGCAATGCAGTAATATTAAATCTATTTATATATAACATAGAAGCTTGTACTATTGAAAGAGTTTAAAATAATTAAAAACTAAGTACATATTGTAGAGCACATATGAAGAGAGCTTGTCTATCAAAGCTTGGCTTATAAAGAGTCAGTGATTCGAAATTTTTAAAAATAATGATATTTATGACTTAAATATTATCAATAATTATTTGTATAAATGCTGCGTATTCACTTGTTAATCCAGTATTATTGTGAAGCATGCCCATACGTATTGCTTGCAATTTGGAACAATTACTAGCGTGTAATTGTAGGGGGCAGAAGAAGAAGGGAAAGAAGAAGAAGAAGAGGAGAAAGAGAAAAATATACATCATGATATATATGCGTGATAAGCGCGTAAGAGAAAAAGCAGAAAAAGAGTCATTTGCATTATACGCTTGGCTAAACTATCAGAGCGGTATAATCTCACCTCCTAGGTTGTCTGATGCTGTTTTATTCTCGTTGTATCGCGATTCGCAAGTATTACACGCATATATACAATATACCCGGCGCGATGCGGTACAAGCACATTCACGGATAGAGCCGCGAATATAAGTGAGCTTACAAAGCTTTGAATTATACGCAAACTTGAATATTCCAACGGGTGTGTGCACGGCGCGCATATATGGCGCTGGGAAGAGAGAGAGAGAGAACGGGAGGGAGAAAAGAAAATAATGCTTTGGTATGCTCGCATGTATATAAATAAAGAGCAAAGAGAAACGAGTCGAGCAGGAGTAAAGGCAAGCATCGCCTGCAGCAACGTCGCTCGTCGACCGGGCCGGGACTCTACTTCTACTGCTACTACTACTACCACCACCACCACCACCACCACCACCACTACTACTACTGCTGCAACAGCAGCTGCACTTGCGACAAGTCTCGTTCCACGAGTGTCTCTACCATCCGATAACACTCGGGGATGGATTGGTTTTTTGTTCGCTCCAGGAACAATTCTATCCCGCGTGCTGCTACTGCTGCCGCTGCTGCTATTATCCATCTCCATTTCGCTTCTTCTCTACCTTGCCAACTAACTCCTCTATAGTCTGAACTTGAGCTTTTTCCTGTATCCCATTTCTCGACTGTACATCTGATTTTAATGTTTTCTTCGCACGGACCGGTGCCCGCCCTTAACTATCTCACCCTGCCTTTTCATTCCATAAAGCCAATTTTTTTCTCATTCTTCTCTTCCTTTCTAATCTATTCTTCAACTTATATTTTTCACTTTAGACGTAAATATCCAGGGGAAAAAATTATTTACATTCTTAAAAGTTGCTGATGGATGATAGGTTTTGTACTGCTATCATAAATTTCATGATTAATTCAATATTTAATTAAAAATTATATTGATAATGCAGATGGTTCTGAAAAACTACTCCAATGGATTTGACAACTTCAAGTACGATGTTAATTTTACATATCGATCAAATCCACTTTATGTTCATCCACTTTATGTTGAGCCTTATTTGAACTGTCTAAATGCAATAATGCGTGTATCTATTTAGTTATACGTAGCTGTTGGAGATAATCCAAAGCTCCTTTGAAAAGTGATCTTAATCAAGAGTATTAGCGCGCTCTCGAACAACAATATTGAAGGACTGACAACTGCTTTCGAGAATTAGGTGCCGAGCACCCTGTGACTATATCGAGATATAAAACTCGTTTAAAGTAATTCAGCTTCAACTTGAATAATTAAGCATCAACGAAATAACATCTTATCCCGCGAAACGCTGCCCGGGATATTTTCTAGTCTGTGTTGAAACTTATATCTGTTTTTTTTATTATTCTGCTGATTAGAGTTATACATGTTTACATATAGTACATCGCGTATGCAGGAAATTAGAGGAATTATAAAATGAAATTTATGGCACTTTGAAATGATAATCTATTGTGCTAATATTCGGTTTGAGGTTTATAGCACCTTTGCTATTTTCAATGCTGGACGTGTTATACATATTATATATATATATATATATAACACTACTTTTAGTTATGTTCGACTTGTTGCAAGCTAAAATTCAAATCCACCGGGAAATATTTGGCAAGCTTGGCGGTAAAATATATATACCTGGACATATGAGTACAATTACACTAAGAGAATGAAGGGAAGGGGAGAGAGAGAGGAAACTGCGAGTGTCGTTGATTAAGTGAAATTGACGCTACTATCGCCGGTCGTGCAACTTGTAAATGAAGAGAGTGTAGGGTGGGTGGCGCAAACCAAATATTAAGCCACTCATATTAGTATAAAAGTAAAAGCGAGTAGCAGCGACGTAGTGCCATTGGTTAGCAGAAATGTCTAAAACATAGGGGATCCATAAGAACCCATCTATATTCATTAGGAAGATTTGCCTAAACTTCAGCATGCAAAAGCACCCTCCAAGGACAATAGTAACAACCACAGAGGAAAACCTTACTCCCATCCTTCTGTTTCTCCCCACTGATTCTATTCGCATCTGTATTTTCCGTAAGTCTTTCTTCTTGCTTTTCAGCAAATGATGTTTTTCAGATCTACTCGTTTATAGTATACGTACAGAGATTTACATTAGTTCATTTTCAAATGATAAAGACACCTTGAAAAATTTGCCGAGGCATCGTTAAAAATATATTTTGCCAGAGTTTTTTTGCATTACATTGTCGGGCGTTAAAGCGCAGCAGCAGCAGAGTTTCTTTTCGATTTAATGTGAAAGCTGCAGTCTTTTATTGGATAAACATAAAAGTCAACCTTACTTTTCTTGCATTACGGCGGAGACTAAAGCGTCGGATGAAGTTTGTCAGAATAAAATCAAACGAACGCGGACAGAAGGAGCCGCCTTCGCGGGCGGGTTTGCCCGGGGGTATCGTGATACATCGCTGGGTGAAACGAACGAAGACGAGCATTTGTTACATCGTCGACGATATACATGAGTCATAGCTCGGCTGACGGGGTCTAAGGCGTAAAGCTTACGCTAATAACATCGTAGAAGCGGAAGCAGCCGCTCGATCGCTGCTCTAATATACACACACATACACAGTGCTGGGCCGATTGTGTAACATGGCCAGCGCATCGAGCCGCAGCTCAGTTTGAACCCATGCAGCGCAGCGTGCAAAAGCACCGGCAGCAGCAGCAGCAGCAGCGGTGCTAATACCCTTTCGACGTTCGACATTCGACATTAACTGGACACTAAGCCGGTTTTACCGACCTTTGTTCCTAACAATGCACACCGTTAACCCGACTCCCGGGGTTCGGCTGGCCACCTCTTCTTTCCTGTTCCTTTTGCGGATCTTCGGGCCTGCTCAGATTATTCGAATACATAACACGCGAATTACCACTACACTTTGGATTTCTTCAAATCGATTGCACCAAGTATTAACTACTTATAACGAAAATGCTGACGATTAAAGATCGTCAATTAAACGATACTTAGCGCGTTTTGCAATAAGTCTTAGGAACTTAAGAATGTACAGTATTGGTTCATTTGAATATTAATACTTTTATATTTTCATCCGAGCGAAACGCTCTTCTCACTTTGTACAGATCTGCACTTGAGCTAAAATTGCACCAATTATCGACAAAATAATCGTGTTTTGAACTCAAGCGCTTTTAAACTGTTACTTTTTTAAATGTAATCGTACCTATTCCAAGGATACGTACAAGCTTGTAGATGCGGTAAAAGTTTAATTCTTTAATTCTTAATTTCATGGGATTAAAAATATTTTTTTAAGATAAATTCATATTTTTTTCAGACATTCATATAATAATTTTTGATTTTAATTGTGTTTTTGTTGGGTTCAAAATATTTAAAGGCATACCGCAGGTCTTTGCATGCTGCGGTTTGATGGCGTTTACTTTTGATTTATAAAACCACCACTAAGTCGAAAAATATCCCACACTCTAGTGACCATTGGGAAGCGCCCCATCACCAATGAAAGGGCACTATTTTTTCTCTTCTTTTGGTAGATAAGAATTTACCCAATGAAATTCGCTTATTTTCAATAAAGTATGAAATGATATTAAAATCATACTCAATAACTTTCACTTAGCGCACATGCGCTTGGCTCCAGGGTAAGCATGAAAAAATGAAGCTTAATTAAGCTCTAATTAGAACTCTACGTGTAAATTTGAATAGCGTGACAGACATATATCACAAATCGCAAAACGGATGAGTGGCTAAATTCGTTTGCATTATTTGTTGTGTTTGCTTAGCATTTATATAAAAAATCAATTTTTCATAATTTTAATTGATGAAATATATGTATACATTGTAACAAAACTAGGGAAAGTATAGATATGTCAGCAGTATCTGCATTTGCAGAAAACTGTTTAGCAAATAAAGGCTTAATTCATTTAAACTTAAAATAATTGAAAAGAAACCAAACCGTAACGGTACACAATAAAAATTATAAAGCTTTTCGATTGACCAGGTTCATCTCTTAAAATCGATGTTACTTTTGGGCTGACCGCAATATCTAGTAATGATCGCAAAATTGAGGTAAAATGGTTGAAAAGCTCTTAGGGGAAAAATTAAAAAAAAAGAAAAGGAAAGATCGAGCCAAGGGCTGAGATTTGAAAACCTGAGAAGAAACTAAAAGAACGAGGGGAAATCAGATATTTCGATGTAATTAGACGTGGTTCTTTTTTCCTTTGTTTCTTTTATTCCCATTTTCTACGATACAAACGGCATAACCATGAATATAACCGTTAAAATCTGTTAGGTTTCGTGGTTCTCGCGCACAGAGTCAAGAGCAATGACGCCCAACGGCCTTCGATTTGGATTATAATGTCGAGCTTGCACGCTCAAGTGAAGCTGGCTTGACTCAAATGTATGTAGCTCGTTGCAATGAAGTTTTATTCAACTGTAGATTTTTTTCTCGCTTTACGCAGTCGGGCTTTCTCTCGTTCTCTTTCGTTCTCTCTCTTTCTCTCTCTCTCTCTCTCTCTCTCTCTCTTTGTATCTATCTGTACAGTACTACTGTATATACTTGTATAGGACGGTGCAGTAGTAGTGTAACTATTGCTATTAAGCGAGTTTAGTCAAGCGAAAGCCAACGTTCGCGCTGCCATATATCACCTCATAACGGCTCTCGCCGGCGTATTTGTCGGCTGGTTTATCCCATATACGTCGCGGCACCAAATCGGCTTGGCTTTTGAGGCTACAGATTCTACGTATGTACACGTATACGTACAAACGCAACGATTCGTGTGCTACGCTCGTTATATATTTACAAACTAAATCGTACAATTAGCCCCGAGAGTTCGGGCTACAAAAGCTTAAGCACAATCCGTGGCGCTGTTTTGGCTTATCCTCGGGCCTATATGATGTCGCCACAGCTATTTATTCGATACTGCTGTTTATAGTTTAGCAATGATCGGCTGCCTCTCGAAAAAGTCGGAGATATTTTTCGACATTTCAATTAAGCTCCCGTGATAATTGAGTCGCAGAGCAATTCATGAGATTCGCCCACTTCTTACGTGACGCGCACAAGGAGAGCAAACAGCACGAAAGTCAGTTGGCCACATTAAAAAGTTATAATGCTCGGCCTCCTCGGGTGAACGTCAAACGACCCTGCGCAACTCGCATTATTGCGGTCGCGGGCCGAGAGTCGCTAAAAGATACGCGCGGCGCTCTGTCGTATAGCTTTTGCGAAGCTCTCCCTCTGCCTCTCTCGCTCTCTCTCTCTTTCTTTCTTGCGGCATATATAGCGCACTAAATAATGCCGCCACGTATAAAAATGAAGCTCGCGAGTTGCGAGCCAGCGCGCGGAAGAGTGGCGCGCTCCGTTGTCTATTTATCTATACGGTAGTATGCTAAGTAATAAAGTTGATGGCCGCACGCGGGCGCGCGACCGAGAAAAAACACTGCACACCCAAGGCGGCAGTCAGAAGCGCACGGCGAGATAGCAGAGAAACGGTACGATCGCAGGCGCGCGCGCGATGTAATGAAATGGAAAAGTTTCGCTGCGCGCCGAAGCTAGTCTTCGACGCTCCTTGACTCTCATTTTTTCCAACTCTACAGCGCGAGCAGGCAATAGAGGCGACGGCAGCGGTGCTGGTGGCGGCACTGCTAGCAACAACCTATTCGCTCCTTCGCTCCTGCTTTTTTTTTACCCGCTATTTATACTTCTTCGTCGTTCGCTTCCTTGCTGCTGCTGCTGCGGCGTCTTTTTTCACCAAGCTCTCTTCGAGAGAAGCCCTATAGCTACTTCATGGCGTGAGGCTTGGGTAATTACCGCCGAACGAATTAAAAAATCAAGAATCTGCGGTGGAAAGTCTCGACCAAGATAGGCGGTGGTGCGCCAGCGAAGCAGGGTGGCATCTCTTCCCTCACTCGTATATATACATGTATACATAAGCAGCAAGTTTTCCCGAGATGGTGAGATCGTTTTGATCAAGTTATCGTCTTCGTGATGGGTGACGGAATGATATTGAAGAGCCGCCGTTGCTGCTGCTCCCGCGCTGTCGCTGAAGAGTCGTGTGACAAATTTCATCGGAGATTGAGCTTGGAGTGCAGTTATTTATTGGTGTCGCCAATTCTGGAGATTTCAAATCACTCTCTTTTTCGTCCGTTATGTTACTTTCGTGCAATTATTACTTTCTCACCGAGCTCTTAGGACATAAGGTGTAAAACGAAGAGAATAACCACTTTTTTCTACGGATAAAATACTCTCGACGTGATTCCTAAGAGCCACAGTAAGATACAAATAGCTGCGGAAAATGAATACTGAAGCTGGCTAAAATAGCTTATCGTGCGAGACATTTTAAGTTTGAGAAGAATTCTAGCTGTCAGAAAGTCAGCCAACAATGACGCTTCCAAGCAGTTTGCAATCTCAAAGCAAATAATTCGATTCCGAGTGGCTGTAAAGCGAATGGCATGAGAACGTGTGCACAAGATCGTTAATTAAAAGTCACTCGTTGGCTGCTCCAGAAAATTTAATTTCGTACACCCTTTTTCCTGACTTTTTTTCGTTTCTTCCAAATTGAGAGTTTTATCATGATAAACTTGAATAGAACGAAACATTCTTTTTTATAGATAATGACGTTTGTGTACAAAAAAATATTACATTGTCAGCGCTGGCAACTGCGTTCAAAAGCGCGAAGCAATCCATCTTGATTTTGTATAAGATTCAAGCACATTTGTCATTTTGCAGTACCGCTGAGCCGAATCTCAAAAAAATCGACATCTTTCGCTGATAAATCCAGATAAGCGCGAGACATTCACTTTTTTATGTTATCGAGAAAAAAAATATTATTTCGAAACATCGCTTATTGAGGAGTCTAAACTTAATTTTATGCTTTTAAATCTATAGCCTCCACAATAGAAAATCATTCTCAATTTCGAAAATGTAACAAAAATTGTTTAAAAACTCATAGGAAGAAAAACTGACTGTTCTATTATACTTATCAGACTTTTCTGGCTTTGTAGTGGTTGTAAATTTTTAAAACTACATATAATACACGTATAACTATGCAAATAGTGACGCATCAAATGCAATGAATATACGAAGATGCACAAGCATTCGCAGCAACTTCACGATTTTACCTTTCTACGCAAACTTTTTTCCTTAAAATCACGAATCTTTCGTATAAGCCATGTGCCACGGAACTCATAGATAATATGAACCCAAGACGCAAAAAATACTTGGAAAATGTTTATACAATTCTAGTGTATTCACTTGTAATGTCAGGTACAGCTTTTTAAAATTCACGATTCAAGTATACGTTTTCATTCATCATTGAAATTTAATTTTCATCGTGACTCTATTATATATCAACGTAAATAATAGTAAGTAGTTTAAGAAGTACGAAACAAGAACGTATTCAATCAGTAAATTCCTTTAAAATAATCGGTCAAAAGTCGTAAATCCAGCGAGTGAGTCACACTTAACAAGGAGGCATTTGTTGACATGAGATAAGGATACGTAAGATACTTCAAGTAACAGGTGAAGTTGTACATCTGAACCAGAGTTTAGAGTAAGAGACAGAGAAACGACTGTGCTAAACTTTCTTAACGATCATCAGTATCGGCTAACGTGCCTGTGACCAATTCTTCGATACTTCGAGAATGCGAACGTTTAGTCAGTATTATATCTCGAAGCGTAACAACTTTACTATGAAAACTGAACGACAAGTGTAATATTGCTAGGATTTGAAATACTACTATCTATGTACAGAAGCACAGACTTGACGTGCAGCAAATGATGCGACATGCATTCACGTAAACCGTGTCATTCTATCAAAGATTGTTTCAGAGAAACTGACTCAACGTAATAAAGTTATAACTATCTTTGAAACAGCACATTAATATATCAGGTATAAGGGGTCAATCCTCGATAAGTCCAAAGCAACATTTTATTTGAATGTCTAAAATTGTGTGATTTTTTTAAACAAAAAATTAAAAATTATAAAAATAAATATGCTAACGATTGTAACACTCATTAATTTCAAATATACAGGCTAAATATAACAAAAAAAGAATAAAGAATAAAAATGTTCACTTTAAATTGCAGGCTTATATTATTGATCAATCATTATTACAGTAATAATGCTATTTTTTTAGAAAATTATCAAGATTTACCTAAAATCAAATCTTATCATCCACATTATTTTCATTGAATTTTCTACTTTTGCGGGCAAGATGCAATTACTGATATTCGTTGAAGTCGATATTCACAAAGACCCCATGGTCGGGTAATGTGAAAAATACACCGAGCTTGTCTTAATTAGGCTTGGGCATGTGCAAAAGACTAGTTTTCTTCTTCTGCCTCTTCTTCTTCTTCTTCCCATTGAAGAAACCCTCTCGTGCCCTCTTAATCAGATTTCGTTAGCTTTCACTCGTCAAAAAATTGAAAAAAAATACTGCTCATTCAATTTCCAAAGAGACATTGTGCTAAACAACGAGGTTTGGTAATACCACTTACGACTAATGAGCTTTATAAGTTTCCCAACGTTTACTGATAATAATCTATGATTTGATTGATTATACCGTGGTCGTCGAGAAGAAGACGCGTAAAGATCGCTTATTGTCTTTTTATTCTTGCTTCATTTGCTTCGTAATAGGGCTTATGTACGAATCATTCTCTCATACTTATTTCATTTTATTATCAATAATGATTCCCAATTGACCTTAAAAGACAAAGTTTGAACAGGAATTAATTTTTGATCATTAATTAGTTCAATATTTGAAAAATTGTACACCTGTAATGATTGTATAGGTTGAACGACATACACGCAAGAAGCTTCGCATCACAGCTAAATTTCTGCACTTAATGCACATTTACACAGCCGTCGTGGGCTAAATTCTCTAGACGAATTTGGATTCATTCCAAATTAGCTTATTAAATTTTGTAACATGCGAAGCACATAGTTCGACTTTCTCCGCTTCTCTTACTCGGCTCCTGTCGTGACTTGGCAGAGTCGGGCGATACATGACGTCGTGCATCAAGAAAAAAAGTTCATACCCTTATAGCGCACACGACACGCGACCATGCGACAAAATACGTTGATCTTCACTGCAGCTGTTCAATGCATCGTTCGGAATATGATGTTCTGCACTGGAATACTCGTCCAAAGTATCAATTTTCGAAGCTCACTTTGGATATGCTCGCTCACAGCCGGCTTAATGCGTTACATTAATGCGAACATGGTTTCACATAACTATGAATTTGGCGTAAGTCATTCGCAAACGCCCCCGAAGTATATATATGCAGCTTTAGCTACACGTATTATGCGGTCACCCGACAGCCACCTCGCCGCTTAAGCTCTTTGTTACGCGTTGATATGAACACAGCACGAGAGTTTATCGTAGTGCATAAAAAATCATTGAACACGTTAATTACGTACATAATAATCGGAAGCTGTCGCCAGCAAATATTTCAGTAGTTTTAGAGCTGTATGGTCAGACAAAAAATGAGTTTTGTAATACTATTTAGCAACTTTGCGTGTTTTTAATTTTGTTTGATAAATACTCAAACTTTGCAGATAATATAATTAGGATTAACGGTAGAAGACAACACGTGCGAGACATTGATGAGCTCAAAAATACGTATTAATATTAATGTTTTGTTATACATACGTATAGATAATGGGACTTTGGAATCACGAACAAGTGAGACCAGAAGCAGCAAAAGCAGCAGCAGCAGGAGTTTATGCTCTATCCGGGCCAAGCTGTAATATTATCGTTTCATGACCCGTACGTTGGTGGTCTCGGTGGTATGCAGCGTGTGCGCGAGCTAGCGAGCAAGCGAGCGAAGGCAGCAGCTTTTTAAAATTCATCCTAATGTTACGGCTTCTCTCTTCTCTTCTTGCATGAGTTACGCGAAGGCCACATTATGAGACTCGCGCGCTTGCACACGCCTGTGGCTTTTCCTCCTATATCGTGTACGTACACAAGCGCTTCAGTTTAAGCTTTCCCTGCCTTATATACCCGTGAACGGCTCCAAGCATAGTCGCTTGTGTATTTGTCTGGTCTATACCGGACTTGGACACACGTATCCGTGTACAGCAGCGGCGATTTGTACGTTGGAGCTTGTACGCGAGAATCATTATAACACTTTACGAATGGCTTGAGACACTTTGTGGCCTACGATTTAAAACACTAATGATCATTGTTGTATACTGTTTCGGCTGGCCATCCTCGAATTTAACCCTTTTACTATCAAATATGCTAGCAAAGTTTCACGAAATTTAATCAAAACTTATAATGTGCCTATACATTACATCAGTAATGACTTGAAGTCACAAACAAATTAGGGTACAGGAGAAAAGATGAAGTGACTGCATCATTATTCTTTGTTTAAAAATGCAATAAAATTGCTTGCGCTCGTTATTGACACTTATACAGAAAGCCTAAAAAATAAAAGCCACAAAAATAAAAACAAGTGAATTAACATTTTAATAAAGAATATATTGTTTTATATGCAAAGATACGCAGACGTGAAACTTGAAAGGTTTTAGCAAGTGTAAATAATGTTGGCCTGAGAAAGAGTTTACGTACGGGCCAGAGTGAATATATACTGTATTATATAGATGCAGAGGTATGTATGTGAATATGCAAACAAAAACAGACGACTATATGTAGCGCTCGAGGGGATGAGCACCCAAGTGCTCGGAAAGCTTCAAGAGAGAGTTTCCGTTCACGGCGGCGACTCTTCCGCACTACCTATGACGACGACGACGACGACGAAGACGACGATAACAACGATGAAGTCGAAGTCGAGAGATGCTCCAGAGCATAGAACAAGATCTATTGCAACTGTTCGACTTTGAAACAAGGATCACAGACATTCTCTCGTACTTGCGATAGTGTTTATTATACACTATTTACAATTGTTCCTTCGCACATTTCAAGTGTGTCGAGCAGTACTTTTCTCGCACAAAGTACTTGGCTGCAAATGCAGTTTAATCAGCTACGACATTCGTCGAAGAAACTTTTCATATGAAAGCCAGGAGAGCGAAGTAAAGAAGATTCTGAGGCAAATTCTCGTTAAAGGCGCCCGCGCCGTAGCGCAGAGCTTCGGCTGAGAATCGATATAGAAGAAATCGATAATTCCAGTGAACTAATTAGAATTGCGATCGAACATTAGCTGCGCGTAAAACGGAATGAAAGATCGCGAAGGCTACAAGCCTATCTTCAAGATGTTCGCGAAAAGGATGAGGCAGGAGAGTTCGAGAATAATTAATCAAACAAGTTAAAGGCGGATGTGGTGAATGAGGGTGAACGAGAGGGAGAGAGACCGAGCGAGCCCGAACGAGGGAGAATAAACGGAGGCTCGGGGAGCCTGAAGGAGCATATTTCATTAACGAATTTTCGCTCGAGTGTAAATAAGTGCGGGGTAGGGGTAATATAAGCGAGAGAGAATCGAGTCGGAGGCTGCAACTCTCAGTCCAAGTATGTGGCTAGGGAACGAAGAGAGGAAAAGAGTCTTCAGAGTCCTTCAAGTTCTCTTTCTCGTAATATAAGAAGTTGCGGGTCAGCGTTGATCTTGACTGTCGTCTTGGCTGTCGTCGACGTCTTGCCAGTGTCAAGGTAAACCACCTTCACGCGTTGCTACCTTCTGATAACGCTAATCTGAGTAGTTACTACCTCTCTCTCCCTGCTACACAACTACTAGCACTACCACTACTACTACTACTAGCATCAGCAGCCACTACCGCACTAGACTGCAAGACTAACTAAACTTACAACCCACCTCTGGCACTGTGCATAGCTCGATCGATATGAACAACCCTTGAGGCAATTCGCTCGCACGCGCTTATGTGTATACGTGTATTTATATCTACGTACATGAACATTATCTTGCCGTTTGTACAATCGATTATGCTAAGATGTTGCGTAAATCATTGCCGCATTCGAGAGTCGACGGGGCCGCTGATACGCAGCCTCAAGAGTGAATTATTTACACTTGTACGTCATCGCGCTTTGGAAACAAAACGCACTGCGAAACACGTGTTCGACTATGTGTAAGGTGAGGATTATAATTTCCCATTAAACGACTCCGAAGTACAAGCTTCCCCGTGCGGGTTACCTCTTCTCCCTATACCCCGGGATAAGTACGTAAACAAAAAATGGAGGGAAAAAAAGCAAGATGAAAGAAGAAAATGTGTATAAAAGTTGCCGAGGAAGAGTTTGTTGTCGAAACTCACTTTTTACTTTAAGCCTGCGCGACTACTATATCCTATCTACATAAAACTCAAAAGTTTTCTTCCTTCTTATATGTCAAAAGAATATTCCGTGTGCATGCTCGAGTTATATTGAACTCTTTTTTCGTGTGTCAAACCGAATTTTTTCTTTTCCGAAATGAAATTAAATCCACACCCTTGTCTTGTTTACTTTTTACAACTTGTTTTATTTTTCACTTGAATCTTTCTTTCGAAATTCTCATCGAAACTATGAATTATATAATTATATAGGTTCAATAATAAAAGTTAAAACAGTAATAATAATAAAGCGCGCGATCGTTCAAAATTTTAAATTAATTGTACCAAAAATCATATAAAATTGTTAAAACTCGTCCATCTACCCGGCTTGATTGTGCGAGTATACGTGTCTATACAGTCGTTAACCACGGCTGGCTTTGTACTCGTGTTCATCGGTGGATTACACAAACAGTTGCGATGTATGAGCGGGCGAGGCTTGGTGCGATCATTGGCACAGCATCTATGCGCCCCGACACAGACAGAAGAGTGCGGGTGAGAGATTTTGCCGTGCAGAATTCATGAAAAACTAGAGTGATACGAACAGCTAAGCGAGAAAACGAAACGAGCACCCCATTTGATCAAGGTAATGGAGATCAAACGAATGGAACCAAAAGCGTAATTGGTAGTTCTCCGCCAAATCAGTTTTACCCAGTGCCGAGTATGCAGTACGTGTGGGAATGCGTGGGTGTGTGTATGCGTG
The DNA here is from genome assembly GCA_034770305.1 of Trichogramma dendrolimi. NCBI lineage: Eukaryota > Metazoa > Arthropoda > Insecta > Hymenoptera > Trichogrammatidae > Trichogramma > Trichogramma dendrolimi. The sequence goes on along the minus strand of JAPMIB010000008.1, from coordinate 1,290,565 downwards.
AAGCCACCGGGCAACCGGCAACGTATACATCAAGAGAAAGCAGCAACAACTCGATGCATCCTCGGAAATTGGAATACGACAAATTAAAGGCTGAACTTTCAACTATATTGCTGTTGCTGTTGTCGAATTGGTATATGGAAAACGCGTCTGACAATTATTTCTATGCTTCCAGCTACTAAATGAATGCGCATACGCTAACGAATATTGTCGATGGTGACACCGATTCTCTCTTACTTTGCCCATTTTGATTTACACTTTAGTGCGCACGTTCGAACTTTTTCTCAAATTGTTCAGTCATTTACAATTTATAATAATGACCATTTGACCTTTTTGCCAGATTTTCTCACTTACCGATTAGCTACACATTTCATAAGTCATTTGTGTCTGACATTTGAAACACTTGTAAACAACTGAATTCAAATTTATCGTATGCAGATTGAAAAAACAACTATGGTTTATTCAATTTGCTAAATTTGATACAAAATATGCATTTTTTACGAATAAAATTCATTAAAAAATTATGAACATTTGAAAATTGTAAATTAATCTTTTTATTTTAATTCAACGCGCATTAAAATGAAGATTTATTTTTTAAATATATAACTTGAATCGATTTCAAATCAATCTCAATGTGCTAGCAGGTCCATGGTTTACAAATTAAAATATTCAAACCACCATAATCAGAGTCATGATCAATGACAAATTTTCATTACATTGGATTTTGTAAATTTTGTACGAATTAAAAAACAGTGTACAAATAAACTAAAGATAAATAGACTGTCTCATTCTGGTCGACAAATATTCAGTAGTAAACTGTACAATGCAAGATATGCGCAATACAGAATAAATGCAGACTAAGGCTTCGATAACGTGAATTAGAGCTGAAGAGTAACTCTCAATTATAAGTGTACCATTTACTACATTACGGGAGGTACCGCCAGACGAACATATTTCATGTACTTATTAAATAAATCCCATTGTGTAATAATAGAAAATTTACACAGTTGGACGCATCAAAACCAATGGTATAACATTTATAATGTTTGAGATTTTTGCCTACATAATGATAATTGATGACAAGAAACTAAGTGAAGTTTCAATTATATAATTCCAGATTTTTTAATTTAAAAGATAACTATCATAATCTGTGAATGTGAAAAGTAAATACTAGAAAATACGACTGAACATTCCCAAGACATATAAGTTGGTATAAACAATATCTTAGAAAGGTTGTTGACTTTCGCGATGAGAAAATCATATGTTCGTCAGCAAATGCCAAACATTTCATGTGATAGACTTCGATCGTATGCATGAATAAAGGAGATTTGAATGTATTCAAGATAATCTTGCAGTGGTGACAGTTGCATGTAAAGTCCGTTCATATGCATATTCTACGATGTTGATTGGTTGTGCGAGTTAACCGAAGTCGGAGCACGTGCGCTCGTCTCAACCCCCTCCACATAAAACTTCTGCATTATTTCTGCAGCTACAGCTTTACTAGGGCACTGATTTATTCGTTCTTCTCGTACACACGTGCACACGATCTAATATTTTATCATATTATTATTCACTATGGGTTCGCGTTTTTTGAAGAATCCTACTGTATACTTGAAATTACTGTAGAATTCGTAGAAAATTTTTTGATTTTAAAGGTTGTTAGAGAAAAACCCTACCCATAGCAGTTTATTTGAAATATTGAAAATTACGTACCTTGGCACATTAGAGTTATAATGTGTAAGACACTGATTGTGATGTAACGGCTCCTTCCTTTCCGATCAATCATCTCGACAATAGACCGACACCTGTTACATGAAATAAAAAATATTCATTATTTTTCTACTCCGAACTTTTTAAAATTTTCAATTGTTTTTGTAACTTTAAAAGTTTCAAGCAAAGACTATTTTTATAAGTAATACACTTGTATGTTTGTGATTGTTAAGTTTCGCATTTGTTGCCCGCTACATTTCCACAAGAATAATCAGAATAACAGCTTTACAAATGAAATTTTTTCCTGCACCAAAACTTTGCAAGTTTCTCATCCTTTCTTTAAAACTTCTTCCTAAAATACACAATTCACTTTAGACTGCTTAACATTAAGTCGTGCCTACACGTTCAACTACCAAGCAGTAGTGGCGAGGCAGTGTGTGCACGTATTTGTGTCTATATGACCTCAAAACAAAAATTTTAATAAATAAATTTGTTTTCTAGCTTCTTCTACTTCAGGTATAGTTAAATTTCCCCGCAGAGCAGCAGCACGGCCAACGTCTATCCTCGGCCTAGCTCGACGTCGTGCGTATTATGCTATAATGCATTGCGAAAATATACTTTTTATTGAAGTGCGAAACAAAGTTTTCGCAGTCTGCACGCTTACCCCTGCATATTTACATTGCTGTACTGTAATAGCACCGTTTCTTCTTTTGCACGCATTTACTTTTATATTATAAAAAGTGTACATATATGTACGCAAATATACGTATGTGAACTTATATATATACTTTGTAAAAGTTAGGTACATTCGAACAATTTTTCTCTTTGCAAATTTGATTTAACAAAAGAAACTGGTTCAATTCTCCGTAGATTAATTACACACACGCGCAGATTATCTTCTTCCTCTCTTGACTGCCGTACAACTTTGTCAGGAAAATAAAACACTCTGTCATCAAATTCCTAAAGGGTGCGAGAAATGGATTTAATTGCGTATATAAAATATACGCTTTCTCACTTCCTCATTCTAGCCCGTAAATGAATAATTTAATCATCCACTTTATTTTGCTTAAACTTTCGGTATCATCTTTGCTTTCTTTCATATGACACATACGCAGCAGATTAAATACAGAGTACAACTTTCAACTTTATTAAGTTGATTAGACAAGTAAAATATAAATTATCACAATAATTCATAACTATTAGTTATATTGATGCAGTCAAAAAGTGTACATCTTTATTCAAATTAAATTTAAATTACACAAAAAGCGAGTTAACAACAAAAGAAATGGCTCATTCTATTTATTCTGAATAGCGAGAAAGTCAGGTAAGAGAACAAGCATAATCAAGTTACGAGCAGTTAGTCTAGGGCAGTCGTAGCCGTTTTTAGTTATACATTCGCTTGTATTCATTATACTTTCACGGTATAATCTCCGAAGCTCGTGCTTTCATTTCTATTCATTCGTCCAAGCCGAATCTCGCGTACTTGTGATGAGTTTAGTGACACACATCAACGGCAGCCAGCTGCGAAAACAAACTCGGGTATCTCGTCTTTACCTTTCTTCTTACTATCATTGCCCGATACTAACACGGAGGCCTTTCCGTTGTAACTATCGGACGTTATAAATAAATAGAATTAAGCAGCAGAACTGCAAACCATTTTTTATTCAAAAATGTCTAACCTGAATAATTTTAGCTATAGTATTTTTTAATTGTACAAAAGAGCATAGAAAAAAGGAATATTTTTAAGACGATATCGGAGCGAAAATATAATAAAAAATTGCCCGCAATTTCAACTGAACATTCTTCCAAAAAGCTGTGTGGATGCCTTAATTTTTTCAATGTCTAGACAGCTGCGAAGTTTTTTCAAAAAAAAAATTTATCCAAATGTCTGAAAACCTTGTTGAAAATTTTCGTTTTTTCTTGTCCATTCAACAAATTTTAGATAACAATCGTTTATTTAAATTTTTAAGCATATCAAATGTGGAAAAACATAAAGGTGAATTTGAAATCGTTGAAAATTTTCTCGATATATTCCGTATTCAAAACGAACGATTTGTGTACCGTGGAGAGGATTAAATGCTTTGGGAGAAAACAACTATAGTTACTGTTGTTTTTCAAATATACGTTTACACGCCGAGTTCGTATCAGTGATATCATGCTATCCGCACGTAAAATCAGAGACATAAAGCAAGGGCGGCATCGAAGTGATAGGACAAAATACAGACAGTTGAAGGTACCGAGCGCGGCCGAGTGCAAAAGAGGGAAAGCGCGACCGTGTGAGTACACTCAGAGCCAATTAATAGGCGCCGCGCCAACTTGGTCGAGCATAGCTTGAGTGTATGAATACTGGGAGTATTGCGTCAACTGCCAGGGATAGCATTGCTTGCGCGCCCCTAAAACGATCGGGATCGCGTATCAGCGGCGCGGGGAGGAGAGCACGCGCGCCGCAGCGGCGCTCGATCCGCGCATATGCATCCTTTTGCTTTTTTGCAAGCATCGCCGCGCGCGCGGCGCACTTTTAACGAAATGGGACAAATTGCTGGACAGGCTCACAATGATACACATTGCCAATCTACAGATGCACGTTGCGCCGAGTGCTCGGGTGCTTGCGAGATTTACGAGGCGATTTACGAATTGGTGGTTATTGTGCCAGTCCGCGGAAGTCAAACTACCCTGTAAATCAGAGTTCGTATGAGCGCCGCACGCCCATAGTATCCTGGGATTCCACGCGCGCGCGCGCACACACACACACTACACCGTTCATTAAATGTCAAGCAGATTTGTATTCGCGAGCTGTGAGCTTTTTCCCCCCCTCTTCTCTCTTTCTCTCTCACTATCCACAATGCGCATAAACAGGATGAGACTACGGGTGAGCTTAACAATTGCAAAGTCCACAACTCTACTTTGGCACGTTTTCAATAAGTTATTGTTTACGCTCGAGTCAACGATACGCGGTAAGCCAGCAGCTATATAGCTGTGTAGAGCTACTCTAATACACAAATGTGTATATCACACGAATCCATTCATATGTATGCCGATACCGATGTAACGATAACATAAACTCGAGAGAGTGGGAACGCGAACCGATGCGAGAGAGAAGTAAAAACGCGCTAAAAATCGATCAGATACTCGGCATTCGATCATTTAATCAAAATGAATCCGAAAGAGAACGGTTTGGTAAAAGCTTTTGCTAAAATGAGCTGCTGGTACCGATACTACCAATGCATCTGTATCTATACAACGAGTGCCCGTCATGATCTACTTTCGCATAAAATGTCAATGTGTGACATCACATATCCCCATAGATTACGCTATCATAAAAGTTAAAAAATAGGATTTAATCCGCAAAAATTTGTTTATATCGAAACTTGATTTTTTTGTTTTAAACTGTGCACTCATCATAATCATTACAATCGAAAAAATATTGGTTGAACCAGTTAATATTTGTAATTAGAATCATTTATAATATTTTATATTGTATTTTTTATACCAAATTGGGCTTTGCAAAAAATTCTCTAATAGGGCTTAATATGAAAAATGTAGTAAAATTATAACTTAATTTAAATGAAATTTTTGGTTCATAGATAATTAGGTGCAATGTAGCTAAAAACAGACTGTAGTCTCTATACCGATGCATTTATATCGTAAATTGCATAAATTTACAGAGTACTGAAATTTCCCCCATGAAATTTTACTTAACTTTTACCCAAACCAGATGATGGGTAAACTTACCTGCAGACACTCGAGAGCAAGTTTTACGTATGCATACATGATTCATACAAGTGACATTATTTCAAGTGTATCCTCAATCATTCAATGTATGAAAGTACTATTAGATGAGTTTCTATTCGATTGGCAAAGTTTTTTATGTTATTATAAGTTATAATTGTAATAATCGAATGTTAACATTTCATCAGCAACTCGCTATAATTTACCATCGAATAGAAACTATATAAATTAATTATTATTGAACAGTGGTCGACGTAGAACTAATAATCAAAAAATAATTTCAAATGAATCGAAGCTCTGAAATAGTCCAAACTATAGGATATGAGAAAAATCATATCAGCATGCGGATTGCGACCTCAGGCCTCTCTTTGATAAAGTCGTATTTTCATTCAAGGAATTTCTTAACGAGTAAAGTTATGAAATGAAAAAGGAAAGAAGATGAAGTAAGGATTGTATGCTGCAAAAAGTAGCAGTTTTCTTTTTTACACTTTCTACTTATTGAATAAGCTTAAATAAATAAAATAACTTTTTGTTCATTATTGTAAAAGTTGCGATTATGGGACACGTTGCTGCTATGACTTGGCAATGTTTCCATTGGTACTCGTGAATGACACGAGGCACGTGATGCTTCTGGCACTTTGAAAGTTTATTTTTAATTATAAAGCTAAGGGCCCAGAAAAATTAAAAATTATAAAAGTTTTATACAAATATTAGGACTTATTTATGACTCAATTAAAATACTCTTTTAATCTCATTTCATTAATTAATGTATGAAAAATAGCATAACATTACGATCATCGTTCAATTACTCAAAATCTGCATATACTAATATAGTATGTGAAATGAAAAATATTTCATTGAGTTTTGAAAAATGGTTATCAATTTTATCAGTTTGAAAATCTTGTAATCTTTCTTTAAAACGATAGGTACAATTAATAACAGTGAAGTATATGATGAATAATTATCCAAACAAAGCCAGTTTTTTATTTATCACTTATAATTATTTTTACAGAATTGTTGTATACGATGCAACTTTAATGTGTTGGTAAAATCCTTTACCAACGTTAATTTCAAAGTACTTTAATACAATAACAATATAATCTTCACTTTGTTAGCATGTTATAAATCACATTTATTCATTTAAGAAATTAATAACCGAATCAAATTTGTATATGAAAAGTTTACACTCTAAACAATTTAAACGAATTACATTTTCATCAAATTATAAGCAGAAATACTAGGTCTATTTTTAACCGAACAGACAACAAATCAGCTCAACAAATACCATACATTTTTCAATGAAGATAATTAAAACAATTAATATAGAACAAGGCATAATATAGTTTTACTAATACAATTATGAACAACAAAAATAATGAATATAATTCGCTAAATTGTTTATGAAACCGAATAAAAGCATTTTTTCTATAAAAAAATAACTATGAATAAAAGTAATTTTATTAAATTTCATATGTCTTAGAAAATGGAAACTTACAAAAGTTAATACGATAATATCGTTCTGACGTAGAATGTGTGAAGATGAAAAAATCGCGAAGGTGACCAACCGCAAAAAATATCAATGGAATCTCAATCTCCGCAATCTGTACCTCACGTAGTTATCATCCTTATATTTACGTTGACTTTGACCGTCAGTACCACATGGTCGGAAATGTCCACTAATACACGTGTTCTAGCACTTTTGTGCTCATGTACTTTATTAAAAACGTATTCACTAAATAACTAACTAAGAATTTACAAACGTCACTCACTTTATTGCTATTCCAACACTGGCTTAGCTCACTATTTATGTAAAAAGTTTCATAGTTTACTTGGTGCACGCGTTATCATATAAAACCCAAAAGTGAACGATATTTTTCTAATCAATTTTGGTAAACTCTAAATTGAGGAGTGCAAGCGATTACGCTGTTAGAAAAAGTACAAGAAAGAAATAACGCCGCACGCGTCTACAATCGCGATCGTAAAAAAGGCAAAAGTTCCATGCAGGATGGCATGTTGCGTTAAGATAACGCTACGCTTCGGGCGAGCGTACGCGTGAGACTGAGAAGTTTGAAGCATAGCGTAGCAGCGATGCTGAGCACGGTGGAGCTTGCAGCGGCGCTCATACTTTCAGAGGGGCGCATGCCGCGGGCCGCCCACTTTTCCCCCCTTTGGCAGGCTAGCCCACCCTCTCTTTAATCCACATTATACCGGTGAATCTATAGATATTTCGACAGCATTGCTTCAATAATCATGATTTAAATACGAAAAATCAAGCACTGGTTCTATGCAAACCAATTTTAGGTCTATTTTATTCTTCATTTTTTTAAAGCTATAATACAAACAACAAAAAATACACCTGAATCAAATTGAAACGTACCAGGATCACCTTTTCTTACGAAGATTAGCTACTACTAAATCTATACTCATAGATAAGAAAACAATTTGCGCTTGCGTTAAATTCATATTATCGTACAATCTTTTGAAAGTTTTTTATAGAGCCTCATACATAGTGAACGTTCAAATCAATTTGTTTCTCGTAGAAAAACTATTATCAGGTCGAAGTTTATATGTATTTGTATTTTTGAATAAATGTACGAATAAATATTTATGTACAATATTGCGGACAACATTTTTTTTACATCCAAAATCGAGAATTCTCTTGAAATAGTGTTAATATTTTAATTATGATGTATCTTTTGGTGGCTCAAAGTGTCATTTAATAGACACGAAATCAAAGTACATGCAAATAATGCTGTAGCTTGCTGGTTTACATAAATATATCCCAGTAAGAATTTGAAGCTAATCGAAGTATTAATGTGCATTCTCGCTCTACCCCTTTCGCATAGCTTTGCCAACCACAAGATACTCAAACGAACAATCCGTTACTGCCTTGAGGCTACGCTATCAGCATACGCGTCTTTAGTTTTCTATATGCATGTGTAACCGCAAATGGTAACTGCGATCCTCGCAACTGCGAAAAGTAATTCAGCTTGTACAGTTGATCCGATTATAACTAATCCAACTATAACTAAAGACGTCAACTGCGTAAACGTTTTGACGTCCCAAAGACCAAAAATCCATGAATAACTCACTGCAAGGCATACAACGTAGAAAATCCAACTTGATTATTTAGTTTTATTTTAAATAAAAAAAATAGGAATATTGACGAATAGAAATATACCATTCAAACCAAAAATAACAAAAATAGTTAATTAAAATTGCATCAAGGTGATGCCAGAGCCAGAGATAAAATAAAAATTTTCAAATCCATTTTCGGAGACTTCTATGAAGCACTCATCATAAGAGCTTTATTATGCTCCTAAAAACATTGAAGTAATAGTTGTTATTTGCTGAATCAGTTTTTAAAATTAAAATAGTATAATCCACAATACTGTGGACGTTACAAACAAATTTTCAAAACTTGAATCTTGTGTCACTTACTAACCAAATGTATAGTTTCTCAGTTGTTACATCAATGAAATAAAAGTAAAAGTTTTTTTTTACTAAACTAATAATTAAAACGCTGAATTTCATGAATAGTAAATTTCTCAAATCGTGCAGTCCCAAGACATATACGTATAAAACAGATACAGTGTAAAGTATATATACGTTTTGGTGCTGAATGGGCGAGCTTGCCCGGAGAATCACGAGACAACGACCAACTGAACGAACGAACGAATAAAGCAAGCGAACGTGTTTCTCGTTAAGTGAAGCAATTACTCGACCTATCTATTACTTACATCTAGCGTCAGCAACTACCGCAACCTTTTAGTTTTGAAGAGTGCATTTACGGTATTTCAATCCACACAACCATAGCTACAATTGCGCTAGCTGTTACACTTACCAACGCTATCCATATCTATGCCGCAGTGACACAGGCTTCTGTTTTTTTTTCTTTCGTATCTTAGAGAAATCTATAGCACCCTGCACCTCTATCAGGTTTTAACTCCTAGCCGTCAATGAAAACTCAACTAAAAACTTTTATTAAATTTTCTGATGTACAAGTCTTTTTTAATTTTTCATACTTTTATTCTCATTTTTCCTATGTCATCAACTCAAGTCCTTCAAAGCAAAATCACATCAAATGTAATCAATACATTACAATTTCTGAATTCAACTTTTTTTAATACAATTTTAGATATTAATCAAAATTTTAAAGCTATAACGATGCAATCGAAAAAAACAATTTTATTATGCCTTGAGGATTTTTATTAATCGTTTATAAAACAAAATTTTGATATTCTTGCCATAACCCATTAAGTCCCAAGAGGACGTTTTTTAGTTTTAGTTTAGGTATCGAGGACGCAATATTTGCACAAAACCCTTTAGATTTTAAATGGTTTCCATTTGGAAATTCGAAAAATAAAAAAAATTTTATTTTCAAAATCACGTTTTTTTTTTATAAAATCAAGTTTAACTTTTGACCTGATTATTTTTTCAAAATCTGAGATCAGGTTCTGAAAGGGCATTAAATTTTACATTAGAAATAGTTACTCGCATATTTTTTTGGTCCCATTTTCACCAAAAATATAGTGGCCGAATAAAGGGTTGAAAAAAAGTCCTCTCGAATAAACAAATAAATACTTTCCCTTAAAATTTATTTACTAATCACAAAAAATGTAATTTCATAGAAAAAAAAACAATTGACAAATATTTCGTAAACCCCAAGTACAGCCAATCGAAAACAAGAATTAGCAATGAATCTAAAAAAATATTGCACCCAAGAATATATTGGATAGGAAATAGACTTGTGTAGCAGTCAAAGACACCGCAACAGAGCACCTAATTGCCTTAGTCGAACTAAAACTTGCCGCATATCTTAATCGTTGATTGACGTTTATATATCCTGTCTATGGGTGTATGTATACAACAATATATATGTATGTGTGTACAGCCGTAGAATTAACATATTGTTTGCCAGCTTGGACAGCAGAGCGTGATCGTGGATAAGCCACTCTAGGTCTGCTAGTACAACGTGTACGATGCAGGTGTTGACGCTGCTCAAGGAGATACTGCACGTTACAAAGCTATACATTGAATTTTTACATGTCCGTGAGCGCACATACCCTCTCACTTTGTACATCCTCTCTTACTCCGATCGTAACAGGTTGCTTATGTAGCAACATCCGACCTATAGGGAGATTGATACTCTTTGGCGGAACCAACTTGCTTCTCTAGTCTATATGTATGAAGCTCGCTTGTTTACTGTTCGACGAGAAAAGCAAACAGGGCTGTAAACTTTTACTCAAAGGCATGACCTATGCTTAAGCCTCTTTTTTCTTTGACTTTTGCCTATTTTCTATCGATAACTAAAATATCAGTAACTCTAATCAACTGTCAACCCTTGCTTACGCAGAATTTTCACGTCTTGTTTACAAAATAATTTAAATAAATTTGAAAAATTGCCGACAACAAGAATAATAAGAAAGTAAAGAGAAATCTACGAAGATATTGTAAATACAAATTCTAAAAGGGTATACTTTTTGAATAACATATTATTTAGAAAACGAGCATAGTTTTTTGAAGTCTAAACAAAACAAAATATAATCTGTAACAGAGCGATATTGTAATTTTGGTATCAAATTACAATATTATCATCATTATTATAAACATTATATTATAACTAATATTATTAACGATCTACTTTTATTCGATTAAAGATCCAAATTTTTGTTGAAAATAATTCCCTTTTTACGAATAGTATTTAAACGTGATTAAAAAAAGTCAAAATCTAGAAAAAACTTTCGATAGGCCGTGCGTAACCCAAATAATATTTAAATTTGTCAAATAAATGCGTTACTTGGGCAAGATATAACACACAAAAATATCATGACGAGTAAAAATTTCAGAAAATAAGAAGGAAAACAGAATTTTTAAGGAAAATAAAGGGCAAGTTCTATAGCAGACACATGTGGAAATCGAGCGTAAAACAAGTACAAGGGAAGATATACTGTATACGCTTTGGATGGCAGAGCACGTGTGGGCGATCTATGTAAAATATTCAGATATACGGCACATGTGTATACATACATGCATATTATAGTTTGAAGTAGCTACATGCGCGTCGATTGACCAAAAGATTCTCGCAACCGAAATTCGTTAAAATTCCAAGCAGGGATCGAAGAAAAAGCAGCAAGCCTTCGACTTGGCCGTACCTAACGCTTCTATACTATAGATATGTGATGCTCCACTAGCGCATAGATGGAATATATAAGGCTATTGCTTCGTCTTCCATGTCGTGCTTTATGTGTCCCAGGTAAATCAGAATTTGTAGCGCTAGTTTTGCTCATGCTCCCCTGACTAGATGCATATTTTAATGCAAGCTCCATGTCTCAGTTTTTCTTAGACTTATTTAACTCCAATTCCGTAGAATTTTTTTTCGTTTCTTATTATATACTAGCTTCATTCAACGTCATGTGACTAAAACTGACTCGCAGTTTGAAAATTCATAACAATTTTACTAATGCTCAATTTGCAACACATTGGGTGAAATTTATTCTAATGGATGTTTTTTGAAATGCATTTAACGTACCACCTCCTCATAAATATGTTTCATACATACATCTATTGCAAATTGACCCAAATACATGGAGAGTGATTTCCATGATCTAACCCTTGATAATGCAGTTATGTACACTTTCGCAACACAATTTTATTTCGTGCCATTCATTTAATCATTTAATGCTTATTCTTAGTAATCATGTTAAATCTACTTATTTTTATTTTTTTAACAAAAAATACTATAGTCATGAAATCGTTCTGTAATAAGTTTATAAAACGTGAACTAACTTCACTAATTATGGCAATAACTAATCAAAATCCTGAACAACTGTCTGCATCAAACTACTCATACATTTTTTTAAGGGAGAATCGTTGTCAACCTTTGATAAGATTTTGCCTTTTTTATATTTCAACATTTTTTGCGCTCTGAAAAAGCATTTCACAAAATCAGACATTTAAATTAAAATAACCGATACTGAACTTCAATTATTTTTCTTTTTTAAGGTACTTTTACTTGAAAATGCATGTATATTATTACTGCTTTTTTTTACATATAATGTATGAAAAATGAATTAAAATACAATCACATTCATTATTTTTAATGCGAAAATAAACAAAAAAGATTCAATTCTTTACTCAAATTTAAACATTTTAATTGAAATTGCTCAAAAATCATGAAAATTCAATATAGTATATTTTACGCCTAGGGAGTGAAAAACTGAAAAGTCGCAGACCTTGAATTTATCAGCCGAGGCTGATACCGTAACCATAACTGTTTTTGGTAATAAATGTGACTTGAGTAGCATTAACGAAATTTAATAATGCAAATATCAACTTTAATTAAATTAATTTTCCTCAATTAAAATATAGAAAATTAAAAAAAATTACACGGAAATTAATATCAAATTGAAAGAAGTTTTTTCCAGCAGGTATACGGTATATCTACTTTCTTATAAAATTATTAAAATTAATGTAATTTGAATCAGATTCAAAGAATTTTACATGAATTTTTCATTATATTAATTTAATATTTTTAACAGTTTACATTTATCAACATTTATGATTTTTTAATTTATAAATGTTTACATTTATCTCGAAAAGCCTTTTGAGACCCTAGGGTATCAAATGAAAATTTACCAAAACTGAAAAAAATATATAGATCATTCTGCATTAAATTACTGTTTGCAGAGAAAAGGTGATGAATTTCAAACAAGCTGACGAGTTTCTCTCTCTTTCTCAGAGTTTGTTTCCTTTCTTTCACTTTTGACTCGAACGTGATTAATATTGTATTCGAGTCGCAAGCGCAGCGTACGTGAGTGCTGACCAATGCGGATCCGCGTACAGAGCGATACAAATAATACGCCAGCGATTAATTAAGCTCACGCACTGGGGTATATATAGGCACTACACATATATGGCATGTTTAAATTGAACATACGATTAATTTGAACGTATACGTTTTAATTGACTGAGAATACACAAACTCGATACAATATAATTACAATATATGTATTGCTGCTTACGATACTTTAGTTTAATTAACCTGACGAATTGGTGTCAACCTAGCGTAACTTGTATCATATTAATAATCACGAGTTAAGGATCACAAGTTAAGTATACGTAATAGATATGAAATTTTACTTCATGACACTTTGCATATTTGGAGTGTTTGATATGAGGCAAACCTTGAATTTGCTATTAAATAATTTCGTCTTTACAATTGCACTGTATTGAGAAACAATTTGATAAATTGGGTTGAACCGAATGACCATATAGAAATTGTAACTAATTAAACTAATTTTAATAATATTAGTTCGCTATATCACAAAAAAATCCACTAAATTCACAGGGTGTGCAAAGTATGTAACGCACGGGGGAGACCATATAATTTGGTTTATTTGCTTTTGCATACTAAGAGTATAATGTATCTTTGTATAACAGTTTAGAACAAACGCTAAGACAGCCGATGCCTACCTCCTAAATAACAAAAGTCAAAGGCATTTCTTACTTCAGAAATTTTAAATAACGATAATAATCCTGTTATTGTACAATCACCTTTTCAGACACTTGTGCTTAAGATCAATATAATTTCAGAGCGTTGTATGTCTTCATAAACTATGCATATTAGCAGATCATGCAAGTTGTAAGTTTTGAACTTACTTTCTGGTGTAGAATACTGTTAAAAGTTCTCGAATAATGAACAAGACCTTCTTTACTCCCTAAATATAATTCAACGCCGTCGTAGCGCTAAAAATTAAAAATATACCCACAAAAAATTGTAATCTAATTGGAAATTTTAACATTTGAAAAGAAAATAAGTATAATGCGTTTGCTTGCTCAGTAAACGAAATACTCATATTCGTTAAATCTCTTGTGCTTAAAATTTTAAATGACTAATTAGTCTCAATTTGAAAACAATTGTATATACTTTTCCAATCTTGCACCGAACTTTAATAGTCGCGTGGTTAAATACACGGGTAATGTGCAGCGAGGCTTAGCGCATACATGTTAAAACATATGTGTAATCGAATTATCGATATCGAATTTTAGCTCTTTCCTATGAAACCAATGCTGCATATTAGCTGGGTTGTACTGCTTTTTCAAGTTTTTCTGGCTACTAAAAGTAACCCCAATGGCAAATTAATTATAGCCCTGTGAGTGGGAAACCCATATTCATTTCGTCAAACACATCTCGTACCTTTAAGTTTGTTTTTTGATATTATCGGAAGAATTAAATGCTAAAAGCGTAACTAGATGACCTAATTATTATGTTTACAATATCATGCATTCGCAATTGCTGTTGAAAATATAAATTTATTCACGCGAAAATATGAAAAGCTAGAGAAATAATTGATAAGTCGAAGAAGTAAAAATAGAAATGGTCAAATGCGTTTTTAAATATTTTTTATTCACTTTACTACGTCGGTGTTATACGTGTCTTCTTTGATTCTTAATAATTACATCGTTATTAATCTCAATAAAACTTGCAGTGGTTGTTTTTATATCTGAATCAAAATTGAAAAAATAAACGCCTAGATAAAAATATTAACAGAACCTTTTGCACTAATAAATTTAGAATCACTTCAGAATCGCTTAGAAAAGTATTCAATAAAAATCTCAGAAAACTAAGAAGTCAGAACTTAAAATTTCTATTTTTTTCTCATTCCCTTGAAACGTATATCCAAGGATACATTAATTAATTAGAAGGATTGTATATTTTAATATTTTTCTACAGTTAAAATTTAATTGAATGATAGTTTTAGGCTTCAAAAAAATATACAACCACCATTGATAATCGGAATTGAATTTGAATCGAAAGTGGTTTTATTGGTGATCATATTATACAAAGCTAAACACTAGACCCAATCTAATTCTGTCCAATCCACAGAATAGCGGAACGTGTTTAAGCATAGGAAATTCCGGCGTTCCATCGGATAGAATCGATGTTAACCCAGTGTATACATACGAAGCTTCGCTTTCGCCAATTAGTCCGATTCTTCTACTATCGCGAGATCTGTGGGAAGGTCGAGTTACCGTTATATTTACCGACGGAGAATTTAAACGTATATTTTTCACATGTTTCAAAATTCAAAATGTAAAGCAGTTCGGAAAAATTTTTATTTTTGTTTTGAGGAGTAAGTGATCCAAATTTCAAAATGTTTATTGACTAACTTTGTAATTAAGTAATAATATAATGCCGATTTCACGAAATTAGTATTAGTATCTAGATAGCAATTTATGAGTGAGATGTAAATAAACTTATCATGTTTTTTTTATTATTATAGTTATACTTATTTACAAGCAAAAATAATAAGTATCTTTATCGAATTTTTGACTGAAATTTATCTGAATTTGTAATAAAGTTCAGTTTGTAGGTTTTTATTGGCTTAAATGTACATAATGTTGCCAGAGCGCTTTTAGCATTTGTAATAAAATCACTGCGCTGGCAGAACTGCCCTCTCTCGGCTTAGCAATAAACGAAAGTCATTTGAGTAGCAGCTGTTAGTGTTGACAGCACTAGTCTGCAATCAGTGCTGGGCTGTGCAATTGACATAATATAAATCTATCACATTGTTTTGGACATAAGCAGACAGTTCCACGTCATTTACGGGGAATTGATTTATATTTTCATAAATGATTGTCATAGCACTCTCATTCCTTATGTGAACATATACATTTAAATTACAAGATAAATTATACATGTTGTCTTCAAAAAGATAAATTTTATCCAATATTAGCATTAAAAATGATCGAAGAAAATTTGAGTGAGTCAAATAAAGAACCAATTTTGTATGAAGTTCTAGAATATTTTGTACGAAAACAAGAGCCTGAACTTTTGGTAAAGTTTGATTTGAAGTTAAAACTTGCCTGCAATCATGTGAATAATTAAAAATAATTTTTTTTAACAGAGGTTCAAAAACGACACGTTACTATTACCTACAACAGGAACTATCAAAAATGCATTACGATATCTGAACAACAGGTATTCTTTGCCTGAAAGTATTTCATTACATGTAGGATATACGTTGCCGTGGAAGTTTGCAATAGGTAATCAAGGGAGAGTTCTAGCTATTTTACAAGAAAATATCATTGAAATAAGGAAATCCAAAGATGAATATTCTACAATTTCTGGAAAAGCTTCTGGTACTGTTGTTGTAATGAAAGAGAATCTGGAATTCTTATTTTTAATTTTATTAACATTATATATTTCATTCTATAGCACCAAAAGATCCTTTTCCAGAGTGGAGAAAAATGGCTTGGAGTCCAGATGGCTCCATTTTAGCATTAGCATCTAGTAATGGATATGTATCATTTTATAACTCTTTTGGTAATAATATATTTAACATAACACCAAAATCAATGTCTCAAGATACAGATATTTTAGAAGCTGGAGATGCCACAGCTTCAATGATATTTAAGAAACCAAGAGTTGAAAGTGAAAAATGGAATTATGAATTTATAAGGGTTACTTATAGTGGTTTACTCAAATCATACTGTATATCTAGTAACAGCTTTAGTGAAAACCACATTTTCTCATTTGGAAACTTTTATAGAAATGGTGTAAGCTCCGTATGCTACAGCGAAAAACATAACTTCTTTTACGTTGCTGGTAATTTTGTTTGTTCACAATTTAGTGTGAGTATGCAGAATTTTTAAGTGAATTTTTTAATTATTTCAGTTACAGCAATTATCCACATATCAATATATATATATCTATGATATTTTTAGTGTTCAGCTTCACAAATTGGCTTGACATGTTGGCGAACTTTAAATGACCAGCCATATTATACATTAGCAGTTTCATCTCAAGATATTGATATGTACAAATCTAATTTTTCAATTTGGAACTTTATTCCTATGATTAAAAGTCGTGCACAGTCAATAATTTTCAAAATTACTATATCTCCAAACAACAAGCTTATAGCTTGTTTGCATACTGATGGGATGATTTCTGTCT
This sequence comes from Trichogramma dendrolimi, assembly GCA_034770305.1. Taxonomy (NCBI): domain Eukaryota; kingdom Metazoa; phylum Arthropoda; class Insecta; order Hymenoptera; family Trichogrammatidae; genus Trichogramma; species Trichogramma dendrolimi. Next base: position 1,273,170 of record JAPMIB010000008.1, on the reverse strand, counting down.
GGAGCATGCCAAATTTGAAACTTCAAAAACAATGGAAACTTCATGAACAACCAAATTATAATGCTGTAAACCCTCTGAAGACAACTAAATTAAAAAAATTAGTCAATATATCAGAATATCAACCTTTGGATATTGGATGGTGGTCTGATGATGTATGTTAAAAATGTTTAAAAAAAAAGTTCAGGAAAACTACATTAATGTCAAATTTCTAGGCAATTATTATAGCTCGATATTCTGGATCCATTTCTGTGTGCTCTGTGGATAATCTGAAAAATCTTTTAGGAATCAATCCTGAATTTTTATACAGTCATCCACAAATAGCTGAATTGGAACCATCTAAAGGATTCCTTTGCTTAGATTGTGAAATGTTAATAACTAGTACTAAAAAATATCACGAATCAACAATTGATGGTAACTTGAAAGATATACAATTTTACTTGAACATGTAATATTGAAATAGAAAATTCTGGCTATTAATATTATTTATTATGCTTCAGAAATGTCAGAAAATGATAAAGATGATGACGAAGTTGTATCATTTTCCATTTTAAACTACTTTAAAACTTTGATTCAGTCAACTTTGTATTCAATAACTGACATAGAACATTTTCAACCCAAAAGGAAAAAATCAAAAATATTTTATAGAACTTACAGACTGATAGGTCTTAAAAGTAGAACACCAGAAGAATTATATGCCAAAAAAATGGAAATAGAGGTACAGTTGAAAATAATATTTTCTATAATGCATACTTACGTTTTTTAAATATTTTTTAGGAATATGAAGAAGCATTAAATTTAGCAAAAACATACAACTTAGATCCTGACCTTGTTTATCAAACTCAGTGGAGAAAATCAGGATTTTCTATGGAATCCATTCATGAACATTTGAGTAAAGTTAGCAAAAGATTATGGGTCTTAGATGAATGTATATCTAGAGTTCCTGAAACTTTAGAGGCTACTCGTGAACTTTTAAATTTTGGTCTTCAAGGCACCAACTTAGAAATTTTATCAGCCATTGGTAAAAATGATGGTACAATGGATATTATAAAATTTACTCAAAGAGGAGAAAACAATGATAATGATCTTGATGACGGCGATAGTCAGTTAAAAAAAGTTAGTTTAAATTATCAAATTATTAAAATTTAATCATAGTAGAAAAAGTTCTGATTGATTTTTGTTCTAGATTCAAAAAATGAATAAAATTTTGGAAACTATTACTCAAAATACTTTATCAAAATCTCAAAAACAATTAATGCAGTACAGAAAAAAAATTTTAGATCACTTGGATAAATTGCAAACTTACGAAATTTTTATTGGATCACAATCTAAATTTGATAAAGATTTTTATACTGTATTTAGATCTAGTACTCCCGTAGAAAATGCCGTCAAGTAAGTATTGATATGATAAAATTAAATCTAGAAGCACATATTTATAAATATTTCTTTCAAGATTTGCTAAAAGCGGAGATGTTCAAGGTGTAGAAATAATGTTTTCGTATTATGGAGCATATTTAATACCGCATTGGTTGATGATTATTAGCTACTTTCCTGAAACCTTACATCCAGAAAAATATCGAAAACTTTTGCCAGAATGCGATGGAGACAGCCGTTTGTTTTTGTTATATCAAAAAGAAATTAGGCCAAAGATTGGGTTGAAAGAAGTGACTTTTCTACCTTCATTGACTTAGAGACCTACGATGATGCAAATTATATATATGAAGAAAAAAATTCTTATTTAGTTTATAGGTAACAATTATAATTAATAACAACGATTTTTAAATCATTTATCAAACTTTCATTTTAATTAGGAATAAAGAATTGACTCAAGACTTATTACAAAAATGGTATAAAAATCGAGCTTATGAAATTGAGCATGATAGCCGTTTGGTTGATAATGCTTTAGCTTTGGTGAACATTGGAAAATCTCACAATATTCAAAATTTAGAAAACACAATTTTTGAATTGGAAACATTGGATGATTTAGTATACAAAATTGGATTAGAGGAATTATCTCTAACTGAATTAGAAAAGTTAAATGACCTAGAAAAAATGAAATTACTAATGTCAAAGGCTGATGAGGATAGTTTTGTTTATTATTTGAAAACGATTCTATTACCATATTCAAGGAGAAGAAAAAGATATCTTGTAAGATTTTTAATACTTCATTAACTTTGTACATTAGTTTGATTTAAAATTTTTTTTAGGGCAACACTTTAGAAAAAGATGTTCTATATGACTATTTGGTTCATTTAAGCAAAAGAAATTTGATTTATGCTGTGAAATTTTTCGAATATTTGAAATCCTCATGTGATTCAGAAGTAATTGATACTTTTGGGAGTATTACTTTACTGGCAATGGATTGCATATATGCATGTGATGATATTGATATGTATTCTAAGGGAAAGTCTATTTTTGATTCGATTTCAAATCATTTAAGTGGGCAAGAAGAGAGTAGCAAATTGTACAAAGAATTAGAAAAAGAACTTAAAACTTTAATGACTCTGAATAAATATGGAGTAAAAATTCCATTGCACCAGATAAAAATCTGCAGACAAAATAATGAATGTGCCAAGGATTTACTCTTATCAATCAGTGAAAATTTAGTAAAAATGTATTTTTAATTTATTCTTATTAATGAGTGAAAAAACTTAGTGTTATATTGCTAAAATTGTTTTTCAGATACAACTGTCCAAATGAAAAAAATTGGACTCAGTTACTCAATGATATGCTTGATATTCAAGAGCAAGTATTGAATTGCATTGACATAGAAATTTGTTTTGAAATTTGTATGGTAGCCAGATTATTAAAATCCAAATCTAAAGCATCTATTCAAGGGTGCATTAATTTGATAGAAGTAAAGAAAAAAAAATCTTCTCTCAAAGTTTCTTATGAAAGAGCAATACAGCTTATTTTACAAGCAAGTAATGATTATTTTAATAATTCTCAAAGTCTTATGGATCCCGAAATAGACTTAGCAAGGTAATTAGGAATTTATATAACATTTTGAAAAAGTAAAAAGTAATTTTTATATTTCTGAATTTCAGAGAGTGCCTTCAATTGATTTCTTTTAATGAAAAAACAATTAAAGAAGAGTATGATCTTTTAGAGTCCCTACAGATTCTACATGAATTTAATGTAGACATATTACCAATTCAAGTACGAAAGACACAAGATAAATTAAAACTCATCAATGACTGTTTGGACAGTAAACTGGATGCATATAAAAATAAACAAAAATTATTGAATCTAGCAGAATATTTGAGAGTAGAAAATCGGAATAGTAAACTTAGAGAGAATAAAGTATTGAGTTTAATTGCAAGAAAAGCTTATGAAATCAGAGACTATGTTTTTTTGTTCAACTGTAGTGAAACAAATGATGAAAAATAATTATCAAGCTGCTTGGAACATTGCATTAGATCTAGCTTACTGTGATGATTATCCAGACCTACAGTGTCGATTAAACTGCATATGGTTTGCAGTAAGTAATGGGCCTAGTAATATGATTGAAGACTTATTAAAACGGGCTAATCTATTACAAGTTCAAATTCTTAATGTTGAATTACAAAATTTAGTACCAACTGACAATGATAGTTCTGACAATGATGAAGAAGAAAATTCAAATACAACTAAAGAGGAATCCAGAAAAGTAAATTCGCAATATACTATTACTAAAAGTTAATATTTGCATAATTTAATTTTTTTTCTATTTCAGGCTAAATGTGAAGCTGAAGAATGCAGGCCTAATATTGTCCAAACATCAACAGATTTAGTCAAAAGTTCAGCTCAAAAGGTAACTCAGTCAACTTTCGAATTAATTAGGAATGCTGGGAACACAAATTTTTGGAAATCCAAACTAAACTTTAGCTTTATCGAAGCTGAAAATAAATTTAGCAAACAAGAAGAAATAATTGATTCCAAAGTATCCCAGAAAAATATGCAGAAATTCTTTTGTTTCTATGAAACTTTGAATGAGAATTTTGGTATCAGCACTTTGAATACCAAATACTCAAAATATTCTAAAGTAGATACAGATAATAAACTACAACTGTATCAAACGCTCATGAGAATTTCTCTGCTAAGTGAAAATGCCTCATGTGGGACTGAAATTAGTGATATCAATCATCGTAAGTATAGTGTAATGCTTTCAAAATTTGTTCAATCTATAATATTTTAAACACCTATTAATTTTCAGTTTTGCTTGATTGTGCTAAGTATACCATTTTGGAGGATTGTAATTTAGGTTTGAGTTACATTTTGAGTATAAATGATGAATCTGTTTCTAAAGTTACAGAACTTTTTGAAATTTCTCCATCAGGTACAACTTTTACTGAACTATTGATATACTTTTCTGCTTTAAAACTTTACTTAAGAATGACTCCAAAATCTGATGAAGTATTTTCCTATGATCCAAATGAATTAATTAAATACATATTTTATACAAAATCATCCTCTTTTATTGAGAAAGAAAAAATATTGATAGAAAATATGAACTTACTGTTAAATGAAAAAATTCAGACAGGAGAAACAAATGTTCAAATTACCAAACATACAAATAAAAATGAGATAGAAAACACATTTACAGTTGTAGAGAGTAAAAAAGAATTTGATACTCCCATTAATGTTACATATATGGATGAGAGCGAAAAAATAAATTCAGATTTATTGTATCAACCCGAAGCAGCAGATGGATGGAGTGATGACTGGGGAGATGAATGGGTAGAAGAATCCAATGATATTAAAGAATCAAAAGATGAAGAGGTCATTGATGATGAATCCAATCACCTAGAAAAATTAAAAGATGAGAAAGTACTCAATGACGAATCCAATCTTATTGAAGAATCAAATAATGAGGAAGTAGTTGTTGATGCAGGGTCATTTATAATGACAGAAGTAACAGAAAATTATCTGATACCAGAAAATGATGAGAGTTTTGAACAAAAATGGTCAAAAATACAAAATATCGATGATTTCAGGGAAGCTAAACAAATAATATTTCAAAAATTGAAAGAGAAAAATTTGAATACTGATGATAATGAAGTATACACTTGCACATGGAAAATGTTAACTAAACTTGTAAATATAGATTCCAATAGTAGTGTAGCTAATGATATATTTTGTGAAGAGATCAAAGATTTTTTACAAAAAGGCCTAATTTCAACCATGTAAGTTTATTACAATTAAAATTATCAAACATATAAATAGTAAATATCATTGACTGATGTAAATGATTTTATTAGATATTAGTTGAATTTCTTAATGCTGAGGAAAGTATACTTACTCCAGAACAAAATATTTATTTAAAGTTATGTTCAAAGCAAACGCAACTTCAAAAAAATGCCATTGACTTTATAAAATCGAATTATGATGTAAGTTATTCAATTAGTTATAAATTTGAAGGATTTTTTTATCTTTGATTGTGTGATTATAATAATTTACCAAAAGACTATTATGCTTATTTTATCAATTTTTATTTTTCAGTCTTTATCTCTCAATTCTATTATTTTGGAAGAAATCTTCTTCAACAATCTTACATCTTCATTTGCAGTCAACCATGACTTGTACCATAAAATATTGGAAGTGGTTTTTGAAAATCAGAATTTGTTTGAAATTGAAACTAATGTAAAAATATTGATTGATCATTTAATCAAAAATCAACATATTTCACATGCAATAGCTTTACTGAATCAACTGGAAGGCATACCGCCATCTCTTAGCACATATGAAAATTGTTTCAAGTTACTGTTGAAAAAATGAATAAATTATAAATAAGGCTAAAATTGTTAACAATATAACACTTTGATAATATTATATATAAATATATGAGTTTGTTGATATATTGTTTTTTTTTTTCATTTTTGTGCCACATTAATCTCATGTAACTAGTTTAAAAATGTATAATTCTGAATCCTAAGATCATTAATTTTACACAATTAATTATCCACAATCCATATGAGTAATAATATAATATCTGAAACATAGTTAGAAATCATGTTAAAAAAATTACACGACATTTCATACTCAATTGCAATAAACAATGTCATATTTACTTTACGTCCGTTTTGGTATGCTGACCGGCGAAACTGAATTGAATTTGGGTTTCTGCAATCACAACATGTAAACGGATTAAAGTAAACGCCGGTCGGTTCGTCGCTAGCAGCAACATATATTCACATTATGGGACGCACTCGCAGGCATGGTAGTGAATTTCTGCACTATAGGGGCGGGATAGTGGATTGAAGCATTACTCCGTATCCTTTCGTACCAGTCCGGCTTGCTTAATTATATTTATGCGTGTATACTCAACAAAAAGCGTAAAAGTTGAATTACTCCGAATAGACTCTTTTTCTTTCTGCCTTTAGAAATTTCGGTAACATCTACAAGGCTCAACCCACCACAAGCATAACAAATCGCAAAAACAGAATCGTGTTAACCAAGTTGTCGCACTTGCGTCGATACTGTGCGAAAGTTTCGCTGTTTTTATTACAATTTCAATTTTTTTCTATAATTAGTTGTAAAAGTTGAAAAAATGTCTGACGGTGATGATGATTTCATGTGTGAAGAAGAAGAAGATTACGGTTTGGTGAGTAAACTTTTTTCCTTCAAAAGTTTGTAAATATCAAAGACTTGTAAAGTAAGGTTATACATGGTTTCATTGTCATTTTTAATATAATTATTATGTCTTATTATTCCTAAGAATTTCAATTGATATAATTACGCTATATTTATGCCAAAAAGTCATAGCAATCTCTGCAGTCCATACTTAAAATATTTTATGACATATAAATGACTAAATATTCAAAATTTTCTGAAAAATTCAAATGTCAATCATTAATGTTTATGTTTTGATATAAATTCAATTTTTCAATTCACTTTTAGTAATGGCAAATTACTCATTAAGCAAATGTAATATTTCAGGAATACTCAGAAGACTCTAATTCAGAACCTGATGTTGATTTAGAAAATCAATATTATAATAGTAAAGCACTGAAAGAAGATGATCCTAAGGCAGCCTTACAAAGTTTTCAAAAAGTTTTGGACTTGGAAGGTGGAGACAAAGGAGAATGGGGGTTCAAAGCTCTTAAACAAATGATAAAAATAAATTTCAAACTAGTGAGTTGAACAAAATTTTTGGAACATTAAGGAGATCCGTACCTCAGCCCAAAAATCGAAATTTCGATCCAGTTTTCTGAAACTTCTAGTGAATATTTCTCTAAAAGGCTCTATGGCGACCTTAAAAACATCAAGATGAAGGTCGCCATAGAGCCTTTTAGAGAAATATTCACTAGAAGTTTCAGAAAACTGGATCGAAATTTCGATTTTTGGGCTGAGGTACGGATCTCCTTAAGTAAAAATGCCTTCTATTTTTTGATTTATGATATTATGTTTAGGGCAATTACAAAGAAATGATGACTAGGTATAAGCAATTACTCACCTACATCAAAAGTGCAGTTACAAGAAATCACTCAGAAAAATCAATTAATTCTATTTTAGATTATATTAGTACATCAAAAAATGTGAGTATATCTTTATGAATTTTTTTCATAATATATCCAATGCGTTATGATTGTGTAAATTATTCGTAGAAATCTTTACAAACAATATTATATGCATAATTTCAGATGGAACTACTGCAAGATTTCTATGAAACTACATTAGATGCTTTAAAAGATGCCAAAAATGATAGACTGTGGTTTAAAACTAATACAAAGTTGGGGAAGTTATATTTTGACCGATCAGATTTTAACAAATTAGCTAAAATTTTAAAACAACTGCATCAAAGTTGTCAAGTAAAATATTACTATCAATTAAATTACGTTAGTATAAACTATTCTTATTAATATGTTCTATTGCATTTTAGACTGACGATGGAGAAGATGATTTAAAAAAGGGTACTCAACTATTAGAAATTTATGCTTTAGAGATACAAATGTACACTGCACAAAAGAACAACAAAAAACTTAAAACGCTCTATGAGCAAAGTTTGCATATTAAAAGTGCAATTCCACATCCTCTCATTATGGGCGTTATTAGGGGTATGTTAAATATTTTTAAAATAATTAATGTTAAATTTTTAAATAATATTTATAGTATAATTATCTAAAATATTTAAAAAATACAGAATGTGGTGGTAAAATGCACTTGAGAGAAGGTGAATTTGAAAGGGCACATACTGACTTTTTTGAAGCATTTAAAAACTATGATGAATCAGGTTCTCCTCGGCGAACTACATGCTTAAAATACTTGGTTCTTGCAAACATGTAAGTTTGAAGTCAATAAATATTTATAACAATAGCCAAAGTATATTTAAAATTAATTTTAATAATTTTTCTTTAAAGGTTAATGAAATCAGGTATTAATCCTTTTGATTCCCAAGAAGCCAAACCTTACAAAAATGATCCTGAAATTTTGGCAATGACTAATCTTGTAGTTAGTTATCAAAATAATGATATTAATCAGTTTGAATTAATTTTGAAACAAAATAGAAACAATATTATGGATGATCCTTTTATAAGAGAACACATTGAAGATTTACTTCGTAACATAAGAACACAGGTATATTAAAATATTATTTCAAAATAAAATAGAACCAAAAATTTAGTTGAATAAAAATAATTAATCGTTTTAACTTCATTTTAAATTTTAGGTCCTCATAAAATTAATAAAACCTTATACAAGAATTCATATTCCATTCATAAGCAAAGAGCTTAATATTGATGTTACGGAAGTTGAAAGTTTACTGGCTTCATGTATCTTAGATAACACAATCCGTGGGCGTATTGACCAGGTAAATAATAATAAAATTTTCGATAGTGGTACTATATAGTAATTAAAAATATATAAATCGTTTAAAGTATACTATTTTACTAAATTACAATAAACAAAAATATTTTTAGGTAAACCAAGTTCTGGAACTTGATAGAAAATCTGTCTGTGCTGCTCGGTACAACGCCTTAGATAAGTGGACAACTCAACTTGAATCATTGCATTTGGCTATTTTGAATAAAATGTCGTAAATTTAAATACTGGAACAGCAACTAATAACATCATATATCTGTTATAAAATAAACTGTAATATTTGATGCCAGACTTTTTTTAGCCAACGTTATCAAATTATTTTATTTGTGTTACAATTTGTTAACTATTTCTTTTGAAGATTCAAATTTTCAATCTTACTTTTACGATTATTTTGATTTTTTAAATGTATCAAAACCATTAAGGTATTTTTTAAATAATATGTTAATCAAAATAAAGTGAATTGAGCTCAGTAAATTTTATTAATTTTTAACAAATAGGATTCCTAAAACAAGAAAATTAAATCAAAAAATGAAATGTTTTTATGAACCAAATTTAGTGAGGACAAAACAGAGTTTTTTATTTGGATTTACTCAAAATTTCGAAAAATCCATTTGCAACTTAATTATGTTATATGTTATATATAGTTAGAAACGTCGACATGGTAAAAACCCAAATTTTTTGTTTAAAAATGTACAATTAAATATTTCAATATTGCAAAATTTTTTTTCAAGGTCATTTCATTTCGTTTTAGCTGTTGGAAATTTAATTTTCAAATTTACTTGTACGGATACCTACTTTGCCAGCACTACTTTTGACATGAAATATACGCATCAATTCATAGATACCAATGTAAACATCAAAGGTAGGTACTAGGTACTCCTATATGATTCAGTTAACCCTTTTGATGGATCAGATAACATATGTTTCGACTAAGTGGAAATACATTTATCCACAATTCACGTCTGGAAATGTTAATTGCCAATTTTTACCGAAGTTCAAAAGTTTCTCGTAAAGAATTTTAATTAGTAATGTAATTTTACTTGTAAAATTAAAACTTGATAAAAGAGTTTCAATAATTAAGATATTCAATTTCAATATTATTGTATTTTCATTTTGTTTAAGAATAAATCTATTCCATTCTTTACCAATAATAACGTAGAAATCTGAGGTAAGTTGAAAAACTGTCCTAAATCTTAGTACAATTTTATAAGCCTCTTTATGTATTGATAATTGTCTAATGTAGTATAAATTTGAATGATCATTGACGTCCGTATTTTCCGGTGGAATATCAGATAATATCTTCAAGGATTAAAATAAGAACAATTTTTCATGAAATAAATTAAATGTTGGAGATTGGAACGAAAATTCTTGAGCTATACCGGCGTTAAAATAAGATAAATATCTTATTTCCCGGCAATTTTTCATTATTCTTGAATTAATTTTTGTAGGCCATACGTAATCGTCAGTGTTTTATTACATTATCAACTTGTTATCAAGACATACAGCGTGATAGATAGCGACAATCCAGTTCAATTGTCTTCCCCCACTCGTTTTCAACATCGTTTGTAAGACCCTCTTGTTAAAATCATAATCGGAAAACTCAGCCAGTTCTCCTGAAATGAAATAACACTTAACTTGTCAGATTACATTCGTTTAATCTCACAATTATTTTTTAATAATTTTCAACAGCTCAATATCAAAAAATTATTTTGTTAAAATGGCTGAAGAATCGTACATTTTGAAACCAGGTCAGCTAATCAAAGCACAAATAAATGAAGAAGATGTGAAGCAATTGCTCAAATTACGCTATGGTTTCGAAGTGAGTCAAGTTACCGAACTCGATGCCTACGACGATCGCAACTATCGAATACTTTGTAAAACAGTAAACAATCCTCATATTTTGTCGTTGGCCGAAGATGGTTATGTTTTAAAGATTATTAACTCATTAGATTCACAAAAAATAGGATTTTTCGAAGCTCAGAATGAACTGCTTGTCTACCTCAACAAAAAAAATTTGTTTGTCCAATTCCAGTTAAACAAATTAATGGATCGTATTACTCTGTCGAAAGTATTGGGCCCGAAGGTAACTTTTATTTTTATTTGAGGATATTAGTCAATTATTTTTGTACTTTTTACTAAGCTTTTAAATGTTACTTTTACCTGATGAAAAAATCGAGCCTGTTTTACTCTAGCTTTTAGACAGCTTATAATAAAAAAGATAATCTTTGCTTTGATTCATAAATTTAATAAAGAGATGACATTTATTATCTTAAACTTTATGAAAAATATTCTCTTTCAGTATGAAATTATTAAAATTGAAATACTTTTTGTACAGGTCAACGACATGTTTTGCGCCTTCTGAAATATATACCAGGAGACGTTTTACAAAATTCTGCAAAATGCCCGGAACTATTAAAACAAGTGGGATTATTTACCGCCAAATTTGACGATGCTTTGAAAGATTTTTCTCACCAAGCTTATGAAATTCAAAAATCGCTCTGGTCGCTTGCGTCAATTTCTAAACTTCGCGACTTTGTTCATGTTCTCAAAGAGAGCATGGAGATTAAAATAATTGAAGAAATTCTTCATGCTTTCGAAAACCGTGTAATACCATTATTAAACAAGTTAGAAGTTGGTATTATTCACGGAGATTTAAATGAAAATAACATAATTGTAAGCAAAGATGGCAAAAGCGTAGAGGCCATCATTGATTTCGGCGATTCGCATAAAAGTTGTTTGGTATTTGAATTAGCGATATGTCTCTGTTACATGATAACTCAATATGAAAGTATTGAATGTGCCAAACATGTTATTGAAGGGTACAGAATGATTCGACAGCTCACGCACCAAGAAGTTGAGATACTCAAATTGTGCGTGTGCACAAGATTTGCTCAAAGTTTAGTCATGGGTACATATACTTATTTAAAAGAACCTCAGAATCACTATTTATTAGAACACACTCAATCAAGTGGCGTTTGCTCAAAGAACTGTGGTCTATGAAGGATGAAGAAGCTTTAAAACTTTGGAACATTAAACTATGATTCGTGATTATTTTCTAAGTTGTATTTTCAGGCGTACATAATATGTTTGATTTTTTTTAAGAATCCACGTAAAGTCGTTAGAAATATCAAGAACTCCATTAATTTTAAAGCTTTTTTAGATCAAGTTGAGAAACAATGTAATATATTTCAAACATAAGTAAAATCTGTAAGTTTATTTGTACAAAGTAAGTAAAAAGTAACGCAAGATTGAAAGTTTAGTTCATAGGACCAAAACGTCTTGGAATTGATCAAGAAACATCCTTCAATTATTTCAGAATTTTCGGAAGTGATTTTGGGAAATTGGATCTCCAGAATTTCCGAAAAGTGAAAAATCGTTTCGGAAAATTCTGTAAAAATTTGAAAGTATTTCTTGAACAATTCTAAGACTTTTTTGTTCTATAAACTTTTTCTCTAAACTCAATAGTTTATGAGATAAAAAATAATAACATTTTTTAAGTCGATTTTTCCAAAATTTTTTTTCGTTTCGATTGAGACATAGTAAGAGCGCAAAGTTAAATGTCAGAATCGTGTCTTCCCGGCGTTAATGAGTATAAAAAAGTCCAGATCGCTAGATTGTAAGGTTGCTTTGATTGTCGAATTCATTGAACATTTGTTGCTTGTGCAACCAAGTTCTATTATAATACAAAAAATAAGAGTACATAAAAATACTTAAATTATATGCATCTAGAATTACATTAATTACTCAAGAATTGAATTCAAATATCCTTCACAACCGTAAATTCTAAACGTAAAATTTAATATTTTTTACTGTAGTGGAACTAGAAAACAAAATGTAAACAATGTAACCAACTATTTCGAAGTAAAGAGTTCAGGTATTGGAAAATAATAAGATTATTTGGGTGAATATATTTTGGTATATTATAATTTTAATACACACTCATATACGCGTACATATATACATTTTATTTGTGTGCTCATGCATATGAGAATCAGGCAGTTGCAATATTTACATAAGTGTAATAAAGTTTTATAAATAACTTCGTTTCGTATCATTAATTGCATTATAATATTGAGTTTGAGGAGAAACCACTTTTGCTATGTACAAAAATCGTAGTTCCTTTTCGCCCTCTTATTCACATGATAAGGCAAAAATAAATTTCATTTCATATTTTAAACCAACAATCGCCGATAAACATGTTCTTTTTACGAGTACTTTTCTGCAAAAGTTAATATTATCTTTGTTTTTACTCGATTTTATACTTTAGAAAACTAACCAGAGTGATGCTTTCTAGAGAATATGAGAATATTCATACAAGATATATTGATATAAGATAGCTATCGTTAATTAACGATATTTACAATAAATTTTTACTTTGAGCAAGTGAAGTTGTTACACTCCAAAAGTGCATCCATACAAATTTTACTCGCCAAATGTTTGATAGGAAGTTTTTTTACTTAAAGACCTTAGTTTCTATAATTTAAATAGTACAAGTAACTTAATTTAATATGATGATTTATGTAATATATAAAAATCTTTTTACAGAACTACAATTCACAGTTACAATTATTAAATACGCAGTAAAAATTGTAAATAAAATGTAAAAATTGAGTGTGAGCACAAGAATACAATTTTCCATTTGTTCAATTTGAATAGGAGTTGTAAATCTTAAATTGAACAACAATTTTTTATTGTATTTGTCCAAGAAATAACTTCTTGATACTATAAAATTAAATTAAGACATACGAAGACAAAATTACTTCAACATACTTTCATACATTTTTAAAAATTAAACTAATTGATTCGGCGTCCACACCATTAATATAAAAAAAGTTTAATACATAATTTTATCTTATAAAGTCAAGCTTCATTCACTTTAATTTGGCCCGATTACTGCTATGCCATTCATTTTTGGCAAATTTGTCGATAGCGAGAGTACGTTAACAATAAAAAACCATCTCTACATTATACTTTAAATGGCCCTTACCATCAAATTTTTATCCGTTTCACCTTGTAGCGAATAAGTATCTGTCAAAGGACTTCCGACATACTTGTTATTTTAACAAAATATTATTTTACAGTTGCCTGTACATATTTGTTATTGCTTAAATCTATTGGCTTCACAAATTCATCCTGTCAGGACTTCTTTTTGTAGGCATACGTCAAGTAATTTGATACATACAAATATACGGGTGCACATATTGTATATTTTGAAAAATCCACTTTGTGGTAGTTCTTTTTCCTTCAGTTAACCAGTTCAACCTTTTAGATTAAAAGTCGAATTCATATAAACAGATATTTTAAGAAGATGAAATAAACATGATAAATCAAAAACTGATATTTTTCATTTCAATTGATAACATGATACAGAAAATTCGATTATTCTTATTGAAACGAATAAGCATAAAGGATATTCAGCATTTAATTTCAGTCTTAACAATTATCTTATGAAAAAATTTGCAATTTAATTTTGGCAAATCCAAATTCCTACCACATGATAATTAATACATTCAAGGTATTGATTATATTTTGGGGCTTTACCTAGTATACCATTGAAAAATAAGTGAAATAAAATTTCTGTTGACGTTAAAATTTTTAGACAGAGCTGTATTTTTATCCAATTCAATCAAAAGATACCGTGTATTAGCGTCAGGTAAATCCAATTATTTTTGTTGGCGTATCGAAGACCATTAAATTCATACTTTCTTATCTTGATGACAAGAGTTGCAACATTGCTTCGCATAAAGAGGCACCCGGCACATTCCCATCAATTTTACTCGTCCACAGAGTTTCGAATGATCTTTACAGTCATCTGCCCGAAAATTTGTAGTATTTATTATTCATTTCATTTATTTTAAAATTCAAAAATTTTAATTTTGTAAATTATTGTATTCAGTTACCTGAAGATTTTGCACATGGTGGACCGCGACATGTCTTCATGACAGGTGGTCGAGGTAAATTTCTACACACGTTACCAGCGGGTTTTTTGGTGCCGTACCAAACACATTGCAATATTCTATATTTTATTCCATCTTCTTCGCATGAAGCCGAACACTATTTTAACATTGAATTAGAATGTCAGTTATAAAAATATAAAAACTCAATATTTGAAAGATATGCATCAACTTTGTTAAATAAATTACCTCTGACCATTCACCGACCCTCCAAACTCCTTTACAAGCATCATTGTAGCATTCTTGTCTTTGGGGTGGTCTCATAGACTCGTCGCATTTACTCATGTCAACTACAGTTGAAATATCAACACCTTCGCTCGTCTCTTCAGCGAGCCGACAAGATATCTCTCTTCTTTGCATAGCTGTAATAGCAAAAACATGTTATTGTGATCTAACACTTCAATCGTTAAAAAAAAAATCAAATGCAATAGGGACAATTGAAAATTACCAGTCTTCCAATTAAAGCATCGAGAAGTTTCACACGAGACCATTCCGTAGTATGCCATTGAGGACATTTTCCAGTACCACAAGCTCGTACCTTCTCGGGAACTGGAAGGCCTGCATCTTCACAAAGAGACGGTCCCATAACGGTTCGCACCGGCATTTTCGTATCGCTTGTATCATTTTTGACTGAACGAACAGTGCACTGTGCACCACGCATCTGTCATAATATGAAAATTATTGATTGAATTGTGAAAGTTATTAATTTATTGTGAACATAATACATGTCGTAGTTCAGATTAACTCACTTGAAATCCACCTCCTCCACATGATTGAGAACATCTTGACCAATCAGTAGTAACCCATTCAAATATTAAATTATCTAAAAATATGACATAATTACATTATAAAAACTATACACCGGAAAAAAATAGCGATTGTTTTTACCTTTGGTAAAATTGGCGATAGTACCAATAGTCGGTTCGCGGTTTTTATCTTCATTACTAAGTACAAATGGCGTTACAGTTTTATTTCCTTGAGTTGGAGCGACCGTAAACAAAATAGGAGTATCAACATGTCTCATCATGTCTTTGCCAGCTTTACCGGTGCTAGAGATATTTTCTGCCAGTAATTCAAATGTGGGAACAATTACTTCTTTATTATCTATTAAAGTATCATTTTCCAGATCTAATACATTATCGGGAGTAAGTGAGGAATCAAAAGCGTCTACTGGCAACGTTGAAATATCTCCGAATTGATGGGTCTGCTCATTATCGTCTTCCATATTAATCTCTGTAATCAATGGAGTAGTTGCAGTGGGCTCATTCATTTGTGCATCGCCACGTTCTTTTAAACCGCTTCTCGAAATTAGTTGTGCATCGGTTGCCACATCGAATTGATTCGGAACATCATCGGGATTGAGAATTGGAGTCGTATTCGAACTTGACGTTGAAGGTGAAGATGACATTCCATGACGATGAGGATGTACTAAGGTGCTGTCAGTTCCGTGATGATGACGAGCTCGAGTTGGATGATAAGTCTCGTAGCTTATCATAGATACGCTCGGTTTTTCGGTGCTCGAGATTTCGGACTCACGAGAACGTCCATTGTTCTTGTGTTCTATTGCGAAGGATACTTCCTCGGCTTCAAATGGATCATCGTCGATGAAAATTCGCTCCTCGTCAGGACCGAAAGTGTTGTCTGGAATAGCAGTATTACCACGGAAAAAATCGTACTCTGCTTGGTTGGTTTAGAATTAATAGATGATTCAACTGCATAGTCATATTCTGAACTTGCTCGATGCTGACTCATAGCCGTTGTCATTGGAGCACGTTGATCGGAACTGTGCCAGCTTTGCCACTGAGTTGAATCATCAATGCTACGACCCGATGGAGAATTCGATGATCCTTGAAATGGCCAGTAACTCTATAATAAAACGTTGCTTTTTATATTTAAAATTGTTAGTTTTTAGTAAATAGTTAAATTAGCTTAGTCGATATAGAAACACAAAGGAGTAGTTATGGATCAAATGTCCCACCTTTATAGTAGTTACAATATAACTCAGATGAGGCGATAGGTAGAGGCGCTTGAAGTAGCCGTAGATTCTACTGGCTGTATTGTTATCCAATGTGGCGGTGTTAATCAGTAAGATCGAAAATATTAATGAAAGATTCCATCACCCATTAATAAGTAAAAGGAATGAAAGAGTTCCAGATATAAGTTTATTAGATTAAAGTTAGTAATTTAGAATCAAAAGATCGAACGATTTTAAAACATAAAACTATTCAGGTGACAAATCAGGTGTAGATAAATAATGTACCTGATGTATAGGCGTGACTGAGTAGTCGAATTTTCCCGTTGAGCCACTTGGAGATGGACTGGATGTTTGTTTTTTGTTTTTTTTTCGAGGTTTTTCCGTTGATCTTTCATTTTCCAACTGAGCCTCTTGACTTTCTTCATTGTAAATTCCATAAAAAGGTTCTGCATAATTACACGAAACGAATTAATTTTATTGGAAATTAAATTAAAAAAAAATAAAATACTATATTGTCGATTAATTAAGTTATAAAATAAGTTTACCCGAGTTAACTGGAGCAGAACTGAGATGAGCTCCCTGACGCTGATGTACCGCATTACCAGAACGTAAAACTTCTTCGTTGCTCATGAGGTCGCGACTCTTTGATCTTACTACAAGATGCATTGCAGCGTTGGTTTGTCCGGCTAAAATTTCAAAATTTGTAACCTTAGTCAATATGACCAATTTATAAATATTTATAGAAGTTAACTTTACCGTTTATCTAATAGACTAAAATTGAGTTGATGGTTGAAAATATATTTTAAAATATATATTTAGAAGTGTAAAATAATAAAATGGAAACTTACCCCAACAAGAGTATACGCCACTGTCAGAAAAGTTTATATCAACTATTTTTAAAGCTCCTTTTTTGTTGATTTTGTACTTGCGCGATTTTCGTAATTCTTCATGATCTTTGCGCCAAACAATATGTGCCCTAAAATTTAGAATTGTTACACATTAGTATGAATTACATTTATAGCGTAATAATGATATTGTACAGATATGTGAACATATGTAACGCACTTGTCAAATTTTTTAACGGGACAACGAATCTTGATAACTGGCGTGCCTTGAAAAATAGTCGCCTGTCCACCGATATCCAAATTAACTTTTCTATCCGGATCCTCTTGAACGAAAGTGACGTTCTTGGAAGTAATAATAGGCTTGACTGCAGGATTCGCTTGATCGCAAGGGCGAGAATTGCATTCCTTTTCTGTGCGTGGCCTGGGCGTTGGGCAATCACGCTCTGCACGTGTTTGTTTTCGTCCCTGCGCCATCACTTGCTCGCATATCACTTTGCGCTTTTTCACTCCACCACCGCAAGTTTTTGAGCACTATACAGAGGTCATTTGAACATTAAATTTTTAGTCAAGTACAATAAAGATGAACAATTTTTGAGTGAATGACTACGTTAGTCGTAAACAATTATTTTTGATTTTGATGACAATTTTTTACCTTGCCCCATTCGCCTACGCTCCACTGTACTGGACAATCCCATACATTGCAGTATTGTCGATCAACCGGAGGTGGCTGCGGGCACATATGATTCGGTACGACTACCGTATTTCCAGTGCCTCGCGTTACCTCGTGGATGCAATTAACTTCACGGGTCTGAATGCCAAGACCGCAGGGACTCATGCAAGGTGAAAACTCGCTTGTGTTCCATCTATAATTAGAAAGAAATAATTAGGTACTATTAAATTGTAATATGAACAAAATCGCAACTGCTTGACGTTCAAAAAATAATAGAACTCTAAGTATTCAATGAAATTTTAAAACATTCATAATTGTATAATGGCGATTAAGAAGTATTCTTTCATTAACTTGTCTACAATAATCAGTTCGTGTTAATTCACAATATAATACAACTTTTATGCATGAAATTCATTTAATATATAAAGTAAAGAAAAGGCATCTTACCTCGGTGGACATGGATGGTCGTTACAAACTCTTATCCTGGACTCTGGTTTAGTATCAGCGGAGCACAGTAAAGGCATGACTGTTTTACCTGTATCGTCTCTGACACAAGTTATAATCAAATCTTGCACACCTGTAAGCAATAATAGAAAAAAGCGCTAGTGAATGATGAACATTTTACCATCAGAAACGAGCGATTTATAAAGAAATCAACTTTGAAAGTTCAATCATGCACTTACCACCCAAACAAGTGGCACTGCAGTCGGTATAGCCAACCTCTTTCCACGAGTACGTAGTTTTGATACTGCTGCCTGGTGCTACTTTGACGTTACCATCGTAGGAACTAGAAGCAGACGAGCGGCCAGACGATGACGAGGAAGAGGCACCACTGTTACTACTAGACGCTAGAGCTGATGACGCTGATCTAAACTCGGTATCAGTGAGACTTGACTCTGCGTATTTGCTGTCACTGGCTGGGTCGACTCGGTACGTCAAGCTATTGTCCTCGGTCGTACACGGTCCCATATTGCATTTTTCTGTCTCGATGGGTTTCGGCCCAGAGCACTGATGATCTGGAAGGTCGGCTATTGTGCGGCTAAATTCGAGGAAAATCTTGCAATGCACCTCTCGATGCCGAACTCCTTCTCCGCAACGAACACTGCACGGTGACCATTCATCCGCTATGAAACTGTACAGAATCAACAAAATCCATTGATTTATTATAAAAGTTTTTAAAATTTGTTTTTAAATTTTTATTTTACATCTGCATTAATTGGACTATACTTAGAAAGATCCATCGCGAGTATTCCAACTCGAACGCGACGATGCGATTAATAACGGTAGGTAATTTCATTGAAAAGTTTTCTGAATAAACTTGCTTAAGGGATTTTTGTTCATTGTTTCATATCAAGATTCAATTGTAGGTACGCTCTGTATATATGTAGCCAGATAAAATAGGAATAAGAAGTAGGAGGTTCGCAGGAGGGTAGAAAAAGCATAGCATGTCTTAACACATAAAATTAAACTCTGGTGCGTGCGAGTAACTGATATAATTTTCTACTTCCTCTTTCTCGTTCGTTTTGGATCAATGAATCTGTGAATATAATTTCGAAGAAACGCAATAATGTATTATAGATAGATAAATTCAGAAAAATAAATGAAAGTTGCATTTTTTGAAGAGTGCGAGTAAATGAATAAATTAAGCTGCTTTATGATCAATAATTACTTTATAATCTGCTTTTACACTTCATTCTGTTTTGTATACACACGTGCTGGAATTTGTCAAAACTCGACCTTTAGATACTAATCAATAAGTCTCTCGCTTGATATTTAACTACTACTGTATGCCAGCCCGTTAATATTGAGTTAATTCTTTCTTTCCCTTGAGTACGCGTGAAAGCTTTTTTATTATACGATTTCTCTTTCAAAGTATTGACGATCCAAAATCAGATTTCTTAGCGCCTATTGATGTTTTGTTTATTTAAATAGTTTTAGGTAATACTTTGTTTTCAAATTTTATTTAAATTTTGCTGTAACGCGATTAGACGTCCAACATGCGCAACCCAATATCGCGTGAAATATTATACTTGCAGGGTAGAAAAGTTGAGTCGCGACCGACCGAAAACAAATATGCCGGCGACGTCGGTGAAGTCCATTACATATGAGTAAGTTGGCGCATATCGTATTATCGTCGATATCGTATGGGGCTTATTTCTTCTCGGGTCTAAAACTAGCCGCACGTAGCTATACTCTGTTCTAGTTCCACACATATACATGTGCACCTAAGCCTTTTAGAGAGTCCAAACGAACATGAAAGGCTGCGTAGGACTTCAGGAATAAATGTGTGGGGTTTCAAATGCGGAACATTTGGATTTTGTTTTTCAACTAGCTGTACACGAAGACGCGGCAGTTTTACTGTGCATCGTTTTTCGTCTAAACTGCACTTCGTGCGTGTTTGGACAACAACGTAAAGCAACGAACGTAAGTATATAATCATAAAAGAAAAGTTTATTCACGCGTACTTACGTCGATTGCGAAGGTACAGGCTGATCGATGAGCTTTTCTGGAACCGGTACAGAGGGATATTGTTGCGTCAACGGCTGAGCGTGAGGTTCATCCACTGTGTTAAAATCAAAAATTATCAGCTACATTACTAAGTAACTCAAACAGCAGAAACAGGCTAAAAATAAACTTACGACTGGAGCAATCGGAACTAGTTCCTTTACATTCTATTTCAGCACGTGGTTGCTGAGATCTGTCGCATTCGTTCGATAGACGACCCTTGCCGTCACGGCATTCGACGCTACGAGTTTTTACACCTTTGCCGCAACTCGTTGAGCACTACAAATAAAAATCTCAGTCGTTAAGAATGACAAATATATGTAAAGAAAAAACTGTCATGTTTTTTAGTTTTCGATGGTGTTGTGTATTAATTTTATTCGTGCGTAAAAACGTGGAAATCTCTATAAATTAAAAAAAATTTAAATTGTCGGAAAAGCTTACTCCATTACTTTTAAATAATTCATTCGAAAATCGTTGATAAGTCAAAGTCTTTCTTTTCGACTGCTACATACCAGACTAAAAAAAAACCCGTAACGAAGAAGGTGAGGTTGCACGCAATCAAAAGAAAAAGATTCACCTGTCGCAAGCTTTATATAAACTCAGTTTCTCTTTGTATATACTCAAGCGCATTTCAAGAACACGGAGAGAAAATTAAGTATAATAGCGATGTAACTGACATAACGAAGTCGAGGAGAACTTTTTAACACGTAAAATGGAAATAAAAATGTTCAAAAAAAAAAAAAATTTAGAAGAAAAATTTGACGAACTACAAAAACCAATGGAAGTATTTGTTCGAAGAGTATAAAAGTATGTGTAAGCAGAACATACGTAGATGTCTCACTTTCAAAACTATAGCTTTCGCCATACACACGGAGCTCAATATGGAAAATCCAAGAGGGCATTATTTAATTTTCACCTCTTTTTTGCTTGTTACTAATTCTGGAAGAGAAGATTATTATTTTTCTCTTTTTTTTAAGCTGCTGTCGATGTTGTGTGAAGATAATATAGTTGATATGTTTCAAAGAACTTACGCAAATATTTAAGTTCTGATTTTTGTGATCTACCCATTCAATGAAAATAATAAGTTTTTCGTATAGAACACGAAATATCCTTTACTCAAGAAATTACCTATATTGACCTAATAAATTCCTCAAATAGTATGTGACTTTTATAGAGAATTTAATGTATTTCATACTACGCATTATAAAGATCATTTTGGGTAACGACCAAACGTAGGTTGCAATATTTTAACAAGTTTTGTAATTATTAGATCTATAGTTCAACAATTTTGAGAAGTTTTCGAAGATAATCGAATTCATCAAAATGTTTTGATACGAATAACATCATTCTCCTAATCTATGCCACCAAAATCTAATTATTATAATTGAAAGCCGATAAGAGCATTTTAGTAAGTATACAAGTACAAAAGTGAAGCTTTGTTAAATTATGTAGATACACCTTCATGAATTATGCAACGGACAGGTGTATAAGCTTCTTCTCTACTCACTTGGAATGAAGAGCAATTCGAATTTTTCTCCCATAGGAGAGAAGTTTTACCAAACTTGCACTATGAATCCAGCGTCTGGCTTTGCTGCCTCTCCCTTCTAACTTCTCCTTTTCAGAAAGATCCCTCAGCGCGTTTCTGTTTATTGTGGAAAAACTTTGCCAGTCAAAGTCACCGGAGCTTGAGCGCCCAGTTTCGATCGTGAGATTTAAATTCAGTGCTATTCTTAAATGACTTGCGTAATTCTTGTAACTAAAACTCTTTTATTTCATAGAACATAGGATTAGCGGATTAAATACGCTTTTCTCGAATATTATACTCCTTATTGATATGTTTTATTTCAACGACTTTATTGACTTTTCCTAAATTTACGTGTTATTAATTTAGTAGTTTTTTCAATTTTTCTTCAGTTATTTCTCAACATTATTGACGATTCTCAACGTGATTGAAACTCTGAGGACGATTTTCAATGAATCCGGTCTATCAAGCCACGCGCTATTCTTTAAAAGTAATGCACGAAAATTACTACCTAATAGTTTCAGTACATGCTTAGACGAATGTATAAAATAATTTAAATAACTAGATACTGTAAAGTGGTCATGTTTTGCAGATTTGTTTATATAAACACGCCTACAGCGCGTATACAAAATGTAGAGTATTCGAGGACTTACCTCACTCCATTCACCGGCTTCCCACATAGGACAGGAAAAAGCATTGCAGATTTCCTGGAATTTTGGCTTGCGGTTTACGTTGCATTTATATTCCGGGATCTAAAAATTAAAGTTGAAAGTTATTCTTTCAAGTAAATTTTAAAAAGTATTCAGAACACTGTAAAATATCTTACTACGTGACGAATCGCAATCGAACCGCGTAGAATTGATCATCACAATTTAATGTAAAAAGCATAAAAAAATCTCTACAGTTTATCAAATGAAAAATACGTGGGCGTAGTATAGCGCGTACACATTATGCAGTTATCTGAAGAGGTCACTTAATGCACACTTGTACAGTTAACGACTTTAAGGGTCTTTCACTGCAGCGCGTTGAATTCTTGTTCATCACCGGGCAAGCAAAAACTCCTTAATTAAAACGCACGTATGCACGCGAGACTCTCTGTTGGCTCTGCAAATTTTCAAGTTCGCAAGCTTTGCGCATTTCTCGCGGCATTTTTTTAGCACTAGCTAACGTGAACGAAAGAATGGTACAGACGTAAAAGGTTTTGCGCGAAACCTGACTTATTTATTCATACGTCTTCACCTGCAAAACGATGTTTTTTTGTACCCATCACGAACAAACGATTTGCGTTTTTTTCTTCATAGAAAGACTCACCTTACTCGTGGCGTTGCCATTTTCTTCGGTACAGAAAACTGGGCGACTTCGAGAACCACCACCGCACGATACGCTGCACTTGCTCCACTCGCCTGTCAGCCACCTGTGCATAAAAATTCAAAATCTTAGAGAACTGCGTTGAAAAAATACTTTGTAATAGTTTGAACACAATTAAATTGAAATATTTTATAGTTTATTTGTCGTACTTATCATACTAAACTCTGATTTTGAATAATTAAAATTATTGAAAAATAGTATTAATTAAATAATTTAGGCAATTATTCACTAATAAAAGTTTTTTTATGTGTAAATATTTCAATAAAAAATCAATTGACTTAAGAATTCTTTTGTTCAAGGCATTAAAATTTCTCCATGCTCTACGTGCAACGATAAATTTATTCAGTGTTCAAAAAATGCAACAACTATTGCCACTGATATAATATCTAGTGCATTGCTTGCCTCTGAAATGTACAAGTAATTGTTTCTTTTTTACTATCTAATCATTTTTATAATAATGATAGAACAATGATTTTTATTCATTGATACAAATTTGTTTTTATCAACATTTTGATATAAATATATATTATTAAACTCCCCGTTCATGCCTCTAGATAAAAAATGAGTATATTTGTAATCAAGCTAGAATATTACGAATGTCTTCTTGGTTAGCAATTTGTGGGTATTGAAGCAAAAGTAATAACTTTCAACATTTTTAATTAACTGAGAGACTATCACATTTTCAACTCCCCACTTCATACAATAAAATAGTTGAAAGCTTTCAAACGGTACTGCATACACAATTAAAATGTCTAAAATATTAATAATTTTTACTAATTAGTTCATGATATAAAAAGGAAAATATCAATGTAAAAATTCTTCATGATTTTTTTATATCATATGAAATTTCAATCTATTTTGTTTTATACTGTGAATTTACATTTTCCGACTAATTAATATTTCAGTGGCACTTGATCTTTCAATTACAAAATTTTGTGGCGAGAAGTTAAAACAGATTAATTTTATATTTATTTAAAATCAAGTTGCAATGACACAGTTTTAAAAATGTCTAATTTGATAGTTTTTCTCCTTGATTGTTGGCAATTTTTTCTCATATTATGTTTATAATCGTGTAGGTCTGAATTTAATGAAGATGTTAATTAAAGTCAGTCTCTTTTTGGGTCAAGTCTCGTTTGACATCAAATTGTTTTTCGTTCATGACTGAAGAAACGAAGTTGAGTAGAAAATTAAATTATTAAATGTAGTTTCCCGTAACATATAGCCGAGCTTAGAACCTATTGTGAGCTTTCTTAACAATGACGCAAAGAAACGTGTATGAGTCTGGTGAATCAAAGAGCACACACATAACTTATGTCGAGTCTCTATTGAATTTCGCCGTGTGCAGAGTTTTTCTGCGCCGAAAGAAGGCTTATATCACGTTTGCATTCAGTTATCGGAGTCCCAGCTTGTTCGCTTTCAATAAGATATCTAGCTCGATCGCAACAGCACGTAAGTACGTGTATGCGGCTGTAAGAGTACATATATTTTTCTCTCTCTCTCTCTACCTCTTTTTTAGCTTCATATAATTCAACAAGAGATTTAAGTTTACTTTTCTGCGTTTCTTTTGGTTCGATAATTTTTGTCTTCCAGACCACGAGCTTTAACCGATTCCATGCAAGAGTCGAATTTTATTCCTTTAAAATAATTTCTACAACGAAGATCTCGTTAAGTTAAACCAGCAGCGACTCGTTGGAGTCGGGAATCAAAATCGTTTTCGCGTCTTTACATGCACGTGTGTATATCGTGTGAAAGAAAAAATTTGCCAGTCGAGTCGAGACGCATCTATCGAGATTCGAGAAGACGAGAACACACGTCACTTGAGATGGTGCACTTGCGCATGATACTTGCATGCAGCCACATATTATATAACCTACATGGCTCGCAGTGCATCGTCTGGCTACTAGAGGCACTTCCGTTTTTTGACGCCAACGTCACTGTCTTCTTTCTCTTCTTCAGTCTTGCCAGTGTCTTCGGACATATGCAAGGGAGCGTATGCGAGCGGGGAAGGGAGGTGGTGGAGGCGAGGGCACGTGTTATTTTCAAGTCACACGCTCTTGCTGCACGCATACTTTAAAACGAGAATACTTGCGTTATTGTCCCTTGCGCGCACATGCACAAGGGAGAGCTACAGAAGAGCAGATAATGTCCACGCGTACGTGCAGCAGCTTCAAAAGATGTCACTTGCTTGCTTGGCAACGAAAAAATAAAAGGAAACTCGTAGCAAAGGGGGCTCTTTTTTACTCTTTCACAGAGAAACGAGACACACTGCAGTACGCGTTCTGCAGTCGAATATAGTCGAATGGATGCGTGGCTTTATAAAAGTACTTTAATATATTCAACTTTACTGGTGAAGTTATAACAGTTGCGTCTTCAAGTAGTCGCAATCGCATTGCTCGGGTGATTGCGTGACCTATCCTGTTTGTATATTGACACGTTGAAGTCGTTCGAGATTACATTTCACACGAATTGACATCCATCCCTGCTTAGTATCTCTATATGTTAAATTCGAGATTACAAAGATCGCACTGCGCACTTATTTGTTTTTAAAATGTAACTGCAACTTTCAAAACATATGATTGATGTTAAATTAGTGATCTGGTCAAGATTTATATGTGATCGCACTTGAAATTCATCGAGCTTATCGAATCGTATTAATGGTTATTATCATGGCAATTCACTTCAAGTACAGGTATGGGATACTAATTAGCTGTATAGTTTGGTCGTAGACTTTTGGGCGCTGCAGCATTACTGGCTTTTCCTATAAACAGGCGCGTATCGAGAAGCTTAATAATAATTAAGTCTAATCAGCCAAAACAATCTAGACATTCGCTCGGCCTCCGTAAGCACGATGCACTCTTATCTGTTGATACGTGCAGACTCGGCAAGCGCGTTCGTTTTCACGTAAACTCTCGAGTCACAAGTAGTTAGGCTCAGCGAGCAGTCTGGCACGCCTCTGCACAGTTAGCGCGCGTGCGACTCGTCACGTTTACGCGTGTATATATGTATAGAATATATATAGTATAGAGCAAACGATCCACGTCCATGCCTTTGACTGCTCGTCGTTGGCTACTCACTGAATCCGGTATGAAAAAACGAACGAGATTTAATTGGCGAGAGTCGAATTAACGAGTGCCCGCCGCGCTAAAGCAATTAAAGACGATTTAACGAGAGCTGCCGCGCCTGGCCAATTGATTTATTAGCGACGCGAAGCTGCGCGTCGTACGACGCAAGATTATTCCTGCGTATGTAGCGCTGCGCTGGTCATCCGTGCGAGCTCGTCACGCGGGCTAATGCGTACGCGTAATGCGCGTGACCGACTGGAAGGAGCTAATTTAACTTATTGCGCGATGAGTGCGCGCCGCGTTATATGACGCCGACCTATATACATGCGAAAGCACTGCTTATAGGTGGCGAACTCAGCCAAAGGATGGCTTTTGTAATTGATATCGAGCGAACACGAAGGGAGAGTGGGGTGGAGAGCGGACGAGAGGATGAGATAGCTGCATGGTGGGGCCGCTCTATACGCAGTGACGCTTCCGAGCAGCAAACGAGAGATGCTACCGCATACGTTTAAATTTTAATTGGCTCATCGATTCCTTCCGCTTCTCTTTACTAGCGTACCGACAACGTAGCCTTTAGCCGCCTCGAGCCATCTGTTATTATAGCTGCCGAGTCTTTATAGACTTACTTTCAATTAGACATATTTTCAGCCACCCCGACCCCCTTATCTCGAATCCGAGGCTTTGTCGAATTTTCTTTTGAAGCTTCCATTGTGCCGACTCTTAAAAACGTTATTAATTCTCCTTCTTTTCTTCTTCTTTCGCTTGCTTCGAGGATTAACATTTTCCATTCGCAACCTTTATTAATCGTTATTTGACTAAGCAGTGAAACGTCAAATGTTTCTTAGAGATAGAATTATACAATTTTTTTCTTCATTAAAAAAAAAGAAGCTCTCGTTGAGTAGCAGCGTTGGGTAGATATATTTGAAGCACATGACGAGTAAGCGCGAATAGTGTATAATGTTTCTTGTTTTTAGCTGATTTCTTTTTCTTTTTTTTTTTTTTACAGTTTTCAAAAAAATACGTTTAACCGTGCTATTTCGTTGAGCGCTCAACCACTCTTTTAGCCTATTTAATGGCTCGCTTAGACTCCAACGTTGAAAGCTTGCGCGCAGTACTCAGTTGTACATTCTATCCATCTCCCGGTCTTTCCCTTTCTACCCCTCTATCTCTCTTTCTCTCTTTCTCTGTTCCTCCCTTTTTTATTCGAGCGCGCGTCCAGGCTTACTTTCATGAACTTTTGGCTGCTATGCTCAGTTTCACGAAAGCTTTACACCCTTTTCAATGATTCAGCTGATTGCCTCGATTCTCGTATTTATGAGCGCGATACACAACTCGTTTCACGACTCGTTGAAAATTAAATTATCACAATGAGAACATTTCCGGCCGCTTCATTGAGTAGCGTTTGGTACGACGTCAAAGTCAAATGTTTTGAGACTACTCACTTTGTTGAACACGGAAGAGTATTGCACGGCAACAGAAGCTTGTCGGGCTTTGATTCGGGTTCACACATTGAATTATCGACGATTTTGCTGCTTGGTCCAGTTGATTTGCACATAGGCGTTACAATTTTGAAACCTGTTGATAATTTAATGCACATGGTAAGGAAAAGGTTTTCAAGTAAACCAATTACATATGTTGTTTACATACCTCCTCCGCATGATTCAGAACACGCTGACGTCGATTCTAAAGTCCAAGCATATTTACTGTCGCACGTCGAACCGTCGCCACCGCAAATTCCGCAAGCGTCCTTATTTTTATTGCTACCAACTTTGAGGTCACAGCCAACTCTCTGAATAAACAATAATCGTTAACAAAATATTTAAATGAATGGAAATTATCGAAATTCACACAACATATGAGAACGTATTCATAGTAAAATTACGTTATTCCATGTTCTTTCAATTGATGTAGAGAATTATGTTTTCGTATTTTTGAATAAAATATCTTTACCTGGCACTCGCCGTTGATGCAAACATCATGACTGTCAGGATAGCACTTGGTACCATCTTGAACTTTGTCAGCCAGTTGGGCCACGATCGATTCGGAGGACTCGGTATATTCTTCAGCGCTGCCAAGTTCACCGTTCACCAGAACTCTTTCGTCAGCCTTACGCGCTGACGAAAGAGGAGAAATATTATTCTGACGTTCCCCACGACAGATTAATGCACAAGGCCTTGAGGGATCGTAATAAGGATACCATTTGAATAATTGCTCGCTGTAGGGCCTGTTGTCATAACTTGCGCACTGCTCGGCTCTTGGGTCCGTTGGCGTGCTACACGGCTGGAATACAAAAAAACAAAATTAATTTGAATAATTACTCATCGATTCAGTTTTTATATATTTTTTTAACAAAATACTTGAAGTTTTCTTTTCATTTATTTCTAATATTTCAAACCTTTGTTAGTTACAGTTATCATGATTTTGTATAATATTGATTATAAGGATTTTTAATTTATCTAGTAATTTTAATTAGACACCTAAAGTAATCAAATAGAGACTTATAAAAATATTTCTGGCTTGAAGATTTCATGCAAAATTTGGGTTAGTCTATTCACAGTTGCCTTAATTGGAAATTCTCCGAATATTTTCCCAAAACAGGAGCATGAATAGCGCTCATTCAACAACGTAGCCACATTCAAACTTTGGACTGTACATTTTTGAAAGCAGTGGCAGCAGTTGCAAATAATTAGTTGTGCCACCTATATGTATGCTTGCGGAGCAAGTCTATTGTTTATAAGTCTTAGCTATAATTTAAAATGTAATTGTCAACTAGAAGCTCGTTGGGCGAACTGAGATGCGATTTTCATCAAAATTGTGAGTTTAGACTATTACTTTCAGAACAGAAATCGTAATTTATCCTTAACATTCAATTGAATTGGAGTCGAAAAAAATAATAATACATGAGTCAGTTATTATGATAACAGAATTAAAAGATATTTTCCAGCTTTCCCAGAACCAAGTATATGAAGAAATGAACTTATTGTCTTTTGTTCATATAAATTATAAAGACACACTGAGCCTAATTTTTTTCGCAACTGTAATTGGTCTGAGAAACGGTTTGAGAGCAAAAATAGCTTGTTCACGCGTCTGCAGCGTGTCACTAATGTAAATACTAGCCAAACCATAGTCTCTGTTCCCGTTTCATCTGGCTCTTCAGAAGCAGCTTTTCTACTTCTCTGATCTTGCTCTTCTTCCAGTCCAGCTCAGCAGAATCTTTTACAAAAGACTGGTGAAACGAACTGAATGCACGCGCACCGTATCGTAGCGCCCGTGCGTGACAGCTAGCTCTTAAGCCATACGATTTTTGCTTTCTCTTTTTTTTCTATCTTATGCAGATGAATTTTTTAAAATTGTTACGTAGCTTTGATGTAAATCACTATTTTCTCGATGCCGAAACTTATTTGTTTTACCTTTAGATGAAGGCATTTTTCTTCTCTCTTCTATAGTAATTGACGAGATCTATGATACATACTCGATGTTAATGTCTCGAAATATCTCGGAGTGATTGGCCCATATTCCACTTTATACAACGTTTTACAATGCCATATTTGTAATGAACACGTGCAAACGTGATTTGTTTAAATTTTTTTCATAAAAATAAAGCGTTCGTTCTCTTTTCTTGGGTTTAGTAACTAGCTTTGTCAGTCAAGTTCTGATGAATGAGAGAAATTTTTCCTTTTTAAAACAATTTTATCTTGGCGTAATGTTATGATGAAGCTGTAACAAACGCGTCTGACAAAAAAAATCTTTGTTTGAATCTTAAAAAATATAAACTTCAGAGCATTATGAGCTATTGTTTTTTTACCTCCCCTTTCGTTTGTACTTTCCGCGCGCTATCTGAAAGTCTTTGTTGTCACTTTACCGAGAAATCGGACGCTTTTTAATCAAGCAAAATACTGGACTTGGAAAAATCCTTTGTTTTATATTGGCGTGAAAATTATTTTTGAGCTTGCAAAAAAATTAATACTCGAAGTTTCTTTTACACCTGAATTTAACTATATAATTAAAAAAATGTTTATTTCTTACTTATAAGTAAGACATCTCTTCATATATAATATGAATATGAAAAATAATTTCAACTCAGTGTTTGCTGCATTGGATCGTTCTCAAGGCGCATGCCATTAACTATCACAAATGAATAGGTCCACCGAGGAGCTTAGTTGTTGAACAAGTGTTGGGTAGCTTCTGTCAGTGTATGTGCATGTATGTATAAGAAAACGTATAGCCATTGTTGGAACGTACAATTGTGACCTGTTTTTCTCCGCGTGCACATCCAATGTTGGCTTAGACCATCATTGAGCTTTCGCTGACTGCTACTGTGATATAACTGCCGGAGCCTCGGCAAATCCCTGCACGCACAGCTTCTGTTACTGTTGTTCGTTCAACTCGCGTTCACCCTCGTCCCCTTTTTCATTCTACCTTGAACATATCACCGCGTTCGATGTCTGTAAATTTTGCTTCACGTGTATCCCGTTCTTATTTTAGGTGAGCCAATCGAGCGAATTAGTAAATTGCAAAAAAAAGGTTCAAATATGTTTGGAGAGCGTAATTAGGGAAAAAAGATGAAAAAAGTTAAATAGAAGCAAAGCTAAATTCAAGTAAAGGCACAACGTTAGAATTAACAGCTGAACGCGTTGTCAGGGTGTGTAGCGTGCCCGTGCACGATGGTTCGACTGCATAAATGAGGTTGTACGCTTCGTGCGGATACCAAAGGTCGCTTTTCACCTCTCTATAAAATGCCATCAATCACGAGCAGGTCCAATCAGAGAGGTTGATCAAAAATGACGGCTCATAAAAAAGCTTCGGTGCGTCTATCCCCCTCTTAATGCGATGAATTCGCAGCTGTAGGCAGGTATTCGGTAAAATGCGTCATTCAAGGGAATGCACAGTAATCACACGTAACGTGCTCGTTCTCACGAGCTTACGAGGAATGAAAACGAGGCAATACCTGTGCAACAGCAGCTGTAAGAACTTTACGTTCACTGGCGACACCCCCAGCACGACCTTCTTTTGTCATTTTATTTTTCAAAGCTCCCTGTGTCAAGGTTCGCTTTTTACGAGAAATTTCTGTGAAAGACTTTAATTTTCACCTCGACTATTAAACTGTACTTTCAATTCGCCTCGAACTTTTCGTTAATAGTTGACATGTTCCATTTTAAATGTTCAAGTGTTGTCTTGACACGCTAATTTGTTGCTAAACTACAAATGAGATTTCTAAACAACTAATAAATCTTTGAGAAATATTTTAAAGTACCAAGTTTTTATGAAGTGAACAAGTGCGATAAAAGTAGCTAATAACGTATTGGAAATTTATGAGCTTGCTATTTAAATGTATTTTTTGGTATTATAATATAAAATCATTCACGCGTTATTTAGAGTCACAAGGCAATAATGTTTACATTAATAGAGTATGTTCATAAGTGAATCCGATAGGCAGATTTCAAAACGAGGTCAAAATGCCTCTGTTATCCCATTTGCCTGCTTCTCCACTTCAAAATACAATGTGCTACCAGATAAAATAGATAACCCAATTATACCCAGTTCCGCAATTATCATATGTTGACTGTATTGTACGTTCCTGCGCCATTGAGCTTCATTTAGGGGTATTAATTGAAACACGGATTTACAAACATGGTGCTGGAAACATAAATAATGTCGAGAAATACTTCAAACGGATTTTATGCTATTTTATCAACTTTTTTCAAGTAGAATATATACACTGCAAATTTTGGTTCATTAAAGTCATTTATTTGATAAAAATAAATTTAATCACTTTCTGATTCAACGTTGCAGTAAGATTTTGATTAATACCTGTTAGAATTTCGTAATCATTTATTTCTCAAACTTTAATGAAAACATATTATTTATACAACTTACATCTAGAACCATTCAGGTGCTTTAATGATCAAGCTTTGAATTCTGTGATTGTACCATATGAAAATTCTAGTCTAATGTGATCTCTGCATCAGCATACAGTGATAAATAAGAAAAGAGGAAAGCACTCGAGCGCGCAAAAACTGTCGAAAGTTGGCAATTGCATGAAAGTACAGGACATATTTTGATTCTGAAATATTTGCATGAAGCATCTCTTTATGCAAATGTACTCATGCACGTTTGATTCTCGATCTATAAATGTGGGTCAGTCTTCTACGGTTGTGTCAGACAAAGCAATTCTTTTGACTTACACCATAATAAAAGTGTCCAAGTACTTGTACGTAGTAGGAATAAATGTGCAAAAAATAATAATCAAAACGATAAAGGCTCGATTTTCAGTATCGTATAAATTCATGAAGAATGCCGTGTCACCGACACGTATGTATGCGGCAAAAATCCGTTGAGTCATTGATACAGCAAAACGAAAAAGTTTGGGTAGGGTTTCCATTTTTCTTGACGAGTTCTCATATTGAAACATGGAACAAAACGTTTCTTCGGGAAAGTCGTAATCGAGTCTGGCGCGCGAGCTATACGCGCACACTTAGTGCAGCCACGCGTACATTGCTGCACTGCGCCGCGCGAGTTGGAGTTAAGAATCCATGTCTGTAATAATCCGCAGCCCGAGCAACAACATCACGCGAGTATACACGGCAAGTTACACGTAGACTTGCAATTTACAGGGCTGTTATAAGCCACGAGAAGTTTGCTTTAGTTATATACTGTACCTGTAGGAGAGAAAGGGAATACTGCATGGTACATTGCGACGTGTGTTTCTCTCGTTCCTTAACACTTACAGTATAAGGAGAGAGAAGGCAAAGAAAGATGCTACCATTACTAATGATTGTTACCACGCTTCTATGAATACATATAATTTTAAGTCCAAATGCATCTTATTTAATCAAACATAAGTAGTTGGGCGAGTAAATATAACTTATACCAACCTGTAAGTTGCAAATTTTATACTTGTAATTCCAAGTTCTGCCTTTGCAAGGTTTACGACGACATCGCTTTTGTTGTCTCGATATTCCCCCTCCGCAAGTTCTGTAACCAAAGAAATAACAATTACCAAATGTATAATTATAATTATCAAATGAGTGAATAATAAAAGTACAGCACCGCTAAAACTACCGAACAATAATATTCTTGTGAGAGAAAATGAGGCAGAAAAGTCGAAGGATTTGTGGTGACTCGAGCAAAAAGTATGCGACTTCACAACCAAGCGCACGACTTTTTTGCACTCCAGGAGGAATATATGATCCTCGTGGATCAAAAAAAGTCGTAAAAGAGAGAGAAAATAAAAAAATGAACGCACTATGTATATATGCTGGCCAAAAACACACGCACATATAGCAGCACAAGAGCAGCGACTATATAGCCGGCGAGATCGATGGATATGTACGAAGCTTAAGAGCTAGATCGTAAAATAGGCGTTTCCGTGTCCAAACTTATAAAGCTCATAAATTAGCTCAATGCAGCGCTAGGCACACATTGAACACATTGTGCCGGAAGCAAGACCACCTTGTAATCGGCTCGAAACTTGTCATCCGGACAAACTATCATTGCTCTGTAAGAAGTGAGAAGCAGCTTGTGCGAGCGGAGCAAAAGTATTGCCCAGGGATCGGAAGAGAAAAATGTCCGAAAACGCGGTTTTATTGAAAAAAATTGACGTGGTTTGTAGCAAAAACTTTGGAAATTTTGACTGATCGCCATTTTGCGAAAACGCTCATTATTTGATCTTCAAATTTTTTTCGATCTTTTAACACGTTGTTCACGAAAACTGTTCTCTTTGCTCGCGAGTAATACAAAAGATCTCAAGTGCTGCTGAAGAATTACGTGCAAGACGATACGTTGTAAGTATCCATCTCATAGCGAAACTAAGTGGATTTTTAAGCCTATGAATAATAATGACAATTTTACAACTCCCTGGCGGCATTTCACGTAGAAAGAACTGGATCTAATCTAGTTTATGGCTTCAAAAGATTAATTAAAATTATGGTACCTCATTGCAGAGCTAAAGAAAATATTCTCATCGCGTTCCCTTTTACACTGACGACGAAAGTACTCATTTGCATTACGAAAGTCACAGCGAAATATATTAAGAACTAATTCCAGTAAGTGTTGTATAAAGTATTCTTTTAAGATAGCGAAAGATCAAACATACGTCATTTTTATACGTTAACCAAATCAACGATTTTTAAATATCACGATTTAATATTAAATAGAGTGATATAGTTTAAGTGGGAAATGATTATATACTTGAATATTGTAATATTGATGAAATAAAATTATGATATCTTACCGTGAGCAAGGCGACCATTCTCCAAAAGCAGTACCCTGAAACATGATCAAGTATTTTAATTAAAGCTAGATTTTACGGAAATAGTTTTGAGATTACATGTGAAGTAACAAATTGAAAATTCAACATTCATTGCAAAAGAAGAAATTTATTGATTTATTTCCGGAGTATAATTTTATTATTTTTATTTATCCTTGTCATCTTGAACATTCGAAGTCGTATTGATTTTCAGAGCAAAATCTACTTGGACTGAATTAGCTTTATTCGCAAGTTCTCGGCTGCAAAATTAGATTACACGAAAGTACTCGATCACGATGAAACTGACGAAAGCTTTATTATTCTATAATTCGCACGTTTAAACGTGTGGATTGAAGAAGATAAAAAAATCAGGAGGAAGGTGATCCATTCAGTAATTTGAAGATAATCCTCTTAAATGTAAATCGTCAGAAATGTCACCCTGGCATAGCATTCTCATCATATCATGATTAGGAGCTTCAAATTGTACTCACGATGTCCGCTCATCAATAACAGCAATGAATCGTTAATTTTAAGAATTTAGCACACTGTGTCTGTGCAATATTTATACTCATAATTGGATAAAAATGATGATCAAGAGTTTATAGAATTTATAGTGTCATTCACAACGAGGACGTTTGCGCAATTATAGGGTAGCTCGAGCATGATTGAGAACCTATATGTTTGCTTATGCGACAATCAAAGTGCGTAAACATTTGCAGAAGGTTACAGCCAGTCTATTCAGATGTGTATGTGCCATGTATTGGGATGTAGGCCAACGATCAGCTTCAAGAATACCTCGGCAAATACGTCCCAATATGAACTAATTCTTGATGCATTATTTTTCCTACTTTCAGTTTTACGCTCAAATTCGGTTTATTGAATACACTGAAGTTTTCTGGGCATTACGAAAGAATAACATCCATTTTTAGCTTAATATATTGACAAATCATATGGTGACAAAGTTTTTTCATTAATGTATATAATTCGTTATTTTGACAATCTTTAAGTAAAACAACACTTTTTAAGATCAATGATCGTGCCAGTTTATATGTTTAATCCGTGCTTCCTCAGTAACGATTAAAAGTAAAATAATAAGTAGCTTTATTACCAGCATCACATAAAAAGAATAATAGCTGATATTTCAAAATTACATTAACCTGGATTGTGGTGGTATAGAAAGTTTACAAGAAGTACAAAACGCGTACATCCATTCTGAAAACACATACTAGAAGACAAGGTGAGCAAGCGAGAAGCAGTGAAATCGGAGGATTTCAATTTCTAGCCAATCTAAAATCAATCTTAGTTCAGCGAAGCCTCGTTTCGAAGGAAAGGGAGGGAGTGAACAGAGAAGAAGAGTCGAACGCTGCATCAGAGTTTTTCGGATAGCGAAAGCGAGAAAGAGAGGCAGAGGGTGAAGAAGAGCATGAAGGAAAGAGCATTTCGAGGTGTACCCAACGATCGGATTTAAACACAGCCCTCTGTAAGTCTGCATTATTCAAACTTGGTCTGGCAAGTCTTCCGACTCTTACGCTATTTTCCTGAGGTTTTCTTATCTCTACGCCTTGCCTTTCCTTTCTGCTCTCCTCGCACGAATGCATTTCTCCTTCACATTTTTTAAGAAAGTTTCAAGAGGTCAATTCTATCTCCGTTTGCTAAAACAATCCTTCATTCGCTTGAAGCTTCGACGCTTTGTAATCGTCACATCAAACGTCCATAGATAATGATAAAATAATAAATAAATGGAAGAGAGATCTTCGTCTCTCCTCCCAGTACGTACACTTTGGGTCCATTGTGCCAAAAAGTAAATTAAAATACCTCGAAATTTTGGTTTTTCGTCGTTTTTGCACTAAGCATTTTCTGATGAATTTTTTGTCAAATCACTAAATACAAGTGAATTTCATAACGCCGATAACATATTTTGGAGTTTTTTGAAAGCTTATAATTTACTTATAACTTCGTTTTTCTCGTTTTTTCTCTACTTTGTTCTCCCTATACATTATGTATTATGGGGTAGCTTTCTATATTGATGAAGCAAGTTGAAAGTTCGAATTCTCCAATGCAAATAAAGCTGCGGCAAGTTTCACGCCAATGCATTGAAATTTTTTGTTAATGCTCTGTTCCACTGAATCACTTCTCTTCTTGCTTCCATTTTCACCCTATCATCGATTTAAGATCTTTCTATGGATGTTTTTCATCATCCAGCGAGCGATCAAATTCCTAAGTAGCGAACGACGCGATTCTGCATTATTCAATGCTCTAAAAGGCACGTCGACGTTCGTTTCAAGATTTCTCAACCTTCTCTCACCCTTTTTCTCTTCTTTTCAACTTGCTTTTCGTCATTTTCACCATATCGGTAACTGTTGGGGCTCTTTGGCGGCTCGGATTGACGAGCTTACAGATTTTATCGTATACGCGAGCAGGTGTCAAACCAGCAGTACATCGCTTTTCTCTATCTCGTTCCCTACCTCGATCTCTTTTGTATGTGTGGTCTGAGGTTCGATTTTCACGAGGCAAACAGCAGACTTCCAAATTATTGAGTGAGCAACAGTATATTTGCTAATGGAAGCATCAAGAGCATCGACGAAGCTTTGGACTACTTTCGGCAAATCCTCTTCTACCGAATGTAAGGAGATCTTTCTATCTCTGGCTTTCAAGCTCTTTCGAAAGTGTGCATGATACACGATAAATCGTCAAAATGTCATTAAAAATATCTCTGAATTGGAGTTCACTCGTCTATTGAATGATTAATCGATAGGTAACTCTCATAAACTTTTAAATTCCAAGCTTTCGTTTAAAATTTAACATGAAATGAAAAAATTTTTTCGTAAAATTTATCGCGAATAAACGATAGTAAAAAAAAAAAAAATGAATTCATATTCTTGAAAGATGCTCAAGTATCAACGAGCTGTTATTGAAATCTCCAACGTTTCATATTAAACCGGCAATTGAAAGTTCGGTAAGATGGTAAAAGATCTGCGATCTGAAAGTTATCCAATTAAAAACGTGAGTTGCCTGAAATTGGAAAACCATTATTGAACAAGTTATTTTCAAGAGTATCGAGTACCGAACAGGTGTATTTTCAAATTGAAAGTGTAAAAAATCTGCAATGATCACAATGGATAACATTCTTACTTGCTATAAAAAAATCTTTCCAATAACAGTCTTTTATTGTTGGTATCTACGGTCTGAAATATTTTCCTTTCATTTTCAAGCGTAAAAGTTCAGCTTCAATGTTATAACTTCATAACAATATGTATCTTTTAAACTGCGTATTTTTCAAAGATACATAAGTATCAAAACAAAAGGTAAATGTTTCATCCCAAGTACCTATTAGCAATAACTAGAATATGTACAGGATGAATTATGTAGCAGATGTGATCGTGCAGCAGACAAGTTTAAGTGTAGAAATGAACGTGAACAAATAAGTTGTAGGTCGTATGTGTTTTTGAATATTATGAAATGTAGACAACAAATTCTCGAGCAATTTGCTGGAGAGGATTTTCGTATATTGCATGTATTACGCGATGCGATGTAATAACGCTTGAGGTTTAGTGCAGGCTCTGTACTCTCGTCTCGCTTCTCTCTCTCTCTCTATCTCACTCTATACTCGGAGCATCGAGAGCTCATGAATAATTAATGTGTGCACCTCTTCTCACCCACCCATTCGTTTTCGCCTGGCTGTATAGGTACTGTAGCGTCGTCGGTCTTCTTCCTGCTTTCCTCGCGTGTACTTGTATATTTGTATATACATATAGCGTATACGTAGACACGTATCTGTGCGATATCAATATGTGTATATGCAGACACCGCGTTCATCTTCTTTAGTTCGCACAGTGAGACAGTCTTGGTGCACGAGGCTCGAAAGGAACAAAGCAACTACGACTAAAGGCGCCGAGGTGTGTCGTACAATATTTCGTCATCAAGAGTGCAGAATTATAAGAGGCTGGAGGTAGAGAGACATATATCGCTCGCGCGCGCTTATGAACATTTTGTCACCAGTCGCTTGTGCTCGTCAGCACGATTTCTGGAGCATGCTTTGCTCGCGTTTGCGTGACGATTAGCGTGCGGTCTCTCCACCTTAACCGATTCGTCTTTTATGTTTTCAACTCAACTTTTGTCGGTTCAATACAGTTTTAGTTTTAGCCCGATGAAAATTTCGATTATTTTATCCAATAATTTAACTTTTTGAGGAGAATAATAGAATTGAATCAAGGACTAAACATGCAACTTGTTATGTACCACATGTTCATGTTTAGTCAGCACTTTTTAACACCTCGCGAGAATTTTAAAATTTCACTTATAATGTCACTAGAACACAAGAAAAAAACGTTGCTTGAAC
Organism: Trichogramma dendrolimi; assembly: GCA_034770305.1. Classification (NCBI taxonomy): domain Eukaryota; kingdom Metazoa; phylum Arthropoda; class Insecta; order Hymenoptera; family Trichogrammatidae; genus Trichogramma; species Trichogramma dendrolimi. The sequence goes on along the minus strand of JAPMIB010000008.1, from coordinate 1,233,886 downwards.
TTTAATATTTAAAAAATAATAAGTAACAGTGTCTAATACGTATGTTTGTCTTTAGCAGATGGGCCCTTTATTACTGTATCTGTACAAGCAACAATAATCTTGCAATATCTGCACAAGTATCAAAATGAAATATCTTAAAAGATGCTGCAAAGGTAAGTTTCAAGACTACGAGTGTGATCTTCACAGCGAAAGGTCTGTAAACGCATGCAGTTTTTCATACATACAAGCCAATGCAAATATTCTTAAAATGCTTCAAGAAAATATTTTTTTTGCTTTAAACCTTATTACTACGGTGAAAAATAGCCTTACAATTGTTGAACTAATATCAGGTCGAAGAGTCATCCTCAATAACCATGCAATTGGTTGTGCTTTTTAAGTAGTACAAGTCTATAAATAGTCTGTCATTATTGAGAAATAAATGGAGCGAGTGAACATTTTCTCATCATCTCGATTCAATGCCTTACTAGTAATGCTGTAGAGCATTTTAACATTACTTCAGTTGCTCTGTCTATTAAATGATCCGATTACTTCATGCGTGTATTAAATTGCAAAATACCCAACATTATCTTATAGGTAGAAAAGTAACAAAATTTAAAATCTTGTCTAAGAGTGTGTCTGATTCGACAGCGGTGTACGTGTAATAAGCTTTTGCAACTACGTGTTACACGTGTAGCATACACTTCGAAATAAGTTTTTGCTTCTCATCTGCACTGAGAAAAATTTTTCTTTACATTTGGGAAATACTTTCAGTAACGCGCAAGATCTTCAAAGTAAGCATGTCTACATAAATCCATAAATGCAAATAAAATCGAGCCTCTAGTGATTTGCACGAAACTTGAATGTAAGTCTATAACGCTTGTTCGAGCGGAGATTTTGGGGATACAGATACGTATCGAACTGTTTCCACGAACGATTCAATTTAAGGCTTTTGTAAATCAGTAAATTGAGAGTTAAAATAAAGTTTGTACTAAATTCCATTTTTTGAATTTGGAGTGCAAGCATCTAAACCCTATAATAAATATTGAAATTTGTTGATGTTACTTACAAAAAAATTCTGAATGTTTTATGTTATAGGTATAAGTCTTCGCTTTTTTTAATGAAAAGATATAGCGACTTTCAAATTTATGAAAAATGTACAATTTGAGCAATGAAGACACCTTTAACTTAGGAAAAACAATGTACATTTAATCACTTGGAAAATATTTTCAGCTTATTTTTTTTTTAAAAAAATATTCATGGATATGTGCCAAAATTCAAACAAAGATGGCATCGATAAATCGCATGCTGCAGTTACTTTATATACCTGTATACAGTATCGTATACTACCCAATACTTTTCAAGTCGTCACAGCACGTGTATGCACTTGTTTATATACGACGAAGCTTTTTGCTGCGCACGCTAAAAATGAGACGCATTTTAACTACCGATCGTTTCCTCGTGCACGACAAAAATTCCAAACGTGCCGCGCTTCACGCACATTTCCCATCTATTCGACGATAAACTCCTTGCGCTATTTCAAATCTTGTACGACTTCCCCTTATCTCATATACAAGAAAAACTGAACTTACAGTTTCTTTTGCCTATGTTTATTCAATACGGTCGAAATTTTCAAAATTCATTCTGACGCTTTTCTACAGAGTTTTATAAAATAAAATAAAAAAACATACATAGCCGTAAAATTTAAATGAAAACATTTTTTCGTCGACCTGTGCGACTCTCATTAGTAGCATACAAAGTAAACTTTGTGGCCTTAGAATCAAGTTGAGCTGTGCGTCGCGTGCATAAAATCGTGCTCAAGGATGACGCTACATTTACCAGACTTGTCGTCATCGTCGTTGCCACCGTTGCTTTCTAAAGTATCCACTCTTCAACGACATTGCTACTGTAAGCTGCGACCTTGCATTTAAACCTTACCCTAAACTTGAAGAAAAATTTCTTACAGCACTACCTATACACAAATTTTTAAGGGTGTACATATCTAAGCGAAAGCGATGACAAGGGCTTGTTATGCACGTAGAACGCGAGCAACAAACATGAAAAACCACCCACCTTCGAATTTAAAATATTATTTTCGCAAACTCATGTGTGAAAATAACATTGCTAGCAATCCCATGTGAATAGCTTCGTCTAGTTTTTTTGTCTCGCGAAAACTAGTGCTTGTCAAAAAATCTGCCATTGAGCGAAAAGAGAATAATACCTTGACACTAAAACCTACTGGCATAAGAGTTCGCAAAGTCAATAGGGTATATGATGAGCATGAAGATAAAAAGCCTCAAGTGAGAGTAAACTCGCTCGAGAGAATGACAGAAATATCAAATGGTAAGCAAATTGATGAAAAATTTAACATTTGAAATCAGGACAACTGAAATTGGTCGTTGAATCTATCTTTTTTTTCGTTTAAAAATTCTTTTAAAAATTCCAAATACTTAAAAAAGATTGTGCGCGTGCAGAAAATATTTCTAAACACGAAAGACTTGAAATACATTTCTCTGGAACGGAGAAATAAGTCGGTTGAAGCTGTTAGCAGGCTTGAAAAGCCAAAAACCAACAATAAAAATGTGCGCGACCAATTTGCAAACTGGAGGGGAAAAACACACATGATATACGCAATACACTCGTGAAAGGAATTAAGCGTGTAAACGGGGCTAGAGAATAAGATTTTCCAAGGCATTTTTCAGATTTTTTATTCCGGGAAAAAAAAAGGGGAGAAAAATGAAAATAAAGTGAGCGAGGAATTTATGTTCAACCGACTGCTTGACGATGTTTCGTGAATTCAAGTGAATATCTGCGCATACACGCTATAGGTGGCACAGGTCGTACTCTCCCTCTACGGCAGCACCTTTAGAGAGAAGACTCGTGAGTCATGGTCACTGGACCGCGCAACTTGTGAGCTCGGCGCTCGCGACTCAAGTGTACATCTCCTCAGCATTCGGAGGCTATGCAGAAACTACTCGCTATACAGTTGCTGTAGTCGTTGCGAGGAGTTATACGCTATTATACACCGCTGAGCAGTGTACTCGTGCACAAATAAACATAAATATGAGCGCATTGTCGGCATTGTTAGTCCACCAAGACTTGTCATTTTTAGACAACTTCGTTAGCTTTTCGTACCAACTCAAATAGTCGAAAAATACACCTTTACTAGCCACGAATGACTTGAACCTTAAAAAGTAGCACAAACAACTGTTGACGATTCGTTATGCCACACTGACAATTTGCTGTTTCTTTAATTTTATTTATATTCAAATATAACTCACCTGATTTAATTGATCCGCTTCGTAATTGACTGAATCAGTGACTTCTAAGCTGCCATCGAGAGTGCTGTTGTCGTTCGCAAGTATTCCCGTCAGGAATATCTATAAAAAGATTCAACCAAATTAAGTTCTAAAAATATACTCTAAAAATGCATAACATTAAGTAACAAATATTTGATAAATATAAAATGTCAGTCTCTATAAAACATTAAACTAAAATTTTTCGCGTCCAACTTAATATTTTGATTGGTGATATGCGTGTGTTGTATGTATAATATATGTGAAAATCATATTATTATTTTGTACGTAAACATGCGCTTGCCCTGTTATTTAACGTATAATTTTGCCAATTACGTGTTGTACATACGGCCTCCTACGTAAAACAGCGCGGTTATTTCACTTCATTTAATATAGTGGGTACACAAAGGCTTCGGAGCATTTATTGGATAAAACTATTTTGATGTTCCAACCTAAATCCTTCATATATGTACAGCTAAAAATATGTTATTCAATAATTGAAAAATATATATTAATATTATTTTAGTTTTGTAAGTGTCCTAATTGAACTGGATGCCTTTTGTACTGATTTAAAATGAATCGTGCATTTCTTTATTTTTTTAATACATTACATACATTTTAGGGTATAAGGTTTTTTGGCTAGCTGTACGTCTTAATTTATTCCATGTTTTTTTCTTTTTTATTACATTTTTTCAAATTAAGCGAATAATAGATTGATATTTTTTTAATTAAAAAGATGTGATAAAATGATTACATCGATATTTAAAAAATGCTTAGCATAATTTCATACAGTAAGTTCCCTCAAATTTCCAACGTGTTTCTCTCTCTTTCTCTCTGCTAAACATTCGTTTAGTTAGCAGCTAACACGAGAAAAAAGTTGAACGGCTATTTGCACAGGATAAAAATAAGAAAGGTCGTGTCTTTGAAATAATAACAGACTAAAGAAGAGGTAAAGAAACGGACAGCCGATGAAAAATGGCAAAATAAAGAAGGCGAAGAATACTTGAGTCGACCGAAAGTTAAGATTTTAATGATCAAATATAAGGTGTGTACTTTTGAAGTTTCGGTGCGTGCACGTATCATATTATTGCCGAACCGAGTACCCCTTCGCGCATGAACTGACTGCAGGGATCGTTTTTGATCACTATCGATCGACTTTTATTATTATGTATGTATGTGGCCGTGGAAATAAATTAGCAGGGCGCGGAGAACCATTAATGGTAGAGAAGAAGGCTAAGAGAGCCTAACGTCTCAATACATAAAAGTTGCCACTTGAGGTTTTATTGCGTATATTGGAACAACGACGATGGCGTCGATGAGGACAACGATGTAGTCGATATCGAAAGGAGACCATCGTCTTCTTGCAAGCCGATAAATTTTAATTAATGGAAGCGGCCAATAGTGCATGGAATGCTTACGTGCACTCTCCACTCGACCTCCGAATCTCTGTTTGCTTAAACGAGAAAGTTGAGGAGCGCTCGTTTTATGGAAATAACGAACAAGACCCATCTTGGTTATACTAAAAAATCGGTGTATTTGGTTTGCTTCAAAACATTTTTAGCTTTAGATAGCAGCTATTCGTACGATTTGCATTACGTACTCATCTTATCAGTATCGAATCTTTCAACTTTCTCTTGAAAGAATCGCAGCCACTGCAGAGCGACAAGTTTCAACTAAATTGAAGATTTTGCAACAAAAATAAAAAGCCAAATAATCTTCGAAGATTTACATCGCGACTCCCGTTCTTCTCTTCCCCCTTCGTGCAGCATAAATGAAAGAAGAGTGTCGAGTGAATTCGATCGCACGTATGGTAGCTGCGAGAGCGCGCAACACGGATCCTCGCTTTGTTGCGTGACGCTGCGAATATAAAATTAATTCGACAAAACCCAGCCAGCGCGCGCGCCTGTATATGTGTACACGCAGGCGTAATGCCATTCTTCGGCGAAAAAGGCGTGAGTTAGTAAGCGCGCGGCGTACAAGACTACATAAATGCAATCGAATGTATTTTTATAACGAGCAGGGGATCATCTCGCTTGAGCAGCTTCGAAGACGCATCGACGAAGGCGATCCGGATGGACTATGCGCTTGGGCAAATTATTCGAGAGGCTTTGCATGCGAGCGTGTTTCTCGCTATATAATGCGTCGACCAGCTCTTCTTATTTCTGCAGTTAATCCGGATACAGATAGGTATTTTGCATTGCTTCCTTCAATGTTTCAGTGCTGCAATGTTCCGTCGAGAGTAGCCATCGTTATTGAATTTGCTCAAACAGATCGCTAACTCGACCACATTTCTGAACGAGTTTATCATGATGGAGGCCCATGTGGTAATGCGATACTGCATCGGTATGTGAATTAATTTCTGCAGTTGTTCTGTTGAGGCATTATTTACCAATATTGAATATTGACAAAAGCTGGTAATCTGCTTACAACTGCATTAAGTTTCAGGATGAAATAATACAGATTTAATCTTATCTTTACATTTTTAAATTGCATAGAATCGGTTTTAAATCATTCCTAATGTTTTATGAGGGCTAATACATAAGGCTGAGAAAACAAAAGAGCTGCGTAATTATGGGATAGTGAAACTGTCTATTTAAACTGATAAGTAAGACTTGCAGGGTAATCAGCAGATTTTTTAAACCCGGACTTTCGAGTTTATTTTTTCTCAGATACCGTTCCCTTCTTTTTGGCTGTAACCCTTCGAATGAGGTTGAGAAGCTGCTTTATTTTACGCAACAGCGACGATGAAATCAGTACTTTTTTGTTTTTACTTGAATACCACGCACGTGTGGGTAGAAGGTTATTATAGCCGCATGCATGCTCGTACCTTATGATCAAACCTTTTCGCACTGCACGAGCGGAAGAGGACGAGGGAAGGAGGCCCGCCCAGTAGATACCGCAGATACAATCTCTTTCTTCGGTTCGCCCGGCCCGGCTTTTTCTTTCTCTCCCGCACGGGTCAAAGGTGTTTTGTCCTCCTTTTTTTCTCTCCTCCCGTCGCGTACCTTGTGCACGCGCGAAATTCAAAGCGAACTGCCAAGAGAGTCGAGCCGTCGATTATGTGCGAAGCTGCATACACACTCATGGTGATCTGCTTCACGTACTCCCCTTTAAAATAGCCAGAACACAGTCGTCCCCTTCGCATGTTGTTGAGTAGTATGCGTTTGGCTCGGGGTAACTGCGCGACGACAGAAGAAGGCTTATCCGACTACTGTATCTATTCAGTAGAAGCTGTCTGTACATATAATCTAGTGATAGAATAAAACAATATTTTTTAATAATTTCTGCCATCAAATTTTTAACACCTCCGATCCTGATGAAGAGCGTATATGGATTTTCAATCAACACTACTTGGGAAGTGCAGCTGTGATACGTTTGAAATCTAACTGAATCGATAAGCTAAGCTCAACACTGTCTTTCTCTTTCTGGACATAGAACAAACGAGTTTTTCTGCAATGATGGATAGGAAGATGAATGGTAACGCATGTAATGTTATTTTTCGTCGGATAAATCAGATCCGATTGAAAAAGCTGAATTGACAGTTCGATTAACTCTTTACATGTAGTGCTTTTTTGTGAAATATGAATAAATTCAAAAGTCGAAAATTGTTTTTCAAAACAGCTGCCAAAATCTCAGTTTGATGGAATTCAATTTTTTTTCAAATAATAGACACATACATTTTTGGGAAAAAACGCAGCTTAGAATTACAAAAAGAGTTTTGGAAAAAGTCAAGCGAAGAGAACTGCGTACAAAAGACGAATAGAGCGCACTGAAAAAACAAAATGAAAAAAAAAGCTAGGAGCTCCCCTCTGAGAATCATTTTCCCAAGGTAAGGGGAGAGTGGCTGCTGCATCCGTTCTGTCAGCCGAGCTATGCCACCGCCGTGTGCGCCAGTTTTATGTACATACATCGTGCCAAAGTTGTATTTACCGGTACACATAGAAAGTCTGTGTCAATACGCACTCTTAAACATCTTTTTTCGTCTGCTCTTTCGATGTATACTTTGTTGTACTCGCCTTTCAATTTTTTCGTTTTATTTCTTTAACCGATTCACGGTTCAGTTTAAACTTTACTTAGTTTAGTGTTGGTTTTTTTCTTAAATAAAATTAATCTAAATAAGTTGATTAACAAAGAATTTCATAAATATTCAATACCAATGGTAATTTTTTTCCGTTTATATGTGTCTTTTTTTCTATTATTTCAAAATTATATAAGGTCGAGTTTTATATGTGCCGTCTTCTTCTTTGCGTCAGCTTTCCTATCTTTTCGCACATACGTGTACACAGACGTTTCGCAAATGTACTCAATTTCAAGCACGTACTTTTCCTAAGAACGTCTCAGAAATATATTGAGTTGATCGCTTTTTTCTGATGGAAGCAAAAACGCGCACTTCCAAAAAAAACTTCAAAGAGACATTAACGTAAAAATTCAAATTAAATGAATCACCATGCAAGTTCATTTAAGCCTGAAATTATGCGCGCGCCATTGAAATGGAATTTTATAAGTCAATGAAATTGTAAAAGTTTATAAATCATAGCTAATCACTGTATGATAAATCTATAAATGGTTGAATAATACATTTTGAAACATTTAAATTTATAGATTATTTTTGCTACGAATTGTGATAAGTATGCCGTCTGAATAGAAATACGTAATGGTAGTAAATAAAGTTATGCAATTCAAGGTTTCGAGTGAACTTAGTCAATTTTGACTTTGAGAAGGAATCTTTTGGCGTTATGTGCTTTTAGAAATCCATCTACTTCGACTTGCCAATACATCAGATTACAAACTTTAAAAGAAGTAATCAACTCAACGGAACAGGTTTCTACACCGTGTCAACTGCAACGGTATGAACTCCTATACAGTGTATGTTTTTGCATTGTTATAGTAGAAAAAATTCTTAGGTTGTATATATTGTAGATCTTTATGAAATAAATGGTATTGAACAATCAATGAAATAATTCAAGTACTTATTATTTTGCACGATAAAAAATTAATTATTTGAATGTTTTTTTTAAAACTCATTTCATTGAACGCAATATTTTACTGATGATTCGAAATGTTCTTAATAACAAAAAAAAATTTTAAATAATTGAGTTCCAGTATGACAATGGCGTTAATTATAAAAAAAATATAGTAAAAATAATTAACACAAAAAGTTGGTCGACGAAAAATTTGCAAAGACCGAAGGGTTCTACTTTTTGTTTATCAAGTTAAATAAAAGTTTGATACAAGCTGTCGCAGGATGTAGTCCACATTTTATGAATAATGAAGAGTCATACAACAATGGAGAGGGGCACGAAATTATTTCATTTTGTCGTCGAAAACTAACCATTATCGTTTAAAAAATTAAGTATGAAAGTTTACGAAGTATTGAATCATAATTAATTTGAAATTAGCCTTTGTAATTGAGATTAAATTACCAGTTATTACGCAATGTTTTTATGATAAATTGACATTTGAGAGCTAGGTTTTCGAATTTCCATCGTTACGAAGAAAAAAGGGAAGAGGAAAAAAAACGTAAAAGTTTGCGTGCAGCGCAATGCAGCAGCTATGCGGTTGTGGAGAGGTGCACGGGTCGTCGGCATTGGCACACGATTTATATACTGGCAAATCAGATGTTCTATATTAGATAGAAAGAGAGCGAGAGATCGGCGGCAAGTCAGGAAAGGTCGAAGCGGGGGCGGAGGGCTTCGAAGGGAGAACGAGTCAGAAAGCATATTGCTTTCAAATTGCTTCGCGATTGGAAGTCGCGATTAGAAGCGATTTTAAACTTCTGATGCCTCCCGCAACCCAAGTTCTTTCAGCACGCTTCTGTTTTTGTAAGTGTGAAGTTACCTTCTGCAAGGGACTCGATCTGCATCGACTATCTTTTTCGCTTTTTCTTTTTATTCTCCTTTTCATTCTTTATTCTCGCGCATACGAACTCGGCGTTGCATGATAGGAATTGGGTACTTTGTGAAAAGCTAAGGTTCCACATTCGCACTACACGTTGCCAGACCGAGCGATCGATGTCGCTCATCCTCAAAATTTTGAAGTGAATTTTTACCTGATTTGAGTCAAAACTTGCCTTCTGCATCGCAAGAGCGAAGGGAACATTTTTTAACAAATTTTTCAGTGGCGATACTTTCATCGAAAGAAAAAGATTTGCAGTACAATGAAAAATATTCAAAGTGCATAACAGTATATGTCATATTGAAAAAAAGAGGTCCAATTCTATGATTGCGGATTGGTGCCCCGAGCGGGTTCAACGTTTCGCGTGTTAGACGCGTTTCGTGCTTTATGTGCGCAAAACTTGCCGCTTCTCTGCTAGAGCGAGAAGTGTCTGAGTTCACGCGTTGGTGGATTTGTATTTCGGGAAACGATTACTACAGGTATATGTCTATGAGGGCAACGCGTCGGCGTGAAACACGCGAAGCATCTCGGTCGATTGTTTTTGCCGTCATATTTGATCCCGTCCATCATTTATCAAGTGACTTGGCTAAGAAAAACGACGAAAAGCACGAGTTTGTGAGGTCGCTAGATGCATCAAAAAGCAGGAAGAGAGCGGTGAGAAAGAGAGAGAATGAGAGAGAGAGAGAGAGAGAGAGAAAAGAAAAAATAAGTTACCACGGACAAGCCGGTCGGGTTAATCGCTAATTGTCAGGGACTGACGTTATTTGTCTCCCTTTCTGCTCCTCTTCCTTGTGCAGTCTCTCTTTTCTTATAAAGCCATTTTCTACTTTTTCTACTTGGATCGTGCGGTTTTTTATCTTTTCGCCTGGGCTTAGTTTTAATTAACAACCGGCTAAAGCTCGTTCCCTAAGCGATTAGGGTCATCGGGCTTACAGTACCGCTGGAATTAAAACCGGCAACTAGTCGTGCTTACATAGTTGTTCTTCCACTAGGAACGTCTATGTATGTACATGTAGCCATACATATTTACCTTTTCATTGGAGCTTTGCGCGGGAGAACAAGCTACTTTACAAACTGGACGTAATTTTCTTCTTCCCCCCCCCCCCCTTGTGGTTTTTCGATAATCAACTCTTTTCGTTTTACCCGTTGCTCTCGAGCAATATACATTTTTGCCGTAATGCATTTTTACAACAGTTAATGGAGAATCGATAGATTTATCTGTCAAAAGAGAAATGTGTATTTAAAGGACTCGAAGACCAAACGCGTACAAAGTGCAGAGGCAAGTACAGCAGCGATCAGGGGGCTTACCACTGTAGGCGATAATCTTACACTGGAGGCTTACGCACGGATGTATCTCGAGACCGGAATAATGTATGCTACCTACGCTGACGTTGCACCGATGGTCATTTAGATCCCAAACGCGATTGTGCTCGAGCTTCGGCCTATATCATCGCACCTTCCGTGCTACCGCAGCCAGTTGTGTGTAGTGGGTCGTGTATCGGTCACTTTCGTAGTTTCTAATCGCGCTGGGGATTCTGTAATTCGTCGAGCAGTCTTATTTATTCTACGAGGCAAAATATCAAAATCTCGTGTACTTTTTTAAAGCATTTTTCAAAACCAATATTCGATCGGCACTTCTGGCTTGTTTTTGTCCTTTTTTTATTTTTTTATTATGTCGTCGCGTTGGCACATGATCGAGATCCGAGATATCAATTACATGCTCACGAAATCTTAGCGGATGATGGGGCAAAAAATGATAGTTAAAAAAACAAGAAAAGAAAAAATTGCGAGAGCCCGATAATAAAGGAAGGAATCTTCAATGAGCTGCACAGCCGAGATTGAGCCTGCTGGTCTATAGGCACGAGAGATGCCTTATGCAAGAGCTTTTCGAAGGAGAAGACGGCGAACAGCGAGCTCGTTTCGCCGATAGAATCTCTTGCACGGCTCAAGGTGCAGCCGCTTGCGCCATTGGTGGTCTCCGCTATATAGGTAAGCGCGGCGTTGTGACGCGACGGAAATACTGCGCCGGCTATGATATACGTGCCCGACGTATCAATTGAATTTTTCCGCGCTCCGCATTTACGGACGGATATGTTTATCTATATTATGTGTGTTCGTATATATATATATGTACGAATGCAATTGCTGTAAATCTTCACTTTATCGATTACACGAACGTAACTACCCATGAGTGCGTGAAAACATTTCCAGCTCATTATCTTCTCATTGACTCTCAGGATGATTTATTAAATTACATGCAATTACAAAAGCATAAATGCTGTGGAATTTTTTAATGGAAACAAGCCATTAATTACTTTTTTTCGTTTTAAGAACAATAGTCTTAACAATGATAATAATACTAATATACAAACAAACAAACAAACCGACGAAAATATTTGAAAAATCATTTCAACAACTTGGACTCAATAAACATGGACGAACGTATAAAACTGATAAATACCGATTAGTTAAATAATCGCTAGGATAATTTTCGGAGCATCGGAGAAAAGCAGCACGAGGCGGGCATTGGGCAAATTATATTTTCCACTGAAGGAGAATGATACGTACGCGAGATTGGCGCGAAGCGGATCGAAATTTGTGGCACATCTATAAGCGAGGCGAAAATGGCCTCGAGCTCTTGGGTATGCGCATGCACATACGTATACAACACATAGACTTAAATTCGCGCGGTATGTATTATATGCGGATATATATATTCGTGCGCATTGTAACGAGTAGCTAAAGTTAGCGCTTACTGCAGTAACAGCTGCGAATCTATCTGTAACGCGCATAACACCGCTCGATGAAGAGCGTAATTTCTCTCGAGGGGATGGGGAAATCGTGAAATCGCGCAGCGTTTAGAAACGTGGCTCTGAGCGAATTTTCGCCTGATTGCGTAGTAATTCGAAGCTCTGCAGTTGCAACAGCGGCAGCCATCTGTCCATGCGTTTTCAATTGAAAATCTACCGAACGCGGATCTCACTCGAACGTATAAATGGCATTTGATTCGCGAAATGGCAACGCAGCGCCCGCGCGACGTGCCGCGTGCGAGCCCTCGAACGCGAAGAATCATCGATGAAAACCAAGTGCAGCGACAAATGCACTCGGGACACGCGTGTGCAGCAGTATATACACGCGCGGATTTTATTACCAAGCAACAAAGTTCATTAACCTAATCATCTTACGTATACTATACGTATAGTATAAAGATATTGCCGCACGCAATGCTATCTCGAGCATACTTGCCCCGTACTTGCAAGGCCGCGCTATTGGGAAATCTTGTTTACTACCTATAGGTATACAAAGTAGATGGGTAAATGGCGAAGAACTATCGGGAACACGTGTACTTTATACACATCTATATATTATAAAATGAATTCGCCAATGCATAAGCATAAGAGCGAAGCTCGCAGCGCTATATGCATACAGCACGGACGTAGAGAGCAATAGGTGACTGACACCCCACGAGGCAGTTCCCCTTTATGCAATATTTATTCGTATACGTCGCTACATTACTCGTTTCCGTGATGCAAGCCTATATAGCAGCGCGTACAAAGGCGCGCTTGCGAGGATGCTATGCTCGCGCGCGCGATACCCACCGCAGCGCAGCGTACTCTTTCTGACCTCTGCGGCGCGTGTATATGCAAGAGACAGAAATACAAGCTGAGATAGAGACGCTCCACATTTTTATCGATTTCGTGTAAATCCAGCTATGAAATAACAGACGGCCAGGCAGACGACGCGACGGCCCCTCTCTGAATTCCCACCTCTCTATGTGTGTCTATATACGTGTACCGACGTCCTACACGTGTATTGTATACGCTATATGGCCGCGCGCACGTCCCTTTTCAACCTGCTGCTGCTGCTGCTGCTGCTACTACTGCTGTTACTCCGTGGAAGGCTATTTTCTGCATATAAGCCCGAAACGTAGTGGCTATTAGCTATACGTCATGTATACAGGATTGCTTTGCGCGGAAAGAAGCCGCGCGTGGCGCCCTCGCTATATTTTGCACCAATTCGTGGTCGATACGAGCCGATCGTTTTGCAAAGGAGAACCAAATCGACGCAATCGAGACAAGAATACAAGCATGCCTATATTTGCTCAACTTTTGTACTCTCTCTCTCTCTCTCTCTCTCTCTCTCTCTCTCTCTCTCTCTCTCTCTCTCTCTCTCTCTCTCTCTCTCTCTCTTTCTTCTTCTATCGTGACTGGCGTACTCCGTCTGTCACTGTGTAATTCAGGATGTATCGATACGTATGATTCGTGCCAGTTAAATGAACGTGTTATAATCGTCCTGATCCAATTTATCGGCCTACATTCATTTTTTACGGACCTGAGTTTTTTTCATTTCATTTTAACTTGATCCTCGATAAAGCTTTATTGTTGGACCCAACGCTCAAATGTGATTATTGCAAAAAGAATCATTTAAAACAAACGTATGTTTAAATTTTACGAAATGTCAAGTGAATGAATTTTAGGTCGTAATTAAGTAGCCCCACTCGAGTCAATTTGTAACGCTAATAAAAGAGAGAACGAATATTGACAAAGCAGACAGTATGTATTTGAAAAAGTATACGTATTCTTGACTGACACAGCCCCCTGCAAGTTCGAAGACCGACAAAGGCCAAAAAAGGGAAAAACCAATGTACGAGTAAATTCGAGCTCATCTGGGTATACGTGTAAAATAAACAAAGTCTAATGAAGAGCATCAACGAAACATGAAAAATTTCCAAGCCGTCTACTAGTTTCGAGATCGAGGTATTGTTTTAGTTGTCTGCACGTATTTTTGCAAGTTCTTGTCGCGAGCGCAGTAAGGCATCAGAAAAATCTTGCGTGATGAGTTGGCTCGCGACCTCAATACTTTCATCTTTTTTCTATTTAGCAAATTCTTCGTCAGCTCACTAGCCTCATTCTTCTTTCTTCTTCATTACCATTTGGCTTTTGGTCATTGTGATTTTTGTCATTTTGTTCTGACGCGCGACAAACCTTTTCTTTTCCCGTGCAAATGAAATTCGAAAAAACATAAAGTTGAAATGAATCTCGCCGAGGGAGTTCATGACGATTAAGAACATGACGATGAAGATGATAATGATGATGACAACGATAAGCAACTGGACTCTTTGATAAAACTGCTACATGCAATTAGGCTTGATAAAACTTTATATACTTTTTCCTCCAGCAGAACCTACGAGCGCACAGCGTATCACAATTCCAGGTCACGAATTTTCTTAAAACTTTTTTGCGAGCTCTGAGCGATGAAAGTATGAAAGTAAGTACCAGCACTTAGTCGTTGGGTAAGTTTTCGCTTTACAAACTGTGGCGCATCATCAATATGTCTAGGGCTTGCCAACAAGAATACCTACATTTAGTCCAGTATTTTTGTATTTTTGAGATAATTTAGTTTCAACTCTTTGCCTGGACTCCGTGAGAAGTATCTTGATAAAAATTTAATTATATGGGCTATTTTAAAATCATGTTTTTTTTAAATTATTTCTTGTGTTTCGCATAGTATATCAAACAATAATAATCATCCTGAATAATTTTGTTTTGTGCGAGTGAGGAACTATTAATAACCGTAGGCCAAACATTATTGAGTTATCAAAACTATCATGCTGAACTCGAGTCATTTTGTACTTTTCATCTCTAATATGATTTTTTTAATCTTCTGTTCTCCAATCTATTCTCAAGCTTAAAATTAAATTTTACAGCTAAGTGCAGATCATAAATTAAATCTAACACCAGAAGTGCAGTAGTTTTATCCTAATTTAAACGTCGTTGATGTTTATCTTACTATGGATAAAATTAGTTAGATCCAATTCATGCCACTTCTAAATAAAGATTTGAAATAAATATGAAGCGCACTTTAATTTAAATTTCAATATTTACACTATTAATTAGAATAGTAATAGTTTATTAAGCTCGTATTGAAAATTGTAAAATTTTTAATTATAATAGTGCTTGTTCACTAAACTTCTGCAATCGATACAAAGTTTTCGTTTATTATTATAAACGGAAAATCTGTAATTCAAGAAAAATAGAATAACACATTTTTCTATAGTTGAAAATACTTTGTACATCAAAAAACCTAAAATTACTAACAAAGTGGCCTATTTAAGAGTCAAGAACGAAAAACATTTTCATGGCGTATCAAGCAAAAATTTCATCTGAAAGAATGTTGAAAAAGAATAACAATTTTCGAGAAAAATGGCAAACATGCTATTCCCATAAGGCATGGAACATATATATACCTTTATTCGCAAGCAGAACAAGCGAAAAATAGAATTTAGCAAAACGTCTGCAAAAAACTATATAGGTATAGCAGTATAAGTATTCTGTGCCATATAAAAGACAATGAGAAGTACTCTGGCTAGTATCCAAACCCATAGTGGGTCTTTTTTTGAACGATAACAAAATAACGATTACTCTGAATCCAGATTTTTAAACACTCGCCTTTTTTTGGCAATACACTCTTTTGAATTCGTAAACCTTCAATAAGATGAGTTATTTTGAAAAATGGAACAATTTTGAGATTTGCATGAAATAATGCTATTTCCAGAAAAAGGATTTAGGAATAATAAATAATGTTTTTAGTTCCTATGCTAGATGTGAAATTAGTCATAAATTATTGTGAAAAAAAAGTAACTTCAAAATTAACGTAAATTTGCTTCATATTTGTGACAATCTCTTTGTATATAATTTTTGACACGTATCATATGGCCGTATGGGGGCTTTTAAATTTATTTTAATTTAAAAAAAAATTTTTTTTCATCAAAACCGCTTAGCTTATGAGTTTTCATAAATTTCTTCAAGATTCTGTTTTAGCCGGAATTATTCTATTATGAACAATTATAATAGCTGTAAAATTGTTCATTGAAAAATCAAAAATTTTTCTCTGGGCAGCTGCTTACAGTATTAATAAAAAACAGAGAAGCTGCAGCATATTGCAGTACCGTGAATTTTAGTATTTGGCCTTTCCTTGCATCATATAGTTACGAAGTTCCTATAGGAAGTACTCGTAGGCACAAGGCAATATAAAAGCGGCCGTGCCAGAAAAAATCTCCGTACAGTAAATAGCTTTTGGCTCGTTTTGCTTTCTAATGAATTAAGGTTTGTCGTGATTTGAAACTCGTAGCAGTCGAGTCTTGAAGCAGGGCGAACTAAGACATATTTTATGCAAGGAGCATGGGTATACTTGCAGAGCAATATCGCTATTTCTTATGTGTTTCGGGGTCAGAATGATTCACGCCTAACGCGCCGTGCGAATGTAACGTAGCCGTTATATTGGACATCGCGAGCGTGGATGGATACGACTATAACAGCAGTTCGAGTTAGTTGCTGCCAGTAAAAGCAGCTGGCCGCGCAGTAAAGTCGCGTGCGCGCACCTCGGCTACGACGAGCACGTTCCTATCGCCAATACGCGTTTGGAGAATATAAACAAACGCATCTACTCTTCTGTCGAGTTCGCCGGAACGACTACCGCGCGTCTATTGCCCAGTGGGTACAAAATGACCGCATCCGCTCGATTTTATGGCTTTTCAGAAATACTTCTAAACTAAATGAAATGACTAACGGCCTCTCAAAGACTCAGCGCAATCGAGGCGCATTCGAAAAAATGTTCACGCCTCGTGTTGGCGTTGCTTTTGCGTAACTCGCACTGTACTGACTTTAATGTCGCTTCATTGTGACAAATAATCAAAAAAATTCGATATTTACGGGTAAAAATTTGGTAGACTATGATATATTTTTTTTACCGAACGAATGTTATATTCTTTTGTTTTCTAATACGTATACGCTTTATGTCGAAAATTCAGCCAAAATGGAATGTACAAAGACGCCTTGCCATAATATTGTCATACTTGACGATATTTCCAAATTTTTCCTTTTAATATTTCGTTTTACCCGTTGAATTTTTTCGGTATTCTTTCTTTGATAAAGAATACAAAAAAGAATAATTTTTTTTCATTGGGAATTTTTTTAAATGAACTTTCGACCTTTGAAGCTCGAAAACCGATCAATACTAAAATAAATTAGATAAAGCTAATCATTCAAAATTTATCCGGAGATAGATTGTAATTTCATTTTACAATTACCGTTAAGTATAATCGTATTATTCAAAATTTGTGCAGATAATGAGGAAGCTTTTTTATTAATTTATAACTTAACGATGTGAAGCATGCAAAGGTTTTATTTTTCGAATCATCCTCAATCAATATATATTGCTCAAAGGCTCGATATGTATGCCTACAGCTATGCGTGAAATCAAAGCTTGTTCACAGTCACGTGTGCGAAGCAAACAGACAAAATTGTTAGTCAGTTTCAAGTCTCCAATTATAGAGTAGCTTTGCCATGTTTACTCCTCTTAACAATTGATATGGTACTTTTATGTACATTAGCATATTATACCGCAAATGCATAATAATGGAATAACCGTAATTGAGTGTCCATTACAAATACAACCAGCACTAGATTCAAGTTTTAGTGAGTGTAAAAAATGTTAGTTACCATTTTGAAAAAATCGTATTTTTCATTGGTCGATGCGATCTGCGCTCTACAACGAGCACAATAGTAGTCTTTAACTTTGGACTAACAACTCTTATTTCTTTTATTCTTTGTTTTTATTTCACACAATAAGATTACATTTATAGATCCAGATGGTTAATCGAATATAAAAAAGAAATATTAAAAAATTCACTAGCAAAAACTGAGAAATATGAATTTACAAATCAAAATCCAGAAACTTCTTTTATGTTTCCCAATGATAATTGGATTGGAAAAAAAATTTTTAACAAGAAAATTTTTGGCCACGAATAGATACAGAATTTGTAAAGATAGTGCACTCTTTATTTGAAAGTCATCTTTCTACCTATGAATCTAAAATGCAAAAATATACCATTCCAATAAAACAGAGTGAATAGAAAATGGAAGAGCATATCGCATTCAAACTCAACAAACAATGATTTATCTTGTCGTAGTGCTCAAACGAATTTATTTAGGAATACACGGGAAAACTAATTTATAACCTGAGAAATCACAGAAATAATAATCATAAATATCAAATTGGCATTGAATGTAAAAAAAGAACGAATCACAAGATGCGCATGATCGCGAATTGATAAATTTTTACCATATGAAAGGGATGAGAAAATGAGGCTAATGATCGCTAGGACCACGAAAGCTTATAGTTGCGGCACACATCCGATCACTGCAGTGGGAGCTTCTTCCGACCTGGTAGACTATATATAGAGTCGTCCGTGGGCAGAGCGAATAGAAAAAATACGTGTGCTTGAGTGTGTGAACGTATCCAGCAGCGACTCAGCTATACCACTATACCGTCGGTATGTGTAGAGTTCACGTCTTTGAACGAGATATATACGCGTATAAAATGCTATGAGACATAAAACGGAAAGAGATCATCGTTGGTTTCATCTATGTGTACGCAAGATAGCTGCGACGTGCAGTCGCAAGCACGCGCGAGTGTGTGTACGTGTGGATGCTGCGCTAAGACCTGCGCTGACTCGAATCGGTTGCAAGCTCGCGCGCCGCAGTGACGCGAACGAAAGCAGGCGCCAAGCCGGCGTCCGACTTTGCTATATCTGCAGTATACTACGCCGTTGTACAACTTGCACACAGATCACGTTGTCCAGGAGTAAAACTGAAAACGGGCTGTCGTTGAATTGAACGTATACGGCTTATTTATTTTCCACGAAATATCCCCCTGCAGACAGCACAGATAGCTTTACGTTTAATTAAATGCAACAATCAAATGTGAAACGTTAACGGGCTGGCAAACAACTCGATTACCGTCGCTAAAAAAGTGTCTCGGCAGGTAGAGGCACCACGTCTTGCGGATTGCGAGGTATCGATCATCGAATTGTCGAGAAATGGCAAATTGATCCGCTGCATTAGCCGCGCATCGATGCGCAGACTAGTCGCTACTGCGAGAGCGAGCTCGATCAGCGACATAATTATTTATAATCATAGCTGCGGAATTGAGCGCAAAAACAAATGAGCCGCAACGACAGACGAGCCCTTGAGTTCGTCAGCGCTCGGTGGAGTATCGATTTCGTCGCGCTGCTCTCTCTCTCTCTCTCTCTCTGTACAGACGTCGCAGCAGCAGTTCTCCTAGGTGCAAACTTCGAAGAATGAATATTACGAAGCTCGTCACTCGAGCACGAGGCGTGTATAGAGCGCTCCATCATCTAAAATTTGCCTTTGCCTACAGAGTGCAGAGAGCCGCTACGAGCGCTAACGCGCGCTTCTCGATAACATCCGCGTATCCATTATCCAGGTCTTTATGCCTCCGTGATAATGTATACGGCTGCCTTTTTTTTTCTCTAACGCGCGACCTCGCCGCTGCCTGGCTGGCTGGCAGCGTCATCGTTTTTCTATAGGTCGAGCAACGTACAAGGGCCCTCGTGCTCTTCTCGCTTGCATCGTTCAAGCCTATATCTGACTCGTGTACCACTATAGCGACGCGATACACAGACGCACACGTACACGGAGAGTCTACGTACGAAGTCAGGCCAAGATTATATCAGCGAATTGTGGGAATTAGGCGCTGAGAATTTACGTCATCGTGGCCTCGCTACGATTAGAGAATTGTGCTCGCGATAAGAGAGAATCTTAATGTTCCAGCCGATTGTGTCTGTGCGAGGTAGCTGAGAACCTCGACAGAATATCTCGGATTCTCGCATGCGAATCAATTCTTGTTCAAATAATTTACCTCTGTGCACGAGCATCATTAGAAATTTGGGATTTACTCGTGTTTGTTTCAATGTTTAGGTAAATACACGTAGCTTTTTGCCTCGTTCGCGACACAAGACGATCATTACGCAAAACGTGGAAGGCTGCAGCGAAAAGTTGCTCAACTGAAACTAGCTACGTGGATTATCGCGTTCGATGCAAACTTGCGGAAAAAAAGAGCTATGCGTGTGGCTAATGATTCATGCCGACTTTTCGCAACTCTCCTTGTTTTTGTTTCTTCGAGGAAATATCAAGTTTGTTTTGATTAACGAGCTGCAGAATGCTTGAGAACATAACTTTCCTGTCTGCTCTTCCATGGAAGAAAGCCCTTTTTTCAGTTGAGCGCAAAATGGGTTGGTTGAAAATTCACCCTTTAATTAATGAATAATCAAGCAGTAACATTTGATAATCTGACGATAAACTCGTGTGTTGTAATATTTTTAATCATTGTTTTCGTGTGATTCATAGGGTACTTTATCCCGCAAACGGTCTTAGTACCTATATGTCTTCACCTACGCGAGTAAATATTGCTACGTCATACGCGAGGTTAAGTACTCAACGCGCATAAATAATATTCGCGTGCATTTGGGATCGTTTCAAGATATCTATATGTAGAGGCGAACGGAATATCAGGCTGGAAATTTACGCGACACTGCTTTGCTCGCTCGGCAGTTTTATTACCTTCGCACGCGAAAGTGTACTTTGTGCATCGATTTCTAAAAACTATATCATCTCGCGAAATCGTGTTATCTAATTTCGGCATAGCACAAGTAGTTGTACACCTGAAATCGCAAATACGAGACAGCAGCTCGTTGAATATTCACGCGGCCGTTTGGAATATTAATAACATGACGCTCTACAAATTTACGCGCGACTCTTGAAATAAATATTGAAAAAAAAGTCCGATAGTTGGCACTCAACAGCCTTTAACCTTTATAATATGTACACACTGTCTGGTGTTTACTATGATAAACTGATTACAGATTGTGCATAGAGATAAAGGTTAACGCGATAAAATATAGGTGAGCAGTTGGGTAAAGGTGTCACGAGGGTCGAGTCCGTTTCGAGCTCACACATTTGCCGTAACGGAGTCGTTGCCGAGATAAATATTCAAAGTTGCGCAAATTCAATGTAGACTCGCTCGAATCAGTACGCGGGGCGGGCTAGCTTGTTTCGTAGCTGGTCCGATGCACTGCGAGTATTTCGGGTGTTGTGCATGTCTGCGTACGTTCGAAACTAAGAAAGCGTATAGAAACAACTGTTTGCCGGCATTTTCCTTGCATATATATACACGGGTGAGCGAGGGTAAACGAAGCTAAGCGAGCTATCCTACCGAATAGAACAACTAAAACCAAGTGATGCGTATGGGCCGTAACGCAGTTGGATCTACGCTGCACACCGACTGTACGCTGTTCATGAGCGTTGGGAAGGTCGTGACTATCTCACACCCTCGTGCGTTATATATACGTATATACTTTCGACTTGAATTACGCGCGCTCCGCAAAAGGAGATAATAGCGCGAGAGAGAGAGTGAGAGAGAGAGATAAAAAGATTAAAATTTCGAGTATATAACAGAGCGCTGGCGACGAGGACGATGCGCACACGTAGGTATTACAACGGAGGAAAAGCAAGGGTAATTGATTAATCTCGACAGTGAGATTATACAGGCTGCAAGAATGGACCTCATGCTATATTAAATGAATGTATAGGTATATTAACGTTTGCACACCTATCGCGAAAGGAGAAAGAGAGAGAGAGAGAGATTCCCAGTTGGCGAACGATAATACCCGATGGGGTAGGATTATCGAACGTTATTATATGCGCAGCCCAAGCATACCTATATGTATATTATGCTGCTTCGAGGCTGGATCGCGTTTCGCGCATCCTCTCATCTCGAGAGCCGCGCGTACGTATAATGTAGGTACTCCAGGCTTGAGCTTCACCTTGTCAGAGCCGTAGCCAACCAGCCTCTTTTATTCGCGAAAAGTTGCCCGCGCATTAAACAAAAATCCATAACAAAGCTGCTCTTATTTCCGGGGGGTTATTGCGGCTCTATTCTGGCTCTGCTGGAAGAGTATAACGGAAAAGAACAACCAATCGTTCCATTAAAGTACATCAGATGTCAACGTTGGACAGCTTTTCAATCGATCTTTTTCCTCGATCGAGCAACATTCGCGAAGCTGCACCGCACTAATGTAGTACATTTTGGCAAGTCGCGCAGTCACGCACTTATTGCATATAGCACGTAAAGTCTGCACGCGTACGGAGAGTGCAGCACGACGAGTAACAAGCAGGACGCCAAGGCACGCCCAACTTGGAGAGGGAAGAGAGAGAGAGAGAGAGAGCGAGCGAGAGCCACATTGTTATCTTCATCTTTTTTGTCGGAGTACCGATAAACGTAGTAGTGCCAGTAGTACCTCTTCTTTTTGTCGGCGTGCCAAGAGTGAGAGAGAGGATGGAGTGGGAAGAAGAAAGAGAGACAGAGACAGAGCAACGAGGAGTAGAAAATGCCATCGGAAAGGAGCAGAGCAGCCACCCGCACACTAGCATGTCGTGGCGCCGTCGCAGTTTACGTACCCGATGCTCGCAGCGGACACTCGGAGTAAACAGCATGTTCTTATATTAGAAAATAATCAGACGACGAGTTGTGCCATAACTTGGTTTGTTTTGCGCTTGTAACTAATGAAAATACCACGCGGGTACAAACTCTCGAGTCCGCAACTGTGCGCGACCAAGAGCGATCGATGCCGATCTTGCGTAAGGCTATAAACGTTGGCTGAAAAACGATGGTAATTTGCGGGGGTACGGCGACGAACTCGTTCACGGCAGGCGGTTGCGCTGCAGCTGAAATTCGACCAAGTACTCGGCTCCGAGATCGCTGCGTACTGTACCTCCCGCAGCTCGCGCAATGACGCCCCTATAATATTTGTTTGCGATTATTTATCGCGTAAGGCTTGTATTTTATCACGTATCGATAAGTGTCCTTTAACGACGAACAAGTCGAAAAACCGATACATCGCGACAAAAGCCAGCCGAGCTACAAAGAATAAAATCGATTCGTATGCGCCCATTGAGTGCGCACTCGGCATATACGCGCGTTTAATGTATATGGCCGATTCTCTGTGAAGTCGAATGGCCAAAAAAATTTTTTTTCTGCAAATATGAAAAACTTGTTGTATTTGATGTCAGATTTGTCCCAAAAAAATTTTAGAAAAATTGGGGCCTTCTATGACACTTTTTTAGAGGCCCAAAGTTGGCCATTCTGGCAAAGAAGTTCAAAATAAACCCAAAATGCCTAAAATCACAAAAAACAGTCATTTTTAGACCTTTTTTGCATGTTTTTCGACACATATTGTTGCCTACATTGCGTTACACTGTAAGCCCCATTACAAAACTTTATCAGGCAGTAGTTGACACCTTTAGAAACCTTTTCCATAGTTTTGGAAATGAAAGTCCGGTTCGAACTCGATTAGATTTCTTATTTTTTGTTTTTTTCACTTTTTTTCCACTTTCTACTCTTCTAGATAGCTCCAATCACTTTGGCATACTTTTTTTCTGAAAATTTGGACAATTTACAACAAAAAAGCTCATGGGCACTTTTACTTTTGAATCATTCTACTCTAGTCTAGGAATTATTTGAATATTTGTGATTTTTCATGAATTTCGAAAAAACGCTAAAATGGCCAACTTTGGGCCTCTGAAAAAGTGTCATAGAAGGGCCCAATTTTTCTAAACTTTTTTTGGGACAAATCTGACATCAAATACAACAAGTTTCATACTTGCAGAAAAACAATTTTTTTGGCCATTCGACTTCACAGAGAATCGGCATATGTAGAACGACGAAAGTATGGCATAAATATTTCAACGATGCTGCGCAACGAGCTTTTTATGCCAGGCATATGGAAAATTGAAATTCACGAGAACAATGCGTATAATTACCAGCAGACGAATTCGCATGCGCGCGAAGCCCATACAATCCACGATTTATCATTAATCTTATATACAATAATATAAGCGCGCATACAGTCCAATTGGACCAACTCGCTCATAGTAAACATAACAATAAAATAAATACATGCAGATATCACCATAAGTTTATACAAATGCCAATTAGTATTTATAAATCTGCGGAGTGTGCAATACAGGTCATTAATAGTAAATTATTTGAGCTTGATAGGGGCAAGCTTCATTTTGCATTTCGCTCATCTCGTCGATTTATTTTGAAAGTGCCAGGCTTGGAGCGAACGACACAAATATTCTTAACACGTACTACGTTGCATATTTGATAAATGCAACACAAGGCCCGTTTACCGATGCCTTGTTCGAAATGGGCTGCAGAGAAGGCTGCATTTATAATACTAATTTCTCCATCAGGCGCTCGAAGATGAATCGACGCCAAGTTTAGCAATATTAAGCTTGCCAGTAACCATACAAAAAAAGTAAAGTGCTATAAATATTTTTCACTTTCACATTCAAGGGGTACAATTTTTTAAGTAACTCAAGAATGTGTGCACGTCGAACGAGTGAATAACAAAAACTAATCGAAAATCGAAAGAAAAATGGATGGTATTCTTGCGATATGCAGCGTGTTCTTGTGCAAGGAACAACGACGACTCATAAAATGTCTTAAATTATTAGCGATGAAATAAGTCACGAAGCGTCGAATTCAGCGCTTTACTCATTTAAATGTCTAAGAGGTTTGCATAAAAGAGAGGGAGTACAAGGATCTGATTGCGCGTGGCTGTAACGTCGCGGTCAGAAGGAAGGACGAGCATACGCGGGCAGGACTAGCCTGTTTTTATGGTATACAGTTTCTGACAAACGATTACGAATTGCCTCGCTGCAGCGTCCACGCCAATATTTCTTTCCGCCGGCCCTTCATTCTCTTTTGACTCGCGCTCCATACTCTTTTCTCTCTTTCTCTCGTTCTCTCTCTCTCTATCTCTCTTTCTGTTATACAATGCCGCGCGTGACGGATGATTTTTTATTCCTGCTGCATCTCGCCTCCTGCGCACGCGTATCCTCTTTCACACTGCTCGCCAGCTATATATACAGGATAAGTACTGCAGCGCTGACGCATCGGCATGGCATATATATATTGTGTATACGCACGCGATGAAAAACTACTTCTGAGATATAACTTCGCTGGCCGCGTATGGCCCAACTTCGTCTTCGTAAATTAAGTCTTCTCGCGCTCCCTCTAAGATTGATACTTGAGCTCCGTTCCGCAGAAGGACGAAGAAAGAGAGCCAAGTTTCCAGCTACTGCGCTTGCCATTCATCCAAAAGCGGAGCAGTGAATTATTCGGCCTGTGCCAAGGTACCGCGCGAGAGGGTTACGGACGTTATACGGGGGCCACTTGCAAGCGCGCGCGCGCGAGCCTCGATCCAAACGGTAAACGATTTACATCAGCCTCTTTTGTCCCACTCTCACACGGAAGCAATTTTTCTCGTGGTCGCCCAGAGTCCTAGCCTGAATTAACATATCAAGTGGCTAATGAAATGTGTAAGGAGAGCACTCGAAAGCTTTTTTAGTCGCTTTCTAGTGCCAATTATCGTGTGTTCTACTGACGTTTTTATGTATTAATAAATAAGCTCGAACTAATACACGTATGAGCTCAAACAATGAATTTCGTTTTATCGCGTTAGATGCATTTGCTGAGAATATATTGTCCATTAAATATTTCATAGTTGGTTTTCTGTTGAGAAACCCGAAGGGCCTTCCGAACACTTTGCACTATCAATCAATAATTTAATTTTTTTTTTCTTCGGCTCCACCATCTCTTTAACCAAACTCATTATTAAATATCGACGTGAGAAATTAAAAGTTCAATTAATATTTTCTATTGTTATTCTGTACAAGCTGCACGCGTATGACATCAAAAGTTAACAATATTTCTTTAGAATTTTCGCCGTCATCCGTTGAACCAGTAAAGATTTTCCAGCTACCTTTGCGCACAATCTAAATTTGATGAAAAGGGACACGAAATATAGAGATCAAGCTAGGGTTCACTATGTGTAAAACATAATCTCTTGGCAAAGTAAATTGAAATTTTATAAAAAGCAGCAGCCAAGAGACATCACTTATTATTGAATGCCATTAAACTATAAAAAATATTTCACGGATAAACTTTTGAGCCAATAAGCTCATTGATGTTTTTAATATTTTATCATTCAAATAAAATGATGGAAACTAGTGGAAATAAAGTTACTATCTCAAAGACTTACCAGTAATAGAAGGTAACGCATCTTGATGCAGCGTTGAATCAATTTACTGATCTCTTTAAACTTTTGTTTACCGATGACTCATTTCTGTAACAAAAATACGTTTCAAAACATTATTAATCAATCGATACAAAAAATGCATATATTATAATAAGCTTTAGGGTCTGTCTTCCAATCTATTATTTTTCTTCTTTTTTTTTTGTCAGAATCGTAAGCGTTGTTATTTATCCCCAGTTCAAACTCGGTCCGATTGAAAAAATGCGCCTACACGCGCCTCTCTCGGCTGGAGCGCCCTCGAGCCCGAGCAAACGGACCGACAGCTGTTTATTGTTCTTCCAAAATGAAATTCCACAGGAGGACGACGCATACGCACGCGTACAACACGCAGCCGCCGCCACGCTTCGCGCTTCTGCCTATCTATCTGTATAGCATAAAGCGTGTTTTTTCTCTTTCACGCGCGCGCGCCTGTGTCCGTTCTCGAGCACGTATAACACAAAAGTTTTTGACGCTCGGCTCGAAGCGTAAAACAATTTTGCCCAAAGCTTTTCGAGTATGCCACGAGCATCGCATTCAATTCTTTACAAGCCTACTGAACTTTAATTTGCATGCGCTGCAACGCACACGACGCATGAGCCCGCATGCGGCACGCGGCGCAGCTATCTCTAGACTCGCAAATATTTTGCTTCGTGTCAACGAGTGAGTATTCACCTAACGTAACGTACAATTTATCCGTATGAATTATGACTCGTTAATTACATTGTAATTCACAAATTGCTGTAGCTCGTGTAATTTTCGCACCGCTAGTCTATTTTCATGGCTCGCACGCAACTTTTTCTCGTATCGCTTTACTTTCTTCGCCAAGTGCATAATTCCATTATTTCGGCTTAGTTTACCGGTGAATTGGTTTGGGCGCCGATTTGATTCTAAAAATAACAGCGGATCCACGGGGAATTTTCGTACTGCGCTCGATCGTTAATGGATGAAATTCAAGCGCTATTTCAGGAATATTCCACAGGACTCTGTGGATTTTACTCGATGTCGTTGGAGCCTGTTATCCGGTCAGCGCGCTCAACGTGTAAATGTCCATCGAACGTAGCAAAAGTTGCTTAATTAGCGAGGCAGCTGACGAAAGTGTACAGGTATAGAGAACTCGACGATCGTCAGAAATAATTTCACGCCCGTATACACGCGTTGGGTCACTGGTGTTTACCTCTGCCGCTGCAAACGCGTGGCTCGTTAGGTGTAAACCTCGCCAGACGCGAGATGTAACGATTAAAGAAGATCCATAGGCGCGATAAAAATCGTTGCCGCGTCTTATCTCGGACTCGGCGAGAAGAGCGAGCGAGTTGATGTTTCCATAAAACCGTAGCTGCTATGTAAATGAGAAGTTTGAGCTGCTAAAGGCCGCGTAGTAGGCACAGAGAGTCGCTCGAGAGCTGCAGGATAATTTTCTGATTAAGGGTATCTCGAAGAAGGACTATTTGCTCTCGCTGAGGCGCCTTTATACGCGGCGAGCTCGCGCAGCTGCATAATAGCTAGCGCAGCTTTCTTCGTGTCTTGTCGCAGCTAGGTGCCCGGTGCACTGCGAGCGAGGCACGTCGCAGTCGATCGACGCGCGAGAAAATTAATTGCAGCGCGCAAGCATAGGGCGTGCGAGCGCGCGCGAGGGCTTAAAATTTCTGGCTAGCGAGATAAGCTTGAAAGTCTATACACAAAGCGGCTCCGAGGCAGTGCTGCAGCAGCAGCAGCAGCAGCAGCAGAGCTTGTAATCATCTCAATGCGCGCAAAACACTCAAAGTTGTGCGTGCAGCACGAGCTCAGGAGCAGTGTGCGGCTGCTGCTGCTAGCTAGCTAGCTATACGTCGAGGATCTGAAACGAGATTGTTGCGTTCGCGCTCGAGCCCGTATACAGCGGCCATAAAGCCTTTATATAGCGTCGATAAAAGCAGGTAACACGGCCGAGCGAGCTGCTCCTACGCGTGCATCGCATCTCGAGATCGCCATGGATCCTACTCGCTAGCTTGCACATACAGAGCTAGCTAGCGAGCACTTTTTGCACTTGTTTTTAAGTGTTTGTGTGCGGCTGATGCTCCGCGCGCTGCATCTTCGGGCTTAATCTCGCGCCACGACCTTTTATCCTGATCCCTCCGACTTACAGCCCTTTTTATTTTTTACGACGATCCACTGTAATTTTTAATATTTTTTGACACGTAACACCTGGTTTCTTTTCGATTTCGTTATTTCGCCTTTGCAAGTCCATTTCGTTTCTTGTTATATTTAGCTCATCGTAGTCTTGGTCAAGTAATCGTATCTTTGCTCAAATAATTCACAATTATATAGTGTCTGCTTCGACTCACGCACGCAAGCAAGTTTTTCTCGCTAGTACGGAAGAAATAAACCTCATTTGCCACTTACGCGTAGGTATAGTTTCAAATGAGCTGCTGCACTGCATCAGCCTGCGAGGCATCAATTGAAGTTATTTTGAAAATAGGAAACCGACGGAGCAGCAGCAGCAGCAGCAGTAACAGCAGCCGAGATGGTGGTGCTGAGGCGCGATGCTGCTGGCGTAGGTACGACTACGCGCGGGCAAAAGCACTGCACTTCTCTTGGAGCTCCGCGAAACACAGTTAAACTTTGACGCGCGAGCGCCTGTCTTTTGCCCGCGGTGCATATAAAGTTTGTTAAATAAGTAGGTTACGGCTCCAAGCTGTGTGCCGAGAGCAGCCCACACGAGCAGCGGCCTCGGAGATGAAAGCACCGCACCTCGGCAGCCTTATATTCCATTTACACACACGCGCACGCACGTGTTAAGGAAGAAAGTTGTTTCAATTACACCATTACAAGACTAGATATCCAAAAGATGTTGCCATTATTAACGCGCTCATGAACTTGGAAGATCCGGACTTTTGACTGGCCTCTAACGTAGGTATAAATCATAATTCGGAAGTTGTAAATAATTTATATTTTTCTAGGCAATATTTTCTTATTCTCGCATCGACAACAAGACGTTAGAAAATTAAAATTCTCTTGCCAACTCCGACCTCTTATTTTTTCAAACGATAGATCGATGCTTTCCAAGGGTCCATTCGTTGAATCGGTTCTTTTTTCATTTCAAAGAGAATTCAGTGGATTTTTAAGGTATAAAATTACGAATAAATAGAGCGAAAAAACGCAAGGCAAATAAGACGTAAAGTGTTATTCAGTGGAAGTACAGTGGCTGCGTATGCCGCACAAAAAAAAGTAAAAGTGTTGCCCCGAGTGGACGCAGCCCGAATACGAAATTCCCCCCGTAGATGCTCCGCACTGGCCGTTACACAGCGAATAAAGCTCGATAAAGCCCCGATAAAGCCCACGTCGCCGTCCTGCTTTGCCATGGACTGTATATGGCTGTTTACATTCGCAAAGCGCGAACAGTTCAGTCTCGCGTGACAAGAAAAAGCCTCGCAGCGCAAGCTCTGCGCACCGGTTGGCCTCGGGGATAATAATCATCGAGTGGCAATCGATATAATACGATATATAAATATATTTATGCGACGCTCGAATCGGACGTATCGCTTTTGTAAAGGACTTGAATTGTAAATGAATACGTTTGCAGAGAAAATAGGTCGCTGTCGCTTAACACCTTCAAACAATATACATACAAGCAGTTACTCAGCGAGTCTAGTGCTGCTGCTGCATACACACATCCTGTCACAAGTTATTAAATTCATTAAAGCAAACACGCCCGCGCACATACGTCACATTTATAATGCGATAGAATAGTCAGAGGTCTGGAATTAAATTTTTTGTTTCCTACGCGCAGACCGTACAGGGCTAAATAGAATTTTTCGCCGAGAGCAAAAAGGATTCATGTCATACATTTCATAATTAACGCGCAAGCCGCATACGCCGCTAAAGAGAGGGAGAGAGGGAGAGAGAGAGCGAGCGAGTGCCGAGACTGCAGTGAAGCAGGGTAATTCAGTTTGGAAAAGCCATTTTCTGAAAAATTTAATAGCGAAAGAGAGGGGGACGAGTACTTGGCTGCAGTTCTTTCTTTTCGTTTTTGTTTCTTGCCGACTAGCTGCTGCTAACACTGCTATGCACAGCGGCGACTAATTCAGAGAAAATGTAGCTCGAAGCGCGAGTCACGTGTACTTTTAAAAATAAAACAATGTAAAAGCGCGACAAAGAGAGGAGCAAAAATTATCGCAGATCCCGGCCGCAAATATGAACTGGAATATAAATTTTTTGGCCACTACCCATTCAAGTAGGCATTCGTTGCCAGTGAAAAATTCGAAAATTGTACAGAACGACATAAGAATTTGCTTATGAATTTACTAAATTATGAAATTTCTGTATAAGAATATTGAATTAATCATGTTAATTAATTATACTGGGTACGTAAAATTTTTTTACTTTCAAACGAACTTGAAAAAAATGTCATCAAGCTGTCGCAGAGGCCGAGAGTCAGAAGGCCTCGTGGCAAAGCGCCTGTGTTTGCTGCAGCCACAAGTAAGAGTGCGCAATCCGCAAAGCTAGCAACGAGCCAGAACGAATAAAAAAGAAAAAAATACGCAGCATTACACAGGCGAAGAGGAAAAATGAGAGTTGTTCTGGCCTCTCATCGCGCAGCACTCGACTCGCAGCGACAACCTGGAGTGACTATAGACGACGACGACGACGCTGCCACCCATGCATAGGTGTAGTGCACATGTTATATAGTCGCTCGCAACTCGCCTACGTACATACATCGGACTGATAGCGGCTGCAGTTACTCGACTCGAGCCGATGCTACACTGCTGCTGCTGCTGGGGCTGCAATCCGGTGCTGAATACCAAACGCTCTTGGCAGGCACGCTCGACGCCGACCGGCTGGATATTTTATTCGCGCCTCTCCAGGGAATTTAGAGACAAATGAGGATGCGGGATTTTCGAAACTGTTGTATTCTATGCTGCTGCAGGGACATAGTGACGCAGCACGTACTTTCTGCTCCTTCCCTTCGCTCTCCCTACTTCGTCACAGCTGCTGCAGCGACTGCCGCCCCCGCAAATCTCCATGGCTCATTCACTTACTATTAGTTTCATCGCTGCACTTCGAGTATAGCTGTACCTTTAAATTGTCGCGTTTGCTTACCGTAGCTATTTACTTTTATTGTCACATGTATGAGTGATTTTGTTTTTGACTTTGAGGGACTCGCTCTTTTTAGTTTCAAATTTAAAAAGCATTTAATTAATTGAATGCATATGCACAATTTCGTAACAAAACATACATATTTTGCAATTTTTTTTGGTTATTAATTTGTTATTACATATCCTGGCCAAAATTTCACCAGCGGCGTTACATGCGGCAGGAAAATAGGTCTCTACAGACATATTCTGGTGCACAGTATCCCAATGCGTATCACATTTTCTAATCGCACACCACTAGTCATAGTTAACGTTGATTTAGATTTTAAACTTTTTAACTCTTATCGACGCAGTTGGAAAATCAATATCTGATGGGTCTTAAAAATAATAAAATTTTGATACTATCTAACTTGAGATTATATTTTGGTTGAACACAAATGAATCTTAGAAAATATTTATTACTCTCTGCATATGATTCACTTTTATGTGATCTAAGATCTTTGCTTTTCCTCTTTTGATTTCTGAGAATCCAGACGTACACCATCTAGCGTTAACTTAGATACTTAATTAGTATTTATTTTAGTATATGACAATTGCTGACCGACGTTTTAGAGGAGACTTACAACACTATTTTAATTAAAGTCATTATATATTTTGGGGATGGTGTGAATTTTCGGCCCATACGCACCTCGGCTAGAAAGGGCCATTATAGCCGCATGCTTTCTATGGCCCACTTCCATGAGGTACGTATACTATTTATTAAAACCATTGATTCTTTTTCATTTGCAGCGCAGAAAAACTTTGATAGGGAACGTATGATTGTAATTGGGGTGATTTTTTAGACTATACATTACAATTTGATGCTTCAAAGTGTTATTATTAACTCATAAATGAACAAAATTGATATATACTTTTTTTTCACATGACGTAATTTTTTTTAATTTGATTTTTGTACAATTACTTTTTTCTTTAACTATTATCAATGGTTTGACCAATGCTACTGATTTGCAAGTGGATTTATACAGACATTGTTTTGAAATGCATTGTGTTTATTAGCTATTTCAAGCTTATTAGAAACATCTAATGCAAGCCGCATTCTGGTAGAGAACATTTGAAGTGGTATAAGAGAATGAAAGCTCTTCAGTTGCAAGTTGGCTGTTTTGACCTCCCCGAGGAGATATTAGCGAGGGTGGAGAGCTCGTTGATGCAAAAAGTAAGCTAGATGTAATAGGTATGAAGGGAGTGTGTGTGTATCGCACTGGATGCGCAGGCTGCTTTTCAAGCGAGGCACGCAGATTGCTTGAAAATTGCTTTCGTTTTTTATCCCCCGCTACGCTCGAGCCATATCGCTAGATCCTCTCGCGAGCTTTTAATTGCTGAAGCTTTGGCTGCGCAATGAGACTCGTTTTCACGAAAGTGTTGCCGCAAAAACTTTGAAAGCCTTGAATGGGAATCAATTACTTCGACTATCAGTTATGACGTCTACTTCTCAATGTTCGGTACACGAATTAAAAAGCACAATACATGCAGCACTCTATACGCGCAGTTATTCGAGGCTTCAATTCTTTGTCCATTTTAAGCGACGGTCGGGTAAAAGCGAAACTTTTTATCGTGCTTAATTTTAAAGTAGCATAATTTGTCTTTATTGGCAGGTGCTTTAAGTCGAGTCATGTTTAATAAGTTAGCTCGTTTTTTCAGCAGTATCTGCCATCTTTGTTCGTATAGTCTTGTCGATTGTCACCGACGAGCTGAGTATAATGACTATTTAACGACTTTACATGAAAATAGGGCCGAGAGCCTTTATGCTCCTTCAATCTCGGCGTATCGTCGAAGCAAAAGTCGCGGCTAGAACTAAAAAAATTCGAAGAGCCGGCTGCGAAGAGTCTTTTAAAAACTCGTCTCGACTTGTAATTGTTCTCAGTCCGTAAAAGTCGAATCTGTGCAGAGGCATTTACGGGCATGAATACTGTACAAGTATATTGGAATTTTTATTTAAAATTCGCCCTCTCTCGCCTCGAAGAGGGGAGGGGGGGGGGCACGAAGCGAGCCGTGCACATTATAAAAACAAGGTGTTATACCCTGGCATAAACTTGCTCGACGCAATGTTTTCAACTTTTCACCTTTAGCCACGAGTTACTCTCCTGTTCTCCTTCGTGACCTCTCTCGCTCTCTACCCGTTGCCTCTCTTACTGCCGTTGCTGCTGTTGCTGCATCGACGTTCAATTATATGTTTGAGAGTGCACGTACGCGTGCAAGTATATACAGATAGACGCGTAGGTGTGTATGTGTATGTGTATGTGTGTGTGTGTGTGTGTGTGTACGTATACATAGAAGCGTCGAATCTCTCGCTAGTTCTTCGGTAAAGTTATAATTAAACGGCTGCGGCGGGGGAGCGCGGGGCCACGCTCGCGCGCTGTTCCTGACATGACGGCTCGCTCGCGCCTTCTGACGTTAAAGGCTAAACAGTATTAAATGCAGTATATACAGCGCGCATGCACTATGCATGTATGACCTGGCCACGTTGAGCTTCATTATTATTTATGTATAAGTGATTTTGTTCCCGAGAGCGTGTACGGAGCACGGGGTGCGCGCTCATATAAACATTTTTTTTAAGTATTCAGCCGTTGATTGCGCGATGGACATTCGTTATGCGGCTTAGCGTGGCTTAACCCACTTCCTTACCTCGTTTAGCCTCCTGCGAACTGGCGCAACTAGTCACGTACCTTCGGCTTTTCAGCTCCCATCGTGCACGAAATCTATGCAAGCTCCTGCAGATTGCCGCTCATGAGGGCTATTTATTCAACGACAAAAGCAAAAAATTTTAATCAACTATAATTGTTTTCGTGGAAAATATGAGGCCTCGATACATAATATTACGTTTGGCCGGGCTTTAGTTTAGATTCGGATTTCTAAGATAAACAAGGAGAGCCGCAGCCATGATCGTCGCGGCGCAAGGAGACGCCCTGCGGGCTATCGAGTCGTCGTCGGCGCGATCTGTCAAAGACGTCGCATCTTGGGCTCGAGAGTAATCATAATTTTCCGAGACACCCCACCGCAGAGCTCCGTAACAGTTGCCTTGCAATATCGAGCCGACCGCGTGCGGGTAAATAGTAGAGCAGACAAAATCGACGAAGCTTACTAATCGCGGTAGATTGCGGCAGACTTATCCGCTCAAGCTCGTTCGAGACACGATTTCGCATTTATTAGACTCGTGCGGCAGGCCGTGCGGCGCCTCGTACCATATACATATAAACTACCCTGAATGTATACATTTTCAACCGCAATACCAATCCACGAGCGAGGATTATGTAATGAGAAAAAAAAAAGAAAAAGTGTAATTCGTACGCGAGAGGGTGGATATAGCCGAGACCGTGAAAGACAAAGCCAAGAGTGCTTCTAAGATCTGGATTGCTGAAGGTGAGCTTGTAAATTAGAGTTTATTCTAAAAAAATTGAGGGGTAAATTTTCACGGATTGCAATAACAATGAAAGTGAGAAAAAATAATGGAAACATTGAAATAAGTTTGATGTATTTTAAATTTTGAAGACACAAAGAATATGCACTCTTGCTGAATAAACTATTACAAGCGATATTTTCATGTTTCCGATATGGATCGATTTTTCACTCAAGTAATTATAATATATAATTGATAAATTTGTGATTGGAAAAAGTTCAAGGATGACTGCGCAAAGTGCGACCTTATAAATGCTTATATATAATGTATACAATACAATCGGTAGAGCGAATAAATGTTTCAACTTTCATCAAATGCTCTGCAAAGAATAAAAAAACGAGTTTTGCCAAATTACGAAGGATGCAAGTTTGGCTTCGATAAGTTTAGTCGAAAGTTTAGAGCTTGTCTGTAGACTGAAAAAAAACTCCTTGCAGCTGTTTGGCGATCGCCGTGGACTGTTTCGTCGCTAATACCCAGAGCCAGCAACTTTCAGCAAGGAGAAAATACCTAGCTCCACGAAAGAGGGAGAGAGATGGACCACTCCACCAAGTACTTACAAGCTAAGCTAACAAACGTTAGCGGGATCGTTTTATTTTTCTCCGGTTAGAGCTGACTGCGTGCACTTTTGCCGTTGATTGCGAGTAAGCCGTGTGTGCGCAGGCCAAAACTGATGCTTCGGCAAGCAACTGGAAAAATTTAATACCGATTTACCCGATCAAATGTGTTTCATAGTAGCTTAAGCTTTCGGTTGGCCTCAAAGAGCTTTCTTCGAAAAATATATTCCAACGACATTCTAATCATTCTCTGTCTATGGCGAGACAAAATATTTCATGGTTTGAAAGCTATGGGTTGCTGTGGAGAAGGGGCTGTTAACATAATTATAACTTTCATCTAAGACGAAGTGCAAAAGACTGAAAACACACAAGACTCTTTAAAAAGGTGAATGGTTTTCCTTTCCTCATAGGTCTGGTTTCTTTTTTTTTTTCATTACATCTCAAAGATGTACTTTTTCTCCACTCTCAAGTTATCTACTCGTTTTCCAAGCACACTGCATTTTCCCAAGCTGTAATGGACGCTACATCGGATATTACTTAGAGCCTGTGTTTACTTTACGGTACGCGCGTCATTTCATCCCGGCCACAAAGATGATTTTTACTAGCTCGGCTTTGAATCAATGATTACGATATCACATTTTTTTAAACCCGAAACTAAGTATTTGAGGAAAAAGGCACGAAATGAGCGATCGTGTCAAGTGTATAATGGATTATTAGACTTCGGCCTCCATGGCATTGGTTTGATTAAGAGAGTGCGCTTTTCACACGAGTAAAATAATTTTTCAGGACTAGCCCCTGCAATAGTTAGAAATGACGATCATTCGCCCTCGCTGCGCACTAATAACCATGAGAGACATTCCGCTATGTTGACTTACAAACTTCTCGGTGTAATTAATAACAGCTTGAAAAGTAATTAATTCATCCGAAAAGCCATTAGTCGTGGAGGATCCTTCGCTTCGGGGACGCGTGCGAAGAAAACCACGCTTTAGCGGCGCAAGCTGCTTCGACTCACGCTCTGAGAAACACACCGAACAAAATAAGCTTAGAATAAAAAACAAGTACTAGGAGAGAAAGAGAGAGAGAACGAAAGAGAGATGATAAAAAAAGAAAAAAAAACAGAAAAAGAAGAAAAAGAGGAAAAAGTGTAAAACAGGGGCAAAAAGAAGCAAGAAAGAAGCGAGTTTTACAGCATCGCAGTTCGTATTCCGTTCTTTTTTTCCGAGTCTTCGCGTGCAAATTCATCGACCTATAATACTGCCACGGAAAGTCGGTGAAGCTCGCTCTGTGCTCGCTTCGCGTACGTATACGCGAAGAGCGAGATGCCGAGGATTGATTCGCGCGGGCGTGTTACGCCGCACGAGTTATAATGTGTGACGTTGGAACGCCAACGTCGCCGAATTCAGAGTCGCGCTCCGTGAAAAAAAGATGAAGGATCAGAAGAAATGAGTAAAAGAGGGTGTACGTGTGCACGCCGGAGCCAAAAAATTCCAAAAGCTAGTAGAGAGCGAGAGAGGAAGAGAGAGGGGCAAGAAAAATGAGAAAAAGAATGGTGAGTCGGATCGAGAGCGCGCGTGCTGCGCGGCGCCAAAGGGTCGCCGGAGGATAAACGCCGCAGAGAAGTAAAAAGAGCTGCTGCACATCTCTCGCTTACGTATATATATCTGTGGTAGGGGAGAAGAGACCCCTGGAGGAGAATGAAAATGGGCCGACGAACGAAGAGAGAGAGAGCCCAACATGGAGTGTTGGTGTAGAAGGGCTAAAGGGAGCGAGAAATTATGTGTCAGCCAGAGGGAAAAAGGGATTTTCCGTCTGCACGCGATTGTGTATGTGCATGTGTATACACGCCAACACACTGCACTCAAGGAAGAATGAAAAGTCGATGAAGTTATCAACTCGTGTGTACTTCATGCACGAAATATTTTTCCTTCAAAGAACTTTTTTTGCGCGAATCTGATGTTTGATTTTTTATAATTTTCCTTTGCCAGCTCCGTGCCGTGCGCAGAGCTCGATCTGCAACAATAATGTCTCTTCGTCGTGCAAAGTATATATCGTGCAGGAATCGCAGCAAATTTTTTATGTATAAGAAATGAATTTTCGTGTGTAAAGAGAAGAAAAAAGAAGCAGTAGCGCGGAAGCGAGGTCGCGTATTCGCGCGCCAGCCAGGAAAGCGACAAATCCTTTGCTGCTCGACACAGCTCGCGAGGAAAGATTTTTCCTTTCGCTTATACTAAAGTGTGTCTGTGAGTATGTGCGCGTGTATGTGTGCGCATGTACGTGTATAGATACGCGGAGTATAAGAATGTCGCTAGTTTGCGTCGTGTCTACTCGAATCTGCGGCAATAGTACTGCACACACGACTTGGGCTCAAATCGCCCGAATACAGAGTAGTGGTAGCATATATTATTATAAGGTCGTTTTTATGACGAATGGCGACAGCCCAGGGTACTATTTGCAGTATGGAAATGTGCGCGATGCACAACGGACGCGCTTAGGCCTTTTACGAGCGCCGAGGACAACGACAACATCAACGCCTAGCTCTCGAGCAGCGCGAGCTAGCTGATACGACTTTCGAAGCTTATGCGGGGGTGCGCGCCCCCCAGCTCGCTACTTTTTATATACATATAGTTTTATTTTTACACCCCGCGCTCTAGAGTGCCACGCGCTAGCGCACGAGGAGCACGTGCTCTCTCTCTCTCTCTCTCTTCTGCGTTCGCGAGCGTGTTTATGTTCCAGTAAAGTCGTCGTCGTCGTCGTCGCTGCCACCGCCGCCGTCGTCGACGTCTACATGACTGTATACATATGAACCTGAGTGCGCTTAACTCAATTTCCGATCAAGTTGTCGCTTTCTGTACATGTATATTCTGCGCTGAAAGCCTACTCACCTTTTGCCCCGGCTTCAACTAGTTTTTCTAACGAAGTGTAGTTTTTCAAACGAATGTCAGCTAGCAAATTGTTTTTTATACAAGCAGTTTTCTTTGTATGTGAGCGCATATAGCGCTCCACACGTTTACGCATGTCTGTGTATGTGTGCGTGTTAACTCTTCAAGTGGATTTTCCGAGTGGAGCTTTTAAAGCCGCGAATTATTAGAAAAATATACTTTTACCCGGGAGACTGCGAGAGTTTTTGTTCATTTAGAAACTGATTAAAGTTATATATTTTGATATACTGTAATTATAAACGATAATTTCTTGTAAAAAATGTAATCATTTAATGTTATGATTTAGTTCAAAGTATTCGAGTTGTTTTGAAGTTTTAATTATTTATTAACCTCGTCAATTTCGATAAAAAAATTAAAACATGCTACAATTATACGGCAATGCACTTGAGAATGTAGAAGAATATAATTCGTTGAGTTGGGATTACTCTAATAATTCTAAAATCTCGACCTCACAGGTCAGTTGGGGCATTTGGGTGTCGCTCATAATAATCTGTAATAATATGTCTCTACACGTTTTAAAAAATGTTAGCTGATCCCCGTGACATTCAAATGCATTAATTAGAAAGTGAATGCGAAATGGGCTTCTAGCTTACGCTGACACATGCACTTGCAAGCGCGCTCGTGTAGGTATGCATATATATACGTCCCGCAAAAGCCCACAGACAGAGGGGAGGGAAAGTGGAAAAGCTTGGAAGACGTTTCAACATACTCGCTGACGCTAATTAAACGTCGTTAATAAAGTCGAGCATTATTTCTCGAGAATACACAAAGAGAACAAGAACACACGAGCTCTGTATGCAAATATAGGCAGCACACTAGTCGAGTTCAAATAGGGCTTGAACTCTGCCAGAGAGATTCAGCAGCTTTTCCTCGGGTACACCTGGCGCGCTTAATGTTTACAAATAATATATTGGGCCAGTCATCAGTCACCCAGTCGAGTCGGAAACCAAGCTCGAGTCATTTTCCATGAATATTAATTAAAATAAAACTTAATAATTAGTAAATGGAAGCGCGCGACTACTTGTATGTATTTTAACAAACTCGATTTATGCATTCCTGTGCACGCACACCTACTCGTATACTAGTTTAACACCAGTTCTGAAGCTTTGAACTTTACATGCACACGCGCACGCACGAATACACACACTTACTCGTGTATTGAACGTGTCGCTGCAGTTCCAATTTTTCCTCTGCAGCATACACATACGTACCACGTGAAAAGTGAAGGCATTCGTTTGCTGTCAGTTTTTCTCTCTCAGCTATACATAATACGGTTATCTCATTTCTGAGTTTATTCGTTCTTTATTTTTCTATTTCATTTTCGTGCTTGAAAAGGCCAGCTTTAATTTTTCTTTTTTACTAGAAAAATTATGCTGTCAAAACTCACTGAGTGCAATATTTGTTTTGATGAACGTCATATATTCCTCTCTCGTGTAACATTTAATCGTACTGCTTTAGCAATTTTTAGGATACACCATTTTTATCTCAAAAAACAAGAAATATATGTGAGTTAAGAAATACTAAAAAAATGCATTTGTGAAAAGCCTACAGTAATATCTAATTATTCGAACGATTTCTGACGATGTCAGAGAAAATTAATGTGTACTTGAACGAATTGTAAGATTGATACATGTATTGTCATGATTGTTTTTGAGAAGTGAACGTGCATTATTTCGGCTCTTATCAGACGACTAAGAAAGGTATACATTCTCGTAAAAACCTACAATGAGGAAAACGAGATCAGCATTTACAGCTTGAATAAAATTTATCGCGAAGCATCCGATACTTATATCAAGTTATGTATTTACAGTAAGTGGGGGATGCAGCGAACGAGCTGCTACATTATAAACAGAGAAACATGAAACGATGCACGATGTGATTCGCACACACCTCAACAGCTCGTACGAGACTTGCAGTTGCACGGCACGTTTTAGCAAGTAATCTATGGAGTAAAATATACGAATCTCTTGGAATTCCGTGATGCTATAACGTATATGAGGGAGGTCGAATTTACAGGAAAGTCGACTCACAAGATGAATGGATAGATACAGATGTAGGCACGATTGCTGAACTCTCGGGATTCGCTCGTTGCCGCTGGAGTTATCCACGTGCGCGTGCATGTATCGTGCGATGCAGCCTCAAACGACTTCTGCTGGCTCACTGCTACATACCAACGTATCGCGCGTAATTTTGAATCTGTATGCAAAACATGATATGAGCTGCCGATGATCGCGGCGGCAACCAGCAACCTCGCCCTCTGCGCATTATTATGCAAATTACAGCAGGAAACTGCGGCAGTATTAGTTCGTTATCGCGCGCTCTATTGGTTCTTACATGCTAGGGCGTGCCAGCGAGTATCATTAAATGCGATAATCTTAACGCAAGAGGCAAATGAACGAAACGGTTACTTTTTCAAGAGCGTCAATCCGATTGTAGAAGGTAAAATGGATTGGAATTATTGAATCTGTTTACATAGAGTACAACTTAGAAACGGAGTGATTTTTTAATGGCTGAAAGTTAAATTTGCAATTATGTATTGTCAACTTTTGCACACCTACTTATTTTATATTACATATACTCACAAACCTTTCATGGTTACCGTTTGTTGCTTTTTTCCCGTGCGGATTATCCTTTCTACGTCACAATAGCAAGCCTTACACGATATACCAATACAAAAGCCAAGCTCGTGTGAGCCACTAAAGAATCCAGGGCAGTGTTGACCAAGCTGAGCATTTCCTTTTATCGTCTTCATCGCTTACACGTGAGCACACTTATACACTCTAGCACGATCGCGTGCGAATACATACATACGACAAAACTCATGAAATGTCATATCTCTCTTTATTTTATCTTTGCTTCGTCGTGAGATTGGTCCTCGAGAAAAAAGACACTTACATGTTCGCTTACGCACCAGTAAAAATATTGAGCAAAGACTTTTTTATAGTGCGCTCCAAGACCTAAGCCCGAATTTACGTCACGATTATCTCTGCTGCTTAAGAGTAACTTTTAAATGGTCGATAAAACAATGACAACATTTTCAGACTTTAGTAGTAAAACTAAAACATTATTTAATTGAAGGTTTGTAATAAAGAGGTAAAAAATGCGCATCAAATTTTCGACGTGAGACCAATTAAACTGTTTGCACGCCAATCTTAAAACATTGCAATCAACAATATATAACAATTTTACATCGAGCGTACTAAGTATTTTGGAATTTGATATGGTATACTAAAATGAAAGATACTGTATGACTTTCCATAATCCGCTTATCTAGTGGAGTATATATTATAAATGTGGTCGTGAATCGGAGCAACGAGAAAATGAATACTGACTCTAACTAGATATTCCAAAATGATCATAATTCGATGCATAAAGTTCCTGGACTTTATACATTGCATTGTATACCAAGGTTTGCGGGCAATTTTCTCGTACGTTATCCAACTTTACCAGCTGGCTGAGGGTTTAAAATATTCGCATTTTTCAAGCGGATGATTGCTCTGGGAGTTTTCATCCTTTTATATAAACATTGCCCCGCTAAAGTTTTTTCTTCGCTTCTAATTTAATATCACTAAACTGAATAAAGATCTTGAGTAAATTTAATTACCTGCTAAAATGAATTTTAATCCGTGTTTTGTCTTATGATTAATGCTATTGCATAATTAAATGTTGTATAATACAATAAGTTTTTATGCTCAAAATTCGCTGTAACAAATGTACCGTGTGCAGAAGAGACATCGCACATTAAGAGACTTACAAAATCCAAAACGATTCCCTGGCTTTTGATGGTGCTACGGAAAAGTTTCTCGGCACACATAAAGATCAGACTACTTTTTTTAGGTATGTGTATGCATTGTAAGTCTTTTGAACCAAACGTTTCCCTTCGATGCAAGCTTCCACTGCCGGAAGTGACGTAGACAATTTTTCTCTGCAGATCAGTGTAGAATTAATATATCTAGCGGGAGTTTACGTAGTCTGGACTCTTTGCCAAATAAAATGTCATACTTTTTCGTATTTTTTAGTCTTTCCATACTCTTGAGTCAGTTTCAATTTCAGTTTTTTTATGAACGTTACTAAAAGCGCGATAATAACATTTTTTGTCTCGCTTGAGCAAGCTGCTATGCTAGTATCTCTCTCTTGCGAAGAGCTAATTTTCATAATGCTAAATGTTATGTATTCAATTATCCCTAGATAATTGCTAAAACGTTAAACGCCTAATTAAACACACAAACTGATTTTACTAATTAAATCAACTTGTTTCAATTACCAGCTATGCGCCTTATTCGACGTATATTCATATTTAGCATCCACCTCGCGCCGATACATTTAGTAATTAGCGTGATTTGAAAATGAGAAATTGTTCGATGAGAAACATATTAATATTGCCCGCGAATATCTATACTATGATTAAAGTGATAACTGATAATGCAATCAAGCCCATATTGCGATCTGAATAGACGGTGAGGTTTAGCCATAAAAATACTACAATGCTCAATCGATAATTTTCTCGAGTTTATAGACGAAGCTCGTGTACATTCTGAATAAACGAGACGCAGAAATTAAGGTGAATGTTTTGTTTTTATGCATGACTTTGAAGTATTAATTTGTCAATAGCTTCGCAGCTCGAAAATGAAATGACATTAATACATGGCTCTGAGAACAATTTCACGTACAAGTCGAAAGTCGAAGTGTAGATAGGATTAAAATTCACAAGGATAGCAAAGTAGAGCAAGCAAAAAGCTTTAGAACTGAAACTTTAATGGGATTATGATTGGGCTGAGATAATGAATTTTTAATGCGGTGGAAGGCGGGCTGCAAGTTATGTTATATAGCACATTTCGCGCAGAGCCTCGTGCGCACTTACAGATACGAGCGAGCGTGCTCTCGAGCTCGGCTGAGCTGCCGCCGCAGAGGACTGGATGAAGCAGTGCACAAGATACGTCGAGAGCGCGCGAACGTTCGCATCGAAGAAGCTCGCGTGTATACATATGTCATATATATACGTGCGACACATTCGCACACGCGCTCGGAGGCCAGGCCAGATCCACTGGCAATACAGAGTCGCAGGGGTAAGCTTGAAAAATCGAAAAGGGAAAAACGTTTCAACGAGGCAGGAGTTATTCATCGCGAGAGCGGCAGGTGGATCAGGGCGCGCAGTGTAGCCGCGGTGGCGGAAACATCGACGAGCTTTGCCGCTTTTGTCTTCGTATATGACCGGCTATGTGTGCTCTCTTGCCTTGCGCAACAACTGCAGCATAGAGCGCACACATGTACGCGCGGCCTTGTATGCCTTTTTGTCTCTCATATAATGTTGGCTCTCTGTGCTCTCTTGGCAAACGCTGCGCGAATACGATGGTACGAATGGGT
This sequence comes from Trichogramma dendrolimi, assembly GCA_034770305.1. Taxonomy (NCBI): domain Eukaryota; kingdom Metazoa; phylum Arthropoda; class Insecta; order Hymenoptera; family Trichogrammatidae; genus Trichogramma; species Trichogramma dendrolimi. Next base: position 1,190,337 of record JAPMIB010000008.1, on the reverse strand, counting down.
GCGAGAAGCATCGACTTCATACATGCGCATGCAGGGTCTGTACAGGGAGCAGCAGCAGCAGCAGCGGCACTGTTACGTGCAGAGTTTCGAAGCTAATGCCGGGTTCTGCTGCTCTACTGCTCTGCGTATGCACTCGGCAGATAGGTACGTGCATGCACCCACGCATACACGACTCTCTGCGCACCTATATGTATGCATGTAGCTCCGCACACACACACTCGCGGGCGCAGTGACACATTGAAAGCTCTCAGTTTGGATGTCAATTTGAACTGCGCGCGCGAGCTCGGAGCCACGTACAATGCAATGAGGCCTCAATCAGAAGTCCAAACAGTGAGAGCTCGCTCGTCTTGCATTTTACATGGCGACATGCCGACGAGTAAAAGCAACCACCCTCTCTTTCATTGTGTAATCCGGAGGCTGCCCTCGCAACTCGCGGTGTCGAGCGCTCAAATACACATAACCCGTGCATACACACACACGTACGTGCATATATAGACGCACGCAGCTGCGCTTACAGAATCGCCTCGCTCATGCGTACGCGACCGATGTACTGTGCGTTATGACTGCATATAACGGTGCTTGCAATACACGCAAATAAAGTAATTTAACAAAGGCCACGGGCACTGTGGCGTAAACACCAAAAACAACACAATAGACGAAAATATGTTTGATTCCGGATTCTAAGTCGAATAATAGAATGCACAAAAAAAAGGATTCTAGCCGATACAATGAAAAAATTACTTGTCGTGTAAAAAATAATTCTAATTTTTTTATCTTTTAAATTAATGAGAAAAAAAGTTTCTCAATCTGACATGTGAAACAGACATATACAATTTTTTTTAATTGAGTTCGTTTCTGTTTTGAAAATAGTTCCGCATTGTGATATATATGGTAATTATCATAATAATCATGTGCCTGAAAATCAGTCGTAATATATTATTAGATTTTTATTTGTAACTCCATCGATGATTCAATGTGCATACAAAACACGTACCATACAAAAATGGATCGTTATATGAATCAAAAGTTTTACCCACTTGACTTCGGCGCGCCAGGAGCACCAAAGAGCAGCAGTAGCAAGCAGTACGCAGTCATAATTGATCAACGAAGAACTGTTATTCGAAGAAAAAGAATCATCGAAATCATTTTTATAATACAGAGCTCTCCTTTGATACGAGCCGAAAAGCATAACTTACGACAAAAATAGCCCATATAATAAGCATGTTTAGCGTTGGTGTGTTCACCCACTCACAAAATCGATAATTTACCCGGTAACCAGCAAAATCTAAATAACGATACACTTCCTTTCTTGCCTTTGCTTGCAATCTTCAATCTGACTCTTGATACACATTTTATACTTTTTTTTACTCGTTTCTCTTTTCAAATGACGCCATCTATAAGCCTTCTCATTCTTATCAACCCTCTGAGCACTCTTACTAATTTCTCGCAATAATTTCAAACCGCTATAGTACAAATTGGCCTTGTCTTGACGATTTCAGTGCTTTTCACTGGAAACGGTACAACAAAATATCTTTCAATTCGTCTTCAAAGGCTCTAGTTTTTGTTCAGTCTTCTTTTGGAACATAAATTGTCGTATTTGAATATTTTCACGCGCCACGCTATTATACTTTAGAAATTGCTAGATTTAAATTTTCAACTAGCACACTCGTAAATGATGTTACATGTAAAACAATAATTTTTAAGTCTTGAAATTTTTTTTGTAAAAATCTGAGAAATTTTAGTAAATAAAAGTAACCTTGTATGAATAGGAAAAACAGCTTTCCAAACAACTAACTAGAAATGAAATCTGATTGATCATGAAATTAACATTCTTCAATAAATATAAAATAGAAATCAAATAAATCAAAACCAACATCAACTCACGTCAAAAGAAACATACGAACAATCTATAAAACGTTGATGCAAAAACAAAAAATGTCATAAAAAAATGTCTTTTCGCTGCCTTTAGTTTTATAGATGATGTAGCCTCTAAAAGCAGGATGATGGAATGGCTGCGTCGAATTTATTGAAAAATAGCGAAACACGCTCGGCACTGATGTATTTTATATCTAAAATTTTATCGTTGCCTTGTATTGAAGTTGGGCAAAAACATGCGGACTTAGCATGTCCTCCAAACATTTTGTCAACTGTTGCATAGTCTTATATTGATCGGATATCTATATAATATTAAATAAAGAGTAGTATCACTTATTAGGACGAAGAATTTTTTTCAAATTCAACATCGTTTTTCGTACATAACCAACCAATATTTTCAATATTAATCAACATTATCATATTAATAATGTTAATGTTATTGATATTTATAAATTTATATTAATAATTAAAAGTAAATGAATAAATAATGCATCAAAAATATTATTATTAATTTTAACCAAGAATTTCCCTACAACCATGAACCAATTTAAAACATTTAACAAAGCCCGAGAAACTTTTTTGTTTAGATATTTTTTCATATTTTTATGATATAATGAGCTAATGAGGAAAATGAAGTTGGATCACATATTCATCGACATTAGCGTGCGTAAATTTTGCGAAAGAAGTAATGCGACTTTGTAAGCGTGTAACGCACAAGTTTAATTGAATCATATAGTCATTTGAACCGGTTGCAAAAGTATACAATAAACACTACGTAGTTGCTTTAAACTTTATTCGATAATTAATTTAAAGATTAAACTCGCTGCATACAGATGAAACTTTTAATGGCTTTGCAGTGTAACAAGGCTAGTTTGATAATAATGCAAAGATATCGAGTTAAAATTTCCTGCAGCTTTTCATGCCTGGATATACTGCGATGTTGCGTACTCCCTCAAAGTATCAACACCGGCCGTTACTGCATCATCGTCCCCAGAAGACTTATGGCCTGCGCGATTATGCGATATAGCTCGGTAAGAAAGACAAATATCCTAAAATACCGCGCATAACTATGACAATGAATGGACCGACTCGCGTACCTTCAAACAGACTACGGCTATCGAAATATTGCCTACGAGCACGAAAAACATTAAGATCGGTAAGATTTGCAAATGTACTACGGTAATGGCATATGTTTGTTTGCAACAGTAGTAAATCTGCAGTCTACATTATAGGCATACGCGAGTAACCGAAAAACTCGATCGAGTCGATTACTCGCACACCTTTAGTCTATAACACGGGCACGTTTGAGAAAGATATCATGAACAGGTGCAAATCGATCAGTTGCAACGATTATTTATGGCCTCGAAAATGTACTATTTATTTCGTGTACATGTACGGCATTCAAAGGCTTTTGGAATAAATGCACAAACCTTTAACGTCGCGCGCATTGCGCTACAGTTATTGAAGCTCTTGTCGCAAAAAAATTCGAAACTTTAATGAAAACAAAAAGCTTGTACATACATAGAAAGTATACAGCGCGATGCAACGCAGCACTAACTCACCCTCTCTCGGGCCTCTTTCGTTATTCAATGTATACCCAAAAAGTTAGAGCAAATAGATTTGCCAGTCGAGAATATACATATATACATTCACACACACACACACAAGGTCGCACACGCAGGTATTTATTGTTTGCCCTCCGCTGTAGCTTTGCGCACGTTTAACGAGCTGCTGATAAACTTTGAGCCTTGCAGCGCTCGTGCAGAGTTCGCAGCGGATATGCAGCAGCGTCGCGCGCGTATTGCATATAGCAGTCACGTTGCACCGAGTCGACGTTCTCATTGAGCGCGACAGCCGACGACTGTTGTTTGCAAAGGGACTACAATCTTTTTTCTTCGTTTTTTTTTTTTTCCTTTTTTTTTGTAAATTTGTTTGATTTCACTTGTGCGGTGTGGGATTTTTTTTATTATCCCAGGCAGATTGTACCGCAGAACAAACGAAAGGCAAGTTTGGATATGGCTAAGGTTCGGGCGTACGGTCCCATCTACCTCATGGCCATTCAAATATTTCGTGAAAAGTTATCTCCATGGCTGGGTTATTATTTCATGACTCACAACAGTACATAGTTTTTGTCGGTGCCGCATACGCACGAAATACGACTGCGGCCATTCATTTTTGGATTTTTTATATTTTTAGTCTCTCAAGGGAAAAGTCTGAAAATAATACATAAATGGCATCCAAAAAATCGATACCAAGTGCTGGAAAAATTCAGACCAAAAACACCACCTAATATTATTCATCATAATTAAAAGTTTAAGCGGAAAGCAAAACTTTCAAGTTACCCGTGTAACACAGCTATTTAATAAGTTGGCAACACTAACAGAAATTTTTTTTTCCGCATCATGAAAACTAAGTTTCATGTAGCGTAAAAACCGAATATTCATATAACATGAAAATCAAAATGAAATTTCATATTACATGAAGAAAAATGTGCAAAAGTTTCTTTTCAAGTAATACAAATGTTCAGTTTTCATCTAAGATGTAACTTATAGTTTTCTTATTGGGGTCAATAAATTTCTTTCAATTAAGTATACAGCAATTATTTCATTATAACACAACTAACAAATGCTTGAAAGACAATCGCAATTGCAAAGGTAGGAAATGATTACATGGATTTTTCAAACCCATAGAAAAAGATGTATTTGAAAAAAAGTATTGAGAACAGATGCGGAGTTTTGAATTTGAAAAATAATAGAACTTTAAAGGGTATGTATCAATGGAATTGTCTTTTTGAATTTATTAAGACGGCGCTAGACACAGAAGCCATTATTTTTCCTGCATTCAAAGCGAGAATCCAGGCAAGCGAGGGTAGGCCAGCTGCAGAAATCCTATTTGATGATATACTTGGCACTTGCGGTCGTGTTTATATCGTTGTATTTATCAATTCGATTTCGGAGCAGCTTAGCCGCAGCGTTGAAGCTAGTCGCCACCAATGCCTGTCCTCGCGATGTATAACATGCGTAGATCGTGACTATACCCTCGCTCTCGAGCTACGTATGCCCGCGTTTCTTTATAAACACACGAATATTGAGTTTCCGACTTGGCAATGCAACTGGATCGCTAGATAGCCACGCATATGTTTCTGTGTGTGTGCGCGCGCACTACGTACTGCAGCTATTTTTTTGTTTATGCTTTCTGATGTTTTTGATTGTGCTATAAATCTTTTATTTTCAGTCAAATATTAAATATTATTAATTGGACATTTTTCGTGGAAATTATATTATTTAAAGTGAACTATAGTGTAAAGTGTTAAAAATCAATCATGAATCACTTACACCAATGATAACTGAATTGTTTCAACGTTAGCCCATTCCTTTTTGTAAGAGTATTGTATTATTATTGTATTATAATGTCACCAATTTACATCATTCAAAAAGCAGAAAAAATCGAGAAATTATCAATTAGTATAGAATTAATCTTACCTGGATTTTCAGTAGTTAAAAACTCCGAGAAATCTGAAAAATAAAAAAAAATTATTTATCCAACCGAAATGGCAATGAAATGTTCATCAACTTCAAATGGCAAAATTTTTTTCCGTATGTAAGTATAATTTTCATACTCTCTACTACAGCCATTTTCGCGTTTTGCCTTGGCTGCTTGTAGCCATGAGCTCAGACGAGGATTAAAGATCATGAGACCAATGCGACATGGCTTTTAATTTTTCTACGACTTTCAAAGGATGAAAAGCCAAGATCAGAAAAGTCGGACGCGCCACGAGAGTAACGCGCGCGTTGCACCAGCTCTTGCACTGACCCAAATATTTTTTGCAATTTTCCGCAAGCTGCCTACTGCTTACTTCGCGCTACAAAGAGTCCTCACACACATGCTCACACAGAACATCATGAAACATTTCTCGTCTGCTTTATGATGAAAAACCGAAAGAAAAAAAAACTAAAATATAATATCTTGATGAAAAAGATTTGATTTTTTCAATCAAGTGACAAAGTGCTTTCGAGAGGAAGTTTGAAAACGTCTTCATTATTACGAGGCGCCGATTGGATGCTGTTGAATTATAAAATCACCGGTTGGACGTCGACGAGGGAAAATAAGTTTATTAGCTCGTTCATGCAAACGGTAGTCGCGAAACGTCATCGTAGTTGAGCAAAGTCTCGATCATATAATACGATTGCAGGTAATAAAATGGTACCTTTCCGCCCGATTAGCGCCGCGGACGACGAAGCGACGAATCATTGCTGCTTAATGATTTTCTTGCGGTTCGCTGAGTGACTGCAAATCGGGGTTAATTAGCTCTGATTCTGTTTAGCATCGGCCAGTGCGATAAGTCGATCGACTACGAGCTTCGTACGAAAGCAACGCAAAAACAACAAAAAGTCCATTTTCATTTTACCCCTGACCAATAGGAGCCGGCTTTTATAACCACGGAATGTCACTCTTTTTAGTACTTCCTCGCAACGAGCGCACGCGTAGAGCTTCGTTATACCTATGTACAAGCTTTCAAATCGTCGACTATCCGAGCGGGCTGCGCAATTGCAAAAGGTCGACCGTGTAGCGAATTCCTGACGGAATAACAGCGTCGCGCAGTGTTAATTGTATCGTCCGCGATTCCCGAGACCCGCGAGTTCATCTAAAATAGAGAGATTTATCAAGCGAGCTTTATCCAACTCTCGTTCCATATTATACGAACGCGTCGGGATATTAGCCGCAGCCTTGGAAAGTTGAGACTCGACCAAGATCACCCGCACGGCCGAATATTGCGTCAAATGGGGAATAATCATTCACGCCTGCTGAAATAGCACCGCACAAGTTCAATTGTTTTGGGATGTAAGGCGCCGGCACTTCTGCAGCTTTACGCGCCAAGTTAAAGTAATGCCTATCTGTTCGAATTTCTGAAGCGTCGTTCAAAACTACGATTGACATGAAGGACGACGGCAATAAAGTTGAAATCATTACTTTACCCGCTCATAATAGCACCAACCGACTCAAGCCATTGTTTCAGTTTTTATTTCTGTCTTTTATTTATTCACCATCGGAACAAGTAAGTATGCACTTTATCCTTTGTATTTTAGCCTTACTTTGAAAAATGTAAATTCGTTTTGAAAAATTCTATATTTAGTAAAAATATTCATTGAATATCATTCGTTTATGAAAGATATTACATGCAAGGTACCTGATGCTTTGATAAAAATATAATACTTGAATGAAAAGAAGTGGGTATCGAACTTCATCCACTTTCCCGTTATAAAAAGTGAGATTGAGTCTCATTATAAGAAATCAATAAAAGATTTCAAAGTAATCGTGACACAGGTTAAACCTCCAATTATTATAATTATCGAGTGCGTCGCTTCAATTTTTTTTCAAATTTACATGATAAAAGACGAAACAATAAAATTGCTTGGAGTTGAATAATTATTTATCGATTTTCTTTACGACAGTCCGTGCCCACGCGTTGAAAAAGCCCAGAAATTTAGATCGATTAATAAGCTTACGACAAGTCACCGTTACACCAAGTACGAGTGCGTCTTTGTACTGGCAGTCAGACAATCAGCGTCCACATTACCACACAATAAGCTGAGAGCATAATTTCTCGACACTTATTTACCTAATTGTGCTTTGACATTCGCTTTTCTCTCCAACAATTTGGTCCTTATTTGCAAGCGACTAAGGTAGTAGTTACCCAACCTCAACAAGACGCATTAGTCTAAATATCTATGTACAAATATTTGCTTTGCAGAATCGCCAATGAGAAACATGCGTTAGTTTATCCATTGAATAGACGAACGCCGCAAAGAATAGGTCGAGGATTAATCGAGTTTTGCACTAGATTAAAATCCATCGATTTTGGTCAGAATGAATAGTCGCATATTATACACGCATGTCTCGTATAAAACCTGGATTATACAACAGAATCAACACTAGCGATCTATGCAAATTTACACGTCAAGCCTTCCGCTAGTGCCTACGCACACATTGACCCAGATGGCTGGATAAGTCCGTGCATTAATCTAATTAAAGCTTTTATCGCTCGCAAATTTAGGCATCAATTCCTTTTTTCAACAAAAGTATGATACTTGATGAAATCAAAGGAGCCTGCTTTGCGATCAAGTGAGATATTATACAAGAAGAAAATCAAATTTTTAGTATATATATTACGATGGTTTTCATGCAATAGCTCAGTTGTATCTACATCGAATCAAAGTCTGTATGGGTTTGAAATATGAAAAAAAATTCGAAAAAGAAATTTTAAAATGTCACGGCTAAATTTTATCAAATTAATTTTAATTTAAACATGGAATTACCAAAACTTCATTTTTCTTTCAGTTTTACTGTTGTTTTGGAAAGTGAATGAAGTTCAATTTGTAAATTTAATTCAGAGATTTTATGATAGTACGTATAACTCGTGCAATCGATAAGATCACAGATATATCTTAGAGTTCTCGTTTAGTTTTTTTTTTTAGTTTTGTAATTCTGTCTTGGAAGAGAATTGTCACTTCAAACATTGATAATAAACGCCTTGATAATTATTGTAAAGTTAGCCATCACTAAAGGTAAGAGAAAGGAGACGTACAAAGAACCGTGCGGGTAAAACACTGAATACGAAGCCTTAGTTGCATTGCTTTTCGACCCCACCACAGAAGCAATCTGCAACACGGCCGCTGCCGGGCGGCTTCAGGAAAGGAAGATACTGCACGAAGACGACGACGACGAGGAGTGCGCGCGTACAGCGCAGAAGGCGAGAAAGACCAGACGCTCGTTAAGTGTCTAGTGCAGGCGAGCGCAGAAAGAGCACGCCCACGTATATTGTACACGTTGTACCATATTACGTGGATGTGCATGTATGAGTGCATGTCTGTGCGTCTGTGCTCGCGCGTGAGAGAGAGAGAGAGAGAGAGAGAGTGAGAGCCGAGTTCACGCGTGTGCGGTCTTCTCTCCGATTTTGCGTCGAAAGTGCCGCTACCAGAAACAAGCCTCCATGGGTATCTATAGCTTTCTGCGTACCACTCGTGTATATTCAAAGTCGCTTAATGTAAAAGCGGCCATCGCATGCCATATTATACACCCCGTAAACTTAATTTACCCATAGGCATCTCGCATGCAACACTAGCGTATAATTTTATGATTTCTCAAAATAATATTTTTGTTCGACGGGGCGTAGATAACATTAGACTTAATGCCTTTGATGCGTACTTTTCGAAAATATTGTTTGGTACATCGACGATGATGATGATAATAATACATCGTCGTCCTGCGTCTAAAAGTGTAAAGCTCATGGAATTAAAGAGCGAACACGATCGATGCTTTATAGCAGACATTGGCTCCGGCATTTAAGTCATAAAATCGACGTTGACGAACAAAAATGTCAAACTTATAGCGCCGAGTTATGCAAACAAACGAGAGCAAATTTTATTCGATATCGCTCTGATTGCGTACGATGGAGCTGCGCCCGTTGAAACTGCTCGCGTGTGCCGCTATTTGAATATTGAAAATAATCCAACTCGAACGCGCTTCCAGCGCGTCCTTTTGTTTTTGTGCGCGATCTAATTAAACACTTGGAATTCACAAAGGGACGATCTGGAAAAACACAGGTTTGTATCCAATCAACGATACGACGACGCTTCGCTTTCGTACAAAAAGACAGAAAAAAAAACAGCAAATAATCCATCGAATCAGCGGCAGCAACCGAGTGCTGCTGGAAATGATGAAATCGACGATGCAAGTGATACAAACGTCGCGAATTGGAGAAACCCCTTTTAGCAGCATCTTTTAGGCATGATTGTACGTGTAGAGGTAAGGTCCCAATCGACCTATACAGACAAAATCCTTTCAGCTGGGAGCTCGATTGGAGTTAAATTTCGCGAGATGCTCTTGCACATGGCAGCACTCGAGAGTCGAGAAAGAGTGTACGTAGTAGCGGTTCGAAATACAGCCTGTAAGCAAACAATTAGTCAGCCTCTTTGCTGATTCCGCCGGTGCAAGCCAAGAGAGCAATTGTAATCCTGATGGAAGCGCCCAGAGAGCGAGAATGAGACTGCACCTTGGGCTCGTTAGCTCGCTGAAACGAAGACTCACCCTATACAGATATATGTAGGTAGCCTTTACGGATCGAAGATGCTCTTTTGGCACACTACAGCGGCGATGAGCTTTTCCGCTTCTATCCCCCCCAACTAGCACGTATTCCTTTTCTTCTTTACAAGACCCGAGATAGCTGTTGATACATGGATCGACGCCCGCCATTCTATATAGGGCCCGTGACGATCGATGTCATTGTCCTCTTTCTGATCTATACTCACAGGCACGAATAGAAACGTCCTTTTCTCCTTCTTTTTACAAGAACAACTTCTACATGAAAAAAACGCTACACAGTGATCGAATTGCTTGTTACGTCCAAAGAACGGAGATGGTAAATTTTACGAACTATACTAGTGACAAATTTTGATTTCAAATATAAAGGGCATATGTTAAGGTTAAAATAATTACCAACCATTCAAAATTTTTTTCAATAACATAAAAACTCCAACTTTTTCAATTCGAAAAAATGATAATAAAGTAAAATGTGTAAAAAAAATGAAAAATAAATCAAGATAGACAATAAATTTAAAGTATAAAAGCCGAGCAAAAGTTACCCATTATTATGTAAGAGGAAGAAAAATTTGAGAAATGATACGGGTTATTAAGTGCTCACACATCGGCCATTAAATATAATAGTTCCGAAACATTGAATAGAATGATTGACCGTCACTTGGAAGGATGCTCTAATATCATAAATGGAGCTATTAAACTATTTATGAATTATTAATTCGCGCGATATAAGAATTGATTCTGTAATACGATTTTCATTTGACTTCATGTAACAGCTATACGTGAGGTACGGTCAATTTATCAATAAGGCAAGCAGCCTCGCATCGGCAATCTGATGCGGCGTACATAAATACTCATTACAGGCGAAGCTCAGGGATTCCATTTATTTTGCGCCCACTCAGCCATGTTCCGTAGATAAATATTTCGAGGTCGAATTCATCGGTTCGTCGAGCTGCAGACTCGCCCAGACTCGCGCGTTGCTACATAATAAGTAGTAGTCTCGCAAGTGTTAGGGCGATAAAAGCTCACCGATTTAATTAAAGTCCTCAGCCTCTCGTGCGCACTTATAAATGCATGCGCGGGCGCGCGCAGAATACATACACTGCACGGTAATACATAGCCATAATGAGACCTTAATTCTTATCGCTCGCCAAGCAATCTCTGCCTGTATGTATGTATGTGCACTGCAGTGCAACGCGAGTGCTCTCTACCCGAGGCGATTTTAATGCATGTAATATAACGAGAAAGCCTACGTACAGGCCGGGCGCGGCGCGAAAGATCGCTTGTCGCGATTCAATAATGATGTTGTACCTATGCGCTGTGTATATACGCGACTATGTGCGCGACGCGCGTGTAGAAGTGCAGGTATAACGTGTAACAGCCACGATCCGGAGTTTACCACTTTTTCTCCATGACAAATAGAAGTCATTCACGACAAGGAGCGTCGAAGCGGAGCGACGAGTAGTGCAGCACGCGACGACGGCGCGCCACGTTGTCGAACTTTTTGATCTATCACCTTCACGCTTCGCCTCCTCGTACGAATCAGCCAACGACTTCCGAACAACTACTTGCCGAATTTCCCCCGCACAGCGAGATCCATCCACTATTATATACACTCGTCTTGCCTTACCCGCAATCCATCCCGTACATTATTGCGCTTTATTCTTCGCGCGAGCGACGATTCTAACGAGTATTTTTAGCCTCGTATAGCCTGCTGCTGCACTTTCAATCAATTTTTCCGAAGCCATAACTCGAGCCGCAATTCGCGCGCCCGATTTTGCCTGGTGTAGCTAGCTGCTGCTTCGAGCAAAAAAAATTTTTTTTTTTTTACGCTGTTTCAAATCCGTGCACTATGCTATGCTGGAGTTGCGCGCCAGACTTGTTTGCACAACGTGCCAGCTTGTAAATTAAAAATTATTTTTTAAAGTTTCACCTCGTAAAGCTGCCGTGCGCATAATATCTCGACGCGCGCACGTCGGATTCTTCCTTCCTTATATACACCGTACTTACCCTACCAGTCATATTTATCAACGAGGAATGTCTATACTCGTTTTGAAAGAATTTTATGAACCTGTAAATCACTTGGAAAACACGGCCACGGTTATATCTTGGACAATATTGATTAAATTGCGTTGGCACGTGCTGTAACGCGCATCTTTTTCGAAAGCGAGGTTGAAAAAGCCTCGCGCGATTCGCACATCGTCGATGAATCAACATTTTGTTCGTAAGCACAATATGCTTACAGTATATTTCTTGCTTTATCAACGAGGAAATTGAAAAGATCCAATATACGAGAGTGTGATTGAAAATTGGTCTTAAGTTCTTGAGAAATTTCACGTCCACTTGCGCACCGATGCGCTGATAAACCTCTCGCATAATTGAAATCAATTTAACAAATGCGAATGAAGCAAAGGCCGCCTCTCGCCTCGATTGGCCTGCTAAGTATAACGCGAATTTTCGTATCGAGTAAACTCGACAAAGTGGAAATTTTGCAAAAAGCGAAATAACATCGTTGTTAAAATCCTGATTGCGCCCGTCATTACCGAAAACAGATTACGTTAATGAAGAAAGCCATGTAAAATTTACCGAGACTAAAGTGCGTTTTCGATACGAAAGAGGCTTATGAGGTTGGCTTTTTTTATCCTCAAACTATTAAACAAGTGAAAGAGTAAAAAAGAGAGACGAAAAAGAAGATAGAAAGATGATGTAGACTGCAGTGGGTCGAACATCAGTCGCTCTCGGACACGATTTCTTTGACCTTTCAAAAACGCTCGTTGTCATTATATATAGACAAATTGTATTCGCGCACGCTCCACTTGTTTCCCATTATCTGAGAACGCTCGTAACTTTTTTTCGCGATGTTCGCTCTTATATATTGTTCGGGGCGTATCCGAGGAAATTGGTGGATTACATGAGTATATAGAGGGTTTTCAACCCCGTGCCAATGTTCATGCCGTACTCGCGGCTGACTGGCGCCAAGCTTTGACGTGGAAATTCGTGGAAAGGCGTCTCTACTGACTCTGATTGTTGTGGGCGGTGCCAATGTTTTTATTCAAATTAACTATATTTATCAACTTACATATAAATGCTGATTTGCCATTTATTACATTTACATACGTATATGTTCTCTCACACGACTTTCTATGACTGACGCTAGCTGTTAAAATTGGAATCATGATTTTCAAAAATTGGAGCATTTCATCATTTCACTTGTTTCTTTAAATGTCAAAAATTGATACTTCATAGTCACTCAAAGAAAAACGGAACGTTTTGCTCATGAGAATATAGAAAGTCATGTTAATTCATTAAATTATACTAACCAAGTAATTTTTTCAGAGTAAAAAAACATTGTACTTAACCGTGAACGACATCAAGTGCAAATGCAACAAGAGTTTATGAGTTCTTATTCATTAATTTTTGATTGATACAATTTCAGCTCCCATTAGATTTTCTGTTTTAAATGTAAAAGTATATAAATACATTTTATAATTGGTTGCAGTATTTTTAATGTTCCTCTATTACTTCCTCAGTTATTTTATCGAATAAATTAAAATTTCAGATTTTTTATTTTAATATTAAAGGGATACTGTAACTCGTGTAAAAAAATAAAAATTCATTATTACGTACTTTCACATTTTTACTGGATATTGCTGTTTTGTAGATATTTCCGTAATTTAAAAAAAGATCTGATGTGAAAATCTTTCAAAAAGCTTTTTTAAACATTTACAATTTACCTTGGCTTTGGTATTTTTTTAAATTATATGAGCAGCGGTAAAAACAATTGACTCAAGTTTATTATTTTGAAGATCAGGATTAAAATCGGAAATAAACATTCAGTGTTACAATTTAAAAATAGATGGTCGTAATAGATACTAGCCCTACTTATTGTCAGATCTAGCATCGATAAAAACAAAAAATTTCATTTCTAAGAGTAGTAATAATGTAAGAGTTTCGTTTATTCCGTAGAAATATTAGAGATGAATATTTTACCGAAAAGAATATTTACAATTGACTTCAGAATATGTATGAATAAAAGGGTTGCTTTTGTTTTGTGCAAGCACGTACGAAGCTAACATTATCGATCTTGTTTGAACTTGTACAAGTTTATTTTTTATATCAAACGCGCCTATTGAAGTTTTACTTCAAAAGCAAGAAATCGAAGATGAGAGAATTTATTTAGTATGGCAAAAAATATAAAAAGCAACGGGAGCTACTCGTTTGCATAGAGTACGCCAGACTTGGCCAAGAGTTTCAATTATTATTCTCGGCTGTTATAACTGTAGAAAGAAGAAAAGAGACAAAGTAGACAGGTTAGCAGTGCATAAATACAAAATGAATACGGATTTACGAGAGGAGTTATAGTTGTCATACGTTGCCGATGCAGATAATTTCGGCTCTTTGAATTCAAGAAGAACAACGATATCATGCCTCGAGCGCAATTAATATCTTCTTCCGGCGATTAGCCGTCGATCAGGCTAATCGCTCGCATGTCCAACCCTTGTACAGCAACCTACATAAGGGTCTATATCAAGCGATCGGAGACTCGAGCGCGCGTTACAAACACGCCGGGAATGCGGAGAGCGTCATCCTACATAGCATCACGGCTATATAGTACTGGACCAGCGACGCGTGCCGATGACGTTTGGCACGCGCGCATACGCAGTCGCCGTCAATGGCAGCCCAGTGTGGAGGGGGAATCGGCTAGCTCGAGCATATAGATCGATTCAATCGCTATACGCGATCGACGCTAATTGATCCGCATCAGCGAGCTTTTCGAATTGCTGCAAAGAAGAGCAGCCCCGCGTTCTCTTACCGGCGCGACTGCTTCGTTTCAACTCCGTATACAGACGATTAAAGCTCGCAACGATGCATCTCGAGCTCGGGTGTGTGTATATTCGAGACGCGATGCCGAAATTAATATTAACTATGTTGCTCGCTGTTAGCGGCGCTACAGAGAGCAGTGTAAGCTGCTTCGGAATCGCTGCTGCACTGCGCGCGGCACGAGCTCGCGATAAGCTGCTGCTGCTGCTGCTGCCGCCTCGGCGTGTAGTATCGCGTGCAGTCGAGCTCGCTCCAACTACTCCGGCACATGCGACCCGTGCATTAATGATTTTCGCACTCGACGCCTCGACGATTGTTCTCCGGCACCTATTCACTCTTCTCTGTTGCATGTCAACGTCGACGATCCTTGCGACGACGATGGCTTTTTATCTTAGCCCCCCCATCGCCGCCCGACGACTGCTACTCAATTTGTAAAGCTTTTTGTTCGGCTAATGTGACTTTTATAATGCTGCAGCAGCTATCACAGCTTATACTGCTGCTAATGTTTCAGTTACTTATATACATACGCATTTAATACCTTTGATTGCACGAAAGTGATCATTTACCTCTTTGCCTATACCGATGCAGTAAACTTAATTACAACTCGAATTATAACTAGGTGCAATTTCGACTTTTTCAGCTCCGCCATTATTCAATTAGAGTATCAATCGGCAATTGAAAACTTCTTAAATTTGTCAGGTACGAATAATTTAATAATATTACGCTTATTTACTATATACATCCAAGTCTTGAACAATAATCAGATTAGAAGGTATTTTCATATCAAATTTTAAATTTAATTTCAGGAAAGAACAAATACTTTAGCGTCAAGTTTTCACTGTACGTGTAGCGAAGCACCTGCATTGTTCTTGGCGTTAAACGTTAAAAATTGAATCATCGAATGTTATCTCCCGACTTTTATTTTTTCGATGTGTATATATATGTGTGAATAAGCTGTCCGCGTTAAAGCATGCCAGCTTTTGTTTCGAAAAAAGAACTTGGATACGGTTTATGAAATGCAGTTTAGATCATTCGGAAAATCAAGTTTCGCTCGATAAACGTATCTTTTTAGCTCTCTATTGGTACGGTTCATTGGGACCAGCGATGGCAGCAAAAAATTATGGCTCGAGCTCAAATCCATTCACAACTGCAGGGAGATATGAAATTTTTTCGGGAGGATATTTAAAAAGAAAATTGCAGTATTATCTCATAGCCATCGTAACGGTCGCGAGAAGCCTCGAAACTATTATTTTCTCGGAAAAGTTGATTAAAAATGTAGGATTAAAGCGAGGCGAGTGTGTACGTAAAGGATCGTGCGTGAAAGCCGAATAAGTTTGTTACTCGATTATCCGTGTGTGTCAGTATTGTTCGAACGCTCGGAATTTTCAAGATCAAAATGTGGGGACGCGAGCGTGGACGAGTGATCGCTTAAATGTATATGAGTGACAAGCGTGAACGAGACTTGTACAGAGAAAGAGAGCGAGAGAGTCGATTGCGGAAAAAACCGAAATAGCCGAGAGAAGAATCCAATCCATTTGAGACTCGTCGCTTTAGTCGAGTAAAAATTGTCCCTTTGAGAGGTCAGGCGTGGTTATCGTACATAGACGGAGCGATCTGCAAGAAGGGACGAAGCACCGACGAGGCACGGAGCAAAGAAACGAAGCGAAAACGATGAAGCGATAAATGCTGCAAACATAGAAGAAGAGCGAGAGAGAGAGGTAGGTGCGTTCGTGCAGCGGGACAGCAAAACTACCGCGACGACGAGTGGCGGGAGAAGGTGTCGAGCAAGATGCCACCGTGTCGTGGGCGGACAGCAGTCAGCGCGCTGCACAAACCTATAAAAGATTTAAGAGAAGAAAACAGACACAAAGGTAGAGCGCGAGGCAGGCCCGACGCCGCTGCTGCAACCGAGTTTGCAAAGATAGATGTGTACGACCGAGCTGGGCGTCCAAGTCTCACGCGCACACACACACACATATAGTCATGTATATAGAAGCGTCGGCATTGGTCACCAACTCGCGCGTGCGAATACTTCCGTTGTCTACAAGGGACAGCTACATAAGCGACTATAGATTACAGGCAGTTTCTCTCTGCCTTTGATCTCGTTCGCGCTGTTAGCGCTCGATAGAAAACTAGCCGTGTATGAACGATGCAGCTTCCACGCAACGCACCGTATACGGCTCGATTGCGGTTGGCGCGTTCGCTCGCGGATTCATAATAAATATCGTGCAATGAATTGGCGCGTGCATTATTATTGATGCGTGATCGGCAGCTTATGCAACGTTAATAAACGGCCGATCGATTTTTGCGCTTTTGAGCGCTGCGCCTCCCCCTGACACCGCTGAGCGCAACAAAGATACATTCGTGTTTATTATTAATTATTGTGGCAAATGACAAAAAACAACGCGCATGAAGTCAGAGTTGGAAAAGCTGCGTTATGCAATTGGAACTATAATGTGTGCAGCGCAAAGCCCTGCGCGAAGCCTGTTTGCGCGCGCGCGCGCGAGAGCCGATCTCAATTGAATTGCAGTAGCTTGATTATATTTCAAATGTTCATTGAATTTCGAGAGCCACGCAACGAGGTTGATTAATCCGATTGTGCGGCGCTTGTCGTTACTTTTGCCTCTTGTTTACATTGAAATTAATTGAATCATTTCGCGCGGAAAGAGTCGAGCGAACTACGTTCTCATGTATATTTTTAGAGCGCACGCGAAAGAAAGAAAGAAAATGGTTCATTTGCTTCATGCTGGTAGGCTCGTTTTTTTGATGAAGCGCGGAAAAATCGTTAATGAGCAAGTAAACGGTTTCTCTCGGCATATGCCTCGAGAGATGCGCAGTACCCCGATATTAAAAATGTGTTCCGAGCAATACACAATGAGCTACGGAGAGTCGAGAGTCCCTCTTGCAGCCAACTCAGCATCCGACTCGGCATGCCTATATGTGCGCGCTCGGCAACTGGGTACGGAGCCATGTAGTACAATATAACAGCAGGTATATATGGGCACAATGTAAGCGCATATGTGTATCTGCACAAACAAAAATCTCGACGAATTCATGGGCCGAATGTACGGCACGAGCTCGTAAAAAATCATCGAACACGCATTCACGGATCCCGATATGGGTCAAAACGCATCTGCGCGCCTCTACTCCGGATTTCGGGAAAAGTGTGTGCTAGCTGCTGCTGTATGCACGAGGCGAATCGCGGCTACTGCTAGCCGCTACTGCTAGCCGGCTGTTTCCGCGAATGCACGCGCCAAAACATAATAGATAATACAGCATGGTGCGCGTACACATAGAAGCTAGTAGTAGTAGTCTGGCGCCGCGATGCGCTCGTAAAAAAGCGCTTCAATACATTGGCCGAGCTGCGTAAAAAAGGTATATAGCAAGAAAGACCGGGCGCATCTATTCTTGCTCTCTCTCTGCCACTATGCGGACTTGTAAATGTCGTGGTTTTATGATTTGCTACTATATAGAGATATATGGATTACTTACACAAGCGGTACTTTTGAGAGTCGACAGCATCCACATGACAGTTGAAGCCACAATTTCAGCGGGAATTATTCGTTGATTATTCCGACTCGGTATTGTTTCGAAAACACTTGTAAACTGCAATAATACAGAGCGAATATGTAATCACGAGGCACTGTAATAAACACTCGAGTAAATTGGTACTGGTCAGAGTTTGACAGAGTCGACCGATGGACAAAACAACAACTACAACAACAACAACAACAACAACAATAACAACACTTGCACTTGTCACACAGTTCACAGTTCACAGCATCGAAGCGAGAGAGAGAGAGAGAGAGAGAGTCCAACGGTCGGGATCAAGTTCGAAATTCGAGTTCGAGAGCGGGCGGGGGAGTAACACGCGGGAAAAACACGTGCGAAACGTCGCGAGCGAACTGCAGCCAAAGCGCAGTGCGGGATATCGGGACGCGGAGTCGAGAAAAATACGCGCGTACGACGACGACGTCGTGCTTGGCTCGAGGTGCGCCGCGGGAATGCCAGCTCAGCCAGCGAAGGAAGTGGCGCGAGCTGCAAATTCAGCCCTCTCGCGCGCGCGTGTGTCGGTGCGTCGTCGGGCGGCAGGCAGGCAGTATAGTAGTAGGCAGCAACGGCGGCGGCGGCGGTGGTGGTGGTGGCGCGACTCACCGACTCACTCACGGAGCCAGACGCAGTCCGCACTCCGCAATGGACGAGCTGCGAGATGGTAGTATGTATCCTATATACACGTAGTGCTGGCGCGGCGCGCGCACTACTCGCTGCTACTCCTCGCAATTGTACAGTCGCTGCTGCTGCTCAGGCCTCGCTCCACTCGAGCCACTCATCAACCCCCTCGTTCCGTATACGATATACAGGAGGCACTTTATACGAGCGGGCCGTAGCTGCTGCATTAGCCGCGCTTTTCCTGCAATTCTTGCCTCGTGCCTGCTGATGGCTCTCTCCCCGCGCTTTCTCGCCGGCTCCTTCGTCTACCAGTATATTAATATTATACGCGCACTCCGCGTAATGATGAATCTTGCCGGTACATAGGTACCACCTCGCAGAAGAGTAGGTAGTCGCGCAGCTTAGTTACTGCGCCTACTTGCCTCGTACGCGCGCAAAGTACTGCGTATACCATTTGTGCGGCCCTACGTAGTACTCGTTCCGATACGCGTTTTCTCGCGCGTTTTCAAGCTGCCTCGCTTCGACCGACCTATCGTCCATACCAGTCCGACCCATTGAGCAGCCCCAAGCGCCACTTAATAGCCCCTCGTTTGCCAGTCGCCTTGATTGATACGCCTTTTCTCATTCCCGCGCTCTCGTTGCACTTCAAGCGCGCTTACTGCTACTCGGTGTATTACGTGTACGCGTGCCATACGACGACGAACGCGGCGGGGGACGACGATAAAAAATCCAGCGCCTCGAGCTTGCGGGAGCAGGGTCACGCGAGCAAACTTTTTACTATCAGCTCTCATGCTGCCGCAAACTTGCGCGTACACACATACATACACACGCGCGCCCGCGATCGCACATAAACTCGCATTGATACTCTCGAGCCTCGAATATAAAAGCTTCGATCCACTCGATGCTAAAATAAAATCTCCATTTGATTTATCGTTTACCTACTTTTTCGGCTGCGGATTATAATTTATTCAATGCGCGAAACTGCGGGCGCGGGTAGCACCAGCATAAGAGGAGCACTCAGCCCGCGCGCATATGAGCAACGACTAAACTCGTTAAAATTGTTAAAATTCTCGAATTCAACAATAATATAATGTAATTATTTGAAAGCTTGTGCGTGGCGCGAGCGCGGGCAAAAAATGTTTTCTCCTCCATTGTTGCTCGCTGCGGCGCGCGGCAATCTTTTATCAATAATTCCATTTAATCCGGTTGGCGAGCTCGCGCGCGAGAGAATTCACAATAATCATCGCGATCCTGGTATTCCTCGCTCTCGCGATGGATTATTATTTATCCAAGTTATCGCATTATAATTCAATTATCTCTGTAGATACACTTGTAGTGTATGCAATATACATATTATAATTATAGCAACTGTAGCGAATATAAATTCAAGGGATAGAAATTTTAAATGACGAACGTAGGGAAATATTAAAAATTGCAAGGCTCGAAGAGGTCGCAGCATCGAAGGGCGCCTATACAATGCACCTTCCATATTCGTCAGTCGCTTATTGCGTATATATACAGCTTCGCTCGCTAATATTCGAGGCACGAGGCAGGTCGCGAAAGCTCCAACTCGAAATATAAGCAGCAGCAGCAGCAGCCGGCATGGTGTGTTGTGTGTGTGTTGGAGCATACGTGCGCGTCCCACAGTCTATGCGTTATATAGCTGGCAGGTTCATTTTATATTCGCGCGAATTCGAAACAAAGCGATGTAATCGTATTTTAGCCGGGACGAGCTTACAATTCAGCGGCGGTGCCGGTGGCGAGCTACGAATTTTCAAATGGCATTGTAAAGAGGCTTTTACGGCTGCTGCTGCTGCTGCTGCTGCTACGCTATAGCAACGGCAATATAAGCGCGACCCGACGACGCCAGCTCAATAAATCACGCGTACATTACGTATCATAGCTGCGCCCCTAAGTGTGCTCGCGCGAACTCTGCTACTGACGAAAAGCGCTTTAATTCGCGCGATCTCTCGTCGTCTTTTCTCTATTTTATTCGACGCTATATTCGCGAGCGGGGCCGCAAGCTTCGATAATGCCTATATTATAAATATGTAGGCGATGACGGTGGGCCATTCGACGCAAAACTAAACTCGCCTTGCGGCGGCTCCTGTCAAAATCCAAAACATTATCGATCCGTCAGAGCCCTCATCCTGAGCGAAAGCAGCGCATAACGTAGTCGACGACCGCACGTTTAATACAGGCGAATACGGGCGAATACGGGCGAAAAGCTTAAAATAGATCGATTGGCCGCGCGTCGCTCGTCCGCGGATATCGTAAACTCAGCTTTTTTATTGCGACCGTATAATAAGAGGCGACGACGCTCGACGTAGCTCGAGGCGCGTTAATTATTTATATTGTCACGGTAGCGAGCCGAGGAAAAAAGAATTAGATGTCATAGTCGCCCAGAGAGAGAGAGAGAGAGAGCTGCCCGATCGGGCCAATCTGTAATTTGCAGCGTGTTTTTCGTCTTGCTGCTATATACCCAAGTTCGCCTCTATACACACACACGTGGCTGTGTCATACACAGCTTCTAATCCGCCGATCAGTTCTCTCTTCTCTTGGTGCTCGTTGAGGAACGAGTTAGTCAAGTTAGAAAGGGAAGCGGCCGCTTAATCGTTCGAGATAATCTCGTTGGCATTCGTGTCTTTGTTTGTCGCGCGCTCGCAGCTCGAGTCCGATCGCCGCCGCCGCAGCAGTTGGTCTTTTGCCTCACAGCTCCTTCGCAGTCCCTTTTCGCTCTCGTGTTCGCTCGCGCGCATCATGATCGAGCGGGGTGTGAACTATTCCCAATTCCTACCTACACATATATAAAGCTATACACGTGTGTGTGTGTAAGCTACGGCTGCATCGGTCAATTGATACATCGAGTTCCCAGGCAGCGAGCCACATATCACTGGGATAGGAATCCCTTGGGGCCGCGCGACGATGTGCGCAATTTAGATGTCGCTCCGATAGTGCGCCGCCACGGCCGAGGACATTTGTCCCGCTTCGACTCGAGGAACGAGAAGGAAGGAAGGCACGTCGATGACTTGGCCGAGCGTGTCCTTTGCCGTTTACGTTTTGCGGAGTCTCTAGGTTGACCCCCGGCTGCGTCTCTCCATATCGTGGCGGCCCTTTTCTCAGCTACTCGGCAATTTTTTGCTTTGTCGTTGCGCGAACGCTGCGCTTATACATTCGAAATCGCGATTCTCTGCATAGACTTTTCCATTGGTAGGTGCCAGCTGAAGCCAAGTGCGATCAAAGCCAGAGCTCTGTGCTCGATCGCTCACGCGTTATTACGCATATTACATTATGAACGCTACGATTCTCATGATCGATATAATTCGAAAATCGAAGGTTTAAAATTTTTACCGACATTCAAATGTCGGAGAGAAAAAAATCCGAGTAGTCGTGTAGCGGCTCAAAAAAGAAATAGCTCAATATATGAATTGATGAAGAGATTTTGATGGATTCCCATACAAAGAAATGATCATTGCCACATAATGGGCCCGCTGCGAGTTTCAACAGTCATTGTCCGCGCGTGCAGTGCGAGCTGCTACTATAGACTCACGCATGTATGCTTCTGACACTTCCGTCTCTTCGAGGGAGGATTAAATCCCATTAAAAATGAAAAGAATATAGAGAGAAAAGAAAGGAAAGATGGGGCCGAATCTCGGCTCGGTGCACTCGTTCTCACATAATCACCGATATACGCTGGAGGTGTTGGCTCGTGAAAATCCAAGTGTTACACGGCTATTATTATATGCGGCATCGTTGGATCATAATAATATTTTCACCGCATCGTATTCATATTCTTATAGGCCAAGATCATTCTCGGAATATTTGAATGCTCGCCACATTCGGTGGCTGAATACACGCGGCCATAATGCATTAGTCCGTATCGATATTTCTCGCCGCTCTCGAGCATCCACTCGATTCGTTTTTTCCGAAGCGCGTTAAAGCGAGTGAGAGAGAGCAGCAGCAACAGCGATAGAAAAGAGCGTATACACAAAAGGCAAGAAGGTGCGCAGCTCCGAGTATACGTCTCGGCGCTACACCGGAAAATGCTCGACGGTACGAGGTGGCTGCGGAAAAGTGGCGAACAAGCGTATCTGCAGCTCGAATGGCAGATGCACCCAAGATTCGTCCCGACTCGTTTAGGAGCTAGCTCTATGTAATACACAACACTACACAACACACGGGCGGACGCAACCGGACCATAGCAGCAGCAGCAGCAGCAGCAGCAGTAGAAACGAGCATCATCGTAATAACGCAGTCGCAGCGCCAAAGTATCCTATCCCGTATAGAGCGCTTATATATACATGCTGGCGCATAACGTGCCGCGCGCTCGCGACGATAAGACTATATCTGCTGACGACGTATATACGCGCTGTACGCGCGGAGCTTGCGCGCGCTCGGCCTTTATGCTCTTAACAAGCGCGTCGGGGGCTGCTGCTGCTGTGCTGCCTACCGAGGGTGCGAGGGAGCCGTACTGCTACGGAATAGTTCCAGCTCTGTACCCTGGCAAAGTCGCTACCTTTAGCAAAAAGCTCGTGTGTATAGAGAGAGAGACTGTTTTGGACCTTGGGACACGTTTTTGCCGAGGCAGCTGCATTTTTATACGTATATATACCGCCTGCCCGGCTCCAAGTGTGTCTTATACATGTACACGTGTTTGTGTATGTGTGTACTGCAGAGAACGAGGCGTGGGTGGCTGAAAGCCGTCTTTGCTTATGTCTGCCCTCTGCTCTCTGCACTGTTTGTGTGTACATAAACGAGATCGCTGCCTCTGCTGCTCCCGTTCGACTATACTTCTGGTGCGAATTTGGAATTTTTCGCAAATAGAGCCAAAAGCATTCGGGTCTTTTCAGGTCGAGATGCGCAAAACTTTATTCGTCCGCAGTGCAGCTCGACGTTCGCTTCGATTGGCCCAAAGCGATCGAATCTCAAAAAAGCAAATACCATGTATTATCGTTTACTTTGCCGCGAAATCGACTCACATTGATCACACTTACATATTCATTCGATGTAATGATCGGTGGCCGAATCTTCCGACGAGTCAAACAACAAATTTGACATTTAAGACTTCTTGGCACGTGTAAAAATCCCTCTACGCGAGGCTGCGAGATCCTGCGCCACATACCGAGCCCTCATTTACGCGCGTACGTACGCGAGCCAAGTCGCATGCCTCGCCTCTCTCGTATCCCTCGTGCGATTGACGCAAAAAACCTGGGCTCATCGCACCCACGTGCCGTGCGACATGCTATTCGGAGCGAGAGAGCCAAAAAAAAAAATAAAAAATAAAGAAGGTCAATCGATAAGCTGGAAATTCATATTGTATCGCTCGCAATCGGCTTTGGCTTTTCTCCTTGGCGTTTCTCGGCCCGCTGCTGTACCTATAATACGTGTAGCTGCTGCGCCTCGTACGCGCAGCCATCTCCGAGACGCAAATCCGCATTATACCGATTTCGGTCAAAGGCATTGATGGCGAGCCGTTACTGCGCGCCTCGGCTTATAGGTGCGCAGCGCCGGCCCTAAAACTACCTATAATAGGCAGCCGCACACGCGTTCGCTCGACGATCAGCATTCGAATGGCACATGCCACAACAGTCAAACGACGACGGCCCGTTCTATTTGGCGATATATCCAACTGCAGCCGAAGCTCGAGCTCGATTATCCCACATCGTGTATGCACGTGCATATCTCCCGCAGACGTATATACTATATACATGTATGTGTATACGTTTAGTCGATCGACGAATCCGTCAATGTGCCGTGTGCGCGGCCAGAGAGAGAGATATATACGGGGCACGCGAGCAAACTGCGACACTTTTTCAATTGCACGTTCGACGTGACGAGCTGATGCGCATATGCTGCTACTCCTCGATCGGCATCTAGATACTGCTCGTTCTTCTATCTGACATCTACCATTTATTTATTATATACTGTGGATGTGTTCAAAGTCCATCAGATACGAGCGAAAATGCAACAAGATGTATGCAAAAGTAAACGTATTTATGTCGTCGATTATCTGCTGCTCCAAATATCACTCGTACTATTTATGATTATACATTAAAAATCGTAATTGACGGCGCGGCCTAACTGTTTTGCTCCGATAACACGACTTTGCCTCGTTGCAACATAAATAGACAGGCTAAGCCTATACATGTAGATATTCGTTAAAGAGCAGTTATGGTCTAGCAGCTCTCGGCGGAGCAGTACATGTCCCAGGAGATGTGCGTTTAATTCTTCAACTTGTTTATTCGTTATTCTCGCGGATCGAGGCGTTCGTTCGTGTATTACGCGGATGTATATCTTAATGGATGCCATTTGAATCACATCGAATCATATTTTCGAGAAATTTTCGGCCGGCTTTCGAAATCAGAGAAGCGAAAAAAATAGGATGATCGGCAGCTCTCGACGCTCTCGATATGACGAGCAGTCAATCAAGGGAAACGTAAATTTGCTCGAGTCGCTTGTCGTGTTTTTTGTAAACACAAAGCGAGTCACAGGATAGTAAGTCGATAAGCTTCAGTACGAGGCAAAAAGCCCACGCAGCAATGCTGCATTTTTTCTTTCCTCTCGCAGTATAAAGTCGATCCAAGTTGGGCCGGGCGCTCTTTGCCTCGTCGTCGTCGTCGTCGATCTAACGAAGAACGAGATTCTAAGGAAGCCAGAGCGCTATTGTCGATAAAAATTCATGCGCATAATCTTGAATAAAAATGAGAATTTCCTCAAAAAATCGAGTCGAGCTTTGAATGCTATACTTGCTGCAGTGTGCCGCGTTGTGCCGTGTGTACCTTCTGCTTTTGTGTCGAGCATACATACACGATATATTTTGTAAAGTAAACAAGCGCGCGGATCATCGTATCATATACGTAAGCAAGCGCAGCGCCAGACGTTTATATATATATATTATTATATAGAAAAAAAGGACGAGTTTCAGCAAGATTATATTATGATACGCGAGGGCCGAAAGTTGGCGCGTTTACCTTGCCTATCGTCCGTTACGCGCACAGAGCGCGAGGATGGAATTGCGAAGCGAGAAAAAAAATAATATCTTATTATGAAGTTGGTCGTACGTATCGCGAGCCCGAGCTCCGCTGCATGTGGCTCCTCCGACTGTGCGGGTGGGTTTTCTTCGCTGCGCCATGCGCGACTACGGATAATTGGAGCCGTATATATATTCATACTTTGGCCGAAGCGGATCGATGAGACAAGCTATGGATCTGCGGACGACGACGACTCAGCGCACGACTACACCGATGTTTTATGTATTCGCTGCATGGGTATGTAGCCGTATACACGGGGGCCAATACACGAGGCAAAAGAAAGGAGACACGGAACGACGTACAGTACACGTAGGACGTATAAGGTTTGCCAGGGCAGGCTTGGCTCGTGCGACCGAGCCAGGCCAAATTGTTCCGCACTCGTTGCGCGAACTCGAGACATTTGGATTTAGTTCTTCGAGAATCGTTACGTGCCTATACGACTCGACTGGAAGAGTCTACATCGGAAACAATTCGACGCAACGACATCGCGGCTTAATTATCCTTATTAGCCGGTCGATCGTCGTCGAGCCCGACTTCGATCGCCAAGATAGCGCGTCCCATTAGCTATATATGAACGAGGGATCGGAGGAGCCGTTGCACATTTTTCCTTTTTTTTTTTCTCTCTCTCGTACTGACCACTCAGTGGACGGACTATATACAGCACGATTACTCGGAAATCTCCGTGGCTTCCCGATTCGATTCTCCCCCCGAACGAATATTCAAATGGCGATCGTGAGATTGACGTCGTTTTCATGCGAAGCGATTAGATTAGAAAAAAAAGTATATTATTTTTCAGCTGGCGCGTACAGCGATAAAGATCTGAATTAGCTCGGTGGATCGGAGCGAGACGCGGGGACAGATATATATATATATAAATTTTGAATAATTCCTGGCGCCCGCGCGCATCGATCCTCTTTATTCGACTTCACCTTGACATTCTGTGCTTAACTGCTCGTGCGCGTATAATATGCAACTGCCTGTATTATAGATGTTCGGTGTCATCTGGGGGACGCGATGAATCAATTATTGTATCAAAACTTGCGAAACGCGACGAGCGACGGCCGAACTCTCGGGGCTCGAGACTTTCACGAGGTTTTTCAAAGATTATCCGCGTTTAATAGCCACTCAGCTACCGTTTCGAAGCATCTGTTTGCAGGAAGAGTAGATTATCCTCGGCTATTTAGGCAAATTAAGCTTCGCGAGAGCTGGAAATGATATACGCTGTCACATTGTGTACCGCTCGCGACGCGAAAGTTCGGAACGATCCGGAAATAACAAATTTGTGAGTCACACCTCGTCGTAGCGAATTACCGGACAAACGTCGGATCGCGAGCAACGATACGGCAGCGTATATCCTGCGTACACACGGCAGCTCCTAGCGCACGTATGCATCGCGGCTCTCGGTCGGGAAAACTTTTTTTCTATATATACATATAGTAGGTAGCACAACTGGACTCGAAGAGAAGAGAAGCTGCGAGCCGCAGGGGAAGAGGAAAGAGCGAGAAGGGAGCGAGTGAGCGAGACGAGCAGTAGCGCGCGAAAGGGTCAAAAAGTTCAAGGTCGAGGCGCACACAAGCGCACAGGCCTTGGTCCGATTCCAGCTCCTCGTTTTTATTGATCAAGCTCGGCATTATATTCGCGATATACATAGTCCATATAGACAGAAACACGTATTATGTAAAATGTATGCCTGCGATTATACTACGTGTATTTACGGATATTTTCGTGGCTCGTGCGGATCCGTCCATCAGCAGCGTAGCGAGAGTAAGGAAGAAAAGTTCGAGGGCGAAAATTTGTACCTCGCGCGTATGTAGCTCGTGCTCGCCACTCGCTCGCGGCTTTTCTTCTATATATATATATCCTCGCGCGCTCCGACTCGAGCTTATAACGTAGCACAGCTAGCTAGCTAGCTGTCTGTGGCGCGCGCGCGACGAGTTCTCGTATTGATCAGCAGCATAGCGGCAGCGTGCGCGAGTATACACAAAACCTTTATCATACCCAAGGGGTCGTTCGAAGAAAAAAAAATGCCACCTTCTCTCGTACAAGTATGTATGTAGTATATACACTGGATGTGGCACACACACAACAAACGGAGCTGGTCTTGGCAGAACACGCGGTAATAAATGTCGTTACTCCCCGCTACGGATAAAGTACCCCGCGCGGCTATAAGCTTGTTTATATTACTATGTAGCCGTATAATATGGAAAGGGGGCCGACGTTGTGCAGCAACAAAAACACGAGTCGAGAGCAGCTCTCTATGTATATATTAACTCCCGGCGGACTTGGGAAAAGCCGGCCCCGTGAAAAGTGAGGCTCTCTATATCTGCTGCCGCCACGGGATCGCACGCGCCGAGAGAGAAAGAGCCCCGTATTGTATCTTACTTAATAAAAAAAAAAAGAAGAAAGTCCGACCGTCGGTTCATTTGGTCTGGTACATACACACGGAGTCGCGGACTGCGCTTCGGTCATCGAATTCGAGTCTCGTGTCCCTTTTAGGCTCGCTGCTGGCTGGCATCGTACATACGCGACCCGGTGCTGCATTCAGCTAGTGCTCGTACCACATCGCTTCGAGGCAGCTGCCGGGTTTTCCACTCCATATACTTATATATATAGACGGCCACGGCGCCGCACGGGCTCGAGGCAGCTCCTGGCGCACGTCCAATCCATATTTCCAAAGTAAAACCATTTACTTTATCCTTTGAAAATTCGTTACGCAATTCCCTCCTCAAATGAAAAGATGACCTAATCTCGGGTACGAGAAGAGCTGCCGCTGCCGCTGCTGCTGCTCTGCATTTCCCCGAACTCTGCACTGCAGCTCGACTCGAGGCACGAGCATGACTATACACAGCTATTGTTCCGCGAGTGGCCCAATTCGCGGCGACGGATCCTCCTATTTTTAATGATATATATACATATAGCGCGAGCGGCTCGGGATTATTTACTCTAATTCGCTTTCACTCGAGCGAGCCAGCCCCGCGCTCCGACTCGTCGTATTTTCTAAAGCTGCCATACACTCCGTGTCCAGCGACGTAATTATGATATAGCTTTTTACCACTTTCAAACTTGGAAATTTTACGTATCTTTTTGATCGGACCACGACATCTGACAATCAATATACGAGCTTATGTTAAATACTTTTTCTAATTCTCGCTTTTATTTCGTCACGAGAATCGCGGCTAATATGTATAATAAAATAATCTTCTATACTGGATTTTTTAACCGCGATCAATGCCACTTTTGCTCAAAAACATGTCAATCAGTAACAGTATTTTTCCAAGCGATCGAATCAAAATTTGAAATTTTGATCAGTCTGTTAAGTATGTGTCTATGGTAATTTTTCGCTAAAACGGCCAACCAGCTAATTATTGACGAATTCAACTATCGACCGATAACGAAGCGGTGGCTAAATTACGATATTAAGTACGTTATTTCAACCGATATGTTTCGTCAATACTGAGTTACGATAAAGTTTCGGACAGTTACATATTACGGCATTTGTGTGCTACCTTATTTTAATAATTTGAGATGAAGGAACTAATTATGAATTTGAAGCTATGTAGGTGTCAAAAAAAAAACTTGGAGATTTAAAACAACTCAGGAAATTACTTACAAGCTTTACACGCTTGAAGAAGTAAGCAAGAAAAGTGTAGTAATGCACAAATTGAAGATTACCGTGGAATTTTTTTCAAATAATATTCAGTAAATCCCGAAAAACGTTTCAAAAATCAAAAAATTGAATTTTCATTTTAATCTGGACTGTGGTATGACCTTAATAAACTTTTATACTTTTTGATGCACTAATAAGTACTTTGTTAAACCATTAATACTCTATTACTCTAATGGAAAATAATCTCCAAGTCTTAATATTACAATAAAACAATTTGAGAGGCTCGCATGATTATTTTAATCGATATAATTCATACCAGTCGAAAAGTGTTGTACAAGTATCGAAAGTCGGTTACATGGATAACTTTTGCACTTTTATAACCTTTGGCTGAAAATTTGCAAAGCGCCACCTGCTAAAAATTGGCGCGCTCCAAGCCTCGAATATAGATTCAAAACGTCAACTGGAGATTGTTGTGAACACAACGTGTTGTTATTTCAGTCTCCGGTGTCCAATCAATTTGATAAACAAACCAAAATTAATTAATAAAGAACTCCAATTCTTGATAAACAAAACCAAGATAACGATTCTATGAGTTATTTTATTAATAAAAATGTAGCCGTTCATTTTTGCATAAGAAATCGTTATAATACTAAAAACCGAAACATAACAAAAGTCAAACTATGTCTCGTCAAAAGGTGAGAAGTTACATTTTTTTCAGTATTTAGAGATAATAAGACTTTGTTGTGCCATTTTAACATTATAAAATATCATACCTGTGGCAAATTTTCTGTATTAATTTAAAACATTCATAAAATGTTTCTGAAGGTTATAAATATTATTTGCAGAGGACTATGAAAAGTTGGCTGCAATCTTCCTTTGATTTGGATGGATTTGATGATGCTCCTAAGAAACCCAAATTATCACAAAATGGTTCCAGTAAAAATTTAGAAGCAACTATTGAGGATTTTGATGTTAAAGTGTGTATAAAAAAGAAACCAACAAATAATTTGACTTCTTTGTTGAATATTTGTGCTCCTCAAAAATCAGTTGATCTAGCAGTTAGCAGACAGAAACAACAAGAAATAAATAGATGGTTTCAAGAAAAAATAAAGCATGGTCAACCAAATATCCTTGTTATCTCAGGTCCATCAGGGTGTGGAAAAACTGAAGCCTTAAAAGTTTTAGCAAAACAAAATAACTATGACGTTATTGAATGGACTACACCAATGGATCAAGGCCTAGATGAAAACAGTAAGAAATAAAAATTTTAACTCATGACGAATAAAAGTAAACTTTTATATTATGAACTATTTTATTTTCAGACAGAACAGTGTCTCAAGTAGAAAAATTTGAAGACTTCATTGTTAGGGCAACTAGGTATAATTCTGTATTATCGGATTCTTCAAGGCGCCTATTATTAGTAAAAGATTTGCCTCATTCGTACACAAGTGGTAAAGATGACTTTACAGTTCTATTACAGTAAGAACAACAAATTTTTCTTTTGTCTATTGATATATAATATTTAATGTCATATAATAATTTGCATTTTTAGTAAATATTGCCAATATGGTCGAGAGCCATTAGTTTTTATTGCAACAGAATCTGGTTCTTCCAAATTAATGACGACTTTATTCTCACAAAGTAACAGAGATCGTTTCAGTATGGAATTTATAAAGTATTTATAAAAATTAATTTCATTATAAAAAATGGCTAATAATTTTATTAAATAACAAATAATTTTCAGTATTAATGCAGTTACTCCTACAGCATTGAAAAATGTAATGAAAAGAGTATCAAGTATTCTTAACAATAAAGCTAGTCAAATGTTACAAGTAACTCAGAATAAAATTGATGAAGTTTTGTCTAATTCTATTGGAGATGTTAGAAGTGCTCTTCTGAATTTAATATTTTCTTCTTTGAAAGGTATAACTTCTTTAAAAGTTATCACAAACTTAAATTCATATTGTTAAACTTTTCTAATAGATTGTTATCATTGCAGTATCTAAAAAATTTACTAGTGAATGTTCAAGTAGAGAAGAAACTCTTGGTCTCCTACATGGTATAGGCAGAGTTATTAATCCAAAAAGTAAATTGTGCAAAACTTTGAAATGATACTAAAAAATCATGGCACCAAATGATTATTTTTATTATTTCACAGAAACAACAACTTCTGATGGTAAGTCATGGAGATTTGTCCATAATCCTGATGATCTTGCCTCATGCTTCCAAACTCAAGCTAATACATTTATAAGCTTTGTACATGAGAATTACTTAAACACAATTGGGCCCAATATGAATGGAGCTACAGCGGCTATTGATGCTATTAGTATGGCTGATATATTCAATGCAGAGTGGAGGGTATTCAAAATTATTCTCTAACTTAAAATTTAACAACATTCAATAATTTATTTTATTTTTTTAAGGATCTTAATATGCACAAAGTAGCCCTTTCTCATTGTGTAAGAGGAGTAATGTTAGCTAATGATAAACCTGTTTCACAATGGAATCCAGTCAAAAAGCCCAACAGAACTGATTTCCAAGGGTAAGATGCAGATGAAATAGTTTATTTTATCAATAATTTGAACCGTATTATAATAAATACATTCATTCCAATCTCTCTGTAGACAAAAAGATTATGCTGCAGCAGAAATAGAATGGTACAAAAATTATATAACTCCAAAAATGAAGTACCCTGAAATAAGTGCTGAAGATCTTGAATTACTATCAGAATCAATAATAGAAGAAATAGGTGATGATTGGTAAAAAAAACTTGAATAATTTAAATTCTGACAATGTAAAAAGTTGTTGTATTGATGTTTAAAAATCAATTCATGCAAAGTTCAAATAATAATAAGTAATGATAGATTTCATGTTGGCGAATGTGTTTATTTCATTTTTTTAATATTTCATATAATTTATACAATTGCCACTTTTTAATTTACATATTTAACATGATTATAATCACAAACCAATATTTATTTTTAATTCTCTTAAAATTAGAAATTTTTTTAGAGTGAAAATAATCGTAACACTAAATGAAATTCTTAAATAGTACATACATACATAAATATTATACATGTATATTGATTACTTATACTACATTTTATCTCAGCAAGACTCATATTTTTTGTGCAAAATAATATTCGTCTATTTATCTCATTTAAAACATAGATCTAATTGTAGCATTTAAAAAAGTATAGTCTCCCATAGGGTACATTATCAATAAATGTTTTTATTATAAAATACGAAACAAAAATTCGCATTTGTGCTGTTCTGTCTTATGTGAGTTTCAACATCTATATATGTACAAGAAATCAAATAATACAATGCATCGCACATTCTCTTGTTGATCATTCGTCAAAGAAATACATTAAATGGAATGTCGATCTATAATTTGAAAAAGTGTTATGCACTTTTTTTCACTTTCATGTTCTCTGTCGTCGCTTTTTACCTGTATTGATAATATAAGAAAATGTCGCACAGCGACTTAAAAGTCTGAAAACATAAATTCTTTGTTCTTCACAATAAGGCAATTAATGGACTTTCGTCGGTGCAAAAATGCAGTTAGCAAGTGCATCGGGATTGAAATCCTCGTTCTATTAAAATAGTTTCTTCAATTGTGTGGTAACCATAATTTTTCAATATACTTTTTTATAACTTGCATTAACTGTTAATGCAAGAGTTCATTAGATCTATCTCATGTTGCCATTTAACGTTATTACAATAAAGTGAGATTCACATCATATTTTACGATTTATCATGATGATCGACAATAGCAATAAAGATTAAGTTATTCAGTTGTACTGTTCTGGTAAAACATAAGAGATATCATCCCAAGGATGACGGTAGAGTCCTTGTTTCAACCTTCTCTGATCCATGTAGTGACCTTGACATGAAAAAATCGTCGAAGTTAGTTAAGTAACATTATAATTTTTAAATTAACATAAATGATAAATGCGAAACTCACCGATGAAACCTATGCTTCTGCCCAGGACGAAGAGACTGTTAATGGCACCAATCTCGATATATTCTTGAGCTTCTTCTCTGGTGAAGCTGCCGGAATTTCTCAGCATATCAACGAATGCACAGGCAATGATACCGTCAACATTGAGAATGAGATTGGGTTTCTTTGTTGTAGTAATTTTTTCAACCTCAAGGGCATATTCGACTAGAGGTTTTGTTGGGAAATTTTCCAACACGATATTCTTTGATGAGCTTGACTCTCATGTCTGGGTTGTTGATTGACTTGACACGGTGACCAATACCCATAATCAGCTGACCCTTTTTACGAGTATTGTTGACAAACTCTTGTGGATGTAATCCGGCATCATAAGCCTCGGAGAACATACGGGCAGCTCCGTCAAGAGCTCCTCCGAATCTGTCACCCTGTGCAAAAAATTATGTCATTTAATTTCGTCTCTATTAAAAATTATATAAGTAGTAAAATATGATAGAAATAAATTCTCAAAGAACTTACGATGGTTAAAAGACCAGATACGAGAGAGCTAACAAGATCTTTGCCAGCTCGGGCACAAACGATCGTGTTATGTGCGCCGGAAACGGCAGGTCCGTGATCAGCTGTAAGCATGAGAGACATTTCGAGGAATTTGCAGTAGAGTGCTGGCAAACATCTCTGGAACCACAAAAGTGAGACAACACCACCTATTCCAACGTTTTGTTTTAGCACTTCGGTAACCGGCATACCGGCGTACAGAAGTTCTTGACCACGTTCGTCACAAATCGATGTCATAAATGATGCTGGTTTGCGAATCAAGCCAAGTTCCTAAGTACAAATAATGATTATTACAACTTGCTCAATAACATTAGTTCAATAAAAAACCCCAATAGAGATTACTTACCCTAGCCCAGCTATAATCCATTGGTACCGTGGGTGGTGGTACTTCTGGTTCTGGTACGACGGTACCGTCTTTAACTAATTGATCATACACTGAGTGAATAAGATCACCCAAGGTATCGAAACTATCAGGAACGTAGGCTCCAGCGTCTTTGAGAGCAGAATTCTTCGAGACAGCTGTTTCAAGATTCGAGTGAGCAATGGAGCCGGCATGACCGAATTGCACTTCGGAATTGAACATGCTAGCACAGGTACCGATGCACCAGGCGATCAAAGGCTTGGTTATGCGGCCTGTTTTCAAAGCTTCGCACACTTCATACTCCTCCACACCACCAACTTCGCCCAAAAGAACGATCATCTTGGCATCAGGATCATTTTGGTAGCGCATAATATGATCCATGAATGTAGTTCCTGGGTATCTATCTCCACCAATGGCAACGCCTTCAAACACGCCGTTGGATGCTAAAATACATTATTACATACTTTAGTTCAAAATTCGAAGGAAAATGGTATGGAAAAATCAAATATCTCCTGAAATAATCAATAAGATATACCTTTGGATATAATATTGTTGAGCTCGTTGGACATACCACCAGACCGTGACACGTAGGCTACGCTGCCTGGTCTGTACAATTTGCTGTGTATGATGTTGTCCATCATACCACCAGTGTTACCGATTTTGAAGCAACCTGGTTTGACACCTCCTACAGTAGCTGGGCCAATGATGGTAACATTCTTTTCGTGTGCTTTGAGAATGAGTTTACGGGTCATATTTTCGGGAATGCCCTCGGCTATGATAGCGATCGTCTTGATTTGTGGAAACTGTAAAGATTCAATGGCGCTGTCGTAGGCCGAGCGCAACGAAGCAAAGGTGATCATGACATCGGCATCGGGATGTTTAGCCATGGCATCTTTCATGTTTTTGTACGAAGGAATGAGTACTTCCTTGTGTCCCCAGTAAATTTTTGCTTGTGATCACCGGTGAAAGGATAAACGCAAGCGGCAACGGATGGTTCAGCTCTGCGACAGACGAAATCAAAATCGAGCATGCTCTGAACCGCGCGAGTTTGCATTCCCCAAATGATTGATTTAGTTTTGCCAGTGAAGAGTGGCTTGTGCGATCCATCGACCGAGTCAGTTCTCTGAGCTTTCATTGGCTTCGTTGGAGAAGTAGGAGTGGCAGCTTGAGATGATGGCGCAGAAGGTCCTACATCTTGACCAGAAGGCAACAAAAAGTTTGCTGTGGAGAATTCCTGAGCTTCTGGGTCTGGATGGGTTTCTTGCCAAGCCATTGCACAAATAGCAGTCATGTGAGTTTCTGGGCCAAACACATGTACTGGGACTTGCAGTCTTTTACCAACTTCGCGGATAATTCTGTACAAAGAATGATATAAATTAATAACTATTACATGAACATTACAGCAATTCACATCTCTTTAAACATATCGTTAAATGGTACCAACCTCAAGCCTTCTTGATAATTTGGTCCAGCTCTTCTGACGAAGATTTTGATGTTGTGTTCAACTAATTTTGGCTGGAACTGTTGCAAAGCTTTGACAATACCCTTGAAAGTAGCTGCTACATTGGTGAAATTAGCGATACCACCACCAATGATGAGAACTTTTCCATCTGCGTGCTTTTCTTTCGTCATCAAACCCAGAATAGTTTTGGCATATTCGTAGGTTTGTTGTTCGCTTGGGGCGCCGGAATATTCTCCATAATTGGCCAATTCGCTTGCACCACCGAGGTCACAGATAGTGTCGGAGTAGATGACGGAAGCACCACCACCGGCAACCATGGTCCAGATTCTACCGGTTGGATTGAGAATGGTAAGCTTGAGACTGGCTCCAGATTTGGCATCCAAATCAGCGATATAAGCTTCTTCGGGGTAGGCGTCTCTGCCGAAAGGTGGAGGATAGTCAATTTCTCCCCATTCTGGCCGGCAAATGAAGTCGGCGGTTGTGTCGAGCTTGGCAGCCAAATCGAGGATGTAGATGCCATCGTCGGTTACTACCAAGGGGTTGATTTCCAAATATGTAAAGTACAGATCAACGTACAGTTTGTACAGAGTCTGGATGAATTTAGAAACAACACTGAAAAAATTGAAGAACATTGTAAGTTTTAATTGAGGCTTTTTCGCGAATAAAAATTATATTAAAGAAAAAGGTTAATACTGACGGCTTTTTGACATCAGCAACATGTTGAAGCAATTGTTTGGTGATTGACATCTTCTTCTGGGATTCCACCGTTAACGGGAACTTCGAGTTTGAGAGCTTTGGCATCGACATCTCCGATATCAACACCTCCTTCGTGATGGAAAAGAATAGTGTCGGCATTTCTGTGCGAGTAAATGCAAACATAGGCTTCCTCCTCGGCTTTGTGCGGCAGGAAGGGCTCGATTATGAAATTCTTGAGCTTTCCCGAGGTTTTGCCAATCTTTTGGTCTTTGTTCATGCGCTCGGCCACCCACTGCTGGCACTGCTCGAAATCGGCGTTGACCTTAATCAGGCCGAGCTTGCCTCGACGCTTGATCAGTTGATCGGGCTTGACGACCAGACGCTCGGTAGCGAGCCATGGATGCTCCGAGACCAGGTGGGACCAATTAGTCGACTCGTCGATGCTGACGAATCGGCACTTGGCTGCGGCTGTGCCGGAACTCAATTTGCGATTGATCAGGTCTTTGCCCGTAGCCTCGCGTATAGCCTTGGCCGACATGTTTTATTTGACTTTGAACTTCGACTCTGAAACAAGCAAATCAGCAAAATTTTAGATTAGCATGCACACTTCAAGCAGCGCTTCTGCGATCGATATGTTTACAGTGGTGGAAAAAAAATTTAGGACTATTGACGATGAATTGCGCTTCTACTGCAATGCGTTGGTCAATTATATCGAGCAGTAAAAACATCGATTTAATAAAAATTGTAAATACATCAGCGTCGCACAGTAGTCAATCGAACTCGTTGAATTCGCGCGAGGTAGGAGTAATATGACGAAACGAAAAAAGCACGGAACTGTACGAAAAATTGCTGAAGAAAAACATGGGCTATGCATTGCAGCAACATTGACGGTAAAAGTATGAACTGCAACGTGGATAAAAAAATGCCTATGAAAGCGCAAAGATCATGAAAGCACGGAAGTTGATTGATTATTCGATGAAATAAGGTGAGTCGCGAAGATCCATGAATCTGAACTTTACAGATTTTTAATACAGATTTTGTTGTCGTGTATAAGTTGAGAAAAAATGGCAAATCTAAATTAGTCTTCGTTAATTCGATAGTGTCGCAATTCTCAGCTGATTACTTCCGTGACTAATATGCACGAGTGAAAGTTTGTGTAAAACGTTGCGAGAAACTCTCGGCCAGTGTTGCGAAAAACATCATTTATGTACGATGGATATGCGCGCTCTTCTTTCTCCGCGTGCGTGGACGTGTGTGTGCGCTTGTATGTGTGTTTGCCAGGCGAGTGAAAAGAAAACAGAATTTTGTCGCGTGCGAATTGTCGCGCGATGCGAGCTAAAACTCAATGAGAAATTTATCCAGCCGAAGTACCTCCATTTTTCATTTATTCAATAATATGCAAGGCAAGGCTTGTCGTGCAATGGCCAGTTATGTAAAGGTGATATTATCAAAAAATCAATCGCGCCTTTATTACTCCTCTTCTGAGCTCGAAACAATTGCGAATGAAAAACTATTTGTATCCGTCGAGATGTAGATAGATAATCGAATAAAAAATCTCAACTTGACTTATTATTCAGATCAAGGCTACTTATCGATTATTTTTTACAATATTTTTTCATCAATTTGTGGTGTGAGAAAAGTTATTATTGGCAGTCTGATATATTTTTAATGCGAGTTATATTTATTTATTCAAAGTTCTTTTATTTAAATTCGAGCAGGTATTTTAGCAGTGATAAAAATACTCATCAAAGAGTCGCCTTTTTGACTTCCGTCAGCGTTAAAATTAACTGAAATAATAATCGAGTATTTAAACGGTCATAATAATAAGATTTATACTAGTTTAATTTAAAATTCATTTGAGAAGTTTCACTCGGTGAAAACGACGCCTCTGCCTTTAAGAACTCAAGAGAGGTGGGCAGCGGTAGCAGCGATGAAGTGCATCGCCCGGTAGATCGTCTTCTTTTTTGATTATACCAAAAACTCGACGGGCCACATTCTACTTCGCGCGCGCGGAACGAACGGGAAAAAAGAGCAAAGAAAATAAATCGCCGAGAGTCAACGATCCATGTTTCGTGCACTCCCTCGAAAACTGGAATCGAATGAAACGTAATTTGTCTGCGCATCCACGTCGATCCCAGTAGAGGCTGCAATTGCAAAGACGAGAACGACGACTGATTCAAATCTTTGCGATCGTTTTGGAGCAGTCGCGCGAGTTCGGGCGAGTATGATGTATACGTGAATACGTACACGTCGTTAGTAGTACGACTTTCACATTTTTACTTTTCGAGTCAGACCACCGAACCAAGTGTGCACGATAAATAACTACCTTCGTACTTTCGACTTTCCAATGAATATCAATATTTGATTTTGTTGCTCGAAGACGGCAAACTAACTCTTTTCCAATGAAAATTAAATTATTAAAAGCTCGCGCTTGAGAAATGCACGT
This sequence comes from Trichogramma dendrolimi, assembly GCA_034770305.1. Lineage (NCBI taxonomy): Eukaryota > Metazoa > Arthropoda > Insecta > Hymenoptera > Trichogrammatidae > Trichogramma > Trichogramma dendrolimi. The sequence continues at coordinate 1,151,258 of JAPMIB010000008.1, read as the reverse complement.
TTGAACGCATTCGTAGACTTTTTTGTATGCGCTCGGCAAGTGACGGAAGGAAAAACAACGCCAACGACTCCGAAGTTATTGTTCGAGAAACAGAGATAGAGAGAAAGCGACGGAATTCTACGACGTCACAAATTCGTGAATAAATCGACGAGTTAAGTTCATACGAGCTACCGCTTCTCAAAGAAACAGGTGATGCAATTTTTTTTTTCTTCAATTGTGTCCGAATCTCAGTGAACGATCAAAACGATTATTTTCTTCAAAAATTTTTAGATCGCCCTGCTGGCGCATTCAAGTTCACCTCGCCCTTGCTACGAAGAAAAAATCGAAATTACCGTGAACGTGAATCGCATCGGGAGTGCCGTATCAAGGTTCAACGTATTTCACGTTTTGAGACTTTGAAGTGCCTCGAACCGATCAATAGATACCTAAGAAAACGGGTTTTCACATTGAAAATTTGTTGAGTATTTTTTTTCATTTAGAAACAACATCGGGCTATGACCTCGCAACAAGAGAACATATCAATAGTTTTCCAATGAAACACTCCGACGCAAATCTAGTATTCAATCGCGATTAAAGCTAGGTAAAAAATACAATAGCATCGAAGATTTTTATATCACAGCTTTGACTGATTAATTAACTATTTGTTACTCTTAACTAGATGCATTAATTCATCAATATAATAAAAACGAACCATCGACTCAATTTGTAATCTCTAAAGAATGAAATAATATCACAATCACGCTATAAATTGCTTGTTCAGATTATATTGAATTAGAGAAGAGATTTAATATTAATTAATTCATGGCTCAATAATTTCTTACAGCAAATGATTTGCAATGGAATAACAATGTTTATTCGTTTCAACCTTCAATGGCAACAATTAATTATTATACTATCAATCAATGTAATTATAGCATAATAACTTATTGACGATTAAAGGGTGATATAAAAACATAATGGTGCCTTGAATGCATGCAAATTGATATGGCAATTAAGAAAAAAACAGGAAACAATTGAATTTTTTCGTATCACACACACAGAAAGAGGTCGAAATAGGCGTACTTTCGAAAATATAACTTCAAAGTGTATTTATTTTTAAAAAAATCGCATCTCACAGCCACCAATTTTCGGAGAAACGATAAAAGTAAATCGGACTTTGGCGCGCGATGCAATTTCGCGATCGGAGTCGTCCATATATCAAGACGAACAGGATGATTTTGTATTGTAATCAATTCACGCGCCACTCGATACGCGGGTCAGCCCGCACAAGTGAGTTTTCCCGTTTGTTTCAAAGAACGCACACGAACGCACAGTCACAAGATATAGCGGCGAATTGCGCGACAAGTTACTCTTCTGTTCCGCGGAGCTTTCCGATCGGAAGGCAACCTGCGAGGGCCAATGCGATTAAATCGATAAAGCTTGTTTGCTCTTTGAATACTCACTGATTTACAGGTGAAAAGGGGGGGGCCAAGACGTCGCAGTAGCCGCCACGAACGAACCAAGTTTCAAGAAAGAAAAGGAAACGAGCGGGAACAGGACGCGCACAAAAAAGCAGGCTCGCAAACGTACTTGTATGTGTGTGTGAGTGTCTCTAAAAATAGGCTTGCAGCAGGCGAGCGATGAATGAAAGTAGCTGAGGCGCGCGTGAGTGGGCCGACTATCCGCACACGGTGTACACAGAGCAGCAACTGACTGACTTTGAAAGCGGCGGTCGATACGCGCGACGTGTATATATAATACGACGAGAGTCGCGTACTACCAAAGACTCGTTATAGGTGTGTATGTGTATCTACCTGTGCGAGATTACTCTCTTTCTCTCTCTCTCTCTCTCTTTTGACTGCAGCGCGCGCCTTTCCTTCTATATATACTTTCACGAGCACCAAAAATCCACGATCTTGCCGAGGAGCGATTCACCGCACCGACTGAATCCGTGTGCAGGCTCGCTATCGCATATGTATGCGCGTCCCCTTCTTTCTCACCTCCTCTCTTTCTGCCGCGCACAGTCTCTCTCTCTCTCTCTTTCTTTCTCTTTACCACGCGTTCGATCCCGGCCTGCGCGAGTTGGTTACCTACAACCGTCGCTGGATCGGGCAGCCTCTTGTAACGACGCAGAATTAAAAAACCTGCGACACCAAAACACCTGCGTAGCCGTTAGATTTTTTTCTTTCTCCGAGTCTCGCGCGTTTTGAATGATCGAAGCCTCGACCAATAAAAACTACTCGAATAGATCCGGGTTTTATCCAACCGAACAGATACACGCCTCCGAACTTTAATACTAACGAGTTTTATACGCTTTATATGTATATCTACGATTGTGACATTCGACCGCATAGTTGTACACCGCGAGTTGATTTATCGCTTTTTTTCGAGTCGCAAAAGTTAAACGACCCTCGACATAATGCACAGCAGCATTCAATGCAGATATTGATTTAAAAACCCTGGCCATTTAATGCGGTCCGCCACCTCTCGCTCGTGTCACTGTTCTTTTCGCCGAATCGTTAATTGCGAGCGGAAAACTTTTGTTTACGGATGCATAAACGCTCGCGGACATTATCATTTGACGAAAAAAAAAGTATCGATTAGAGTATAATCGACAGCCACTTGTCGCAGAGCGAGCAAGAAAAACGACTCACGAAAAAATATACTAAATTAGCTGCGGCCAAAACATTTCTTCTCGTCGAGCTCTTTGGACGCGTTACTTCTTTACTCAAAACACAAATGGCGAGTCGAAATTTTGACTTGGAAAAAGTCTCTAATTTCTTGAGCTCACGTGCGAGCATCGAACGAGCATCGTGCGTCAGGTGTAATAACGATTTTGCGGTGTACACATAGGTCGATAAGAAAACGAAAAATTGAAATTTACACGATAGCACTTGGTACGAGAGTAGCAGCACGCACGCTCAATATGTGAGGCCGTTTGCCACTCTCTGCTACGATCGAGTTGTCATTCGTACGAAAACGTTTTTAGTGTAAACAAAAAAATCGCTATAAATATTCATATAAATAAATTCGCCGAGCTTCGGAGCGCGCAGGTCGAAAACCTCGTGACGCGTTCGACTCCATCTGCATAATAATGCAGCAGCAGCCACAATGCTGGGCTTTACGCGCGCACGCGATTATCTAAAACTTGGCGTTTGCTCGTAGTGACTTTGTTACTTGAAATTGGCATTATTCATGGCACGATTCTAATCTACAATGCACTCCGAGATTACCGAGTGTACATGCGTTCTCGACACTTTGACGAACTCAATTCACTTTTTTGCACGTCGTTTGAAAAATTCATCGCACTTCCATGTTAGCGTGAAAATTGAAACTTCAATATTTATCCATCAAACGGGTTTCAACAAACATTTTCAATTGAAACAGCTATGGAATATTACTTGCGATGAGTGCGCATATTAAACATTTGTAATTGTCTTCCGTCGTGAAGCGAAATCCATTTCGCATGCAATGGGAGAGGAGACGAAACGGATGAGGGTTTTCTCGTCTCTCGTTTGTCATTCGAAATCGATTGGCTTCTGTCAGTAATCAGAAGTGGTACACAGGATTTCTATCAGGCGGTAGGCAAACTTTCATCGTCGGCACGTACGATACATAATCGACAAATAAATAATTCGCCGTTCTTCGATTGTAACGAGGCCTCGAGGGAAAGTAATTGCGCAGGCGAGAAAGAATTTTTAGCACAATTTTGAGGCAATTTTGACGGATGAAAGCTGTAATGTGTAAAGCGATGAAAATTTGGAGCGTTACGTAACGCGTGCGGTATGAATTTCTCAAAATTTTACGTAAATCAGCAGTCCGCGATACTCGTAAAAGTCGATATAATGCAATTGATCTCCGTTTTAAAATTTTGCAATTTCACCAAAAAAAAAGACGAAAAAAAAGAAGAAGAAGAAGAAGAAGAAGAAGGAGAAGAAGAAGAAAAAAGAAAAGAAACTAAGCGCGCTTACGCGCGAGGAAAGTACTATTGCTGACGAAACTGTATTTTACGTCACGCGTACGGCAGAGAGTACTTCTTCGTATTGCGACGTATACGTTGGCAGTTCGATTTGACAATGAGTAGCTCATTTTCATGCTGAGCCGGCTTCATGAAATATTAACGAACGCGGAAAAAATCTGCACGCGATCCTCGATCTTTATTAGGCCGGATGAGTTAGTACAAGTACTGGAAAAATATCACGAGAGCCAACACCGCGCGCACATCCACGTCGATAACGTTTCCAAATCGAGACCAAGATTATGCTCGTCGACGGGGCCTTATCAAGAGCATCAAAATAGTTCGATGAACGGCTTCGTGCCCAAACGCGGAGTCGAATAGTTTTTGGTCGTGAAAAAGCTGACACGCGTGTACGAGCGCGCGAGTGTTCTTTTTCAGTGACGTGTTTAGATGAGCGCAAAGCGATGCTTATAATATACACACGTGGTGTATAAGTTTACATCAATATCTTGGTACATATATATATTTATAATGTACATGAGTAGGCGCGTAATGACACATTGCGATATAGATATATGGTAGGCGAGCTTACACAAGTTACAGTGCTTATAGTTGTAGCGAGGCATATGCGTGCGTGTAGAGGATAAGACGGCAATAGTCACGTGACCGGTGGTGCGAGCGCGTCGCGCGCTTATTCCCACCTATCGTTCATTCGCATCTGCCGAACGCCTGAGGAATTGTCGTGGCGCGCGAGATAAGTAACGCAACCACCGTACCACGTATTGCCATTACTATTGAGTTGGCCTTGAAAATTTCACGTTAGATCTTACGATTGGAGCACTCGCTGTGTCAAAGACCCAACTGTCTGAATATATTCGACTTCGTTGAGCGTTTCGACGAGGCATTTTTAAATTTTAAACGTCGTTTATAAAATCGACTCGGCCTCTCGTTTCTCAACCAATCGGGAACGTGTTTGGTCGGGCCGAAGCTCGACAGTTCGGCGCGCAATGAGCGAGTACGTAACAGTGGCTATTGCGATGTATCCGAGCGCGCGATCGCTCTCAGCCCATATTTCGATCGGCTTCCACACCAATAGTCGGAAAGTCGATTGTTGCCGCTTATAGAGAAATAGATGAGGAAAGTCAAAGGCAGATAAGTAAAAAAGGCAGAGCGCGTATAGAGAGCGCGTCGAATCGGGCCGCGCGCTTATTACATTATACCTTATGCCGACACGGGCATTAGCATTATTGCGTAAACGGGATTATTAGCATTTGCCGATGTCACGACCACTCGACGTATAGGCAGAGGTATGGGCCGACCGCGTGCGTGGTGCACGCGCCGCATCGTCGCCTATTATTGCTATATTATTGCCGAGACACCGTCACACATGCGTTGGCTCTATTGTTGTGTACGCACACCGGCCCCGAGAGACTCTCGGGGACGCAAATCCGTATCGCGGCGATTGACGAGCGTCGACGATTGAATCGATCCCTCATTGGCCGGTTCCGAAGCACGCGAGTAGTCAACCTGTTGTTGCCGGCTAGTACAGTACAGCGGCGCTCCAGAGTCCGCGCCGAGTAAAAATACTCAACGTTATAAATACATGACCTATGGCACGATTAAATAGATTGTGCGTCGCGCAAAGTCTATTATAATATATCTATATGGACGAGTGTCAGTCTCGTCTCGTGTACGTGCATTATTTTATGCGCACAAGTACGAGAGCTCGGCGCACGTATACTCTGGCCTCTACCGAAATCGGAGCACCAGCGGTAAACCCGCGCGCTTTTCCTTCGTTTTACGTCGACGAGAGTACATCGTTTCGTGCCACGCGTTCTCTAGCGCAAGCCTAATAACGAAACTCTTATTGCCGCAGTGTACGTAGAAACTCGATCCACGGGGCAAGCTGCTGCTGCTGCTGCACGCGGATCGTAGTATACGCCTTGTATCGGCCTAGCTGGCACCGCGCGCTCCGCAACTAGCCGTATCATCTGCGCGTATACTTGTCTATTAAAAAGTAACGGTAAACGCTCTACTCTCGGCTTGCGACTCCTCTTTCTCTCTCTCTCTCTCTCCCTCTTCCGCAATTCTATTTCCGTGCGTATAAAACTATGTATGCAGTGCGCTCGCTCGCGCGGATAAGGTACTGATTTTATGCGGCGCAGGAAAAAATAGGCGACTGCGGACTGACGCAAATCGAGCCAGCGCAAAAGAGCAATTATTTATCTTAAAGCGGCCGATTGCGAAGCCGCGACACAACAGCCCGTTATACTTATACATCGCGATGCAACACCACGGGAGAACGCGTGGCCCTACACATACTGCCGGTGGCCGGCGGCTTTAAACCGCACCTTCTCTCTCTCTCTCTCTCTCTCTCTCTCTCTATTTGCACATAATTGCCATATTGCGATGCAGTTCCAGTTGAGGTTAGGTTAACTAGGCCTTTATCTCTACTTCCATTTTTCCCCTGCCTTCCACAGTTTTCAAAGATAAATAAAAGGTGCAGCCGTGGCTGTGTTTGCACGAGCGAGCCTGCACGCTACGGAGCAAAGAGATAGCTCCGGCAAGACCAGTCTTACATGCCTCTTGTATATTTTATTTGCTCTCCGTTATTCATCGTCTTGTACAGAGAGTGAGCAATGTTGGGCTAACCATATATATATACCAGTATTTAATTCACAAAATTACGATACATCGTGAAACGTAAATTTAGATACATGACAAGTAAATAATAATGCGAGCAGCCGTATCCGATAGGACTGCTGTACTAATTTTACAAATTGCTTGAATTCATTCCAAAATTTATGTTCTAAATTTGTACTATTGTAACCGACAAACACTATTCGGGATTAAAGGCAGAGAAAAAGTGCACGAATGAAAAATCGATATCACCAAATGCCATTGTGTTTTGTTTATAAAAATCACTGTTTACATTACTCACAAATAAGACACGAATTGCGTGAAGCTTGCCAGCTGACGAAGGATTCTTGTATTTACGATGCTGTGCAACCACACAGACGTCTGTGATGTGTATAAATGTTAAATCCGTGAATTTTCGGAGCACAAGCACGTAAGAGTCAAGATCCGTTCAGTTCGCGCACCTGGGGAATACTGATGTGACTGCTGGTCCCGGCTTATGCTATGCGGACATGGAAACAAAGTACGAGTAACGAACGCGGCGCCGACTAGTGTTCGACGCCTAGACCCCCGCAATGTTTTTTACCTTATTCCTCCGCATACGAATACTACTCGAGTCTTGCTCCTCCTCGACACGTTTACGCGCAACACATACACCCGACACCCGTGTACAGAGCTAACAACACACACACGTCCGTGTCTGTACTTACTCGATACTCATTTGTACTCGTGTTCGCTGACGTCAAAACAGCACGTTTGCTGTCAAATTTGCGATACCTGCCGTTTAATGTAATTGAAAGGGATGCTTTGCTTTATTTCTCATTCTCGTTCACGTTTTTCCATTGATTTTTTTTTGTGTTCGATTCATGATTCAATTTATTTTTTCTAAATTTCCCCTGATATTTAGATCATTCAAAATTTAAAACGTCGTCTTCGAAATAGTGAAATTTTTAAAAAATATTGCACAGATTAATGCTACTTTATTTGTAATTTAGTCATATTGTTGTTTCTTCACACAAAATAAAATATACATATTTTACATATAAATTCAAGCAAAATTTCATGCTTATACTTTCACATTTTTTTTCAAAATTAGTCTCGGAGATATTTTAATTGTTATGATTTCAACCAAAAGTTGCTACTCGATTCAAATAAATTAAAATAATTAGCTGTATATGTACACAATTTTTCAAATGTATCTTCATAATTAAAATTTAACGATATTTTATAAAAATCTGATAACATTATAACTCCAACTGGCATGTCCTCTGCATATCCTTCACTCAAGTTATATACTGTCTAATAACATTTTTCATAAAATTTTTTGTAATCAATAAATTACAGAAGTTCATTTGATAGTTATCACTACCTTGTACACAGTATAAAAGTAAAATCTTAGAAACAATCTGGAAAAAATAATAGTTTAAACTCTACCCTCTAGTTTAGATAATACTTCATGAGTATTCTCAATAACACTGTAAATGTATGGACGTTCCATTGGATTTACTTTCAACATGGTCATTATCAAATTTTGCATATCCTAAAACATAGCATAAATATTTATTAGTAAAATTAAATGCATTCAAAAACACTCCATCAATATGAAATTGAATAAATATTTACTTCATTAAATGGTGAGTTTTCTGGAAAAGTAATGTTTGCACTAATAACAGCTAGTGCTACGCTGTCACCCCTTTCATATACTGCATCAAATGGGGATTTGAAGTAACACATTGCATAGAGAATGCAACCCAAAGACTGAATGGAAAAAGGTATATTAATTTTTCATAATTTGTAACTGGCTGTATTCAATAAATATTTACCCAAATATCTGTTCTTTCATCTACCATACAATAACTTTCAACTTGGAAAAGTTCAGGGGCCCTGTAAGGCATTGAACATCTTTCTGCAGCCAACTCTTGTAGTGATTGAGCTGCTTGAGTGCCACAAACTTTTACTCTAGCAGGTGCAACTGAACCTGTAATATCATTTAATAAATTTTTTAATATATTATTTCAATTACCATTGACTATAAACTTTTAAAAATGAATAAAATAATAATTAAAGTTGATAAATTTTTACCTAAATCCATTATTACAGGTGTCATATTATCACCTAAAACAATATTTGCAGTCTTTAAATCTCTATGGGCAAGGGGTTCTGGTTTAGCTTCATGAAATGCTTTTACTCCATCACATATCAATAAGAATATATTAAGAATATCAACTGGCTTCATGAATTCTCTTAACCTTGCTCGTCTCTCCAATTCTTGTGCTAAAGTTCCTTTCTGTTGCGTTGAATAAAAAACAATAGAAATAAAATTATACAGGTATCAAATTAAAATATTTACAAATTTAGTCCACTTACATGGTAATAAGGCAAGACTAATAAAACTTCACTAGTAGAATTAGTTACAGGATCAGCTACACCTTGGTAGTCTGAATCAACCAGTTCAATAACATTAGGATGTTTTACTATGGAATGGTACTCTACTTCCATACAAGCTAATCTTTGATCATCTGGACTGTGACAAACAATTCTTTTCACTGCATATTTTTGTGTGTAAGATTATCTTCAATTAAAGATACTGTGCTAAAACCACTGAAAAAAATTCGTTACATTGACATTAATTTTTTATAATGAAAAGATAACTTTTTAAAAGTATCCTAGTATCATACCCTTCTCCCAGATGTTCTAAGATGATGTATTTTTTGCCATTCACAGTAATTGTCTCTTTAGAACAGAGGCAGCCCATTTTAAAAATTAAACTCAAACCTAAGCTATTCATTTTGACGTTAAATAATAATTTACAAAAAACACTGAATCATCGATTAACTTGTACCACAGATTTTGGGCATTACACTCTCATTTTGATATTACACATCAACATGTCAACGGAAAGATTATGAGTTGATTTTACGTTAAGTAGGTTAGCTATGAGTGTATATTAAGATTGTATATATGCTGCAAAACAGCTTGTTGACAGTAACCAAACATCACGTGAATACAAATTCAGCGATATGGTAGTGGAGTGGGAATGTTGAGCTCCGTAAACGCGAAATTCAAATTTCTATTGTTTTATTTTTGCAATTCAGTATTTCATTTCACGAGGTTAACTACGATCGCGTAAAAAAATTTAAAAAACGGGAAAAATTAAGAGACCAGATTAAAAACGAAAAATACAACCATTTTTATCCAGTTACAAACATGAACGAAGACCAAGTATCAGATTAAGGTGATGGTTTATAAAAAAGTATATTGTTTATTAGAATATCTTAGAATTTATCTGTACTTATTAGATGGCTTACTCATTGACATTCGCCATCGTCGTGAGTTATTGCTTATATTGGGGTGAACCTGAAGAATCATTACAAGATCCTGTGGACGAAACCGGTTGGGTTCCAGACGGGGCTTTTGCTAAAATTCTCGACGAACCACCCATGATGTGAAATTTTGTGTCAATTAGGACGTGATTATGGATGACAAAAATAAATTTTGCAATTAAAAATTTATTCATACACGAAAAGTTTTATTTACAAATTATTTGTAATAGTTAATTTAATCTTCATAATACAGTGCACACAAACTTTCAGACTTGGAGAAAATTACATTTCTAAGAACTTTTTTATCACTAAAATTTGATGTAAACACTAATTTTAGTAGTATTATTAATCTCTTTCCATAAGTTTTAGCTTAATTTTTCGCGCACTATATACATACATGAATTTCTAATTCAAAATTCACTTTTTTTATAAAAATTTGAAAATTTACTTTTCCAAAAAAGTCGCTTTATATTTATTTTACATTTTTTACCGCGCATTATGAGACTTAAGGAACTTAAATACAATGCATATATTCCAAATTGCTAAACATCATTTATTTTAATGTATTAATTATTGCAAAATGATTGTACTGAGACTGTTTTCTCGCATTAATAACCAATTGCGCATTCAATTTTCAAAACAACCATAGATATTATTCTTCAGTTATATTGACATCAGTAGGAACGACGGCTTCCTGATCGTTTGAAAGTTGCGCTTGCCACATATCGTGATAAAAACCGCCCGTTGAAATGAGATCTTCGTGCTTGCCTCTTTCGACTATTTCTCCATCTCTCAGAACGAGTATTTCATCTGCATGGATTATGGTTGACAATCGATGAGCGATGATAATGGTCGTACGATTAGCACATACACGATTTAACGCTGCTTGAATATTGCGCTCAGTTTGAGTGTCTAACGCACTGGTAGCTTCATCAAGTAAAACGATTTTCGGAGCTTTTAACATTGTTCGAGCGATCGCCACTCGCTGCTTTTCGCCACCACTTAGACGTAGTCCACGTTCTCCAACCTGCGTTGAATTGAAACATTGTGATTATTGATGTTATGATTTTAATTTTTTTAAATATTTAAATGATTACCTGAGTCTCGTAACTTTCTGGAAATGATAAAATTCTCTCATGAATGTCAGCATTCTTAGCTGCTGCAATTATGTCGGCTTCTGGTGCATCAATTTTTCCGTACTGGATATTATATTTGATAGTGTTGTTGAATAAAACTGTATCTTGTGGAACAACTCCTATTAATTTAAAAATCGTAAGATTAATAATTCCAATCATAGTTCAATAGAAGGAGAAAAAAGTATAGTACCAATAGCTGTTCGTAAAGTATCTTGTTTTACATGTTTTACATTTTGCCCATCAATAGTAATTGCTCCTTCATCGACATCGTAAAATCGGAACAATAAGCGCATTATGGTTGATTTTCCAGCACCTGATGCTCCTACCAATGCTACTGTTTTTCCTGCAGGTACAACAAAACTGACGTTTCTTAACACAACTCTCTCTGGAGTGTAAGCAAACGATACATTCGAAAATTCAACTTGTCCTTTATCAGCTATCAATGGAATAGCATTGGGTATATCAACGACTTCTTGTCTCTCTCTCAACAAATCAAACATATTTTCCATGTCCACAAAATTTTTTTGAATAGCTCTGAAAATTAAAGAAAATGAATGAATTAATTTATGCAACTCATTTATTGTAGTATAATAAAAATGATGTACCTATAATATGTTCCAAACCAATTAAGGGGAACATACAGTTGAATGATGTAACTTGCAAACAAAACATAATCACCAATTGTTAAACCTTCTCCATTTACAACCATATGAAGACATAACAATGATCCAGTTAATAATCCGCAACTAATAATTATGTTTTGCAAGGTATTTAACATATTGAGAGTTATCATAGATTTCCATTCTTCTACTTGATATTTTAAAATGGCTTCTCTGTAACAATCAACTTCATACTCTTCAGCTCCATAATATTTTACTGTTTCAAAATTTAATAAACTGTCAACGCTACGAGCTTTCTGGTTATTATCAGCCAAGTTCATACGTCTTTGGAATTTTGTACGCCATTCAGTAATAGTTATAGTAACAACTACAAATAAAATAAATTTATAGAAAATTTAATAAAATCAAACTATAATTTTTTTATACTTACTTATGTACAAGATCATAGTTGTAAATACTATCAATCCAAACCAATGATTGAAAGATATAACAAAGAATATTACTGCAACTAGGATGTCTACGATCGTTGGAAAAATTGAAAACAGTATATAATTCAACAAATTATTGATAGAATCAGTTCCTCTATCCATTACTCTAAGTACTTCGCCCGTTTTTCGTCCCAAATGCCATCGCAGACTCAACCCATGTAAATGTCTGTGTTACAATACATTTTAAATTAACTCATTAAAGTTGAGTTTTTTAAAATAATTAAGTAAGTGCAAAATTACCTAAATAGTTCAACTTCTACTTCTCGAGTTGTGTATTGTTGGATACGAATCCACAAAAATGATCTCAAGTTATTTAAAACACCCATGCCTCCAGTACCACCTCCTTGAAGAAATTTGAAACCAACATATATCACTACCAAATCCCATCTGTAATGTGAAATCAAAACTATAGAATCAAAATCTTAAAGAAAAAAATTATTTTTATCTTTTATCATCAATTAAATCAGTCACCTGAACTGTCCTGGTGTTTCAGTTACACTGTCTACTATTTTTCTGTTGTACAGAGGTACATACAAGTTGATGACTCTTCCCCCAATAAGCAAAATAAAACAAAAAATCACTCGTACTTGGAGCATAATACTCTTTTTAGGCCAAAGAAATGGCGCCAGAGTTTTGACTTTGTACCATGCATTTTTCCAAGTTGAAGAATTTTCATCGGGACGCTGAAAGTATAAATTTTATTATTTTATTTTGATTTTTCATAAGATCAATCATAATTATATTATTAAAATAATTTTTCCACAATATTAGTAAATGTCATCTCTTTATATAAAAGTATTTAAAACTTAGAGAAACATTTAAAATCATTAAATAACTTACACCTTGAAAGAAGTTTGATTGTGGATTTGAGCCATCTTGAAAACTGTGATAATTACTTGGAGGATCACCAATAATACCAGGAGCACGTAAACCAAGACTGAATATGAAGAGACTGCTGCAGTAACGTAAGACAAATAGCACCATCTCTATTTGATTTGACGGTCTGAAAATAGTATGGGTATATAAATAGCTTGCTTTCTACAGAGTGAAAAAAAGGACTGAGGTCAAAACAGAATCTTAGGTGCAGATGCATAATTACATTGGCTGATATTATTATTTGTTAAATAAGAAAATCAAAAAATACTTACGTATCAAATTTAAACCACCAATCTTCATTTTTTAAATTCAAAAAAGCAAGATTTTCAGCAATGAAAGCTAAAGTCCAAAATCCAAGTAAAACAATTCCATGACCTTGAGGTGGCACACTAGGTAATAATTTATGTCTCTCTACTCTCAGAATAATGAAAGAATATGGGTATACAAAAATTGTTAAAATTGAAGAGAAAACCTAAAATCAACAATATATATAGATATTAAAATCTGAAAATTTACAAAGATTTATGTTTCTTTTTACCATGTATCCATACAAGTGCTTATCATCAATAGCAGTCGCTTGCAGAATCATTCGTAGAAAACTTATAAATGGCATAAACAATAATAGCAGCTTCTGACATAAATACAATTTATTTCGAGGTAGAGTACGTCTGTCTACTTCAGTTCCATATCGATTATACATCCATAACTGAATTGAACCAAAAATTAATAAATACATAGAAATAATTGCAGTACTGATGGTATCCATAAAACATTTTGAAGTGCCATTGACCCATATTTGATCAAATGTAACATTAGGAGGACAATAGGAAGGCATCTTGGAAAATTAATTTGCCTTTTTAACTCAATACTGCTAAATATAGACAATAGTTTTCAAATTAACTGACTCCTTTCCAATTAATATGTAATGACTAGATATTCTACACATTTGATAGAATTACCTGTAAACAATAATTAAATTGGAATTGTAAAATGTTATGTTTATTTCAAATCATAAACGTTTTCAAACTTTGATGTAAGAATAATTTTAATATTAACTATCTCAATATTGTTTTATTGAAAAATGTTTACGAGAAGTGTTAATCTTCTCTTACTTTCCAGTAAAAATAAGTAATATAAGTAATTCAACGATTTTTGCACGGTCATTAATGAGTTCAAACTTGCTAACAAGCATCTATGAGCTCCTTTAAAAATGTTCACTAGTTAACCTATTATGATTTTATGTTTTATAATTATTGCATTTTTCAACCTATTTAGAAAATTTGCATGAAATTTTAGTTCACTTACATACTTTAAAGCACAAAGTATCGGATGTATCATTTTTTTACAAGAAACTTAATTAGAATCATTTTACAAATCAATTATTTAGATAACTGAATAGAAGTTGGGTGAATGACTTATACTTCTGTGATGCAGAAATTTGAAATGTCATTTCAACGTCAGCTGATTGCATTAGCGCGTGTATGTAAAACAAATATACGAATAAACATTTTGAAACTCTTATGATTTAAGAGATTTAATTGATTATTATATTATTGAAGTTATCTAGTTTACATATATTTTTTTGTATTTTCAATAACGCTGTTTTACAATTATACATATGAATTAATTTGCGAACGAGAAATATTTTCATATAATTTAATTGTGCATAATGTAAGACAATTAGTCTCTGTTTGAGAGCGCCGGTCAGAGAAATAAGTCAAGTGACTTTACTTTTGATGAATATGTGTCATAATATATTCACTTGAAGTGAAACTTATCAGATAGGCATTTATATTAAGTTTCACAGTTTTAAAAAGATATGTAAATGGAGTGATTTAATTTTAAGGTGCTTTTACATGAATTTCCCGAGTTTCAGAAGTGAAAAATTTATGAATAAAATATTTTTTCACTTAATTGACTTGATTTTTTCGGAATTTACGGAGGAAAAACTAATACATCGGTGTTAAAACAATACGATCTTTAAAACGAAGTACCTTGTACATTAACAAAAGAATATAACACATGCATCTAGTTTCGACAAAAAATCTATTAATTGAGAAGTCAAGATAATTCACTGTTATTTTTCATGTCGCGGACGAGCTTCTCATTGCAATTACTATATTAATAGATTATTAATAAGGAATCGAGTGACGCATTTTTAAAATTATTCAATTAAATATATGACTAATTTTTTTAAAATTCTTTTATTTCTTTCGATTTTTTTATACAATTTGAATTCTTCTTTCGTGTTCAGGTTGTGTGCGCGCGCAATTGTAGACCATCTAAAAAAATACACGTGCTTTCGAGTAGCTAGCTAAATTGTAGTAACTCGAAGTGCCGGGTATCAGTGCAGGTTGTAAAAGTTACTTTGAGCCTTTTTTAAGATGGGTAAAAACAATCGACATAAAAAGCAGTTGAAATCAGAAAAAGCAAAAGTTAAGTTGAAAGGTGCGAATAAGTTTTTACCAAAAGGTACGAACGTCACAGACGCTAGTTTCAAGGCAAAAAAAATCCTCATTCGTGAACAACTTAAGGAACATGAGGGCGATCAAATTCTTAGCCGTCGAAAACTTAATTTGAAGGTGAAATACAAATTTAGAGTTTTCTATTTTGTAAAAATAGATGAGAAAATGTTGTGTTATTTTGCTGCAATTATTCAAAATATTTATTAATGTATGTTTATTTTTTTAGGAATTATTAGTGAGATTGCAACATTATAATCCATCTGTCAGGCAAGATGCTATTAGGGAACTGAAAGATATTTTAGCAGAGCATGCTATTAATGATTTAAATATTCAATTCAATTCCTTATTGAAAGGTATTGCCGCTTTAGTTCTCGACAAAGAAAGACCCGTCAGGAGAGAAGCATTGAAGGCTTTAAATTTAGTTTTAAGTCCTTTATCAAAGGAACAGATCTCTCCATTTTGTGATATTTTGGTTTCGTATCTTACTTGTGCGATGACCCATCTTCATCAAAATATAATGGAAGATTCATTGCTGTTTCTTGACTTATTGATCCAACACTGTAGTCACCATCTAGCTAATAATAGCAATAAAATTTTATTGTACTTTTTAGATATGATATCAAAACTTTGTACTCAAGCTAAGCCAGGTAGATTGTTAACAACTACCATTAATTCTAAGAACACTAGCATGAAGTGGCGGTTAAAAGTTTTGCATAGTTTACAGCAATTTTTATTTTGTGTTATTCAGCATGTTAAAAACTCTACATTAAATTCTTTAAAAAGCTCATGCAAGGAATTGTATGTGAAAGATGACAATAGATATTTTCCAATATACAATCAAACACATTTACAAATTTGGCGCCTTGATTTAATAAAAAAAGAGCACGTGTTACAAAACAAAAAAGGATCCTTGAATCTGCCAACATTGCAAAAATATATTGAATCGCTGATGCCATTGATATTTGACAGTTGGTTAGAAGTTTGTCCAAGCACCCAAGAAAACAAAAATTCTAGCCTTTCGCTTAGTGTAGAAGCTGCATCATTGTTAAAGTGTATTACAAGTATAATTCAATCTATCATAGAGTATATAGAAATACTTGAAAAAGACAGTAGGGAATCAGATTATATAAGTGGATGGTTCAAAAGTAAATATAATAAATCGTTACAACAGAATTTAATGCTCAATTTTCCATATGAAGAGCAAAAATCTGGCTTCAGACCCAAGAAATCTAAACAACAACAACTAATGCCAATAGTACCAAGTGATTGTGTAGAACAAAACTTGAATTTGGCATTTATATATTTCTGGTTTGCCACGTCTAATAATAGAAAAGAGTCTATAAAATCGGATAAAAAGTTAAATGATTGCTTATTTAACTTTTTAATTGGTAAGTAAAACAATAATTATCTTTCATTAATTGTTTTATAATATGAATTTAATAATTAATTGCATTTCAGATACAATTTCCAATTGGTCTGGTAACAATGCCTCTGGTATTTCATCTTTGAGTAAAGTTTTACAAATTTTATTTCTCAAAGCCAGCATGGCAAGTTACAAAGACAAAACTTCTGTAATAAATTTGTTTGAAAGCTGTGTAGATGTTTATAGTCAAGAAACAAAAAAAGAACTGCATCAAAATTTGTTTTCGATTCTCTCAGAAATTGCTTTAGATCACCATCTTCGATACTTACACCAGTAAGTACAATTAATTTCATTATTATTTACAGTTTGAAATTATTTAATAATTATTTTATTTACTTTTAATAGAGAAAAAGCTTTTGAAACCTTTTTAAAATCTATTCCTGCACTGTTTCTGAAGAATAAAATCCACAAGGTTACAATAGAAAAATTGAATGCAATCATTGCAAGATTTAAGCAGCACATTCAAAAGGAATTGCTTGATAATTATGATGCAATAATTGGTAAGTAATAACATTTCTTATTATATCGTTGATCGACGTGTACATACTACTGTAATATTGTCCAATTAAATCTTCAAAGTAGCTACATTTCCTATCAATTCTGATTTTATACTTTTTAAGTAATACAAAAACATTTATGTTTTTTTTTTCAGCGAATTCTAAAACTATTAACGTAATTGGTTCGGAGAACGAAGAGAATTCTCGTCGGATGATACAAGATTTAGGTCACTATTTGTCTGGTAAAATTGTAAAATAGAATTTATTTTAAATTTGTCTGTTAATAAATTTTTTTTTATCGAAAACATTTTTAATGGCTCACTATTTTCAAGTAAATAAATATTAAGTTGAGTATTGATGAAAAAAAATCACACCATTGGTTTATTATATCAATTCAAGTAATATAATAAGCTCTTTATTTCACTAGATTCTTACGATACTTTTTGGTTGGTGAATAAATTCAGTTGTCAACATAAATATTGATAGAAAGGCGAGTTAGTCCACCGTGTTGATGTCATTGTGATTCTCGAATGCAGAATTATTGATGCCAGTCATGCAGGACAGAGCGCGAGCCGCATTGCGTTGGGTCGTCGCTTCGGTTTCATTAACGATGCGTACGGAGATGGCCGACTCGGCAATACTGGCTTTCCTCGTCGTATTAACGATGTTCTCGTAACTCGGCGTCACTGGTAAATGGGGCAGCTCGTTGCTTATCGGTGGCCAGTTGTGATCCTCCTTCAATTCGTACTCGAGTCGCAAAACGGCTTCTTCGATTTCTCGGGTTTGTACAGTCTGGGCTTGATTTTCTTTTGAATCACGTAATCCACAATGAACGCCTCGAAGGCGAGACAGACAATGAAGTTCAACACTGCCAATCCCACGATCGCGAATCTCCAATCGTACTCCGGTGGCATCTGCAGTTTGAGTATGTCGCTGACCCATTTGGCCGGATAGATGGTGATGTAAACGTTGAGCAAGGTCAGCACGAAGATGGACAGGCAAAACCATCGATTAGTGAACATGGATTTGCGATAAGGTTTGCCCATGGAGAAAACGATGGCGAGCATGGCATACTGGAAGGTGGATAGAGAGAAGACGGAGTAGTTCTCGTAACAGTCGTAACGATACTCGTCTTCCGGCTTGAAGGGCGTGAACCACGAGAACTCTTGAGTCGCGTAGAAGGCGACCAATTCGAAAACAGCTATGAAGACGGTGTGCATCGCGATGGAGAAGAGAGGCGTGAAACTGACGAGGCTCGAGGTCGGCGGAGTCCGCGCCAATTTGCCCTCGTAGGCCTCGGTCTTGCCGAAGAAGAAGGCGAAATTGACGAAGAGCAGAATGTCCACATAGAGAAACTGCAAGTCCGTGAAATTCGAGCTGATGGTGTAGAGGATGATGGTGCTGATGAACTCGGTGAGCGAGTAGCAGACCGTGAACTTGAAGATGCCGAAGGACGTGACGAGGGCCGCCCGGCCCTGCTGGATCACCGTCGGCACGCAGCGAATGTCCGGAACCCTCGATGTGAATGGACTCGCCACGCTGTCGACAATGGATCAAAACAATATAGCATGCATTCCATCTTTCGCGATGTTTTCAAAAGCATCCAGTATATTCGACGATCGTTCGGTTGTACATATTATTGGTCGCGAGATTCGATTTGCAATCGGCATAATGAGTTTCGTCGCAATCGAAGCTCGCTGGTACATAATAAACTCGCATCGACGCACCGCGAGCTTTATCTGGCGCGTACCGATTGCCTTTAATCATTGAAATACCCGAGAACAGCGAGATGATAGAAGCACTCGGCTTTTCCGATCCGTTTCCTTCGGCGTCGGAGAAAAAGTACGCAGCCGAACAAGTTAAAAAGTGCGAAACCGGCGCGCTCGAAATTTTATCTAACGCGAGCTCGCGCGCGTGTGACCTCTCGCCCTGCGGTCGGTCGTATCGAGCTACGCGCGTTCTCGAAGCGGAAGAAAGCAGCGGCGATCACGCCTGGAGCCATTCGAAATTATAAAAAAAAAATCTGTTAATATGTTGTGATGAATTTACCTCGATTCCGCCTCGGACAGGGAGATGCCCACGTGCGCCGCTCTGAGGGCCCCGCAATCGTTGGCCCCGTCGCCGCACATCGCTGAAAATAGATCATTGCATCGTTTCAATCGTTCGTTTCGTGCATATCGTGCTCGATTGTTAATCGTCCCAACTTTGCGAGCTCGTTGCTGTTTCCGATGCGTTAAAAATATATGCGTCAGCGATACGACGCATCGCTGCTGCATCTTTATCATTACGGACTTTTCTCGAAGGAAATGCAACAAGAAATATCGATCGGCATCGACACTTTTCAAATGAGCATTAGCAATCGATGATTAAATAATTGCGCAATACGTCAATTACAATGAAATTTTTTTATGCCGCTTCTCGCGGTGTAAATTTTTCAGGTGTAAAAAAGATTTACCTAATGTTTTTTCACGCTAACGGATTATATTTTTTTCACTCACCAACGTGATAGCCAAGTTGCATCAGCTCGACGACGAGTTGCTGCTTCTGATCGCTACTCATTCTGGCGAATACGACCCCTTTGGTGCATATTCGCGGCAGCAGCTCGGCGTGGTGTTCTCGCAATAATTGCCAAGTGTCGCCCGTCAGAGCGAACTTGTAATCGTTCGGATAGTTGCCGTATTCCAAATCACCTAGCATCGACAGGCTCATTTTCTTTTCCTGCGTCATTTACATGAATTTTTAATAATTTTTCATGCTACCCCAGCCGAAACTAACCTTTTTCGTCCCGGCGGCCAAAACGAAAAAGTTAATTTCTGCTGGGGGATTCATGAAAAATAGTATACGCACCTATGAAGCGAAAAAAGAAAGCATCAGAGCTCGTGTTTATCGACCTCGGCTTCGCCTCAGACGATAATTACACATGCTCTGAGGCTTTCCAGTTTTTCGCTCCCTAGGCACGTAATATACTACTTTTTCAGAAAAAGCAGTTATTAAACGATGGATCAAATGTCAAAACTGGGTCAAGTATTTACTCGTATAGGACTCGAACTTACCAGCATCGGTAGTCCCTGGGCATTGAAAAATATTTCGGTGCGATTTTTATCCTGTGCGCAAGGCACGACCGATACGTTTATCACCGTTTCCCGGTACGAAAGAATTCCGCACTCTTTGGCCACGCTAATCGCCGTCTGTATATTGTCACCTGCAACGGAAATTTCAGGGTCATAAAGCGCAACAATGTGCACGCGTAAACGCATGTATAGCGCGCGTCGCGCGCTCGTGTATGCATACGAGCGCCGAGCGATTCGGTTCTTACCGGTTATCATGATTGTTTTGACATTGGCCTCGCGCAGATCCTTTATTACCCCGATCGTTGGCTTCTTCAAACGATTTTCCAATTTATCAGGCCGAGAAACTCCAGATCTTTCTCTATCTCGTCGCGTGGAATTTTATGTACCTGCGCATTTTTACATTAATTGTTATAATTTTCCTATTATACTTGGAACAAGTGGAAAATATTGACACGAGATGTTTGTGCGGCCTTATCGCGAGCGTCATTTTGTTTTCTTTCGCAAGCACCTAGGAAGTGCATCGGTTACTAATTAATATGTGCAAGGCACGATAAATATTATAAAAAATTAATTATGGATTTGAGAATAATTTCGAGTTATTTGAAAATTTGTTTTTGATTGCGACATTTCCAGGATACAATGTAGAGTTCGAGTTTGGAGTTACTTTACCTCTTTGGCGCTAACTTGAATGTCCTTACGAGCCAGAGCGATGACCCTGTAGCCCTGCTCGGTGTAGAGCTTCAAGTTCAAGGCTAGGTCCTGGGGTACGGTCTCAGGCGGCTGAGACTCAGGACCATTTCGGGCGAGCCCTTGGTAAAGGCCACGAATCGATCGTTCTCCTGGGGCAGCCTGGCAATGGCCGACATGCGCTGCAACGTGCTGGAGAATTGATACTGCTGAATGATCTCCAAGCAAGGAGAACTTTCCGACTCGCTCTCGTCCTTGCCTGGGGATGGACGGACGACGGCCAACACCTGTTCCGAGCGCAGAGCCTGCGGATCTCGCAGATCGTGATCGTCCAGTTGCCATCCGGTGCTCTCGAACATCTGCGTGCATTACGAAAATCGGTTTCTGAATCAAGTGCCACTTTGGACGCGAGCGTCAAAATTGCGCCAAAGTTTGCTCGATTTCGAGCGTTGTCAAACACTCGTACAAACTTGTATTTGAGCACGTGCTGCATGGCGGTCGTTGCCGAAGATATAATCGCGAACGAGATAGCCGCGCCGCGAGTGGCTCGTATCGGGCGCGTCTGCGAAGCCAAATAAATTAATTATCGCTCGACTTGGCTACCATAGAAGAGGAGAAATCGATTGTCATGTGCGCGCGAAGTCTTATTAAGATCGATGAACTCGCCGGACACTCGTTGATTGCCAGACGCGTATACGCGTTTGTGTGTTTATGCGCGCGCGCGCGCGCGTCATGTTTTGCCGACAAAAAGTCGCCCGATCTCCTCGTCATCCGTCAACACAAGCTCTTCGATTGCACAAGTTATAGGCATTTAAGTACGCTCTTATCGATTTCATCTTTAAACTCCATATATAATAGGAGGTGTGACTTTAATTGCGTTCACGTTCTTTTTTTTTATCACGATCGTTGGAATCCGATCGATGCAGTTTGAAAACACTCGCTGACTTATACGGTGACGATCGGCTGGGGCTCGATGCGCAAAGTATACAAAACATTCAGTATCTTATTATTGTATTTGCAAAAGTACGAACGCACCTTGATATCGAGAGGATCGCCGCTGAGCTCTTCGTCGATCAACGTCAGACTGTGGCAAGTGAGCATCCCCTGGAACATGCTCGTGCCCTCGATCTTCCTCACATCTTTCTCGGGCTCGAGCAGGACGTTGCCGTCGCGAATCGCCACCCCCATCATGTCCAGTCCGTCCTCGGTCAAAGTGCCGGTCTGTCGGAGAATAATATACCAAACGCAAAGTTGATTTGATTCATCGATCGATCGCAATAGGCCATTTTTCTTCGGCACAATGAGACGTGTTGTCGAAAAAATGTTTTGAAACGGTACTTCTTGCCGATCGGACATTATCTCGACGACAATCGAGTGCGTACTTTGCGCAAACTTTGAAATGTAGCGTCCGAGCTCGCACCGGAATCAAAATATTTCATTTATTATCGAAGCGAATGACTCGATCGCACGATGTACATAACTGCAGTTGTAAAAAGTAAAGAAGAAGATCGGATAACCGACGACGTATGTACCTTGTCGAAGCAAACGCAATCGATGCTTCCGGATATGTTGATGGCTCGAGTGTTGATGCAGTAGATCTGCTTGGCCTTGAGCCGGAAAATGGCGTACATCTTGCCGACCGCCATGACCGAGGGCAGAGCCGGCGGCACGACGATCGTGAACACGGTCAGAGTCTTGATGACGATGTTGAGCGCGCTGTTGCCTCGCTGGATCTATCGGACAGCAAAGAAAATATATCTCGGATGCGGCTCTGCGAATCAAAGGGGGGAGGAGGAGGCCGAATCGGTCGATCGACATTGGCTCAGGGCTGCGTTACCATGATGGCCAGCGTGTAGAAGAATCCAACGAACGCGACCGAGATGAGAATGGCGATGAGCTTGTAGGAGTCCTGGTCGAATTTGAAGTCCGCCGGCGGTGGGTACATGATGGCGCAAACGAGCGAGCCCTTGTTGGTCCACAGTCCCGTTCTGATGTTTGGCCAGGACGGGCTTGTCTCCGTATTGTCTGGAGGATAAGGGATAACGATCTTAGGAAAAGTTGGTCGATCGAAGCTCGACCAAAATAAAAAGCTCATTATGATTGATTTACTTGGACTGTATGATGGTGGTGCCGCTGAACAAGGTGTGATAGGCATGTTCTCGGCCGTCGTAGAGATGATCGTTCGGCTGGAGGGGCGTCTTGGTCACCGGTACGGACTCGCCTGTAATGCAATGTATATAGTAGTATTAGCCGCTTTGATAGCTCGTACTGCATATATACAGCGACGTCGGCGGCGGCGGCGACGGCAATTTGTACAATTGTCATACCTGTTAGCATGGACTCGTTGACGACGCACGTGCCGGTCAATAGGATGGCGTCGCAGGCGATTACGGCTTTGTGCCGGGGCAGCTCGATTATGTCGCCGGGCACCAATTCGTCGCTGGAGATGGTCTCGAAGTCGCCGCTGCTCCGCAGCACTCTCACGCTCTCGGTCTGGGCCACGGTGTTCCTCAGGCTCACTTGATTCTGTAATTCGAGCGAACGCGCCGCGTTTTATACGCACAGTCTGTATGTATAGGTATTGTCGCCAATTCATTTATGTAAGCGCTCAAGCCGTCGTCGTCGTCGTCGTCGTCGTCGGCTAATTGCAGCGAGGAAGCACAAGCGAGAATTTACCGATGCCGTGTACACAGAAGCACACGTACGGCTCATTATCGTTACAAGAGCATCGCAATTAGTGCGTACACACGTTCTTATTATACGTAAATGCGTGATACAGCAGTCGCGTGTTAATAAATTTGTATTTCTATGCGAATCGTCGGATTATACGTTTTCGCGCGCCTGTCATATTACACGCGATTTTTTTTCATTTTTTGCTCCTCTCTTTTCTCTCTCGCTCGCTAGGATAAAAAATGACGTAGTAGCCTTGTGTGTATGCAGTAGTACGTGCATGCGATCGACTTACCGCTCGAGTCTGCCGAATCGACGTGATGATGCCGCAGATGGACATGCACATGACCGCTATGGCGTACTGGTAGTACTCCTCCAAAAACCACACGAACAGGCTGAACACTTGGAAGACGTAGAACGGATTCAGGATCTCGAGAAAAAACAGGACCTCGTAGCCTTGGACTGGTACAAGAATTTCGTTGAAGCCGTACATGATGCGTCTGTGACAATAAATAAAGCGCACGCGTTACGTTGTTTTTTTTCCTCGTTCATTCCTCGATGCAATTTATTTTTATTTAAAAAAAAAAAATAATAATTATATTATATTCGATGCGTATTTCGAATAGCGGTATAAACAGCGACTTGTAGCATTTTTTGCCTAGCGCAGCAAATTCAGCCGTGAGCCGCAGTGGTACTTTCAAATGCAATCCGCAGACGATATTGCGTGAGTCATTTGTGTGTGTATATATAATATCGTCGCATGCACGAGAGCCTCGCGAGAATCGAGTTGGTATAAGAATTGACGAAAACAAGCAATTATCGTACCGTAAGAGCTGCTCCTCGCGAGACAGTCCCTTGATCTTGTCGCTGTGCAGATCTTTGCAGCGAGCGTGCCTCTCAAGACTCGCCAGCTTGGAAAATTCGGCCAGCTCCTCGTCCCAGACGTAGCACTGCTTTTTGCACCAGAAGGCCTTGTAATCGAGCACGAGCTGCTTGCAACCATTTTCCAAGTTGAGCTCCAGCGGCCGGTTGCGTATCTTCTCGAGCAGATCCTTGTCCGTGTCCACCGAGCGCCGTCTCAGCGTGTCGGAACTGGACAAGTCATCGTTTGAGCACAATTATTACATGACATCTCTCGGCGCTTTGTGATCGCGAGCGAATTAATTCACGTTTCTCGAAACTGATATTACTGCGGCATGGTAAACGAATGATGTAATGTATGCTTCAATCAACCGTGGCATGGGGCTGGGGCCAAACTTTAAATTTTAACTCGTCAATTCCCAGGCGATATTTGTACTTATTATTAATGTTTTTATTATTTTTTTTTCAAGTCACGTAGTCCAAAAACACCCACCAATTTCTTCAATTCGCGACAATTATCGACAATTATTCGAGTACATGGGCTACGTAAATACGACGGGTTCAAAAAAAGTTACATTTTTAGTAACAGCTACTACGGGCCTGAGCGCAAAAAAAATTTATCATGACGTTTGATGGAAGTGGATGATGAGAGACAAAACGACCAACCTCAAATTACGAGTTGATACTATCTTTATTTCCTTAACAGTATAAGACTTGTATTTGCCTTGATAATCGTCCTGTAAAAACGTTAATCATAAAATCCTGTTTTAAATTTCAGTGCGTAACAATTAATTGTGTATCGACAACAGATTGTCAATGTTTTTATAGAGCATGTGTGCTTGGCAATATAATGTGTAATTGGATTTATCAGGTTTACAGAAAAGTAAATCTCCCAAACAAATCTCCCAAGTTTTGAAATTAATGCCCGACACATGTAAGTCAAACATCAATTTCAACTCGCTCGTTCGCAATTTGTTTGCAATTTTGCTTTTAAGCGATTTCAAAAAGGTGTGTAATACGTTTGAAAAAAAGAGCTTGCCTAGCAATTAAAAAAGCCGGAAAAATCTTACCACAATGAGTATTTTGGTGGCGCGACTCAGGCTGCAGCTGCGATGAGTCGCGTACAAGTAGAGATGCGGATACCAGTGGAAAAAGAGGCGCAGAATGCCAGCGCTAAGTAGACAGGCGAGCCAAGTCGCCGTCGTCCTGGCCCAATTGCGCTCGTATCCATGCGCGGTCTAAAAAATTGTTCAACATAAAGAGATCGTATCGGTCGCTGTTTCCTCGAATCGGGCTGTTTTTGTTTCTTATCAGTTTCCTTGTAATTAATTCAACAACACTCACCATTTGTTCATCTTGGCTATCTTGAATTTTCTGACAAGTCAATCCGAAGTTTTTCACATCTTTCAGATCTACAGCCGAGCAGAGATAATGAAAAGTAAGAAAGAAAAAATAAAAAAGAGTCGTCTCGTCTGAGAGAGAGTCGTGCACATTTGAGAAAACGGAAAAAAATGCTCGTCGCGTAAAAAGGGATTACTTACCATTGATGCTAGTCATAACGCCTTGGGTTATCGATTTTTTACGATCGAACCTGAAAAATGACGAACACGGATCTTTATCGATTGTGTTTGATATGCACACAGCGACTTACAATAGCGATTATATTATATGGCAGGCGTGTGGCGACGGCTAATCTTTTTATCGGCGAGTTGTTGAAATGTTTACATGCCCCATCCGATGGCAGTTACAATAATTATACGAAAATAAAAAAAAAGGAGAAAAGCATCGGTGGTCGCGCGAATGTGGATCGCGGCTCGTATAGCGCGACGCGCGAAAGTAGATCAAAAGTGTTGTTGCGCTCGAACGATAAGCCGCGGAGAGCATAAGTGCGAGGATTGATGCAGCGCAGACTTTTAAGAATGACAATCCTCGTCTCTCTCTCTTTGCGGTTGTTATACATAGTTAGACTGCGCGGGAGCGAATACACTTGTAATTACCGTTCGCGAGCGCCTTTACATTACTTTGGTATTTTATGATCGACGTTGAATAATTGCTCGAGACGAGCGCACGCAGACAATTACCGTGTGTCTCAAATGTTCCGCTTGCCACCGACGCTTATCGGGTATATGAATTTTACTTGCACTCGTGCGCCTCGTGGCTTGCCGCGCGCGCAGCTATTTTTAATATTAAATATTCACTTTCGTAATCTCCTCTCGAGCCAATACGTATCCGAGATGGCACAAAAAAAGAGCCGAATTTTGATTGAATAGTAAATTATTGCTTTAAGAGATGGAGCTGGATATATTTCTTTTTCGTCGAGGTGTTGGCTCCGAGCCACTATAATATTTACTATTTTACGATTGACCAAGCATGAAAACACATTAAAGGATAAGAGATTTTAGAAAATGATTTTTTGGTTTTATCGAGTAGTATTTCGCGAGGTCGACAAGTAATCTTTGATCATTTATCTATATTTACTAATAGGTATTATCTTTACAGCTACATCATTAAACGAATCGAATATTTTGAATTTATAACGATAGCTCTAAAAGCAACATGTAATGCGAATGAGTGTGTAATTTATATGGCAAGTCGATATACTCACGTCAAAGAATAAAAAAAAGATAATAATAAGCTTCAAACGTTGGTTGAAATGGCACTTGTTTTCACTTTCACGCTGTTTTTTGTGTGTCTCGTGTCGTTTCGCGTCAGCGTTGCAGCAGCTGCAGCACGAAGCTCCGAGTCTTTCGCCGAGTCTTGTTGCTCATTACCAGTATTCGGATCAAGCGAGGCCTACTCCTTGGGAGACGCCAGTCTGACTTCTCGGACCAACGAATCCGAGAGGCACAAGATCCTTTTGATCGACAAATTTTCGAAACTTTTGAACTATTCGACCGAATAAAAATGCCCACTGCCGCCCCTGCTATGGTAACTCGATCAAGCAAGAGCTCGATAAGCTGCTGCTCTCTCGTTAGTCAACGCCGAGAGTCGAGAGAATATCCGCACTGCACGCACTAGAGGTCGCGGGGCCCGCGAGGATCGCCGAAAAATGACTGTGAAAAGCAGCCGCGCAGGTGGCCGGGCGAGCGCACGAGTCAAAATCGTCTACGCATGTCACGAGACGTATATAGCGGCAGAATAGAAGCAAAGTAAGCTGCAGAGAGCAGTGGCTGATGCACTGTACCGCGGCACGCGTTTCGAACGATCGAGCTTCACTGCTGCTGTCTGCGGCGTCGTCGTCGGCGACTACTGCGGCCGAAGGAAGGAACGGACGACGCCGGCTGCGCCGCACTCTCGTAATGTACACACACTCACACGTCGCTCGTGTATTATAGGCTCATAGAGCTCTCATATACTGTATTATGTGTATATGCTATCGACCAACACACACGCACGTGCCTCGGGACAGATATATACACGAACAGAACGAGATGCCCGCCGCCTATAGGCACGCTTTAATTTAAAATCCCCACGCGCCGCTCGCGTCTTATAACATGTTGCGTGTATAAGTACGATTGTGTCGGCGCAAAATAAGCCTGCGCCGTTGCGCCTGTTGCGCTGCGACGATCGCTGCTCGTCGGTCACGCGCGTCGCTTATACCAGCTCCGATCCACCTCCACGTGTGCCTTTAGCCCGTATGTATACTGCGATTCGCATTAATATTATGCGATAACCGATACGCGCGCGACGTCGAATACCGCGTAGTAATCGGCGCCGGTTCCACCCGGTTATTGCCGATTTCATCGCGCCGAGCGAGACTTGGTTTATTGGTTCGCGATCGAAAAACGTAATTTGCCAAGGCTGTGATCGACAAACATTGTTGCGTTGCGCAAGGAGCAAAGCGGCCCCCTTTTTTTCATACATGCAGCTTATTTTTCATTCTATAGCTGCGCGTTGGAAAATAAGAAAGCATCAACGCGATCGATGTGGTACGTGCTGCGACGATACGTGCCGATCTACTGCGCAGGCTTCGAGTCAATTGAAGTATCGTGGTGTGTCGCGAACGATGCGACTTATCGTACCCGAAACAGCCGAAAACACTGACTCACGGCCTGATGAAAATCATACATTCGCTTTGATCATCTAAACTGCGTATGCATATACGATATGCGGGGCTCGCTCGCTGACTCGATAATCGTTCGTGATTGAGAGGATCGCCAGACAGGCAGGCGGGCGGTCTGCAGCAATAGAAAGTCATCCTTGAAAAATCGGCTGCTGCTTCGCTCTTTTTTGACAGCGCGTCGAGCGAGCTTCTCTACAGCTAGAGATCTCTTTTTTCCTCGTCAATGATGATATTCGCTTCTCTTGGGTAAAACGAGTCTACGTATCGCTTGGGGAGCGGTAAGCGCGAGATTGAATTAAAAACAGAAAAGAGAGGAGAGATCGATTCGTGGACTTGTGAATCTCAATTGCCGATTGCTCTATACTCCAATATGGAGCAGATAATATACAATGTAGCAGCGAGCTGCGACGCGCCGAGTCGCGGCAGTAATTCCCAACTCGTGATTTCTGCATCGGCCGCTTGGTCACGTGCTGCATGGTGAATCGAGGAGTAGTAGCCATGCAAAGCTCGCCACGACGATCAAATTTCGACACGCCAATGGATACGATGTATATTACGAGCCTATACGTCTCTTATCGCTATCTCGCCTTGGCGGATATAATACCGATTACCCGTAAGCTCTGTCTAGTGCATCATAATAACGCTTTGAATACAGGCTGACGGAACGCGACGTGGGCCTATTATACTACCAAAACAACGATTATCAAACGATTGTCACGATTTTTCCAGATGCGCGCCCTCAGCTCTAATTATAATTATTCTGCTTCATTGTAATTCATATATTCGTGTTACTGATAAAAGTAAGACGACGAAGATTAGGATTATATTATAGATCATTTACTTACGCTGTACGAGATTTTCCGATTATTATTATTTAGTGTTTAACGAGCATTGCTCTCCGACGTCACGATTTTTATCTTCAGCAAAGAATAAGGCTTATAATCTCACGATGAATAATTATTAAGTGAGACTAATTACAAATTTTCATACTTAATTATTATTTATTTTATTTTTCTACGTGAAAATTTTTACACCGGGTTTTTCAAAAAATCTGTTTATCTTCTTATTTATCAAGCATTTGTTTATCATTCTCTCAAGTATGAGGCAATAGATCACAAAAGTGGAATGTGTAATTCAAGGGCATTGTAAAGAGTTATCAGTGCTGCTTTTAAGCATCGTGCTGAAAAAAGAAAATAGACTTGAGCTTTTATCGAGCTCATTAGCTCATGGCTATAAAATAACAGAAGAACGGTTCTAACGACAAACGAATGACTCTTGTCCCCGAAAAGGGCCGATTAGTTTTAGAATTCTATTACGGCAAATTGATCATGCTTGGTGCTAGTATATTCGGCAATTGCTTTGGTTCCTTTGCTGTTTGACCAGCTCTGCGTGGAGTAGGAGCTCGATAGTAGTCTGGATCTCCAGGGACGTAATAATCGATTTTTTTTCTAGATATTCATATCGTTGCCACCGAACGAAAGACAGCAATCTAATAAAAATGTGTTTTTAAAGGGCTTGCTTATTTATATGCATGAGCTTGTCAAGTCGGAACCAATTATTCTACGATTTATCGTTTCAGCAAGAGCAATTTTCAGACCAGTTATACAATTTTTTATGAATATAAATACAAACAATATAGCGACGAGTTGAGTAAAGTATTCACGACCAACCAACTTTATTAATACAACCTACTTTACTAATTCAATTGCGTATTTCGAATACGACATCTTTTGTCGATTTATTAAATCTAGCTTGTAGCGATGGTGTTCATCGCTACTTCCCAAATAGCTCGCTCCCTCACCTCGAAAATTTAGTTTAGAATAGAAGAAGAAACTAAAAGCTAAAACTCTTCACTAAACCTAAAAGCTATTTTCCCAATTCAGAAAAGTCATGAAAAATAATCTGAAAATTTTTACTGAAAGGTATTTCTGACTACTTCTAAGTTTATTTAATTTTTTTTTGCATTTTTTCGCTGAAGTCGTTGGTTTCAAACATAGTTTATAAAAAAATTTCACGAAAAATTCAAGTTTTAAAAAAACAACATTTTTCAACTTTTCGAAAATGAAGGACTTTAGCGAAAAAATACATAAAAACAAAGTCTTGAAATTAAAATGTTTATAAAAATTAAATGTTACTTGTGAATTCCTTTAGAATTCAGAAAATTTTTTTGGAATTGTGAAAATGATTTTTTTGACAACGGGCAGGTTTTTTTAATTATCTTGTCATATTATTATAAACTTCCTGATTGACAGTACGGTTGAGGTATTACTCAGCTTCATACATTATTACAGTATCGAATACGTTCGAATTCACCCTTTAAGAACCATGTAAAGTTTTCGGAGAAGCTTAGTTACTTACAGCAGCATACATTGATTAAAATGAAGCCCGAAAAAACACAAATAATCAGATAACTATAAAACATTTGTCATCACATGACTAGCTGAAGCAAAAATTATAGGATTTTCAATTATGAAAATAATGTTTTTTCTTCATTATTTTTAGAACTTTTATATAGCGATGTAATCTTTTTACAGAATGCAGACAACTACTCGAGAAAACTGTAAAAAAGTTATAGGGTCAAAGACCAAGTATTTCAAAAGCTATATAATTATTAAAAAAGGTATTCTAGCTGCTCCTCTATTGCGTGGCCATGGCTAAAGGGTGTGTGCCCATCATCCACTCTGCTTTTGATGAGTTAAAAATACTGTTATTAAGACTGGATTTTTTTCTAGAACAATGTTTAAAATGAACAAAATAATTCAACACTGATAGTTGAATGTAATAATCCACTAAACTATGTCCATGTAATTAATTATTATTGAGAAATTTCTTTTAAGACAAATAAGGAAAAAGTACCACAACTTTGTAATCTTCATTATAACTCATGCGTCAACGGCAGTTGATAAAAAATGTTTACTTTTTAAATCTACCTATTGAAAATTACAGCTCATTCTTTACTTAATTTCATCGTTACAAATCATTTTTACTTTTAATTTTTAATCGGAAACTCGTGTGATTTTATTAGGTGTAGATCATAAATCTTTATTGGTATTTTTATGCAGAAATGGATATGAATAAAAAAAAACTAGTCTGATAAGTGCAGAAATCACCAGTTCTTTGTCGACGTCCTTTTAATATGCGTCAAATAATCTGTTTCAAAATAATAAAAAATATTATCAATCGAAAATTGATGTTTTCAAACTCTAACCGGTTTCATTCGATATTATTCAGCTCTGCTCAAGACAATGTGATGTTAAAAATTTACGACTTTCTATACCAGCGAATTTAACTCAAGTGAGAGTATCTATGTATGCCGAGGTTACTCGATTATTTGTCGTATACTCGCTATTTTACTCGTATTTTGAAACTGTTCATTCATTAAATCTTTTATGCTATTTCTCCGTAATTGTTATGTAATTCATGTTATTCGTATAAAATTTTTAATTTATCGTATACATCAGCAGCAAAGATGCAGGTCACTTCTTAATTACTGGAGATCTCACTGTTTTTAAAATAACCCGTTACAAATGACTAAGGTTCCAAATCAAAAAATTGTAATTAAATAAATTATAATTAAATAAAATAAATAGAATGTTGACCTGTATGCTCTATCTGGCTTACGCTCAAAGCAGAATGAAATTTTTGATGCTGATAAGCTTTGGCTCTTGAATAAATCGTTCCTGCATAATACAAAAAAAAATCTGTAATCGTTGCAGATGACAGTTTTCGAGAATGAAAACAAACGAGAATCTTGATAAACATTGAAGGTTAAATTAAAATAGTAATAAGACGTGAAAGTTGATGAGTTGAGGCGGGGAAGCGCAGGTAGGGTCGAAGAGCGTCATGAGCGACTATCATCACCATCATCATCATCAGCAAGAAACGGACAGATGGTCCGGGGGCTTGATACGCAGTTACTCCGAGCACGCGGCCCTCGTGCTGCAGCACTATCAAAATCATCGGCCTCGCGCGTACTCCGATAATCTCAAGTGCACCCGCTCCGGGCCGGACTTTCGTCGCTGCTACGATGACGAGAATGACAACGAGGCGCGTCAAGAACAAGACTCTCGAGCTTTCGCCAAAATTACGACGAGCGCGTGCTCCATCTTCGCCGACGAACAGCAGGATAACAACGACTCCGATGGCCAGCGGACTGGTGAGTCGTCTCTGACAACCCGATAAGTATTCTTATAGTGTGGATTAACTAGCAATTTTGCTTCATCGAAAGTACAAACGTGAACTCGAGTGGATCATTTTAATTTTATACTGCTTAAAATTAATCATGTAAAAGTTCAACCATCTTAAATGCCCAAGATGCGTTCAGGTATTTTATGTGCATAATTGTTTCAAAGGAGAATGCCCTCGAATTACCAGTCCAGTTTCGACGACTCGTCCTTTGCTCGGCGACGCAAAATCGGCCAAGATGGAGCTGGAGATTCGAGTGCTTTAACAACTGACATTTCCAGCTGAGTTTGGCGGACGAATGTCAGCCCCAAAAAGTCGTCTGCTTCGAATCGGCCAACACTCTGACGAGTCAGGATACACATTCATCGGTTGATCGACGCTGTGCCATTTTCGATAACGACGACGACGAACACGAGACGAGCATCTCGTATTCGTCGAGGACGACGACGAAGATGCTACCTTTGAAAGCGAATACCAGTTTGAGCAACATCCCGAGTATGATCGATTTATTAAACAATAACTTTTCCTTACATCATTATTTTCATAATTCTTGTTACGTAAAAAAGCTCTTGCCAGCACAGGAGCTCCATAAATTATTATTACACAATTATTTTGTTTATAATTGTTTTAAAAATTATTATTACAGCAATACCCGTAGTCCCGAGACATCTGAAAGGACAGTAAGTACCACATCGCTACAGACGTTCCCTGGCCAACAGCGTGTAAACGGTGCACCGATATCGCGCTTCATTTCGTACGAGGATTGGGCCCAGGAAAAAAAACGCGAACTTCAACGACGCAAAGACGAAGAGAAGCGCTTGGAAAAAGAAAAACGAGAGCTCGAAGAACAGCAACAAAGAGAAAAAGAAAAAAGGGATCGGGAACGTTTTCTGGAATGGTATCAACGCAAGAAGCGAGAAAAAGAAAGGCAAAGAAAGGCTGCTGAAAAAAAAATCGGCATTCAGAGAAAATTGAAAGATTGCCAAGAACAATGCAGGAGTCAAAAGAGCGATCTCGAACTGAAACAGTGGTGGAGAAAGAAGGAAGAGCAGCAGAAAGGTATTTGAGTGATTTCGTTATTTTTTTTATAATTAACGCGTTTTTATTTACATTAAAAGTTTACAGTTTTTTTTCTTACTATACCAACATTTTACATATTTCATACGTTAATGCCTATGTTAGAACGCAAGATAATAAACATCAAAGTATCATTAAATGATTTTTATTCGTATATTCGTGTAGCTCTAGAGGAAAAAGAAAAATTGAAACGTAAGAAAGCTAAGGAGGAAAAGGAAAAGAAAATTCAAGAAAGTTTAAAAGCTTATAAAGAATGGAGGGAAAAAGCCAAAAATGTACCAAAGCCTGCAACACAAGGATTATTGCGTAAGTATAAATCGCTACTCGTCGTTATTCGACCGATGTTATTTTTGTGTAAAATTAATTTTTAGCTCATCAAAAAGCCAAGCCAGCCTTCACTAATCCAACACCTTGGCAACGCTTGGTAGACAATGGAAGCGATGATTCTGATAACGATACCAGGTCGAAAGATGTTGGATCGTGCTTGGTAAATCAAAAAACATCGTAAAAAATTAGTTGGAATAAAAAAAAATTTTCAAAGTCTGGAATGTACAAATGTTTGATTTTTTCACGATTTCAGAAAAATTGAGTGAAACCAAATTCGCACTTGAATTATGAGGGTTCTTTACATATCTGCTGCAGCTGTCACTATTTCGTGTATTAATAATCGATACGATGTGAGCAAATCGTGCTTGAACGTCGTTTGTGTTATTACCGGCTTTTTCGAATTTTTATGTTTGTTATCATTCATGTTTAACTCAAATTTTTGATAATATCTTCTGAAGCAACGGTAAAAAAATTCTTCAATACTACGTAAAAATTGATAGAAATATATTTAACCAACTTTCGTCAAACTTCAATTGTTTAATTTTTAAAAATCTAATTTTTAATTCGGTTTTTATAAATGATACTTAGGACAGGTGCCATATTGCAGAGTACCTCGGCCATGGTCAGTCGTCAGAGCTACCTAGCAGCATAACTAGTGATAGATAATTGTTCTTTAACAACGCAACTTTTTCGTTTGAAAATTACAGCAAAAAATTTGACGAAATACTGTATTATAATTTTTTTATAACGTCGAAGTTGCTTACGTATTTACATAAATATTGCCCTTGCATAGAAACCTTTTTTTCAATTCAAATTAGATATGACTTATATGTAATACTATAAATGGTGCATTCAAGTTGAGACCCTTAAACTTTTCATGTTTTCGTTGATTCCTCTTCCTCTTGCATTTCTTTGATATCGGTTTTGTTCATGAAATAATAAGTCGGCTGCCGTGATTTCTAAAAAATATTGATTATTATCATCTAAAGTATATCTTTTCGAGCGTTTCTCTTACCAAGTCTTTTTGTACTCTTCTTGCTCCTGCTTGTATCAATATATTACTCAATTGTTCTACAGAATGAACACCCATAGCATAGTGTAGAGCGGTCCTTTCCAACTGTAATCATTGAAACCAATTTAGTTTCCCAACAAAGTAATCTAAAAAGTGCTTCTAGCACTTGTAGTTTTGCATTAATATTTTAAAATATGCTGTGCATGTGTAGATTTTCTTGAAATAAATTTTAATGTAGTTTTTGAATTAAGAAAAGTAAATTAGCGTGTGATGCAATTAGCTGCGACTTTAAGGTGAAGGTTTCAATTTGTAATTATTCAAGTCGTACAATTTTCAAGAGATTTTTAAGAGTACATGGCATGAATGAAAAGCGGAAAAAAACAGATTAAATTCGACTTACGTTATCGCCGGTGCGAAGCGTTTCAGGGTAATTTTTAGCGAGATAGCGCACGATGTCCTCGTGTTCGCGCAACACTGCGATGTGTAAAGAACAGCGGCCGGTGGTGTTTTTACCAAGTGCAGTAGCGAGCTCCGTCCCCATTGGTCTCCAGTATTCTCGTGTTTTTCGCTCCGTCGCCGCCTGATAGCCTCGTGAAC
The DNA here is from genome assembly GCA_034770305.1 of Trichogramma dendrolimi. Classification (NCBI taxonomy): domain Eukaryota; kingdom Metazoa; phylum Arthropoda; class Insecta; order Hymenoptera; family Trichogrammatidae; genus Trichogramma; species Trichogramma dendrolimi. The sequence continues at coordinate 1,115,306 of JAPMIB010000008.1, read as the reverse complement.
TTCATTTCTCAAGTCCTGCAAAAAATTACATCGAATTATATTTATGAGCCGCTTCTGATTCATTCCAGATGTAGGAATGTACAATGCTCAAAAACTTACGGTGTAATTTTTAATTGATTTTAGAAATTCTACTGTTGATTTATTGTCTTCTTCTTCGGCAATTTGTAGTATACCTTTACCATCGTCTTCCGCGTCTAGTATATGGTCGTATCCTTCTAACAGCAGTTCTACTAGCTTGTCTGTCTCACCTGCGACGAAATGTTTAAATAATTGATTTTTTCGTTTGTTATTAGTTTAAGTGAGCAAATTAAATCAAAAGTAATTACCGCGTGCAGCTAGATAAATAACGAATTTATCGATTTCTTGCACATTCTCGGGATTCCCCGAAACTTCGGCGACGTCGCGACCCGTCCGGTAATGCGAGTCTCTGAAGGCAATGTTGATTTGAGTCTCTTGCAACATATGATATAATCCGTCTTTCAAGTGGGAACGATTTGCCGCGAAGTGCAGAGGACTTTGACCATTTTCATCCTAAAATTTTCCGCGGTTCAATGTCAACATCTTATTCCGCTCGAAAAATGATCAGTAAATTGACCAAAATCAATTACTTACCCGTTCCGTTTCTGCGAACAATGTATCCGGAGCATCCAAATCAGGACTTTGTGGATAACCATCATCGTTCTCGTCATTATTTTCTTGAATTTGAGCTTCTTCCTCTTGCTCCTCTTTGTTTTCAGGAATTATCAGTATGTTCGATTGCTGCTCGTAAAGGTAAAGAAAAAAATATTGTTGAATTGTTTTCTAATAATTATGTAAAGGTTACACAATGTATTTTATTATACCTCATTGTGTTTGGCTTTATCGGCATTCGCAAAGTTGTAAAGATACAAGGCTAAATAAGTAACAGGATCTTTTGGACGGTTAGTTGCTACTTCTGTCAAACCTCTTAACAATGGATCACCTAAGGCTAGTAAAATTAATCCCGTTTAATATATATATATTTTTATTGTACAATAATTATATTCAAATGTAAGTTATTAAACTTACAAGTTGCTAGGTAATGACCTTGCTCATCTTGGAAAATATCTGAAAAGTTGAAAAATCAAAATAGCTGTCAAGATTTTTAGGGGCGTTAAGAAGCAAAAAATAACAACATAAGCTTCACACGGTGCACAACGAATGAATAAAAATTTCAGAAATTCGTGGTAAGCAGTACAGAACTTCAAATTTATCCGGCAGATCACTAATGATACATGAATAAAACACTTTATTGGTAACATTGAAGTTGATAAGCTACAAAGAAAATGAAAAAATTTCTCAACCAAATAATTTTCAAAAGAAACAAATGGCACGACAATCACCAAATGTAAATTGAATTAGTAAAATAACTCGCGTGCAGGCTCAATATGTCGTCAAAATATGCCATCGATAAGCTAAATCGTTTATGTTTATGAAAATATCATCTAATCGGCCGCTCGCATTGAACGACCATGCCAAAGTTGGTGAAAAAAAAATTGAACAATCGAAGAGGACATGATTAGAGCCCGCGTTAAACAATCTTAAAATCATTTTACGAATGCCACACTTCGACTGCAAACTGCAAACATCAAATTGGAAAGATATGTGCTGCGCCACATTTATTGATCAGTGATGGCATATGTTATGCAGTATACATGTTAAATATGTACGCTTATATTGTTATATATTTACTCGTTGTGCCAGTGACATGAAGCGTGTCGACGTCGATAATTTGTCGCCATTAGTCGAAAAATTTTCTTTCTATTTTCGAAACATCAAGGAAAAATCCGTCTTTCGTGGCTAAAGTTAATATTTATCATTTGCAAATATTTAGCACGAGAATCCGACCGAAAGATCAGAATAATTTTAAACAGCGAGAGCTGAATAAATTGATTTGTTTACTTGATTCGGTATACACGTACGAACTTAGATATACGCACATGTGTACACGAGAGTCTGAAACAGGCGGCAAAGTATCGCATCGGATCTGAGTCAAGAGCAACCATTATAGTATAAACGAAATAATCGAACCTCTTGTATTTGTCTGTGTGAAAAACAAGCGCGGAAGCTCAAAGTCTTATAATGGTCCGTGACGGCGACTCTTTGATTATACTCTCAAAATTAACAACAATTAGCTGCACACATCTTTCCAAAATGACGATGTTCTTCTTTATACACACATGCTCATATTTTCTGCAGTCTGATACATCAGCTTGTCTCTCTTTCTCGTTTACAAATGGTATGCGCACGTGCACGTGTGACACTTTTGCACGGTATTGCGATAAATCGATTCTCTTGTGTTTTTACATTTCTGGCTTAGCTCGTCGATCGATACCGACGTCGACGACAATTTACATAATTTAGTTTTATATACATTATCTATAAATTAATAATAATATAATAATAATAATAATATAATGCATTATGCGACGCACAACAATAATTTTCAGTGAGTATTGCTAAATTAGAGTATGTCAGTCTATTAGCAGATTATTCATCATGTATTTACATATTTACAATGTACATAGACTCACAGCGAGAGCCGCATATAGGACAATCGATATACGGACGCTGCAATAGCAGAGAAGTGTGCAAATCGAACGAGATTCTCGTCGTCGAAATGAAAAGTCAGTCTTAATAGAGAAAAAACGAGTCGGCGGCAAAGGAATTGGCGGTGCGCTCGTCGAGGGCGTAGGACGCGTATCAGGGCCTGACGCTCCTCGCGCCAGACACGCGTCGCCGCTTGAACAGATTGGCAATGACGGTGGCTATGCTGGTCGAGCTGTTCAGAGCTAGCTCCTTCTCCAACATCAGACATTTATGACGGCCCGCTCGAAGTCCTGGTACGTCTGCAGCTCTCCGATCGACAGGCTCTGCTGATTGCCCAGTCGAAGCGTGTCTTTGCGCAGGGTCGGATGAATCCTGAGACCTCGAACGACGCAGAGCTGCTTGAGCTCTTCCGGGTCCTTGGACAGGCCCGGCAGTTTGACGATTATGTCGAAGCGCAGCGTGTTGCCCAGGGCGCACGGCCGCGAGGTCAAGAAGCCGAGCTTCCGGTGCTGCTTGAAGTTGAAGTTGCGATCGAGCACGCAGACGACCCGGGCCAGACGTACGTAAGCTCGTCCCATGTGGGCCGGCCTCGACTCGCTGCTGCAGCTGATGATCCTCAGATGATCCTGCACGTTTATCCAGACGGCCAGGTCGCAGGCCGACGTGACGTAGACGCCTCGGCCGTAGGGCCAGTGCTTGCCGTGCAGTCTGCGCTCGTCGCTGTTCTCCGTCTCGGTGATGGGCAGGAGCAGGCCCGTGGCCGCGAGACGACCCCTCACCTCGTTGTAGGGGTCGAGGAGCTCGCTGAGGGTGTAGTAGGTGCCGGCCTCGTCCTCGCTCGAGCCCTCGGCCAGGATGTTGCTCAGTTCGTTGGCCATGAGGGCGCCCGTGACGATGCGCTCGGTGTCCTCGAGCTCCTTGATGCGCATCGTCAGGGGCAGCTGGTGATCGGCCAGGTTGCGCGTGCACTCGACGACGCCGGCCATCACGTACTTGCCGCTGGAGTCGATGTCGCGCGCCTCCAGGTAATCGATCGTGTCCTGGAGGCTCTTCTCGCCGGCTCGGCTCGCCTGGATGAAGGACGAGCGCTGCTGGAGCTGCTGCTGGGCCGACTCGTCCTCTTGGAAGAAGCGCGACTTGGGCTGGTTCGGCAGCTCGCCCGTCACCGTCACGCAGTGCAGGTCGCGTATCAGCGGGTCCAGCAGCTCCGCGAACACTACGTAGCTCTCGAAGTCCGGCGCGACGACGTTACCCGTGAAATCTTCGTCGTACGAAGTGGCTGACATTCTGACAAGGCGGCGCATTCGTTATTTTTCCACTTTTTCTCTCTACTACCCCAACTCGATATAAGATCGCGCCTCAAACTTTTCTCCCGATGCTTCTATTCTTTTTTTTTTACGCACCATTGATATTGGTAATTTTTTTTTATCTCACTTACAACGACTGAACGTATTACAACTTCGGCTGTGCGCACTTGTTGACTTTTTTTATTGATCGGAATTCCAATGGAATAATAATGTTTTCGAATGTAAATATTGCATGAAAAAAGCAGATGCAAAAGTTTTAACTAATAAGTCAAAAAGCTTCAAACTCAGCACACTCTAAATCGACAAAAATTCATTTTAGCATGTTTTTAATCTGCTTGATGTAAAATACAATGCATTAAATCAGAATGCACTATAAAAAATATGGCACGACGCAGAATTCAAAATAAAGTTATTGTTCGCCGTTTGAAATTTTGAAATTTGGATTTTGCACAATGCGAACATAAACGTCAATTTGAAATCTACGCACATAAGCAGCGCAAAGCAAAAAGCCAACAAAGCACTGTATCATCTTGATAATTAAAAATTTACCGAAAAAATAGTGTGTCAGTAAAGTCCGTTTAGCGTTACGAATAGACAACGTCCCGATCGGCTTGAAATATAAAATTAAACGAAGTTGGTGCGAGAGTCATTGGTTTTCAATTCAGAGCCCGAGCTAAGCGAGATTTTGCGAGGATTTTCGTGGATATGAAATGTAAGGCATTCGAACCTCCGTTCGCGCACGTTCGAATTGGCAGTCTGTTCGAGGCTGTTGCTGCTGCTGGCGTAGGCGTTGCTGTACTTTTTCAAAGCGGGCCAAATGACGTCAAATAGATTGTGATCCATGCAGGTAACGCGGTGCTTGATCGCTTCGAAGACCGAACGTCTCAAACAACGGCCTAGTAGCGTACCGGCTTTCGAGATGCTGCCGCTGGTGCTGCCGCTGCCGCTCGGCGTCGTCGGCACCGAGCTGCGCCGCTGGGCCGAGCTCTGGCCGCCTCCTCCCAAGCCGCCACCGCCGCCGCTGCTCGTCAGCAGGCGGAAGCAGCGCTCCAGTGTCACCAGGGTCTCGAGCTCGCTCACGTCGCGGCGGGCCGATGACTTGTCGCCCTGGCCGTTGACACCTTTCACTGCTCGTGCGTGCAATGTATGCCGCAGCACACGATTCGCCCAGAATTTAGTTACTGATCGAGCTCACGTACTCGCACACACGCTCTCTCTCTCTCTCACACACACACACATCACACGCGCAGCCGATTTACACGACTGCGTGCAGCGACGAGGCATTACTTTTGGCATTTTGCAGCATCGTCGCGATAAATTAAGTATATCTAAGTACGGTGAAAATGACTGAGACGCACGAATGAGAGCAAATACAAGTAACACAACTATATGCCGTTAAACCGGTTGTATTTCGTCGACTAGGGTATAATGGACAATAATGGATTTTCACTACGACAAACCGTGCCGGCTAAGATGCTCATTTTCATAGCAGTGTCGAAGAGGCTTAAGCCTCCCCGGATATGGTGCACCCAACAAAACAAATTTTTATTTGCACGATCTTACATGACAAACCTTTATGCTTTACTTAGAGATTGAGAAAAAATTATTTATCGAAATTTCATACTTTTTTATCAATCGTCTACTGTCATTTGCGTAGACCAAAATTAACGCTTGCAATCGCTACCTTACTATACTACAGAGCTTTATTTCTTCTCGCAAAAAGCTTCAGACTGAAACGAACATTATTAAGAATTGAATCATCGATTTCGAACTTTTTCTCTATTTCTACTTTTACTTATGTCAAGTTACAAAATTAAAAAAAAAAACTATATCAATGTAATTAATAAAAAAGTATTGAACGTTCACAATAATTTCTTCTCCAAATGATATACAACTGCTGCGAACGAAACTTTATCAATTTTATATAAAAATAAGCGTTCAATGTAATATTTGAAAAATAAGCAAAATGAAAATGCACTTTATCGTTCAAGCTCGTTATTGCTTAACACGCGAATAGGAGCATTTGTCTGACCGAAAATTTATGACAATATTTTAGAACTCAATAAATATCGCGGAATTTCACGAAAATTAATTATTAATTTTACAAAAACGTAAATCAAAACAGATAGAATGTAGCGATGAATATATTTTTATAGTGCTCGAAAATACCTTTGTCGACCAGCATTTCGTCGGCGAGCGATTCTTTGGCGCCAAAATCGCGAAGCAATTGTTTGTGAGACAAGTCGTCTTGATTCTCCTTATAAAAATCAGCTTTTTGGCCAAACTAGTGACATCAACAAAGTTTCAATTAATAGATGCACTCGAAAAAATTGCAATTAAGCTCAAACTTTTCACTGGTACTAACGTTGTCCTGTACTAATGGATTAGCGCCTAAATGCAACAGCAAATTGTAATAATGGCCATTATCCGCTAAGGTGGCGGCATAATGCAATGGGGTCCGACCATCGAGATCGAGAGCATGAGCAGTCTCGGGAAACCTTCCGCCAGATATCTACAATGAAATTTATTTTTTATTTACCAATCAGTCAAAGCAAGAATTATACATTTTTTATGATTTGATAGTATGATTTACCTGACAATAGGCGTATGACCAAATATAACAGCAACGTGAAGAGGGGTGGCTCCGTGAGGAGACGATGGATCTTTAGCAATAGCAAATTTACGCCTGTCCAGAGATATTTGTAAATCTTTGAGATTTCCTTCTCTAGAGCTTTATGAACTGCGGCAATTTTGGCCTTGAACACGAATATGAATTTGAAATGTTATAAACTTTTTATCGCAAGCATGAAACAATCAATGATAATAATTTAATAATCGAGCGAAAAAATGGTGTGCATGTTGGGTAAATAGAAAAAGTAGTTCAATGCCCGTTCATTGATGATAAACACATTAAGGTGACTGGCTCTTTCTTGCACAGACTATGAATCATTAATTCATGACTCGATAAAAGCGCTCAGTTCGCAATAAGTTGAAAAGCGACTTTTTTCCAACCAGATGAAACGACACGATAAAAAGCCCGGTTGCGCACGTGGTAAAATCAATAGCAAAGAACTACTTTGTCTAGTGTGACACACGGAGGAAGCTCATATATTATACAGGTTGAAAATGACACAAACCATGTAAGCAGGAACATTGTCGATGAAGGCTTGCAGCTCGGGGTTGCTTGACTGTCTGCCGATGAGTCGATGGCCCTCGCCAGTCAAAACTATTGCCGCTAGCTGCTCCATCGTGCCGTTTTCCAAAAGTTCCTCGGTCTCTTCGTCCGCGGCATCTTCGGCGTCGGCGGTTTCTTCGCGCTGATTATCCTCTTCCTCTTGTTTCTCCTCTACGGCACTCTACACAAACATTATTCTACATCGATGAAAACGAATTTTTACCCTCGCGTGTTTTATGCAATTGTTGATTATATTCACATTGATGCAGGAAATTTGAATTAACAAAAACTTGTCGAAACATTAAAATCCCCACAAGACAACAAAACGTATAAATAACACTTATATATTTCCTTTAACTGTTCTCAAGTAGAGTTTTTCATAAATGAGAGAAATTCTAGTTTGAGATAACAATTAGTGGCATTGGACTTGAGAAAATTGTGAAAATCAAACATTTTTGCTACGATTAGAAATTTACAAATAACTAGATTTCCGAGAGTGCCAAATGCGCGTCGAGACGACTCGTGTTTTGATGAAGAGCGGAAAGCGATAAACATCCGACGTCGGCGCGTTTGCAATGTGTATTATTTTATATCGTGCGGAGTACACCTGCTGGACTCACGCTACTGTCCGCTAGCTGCACGCGATTGTACACATTTTTTTTCTCCCACGCGCATCGCTTGCCCGTACACGTACGGAAATCAACGAGGCGCGTTCGAAGCGAAAAATCGATCCTTATAACTGACAGCGTTTTGCGGCTCGATATATTCTGCTAAATAAATGCATGCATATAGATAATGTGTGCACTATAATTGTGTGTACTATATCGATCCAGGCCAGGTGTTTTTTTTACTCACGTTGAGTTTTCCTGGTATTATTGTTGAAAATTGAACAAATATTTCATTCAAAGTTGGTCAAACAACCGATCTTAATAATCCCGCGATTACGTGTTACTAAAAATTATTATTGAACATTTAATGTGTATTCCTATCTAGTGGGGGGGGGGGGTCTCGTAATGCTCTGTAAAATTTTTATTTAAAATACAAATTAATCCAAATTACTTAGTTTAAGTACATATCCATATTCTAGTAACATTTTCTTAATTACTGTTACCGAGTTCACAAGTTTCTAAAATTTACTTGAATCTAACACTAAATAATGAGTATTCATCGTGATAGATTTTGCAATTTTAAGTAGCTTTTTTAAAATAAGTATATTAGATAGAAATCCTTATTTATTCTATAAAGTGAATTCAAGGCCTGATTCAGAACGTTTAATTTTAGCTAATGTTAAGAAAATCTATGTAATTAAAAATGTGAGTGTATAGTTTATACTAAGGAAGTGTACTTGATGCTGGAGTTAAATTGTGCAACATTCATATAAGTAATAACATATAAGCTTAAGATTATGGTGCTAGCTATTTTTATTCATCTTCTAACAAATTATGGTTTCATTCGTTACTCTTACACCTATTTTGTAGAAACTCAACAGCTGTAACAGTCAAGATTGTCGATAAAACGTTGCTTCCTTTGCAATTTATGCTAAACTTACTGTCACACAATTGATGTACAGATATTTATGATTGATAATGTATTGAATTAAAAACGAAATGATTAGATTATTACGACATATAAACAAAATATCGATAACTTAAGCAAGACGAAATTGATCTAGCAAATTTCACTAACAATTTGATAACACAGTACTATGAAATAATAACTGTTGATGCAAAAAATTGATTATAATAATCATAAAAAAATGTGAACGTGAACGCTATGCTCTAAATAATATAAAAAAATTCAATAGATATGCGTTCAATCAATTTTAAGGAAACCGTTTCAGCAACTATTGTTGCTCGTAAAAGAAAACAATAACACTTAATTAGAAAGAAATTGAGCTTTATGTCTGACCTGCTCCTCGTTGTTTGGTGTATTAGCAACGCCAGAATCAGTAGCTTCTTCCTCAGTTTCTTTTTTTCTTCATTTTCATCTGGTTTTTCATCAGCTTCTGCAGCTTGATTATCGCCTTCTGGAGCATTAGCATCAGAATTTTCGACTGGATCTACGTTTTCGTCTGGCGGAGAAGAGTGTTCTCCGTCATTACCTATGACAGATACAGGCTCATTTGAAACACTTTCAGAATTTATTTCAACTGTTTCATCTTGAGAAGCTATCGCTTGCTCTTCGCCCTGAGGATTAATCTCTTCCTCCTCTCCATTTTGATGAGTAATCTCTTCCTCATCATTGTTTTCATTAACTTGTATATCAACTTGCTCATTTTCTTCGTTACCTTCGTTAACACTTTGTTCTGCATTTGATTCTTCATTTTTTTCGTCGGACCCCTCTTCAGCAGCCCCCTCTTCAATGGTTCCAGCAGCTCTTCAGCAGCCTCTTCTTCAGCAGACCCTTCATCATTATTTTCAGCTTCATTTTCTGTTGTTTGCACCTCGTCTTCAACATCGTTATCTTTAATATCTTCTGTTTGTTCTTCTTCTACAGCTAAAGCCTCCTCTTCACCGATAACTAATTCTTCATCTTGATCTTCCACTTCTTCGCTTCCGACAGCTTCTGCGACCTCTTCACCTTCCTCAGTTGCCTCGTTGAATTCATTATCATCAGGAGATTTTTCTTCTTCTAAATTATCTGTAGCAGGTTCGACATTTTCGTTTTTTCTGTTTCATTATTATTATTATCACTAGCCGGTTCAGTATCAGCCACTTCTTCTTTCTTCTTCTTCTTCTTCTACGTAAGGTTCGTCCTTTACTCCTTCCTCAGTTTCTTCCAAGTTGGAATTTTCCTTATCTTCGTCTGGAGTTTCAATCTGTTTATATTTTTTAATGCAATGAGTATTAAAATCAAGTATTAATTATGAAAAAATTGCTTTGAATTTTTCGTCTTTCGTTATTATTAATAAGTTTAAATTCGTCATTTATTCATACCTCGGAAACTGCTGCTAAATAAGGGAAATTACAGCATAACATAGTACTACGTGCGTAGAGAAGTAAAAATCAAAATGCTTCAGTACATGGGCAACTAACGAGCATGTGGTCTGAAGCATTATTTTTTACTTCTTGCGACACGCATACTTTTCGTGAATTTTCTTGCAAATAGTAACATTTTAAACTTTAATCCAAGCGTCAAATATGTTACTTTCGTCTGAGGTGGCACGAAAATACTATTTAACTCATAACATTATTCATTTTTATTGACACATTTTATCGACAATCCACTAAACAGCCCTATAATAAATTTAGTCATTATCATCGTTTAAACCGTAGAAATGTCCTAATTAAGCTTAAAACTAATCCGCAAACTTAAGAAAAATAAAGTTTAAAAATAATAAATATTTAAAATGTATGAATTTTTTTGAAAAAGTACATGAATTTAGGTCTATGCATATCCTAATGTGAAAATTGTATTGTTATTTATTTACAATTGCTTAATTATGTAAGTATTAATCAACGTCTACTTATTCATTGCACGAATATATAAATTCTATTTAATAATTGTAATGAACTAATGTTAATGTCATGGTAAAAATGAATAAGATTACTGTAGTGCCTCTTGAAATTTAAGGTTGGTGATCAATTTGATATAATAAAATGATTACAATATAATTATTTAACTGATTTGAAAGTTGTTACTGTAAGTCATATCAACAGTATTGAATAACAAATTGCTTGAAAGACAAAAAACTCTGCAACTTAAATAATGTCGGAGCGTGATATTGAATAAGAGATATCGTATTATTTAAATACGTGTTTTGAAAAGAAAATTCAAAGCGGATATTTAAATTTTAGAAATCGTGATAGTATTTTATCATTAATGTCAAAAAAACTAAACAGAAAATGAAAAATGTATAGTTTCGCGGGGTGACCACTGACGAAAAGCATTATTTTAATTCCACAATCATGCAACTACAATAAATTATAAGACCAAATTTAAAAAAGTCTCATTGTTTCTTATAAATTAGCTTCTACGATTTTTCTAAAGCAGGGAAAGCAATGAAATTTTATCGGGTTTGAATTATTAGTAAAGCTAAATTGATTCTAAATCTCAATGCGACTAACGTACACTTCATTCACGCAATAGACTCTCATAAATAAGCATGTAAACAATTATAGCAAATATAGAATTTAAGCTTTTTCATGGTTTAAAAGCATTATTTTTATGTAAAAATTTGCAATCCAATGAAAGCTTTATGGGTTGCATTATAAAACGGACACTAATTTAAAGTTAGCTAGTATATGACGCTATGTTAAAATGAAGTAGCCTGCTATACTTTGTGAGAAAGTTCAAAGCATCATGAAATATATTGACACATTATCTAACTAGATTAGAATATTAATTACAATTTAATTTTTGAAAAATGCCACAATTTTTACCTTAACATCCAAAGATATTCAAAATTATTTTATTCCTGTTCACAAGAGTACATGAATCCTTAAGTTATTTAAATTCAAAATGGTAATATTAGTTAAAATTTACTTTTCAAATTAGATTATATGAACGTTTCATAAATTTACAACCAAAATGATTCCAAAAAAAAGAGAAAAATTAAGGTTTCCTAAAAAACCATAATCCATTCATTCAAAGATTTCATGAAAATTTTCTCGACAAAAAAGTACATTTTTTTCATTTACTGTAGAAACTTTCTTAAATGGGTAGACTGGATAAAAATTTCAATCCCATTTTCTGAAACTATTTTAAAATATTTTTCTAATAGGTGTCAAAATTTATTTCGATGTTTTTTAGAAGGTTGTATAGTCTTTTAGATAAATATTCAGCAGAAATTTCAGAAAGTTGGATTGAAATTTTGATTATTAGGTTGAATTCGCTGTCCCTTTAAATGTATATCACGTATTTTCACCACTACAACATCTCATATGACATCAATAAACAGGAAGCGCTTTCTGCTTGAAGATCAATGATTGAAAAAATTGACATATCATTTCAACAAAATTATTTATACTATAATTGACAGATTCTATTTTTATAAATATTTTTGTTAATTTTTTCTAAATTGTAAAGTTTTACATTCTATAAAATTGGAAGCGAGAAGATATATTATGAATTAAAGTCAATCGATACTAAAAAAGCTCAAAGCTTGCAATAGTATAGTACTTAGATTGATTAGAGTATGTAAAATTTCAAAGTCAAAGAAACGAGAAAGTATTCAAATCTAATTGAGAAGAAAGAACGAGACTTTTTGGTGGGAGCGCGTCACTTCTCCATCGCGATGAACAGTAATAAGGCGAGCCTCGTCGCGTCGAACGTGTACCTCCGGAGTGATGATTTCGTCGGTAATTTTGGCTGACTCGGCGCTACCGAACGCGCTATCCTCTTCTGTATTGTTATTGTGACTGGTCGAATGCCTCAGTCGACCGCTTGGCAATTGAATGTGCGTCTGCTCGATAAGACGCCAATCGAAGTTTTTCGGCCCTGTACCGGATGAGCGCGGAGCTTCGGGCACCATGACCAAGTTGGACATGTCCAAATCAGCTGGACGGTTCTTGTACGAGCCAGCTGTTTTGTGTTTCTGTGACATTTAGTGTGAGTTGAGTAGTTTTGCTCGAGCAACTCGTGTACCACCAACAAAGCAGATCGTCGAAGCGTAAAAAGTAATTCGTTATTAGTTGGAAAAACTTACGTTATCAATTTTATTTTCGTCGGCTCCATATTCCACGAGAAGATCATACATCACACCACCATCTCTGCAAACGGCTGCATAATGCAACGGAGTTCTGCCGTCGACGTCCTGAGCATTTACGATCGATGGATATCTATCTAGAATTTCCTTAGCCAGCTCCAAGTAACCCAGACCAGCAGCCTAAAATAAATAAAAATAAATGAAAATTATTGCGTTTTGTCAGGTCTAGTGCAAATGTCAGTACAAACCTTGTGGAGAACGTTGAGACCGTTCGTATCTTTAGCACACAATATTATCGGTGAGACTGGCTCATCTAGTTTTTTTCGAAAGCCATCTATATCATTTTTTATTACAGCCGCGTGAAGATCTTTGATGGAACCCTAAATTATAAAAGCAATAAATGTAAAATTTGCAATCAAAAGCAAGTTAATGGAAATGTAGATTGAATACCTGAATGAAGGGAACAGCTTCGAGGAAACGACGAACACGGACATTATTGCTCGTTTCGCAGCGCAATTTGGCTCCATGACCTTCCCAAAGTACGTGCTGCAGCTTTCCTATGTCTCGATTGTGAATCCATATTCGTATGTTCGACGGTTTAATGTCGAGAGCTATAAAGAAATAATTATTATTACGAATTCAAATCAATATATTGAGGCAAATGATTTTTCTTTGCGATGAGTTTGGAAAACAATTTTTTGTGGAAAAATTTATAAAATATCCTTGGAGGAAGAAGGGTAGTATTAAGTTTGCTTCCAAGAATAATTGAAGTAAACCGCTAAGTTCATACGAACGTACAAAGTTTACGTATTGATGAAAATAGTCTAAGAAATGGCTTATAAGTTAATTACATACAATATTATAGGTCAGGGAAGTTTTATACGTATCGCGTACAAATAATGATCCTATTTCTAATGATAATTTTCATTCGAATAACTTATTTCTTCTCTGGATTAATGTATTTTTAGTTTAGCCCTAATGACCAAAAACTCAATGACTTAAAAAATACTAGTTGTAAAACTCAAATGAAAATGAATAATTTAATTGCGTGTCGATGAAAAAGCGTTCAAAAAATTTCGAATGCATTTATTTGAAATTGGAAAAAATTACTAAAAATAGCGATGATCGTTCAGTTATAAACAAATAATACGTGAATAATCGTATGATTCAGATGACTTTTCGAAAATTAAAAAAAAAAACAGAAAGTATGCGACGTACCGTTAAGATCCTTTCGTCGCCTACCCATCGTGTCTAGTGACTGATCGAGTTTCGCGCGTCGTACCTTATCGAGCAGCTGGCGCGCAATCGCGAATCGGTACTGGAGACTCGCTCAGCGAAGCGAGGGTGCATCGACTACGGCTATATACGACGAGCACGCGCTTCGTCGCTTCTGTGTACTTAGCTATGTCTATTTGTGAGCGAGCTACTTGAAAGGTACACAGCGTCTCAAGAAACGCCAAGTGCGTGAAACGCCAAGTGCCTGAAACGCAAAGGGCGCTACGCACTTTTTAATAGCCACTCGTCATCGTGAGCAAATTTGCCTTCGAACGCTTCCGGAAATCTGTTTACTTTTTGTGCTTCCTGAAAGCTCGCTGCTGCACGCGAAATTTCGACCCGTTGCCTCTACACACGCGCGCGCGTCGTAGAATCGAAATTGCGTGACCGATTTGTTACCGATTTTTTTCACAATTCGATTCTTTGTTTGTCTGCACGCGTGCACAATTATATTACTTTGACCTCTGCGCGTATTAGACCTTCTAAAATGCAAACACTCATTGACTAAGTGGAAAATAATGACTTGTTGACTAGTTTTGGATGCGTGGCTTTTATTTTGAAAACCAATAACAATTTTTCTGACATGATCAATTTCCATTACGGACTCGAAGAAAATAGAAAATAAAATAAATGTATTCTATGATTTAGATGAAATTTTTTGCCTAATCTCTTTTCAAAACTCAAACCTTTTTCACTGAAATACAGCTATGAGTTTCAGATACTTGAATCGATTTTCGTACACTTATGTGTGATTTAAACAGTTGTATCTCAGTAGATAATAAGTATTTTTTAATTTTTAAAAATTATTTGGATAGGAGAGGAAAAAGTTTCCGACGTTTTTTTTTTCAATTTTAAAATTCCGTTGAACTCATATTGAATAGGATGATAAAATAGAAAATTTTCATGTCTTATGTTTAAAATTAGTTATTTAACTTTGTACTTGTATTGTACTTTGCGCTTGGAAAAACCTCGGCACTGTACAGTCCACACAGAACACGATGGTCAGCCAAATCGGTTTGAAAAGGTCTTATGCACGTCGAGCGTTATGATACATGTGTTTGTAGTCGAAGCTAAAGACAGTTTTAAAAATTCACTTATGTTCGCGTTCGGGGAATCGATAAAAACTTACTGCACCGGCCGAATGAAAAACGCTGACATGGACGGTAAGTATGTGTTTCAAGGATTGCTGCTCTACGGCAACGAAACGACGTTGTTTTTCTTATAATACACAACTTTATTGTGTATCGTTACATGCAAAATTCGTTCGAATTCATTTGAATTGAATCGTAAAAAAACGTCTAGCTCTAGCGAATCGCACCAACAAAAAAGCTCAATAAAGCGGCGCTGGTAATGTCGAAAATGTTGAATGTGGAGGTGCAACGATCAATTGCATAATGAAAAAGCCGATTGATCACGTACGCGTCTGAGTGAATGAATCTGACCTTTTTTTGGTCGAAAGCGCGAATATTCGTATTTGTCACTGGAATACTCACTGCCGGTCCACTTGGAGTTGTCCTTGAAGCGTAGCCTCTTGCTGGGCATCCTCTCGGGATCGGGTAGCTCGATTTCCGAGCCGTGCTGCAGGTAGTAAGCGGCCGGGTTGTTGCGCCTGTCGCAGATGCTCGAGTCGCAGCCCGCGTCGACCAGCAGATCCCAGACGACTTCGGAATCGCGACAGGCCGCGCAGTAGTGTAAAGCCGTTCTGCCCTCCTGGTAGTGCGTGTACGCAAGTGAGCAGCGGCCAGTGAGCAGCAGAAGCAGCGACAGTGCAGGTGCGAGCATATAAACAATCCAAGAGACCGTTAATAAATTCAGCTGCGTTCTTTTGTAGGCGTGCCGATTGATGCGCGCCTCGCCTATATAACCTGCACACCGGACGCAGCCTTATTCTATTAGTTATCTTAAGGTCGATACTTTCGCGCTTACGTTCTGTATTTTTAATCTACCTACCGGCTATTGAGTTTTTGTCCAAATGTTTATACAATTCAAAACGACTTTTTACAATGGTCACTTATCAACTGAATTCCGCGATTTTTCACGCCAACCGAAATCCTTATTTATTCAAAAAGTAAGTTTTTGCAAAAAGTTCAACATTTTAACCATTGTTATAAGCAGATAGAACAAAAAAAAAAGGAATACCGACCTTGCGAGTGATATGACAATTGTTCCAAAGTAATAAGTATAGCGATTGTCTAGGTTAAAATCGATTGAACTTTTTTGAAATTCCTTGAACCCAGTACTTAACTTTAAACTTTCAAGCAAACATTCAACATAATGACGATTAAAAACCTTTCATTCTTTTTCAGTGTACTGCATTTATTATATTGGTGAATGAACTTCAGTTGAGGATAAAAAACACTTATTAAAAATAGTACCCGATCTCTTTGTTCGACCGTCGCAGGATAATTTTCAATGATCCATTCGAGGACGTTCTGATGGTCATAGTAAACAGCCTTATGAATTAACGGTGTGCCGGCAGAATCCTTGGCAATGACGAGCTTCTTTTTTGGCTCCCCGTCGACCAGTCTTTGAACTTCGGATAGCGATCCACGAACAACAGCATCGTGAATCTGAGATATTTTTGTCTAAAACATCAAAAGCAGACGAGGATTGTACTTTGAAAATATTCGTTCAGTGCAAACTGAAACATCAAGTAAACAAAAATTGGTACTCACCAAGTAACTCGGTAGCCCTTTTAAAAATACTCTCGTTCTGAGGTCGGGTGAACTCTCACCCAGCAGTCGCGTTCCCCTCCCTTCGAGGACAACATTTTCCAATTTATCGAGTTCTCCGCGACTTAGCCAATGTCTCAGATTCGATGCAGTCATCTGCGACCCTGTAAAGGTCAGAAATGTATGTCAACTACTCTATGGATTCGAAAACCTAAATGATTTTCTTCTGTTATCTGCCGCTATTCGATTAATTGAAAGAAATGTCATCATTTTATAGTATATGAAATACCTCGAGGAACAATTTTTCTTCGATAAACGTATCGATCGAAGCTCGGGGGTCTCTTCTTATTGACATTTGGAGGCATAACTCAACCGAACCCAATCACACATCACAAATCTCCGAAAGGTGCCAACTCCGCGAAGGTGCGTCTCGCTCTTAGAAAGCCGAGAAACCGCATGGACGACAAACTTGGCCTGGTCATTTGAATCAGAGAATTCGCACGAGTTACGGCAGTGATGGTCGTTTCTGAAGCAGCGGTAGCAGCAGCAGGATAAGCGTTTCCGACGCACTGATTCTAGCGGAAAAAATGTCTGCAGCAGCGACGACTATTACGGGCTCGAGCAAATATGACACAAGCGATGGATTCATCGATACGTATACACTCGTACGAGACGTGCAGGTGTATTTTTTTTATATATAAATACACGAGATGGCTTTGTCGGTGTGGAAAAAGGCACACAACGTGTGCCCGTCTGTGTACACGAACGGAGCACGAAGCTGGCGTTATTACGGGCTGCAATCGATATTTTGTCCTTTCTTCTCGTCCATACTTGATTTTCTATATGCTAACTCCTTCACGCTAAGCGGCTTATTTGTTGCATATCGCATTTGATGGAATCGCCCGACGATCGTGAATAATAAACCAGACCATTCATTATTCATTTAGCCGGCGTAATTCATGGTCTGCGTGCTTGCGCGCCCGGACACAAGGGAAGTCGCTCGCTCGCGCAACAACGACGTCTCGGCAGCCCCTCCGCGTGCAGAGCAAAAAAATCTGAGTTGTTAGTACGCCGCACAAGGACGCGTTGGGCAAGCGATTCAATTTTCAAACAAGCTCACTTAGTGTTCTGTATCTCGAGCGAAAGCTCGTCGAACTTGATCACGATTTTTTGTACTGGGGGACCCAAGTTTTTACAAGTGATAGATCCAGTAAGTAATCGATTCATAAAAAAAGCATATAGATAATCATTCCACAATATAACATAAAAATTGATGTATTAATCATCAATTTAATAATTAAAATCGATTCAAAGTGAAGATCACAATTGATACTTCAATGATACTCTACTTCTGATATTGAAATAAAAAATAAATAATTGGAATCAAAAACAAATTAAGTGAAATGAAAAAAAGTTAGATGAAATCAAGGCAGTCCATTCCTTATTTATTAAAGCGACCGGCTCTGATGATAATCGTATAGATGAATAGAATACAATGACGCACACGCAACTTGTTCAGGGGATCGTATCGACTTAAGTACTCGCGTCAAGTTTAACAGAAAATAGTTTGACAAATATTATCGAAGATGTTCTGATTAATCATGAATTGTACCAGCTTTTCATCGCACTTATTTAATAAGCGTCGGTAATTCGCCAAACACTATGACAGATACACGTGTGAAAGCTTGGAAATAGCCTTCCGCTCACTGTTTTTTTACTCAAGTAAGTTTAAAGGCTTTGACGCTGCGATGGTCGATCGGCAATTACGAGTGACCCAAGTAACGAGTCTCGCGTTTTATTTTTACGCTAATCACATGACTGTCGCTCTGAAAAGTTCAACTAAGCCTGCCATTAAAAGCTAAAGGTATATAGTATGTAACAACTACATTGCCTTCAAGACTAATATGTTTCTATACTTTCTATATTTCGTCACGAAGGTTCACCAATGCTCAAATTGAAAGCTCGCGAGCTACTGATTGGTGGCGAAATCCGTGATGCTTTTCATTATTTGGAGCTAACAACTCTTTCTAACTTCATTATGTTCGAAAAAGACGAAAAAAAATTTCCATCGATCTGTTCTCATTGAAACCGGCTACGATGACACATTACGAAGTAGTAGTTGCTGCAGTGACATAGTTTACTTAAACTCTTGTAACATCGATACTGTAAAATACGTTCAACAATACATTCAATATTAATGGACCTGCCGACCACATACAGCAACATAATGATAGAAGAGATACTAACGTTTGAGTTATTTTGGAATTTTTTTCCAATAACATGGGCACAAATAATAAAGTGTTCTAGGAATTGCAGTAGTACATTTTTAGTTTTTAAAGTTTTTGAATCCTTTGGGGTTCAACTTTCTCAACGGGTTTAGGTTTATTTCCATACATTTGAGTATTTTTAAAGTTGTGAAAAAACTTTTTGCCTACACAGTATGGGGATGAAAAATCCTAGCTTAATTTGAGAAAACTTCGAATTTGGATTTATACTCCAAAAACGTCAATATATACTGTTTTAGTCTCTAATAACGAACTTTATTTTGTGTGACTGAATAAACGATACGTTGAAAATATGTCAAAATTAAGGTAATACATTTTTTAGTATTTTCATTAAATACTAAAAAAATGTATTATTAAAAAACAACTAAAAGAAGATGTTTGATAAACATCCTGTAAATGTTAAAAACCGTATTCAAAAATTTCATTCTTATTTTTACTTTAGCCTCCTCTTGACTTTTTGGTTACCAACTTTCTTAGATATAGCTTAATCAAAATTTTATCACAAAATTTTAAAAATTCGTACTTATAAATCCATTGACCAAATATTTAAGAACACTCAAAAATCAATTTTAAATATTAGCGACGAATCAAACAAATGTCAAACTTTTATGAATAATATTACCTAAACCTCACTTATGCCTGAATGTGAATACAAATATAACAATACTTCATCGTATAAAACATTGTTTTAGAATATTTAACGGAAACATAAGGCAACGATAAAGCAATTTTTTCAAGAGATACCCAAAGCAAAGTAAAAATTACAAGTTTTTAAACGGATTTTCTGTAATTTTTATCGAACATTTTCATGTAACGTCAAGTTGTGCTTTCTTAAAGTTATTCTTTGGAATAACTGTAAATAAGTTATGTGAAAATGAAAAAATGTATACTTACAGATTTTCAATGACTAGCTATGAAGTGAGAATTTCTCATGATCAAATAAGAAACGGTGATGGAATTGGCGAAGAAATATAATGTCCAGTTCAATCACCATAAACAATTGACAGGGAAAATGAAATTTCCTCAAAACTGTCGACGAAGCACGCGACGCGCACGAAGACTTCAACGGGAAGCTCCGATGCCGAACTATACGCCGAGCGACTGCAGCAACTTTGCCAGAGCTTTATACATATGGCCTGCGTACGCGTCGCGCAGCTCATATACGATATACGAACATCTTATAGCTATATGTAAGTATGTACGGGGTATTTCGTATTGATGTCTATAGCCCTCGTCGCGAAAGAAAGAGAAAGAAGGAGCTGGGCTGTTGGATATGTGTGGCTCGCGCGACTGGCGCATGTAATGCATAAGAGATACATTTTTAAGCCGCGCATCGGCCAGTTAAATCCATAACATTCGTCTTCTTCCATACGTATGGAAGGCGAATGGGAAAAGCAACCAGTTGCACTCGCGGCCAGCTTAATGCATCGAGCATGAGTAATTGGATAGTTTTATGAGTTCAGGCGTTCGAGTCGCGACTATAAGATGCACCGGACACGAAGGCGTTTTGCCCCTCCCGCATTGATATCGACATTACGCTTCGTTTGTCCTACACGTATTTCTGTACACCTGCACCTGACGCTTCAACGTCCGAGGCATATAATATGGGCTACATATGTTGTGGGTATATGTACTCGATAATACGAAAAGCAGTTCGCTATCGGTGCAATGACACTGCAGCTTCGGTGCTTTATGCAATGCCACATAGGGTTTAATATTTCAGGCAATACATGCTCTCGATTTTAGCAGATCGCGCGTGCTTGTCGGGCCTGCGATGTCGAGCTTTCTTTTGCATTAAAGAGAATTTTTTTTAACCGTTGCTAATATAATAGCCTGAAAATTAAATGACGAAATGTTTAAAAAATTACCGCTTATGTGCTTCGCTCGTTTCAAAGGCTCCGTTAAAGTTGAGCAATCGTGCTGAATAATCAAATGAACCAAAAAAATATTGCTTCGTCAATGAAGAAGCTGACGATTCTTTTTGACTTGAGTTTTCAGTTTCCATCATCGGCTTTGAACACCCACTTGTAAAATATGTCTCATTCAATTCTATCTCTGAGTATTTTTTTTCTCCTCGTTCGAGCTAGTTTCAGTGGTCAGTTTATTCTATCGCTCTTTAAATTTTTTAATAAAAAGTTTGTATTTTCTCATAGATGCCATAAGACCTGATCTCAGCTGCGTTGGGCGACCCCACGCAAACGTCACTCTGACTGCTTACTATCCCGACTTCATGAGCGAAGAAGAATCTGACTACTTAGATTCGAGAGGAAAAAAGTACGAACACTGCAAGTGAGTTTATGGCCTAATAAATATTACAAAACGCCCGTTCTCTCGCGAATGCTAAATTTTAATATTTTTCAGGAATTTTTGGACGGAAGAGCATCGTTTGTTACGGTAGCGATGGATGAAGTGATTCGATTAAGATATGGCTCGGTAGTTTGTATTCCAGAATTAAATGAGCATTTCGGAAAAAGGATTCCATTACAGGTAAGTAATTATTTTGATAACAAATTTCATTTGTCATTAAATAATTTCAACTTTTTCAATTTTAGGTAAGAGATCACGGGCCAAATTTAATAGGAAAGAGCTACACAAGATTGGATATATGCGTCAGGAGTGAAGCTGATAGTTATGATACGGCAGTAAATCGTATGGTTACTCTGTATACCACAGTATAAGAAAAATAATACAATTCATTTAAATAAAAACTTAAATTTATTGCTTTAATTGCATAAAACTTGTAATTGACTAATAGCCACAAGACAATTTATAGTTGAAAAATAATAACAACATTTTACAAAGATTTTAAAAAATTCACTAAAAATTAAATCACTTTCCTCACTCCATTTCATCATTAGCTATAAATTGCTCAGCTGATTCTTTACTAATAACTTCTATCGAAGATATTCTATTACGATACGTTATTTCATAAAATTTATTTGCATGCTGCAGCAATTCAGGCCTTCAAACAGTAAAATAATTCATGCAATCATTGTAACAAAAATCATAAAAAACAAAAAAAAAGGTTTTCAAATACCTGAATGTAGTGGTGATAAACTGAGCATTATGACTCAATTCATGGATCATCTCGGCTACTGCTTTTCTATATTCAGTATCGAGGGCTTGATCGATTTCATCGAATAAATAAAATGGAGCCGGACGAAATTTATGAATAGCAAAAATTAGAACAAGGGCTATCAACGATTTTTGACCCCCAGATAAGTGTTCCATTTCAGTAGTTTCATCAGCTCTACCAGTGAAGGTAACTTGAACATCTGCAAGTAGACGCAGGGGTTATTTAAAATAGAATAATAATTTTTAATTATTTACAGACTTACCTATTCCTACATAACGCTCTGTTATTTCGGAATCTGTTAAGGAATTTACAGAATCACGTGTTAAATTCCTAGTTTTCATAACAAGTTCAGCTCTACCCATTGGAACTAATTTATTAAATATTTCACTGAAGTTTTTGCCGACCTGCAAGTAAAAAAACTCAATTACATAAAACCAACAAATTATTAACTAAAACTCGCAATCTGTACGTGAAATAATATAAAATCTTACTTGATCAAATGTTAGCGCTATTGCTTCATCTTTTCTTTGTTGAAGAACGAATATTAATTCTTCGATTTTACTGTATTCGTGAAGTGACTCTTCAACACGAACTTTCAATTCATCTCTTCGGTTAGTAAATTCTTCAAATTGTTCCAAAGCTTTTTGATTTATGTCGCTAAAATTATATCATTTTTTTAAATTCTGGATTATTTTATACGAAATGAAATATAATTACCTGTAGTTTTTTAAGTTGTTTTTAGTTCTCTCAAGAATTTTAAACAAGTTTTCAGTTTTAGAGTGATAATACTTTTGATATAATTCGTGACTAGGAATTGTTCCCAGTTCATTCCTCTTTTTTAAAATAGTTTCTATATTTTCTTTAACTAATTTAATCTTTGACATGAATTTCTCTAATTTCTTATCGTTTTCTTCCTTTTGTTTATTCAAATCTTCATTTTCAGAAATTATCGTATTTTCGATAATCAAAGATTGAGATTTATACTAAAAAAATTTAGTTTAGTAACATCATCATTATAAGAAAGTCAATGGTTTACATAATAATGTAATTAATTATTATTTACAAACCATTTCTAATGTCGAAGCAACTTTGTTTTTTTGTTGAACAATATCGGTAATTATTTCGTCAATCTTCTTCTTAACGTCAACTAAACGTTTTTCTTTGGCCTTTAACATTTGTTCTTCTTTTTGTATTGAAATTTGATTCAACTCTTGTACCATCATATCTCTCTGACGAATTAAATTATTATCTAATAAATTTGATAATCTTATTTTTTCTGTTTCCAATGCATTGCATTCAGTAAATATTTTCTTATATTTTTGTGATAGCTCATTAATTGATGCACTTAATTCCCTTAACTGAAAATTTTTTTTTAATGCACAAATGCCAATAAAAATTAATTAAAAAAAAAATTAAAAATATATATTGATCTATTACTTTGACTTCATCTTCGGAGGACATTTTTTCACTAAAATCTTCTAGCAATTCATTTTGTAGATTAATTTTAGTAGCATTCAATTTGTCTAAATTTATTTCATTATCTTGCAAAGTCTTTTTTTTAGAAATTAAATTTTCATTGTTGGTTCTTAATTGTTGTTTGAACAATTTTAATTTGTTTTCTAAAGCAACATTATTATCTCTAAAAAAAAAATTTAACAATTCATTAATGTGGTAATGTTATGTATTTTTATGATAAATTTTATTATATAATTTATAATTATATTTCAACATTATTATATAGATTTTACACTTACTCTGCTATATTAATTTTGGTTTTTGTTTGTTGCAAACGACTAAGTAAACCAGTAATATATTCGTCAAGCTTTTCCATTTCATAATTGACTTCTTGTAAATCAGACTTTAATGAAGTTATTTTTTTTTCCAAATTTTTTCTTCTTTCATTTTGAAACTTCATAGTTGATTTTGAATTATTGAGATGTCCACCTTTCAACCAACCTTGAGATCCAACTTGATCCCCCTGAAGGGTCACACAATCTAGATATTTTTTTTCCAATATTTTTTTTGTACAAGTTTCCAAAGAATCACAAATTAAAATGCGTCCAAAAATGTACCTTTAAGACAATATTAACGTTTAAATTATTATAAATAATACAGGCAATATTAATAAATTCTAATTGCACTTACTGTAAAGCAGTGCGATATTTATTGTCCCAAATGAGTGTATCAAGTAATGGACGACATGTCGCATCGGTTGGTAAAGATATTATATGGGGATTAATTCCATCAAGAGGAATAAATGTCACTTCACCAGGTAATTTTTGTCTATTCATTTCCATCAAGAGTTCGGAACCAAAACTTTTTTTTTGTACAACGTGATAAAATAGGCGATTGCCTGCAACAACTTCTACAGCTTTATAACATTCAGGATCACAAGTAAAAATTTCAATTACTAAACCCAAGTACATATTAACTTTATTAGCCATATCAGGTCTTTCTCTGAAACATTTATGCAATATTCATGAATTATTTTTTAACAAAATGTGAATGAAATATAAAAAAACTTACTTGAATGTTTGTAAAACTTTGTCAATGCTATTTTTACCAATCATTATATTAGTTCCAACCATAGATTTTAACTTCTGATCAATACTTCTTAATTCTTCATTACAATCAGATAATTTGTTTTTTATAATAGATTCTTTTTTGAACCTTAGAATAAAGAAAATTATCAATTTTTATAAAAAAAAATGTATAAATCACTTACCACATTTTCTTATCATCATGAGCTTTTCTAATATCATCACCAAGCTTATAACGATTTTCAATATTTTGGTTCAAAGAGTTTTTTTCTTTTTCCATATCAGATTCAATTATAGCAATGTTATTTTTTAAATCTTCATTTGTTTTTTCGTCTAATAAAATTTCATCTTTGAGAACTTCAATAAATTCTCTTTTTTTTTCTAGGAGTGTATTAACTTGCTCTATCTCATTACTTATCCATGTATCTCTTTCATCCTGATTTAGAATATATAAATATGAATTAGAACAACTTTTGCACATCTAAGCTGATAAGAAAATGATTACCTTATTTTTAAATTGTTTAGCGCGTCCATATTTATTGTACAATTCTGTGCGCTGCTGATCTTTGAGATCTAATTCCTTTAGTATAGACTTCTCATGCTTGAGAGATTCTTCATACTGAAACAATGTATTTTAATCAATTAAGTTCATAAAAAATGTTACTACTATTGACTTACCTTTGGCTCAAGAGAATTTAAATGGTTCATTTTATCTTGGATATCTATATTTAACTCTTTTAGATGTTTTTCTAGCGATGATTTCTTTTCATCTTTTATACCAACTTCTTTTTTCAAATCTTTAATATTTAATTCTAGCTGAGCTTCTTTTTTTAAAAGATCTTCTTTATCAGCACTAGAACATTATGAATTAATAATAAGTGAAATGTAATTAAAGGCATATAAAAGCTATTGGAATTATCAATTATAAAAAACTACTTAAGTAACATAGGCCTAGTCATATTAATTTAATTGCAAATAAATAAGTATGAGTTTTAAAATCATAAAATTACTTTAAATTCCTTAGCTCTTCATTCATATTATTGATGGTTTTGGCAATTTTTTTATGATCTTTATTGTTGTCTTTTAAGGTTTTTTGTATTTTTTCAATTTTTTCATTCAATTTCATGTTTTCACTAGAAAAGGTTTGTTCCTCTTCTTCCATTTTCTTCAACTTTTTTTTATATTGTTCCAACTGATGATCAAAAATGACATGTTCTATGGTTCTGCGTGTACGATCAAGGATTTTAAATTCTTTGAAATCGTCCATTTTAACTTGCAATTCTTGTATATGTTCATCTAAAATATTAATTTAACTATTTGTTAACGATGTTTTAAAACTAAAAGTTTTTTATAAAATCAGGTATTACACTACACAAACCTATTAGTGACAAACATTCTTGAATTTCATCAATTTTTGATTGAGCAGCTTTCAATAAAATTGTAGAATCCTTTTTTTTCGATTCAAAAACATTAGCTCCAGCAATTTCATATAATAATTTTAACCTGGACTTGGGCTCCATAGCGACTTTATTGATCTACAAATGAATTCAATTGGTAATTAAAGTAAAAATGTAAAGAAAAATTTGTAAAAAAAATACCTGTCCTTGTTGAACTATGTAGTATGGATTTGAACCCGATAGTCCAGGGGATTCTATGAGGTGCGTCAAATCATTTCGAGTTATCAACTTTTTGTTCAACAAGTATTGGTCTTTCTTTAAACCAATAACTCTCCTCAAGGAAACTTCATCTTTATCAAACTAGAAAAATTAAATGAATAAATATTTCTTTTTGAATGTCACATGTTAGCATAAATAAATACTTACAGGTAAAGAATGATCAGAATTATCAAAAATAATTTCTACAGAAGCTGTTATAACTTTCTTATTGGAACTGTCAAATAAAAAACCTTGTTTTTGAATGTCTGATAGATGAAACAATTCATTGTTCAACAAAAATTGAATGGCTGCAAAGAAGTTACTTTTTCCTGCCCCATTTTTCCCAACTTAAATAAAAATGTTATAACATATAAGAGGAAACTGTTAAATAAAAAATATATGTTTGCGTAATATAATCTTACTGATGACGGTATGTCCAGGGTGAAAAGGTTCAACAACTGTTCGCTCGCCATAAGATTTGAATCCTTCCAGTATTATCTTCATTTATGAAAAACGATATAGCTTCTATTAATTTACGCTCATAATATGAGTAGTATGTGATGAAATGAAAATGCCATTTTTCAAATATACGTTGAAACAGAACGAAGCGTATTTCGCTTCGACCATACTACTTTAAAAATGACGGTTACAAAAATTAACATTAATTATTCTTACCTGTTTGATGTACATTTTCAAAATGATAACAGAAAAAAACGCAAAATTCAAGTAACACTTATTATGAACAAACGTTCCACTAACGAAGTGCAAAATTATTAAGCATAGGGCGGTGATGGGTGGCTGTCGCGCGCAGAAATAACAACATAAACTTTAGTCGATTCTAACAACGTCGAATTTTGAAAGAACTCATTGGTGGAGACAAAGCAAGGGTATACTGGGAATCGAACATCAAAATCGCGACGTTCAACATCTGAATCGCGCCTACCGAGCACCGGTCGCGCGTTTACAATTTCACATATATTTGTATCTATGTGGTTCGACTATTCAAGTTACAACTTGCATCCGCTATTCTGCCATTTTTAATGGCGCGCGAATCGCTTCCATGATCGTTGACTTCTTTCTACTACATATTCGCTAGTTCATCGACCACACACTAGTTCTAAATTCAGATTTGTTTATATTTATCAATGATTAAAACAATGACAGATGACAGATACGTAAACGGATAAATTTTATTTTACTATACTGCAATTTCTCAACTGTTTATTTCAATTAAAGAAACACAGGTTATTTTTTACATACATTCATGGTCGTTACAGAGGGTATTTTTAATAAAGGTGTTTATTACTATGGTATTATACAAAAGAAAGTTTCCCAATAGTTATAAATTGTTTCATGAACATTCTTAATATACCTTTAGATTTAAGTATTAAGTTTTTTACATTAATTTAGTCCAATGAGTCCAGGTTTTTAGAAGTTCATACAATTTATCACCAGGACAATTGGTATCCTTAGCTTGTCGATGACCAATAAGTGAGTATTTTTCATTTATTTTATTTGAAGATATGCCATACTCAATTAAACGTTGAACTGCTCTTATTGCGGCTTGATTAGGAACACATCTAAATGATTTATAATTTTGTGTTAAATTTTCATTGCAACATAGTATGATTATGATTTAGATTTATAACTTACTATTATAGTTTCCAATTATGCAAATTCCAATGCTCATTTCATTATACTTGCTTGTGTGATTACCAGCTACGTCCCAACCCTGCCCTTCATATATATTACCATCTTCTCCAATCAAAAAGTTATATCCTATATCATTCCACTTTTTAGTTTTTATGTGATAATCCTAAAAAATTTACAATACAAAGTAGGTCTTTTTTTTCAATTTATCTTCTAGTAAAATTGAAAATTATTTATGTTTTGATATCTATGCAAATATAACTCTTAACTATGTACCTGAAAATTTCTTATTCGAGCTTGACATATTGCTCTCGTAGTACAAGTATCTGTCGCAGAATGATGAATAACAACATAGGAAGGTGGGTTTTCCTGTAATCGCTGAACTTGGGCTTTTATTGATTTAGTACTCCACTCCGATTTTAATATTATTGTTGGAATTTCTACTTAATTTTACAATTATTTAATATGCACTTTTAAGATAATAGATAGAAATCATTTATTGTGTACAAATTATATCTTACCCACTTGTTCGTTTTTCAATATTGATCTACATTGAACCACTATTAATGTTGTAATTAATAAAACGCATTTACAAATCATTTTGATACTTTAGCTCACAATCTTAAAGTATCAAGTAACATCAGTATCAAGAAAATGGCACCAATGACTCGAGAAATTATGTAAATCGCATGCGCGCATACTTAGTTTTTTTTTATTAATAGAACGATAAAAACGGGTAACGTATACATGTGTCGAGAATGAATCAGTGCTTGGAAGGAAAAAATTGTGTCCCGAAAACTATTTCAAGTTTTAATGACAATATCGATTAGGTTTTTGTATCTAAAATTTAAATCGTAAATGCGTGTTATCAACTTGAGATGTAAGAAATTAAAATTAACTTTAGTCGATGTTCGTAAAATTATAACTTTTTTTATACGTTTATAATAATGCTTGTTTAACTAATGTAGGATTAATGTTAAATTATTAGTTAATTTCGGAGTTTTAGTTTAAAATTATTTATTTGTTTGTTGAAAGTAATTTTAGTTTTTATTTGACACATATTCTCATTTTGAAAAATAAAGGTTTTGTTTATTTTGGGTATTGTAGAATTAAATCTCCGGATTAAAGAGCATCCGTTTATTTCTTTCGTTAAGTAATGATACGTTACTAGTGCATGGAATCAATTTGAAATTTTCTTATACACATTTTATTTATTAAAATTACAAGCATGATCACAGTCCGCAAAAGCACTCATGAACATTAATGTTTGTAACTATTTCATGTGTAAATTCATCTCTTACTACGGTAGTATTATTAGTTCTAATTAGATAATAATAAATCAGGACTGTTCATCCATTTGGGCATTTTTCTGACGTACTGATAAAAAGCATCGCCCGGACACTGCGTATTCCGTGCTTGTCTGTGTCCAATCACTCGATAGTCAGTTCGTAATTTTTTCATCGCCATGCCACACTCGATGAGCTTGTGCAGAGCCGTCAAAGCCAACGCGTTTGGTAGTCTTTCTGTAAAATAAACGAGCCACTTTGATTCATCATAGCAACTTTTGTACCGCAGGTACCAGAAGAAGGTGTACAAACATTAAAAAGTACTTTTATCAAACTTAAATAGATTTTTCAAAAAAACGAATAAAAAATTATCTGGAGACTTTATAAAATTACTTTCTAAAATGTGTGTTCTACGTCTTATACAGTATATTCGATGACTTCATTTAAAAGGTTGTAGTTCTATTTGCCATGAATTGATTACATTATGAGCAGAATAAAAGTTTTTTCGTCTGTTCGTTCCTCAGAAAAGGGTAAGCACTGCAAGCACGAAGACTTACCGGTAAAATCACCGATCACGCAGATGCCGATACTCTGATTATTGTAACCGGGCGCGTGCGCTCCTACATTGTCCCAACCTCGGCCTTGATACACGTTGCCATCTTCGCCGATGACGAACTGATAACCGATGTCCGACCAGTGATTGTTGTCCAGGTGGTGGTCTTGGTACGAGCGTATGATGGCGCTGCAGCTCGATCGGTTGTAGCAGTAACGGGGCACGCCTCCGTGATGCACGACCACGTAGCGAACCGGTCTCTCGGGCATGAGAGTCGAGCCCAGAGCTCGGCGGGCCTCCCAGCCTTCGCGATTGATGATGCGCGGACAGGCCCTGCTTTCTTCGCTCTCGCTCTTCGTGCATTCAGTACACTTCTCAGAGCAAACTATTTCTAAGCGTTGATAAATATTATTATTTTTCGTGTAATATAATAGTCATTTGCGATACAATTACCAATGGTATAAAATATAAAAATTAAGGTACGATACACGTGCCAACGAAAGCATTTTTTAGGACGACTTTTAGACTCGTCCTTACTCATGAGCCTTCATACCATTCCAAACCAAAAACTGCTACTAATGAAACTTGTATCGTTAATTAATATATTTTTTCCCTCTCCAAGAAAGTGATGGAAATTCGTATGCTCAATACTTTGTCCAATGAAGATAAAATACTCTATATTTGTCGTTAAAATTGTATAAACAATAAATACCTTTATTTAGTTAAGTATACCTTGAGCGTCGTTCACGAAAACACTTGCAATAATAAAATGAATTAATAACACATGAAACATAATATTATCGTTAAAGAAAATTTAGTTAGCGATATTTTTCAGCGATAATGAACGCTCTGAATCGAATCAACAATATGTCACTGTAGTACGCATAAAAAAGTGAAGCTCTTAATCATTCTATCAATATCGGTGCAACTAATGACCTATAAGTAGTAATTGCATACTTTCCTCATTGCAAGATGCTTCAGATCGCCAACTGACCACAAATATTGATATTAGCAATATGCACGCTCCGCTTAATAGATGTCTCACATTGGGAATACCTGTGAATATTTTATTGAACGCATAATATTAATTTTTTATTAAATTTTTTTTTTCTGGCCAAAGTTACACACTGATAAATATGAAGTATGAAAATTAATATGGAATAAAAATATCCTGCTTCATTCATCAGAATCTCTGAAATTTTTATTCTAGATCTAACATTAAAATAAATTAAAACCCTTGAGAACTTACTTTCTTTTTCTTTTTTTTAAATTCATTTCAATTTTCTGGATAAATTTGATTCAAAATATCACGTTGCATAAAACAAAATTTTATGATGATTAGCATCATTAATTGTCTAATACTTGGAACTTTTAGGTTTCAGAAGAGTAATCCACATAGAATCCTTTATTAACTATAACTATAATTAATTAAATTTAAAATTTTGTTCCTTATTTTATTTCAATTTTTAACTGAAGGTGTCTTTTCAAATCAGTATCTCGTCAGTTGATTAGATGGCATTACAGTCATTGCAGATGCATCCGAATCCTCATCCCGTCCTTCGTAGTTCGTACGGAACCACAGTCAGCGCATTGTGTCAAATAAAGCAGTAAGCTACTTGACGCTTTGATCTTCCGAATTATAGTATTTGGTTATCAAATAAATGTTAAATAAAACGAGTATTTTAATTGAAAATTAAAATACATCGCTCAACGTTTTAACATTTGAAAGAATTGAATTATTTCATGAGTGTTATTTATATGGATTACAGTGAAGCATTACAGTGAAATATATTTGTATCACTGACTATAACCAAAACATTGTTTTATAAAATATTTCAGTGTTGTGAAGTGGTTAATAATTATTATTTGTCGTTAAAAATTTACTAAGAAATAAACTAATTTGAGATCTGTATCTGTATCTGTATAATTTCTGCAAGTAAGATTATGATAATTTTAAATTAAAAAATAAAAAATATCGATATGACTAGTTCTTAATTGCTAAATTTGAAGTAAATGGCATCTAAAAATATAAATAAATAAATTTAAAGTGCATATTACTGTCACATTATAACTTATATCTAACTTTAAAAAAAATTAAACTTACGTTTTTAATTATAGAATAAAATCATAGCCATAAAATGGCGTCAGAAGACCCAAATTCTTGGAGAACACAACATTTTAGACAAAGCATGATAGCAAAAATGTAAGTTGTACTACTTCCTTACTTATATTATACTATCATATGAATAAAATAAACAATGCTAACTATGGAATTCTAAACATTTTTGTAGTGAAG
This sequence comes from Trichogramma dendrolimi, assembly GCA_034770305.1. Taxonomy (NCBI): domain Eukaryota; kingdom Metazoa; phylum Arthropoda; class Insecta; order Hymenoptera; family Trichogrammatidae; genus Trichogramma; species Trichogramma dendrolimi. The sequence continues at coordinate 1,083,321 of JAPMIB010000008.1, read as the reverse complement.
AGAATATGCAAAAATTTCAAATACCAACAGCTAAAAATGCAACTGACATGGAAAGTCATGTATTTTCAAAGGCTAAAACTAAGGTAATTGATAACACTACTGAATAACTTCATTATATATAGTGTTTTTCTGAACTGAAGTATGAAATCATTTTTACAGGATGATTATTTAAGCTTTGTAGCTAGACTGATATTGCACATCACACAAATGAGTAAGCAATTTATTTTTAGTTTATAATGAACAAACATTTTATTAAGAACTTTTTGATTTAAAGTATACAATAATTTGTCGTATAATAGATAATAAAAAAACTGCTGGAAATATGCAGTCTGGTCTGAATAATGCAAACCCAGTTGTTCAACAAGGAATGCCAGATCCATTGGTGCTCTCCAAACTTTAGCTCGTCAAGGTACTGGAAATAATGCTAACATGGGAATTCAAGGGCCGGTGCAAAACAATCAAAATATGGTTCCTCAACAGACCCCTGTTTCTAATCCTAGTAATTGTAAGTGATATTTTTACTATTAATACAAATTGTTAAGTCCATCACTAAATCATTTATTGGTACTGTAATTACCCATTGTATATTCCAGTACTGCAAACACTGAATCAACAACCAGGACAGCCTATGAACATGCCAGGAATTCCAAATAAGATGCAAGGAATGGGAATGATGTCAGGCCAGCCTGGTTGCCCTCCAATGAATGTGAATCAAATGAATCAAATGCAAAATATGCAACCTAATCCAATGCTGGCTCAAATGAATCAGGTAAACCAAAATACAATGGGTCAACAAATGGTACGTCCCCCTGGGCAACCTCAACAAATGGGTGGACCACCCATGAACGTACAAATGGGATCCAATCAAATATCATTGCAGGTAATAATTATTATACAGGAAACTTTGTATTCTTAGTCTTATCTATTAATACCTTCACTTTATATAAGTGACAAAAAAATTCTGCATTTAAAATTAATATTTAAAGCTCAATGAATGCACCATTTTTTTTCAATAATTTAATAATAATTGTAATTAGAATTATTAATTTTTATTTTAATTAGAACCAAATGCAGAATCAAATGGGTGGACACCAGATTGGAGGGCCTATTAATGCTGGAATGCAGCAAGGAATGGTTCAACAACAACAGGTGCCTATGCAGCAACCAATAATGAATCAAATGAATCCTGCACAAATGGCTGCAAATCAAGTGTCTCAAGCGCAAATGCATCTTCAGAGAAAAGTAAGTAAATTTTTACTAGTAACATTAGCCGCAAATGATGGAATAATATTACAAAAATTATATAAAGATGACTGATTATATCTATATCATATTTTCAGCCTGAAATGATGAATTCAGGATATCCAGGACCTAGAAATGTTACTCCGAACCAATTTTTGCGACAAAGTCCCTCGCCATCAGCTCCTAGTCCAAGTGGTTTAGGAGTTCCTACATCTACAAAGTAACTTTATTTTTAATTATAAAAAATCCTTCAATGAAATTATCTTTGAGCAGCAGAACAAAACCATAAAATTATAACTAAAAAATAATGAATGGTAATTCTTTTTAATTACAGTCAAATGGTTCCATCTCCAGCTCTAGTATCATCGCCGAATCCTCAGCATTCTATGCTTGGTGCTCAAAGAGCAGTTGGTAAGATGAAAATATTATTCAGATTTTATAAGAATGATCGGCACTTCGTTTGTGCACTTGCATAAAAAGATACTGATTTTAGTCTGAGCAAGTTTATGTGCTACCACTAAGACTTCTATATTAATTGTTGTAGTATTTTTTTCTAGAATATTCGCAATATAACAAAAAATTATCAAAATTTAACTTTTTGAAAGAAACCTAATGCTCTATAATTCATTTTTTTAGCAATGGCACCTTCACCCAGTAGTTCTTTAAATACACCTGGAAGCGCTCTTGGTGCGAGTCCTTTACAAGATGAACAAATGTCTCAAGCATACAAAGAAAAAGTTAGAAAACTTAGCAAGTACATAGAACCACTCAGGAAGATGATTTTGAAAATGACCGCTGAAGGAAGTAAGTAATTCAAATGTACAAAATTTTCAATTAGATTGATTTGATGAATCAATTTTCTTTTTAACAGATACTGATAAAACAAACAAGATGAAAATATTATTAGATATTTTAACAAATCCCACTTCAAGTACAAAATTGGATGTATTGCAGAAATGCGAAATAGCTTTAGAAAAAATGGACTTTAAAAAATTTGAAGCTCAAGGTCCTGGCATACCACCCTTAGGGCTAAAAGAACATCACTTTTTTTCTCCTTTATTAGAAGTAGTTAATACTCTTTTGCAGAGTCCAGTAGCAAATCATACTCTTCAAAGAACATTTGGCCCTTGTTTAGAAGCTTTGTTTGGACCAGAAATTAAGTATGCTATTAAACAAAAAATTTGTATTAATATTTAATTATAATCATATTATATAATACTTAATTATTTTTATGATTTCAGAAACATGCCTCCACCACTAAAAAGACAAAAAATGGAAGAAACATCTTGTGAAATACCGGATGTCCTTCAAGGCGAAATAGCTCGCCTGGATCAACGTTTTAAGGTAAGCAACTGGTATTTTAATCAAACTTTTTGAAAAAAATATTTATTTCATTGAAGAAAATCATTGAAATTTTTAAAAATAATTATTAGGTCAGCTTGGATCCTGCTCAAAAAACTGGTTCAAAATGTATTCAACTTATTTGTTGGCTAGATGATAAACATTTACCTTGTGTGCCACCTATTTCTGTGACTGTACCCATAGAATATCCATCAGTACCTCCACGCTATGTTCTAACAAATTATGAATATGCAACTCCTTATTTAAATGCTGTTCAGAGCGGTCTAAATGCCCGTCTAACAAAATTGCCAACGCGATTTTCCCTCTCCCAGCTTTTGGATACTTGGGAAATGAGTGTTCGTCAGGCCAGTGCCCCAATTCTACGTCATCAAGGATCAATTGCTTCTTCAATTATTTTACATACTATTAAAAATGAAATTACAACAATTCTCCTACGTCCAAGGTTACTGAAGTGACATCAGTTACAACTTCAATAATGTCCAATACCACAACAACTGTAGCCAATAGTGTTGTAAATAATGCTATTGCTAGCAACATGGTTGGATTAGCTACCTCATAATTTATAAATGTTGCGTGCTAATTTGAAGCTTTATTAAGTATAATTGATTAACATTTTTGTACTTATTTTAGTTTATATTACAAATTAATTTTAAAATTTACTTTAAATTCTGTGATTGTACATAATAAGTAATTGTAAAAATGTTTGATTTGAATTCATATTGAATTGAGTCAATGTAAAACCTAATTGAACAATTTATAAAGTTCTTGTGTAATGGTAGTTTTATTTTTATAAAATTAAAATTTACATACACTTAAACAATACTCACATAACCACGCGCAACATTTTATTTTATCGTTATTACTACAAACGATATTTCAAAGCAGTATTCTTTACAATAATATGAGATAATATGAGACTGATGACCTAAATTTCACTTTACTAAAAATAGATTTTCAATTGTCTTTTCAGTCAACATTTTTATCTCCATTGGAATATGTTAATGTATTTTGATATAATGATATAAAACATTAGATTTTAAAATTAAAATAGGATTGAATAAAAATAAATTAATAAATAATAGGATAAATAATACTTATCACAATGAATAAAGTTATGTTTGTACAAATTTGCTGTCTAATAGAGGTGTTCAAAATAAACTTCTTAAGTAAAAAATACCAATCAATTTACATTTTTATGAACATTTTTAAAAGATTGTACGTTTATTAATCAATAAAGCATTCACGCAAATTATGAAAAAAATATAAATATATTAAGATATTAGTTCATATTTCGTCATTACCATGAACAGTTCAAGTTTCCTTGAAATTATGAAACTCACGATTAAAACACTGGTGGTGAGATTCATTGCACTGAATGTGCATGTGTACTAATACATGGATGAATCCTGAAAGAAGTCAAGTTTGATCAACGAATTTTGAATAATATTATTAACCTTCTGGCGCCATTTACCCTCGAAAGTGAAGTAAAATAATTTCTGCGCATTTATGTTTTTTTAATGAAGGTATATGAACGTCAATATTATCTTCCAGACCGTTGAAAAAGGTATCAAATAGTATAAAATTTCACAAGAAATGATTTCTTACCCTACTGTAGAATTTTTTATTTATTTAATTTAATTGAAAAAATACCGCGTTTCAAACGTTTTGAAATAAAATTCAAATCTTTACTCTTTTCTGATGAAATTAGCCGAATTTTAATTGTCCCGAAGTAAAGCAAAGAAAATAAGTACTAGAAGTTTAAGACTAATGAAAAGAGATGTTTATTTTTGATCTTACTCAAACATAATCATTAAAAAAAATATTAATTTTTAAGGTACTCTGCATCTTGTGCACATAAATTCACTTACATCAGTACTCAACCATATTGCAACAGAGGCATGCTTTCTTGGATTGGTCTATATATCATATTGATATATACGTAAACAACAGATGAGATGACATGTCATCGGTCCGTGATTCAGAACACTTGTCACTTTTAGTATTGTTGCCTAAAAGGTTACATATGATTATAAGTAAATTTTTCATTGTACTTGATATACACAGCGGTCATTTGGGTTCGAACCTGTTTAAAAATCATACATTTATTAGAAAATTTAGCAAGGTTATGATTATGATACGCGACGTTAAGCATGACCTCTGTCCTAGAATAAATAGTTTTCTTAATTTTTATTAAACAAATGATTATACTTTGAGAGTATTTATTCAATTGTTATTATTATTCAAGTTTGGCAGGTACATATTCAACTGACATTAAGTTATTATTGAAAAATTAAAACAAACTTGCACTATTTTGCTTTTAACATAAGGTATGTTAAATACATTTACTATTTCATAATAATCTTTTTGGTATAAGAGTTATTGATAAGTTATTGTTTTTTATTTTCAACTTTTTCAAACTTAGTTCACAATGTCTGAAGATGATTGGCGACAACCTATTCACCGACAGCAAATGATTAGTAACATGTGAGTAATTATTAAAAATATTCTACTAATACTTGATTTTTGTTGTTTACAATTCTTGTTACTTAAATAATCAATTATAGAGAGGCAGAAATAAGAAAATGGCGTCTAAACTTACCAAAATCTGCTACAGATCTAGAAAATGTGTGTTTTTTCAAATCTAGTACGAAGGTAAAGATTATTTTTGTAACAGCATAAACTCAAAGGAATTTGAAAATTTAATGCCAATTTTTTGTCTTAGGAGGAATATATACAAAATTTTATAAGGACCATAGGAACAATAAGAACTAGTAAAATTTTATAAACAGTTTCAAACAGAACAATTATTATTTCAGAAGAACTTAAAAATTATTTTTTTTTTTTATAGAAGGTTTAGAAAAATCAAATGATTCAATAGAATGCAGGGCATAGACAATGTAGGGACTCTACATAAACTTTTACAGAACAATACTTCTAATTGTGAGTAAACATAAATCAAACATCTGTAAGTTTTATTTTCTTTTGTAATAAAAAAACTTTAAGCAATGTTCAATTATATTATACAGTACTGCAAACACCAAATCAACGTCCAACACAGCCAATGAACGTTCAACAAGTAGTACAGAATAAATTATCAGCAATCAATACAATGTTAAACCCACTGATGGGTATGAATCAAATGGGTCAAATGCACAATTTACCAGGCAATGCTATGTTAAATCAAATGAATCAAACTGATCAAATTAATCAGATGGCCCAAATGAATCAAATGAATCCAATGAATCAGATGAATCAGGTGAATCAGGTGAATCAGGTGAATCAGGTCAATCAGGTCAATCAAGTAAATCAAATGAATCAAATGAATCAAATGAATTCAGTGAATCAGATTAATAGACTGAACCATATGAATCCCAATAATCAAATGAATCAAACTAATCAGATGAACCCAATGAATCAGATAAATCAAATGAATCAAATGAACCAGATAAACCAGATGAACCAGATGAACCAGATGAACAGATGAATCAGATGAATCAGATTAATCAGATGAACCACATTAATCAAATGAATCAAGTTAATCAAGTTAATCAAGTTAATCAAGTTAATCAAGTTAATCAAGTTAATCAAATAAATCAGATGAATCAAATGAACCAGTTATCTACAAATCCTCAAATTTCATCACAGGTAATCAAAGTCCTATGGGTGGACTTGCAGTTGGATCTAATCCAATGCAACATACTATTCAGGTAATTAAGATACTTGAGCTTCCACAGATACATGAATTTTTTAAATTTATGTTCAATTTTGTAGAATCATATGCCAAATCAAATGGGAGGTCATTCATTCGGAGGTCCAAGAAGTTCACCGATTGCATTACAATCACAGCCATCACCCTCTCATGTACAGCCACAGCATATTAATCAAGTCACTGTTAATCAAATGCCTCAACAGTTAAATCATATGCAGCGCAAGGTAATTGAATAAGTGACAATTTTATAAATAATTTTTAAGTACTCTGGTTGATGAAGAAATGAAATACAAATTTTGAAAAAAAAATGTTTCTTTTTTCAAACACTTATTTGTATGGCTTATATAAATTTATTACCAGTTACAGCCAGATATTGGAAATACAAACTTTCCTGGTCAAAGAAATCTTACTCCGAATCATTTTCTTAATCAGGCTCCTTCTCCATCACTACCTAGCCCAAGTGGATACCTAGGTCCTGGAAGGTGAATTAATAATAATATTTTCATCACCTTCATATCAATCAAATTATTTAACTGAAAAATTTTTCAAGCAATCAAATGGTTCCATCTCCAGCTTTTGTACCTTCACCTAGTCCTCAACACCCATCAATTGGAAATTCAAGGACATCCATGGGTAATATATTTTTTAAATTTAGTTTTTGATTAATAGTTTGAAACCCATTAAATTAATTTATGGTGTTTTAAAAAAGTGGCTTTATCGCCTAGTAGTTCATTAAATACTCCTGCTAGTGTGATGAGTGGACCAACAGCAAGCCCATCACAAGACGAAAACTATCATGCTTGTAAAGAAAAAATACAGAAATTGCGAAAATATATTGAACCATTGAATCGAATGATTTTGAAATCAGTTAATGACGGATGTAAGTTATCAAAACGATTATAAACTAAAATATGATAAATGAATTCTTTTCACGTTGAAAAAAATTTAATCTAAATTTTACAAACACATATTATTTCAGATACTGAAAAGGTGACAAAAATGAAGGCACTCTATGAAATTTTAACAAGTAATAGTGGCAATATGAAATTAGAAGTTTTACAAAAATGTGAAATTGCTTTGGAAAGAATGGATTTGAAATCTGAAACTCAATCTGGTTCTATTCTTCGTGCAAATTTAAAAGACCATCAAATGTTGAATCCACTACTGGAAGTAGTGAGCAAACATCTTCAAACACCCAATCCTAATCATACATTACATCGGACATTTTCACCAACTATAGAGTCGTTATTTGGACCTCCAATTAAGTAAGATATTTTAAGAAAGTGTTCGAAATCCACAAAGAATTATCTAAAAGAAGAATTTCTTCATTTTCAGAAATATGCCTCCTCCCTTAAAAAAGCAAAAGTTAGAAGATAATCCTAATGAAATACCAGATGTTCTCCAAGGAGAAATAGCTCGTTTAGATCAAAAATTCAAAGTAAGAACCGACTGATTAAATTATTTACAGTGATTATAGGATTAAATTAAAGTAGAGTTTAATTAATTAATGTTTTAACAATTACAGATCAGTTTAGACCCCACTCAACAAAGTGGCTCGAAATGCATTCAGTTGGTTTGTTCATTAGATGATAAGCATTTACCTTGTGTGCCTCCAATTTTGGTTACAGTGCCTATGGAGTATCCGAAAGTTTCTCCAAAATGTATAATCATTAATCATGACTACACAACCCCTTACTTAAGTATGTTACAAAAAGCTCTTAACGAAAGGCTTGCTAATTTGCCTGAAAAATATTCTTTATCACATCTACTTGACTTGTGGGAAATGAGTGTTCGAGTAGCTTGTGGTAAAAAAATGAGAAATAATGAACGTGATTCTGTAGAACTAGATAAAGTTGACATAAAGACGATGCATCTCTTTCTTCAAATAATTCAAACAGCTTTGGACCAAGTAGTACATTTATTAAAACATAAATGTATAAATGATATATTTAAATAACTTAGTTGAATAAATTAGGATTCAATAGATAAGAATGAGAACGTCATTGAGTATAGTTTAATATGTTACTATATTTAAGGTTCTTCCAAGATTCAAAGTTATTATATACAAATTTTAATTAATATTATTGAAGATAGTATAAAAGTAATTAAATTTTTAAATGTTATAAAATTATATAAAAATGATATATTTTCCAAAAGTTTGAGAATTTAAAAATTATTTGACTATTAATACTTTATAAAACTACATAGTATTTGTTATTATTGATAGTTAGCCTTAAATTAGTCAAACTATTAAATCCTAGAAAATATTTTTATAAATTTTGTTACAACATTGGAAGATTTCAAACAAAGATATTTTGAAGAAAAAAAGTGTTACCATTTTTTAGATTGCGAATTTTATTATAAATAATTAATAAATGAATCATTTATTAATATTAGAAAGAATAAAATTGTGTAATGTATGTTTGTTAATTACATTTGACGTATAACGAAAGTTGAAAATTCCTTTTTTTGTTATAAATTATGATTTATTTTTCATAAGCATTTTGTAAATTTGTATTTGAACAAAAATATTAAATATTATTTATCATGAAAGAATTCGTTAATTATTTTCATAATTATAGTTGAGCACATATTCCATTTCATTGAACACCCATGCAACGGTTTTTTTTTAAATTTGGCGTTGGGATAATTCGAATTTAACGAAAAATTAACCGACGAATGCGATGTCATTTATCAATCGGCTAAAGTGTGAGTAACATGCATAATCCGGCGTGCGTTACTAGTACACATAATCTGACGGCTGAAACTTGCGTTTTAAAATTGGTATATTAATTTTGATTATAAAAATAGCATAATTTCGACTTTTACCGGCGAAAATTTTAATAATAATCTATTTAAAGGTTGAGATTTCATTAGAGAAAAATTCAAGTTGTATCGCTGTACGTTTCGATCCTACGAATCATAAGCTTCAAATTGTTGATAACGGAGAGGGCTTTATTTATTACGAACTGAAACATCTTTTCGTACAGAAAGAAAGCTCATCTGCCATTCAGACATTGTTTAATAAAATTCAACGTTCATCGAGTGCTGTCGTGGTTACATCGCGCAGCAAAGATTCTCCTCATACCTACGTCAAAGTATAAAACTTGTCTCTTTCTACTGTCATTCGCCTGATTCCGTAATTGTTTTAATGTTTACGGTTCATCATTCGTATCTCCTCATCGTTTCAGGTTGTAAATGAAAGCAACAAAGAGAAACTTTTCGAAGGCTATCATAGACCGTCCAAAGGAACGACAGTCACAGTCTATAACTTCAACAGCAGTGGCTGGACTTGCAACGGAAATGTAAATTATTCTCTCTCGTATGCAATTGCCGCCGTGGCTTGCGCTGAATCGCAGGTAAAAGCTATAACAACTTTTCAACTACTTTATAGCTCGTTATTAAATGGCATTTTTTTGATCAAGGTTTCATTTTCCGTCAGAAATGACGCGCAAAAGAAAATGTTGTTGAGCTTGAATAAACCCCACAGTCCTTGGGAAGTATTGATGTTTTTAAAGGGCTACCAAACTTATGATACACCACATCAATCGGTGAGTCGGGCAATCAATGATTTGAAACACGGTGAAACCGAAAAAAAAATAAGCGTTCTCAATGTCACAAGGAATAACATTGGTTCTGCTCATCCTGAGAATAGCTTGATCGGCCCTTTTTCCACATGGTCCGATTGGTCATACAAACCTCGACAAGTAGGCAACAATGTGCTAACCATTTATAGTCGTAACATGCAATTTCTGTCTAGTCCAAAAGTGAATCATCTTAGTATGAATGCAATGAAACTTAGCCAACTTTCCTTCTGGTCCGATTGGTCCTACAGCCCAAAAAATTTAAAGAAAACCTGTCAATTAATAGACGACGCTTTTTCCATAAAAAGCTTCGATGATTCAGTATTCGAAGAAGTTTTAGATCAACAGTGTAAGAATATAGAATCTGCTTATTATGATCAACTATGCAAACAACGTCGATTGAACAAGTGCAGATTGACTGGAGAAACAGTTAATACTGTGCAGGTAAGATCTTGGAAATTTGAAAGGAATTTTTAAATTTGTAGCGCTGATTGAAAAAATAAGTATTTTATTAGGTAATTCGACAAGTAAATAAGGAATTTATACTAGCTACAGCCTATCAAGACGGAAAAAAACTTCTAATAATAATAGATCAACATGCCGTTCACGAACGCATACGTTATGAATGGCTCTTAGAGAGTAATTAAATCTATTTTTCTCAATCTACTCAAGTAAAAAAAGTAAAAATTATAATGAACCAATTTTTTACAGCCTACCGAAATGAAAAAAACTATAATTATTATCCAATGAAATTAAAACAGGACCTAGCTATAAGTAAAATTAGTCACGAATTGCTCCAAAATATTGCTGAGCATAAATTAAAATTTAGAAAATTTGGCGTCAACATAAAAGCGATCATTACTCCACAGCCACATGCATTGTCGATACTGTTCCTGCGTGTTTTGCTACAAGGATTATGAATAATTATAATCGATTCAACATCAATAAATTGATACTTAATGTTCGTGAACTACTTGTCGAGATCGCAGGCAGACTCGCATCCGCGGAAAATGCCATGTTGCCACTTTTACCGATAGCTATAAATAATGTTATTGCGAGCGAAGCTTGTCACAGTACGTAAAATATATACTAATATGTGGCCTTGTGTATACATTAAACGATTTTAATTGTGTCATTTTTTTTGTATAGAAGCTATCAAATTTGGCGATCCTTTGAAAGTTGAAGATTGCCAATTATTAGTCGCACTTTACAGGACACGAAGGCTCCAACGCGATGTGCGCATGGCAGACCGTCGATGGTTCCTCTTGCCGACTTGACAGAATTAGAAAAAACTAAAACTCCAATTGCAGTGAGTAAATTTATTAATATATCTTAATATTAAATTATAAAAATATATTCTATGAATGTATAGTTTTTTTTGTAAATTTGAAAGAAAAAAGTTGAGAAAAATTTAGCTGTCTGGTTTATTGGACATTTGAGTATTAAATTCGTCAATATAAGTCTTATAAAATATTTGTTGAGTAAGAAAAATATCGATCATACATATTTTGTACTACAATTTGAAATTAATTATTTAAAAAAATTGGACTTTCAATCTTTTTTATAAAAAACGATAGGTTCTAAAGTATCGAGTATTTATTTAGAAAGATTACGAAAAGATTGGCTGCAAACGCAAGCCAGGTTCGGTGGAGAACTGGTCCTTTTAAATCATTAAATATATAATTATACATCGGGGAAAGCGGATATAATAATATCTTTGCCAAAGTAATTAACACGATTAGCAACGACGAGGAACTTGGAACCACCCATTTGCAGCGGGCAAGCATCGTTCGGACGAACGTAGAAGCAGATAGTGTAGAGAGCCATCTCGAGCTCGGGCGATGTGCCGACAAATATCGATGTAATTGGTTGAACGATGTCGTTCAGTTTGAGCGACCCTTTACAATAGCTCCGTTCTGAAAATAGGTGGAAAAAAGTTTGAATAAAAATTGTTGTAGTTTTTACTATTTCACGTATGGTTTACAGTAATTCATTCAACTCACCGAGCCAAACTCTGCCATTTTAATAAAGCCAAGATAATTGAGATTTTTAGCTTCTTCTTGTTTGGCGAAGTAAATCCAATTGTGTAGACCGATGATTTCGTTGTCGAATTTCTCGGCCAAAAAGACGGTCTCGAAGCCGGAGCTCGTTGGCTCGCCTTCCATTCGCTTGAATTGCGAGAACCAGATGCGCTTGAGCGAGTCCTTGAACTCGTACTCGTCGTTAGGGACGTAGCCTTTGTCAGAGAGGAACTTCATGGCGGCTTTCATGACGTCGGTAGTTAGAAAAGCGTCCAACAATCGGATTCCTCCTTGCGTTCTTCTGAACTCACAGTTTCCTTGGTTTTCACGTCTAATTCATAATTATCGTGAAGCGCAAGAACTGCCTTCACAGTCGGGATTTCGTAAGCTTCTGGTTTCACTTCCAATAAGCTGTCGTATCAAAGAAAAATGAATTGCCATTAAGTTTCTTGTTCATTGGTAATAGCTGCAAAAACAGCGATTAAAAAAAAGGCTACTCTTACTTTTCTGGAGCATCGTCGGTAGAGCTGTCATCTGTCTTGCGTCCTTGAATCTTCATGACGATGTGCTTCATGGCGTTGTTGCTGTCCTGCTTGAATAGGTCCTCCGAGAGGGCCTCCAGATCGGCATCGGTGATTATGGCACCGGACGGGCTAGGAGGGTACTGGGGTTGAGCTGGAGGCTGTTGTGGTTGGCCAGGAGCAGGAGCAGGAGCGGCAGCAGGAGCGGCAGCAGGAGAGGGGGCGTTGTCAGGCCTCCCGGAAGCCGATGGCGCGGCAGTGACAGGCTCCGCGGCTCCGTTAGATGGGGGACCCGTTTGAAGGTAGGCAACGCCCGCCGGTACGTTTGCCGGGTTCGCACCCGCGTCCTGCGGTGCACTCGATCCGTTGTTGTAGTAATTGTTGTAGGTGATCTGGGTGTGCGTCACTGGTGGAACTACGCCACTGCTGCTGGCGCCGTAGCTCGGACTATGTCCATAGATTCCACCTGAGTACAAAATGAATAATTTGGTCTTAGTCGTGCGAGTCGCGAGAAGCCCCCCAAAAAAACCGCTAACGCCGCTTACCTGGTAGAAGCCTGTTGACGGCGGCATTGACACCGGCGCTAACACCGGCGTACACGAAAGCCTCCTTGGCCAGCTGACCGATGCCAGGTCGCGAGGATTGTTGCACAAGAATGGTTTGGGCCGGTTGGGCATGACTACCCGAAGAACCGTAGGATGGATTGTATCCTGCTCCGGGGGTGTTGCTGTAGCCGTGACCGGCGTTGCCGTAAGGTGTGTAGCCGCCGTTGGGATGGTAACCCGCGCCCGAGGGTGGGTGGTAGCCGCCCGAGGGATTGTAGCCACCCGAAGATGGATGATATCCGCCCGAGGATGGATGATAGCCTGCAGAGGGATTGTAGCCACCCGAGGGCTGATGATAGCCGCTTCCGCTACTGTAAGGTGGTGGATTGCCACCATAGTGCTGTCCTATATTGATTAACATTACCGAAACAAACGAGAAATTAGCGTTGTCATTCATCTGAAGTAAAGCTTATTTAAAAATAATATTTTCCGGTTGTAGATCAATGTAGACATCGTTTACTGATTTTCTATACATTTGATGTACTTTTACATGAAATTAATCGATATTTTTGAAAAAACTGAGTGAATTTTACAAAAGAACTTTTAATTTTATAGATTTTCTCGTAATTTAAATCGTTCCGTTTTAAAATATCATATCTTTTTAATGACCATTATTCGAACGTACCTGATCCTGGATAGCCAGAGTTGACATTACTGGCACCGGTTCTGGTGATGTGTTCACTCGGAGCGGAAGCTTTAGGTACGGTGCTACTAGCGGATCCACCTCGATTGTTGTTTGGTACATTCCATCCTATTGTTCCAGGTTGGGAGCCTCCCGAGGCTGAAAAAAAATTTACATTGATTCGATTTTCTTAGATTTTTTACGAAAATTGAATTAAAATGTAATTACTGCAAAAGCATGACTAGCACTTTGAGATCTAGATTAAATTTTGACGTGAGAAATATAAGTGAATTAACTGCATTGTGACGTTTTCACGAATGCTTATGAATGCACAAGTTCATATCATTTCGTTATTTTTGTTTTCTTCATGTAATGTGCTTTTCTACAAAAAGAGTTAAAATTTCTAAACCGAGTTTCGAAAAAAGAGTTGTGAAATCCATGATCATGAATTTTTTTGGTCGAAGTTAATATAAAAGTGGTTGACCTTGCGAATATCATAACGATAATGTTGCTATTGGACTATTGAGAAAATGCAAGAACTTACATGTATGGCTCGGCTGCGGTTTGCTTTGAGGTTTTGAAGAGGATCCTCTCTTAGAGGAAGTGCCCCAGCCAGAACTTCCGAAACTACCACCTCTTTTCTTGGCGTTGATGTCAACGACTGTGAAACAACGACAATAAATGAAAAAAAATACATATAGTTTAGTACAATGTCGTGCAATGTTTTCGCGAGTTTGATTCGTTTCTTCCGGAAGCGTCATCTAATGATGCTCGAAACATTGATTTTAAGCGTGTAATTATCTATATCCCATAAAGGATCGCACACGTGTGCCGCTGATTCATCGTGCTATAACAATATTTATAATTTTTACGATTAGTGGACCGCTCGTACTCAGGGATATCATTACAGAATGTCAAATATATTGTCGAGTTTGCAATTTCAACGTGATTTTCGTTTAGATTGTTTTTTCCCCCGCTGCGGCGCAAATCCAGAGGCACTCGAGAGCGTTCTCCATTTTCTAGAAAATCGTTATCAGGTGCATTTATAATTATCGACGTTTCAATGGCGAACTTGCTCTTGATTTCGTTGAGCGGAGCGCGCAATAAAATGAATTATGCGCACTTGGAGTGCGCGAGACGCACCGAGGGTGTAAAATGAATCGCATCGAGTCACGCGCTCTTGTGTATGTACGATTTAACATTATGCGATAGGTATAATGTAGGCAATAACGCGTTCGTCAACTTTTCATCAAAAGTGATGAGCGTCGACGGCGCATACGAGTGCACGCAGGCACCTTTGACACCAGCTCTGATAGCCGAGATATTGTAACGCTGACCGAGCTCGTCCGCATATAGTTCGCGAAGCATCGACAAGTGAATAATCGGCTCGGCTCTCTTTGCACACGTTCATCATCTAGTCAATGCTGATGGGCGCTTTTATGCGCCTTCCGAGTACGATTCTCGAATATGTTATTGCAAAAATAGGAGCGCAATTATTAGCTATTACTCAAACTTCCGCGCAATATATATCGCGCAGTACTGCGATGTAATTGCGAGCCGATCTTTCCTTCCACAAAATTGAGCTCTCGATAGCTATTCCATTTCGCTCGTGTGCCTTTTATATTCGACGACAATAACAACAACAAAAAACAACCGTAAGAAAATAGTCAATATTTTCACTGACAGTTACAATTATATAGAGCGGCGACAGGCTACGGTGACTTTCGCTTCGACGCGCTATCGAAAGTTTTGTTTGACGTCGGGTCGGGTGTTAAGAAATGCCGGAGTTCGCTCGATAACTGCCCGCCGCTCGATACTTAGCAAATGAAATAAAATCCCGGAGGGAAATTTACTTCTTTTTTTTATTCACAGTAAAACCTTATGCGTAAGAGTCGATTTACTTCGTGTTATTTAAAATTAAAACATAAATTCTGTTAAACAATACAATGTTAAACATCGTCAACAAAGCGAGATATCCTCACGAGAAAGGAGCACGAACAAATCAATTGTTTACGTTGAGCTAGGTATGTACCGAATGTTTGCATAGAACACTGCACACGCGGCTTTGGTTTATTGTTAATTGTCTCTTACCGGATACGACGAGCAAAAGCGCCAGGAGAAAAAAGCTGGCCAGGCGAAACTGGCGAGCCATTCCGTTGCAGTTGTGAAGCAGACGAGGAAAAGTCGAAACACTCGATGCTAGCTACTAGTAGTTCACTGTGAAAGAAAAAGTAAATCCAATCGATAAACTTTTGATAACTTTGCTCAAACGAGGCGTAATGTTGTAATCGGGGAAAATACGCGTAAATATGCATGCATCGCAGATTTCAACAAGGAAGCAAGATATAGTACCTCTACGAATGCGTAAACTGTGCTCTATAATAGAGTATATAAAATCGTGTGCGCAGTCTCTTGGGTCCGCGCTGAGATGCGTTGGGTTTCGCGATCGGTCACTTACTGAAGCGAAGACTCGCCGAGATGCTCGAGATATATAAATGAGCCGAACGATCGCAGCTCGACGCGCAACGCCTCGTACACAATACACGCACACATGCCTATACACTTCTATGTGTGTTCTCGGTTTTCCTGCGTGCGTCCCTGAGCCCGTATACACTACACGGCCGGCACTGCTTAGCATACTCATCCACTATTCTTTTGCCACACCACGATATTTACGCTACATACAAAGTATACATCCATGATACACACGAATATGTGTAATATATATGCACGTGTGTATCTACGTTTCTCATATACTTTGCTGTCCAGTTATGTTATTCTTTGCCATATTAAAATATACCTATATATACGTCATCGTGACGTAGATACGCATTTATGGATACAAAGTGAGCATAATAGGAGCAGCTGGGAAGATCCATTCAAACTTACAACGCTGAATATGATGTAGATCGCTCTCCGTAACTTTTTTTGTTCTGTCACGTTTTCTTCGCTCTTAGCATTGCCGTATCTATATAAAAAAGAGGGTAATTTAATATGAAAAATAAATAGTCATAGATGATTTTTATCTAGAACCACGAATAAGTGATTAGTAGTTTCTTTGTTGAAAATCAGCTGTTCTATTACAAAGAATAGTGCAACTTTAAAAACCAAAGCCCGTGAATATTACTATCGGGATTTCCACACGCTCCGGATTAACCATTCTTTCTACCCAAGAAATTTCGCTTGCTCTGGCTTTTTACGCATGAGTCATATCTACTTGTATGCTTTTATGTAACGAAAAACAATCGTAGTCCTAAAAATCGATGGTAAAATTGAAAATTGCACTTTTTTAGCAATGCAAAACTATCCTCGAATTGAAAATCAATACATTTTTTCACTAGACTTTTTTTCATGTATATATGAAATCGTTCATAATTTAACTTATTGTTTTATGCAAATTTATATACATTTTTATGAGTAACAAATAATTAAATTAATATGAATAATTAATAAAAAATTATATCAATAGTTTAGGTTTAGGAATTAAATTTATAAAACACATCGAATCTCCGTTTAAAAAATGTATATTTCGTTATAATTTTTTTTTTATAATATTCCATTATTTAATTTATTAAAATTTATATTCTAAATTATAGTTCAAATGTAAACAATTCTTTTTTTTTAGAAAAAATTAAACTTTCGATCTCTGAAGAAGTATGCTGCAAAAAAAAATTAATCAACTTTTTCTACAAGCAAAATACTGAGTTTGTGAAAAAGAATAACAATATGAATTAATAACTTTCAAAGTTGTAATAATTACATAAGTACTTTTATAAACTATTAACAAGATTTAAATGTTGTAAAAGCAATAATAAATATTTGTAATTAATTCTTGTTTCTATCTTTTTCTTCTTTTTGAATGTATTTATCAAGAATTGCTTCACTGGGATAGTCTGGTACAGATAGTTGTCTAAATCCTTCTTCATCAACAAAACAAATTTCATGATCATCCTAGAAAAATTATTATTGATTTGAAATCATTCAGTTTTATAACAAAACATTTAGCAAAAAATTAAATTCTTACAGGATCAGCCAGAATAATTACTGTGACTGTAGCTTTTCCAGGTGTATCAAGGCTTATTAAATCTGTCAAAATCTTGTTATTGGTACTTTGAATTTTCTCGCGAATAACTGTTTGCTCAGCATTTGGTACAGCAAAAGCAATACGTCCATATGCTTTAGCATGATTTATTTCAGTTCCTAAAAAAGAATTCAGTTGGCTTTGAGTACATTTTTTAATTCCTATAAAGAAGAATAAAGAGAAATTAATCAAACCTATATCTTTGAACTCCAATTTGGCTTGAGATTTTCCATATTCCAAAATAGCATTTTTATCAGTCTTTTCTACAAGTTTCATTTCCAAAACTTCATTCCAATAAACTAAAGTACGTTGAAGGTTTGAACTGGATAAGCATATTTTTTGTACAGGATCTAAGGTAGAAGTAAAAACAATAAATGCATTATTTATTGAAATATTTTTATGAAAGCAGATTTAAAGTTATAAATACCTTGATCAACAGGTTGAGGTTCATCAATAATGTAATACTTATAGCCACCAGGAGCTTCTAGAACATATTTACCATCCTCTTCTTTCATTGGCCAATTATGGGTTTTGGCCCTTTCAATAGTTTCTTTGGAACGAATTGTAATTCCTTGAAAATCATTACCAGATTCATAATTACTAACTCCATAGTTATAGGTTAACTCGACAACAAAGTGAGTGTCCTCAGGACCATATCCAATCATTGTTTTACTCCATCGGTTAGCATATGGACTTCAAGTAATAGACCATAGATAATTTTAAGGATAATATTTCAGATTTATCAGTTAATGATTAAGAATACAAACCCATTGCAAGCAGCTTCGCAACCTTCTGAAAATTCTTCATGACGAAGAACCTAAATATTTACAATAAATTTAAAAAATTTGCTAATATAATAGTATAATATTTATTGTTTTCACATACCTTCATACCCAAATTTCCGATAAATTTTGCCGTTTGCTTACGATCGGCAACTTTAAAACCAAAATGCAAAGCTCGTCCGTTGATCATGATGCAAAAATGTATGCACAAGTGATTGTGAGCAGGTGTGTTACGAAGTTAAGAGTTGCCTCACGACTGACTGAACGAAAAATTGCAGCAATCAAGTAAGTCTGGAGTCTCGAGTTGATGAGTAATTACATGAAGTTTTTTATATAATTATGATTATCTCGAGACTTTTATTACCGGTTATTAGGCACGTCACACAACACAATACAACTATAGCTACGCCCAGATACACATATCTGTCGAAGCTATTGAAAACATATCATGTGATCGGTAAGCATAGGTAAAAGCAACTCATCGGTATAACCTTGAGAAATACGTAAATCAATGCTTATTTCAAAGATTTTTCAATTACGTTGAGCTGAGTGATGTATCTACGTAAAGATGAAACAATCGTACATACAACAAAATGCACATGTGCTGCCGTATCAATTCGTCATAAAAAGCGTGATTTCTATAATGCAAAAAGTTATGATATAAAAATATATCTTCTAAAATGAGCGCGCGTAATGAAATTCATATGATAAGTTAGGGGTCTGCTATTATTGATAACAACAAATAATTGCGCAGTGCGCACGCCGGCTTATAGCACGTGTGCGGTATAACTGCATAGTGCAGACGTGTGCAATCTGAATGTGACAGTTATATTTTCATTTAATTGGATTAATTTGGTAGTTCAACATTTTAACATTGATCGCATCGTAATGTTCAAGTTTAATTTTGGAAATGCTGATGGTGTGTGAAAATAATTGACTATACTACTCTTTTTTAAAATTATTTATTAATTTATTAATCAAAAATTCATCCAATGTTAATAATTTTTATTAGTGACAGATGAAGAAAAGAGTGAAAAGAAAGATGATGAATTACAATGGTTCCCAGCAAAAGAAGTGAGAATCCCGGCCCACTTACTTGAAAAAGGTGTAGAAAAAGAATTAGTGTTTTCAAATAATACATGCATTGAAAGCTGTCCTTTGAAACTTGTTGATTCAAATGCTGTTATTGATAAATTGACTGAAGAAAATTCTGAAATTATTGTCGAAGCTGAATCAAAACATTCAGATCTTTTACCAGCTAAATATGAAGGTATGTCCAGGTATGAGAATATTATATGAATTGCATTATAAAACAATTTTCTTCCTGTTTTAGGAGGACTAAAAATTTGGGAGTGTACTTATGATTTAGGAAATTATATTCTCAATGAAAAAATATCCCTCGAAAACAAAAAAATTTTGGATTTAGGATGCGGAGCAGGGATTTTGGGTATTATTGCTCTTCTTAAAGGATCTACTGTTGATTTTCAAGATTATGTAAATTATATAAATACCATTCTAAATGAATTCACTTAATCTAACAGTTATCAATTAATTTTTCTAGAATCAAGAAGTAATAGAAGCATACACAATACCAAATGTGATATTAAATTATGATGGTTCTGACCTAATAGAAAAAAAATGTAAATTTTATTGTGGTGATTGGAAAGCATTTATTGATCTAAAAGAATCATCATCTGAAAATGATGAGAAATATGATTTTATACTTACAAGTGAAACTATTTACAATCCAGATAATAATGAAAAATTGTATAATGTATTCAAACATTTGTTAAAGAAAGATGGAATTGGGTAAATAGTCTAAAATTTTAGTAAACGCTTATAATATATAAAAAAAATTATAAATTGGTTGACAGATTTGTAGCTGGTAAAGTCCATTATTTTGGAGTTGGAGGAAACATGAGAGAATTTGAGTCGCTAATTAAAAAGGATGATGTATTTGAAGTTACATCAATTTGTGGCAATTCAGAAGGTTTTTTTGTTGTTTTTTATTATTAAAATGACTAAATTTAAAGATAAAACTTAAACTTTATAATTTTAATTTTAGGTTTACGGAGAGAAATATTAATATTAAAACAGCATCAATAATAGAAGTGTATTCAACAATTTTTATATTAATGTTAGATAAAGAGGTAATTGATGAAACTATTTATTTCCAATGATTTAGTTGAGTTGAAATTATTTAAAAAAATTATGACGATGAAAAGTTCCAAGTTTTTAAAGAACATAAAATATTTATTGTTTTATTTTAATAAATTGATGTAGATTTGAACACTGTATATTACATTTTTACAAAAAAAGTACTAAAACTTATGGCAGTATATAATTTAGTTAAAAACTTTACAATTATTGTCTCTTTCATAATGTTACAATAAAATTTTGTTATTGAATGGAATGAATAATTTAATTCTAAAAAAATGTTTTTTTTTACGACCTGCATAAAATATTCAAGTTTGCAAAACAAATTTTTATCACAATATATTCAAGTATTAAGGTGAAAGTCTTTCGTATACCCAGCCATCAACTCCTTCATGAACCAAAACATTATCTACAATTTCTCCAGGTAATTGCCTTCTAAATTTAATTCTGTCGTGCAAACGATCGCTCTGTCCTTGCCAAAATTCAACAGATTTTGGCTTAACTACGTATCCACCCCTGTAAAATAACTACATTAGCATTTTTTTCTAGAAAATCGATCAATTTTAAAAGTTAAAACATACCACCAATCAGGTCGTTTTACTGTATCTGGATACAACTTTTGTAATTCCTTTTCTTTTTCAATAAGGAAGTCTCGGTTAGGAATTACAGTACTTTGCCTGCTAGACAATGATCCAACTTGTCCGTGATATGGACGACTATTAAAATAATTATCAGAATCTTCAGATGAAGTTTTTTCAACTGTTCCTTCTATCCTCACCTTGAAAAAAAGAATACAATTTACAAACCATTATTTTTCATCTATACTTTTGACATATATAATTACTGTACGACGAAGAGGTTCCCAAAATAATGTTAAAGCTGCATTTGGATTGTCTTCTAATTCTCTAGCTTTACGACTACCATAATTAGTATAAAATTTGAATCCATCTGTTCCAAATCCCTTCAATAACACTGGTCTACAAGAAGGCATTCCATCTCTAAAAAATCAACACATTTTTTAAGTTTAGTTACAGTTAATTAATTCTTTGAAAAAAAAAAAATATCTTACTTTGTAGCAGTTGCTAAAAACATAGCATTTGCTTCGCCAATTCCTGGTGTTTCACAAGCAATTTCAAACCAAGCTTTAAATTGACCAAAAGGTTCCTTGCTTACAAGATGATCCTCAGTAAATGTTTCACTTTTTTCCTTATACCGGATTCTCATTCCTGAACAAAAAACAATATAATAATTATGATATTCTCTTAAATCAGATATAACAGATAAGATACTCAGAAATTATTGAACAATATTGTGTATGGACTATTTCATCAAATTAGGCAATATGTCAGTTTGGAGTATTGGAACGATAACATTTTTATCTTATTTTTGAATGAAAAATAAAATATTTTGAAAAAAAATGAACTATTACTTCAATTATTTTTCAGTTCTTTTTGAATACTTTACAACTATACAAATAAAAGATATACCTCCAATGTCAACGGTGTAAGGTCGGCTGCTTTGCTCTTTAGCATCGTCAGTTGTATTGGCCATTTTTGCATAAACGGAAATGAAACGATGTCGTTGAAGTTGATTTTTTACTGATTCAAGGAAACTGTGAGTGTGAAACCCAAACACAATCGGTTTCGATTGCAAGTACCGGCAAACAACAGTGGCAGTCAACATACCACGACTCCGCAACGCGAATGTGCGATTATGAATATCAACACAGTAATCAACTGTTAACATGCATATACCTATATACATATAGTTTTGTGTGTATTACGATATCGGAACTGACAGATTGCTGAACTTATCGGTAGAGATGGTAAAACGCGCGATTCGCGTTCAAAGCGTACTGTATGGGAAAAGTTACAATAAATAATTAAGGGTATACATAGAAAAATTTGATTTGAGTTTCATAAAAGATGTGGGTTTTTATGATTATTTTTGTAATGAAAATTTAGCAACAATTAGCATATAGTTTTTTTGACAAATTTAGAATTCATAATGCTATTTTTGGTGTATCAATTATTCATTTTCTTTAGTTTAAAATAGGAAATTGAGGAAAAAAGTGTGGTAAAAATTAAAATTTTATTATTAAAAAATATTTTTCAATAAAGTTTTCAATTCAACATGGCAGTTATCAGATATAAGTCAGAAATTGAATAACTTGTACAGAAAATTACTAACATTAAACTAAATTCATTAACCATGAGGTCAGTACCTCAAGCTGAGCTGGTGTATCACTATTTTTTACAAAAGCACTGCTTTCTGCAAAATCTACTTTGTTATCAAGATGAGAAAATTCAAAGTCCTTTCCAGATTTTCCTAAATAAATATTTGTGGAAGATGCATCAGTAGCCTCCAACTGGTTACTTTTAGTTATTCTTAAAAGATTGATTTCTTTTTCAAGAAGAGTTTTTATAACATTACTACTCTTAGCTAAAGTTTGATCCTGCTTATTGCAAAGAATCAATATAGGAACTTTTCTCATTGTTGAATCAGCCAGCATTGTATAAAGAAATCTAAAGAAATATGAAAAATCATTAATAATTCACATATTTTACAACAGGAAAAGTGATACAATAAAAGAATGTAATTACTTACTCAGCAACATCTCTAATATCTCTTTGAATTGTTGATGAGTCTATTACATAAACAAGACCTTTTGCTGAATTTTTATATTTGTCAAAATATTTATATCTCAGTCTTTCATGTCCAGGAATATCAACTATTTTTACATTATATTCTACACAATCGTTGATATTTTCTTTCACAGAAGTATGAGTTGTCACATATTTAGTGTGCATCAAACGTGCCCAAATTAGTGTTTTTCCAGCATCACAAAGTCCAGTTATAAGTACATTATGACCTACAGATGCTCTACGTCTCCATAAGGCAAAAAGAACTAGAAAAAATTAATTTTTTATAATGACAAAAAGTTATTCACTTTTTAGAAACATAGGGAAATGTTATAGTTTGAATTTCATAGAGAAACTTGAAACTAAACAATGATTTTAATAGACAAACTTTTTTAAATTTATTTCAGATTATTTAATAATTTTGAAAATTTCTATTTAATTTTTTATCTTTTGTTAAATATTAAGAAAACACTGAAAAAAATCATTATAAAAATCTAAGTTTCATTCAAATTTATCAGTACCTAACCTGTATACAAATAATATCAAGTATTGTTGAATGAATGTTGTAAACTTACTTATTGTTATAATAACAGCAAAAACAGCAGCAATGACTCCCATAAGTTGGGAGTCGGTGCTGTTGTTAATAACTGGCTCAACACGTTCTTCCATGTTTTTCAGTAGTTCCTGAGATACGTGAAGCATGCAAATTCGGAGTCATGCATGTAAACAGCTGGTGCTGTCTTATGTGTTGACTAGTTGTATACCTCAGTGACGTGACGTTTGATTCATTTTAATTTATTCACTCGGCAAACTTTTTACGAAAAGGTTTAGTGATTTCAGGGTAACCAACTACGTAAAAAATATTCGTTGAAATTGAGGAGCGTTGTCAAGAATAATCAAATTTTAAAAACTATGATTCTTCATAATAATATGGGTTCTTTTTTCATTGATTCATACCATTTTCAGTTTTTATAGCTTTATTTAAAAATCGATGTTACAAACACAATTAAATAAAGATGTAATTAAAGTACTTATATAAAAAAGTTTGCCTATAAAATATCTATAACTTCTATGATGAACTAGAATTTAGTCTAATCATTATATTTGTGCAACTTTTATATGATATTTACGATCTTATCAAATTATGGGTAATTTTTGTGGTCAATCATTCAAAAATACTCAGTACTTCAAATGAATAAGTAAAAGGAACAAATTCAGTTTTAATTATTAATTTTTAGTTCGAACTAAATGAAGAAGCATAACATGACGTAACTTTCGCTTTAATAATTTACAATTGATACTTAGAGTTCTTCTAACAATCAATATATTTATCATCGCTTCAATTCGAAAAAATATATATTGCGTAATAAAATGTAAAAAAAAATGAAAGTAGTGTAAATGAGCGACAGATCTTAAAAGTGACTAGAATTTATAGGTCGAACATCAACTCCCGTCTCCCACGCAGGACAATGAAAACAGAAAATTGCGTATAACTTCCGTAGTGGGTGTAACAGAATGTAAAAATGTCCGTTATGGCATTTTAAACTTGTACAGTGAGTAATTCATTAGTTCACGAGGTTAGTCAAAATAATTTTAACAAATAATTGTTGCAATCAATCAATACTGGGTCGAAAAGTTCAAAATTGTTTTCATTTAAAAGAAGTATTAATACGTAAATGAAAGCAATATCTTTTTAATGAAAATATTCGTTATTGTTCTACATATCATCAGAGTCGTTCGTACCGGCTTTTGCTACCCTTGCAAATTTGAAGTCACATGAGTCATAGCGTATTTCTGTCATGTAGGTGTTTATAACTGATAGAAGTGTTAACGGGGAAAGAGACAGTAGCGAAAAATTGAATAATTGCGGCCAGTAATAAGCTTAATCAAACATAAAATGGTCAACGTCGATTTTTTTATATCACTAAAGTGAAAACTATAATAAATACCAATTGCCGAAGATGAGATAACCGGGTTTACGAGGTCAATGCATGCGCGTCATATTCAATCGAGCAAAAGGAGAGGGTTTTTGGCAAGTTTGAATACTTTCGGAGCAATTTTACTGAAAATTTAAATATTTCATTGTTTCCGATTCGTTGAGGTCATCGGTACTTAGTTTGATTTCTGTACAAGTCGGTTGCTGCCGTTAGGGTTCCGTACTTCCCACTTTCCAAGTAATCCATGGTTCGGTTACTTGCTCGGGTTGAGAGTCTTATGGGACCAATGTGAGGGACGTCTGCGCGCTACGAGTACTAACACTCGTATACAAAGTCACGCACACACAAACATAATAGGGCAGACGGCATAGTACCTATAAACAGAACAGAGACAACTGGCTTGTGGCGGCCCCCACCCTGAGGCTCCAGCAGCCACTGGCAGCCGTGCGTGTTAATAGTGCATCGGCCATCTTGGCACTATTCGCTGCCTGCTAGACGTCCGTCTGGAGGATATCACTGCCAGTCAAAGTTGCGAGCTGCTCTCCGGAGCAGGCAATATTTTACTCGTTCATCGCCACGGCAGAGCCGACTCACCTTTGCTCAGCGGACGATTTGAGTTTTGGTGCATGTCACGCCGACGCCTGTCACGGACATTGACGCTCGCACTGCCTACCTTCTCTCATAACTGTGTTTTCGACATCAGTGATCACTGATTAGGGGCCTATACGTATACATGCGTGCTCGTACCAAGACTTTAAAGTGCTGTGAGCAGTAGCTCGCTTGCTTCGGTATACTCTTGTGTGGGTGGTGCTACTGTTATAGCTATAGTCCATTTAGTCATTTACACATAAGTGTAGGTATAAAGGTACACATAATACTCATACATATAGTAGAAAAGTAAAATTACACGTATATAAGTGGATGACATCGATGTATGAGTGCCGTCGTGTTCGGGGTAGCCGTAACCTCTTCGGGTGAAAATCGTTCGCAGGAATCTACATGTAACTCGAATTATTGTAGCCTCTGGCTTCCTCGTTTATAACCTTCCAACCCGAGAAGCTTTTCTTGCTGTCAACGCACTCACTGATCCGAGGTGTGTACGATTAGACATTGTTTCGAGTTACGCTTTTCATGTGCACCTATCATATTTCATCTTACGCCTTGTTCTCGTTTTACTTTGCTTGTTTCCAAACTTAAAAAAATCACTTGTTTCGCTCGAGCGACCTACGCGATCCAAGCGCTTCCGGGTTGAAATGAGAATTAGGAAAACAAAAATTAGCAAAACACTTCATCTCTCTCTCTCTCTTTCTCCTACAGTATCTTATATTTAATTTTTCGTGAGATAGTTTTACTATGCCGACTCTTGTAGATATTATTTTTTGATGCATTGATTGTGATTTGTAAAAGTCTGCGCAATTTTAATTATCTGTACAATTGAAAGTAAGACGTTTACTGATCCATAAAGCCGTGCAGAGTATGACAGACTAATGTTATTTTTAGGACATTTTGATGCTTGCTTAGCATCACCTGCTCTAAAGACTCTGTAGACCAATGTGTGCATATCCAGGTGTGGCAGATAACAGTCATGAATTACAGTAGAAACTTTTTCTCAATCCTTATTAGCATATTTTCCGATTTTTTAGTTTTGAATTTTTTCCGAATAAATTTCACATAACATTTAGTTCTTCTCAGTGAGAATATTTTTTGTTTCAATAAACACAACTGATTATACCTCTTTAAAATTTTCAACATAAATATTAGATGTATCCTACTAGTTCAGAGAAAAAGCATTTCAGGAACATTTTTTTATTTAAACCAAAGATGAATTTTATTCACATCAACCATTTCATATATGGAATTAGCACCTTTTTTAATGTTAATAAAAAAATATGTTAAAATTTAATTATTTTACTTTTTGAATATTTTCATTATTTTTATTATCTAACTTAAAAATAAATGGATTTTCATTAAATTTTCAGTTACAAAATGGCTGCAGATCCGCCACGAGAGCGAGAAATCGCAGCTGAAGACAGTATTAAAGTTGTATGTCGATTTAGACCTTTAAATGATTCTGAAGAAAAAGCAGGTTCCAAATTTGTTGTAAAATTTCCAGCTGGAGGTGATGAAAACTGTATTTCAATTGGTGTATGTAATCTCAAAGAATTCATTTAGTAAGATCATATTCAAGTCATTTTAATTCAATTATTTTACAGGGAAAAGTATATCTTTTTGATAAAGTATTCAAGCCCAATGCAACCCAAGACAAAGTTTACAATGAAGCAGCAAAATCGATTGTTTCAGATGTTCTTGCTGGTTATAATGGAACTATATTTGCCTATGGACAAACATCTTCCGGTAAATTAATAATTAAGACATTGAATGAATAAAAATACATTTATTAAGCTTTTAAAATAAATAAATTCTCTGTCAACTGTTTTGTATTAATATTTAATTTTATATTTTGTGATTAAGGTAAAACTCATACAATGGAAGGTGTCATTGGTGACCCTAATAAACAAGGTATTATTCCAAGAATTGTTAATGATATTTTCAACCACATTTATGGAATGGAAGAGAACTTGGAATTTCATATCAAAGTATCTTACTTTGAAATATACATGGACAAGATTCGAGATTTACTCGATGGTAATTAGAAACTTTTATCAAGAGTTGTTTTAGTTCAAAAAAATGAAAAATAAATTCAATATTTTGTGTTTATTTGTACAGTTTCAAAAGTCAACCTCAGCGTGCATGAGGACAAAAATCGTGTGCCTTTTGTCAAAGGCGCCACTGAGCGCTTTGTCTCCAGTCCTGAAGAGGTATTTGAAGTAATAGAAGAGGGAAAGTCAAATCGTCATATAGCAGTAACAAATATGAATGAGCACAGTTCACGTTCTCATTCAGTTTTCCTTATCAACGTGAAACAAGAAAATCTAGAAAACCAGAAGAAATTATCTGGTAAATTGTATCTTGTAGATTTGGCAGGTTCTGAAAAAGTTTCAAAAACTGGTGCAGAAGGAACAGTGCTTGACGAGGCAAAAAATATTAATAAATCACTATCAGCCCTTGGCAATGTGATATCAGCTTTAGCTGATGGAAATAAAACACATATACCTTACAGAGACTCAAAATTGACTCGTATTTTACAAGAATCTCTTGGAGGAAATGCTAGAACAACAATTATTATTTGTTGCTCTCCTGCCAGCTTTAACGAATCAGAAACTAAATCTACCCTCGATTTTGGTAAAATTCTACATTTATTTATTTTGATAGAGTTGCAAACAATTCTATAATATTTTTAATTTTTAATTCAGGTAAAAGAGCAAAAACTATTAAAAATGTCGTTTGCGTCAATGAAGAGCTTACTGCTGAAGAGTGGAAACGAAGGTATGAACGTGAAAAAGAAAAGGCTGCGAGATTGCGAGGTAAAGTGGAAAAATTGGAAGCAGAACTTTCTCGTTGGCGACAAGGCGAAACCGTCAAGCCTGAAGAACAAGTCAGTTTGCATGATGTACCAGAGGTTACTACACCTGTTGCATCTACAGTTGAATGTTAGTAATAGATTAATTTTCTGATAATCATTTGGTATCAAAATATTTAATAAGTTTAGTTAATAAAATTTTAATTTTTACTACAGTGAAATTAGATGAAGGACCGATAGCAGCAACTCCTGGTAGTGGTGTTATGGCTGGCTCTTTATCCAATGAAGAACGCCAAAAATTCGAAGAAGAGCGTGAAAGATTATACCAACAACTAGATGATAAAGATGAAGAAATTAATCAGCAGTCTCAACTTGTTGAAAAACTAAAAGAGCAATTGGATGAGCAAGAAGAGCTTATTGCAAGTACTCGACGAGATTATGAACAGTTGCAGCAAGAAATGAATAGAATACAACAAGAAAATGAAAGTGCTAAAGAGGAAGTGAAAGAGGTTTTACAAGCTCTCGAAGAATTGGCTGTTAATTATGATCAAAAATCTCACGAGGTATTAAAAAGTTTTATGAACTCTAAGCTTCAATTAAATCGATTTTTTACTCTTTGATGTAGTTTTAAAAGTTCATCGAATTCATTTCTTAATGTGTTTATAGGTGGAAGCTAAGAAAAAAGAATATGAGGCTCTTTCAGAAGAATTATTGGGTAAACAGGCATCTCTGAACGCAGTAACTGCTGAGCTCCAACAACTACGGGACATGTCCACTCACCAACGTAAACGTATTGCAGAAATGCTTACGAATTTACTGAAAGATCTTGGTGAAATTGGAGCAGCTATTGGAGGTGACGAAAATTTCAAAGTTTTGCCTGATAGCAATGGTAAGCTTGAAGAAGAGTTTACTGTTGCCCGATTGTACATCAGTAAAATAAAGTCAGAAGCAAAAAATATAGTTCAAAGATGTCAAGTGCTTGAATCGACGCAGACGGATTGCAATAAAAAAGTAAGTGGTACAGTGATAATTGAAAATATTTAAACAAGAAGTAATTGTAACTAATTCATATATTTCTTTGTTATATAGGTTTGTGATTACGAAAAAGAGCTTGGTGAATGTCGTTTGCTAATATCCCAACATGAAGCACGCATGCAGACCCTCCAAGAGTCAATGAAAGAAGCAGAAGTCCGTAAACGTGCCTTAGAAGAGGATATTGATGCAATGCGCGAAGAGTGTGCAAAGCTCAAAGCTGCTGAGCAAGTACAGGCTGTGAGTAACAAGGAAAAAGCCGAAGAAAAAGAAGCAGCTACTAAAATGAGGCTTGCTTTGGAAGAGCAAATGGATCATTTAAGAGACGCTCACCAAAAACAGGTAAAAAAATATAATTACTACTTTACACTAATCTTCGAAAAATCCATTTTTTTGGATTTCTTCCAGTCCTTTAATCAGGAAATTTCCCATTTTTAATCTAACAAATGTTTTTAGAAGTCATGTATATTAAAAAAATTCATTCACTTTATTTTTAATAAATTCATCAAATTTGAAGTTTTTCTTCTATGTAAATATCATAGATATTCTAAGTCAAATAAAATTTAAAAAAAAATTAAAACGGCATTGATTTACTGAATTTTTCGATTTCAATGCAGGTTTCTCAACTTCGTGATGAAATATCAGAGAAACAAGAGACAATTACAGAATTGAAAGATATGAATCAAAAGTTCCTTTGGACCCAAATGCAAGCAGACTATGAACGTCTGAAACAGGATGAAGCAGATAAGTCAGCTAAATTACAAGAGCTTATGCAAATGAATGAACGTCGCGAACAAGCAAGAAAGGATCTCAAAGGTCTTGAAGATACTGTCTGCAAAGAATTACAAACGTTACACAATTTAAGAAAACTTTTCGTACAAGATTTACAAGCAAGAATTAAAAAGTCTATTATTTCTGAGGACAACGAAGATGATGGTGGCTCTTTGGCTCAGCGTCAAAAGATTTCCTTTTTGGAAAATAATTTGGATCAGCTAACAAAAGTAAAATCTTTTTTTAGCTGGTTTTTATTTCTAAAATTTTCAAAATACTAAAATTTATTTTGATTTAGGTCCATAAACAATTGGTACGAGACAACGCTGATTTACGTTGTGAGTTGCCTAAACTAGAAAAAAGACTGCGAGCTACAATGGAACGCGTTAAAGCTCTAGAAACAGCCCTCCGGGATGCTAAAGAGGGTGCAATGCGAGATCGTAAACGTTATCAATATGAGGTCGATCGAATTAAAGAAGCGGTGCGGCAAAAGAATTTGGCGCGTCGTGGACCTAGTGCTCAAATTGCTAAGCCTATCAGAGCTGGTCAACATCATGTTGGTGGGGTCAATGCTATTAGAACAGGCAACCGAGGTGAGTGAGGTAATAAAAATGTAATCATTGACTTACATTTTCAACCTTTCCATCAAATATTTACCTCTTAAATTTTTGATTTCACATTCCTTCCTACCAATTATTTCCAAATCCGAATTTTTTGTATAATATTATCATCTATCTGAATTTTATGTATAACACCGAATTTCTCATTTCAGAAGCGGAGAACAATTCACGTTCGTGAAGTAACTCATTCAACGAAATGTAAGGACCCAATGCCAAAACAAACTTGTCTTCACTCTTTTACAGATTATGAAAGCAAGAATGCTTTTGCAATGGACGTTAATGATAAAATCCTAAACTTGAAACCAATTAATAATTTTTACTATTCAACTGAATTAGGATGCAAAATTGTAACTAATTATGATTTGCTTAACAGAAAAATTGCTTTACCCTAATAGTTAATTAAGTTCACGCAGAAGTACTATTCATGGTTATATAAAAGAAAATCTATTATTATGATTGATTAAAGCTATTTTAATAGGTCAAAGTAATATTATAAAACTGAATTTATTTTTATCGCAATTATTATATTATAAGTTATTATCTATATCACGAGCACCAACTTGGTTAAAATTTATTTTTATCATTACATCATACTCATGTGAGTTGGCATACTGATGAACGCTTTGTTGAACAAGAGAGCAAATATATATGTAAAAGCGTGTGAGTGCACTAATGCTGCACATCTCGTTATACGTTGTAAATAGTTCGTTTTTGATAAATTGTATCATTTATCTTGATTATAATTATAATTTAACATAAAAGCTTGTATTCTGTTACGAATTCATTGAAAAAAACAGAAAGATAAAGAAGCAAATATTTCAGTACAGATAAATGCAAAAATTAAAACAGAATCACAATAACATGAATGAATGAATGTTCGAGCTTGAATAGTGGAATGAGAAAAGATAACTATTTTAGTAAACAGGTATTTTCGAAATGAAGTGTAAAAAATGAGACTATCATGTATCACTTTTAAGATTATTGAAGCTTTTATTCGCCGCTTGTAATGTTTGTATGTGTCTTGGATTGCTCGTTAAAATAATTTGTTGTGATGAACTGAGAAAATTTCAATTTTTTAAAAGATATTATAAATATAATAGGTTGCAGTTAATTTATTCTAAACGTAAAAAAATGTAATAGACTTTTATGAGCAATCTGAGATATGTCCATATGAGTATCAAATACATTTTGTTATTATATTGCGGTCGTTCATTAGAATCATTCAAAATCTTTAAAAAAGAGGAACATTTGAGGGTTCACTTGACATTAATCAAGTTGTGTTAACTTATCAAAAGAAAAAAAAACGATTCCTCGGATTAACGATCATGGATTTGAATGTAAGTTTGATGAACTTCAGTAATGGAACAATTTCAATATAACTGCGTTATATATTTAAAGATGAATCGATAATTTTCGTCCACAAACCGCTGTTTCAAATAAACACGTTGAATTTTTAAAAAATGCATATGTCTATATGTAATGGCAAATGATATACTTGTAATAACGTGAAGAATTGTTAAATGAAAATTATTTTTGATGATTTGGAGTAAGATTTTTATGTAGAGTATTTTCAATGATTATTTTTTTTTTATGAAATCGCATGTTTATTTAAAATAAATTGCGTCTGCGTATTTAACGCCAATGACAAGTAGGTTGCGTAACTGATTGTCTTATGAATGAGTATGTGCACTGTGCAGATATAGCTTTCTACTATGCAATATGTCCGTAAAAATATGTTTAATGTATTTGTACTTGTCATACGTATTGGTCAAGTCCTGATTTTTGGTCTAACTCGTCTAAATATTTATATTTATATTTTCTATGGATGTACCTGTGTGCGTGTGTAACTGATTCGTAATTTCTTTTTAAGCATATAGGAGCGTATTTTATAACCGCAAGCAACTCTTATTGAGGTATCAATTACAAATCTGAAATTGATGTTGAGGAAGTAAATCACTTGGACTGTCTGTATTTAATGCATGTTCCATTATTGATGATGTAACAAGCGGCAGTAGCCTTATTTATATTATTTATCTTGCTGATCGAAATTTGAGCCAGGTACTTGAATGAAGATTTTAATTTATTTTAAGTTGAATATTTCATATTATTGTAATAAAGCGAAATATTAGTGAGCCAGGGAAAGGTGTATGGCATGATGTATTTTCGCTAGATTTTCTTATCTACTCGTAAAACTTGGTTGATGTTTGTGACAATTTAGCGTCAGCGTTAAATAATGGAAAATTTCTTTATCTCATGCTGTAAGACACCACGCAATTCACCAATAAATATTTTGCATAGAGTACATTTTATATAAATGAGTATTTTATCATCCTTTTTGTTGTACTATAATTTACATTTACAATGTCAATTTGATTAAGCTTATTTCTCTAGTTCTTTTATTGTGCATATATGAATGATTAATTATGACATAACTTTATGTTTTAGTTTTTATAGAATAACCAAAGATGCCTGAAAATTATATTCAAAAGGTTTATGAATGAAGCTACTTCCACTTTTATTCACTGCTTAATAATCCAGAGAACATCAGCTTGTACTACAATTTATTAAAAAATTTATAAAAAATGATTACGTAGTATCAATTATTATTCTGAATATATTTCTAAAATACTTTATTATTAGAATTTTTTACTATTAAATCTTTTATTGTGCTTGTATTGCAGATAACTCTTTACACTCATGTCTTTCAATTACTACGTATGCCCTTTTATATAGAACCATTCAAGATCTAAAAGATGGCATGCTTATGTTTGTGTATATCGATACATTCAAAATTTATTTTTATTATTTCAAAAGTTTTAACAACGTTTTCAACTCTCAAAAATGTTGTCTGGAATTGTCTTTATATTTTTATTATGTGAGGTCGAAAAGGTAAATTTGGATTAATGTCAAGATGATCTAAATTGACTTCATTCATTTTTCCTATTGGTCTAGGATAGCTATAAAATTAAATGTATTTATAGATCAAGATTTACTTTTTGAGTAAATAATTGGAATGTTTCTGTTGCTTACTATTTATCTGGTTCATCCTTAAATTTTTGCTTTTTGAAATGTGATGCATACATAGTCTCTCGGGGCGAAGGAATAGCAGCTAAACATTTTTTATACGTTTCCACCTCAACTAAGCCAAATTCCGTCAAATTTCCGAAACATTTAGTTAAATCTATTTCCGGTAACCATAAATTTTTTCTTGAAAAAATCAAACAAAATGCTCGTAGCATTTTTTCAGGTGTATCATAAAGAAATAGTTTTTCAACAATTACCATTATTTACTACCTTGAACTATATTTTCGTCTCCGCGGTCCACAGCGTTCAGCAGGAATCACGCGATAATACAAGTCGTTGGTAGTAGTAAAATTTTTTTGAAAATCATTTGCGTGATGCTGTATTAAAAAATCCTTTCCTATTCCGTGCTTTTCATTTTTCGAATAAAAACAACTAATGTTTATGATGTTTCATTGAAAAAAAGTTGATAGAATTACATACGTCTCCTTTGAGTTTATTCTTCTGCTGGAGTAACCAATCGTTCTCGAGATCACAATTCCGTTTGCATGTGTATGTGGTATCGTAGACGGTTTTCCAATCGTCTGGGGGTGGATTATAAGGAGCTCGACGGTAAAACCAATTACCCACGAGGACACCGGCATTGTAACGGCCTTTCGAGGGTTCGATTTGCGATTCATTCGAAAAATCGGACGGTAGGCGATCCGGACGTTTGAGGCAATCACACGTTTCGGAAGGATGACTTATTTGATATTTGAAATTCATAGAAGCCATTTTGATCGCGATGGCTGAGATGTATAATTTTGTATCTAGTAAATTAAGACAATAATTTCAAGGTTATTATTATTCGAATAGAAACAAAACGCGTCACTGCTGTGAAAGATTTAGGTCGAAAACCGTTGCGAGTTGCGACTCGCACTGCCTCGTTTTCCAAGAAGTCAGAAATTCGCGCTCTTTTGTTTTTCTGATGTTTGATGGAAGAAGGATGATTTTTAAATAATTTTTACACAAACAATATACGTTTAAAACATATGTTAACATCTTTTTATTAATGCTAAAATTACACGCAACGTTTAAAAACGTTATAAAATACAAACAAGTCTATAACTTTTAAATTAGTTATTAAATTTAAAAAAAATTTTCAACTTTGAAATAAGTTATCATGTTTAAAAAAGGCTTTTAACTTTGAAAAAAGTTTTCAACTTAAAGAGTTCTTAACATTATTATTAAATAATTACTCATCGTCTTCTGCCGCCTCGACGTTTTCGTTTTTCGGCTTCTTAGCAGTTCTCTTTGGAAGCAGGACTGCATGGACGTGCGGGAGAACTCCACCTTGGGCAATGGTAACGTGAGCTAGCAGCTTGTCCAGCTCCTGGTCGTTGCGGATGGCCAGCTGAAGATGCCTCGGGTTGATGAGTTTGCGATGATTGTCTTTGGCAGCGTTGCCAGCCAATTCCAGGACTTCGGCGGCCAAGTATTCGAGGGCTGCAGCGAGATAAACGGCGGCACCCATGCCGACGTTTTTGGCGTATCTTCCTTTTTTTAGCAGCCTTTTTATTCTGCCGACGGGAAAAGCTAAACCAGCTTTTGATGCGGAGCTTCGGGGCTTGCTCCTCGTTTTCTGTGCAGCTTCTCTGGCCGACATGGTTGAAGAAATCGCACTCACTTTTAAAAATCAACTAAAAACTGTCGATGTCTCAGCAGCACACGTCCGTGCAGGTCGGGATGAGATCTGATTGTGAGCTGCGAGAACAAGCNGATTTGGCGCGTCTCAAATTCTACAGCGCGATTTTAGCGCTCAGCATCGAACGGACCAATCACTTAACTTCATTGATGTTAGATAATTGGTGGTGGAAATTGTCACTCTCGCGTGATTGGTTACCTCAAATTCACACCAGCGTATAAAAGAAGACGAGGAATACTCCATACGTTATTATAACGATAAATTTTTAATTGTTACGGTCATTTTCTGAAAATTTACTATTTAGTATTCTAAGTTTTTTAGCGCCAGTTTTTATTTTTTGTTACGCTTGAATCATACATTTTATACGTTTTTTCCGATCACTATCATCGATTCTAATAACGCGCAATCAGTGAGTAGTTTGCGATACCATGGCTCCGAAAACGCTCGTTGGAAAACAAGAGAAGAAGCCTGGAAAATCGATGAAAGCGTCAAAGTCTCGTCAAAACGACGACAGATCAAAGAAGAAGAAGTCACGCAAAGAGAGCTACGCCATTTACATCTACAAGGTGCTCAAGCAGGTCCATCCCGATACCGGCATCTCGAGTCGCGCTATGTCGATAATGAACAGCTTCATGTACGACATATTCGAGCGGATTGCGAGCGAAGCGGCGCGTTTGACCGGTTACAACAAGAAGCCGACCCTGGCGGCTCGAGAAATTCAAACGGCCGTAAAACTCATATTACCCGGCGAGTTGGCCAAGCATGCCGTCAGCGAGGGTACGAAAGCCGTCACCAAGTACAACAGCACTAAGCCGTCTAATCCACTGTAATAGGCGATTGCGAGCACCCTCGCCGCTTCCCTCCATTATGATGAATCGGCTCCTCTAAAGGGCCAAATAATTATTAATACGTTATTTACAAACATATCGTTTGCCTCGTAATACGTATCAACTCGAAATTTTCAGAAAACTTGTCGAGCATATTATTGTGCTGAGTATATAAATTTGAATATGAATTCTCAATACCGATAATCGTACTTTCAGTTCAATAACACTTAACCATCATGAATGAGGTATTTAAAAGAAAACTTTGTTAATTGCTTATATCATGTTTTGCAATTTAAATGTATATAGAATTTAGTAAGTGCAACAAAACTTAACATTTTTTTTTGTAAAAAAATTGTTTTAATATTTTGTTATAAAAATTATATTTATACAATTGTTACTAATAAAATTAGTTAAATCTTATTATCGAAGAAATTTGTTGGTACAATGCATAATTAATATTTTTCAAAATTTTCCACTCCTCAAAAAAAATATAGATTGTCTTTTGTATAAATGCCACATATGGATACAATCAGGAATACAATACAATTTCAAGTCTTTATGCACATTTTTTAAAGAAATTTAAATAAAACTAAAACTTAAATAATATTCACAAAATTAGTTATACTTAATGATCATCTAAACATGAGCAAATTCAACATAAATTTCATAATTATGAAATAATAATTAAAACTGTTTTCAATTACATAATAGTCAATCTCATTTAAGTCTCTTAGAATCTTAGTGAAGTTATCAAAAGAATACAAAGAACAACCATGTTAAAAATGAGAGACCCACACAGTAATGCTGTTAGCCATGTAGGACTAGATACAATTGTTGTTGAGCGTTCTCCACATTTATTTTGTGAAAAACAGCTCATGCATGAGCTGTACTCACTAATAGGTGGGGGTGAATAACATTTAACTGGATTATAAGAATTTAGCCTTGAGCATTCACTTCTATTTTGCCAAGTGTAAAATTGATCTGATATATCAGAACATTGATCATATTCTCGAACTGTAGGTTCACGAGTAAATGTGCAATTAGCAGAGCTTAATGAAGCAATTCCTGAACTCTGACTCGAAGAACGAGATAGAGATGTTTGAGAATTATAGGGTCCTGATTGCCAAAAGCCTCCTGCGACCCAGGAAGTTTGAGTAATAGCGCCACGTAGTTTCGGAGGAGCAAGAATTGGTCGTCGATTCTGATGATTATTACGGTTTGCATTAGCAGAAAAATTAGAACCATAAATCTTTTTTTCAAAATCTTTGGAGAATTATTTGGAGAAGTTTTTCTGTGGTGACCTAAATTTAAAGAATGAAGACTCGTAAGACTATCGTTCAAGGAAGTTGCATGATTTTTAATACTCGTAGCAGGAGAGGTATCAAGTTCCAATTCATTATTTATATTATGAGAAGATGGAGTTATTTGCTGAGAATTTTGAACCAACCTGCAGACAAATAATAATATTTTATGAAATATTTGATTAAATTGAAAAGTTTTGCAATAACTGATATATTTACCATGGCTTTTTGACTTTTTCCGATAATTTATCATTGATAGACAAACTATTATGACATGGAATATCAGATATGGTTTTACTCTCATTAAGATTTGAGGAATTATTCCATGTATCTGGATATAATTCTGAACAACTTTTATTACAAGACTCCAACTTTTTGAATGCTACATTATTTGTCATTTTTTTAAAGAAATAAAGTCTGAAATTAATTAATCCTAATAATATACAGAGAATAACTATCTGCAATAACAATAATTTTAATGATCAGTTACAATATTAATTATTATGATAATAGTTATGATAAAAATATATAAACTTGAACTTACAAAGTGTTGATATTTTTCATTAGCTACATCAGTATATAAATAGTCAATATCAATGTTAAATAATTTAATTACAGTGGTTTTTGGAGTTACTTGTGCAAAAATCAAGCAAATCCAACCTAGGACAGGAAAGATATCTAATTGTCTGCTGTTGACAGTAGAAGCTAAACAGCAGCAAATTGAACACCAAATCCACATAGTGGAAAATACCATGATTCAGTAAAATAAAGCGATACTGAAGCAAGAATTACTAAAACCATTCTTAAAAATCTCTCTAAAACTATGTGATTCTGAAAAATTAATTTTCAGTTGAAAGCTTATAGTATTATTTTTTGATAAATTAAATCATGAATTGGAAATCACCTTGAATATTGTTGAAAATTGCTTTTTTTTAAAAAGAAGCATTTTGTATTGAGTGAGCCATTGTTTTTGTTTATAAATAACTTTTTGTACAATATTCTGACAGCTCAAGCATAATGGATAATCTCGTTCAAATTTTTCTTTGAATTTCGCCAACTTTTTATCACTGTAAACAACCATTGAGTCTTCAAACTCTCTCAATTTCATCAACTTAAGTTCTTCTTTATAATTGCATTTATTGCAAAGCCTGTTGTGATTTGTGTAAGATTTACTTCTTTGACAATAATTTTTGCTTTTGGGTGTGACATCACTATTCAAGGCATATTGTTCTGATATATCATAATTATAATCACCATCCTTTAAAAACAAATATAAATGTCAAGTATCATTATTGAAGTTGTTTAGTTACTTTTGAGTACTCACAGAAGAGAATCCATTGTACTGTTCACAATTAGAACAAAGCCACCATTTCAAAGATTCTCTTGGAATTTTTGAATAATTATTGCAAAACCAACAGTTCACTTTTAATGGCAAACGACTCCTATGTAATATAAACAAAACAAGATGACATTGGCCGATCGGGTGAACTATCAATATCGTATATGACAATAATCAACACTTACCGGAGCTTATAAAAAGCAGTTAGGCTAGCGGTTATTATAAGAGATAACGCTGACAATAATGGGATGTAAACAAAAATTAAATTTACATCGACATCTAAATAAGATGATAAAAAATGCGTTAAATCCATCATTCTCCCGCCAAGCTCCGAAGTCGCCATAACCTTGAATGATTGACCGAGAGGTGAAATTATAAAAATTGCTCGAGCCGTAACATCAATTTTTGTTGTTCATTTCATTATTCTATAATAATTAAAGTAAAGATCAACGATCAAAGCCTGTGGTAGCAATGATTACCCAAATTTACTTGGGTAGCAGATAAAATTTTAACTACAAAATTCAATCGAAAATTTTGCGGCGAAACTGCATCGCGATTCGCGATGTATCACTCACACGTGCGGCCGCGGCAGCGTGGTTTTTGCATGAATCTATAGACGCTCGAATCGAATACCGGCGCGTATCAGTAATACAGTTTTGGAATAATAATAATATAAGACGCATTTCAAATTCTTAATCATTCTGGTTTATTCCTATCGAAAATCATTTTATAATTCTACGAAAAGGGTGTATAGATATTAATCGTAGAATTACAATTTGCATTGTTACTGTAAAATAGGTAGAAACGCAACTGTTTTTCATATCATTATTATTGTAGATATTTGTAACAAATTTTTATTTGTATTAATGCAAAATCCAAATCGTTTTTATTTTAATAATAATACGATTTACAAATATTTATTTACAGTGTGAAATAAATAATGAAACAGACAATCATAAATAAAAATAATACAAATATATACAAATATGAGGCACTGCTTAAGCACGTTTTTGTATAACGATACTATGCAGTCGCAATGAAAGATTATTGTGGTGTCCAACTATAAACAAACTATCAAGGTTTTCTTACAAAAAACCTTAAGAATTTTTACAGTAATTTAGACCTAAAAATAATGAAAATTCAATTTTTAGAAAATTTTAATTATCAACGATGAAACTTTCTTCTTTCACGAAAAATTCAACTATTTCTTCTTCCACATTCTTTGTATCTGAATCTAATTCATCAGTATCAATATCTAAAATAATAAAATATTTTGTGTTAATCATGTTAAAAAATTAATGTATGAATATGAAGCATTTTATATATCTTACGTTGACGTAATTCCAGACGTCTCTTCTTTTGATCATTGTGTTGTTCAATGCGTCCAGCGCGGTAAGCTTCAAATTCTTTCATGAGTTGATGACGCTTTTCAATAAGCTCCTTGGAAGCACGCGTGAGTCTCAATCTATCTTTGCTCTCAAATTGCGATGAGTATTTCTTGAGGTTTTTCTTAATATCCTTGATTTGCTCTGGAGTTAGTAGAGTAGGCGGTCTTGGTCTCCAATTGAATTGATTTAATTGATTGAGGTTCACACGTTTCAAAATTCTACCTTGGAACGTCCACAGCCAATATCCATTGTCTACATTTGTTTTCCAGCTAGACACTGATGTTACGACGTAACGACCAGTTGGATCCCACTCAATATCAGAAGTTTGATAATGATCTGTCAAGTTCATACTTGTAAAATCATTTGTGTCAACAAATTCAAGGGCTCCAGACATATTTGTCATGCCAGCCAATACAATAAATTGCCCGGCTGGTGACCAAAACAAGTGATTGACACTCCTCTTTTCGAACTTTTTAAGGAATGCTGGCTGATTTCCCATGCGTACTCCATAAAAGCTAACACTGACACCACCTGGTTCACCATGAATGATGGCAAATTTGTTGCCAATGGGTTCCCATGCAAAAGCATGTATAGGTTCTTTAATTTCTACACTATCAACTGGTATGAGTTTTTCACGCATGTGAAAGATTTCCAAATTATAAGATATTCCTTGAAAATTTTGAAGACTTTGAGACTGAAGACTTTCCTGATGTAGAAAAAATATTGATTTATTTTTCTATTTTCATTGATCAACAATTTCATCAAAAAATAAAAGAACTTAATGTTTACCGTATATTTTTGTTCTGTCTTTTCTTTTTTCTTTGAAAATCTGTCCACCTTGACACAAAGGTAGTCCCCTGATTTTTGCCAAAAGATTTTGCAGTCGGCAACGTTAAAAAGATTATTTTTTCTGATTTCATTGCGGCTAAAATGATTTAGATTAATTTTAGTACAAATAATAAATATGACATAATAAATTTTTACAACACAAAAATATTGTGAAACAAACCTTGGAATTTCCATAAGAGTCACTCTCGCCGGTACATCTTTATTTTCAGGAAGCCAAAAAGCAATAATATTATCAGTTGGAGACCAGCTGAAGTCTCTGATTCCAGGTGTGCTTATGCTTTTTTTATCAAGCAGACCAAATGACTATGAACAAAATAACATTAATGTAAATCAATTTTTTGTAAAATCATCAGTTTTACAAAATAAATTTAAAAATTACTTACAGGTGTCTCATAAATACAGAGTGTGTTTTCGGCCATACAGGCAACATATTTATCATCATGAGACCATTTAAAGATTGGCCAAATTGAAGGGCCTTTAACATCAAAAGATCGTTTTTTTTGACCAGTTAAAATATCCCACATGCTAAGTTTTTTTTCACTAGAATCATCTCTAGGAGAATAAGTGACAAGATATCTTTCACAAGGTGAAAAATCTATGCATTCAACATTACGTTGAACAAATTTGTGCTGTTGCTCAAATTTAGGACCTCCCCAAAGAGCAACACCAAGTTTATGAAAAGTGGCTAGGTAAGTACCTAATGGAGACCATTTTGTCCATGTTCTGTCCAGCGCTAAAACATAAAATATTATTAGTTATAAGATGTTAATATTTTTATATATAAATGTTGCAATTTACTAACAGGACGGTCTTCTACTATCATTGGCTCAGGTTGACAATTTTGCCAAACTTGAACTGAGGTATTTCCAGGTTGCCCAGAAACAATACAGAACTGATCATATGCATCTGGATCCAGTAAGTAACTGTGTAAATCTGCAGCAGCTTTGAAAGGCTGTGGACTTGGTGGTTCCCAGTCCTCGGAAAGGTTTTCAAACTTTTTAAAATCTGTTAGCAAGTTTATTTTGAAAGTGTGCTGTTTATCTAGTTTATAGTTATTGCCCTTTTCAACTGCTGTCAAAGCATCTTGAGGAGTGCTAAATTCAAAAAAAGCATAACCCAAGGTTTCCCCTGATTCTTTATTCACAGGATAGTACTTGTTGATAATAGTTCCAAATTTGCTCAGAATTTTTTCTATAACTGATTGTAGCTTTTCCTTCCTTTTAGGCTCAACTTTAGGGAGACCATCGACCACAATGAAACCTCCATGACCATCTGCTTCAGAGGGTTTTGATATGATCATGTCTTCCAAGAGTTCTGAAAAAAAATATATTCTTGAGTTAACTGTGGTCCCAATTATTAATTAAATGTTTCAAAAAGTTAATTTGAAGAACGATTAAACATAGTGACAAATTCAAGACATATTCCAACATTGAATACTAGCATCATTTAAAAGTGTGAATGTTTGTCAGTCTCAAAAATATAATTGGTGTTTGAATCATACATCATCTACTATCAGATTATTTGAAAATTTCTCAAGAAGGAGGTTATAGTCTAACCTCTTTTGAAGCAATGATGGCATATCAACAAACAATATTGAGATCATTAGGATTTTTGCAGCCTTTTTTAAACTGGCACATAACATAAAAATTCATATTATCATTCATGCTAAAATTGGAAAACGCAAGGCCATATTGAAAAAGCAGTGCACCAGGTAGGTCCACGCGGACGAGCTACCGGTTGCCGCTTTGGGTTCTCTCAATAAAAATTACAAATGCTTGCCCACCTTCATCTGTGATGTCGTCAATGTAATCTTCCGGGTCGCTGAAGTCTGGCTCCTCCTCGACCTTCGGGGTTGACTTTTCAACATTTTCGTCGGCTGCAGAAGCCGTTTTATCGGCTGATGATTTTTTAGCCATATTTAGCTACTCGCGTTAATGAATGAGTGGAAAATCAATCGACACGCAGACTGGCTGGCGGCTGCACAACGGTCGCTCGGAGGCTCGCTCTTGGCATATACGCGATGAAGTTTTATTCAACAGAACGAGTTCAATATTCAATGCTGAGCAAGCTGGATCGTTGGAATCTCTCGAGGCCTTTTGGGTGTCTGCGCGAGTGCGGCGTGTCCGCGTGTTTCGTATTATGATTATTATTTTCTGCCAGCGTGGAAGTTGGAACTAATCTTGCGCGTCTTCGTTCCGTAAATTGAAACGAATTCCCTGGAGCAGCACGAGTCACCGTTCTAGAAACATTTTTTTCACAAAATGACCGAATTCTTTGGGTTAAATT
Source organism: Trichogramma dendrolimi (assembly GCA_034770305.1). NCBI lineage: Eukaryota > Metazoa > Arthropoda > Insecta > Hymenoptera > Trichogrammatidae > Trichogramma > Trichogramma dendrolimi. Next base: position 1,039,517 of record JAPMIB010000008.1, on the reverse strand, counting down.
ACGAATATCAAACTAATTTTCGTACTTGATTTTTTGATTTTACAAAAATGACTTTTTCTCATTGCGAAATTGCTCTCAAGTAGTTTGTGTTGGGTAAAATTCAAATAGCCGCAAACAATTTATTTATTTTTTATAAGAAAAACATGTCATAAAAATATTACTGGAAAACGTTTCTTTCATAAAAAATTTTCGTACCAAATCAAATAATAACAACTGTAACGAAATAATAAAAAGTATTGTTCAAAAATACAATAACAAATAGTATTACATACTTTTAAACTAAAAATCAACGCAAGTATAACAGATTAATTTTAGGAATCGCTGCAACTGTTCTGCCTGTAAACCTTCGCAATCTCGCTCGCGTTTTTTAAATTATTGCCTGAAGAGGATGTGGACAGCGACGAGGAAGAATCATTCCTCGAAGAAGTAAATATTAGTGACGAGGACGATGTTCTTATGGGCCGCCTTGGCCTTGGTTCATTGGAGATGGTTTTAGAAGTTTCCTGACCATTGAATATTTTACTCAAATTATCCTCAATCTGGAAAATAACTTTCTCGTTATGGCCCTGAATCGAGGCTGGCCTTCTGATCTCTTTACATTTGTCGTGTTCGTCGCTTAGTTTCTGGTAGTTATGCCTCATTTCCTGATACATCGCCATGGTCTTGTCACATAGATCTTCTAATTTGCTGATAGTATCATTTTTCTCAGAAATTTGTCTTTCTAGTTGATTAATCTAAAAAGGAATTCACGGGATTGTATCATGATTCGTCGATGGATTAAAATTTTCAATTTTTACCTTTATAGACTGTTGTAAATTTTCTGGTGAAGAATGGCCATGCCTTTTTTTATTATCTGGCAACGGAACAATTTTCTCGCGCAGCGATGCATTCAAGGCTCGTAAATTTATTATATCTTCCTTAAATTTTATTAATTTATTTTTTGAAGCCTCGATCATAAGATTTTGATTGTATAACTTCTTTACCAGTGATAGAATCCGTAAACGCATATCCACACCGTCGGCCAGTATTGACTTCTTTAACGACTGAAAACATACAAAATCCAAATAATAAACAGAGATGTCGGTAAATCCAAAATTTTAATATGGGAATGAATATCTTCTAAAAAATTAAGATTAAAAAAACTTACAAGACACATGGATTTTTCAGGAGCATCTTTCGACGATGTTACCTCCAAACTAGATTGACTGTTATTTTCGTTCAAGAGGACAGAGTCATCGATTGAAAATGATGTGGGAGAACTGTCGCATGTTATTGTGCTTCTCTACGACAAATGTTATTTAAAATTTTATTAACTTTCTGAACGTCTTGAATCAACAATAAATTAAATACCTCATCCCATTTTTTTAGATTGGTAAATTTGTAAAAATCATTATCAAAAGTTAAAATATCTTCGGTCGCTTGAAACTCTCTCAAACCTTCATCTTCGGGAAGAATAGAAATATCGCTCAAAAGAGTACACTTTGTTGCCGTTGAATTACAATTTGACTTGAATGGATGTATACATAAACAATTGTTATTAGTTTTAGTGATTTTTTATACCATTTTTTATTCGTATTTGACTTACTTTTTCATTGAAAGTACTATTGGGAAAACTCAAAAATGTAGATGTTAAACTTCGAGCGCTCTGTAATTGAATAAAAGTTTTTTTTATTAAATCAGCTACGATACAGTTGACATTTAAAAAGAAACTCACGTTAGGAAAACCATTGACACGTATGCAATTTTCGCAAGGCTTGCAATGGCATTGACCTTTCCAAATTTTTCCAATGGAATTGCTGAGTGAACTTTTAGCATTGACAAGCCAGCGATGCCTGAACAGGCAAACGTTTTTTTTAGTATTTAGATGTAATAATGTTTAGAAAAATCAAGCTCTTCACTCGTTCATTAGTTCTGAGATGATACGAGATCGACTTTATTCAACAATAACGAAGTACTGTGTATTAAGAGCTTCAGCTAATCTAATTTTGGTTAATTTAAAATCATTAATAAAAGTTCACGTTTAGAGCACTTAGTTATAATAATACCCGTCAAGAGCAAGACCTTGAAAAAGTTCGTAACACGAGGAAAAATAATTGATTAACATTCAATTGGTCGCTTCACGCACTCGTGCTTATAAACTCGATGAGAAAAATTGAATAATTTTACAGAGCCGATTGTTGCAGGCCAGTCGAACTTTACACAGAAATTTGAAACTTACTTAATTTTACAGAAGATGCAAAAGAGAACCACGCCAGCTGATAACGTTGCGAAAAACGTTAAAAAATCTTCGACGGACGAATCAGAGCTGCAGACCTGAGACTTGTAATCGATTTCAGGCACGTAAATTGTATTGTACAAATCCAGAACTTCATTATCCATTGTTTAGCTTATTGAAAAAAAAGTATCGATAAATATTCGATTTGCAACAAAAATGTTGATTTATTCGATGTTGAACGAAATTAAGGCTAAACACGGTGAAAGTCGGTCCAGACACCTCAAAACTAATATCGTTCTCTAACGATCGAATGAGCACTAAATTGTCACTTATAGTTTATCTAAATATGTTCGCGCGTTCGAAGTGATGTTTGTATTTTTGTTTTGCTTTGGTACTGTATGAATATGAGAGCTCTTAGTGTTCAACGCAGTATAATTTAACTTACATATTTTCATGTGTCTAGGGCTCGTAAAAGCAACTAATAGCCTTTTGATTCGAATTTTAAATCAATGGTTCCATCGTTATTCTTTATTCTTGCATCGACCATTGATAAATTTATTTCTTGCTGCTTGGCTAAAAAGATTTGGAACCATAACACTTTTTACATAAACTTTTGTGTGATAAAAGGTACAAATTCAATTTTTTTTATTAAATTATCCATAGAATTATGCATGCTCCCTGCAAATACAAGCAAGAAAAACATGACCTCTTACGCATCCCGTACTTATTGATGATTGAATTTCTGTGAATCATTTAATGAATATAGATATAGAATTACATTTCTTTGTATACTATTGACACAATATAAAACGATATCTTTGGTATACGTTTTTTCCAGGGATACTGTAGGCGATGATGTACGTAAATCCAAGTATAAAGTATTTCATTTTAAATTTTATTGTATCAGTATTGAGAGACATTAGGACACGACTTTAAAAATAAGTTTTAGTATTTTTTTACAATTATTTTTCATTTGACACAAAGTTTCTTATATTATATTAGTCAAGAAAATACTGAATATAATGATTTATTTATCATTGGAAACAGTATTAATTTACTTAAAATGTTTTTACTTTTTTTGATAAAAATCTACATCAACACATTCTTGTGTCTCGTAATAAAATCGTTTGTCAGGAATCATCGATAAAGCGTTACACAAATCTTAAATTTTAACATATCGGTTTTTCGACCGAAAATATTGCTAACAATATCAAAAGCTCGCATGTAATGAAACCTAGTGATTTTTTTAATATAATCTCTTTGATTCATTTTATAAATCTCATACATACACTAATTACATGCACCTGAATTTAACTACGACAAAGCATAAAATGTTATCGTGAAATATTGATGTAATACTAATGATCGTAGCATATGCAGTAGAAATTATTCATCATCGTTATGGTAATTTTCAATTTTAAATATTTGATTTCTTAAGTGTTTTCTAATTAATCAATTAACTCATGCAGGCATCAGGGTTTTTGTGAGGTTGTATTACGCAAAGGACATTTTCATTTGTGATTTGTTACAAAATTGTTCATTTTGAAAAAATTGATTTAGAATCAAAATCTCAACTACTTTTTTTTTCATTTTTTCCTATGTTATTTTGTTTAAATTCATTTATTAGTTATTTTAAAATACGAAGTTCTAACATTCAAATACTCTTATTATTCAATTTTTACATGATTTAAAAATGATATTGTCTAAAATCATCACTTCTCTCTTCATTCAATTTAAAATGAATCATTTTTTGAATTTCGATTCCAATTTGATGAGTTGCTAATCATTAATTATCCTAAAGCTTAATACCGTTCAGTCGGTTCCATCTTAAACATAAAACATCTAATGACTTTTAATCTGAAAATGCGCAGTTGCTAAGAATGTCATTCTTCAATGCTTAGCTGCATCGCACGTGTTAGGTGCAGCTTTTACGGCGCCAGACACATTGTAGAAATTTAATTGAATGTGTTTTGTTAAAAAAAATATGAAACACGTACGTATTATGTTATCTAAATGAAAAAAATAGCCACCGTAAAACAATTAACATCGTTCATGAACATAAAGAAGACACTTAACTTAGCTCCCTATTTATAAATTTAATGACGTTTAGTATTTATCATCATCTTATCAAGATAAAAGTATTGTTTATGTTAATAGTTTTTAATTGCAATTCATCTTAAGCTCACGTTTGATACACGAATAATCTAAGAGAAAAAACACAGAGAGAAAGAGAAAGAGAGAAAGAGATTGATCAGGAAAATTGCTGGCGCCACATCTCTCATCGTGACCTTGCAAGGCCGTGTTTATATACATCTTCACGTTCATATTCGCTTGCAAAGCTTAAGTTTATATAAGGGGTGTACGAGTACCCGATAGAGCTCAAATTTTTCAATGAGTTTTTTGCGAGTACTTAATTGATTTCGAGTTACAAAACTTTATTTTATGAGGCATACGCAATCAAAGATTTAAGAAATGCAAAAACTCATTCACAATAATATTTGCTGCATATCATTAATAAATTAATTAAAACTCTACATATGATACTGTGCGAATGTACATTTATTAATTTTTTATTACAGCGTACTGCGAGAAGTTGACTTTTGAATTTTCCCACACGCTGCTATGAACGAAAAGTTACACTTTCCACACATTTTCTTAAAAAATATGGTACGTAAGTTCTGAATTTTACACTCGCAGTAGCAGTAATATAATATTAAACCATAATTACTAACTCTAAAAGCCTATAAAATTTAATAAGCTAAAGAAAGCAATGATCGATTCGGAGTTGGTGCAGCCGACGTCACTTTACAGTAACGATTAGAAAGCGTAAGCCCATCAAACGGTCCCTATTACGTTGGATTTATGATGTCCATTCCACACTCGTACAAAGCTTGAGCTACTTGATACTTATCTCTTATAGCTTTGTCCACATACTATCTTACTCTCTTTATACATCTGTGTAGAGTGAATAGAGTCAGTACACATAGACATTTTTTCCGACAACGAATCCGATGTAAGTTTCCATGACAAGGTGTGGACTTCCATGGTGTGGATTATCTTTACCAAAAAATGAGATAGATGGAAGACCAAACACATGTCCCTACACATACTAATAAAAGTATGTGAAGTAATTTTGAAGAGCGAGTATACGATTTTGTTTAGCATGATTACATTTGATAAATATGTTTATATATTTTATTGTTTTTTTAATGAACTGCTTTTATTGAAGCCTTAATCGGCCGCGATTGTTGAAAATATTTTACTTTTAATGTCTGGATAAATTGTTACGGATCATGCGGAAATTAGCAAGGTCAACTTGGTTAACGAAAAAATACCTTTTTAATAGTGACTATATAGCAACGTGTGTAAACTATTTTCAAGTTTCGAGTTTACCAGTCAGAAGGTTTTTTTTATACTTACGTTGAGTAATTTAATGTAATGGAATGAGTAGTTTTCGAAAGTAAATCGATACATTTTCTGAAAAGTTTGATAAAAGATACTGTTACTTCAATCAAATATTAAATTTCAAATTCTGAAATTTTGTTTGACTCGAAGCCTTAGGTACGTAATTCTTTCTGTACTCACAAAAAATGAGTTGTTTCAGCACGTGATACAGCACTGATATTTTTCGCTCATACTCAATTATAATATTTCAATGAAAACCTTGATTAAAACTATGATTTCAACACAAAATACAATTAATTATATAAATTTATATTTCTACGGTGGGCTATGGCACTTGAACAGGCTAAAAAAAGTTGGGTAATTCATTAAATCGAAACGATGAACTTTACGAACGTTATCAAATCTTTCGTCACGAATACGCTTATACGATCGTTAATACGTTTTGAAACGAGATTTCAGTACAAGCCTGGCGATAATGAACCATCAAGAAAACATAATAGTTTTGATTACTTTAGATTCAACCCAATAAAATGCAGTCTAAACGACTAAGTGTGGAATATTTTTGAGATTATTCGTTTCGTATTTAAAATGAGATTGGTGAGATATTTTTTTCCAAAGCAATCGATAGTACAATATATATATAAGGTTCTTATCCAATCGAGTAGTAACAAGGAAGTGTTGCTGCAAATACGTGATTTTATTTAAAAACTATTCTTACAATTAATAATTTGTACAATATTTACACTCACCTGCAAAGTGAAACAACATTCAATGTTACTTATTCACTGAGCGTTCACGTATCTACAAGTGACTACTTATAACATTCTCCTCTCTCTCCTCTTATTTACTAAATTAGACAAGATAATCATAACAATACATCAGCTCAACATACTTGAGTCTTACATCTCCCCCCTTAAAAGAAAAATTTTTTCCAAAAAAATTTTTTTACAATGCACTCATAAATTACATATCTTCCTCCGAGAAAATTGGAACAAGTTTCGTGATATGAAAAATACCTGACTCTTTCGTTCTATGGCCCGTTTCTACTTCATAAATTGAATTCGATATCCTGTTTAAAATTTTGAAAGGACCAATTCTGAGTTCATCTAATTTCTTTCTATTTAGCCGGTTTCCATTCTCCACATATACCTTATCTCCATTTCTAAATTCCCACTGTCTTCTATTTCGATCGAATAAATTTTTATTATATTCATGGTAATTCAAACTATTTTTTAATGCTTTTTCCCTGTCTTTCTTCAAGTTCTCCATCGATGTTACTTTTTTTAATTCATCCGGTAATATCGAAGTGTCTTCTCCTCTTAATAAATATTGTGGACTGAACTTTGTTACAGTGTGTTCTGTTTTATTATATTTCTCAATGCATTCGTGAGCAATTTTTGTCCACGAATCTTTATTTCCCTTCTCATTTATTCTGCATCTAATTTTATTAACTATCGTTTGGTTTAATCTTTCATTTAAACCATTAGAAAATGGAGAGTTCACCGCCGTGAATACAATTTTTATATTCTTTTCTTCCAAAAAACCTTTGAAATCCTTAGAATTAATCCCAGGGTATTGATCTGCGAGAATTAATTCTATCTTATCATCTTTCAAAACCTCCCCTATCAGTTTTATAAAATCACTGGAGTTCTGTGTTCTCGAAGTCAGTATGTACGCGAATCTTGTGAAGTGATCTACCAGTAGATGCAAGTATTTTTTCGTTGATCGTGAGCCGCCAAAACCTCCAATCGTATCGATTGAGACAATCTCAAACGGTTTTCGTGCCGGTCCTAAGCAAGACATTAGGCCGATCTTTTCCTGTATTCTTGATTTATTCTTCTTGCATACCTCACAATCTCTACATACTTTTTTTATATTCTTTAACATATTCTCTGCAGTGTAACAATTTCCTATCTTTTTCTGCATTTGTTTAATCCCAATATGACAAAATTTCTTGTGTGTCTCCTCTATAATCTTCTTGGAATAATCTTCCGATAATAGTATTCTCTCAAGGGCTCTCTTTTTCTTGTAATACAAATTATTTTTGAAAACCAGCTTATTTTTCTTATCTTGTAAGTCTCGGTTTATTCTTTGATCTTCGAGAATATCTTCAATTTTTACAAAATTCACAATTCTCATCTCATCACCTTCTTCTTCATCAAAGTCCAGAACCGGATTTCTACTCAGACAATCTGCCTCGATATTCTCTTTTCCTGGTTTATAAGTTATTTTAAAATCATATTGTGATAAGTAATACATCATATCACCCAATTCTTCATCAGTTCGAGCCTTAAGATTCATTCTCTCCAATGGTCGGTGGTCCGAGAATATCTCAAATGATTTTCCAATGAGCCAGTGTCTCCAAAATTTAACTGCCTCTTTTATTGCTAAGCATTCAAGGTAAATAGCTTTCTTTCGCTTCTGCGCTTCGTTTAGTTTCCTAGAAAAGTAAGCTACTGGTTTTTCAATCGCTCCTTCTTTTTCTGATTCTGGTTGTTTTAGAACTGCCCCTATACCTTGCAAGCTCGCATCTGTATATGTGTATCGGCAAGTTTGGATCGAACACCGCTAACACTGGCTGTGTACACAAAAATTCTTTCATATCTTCAAATATTTTTTGACATTCTTCTGTCCAAATGAATTTTTTTCCTTTTCTTAACAAATTGTGAAGCGGTTCAAGTTTCATCGCTATATTTGGTACATACCGGTTGTAAAAGTTTATTTTCCCAAGGAATTGTCGTATGTTCTTCTGATTCTTGGGTACTGGAAAATCTTTAATTGACACAAGGTTGTCCTTTAAGGGCGATACCGAGTTATATTTTATAATATGGCCCAAATACTGTACACTATCTAGTGCAAATGTGCACTTCGAAAATTTCAATCTGAACCCTTCCTCTCTTATTGCTCTCAGCAATTTTCTTAGATGATCTACATGATCGTCAAATGTCTTCGAAAAAATCAAAATATCGTCGATGAAATTCACCGAGAATTCGCTTAATTCATGCTTCCTAATAACATTGCTCAAAATCCTTTGAAAAATACTCGGGGCAGTTTTTAATCCATATGGAAGAACTGTCCATTGGAAGTGCCCCTCCTGTGTGACAAATCCTGTTTTGCTCCTATCTTCGATGCGTAGTGGTATCGACCAAAATGCAGATGTTATATCGAGCTTTGAAAAATATTTACAATTTCTGGTTTTTATAATCAAATCCTCAATCAGCGGAAATGGCTGAGACTGCGGTACGATTATTTTGTTTAGATCTCGGAAATCAATACATAATCTCGACCTCCTGTTTTCTTCTCTTTTGTAGGCGAGAGTTACCGGAGCTGCAAAAGGGCTGTAGGATTCTTCTATCAGTCCTCGTTTCAGTAATTCTGCAATCTGTTTTTCTATCTCTCTTTTGTCCTCTACGGAACATCTGTACGGTCTTTTTGAACAGTATTTCTCCACTATTAGATCTATTCTAGCCTCATATTGTGTGACTGTTCCGATATCGTACTTATCTCTTGCAAATATAACTTTGTTTTCATCTATTAACTCTTCTATTATCGACTGTTGCTGTGAGTTCAAGTGACCAATTGGGGCATCAAAGTTTTCTGCTTCTACATGTTCGTTGAAATTTACTTGGAAAATTCTCTCTTCTTCTTTCTTTGTATCTGGAATTTTTTGTTTGATTTGTAATTTTTCGTCGTGTGACAACTTAAATTTATCTACACAATCCAATCCGATTAAGAAATCATACTTGAAATTCTCATCATTCCATATAAACACATCGATGTTTTCTTCTATATTCAATATTTTTGCCTTAACCGTTATTAGTCCACTTATTTCACTTACACCATTGATCGTCCTGACGTTCGCTATCTTGTTGTTATTATGCTTTTCCTGTGCTTTTATTTTGATTAATTTTGAATTTATCAGCGATACGTTTGAGCCTGGATCGTACAAGCCTTGAACTTCTATGTTTCCATTCAAAGTTACTTTTTGCTCGATCAATGGTGGAATTAACAGTTTTTTGGATCTTTATCGCTAAGTTCCACTTCCAAAACTGCACTATTGACTATTCTGTGTCGGTTTTCCTTCTCTTTGAACCAACATTCCGACTCCTTATGGTAGCGTACACCTCTATTTTCCTCTTTGCAAAGTGTGCATGGCTTTCTCTCTGGCTTTTCTTTTTTTTCGTCGCTTTTGATTCTTCTCGTTTCTAAACTTTTTGGACGGATCAAATACTCTAGCTTCCCTATTTCGTTGTGCAAGTCCTCCGTTTTTTCCAATTTCTCCCTTTTTTTTTTCGATTATAAAATTTGGTAGTCCGACGGCTATAAGGTCTATCAGTGTACCCACATCTATTGATTTTCTTACTTCGAGTAGTAGTTTTTCTTTCTTTAGTGCGTATTCCAATAGGGATCCGGTTTGGTATTTGAACGCCAGGGCGTATCGTATTGGTGACCATCCTCTGTTTTCAAATGTGCGACAGAAATTTTCCCTCCATACCTGCCACTTCGAATCTATTTTGTGTTTCATTAAGTTACAGCTGTACCAGTCCGCACCACCTTTTTCCAAAAACAATTTCAATGTCTCGATCATTTCTCTATCCTCCAAAATGTTGAATCTGCGGCATTCTGCTTCAAATTCCACTATCCATTGGTTCGCTTCTGCATTCCTTCCGTTAAACTTTTCCAGGATAAATTCTCTAGTTATTTTTTCTAGGTTTTTATTATCTGTACGTTGCTGTTGCTGGCTATTCTCTAGGAATTTCTCTAGCAACTTCGTTAACGGTTGTTCTAACGAGTTTGACTCTTCTTTTCTCTGAGCTTCAATCTCTTCTGGCAGGAAAATCTTGTCAAAAATAATATTTCCCTCTTTGTCTACGTATGTTTCCTTTGACTGTTCGTCCAAACTTATCCATATTTTCCTGAATTGGTGTCTTTTTGTAATAGAGTTCTTTATTCTTTCATACTCTGGCGTTTTTGTGATCATAGTGTGGAGATTTGTAGGTTGATATTCATCGGGGAATGCAAACGTACGTCCGTCCTCTGTTCCTATTGAAGTTAAGCATAGAATATTTGACTTTCCATCTGCTGTGCCTCGCATTTAAAATCAAATCGGAGCTTGGCCATTGTTTCAAACGTAACGAGAATGTTGTTTTATAAGGTTCTTATCCAATCGAGTAGTAACAAGGAAGTGTTGCTGCAAATACGTGATTTTATTTAAAACTATTCTTACAATTAATAATTTGTACAATATTTACACTCACCTGCAAATACGTGAAACAACATTCAATGTCTTATTCACTGAGCCTTCACGTATCTACAAGTGACTACTTATAACATTCCTCTCTCTCCTCTTATTTACTAAATTAGACAAGATAATCATAACAATACATCAGCTCAACATACTTGAGTCTTACATATACATATTTCGATAAAAGTCAGTACATATTTCCTGTCATTTCCTGACGTGACGTGATACACGCGGGTGACCTACACACACTCATAGCCACATTTGCTCCTGAAACACATTTAAGAGTCAGAAATCAGAATGTAAAAAAGCTTAAATTTTACAAACACGCTCACACAATATGGCACATGAAAAGTGGGTCATTTAGCACGTTTAAATGCTCTTCAATACAATGATTTTAAACATGCTTATATCCACGTGTACACCAGACTCGAGGGTGCGCATAAAACGTGGGGCTCGAGTTTTATTACTTATTCTTATTGTAAATACTTGTTTTTTATATTTTCAAGCTGATCGAATAATTTAGATTTATCGATAAAAAACGTATTCGTTCATATTTAAAAAAATACTGTGATCAAATAGCAATTTCATGGTTTCTTTTGAAAAATTGACAGATGAAAAATGCAGCGTTTCGAATAAAGTTAATATTCGATTACATATCTGTTATTTTGTACATTCGAAATAAATACGAAAAACGGCGTATTTTTCTCGTTAAAACGAACAGAGTGAAAGCTCATGAAAAACGAAGCGAAGCGTAACTCATTAGGTCGCCAGTAATTGATACGTTTACAGAGACTGGCTCGGTCGGTCGGCACTGCACGCATACAAAAGCGGCATTGTGCGATGCAGACGCTTACACGCCGGGGGGGGGGGGGGGCATTTAAAGCCATGATACACGCGCGTAATTGAGTTCATCATTCACACGGTCTACGATGATAGATTTCTTCTCGCGCTGCCTCGTGTGCAGCACTAAAGCGCAAAACTTGATTAAGGCGCCCGGTCGGTTGGTCGGTCGGTCGCGCACTCGTATAATACTCGATCGGCAGCGGGCCAAGAAAATTCGCGCCAAAGCAGAGAGAGAGAGAGAGAGAGAGAAACGCCAGCGCGACGTATTTATATTTCTGTGTATTAATGCATTATATAGTTACGGGCGAGCGGGTTTAAATTGGGAACGCGGCGTCTAGGAGCTCGACTTCTCGCTCGTGCAGCGTATCGCGTAAATAAAAAGGCGTAAACAACGAAATTCGGCCACGAAGCGCGAAGCTGGTCGCAAACGAGCCCATTCGATCGGAGACGGGCGTGGGCCAATCTTCGTGACTGTTGCGATGTAATTTTTATTATTATTATTATTTTTTTTTTTTTGCCGCTTTGTAATATAATCGGGCGACGATTCGCAATCGGGCAGTCGCGCGACCTTGCGCGCAGAGAGCCGTGTGCGCGCCATCCGGAAGAGCGAGAAAAGAATATGTAACGGTAAATAGCGCGCAGACACACGCGAAATACAAATAAGGCGCCGCCGGCGCATGGCTGTGTTGCGCCATCGACTCGCTGTTCTGCTCGTGCAAGTCGCTCAGCTCGGTGCCGTCGTGCAGAGACCGGGCCCCGGACTCCATTTACCTCTGGGCACTCCAAGTGCGACCGTTTGTATACTCGAGAAAAAGATCTCGTTTTCGTATGTACGCGCGTGAGCACTGGGGCGAGCATACGCAGAAAGGGACGGACCTATAGGCGAGGCGGCTGGTGGAGTCGCGAGGGGGTCGCAGCAGTCGTATTACAGTATATGTACGCGGTGCAAGAGCCGAGATACCGAGTACTAGCTCCATATAGATATAGCAGGTATAGGTGTACAAACACACACGTGCACGAGCGCCCACGTATTATATATATGTACAACGAGCTTCTGTATATGTACAGAACTTGGAGCGCCGCGCGCAGCACGACTTGCAACTCATGACTCTGCGCACGAGAGCCTCGGAGCCGCTATATAGTACAACTACATATAGATAGCAGCAGCACCGAGAGTAGGGGAGAGTGTCGGAGGCGGCGTGCGATCGCACTCGCCTGGAGAGGGGGAATTAACGAGCCTTTCGAGTTCAGCCGCGGTGTAAAAGCAGTGCAGCCAGCAGCCGAATGATAGTTTTTACTCGACTCCGTGTATATAATATAAAGCGACTGCTCTGCATGCATGTGTATGCAATAGTAGGTACGCGACATATACACATGCTCGTTACACGCACAGATGCATTAGGGCGACGAGAATGCAGATGCAGATAGACGACGAGTGGTGTGTGTGCGCGAGCGTGTGACCGACGTGGGTGCGTGAGTATAATAATATAATATAGAAAAAAAAGAAGCAGCTTTATCATCGAATATTCGACGGCGTAGCCGACGACGGCCGCAGCCCGAAGCGAGTCGTCACAATAGCGTGCGCAAGTATCAACACAGCAGTAGGAGCAGTATTATAAAGTATATATATATAGGAGCAAGCAGCAGCAGCAGCAGAGCTTGGCCGAGGAGACCGGCGCCGCCGCCACCGCCACTACCGCCGACGACAACACGCGTCATTGCCGCATTGAAAATATAGATTTGCCGATTGTGCAGAGAGAGAGAGAGAGAGACTGCCTCGCGAGCCAAGGCAGTAGCACGAGCAGGCGGCAGTAGCAGCAGCCGCCAGTCGCCACCGCCGCAATCAGACACACGATATATAGGTATCGCCAATTCGCGTACAACACTGGCTGCTCGTCTCCTCCGGCGCCGCGACGCAACGCGCGCTAGACAGTCGCGTACATACTGCACGAGCACGAGCTATTACATCGACCTACAGTGCAGCGCCTAATTGACTATTGTCCGAGTGGCCCCCCCAGCAGCCGCCGCAAACCACGTAAACAAAGTTTCTGTCTACGCGAGTCTTGTTTGCGTATCAGACTGCAGCAGCAGCAGCAGCAGCTCGTCAGTCGTGTCCGTCCGTCACCGAGTCTGCAGACTGCGCCCCGGAGTCGCGACCACGTTACTTTGCGGTTTTGCGTCGACGTCAGCTATCGTCGTTACGCACACAACGACGTCCTGACACGCTCCGTTCGATGCACACCTCGTCCCGCAGCCTATCGAGCTTTAACGACCGCGAGTGCACCTCCACGTCCAGTCGAGCTCTCTGCGCGCCTTGGGTCTCGCTCTCGCCTGTCGTCGTCTAGACTGCGCCTCGTCTGCAGCCCGCAGCACGTCCGAGAGAGTACTCGCCAACCAATACGTGCGCAGTATTTGTACATGCTCGTAAAATATCGCTGAGGTATTCGTCGATTGCACAGCTATACGGAGCAGTAGAGTCTAAGCCAACTCTATATAGCGGGGAGCCGGCACGCGCGTGCCCTGCCTATCTCTTTCTCTTTCTCTCCCACTTTTTCCTTCTTCCTCTGACTTCTGCGGCTTTAACCCATGTGAGCAAGCAGAGCAACTACAGAAACACCTCGCCTCTCGATGGAAATGTCAGGTCGCCGCCACAGACAGTGATAATCAGTTACCAAGTGTTTTTCTACACACTCAAGCAACATTGTTTCTCATTGGTTCTCAACGCAGATGAGCTTCCACTACAAACATTCACTTTTATTGCTTTTTCACCATATTACCCTATTGCAAGGGTTGATTACTCAACAACTATTCATGTGTATCTGGTTGAAGTAACTGCTACCTAGTCAATCAAATTTTCAACTTCAACATTTTCACAGTTTATTGCAACAATTGTCCAAAAGTTATCGCCTTCAAAGCTGCATGTATACATTTCAACGCCAGCTGTTGTTGCCTTCCACTTTTTGCACACCACGTTGATATTAGTGCTTGTCATCTACCGTTTATACATAAGTGGGTTCAGTTCCTGATTTAAAGAAAGTGCTAGTTCAAAAATTATTCAATGTCATTAATTTCACGCAATTGGTCAAATGAAACAAATGAACAAGTAGTGAATTGTGCAAGTGTTAACTTTCAGTGCTAGTTTATCAATTTTTTGTGGCATCAGTCAATACATAGTATTTGTTGCTGTTGAACTGATCTCAGGAAGGCTAGTCATACTAATGCCCAGCATTAGTGAGCTTTTATAAATTTTGAGTGTGTTAAGAGTCGAGTGTGATGCCTGGGAGTCGTACTAGTATCGAACCCGAGCACAAATCCCCCAGGGAAAGTGGTGAAGATTCTGAAGATGAAAGTGAAATTTTGGAGGAAAGCCCCTGTGGTCGGTGGCTCAAACGCCGTGAAGAGGTATGTTTTTCACATATCGTATTTTATCATGAAAAGGTATGTTATTTTTGTTTTATTACAATCTAGCTGAAATTAACAGCTCAATAATTAGTAGGTAAATTAGGGTTATAATGTATGCGACTGATCGTTGAGATGCTAGTATCAGCTAAAATTTATTTATATATTCTTATATCATCATACTTTTGACATGTTGGGGACAGTTATTTATATTTTGGATTAACTAAATTAAATTAAAATCTACTAAACAAAACCAATCTTTTATTTTGAGTTTTGATACATGTAAAATCTTTGCCTATCATTTCAGAAATAGAAAATATCAAAAACTAGTTTAATTGCATTGATAAGCTAACGATGAGTGATGGAAATCTATAAAATCAGTTTTATCTTGAATGACATTTGGAAAAATTTGTAAATTTTACTTTTTGACAAAAATACAAATTAAGTTTCATGTATTTTTAATGAGCTGAAATTACCTGCCAAAAATTTTCCATTTCAAAGTGATGATTAAAAAATATTTTAAATTTCTGAATGCCTTTTAAAACTGCAAGTCCTGCTTTTCAATGACAATAACAAACTCTATTATCTTGATTGGACTAGAATGTGTCCATGTAGATATTAACTTCCCTCTATCTATTTCTATTACACAAATGCTTTTGACTGAAAATTATTCTTTTGCTTTATAAATTTAGTTATATTTGACTTTATTAGTTTAATATAATATTATAAACTTAAAAAGTGTAAAAAGAACGAAGTTATATAAATAAAACGAAGGAAAATCATGTACGTTGGAATATGAGTATTAATATTCGAGAATTAATTCAAGTAGTTCAACCGCCAAGAGATCTTTTCTCATTTTTCATAGTGATGATAACTCGGCAACGTGCGAAATTTAGCAGTATGCCAAATAATTATATCGGGATAGCTTTTATAGAAAACGTTTTGCGCATCAATCGACGAACTTTGCTCTATATTTATTTTTTTTCTGAACGCCTTCCAATATTTCGAAAAAAATTCTCAAGTTTGTAGCTATTTTTTGCTATTCTTGCGTGACGAAACTATTTTCAATATACTTAAAAAAATTGCGTCAACATTGTCGTTTTTCTTATCGCTAAATAGTTTATGCGACATGCGTCACATTGTTCATGTGGATTTGCCAATGATGGAACGGACTCTTTTCAAGCACGTATCCACTCGTGAAATGCAATACGTATTTTGCACACCATACAGCACGTGAACTTTCAGTTATGTACAAAAATATACATCTGAACACTTATCTTAGAAGTCGCATTTAGATGGTCTCGGTTACAAGTAGTTTACTATGTTTACATTCTGCAAATAGCATCTCAAACTCGGCTATACGACTTACGGATTGAGAGTCTTTGATGCATTACTCTTACTCTTATCAATACTTTAATCTTAATTGGATAATGATGTGTCTAAAACGTTTCATTGAAAAAAGAAAAAATCGGATTAAACTTTAATGAGCATGAATTCCATTAATTATTACATTTGCACCTGAGCGGTAATGAGATACATCTTGCACTATGAAAATTCTCTTTCCTCACTTTTTACGAGAAACTTCTCGAGTAGTTAGAAAAAAGTCACATATCATGAATAACCAAATTTATATTATTGTAAATTTGAATTTCTCTGCGAAGGATATTTTTTGCAATTTCTATTAAGTTAGTGCACATATTTCGAAGCTTACATTATATAACTATTGTATGAATATAGAATTTGCATGAAATAATGGCTTTCAAAACTATGTTGTATTGTAATTCCGCTATGGAGCTTAGATTTTATTAAAATCACATGGTATCTAGCATTATTTGAGTTGAACATCGATAGCGTCGGCGGCAGCAGCAGACTTTTCCGCTAGTGTGCGAGATTTTCATTATTTCCGCGTTCTTGGCTCAAGATCGAGGCAATGACCGAGATCAATGTCAAATTTTTTTCTGCTCTCGCACTCGTTCGAACGAGCGTTTAAGCCGCTCCATGCTGCGTTTCACGTTATATAGCATACAACACTTGTCTCTTTCAATTTAAAACTACTGTGCTCTGCGTAATGGATATATTTTCGCGCGAATTTTCCGACATTCTTGGCTCTTTAGCTCATCGATTGCCCATTGAATGTCGCGCGAGGTGACGCGAGCGAGCTTTTTTGCAGAATTTTCAATTCCGAAAGATAAAAAGAAAAAAGCGTCGAGTACCGTATGCGTATCGATTAATAACTACAATATAGGCACAAGTAGCGGCCGCATTATGCATGCTATTTGCTCGTCACTTTACGACGATATATCGTTGGCCTGCGCTTGAGTAACTTCAGCGCGAGGAATCTCGTGGGAAAGAAAAGTGTGAATAATTGGCTTCGCGTATTTCTGTGTGTCGCGATCGAACCTCTGCTTTGCTCACGCACGCGCACGCATTTATGTATCTACCCTATATATATTATATATACCACACACACACATGTACACACAACGAAGTAAATTTTGCGCGACGACGTGACGCATATTTTGCCACTAATCTCTCGCATTAAGTATATGTGGAATGCCGATGTCGTCGCTGAAAGATTCAAGATGAAATAAAAAAGAGCTGCGCCTTAACTTTTTCGCTTCGAACGAACGAATTTTGAGCATTTTTGATCAAGTTTTTTCAAGAGCTCAATATAGTGCTAAATTACGTAGATGAATCGAATCTTAAAAATTATTATGAATCAATAATAAATTAAAATGATCAGAATGTAAAAATGATTCGTAGAGGAAAACTTTAAAATCATAACAGTAGTGCTCTCATTGCACACATTGCACGTCATGTCAGATCCTCAGTAGGTCACTATTAAATGACCCTGCATTGAAAAGTGACCAACGCTTCTCTCCGGCACTGGTTTTTAATATTAAAGGTCTCGTTAAAAATCGCGCCAACTGCGTGGCACGTTATAGCCGCGATTACTTAAATTCATGTCGAGATCAGCGTTCATCAGCTGTAACGCTAGAATAAGAAGACAAATATCTTATTTGTCAAACGAATAAATAATCATTTAATCATTAATTTCTCTTTTGGGACTTGCGCCAATAAATCACCCGATCGAGCAATAAATACTTAGTTATCAACGATTGAGGAGAGTTTATCACCTGATAAATCAATTACAATTGCACTCGAACTGTCAGAGAAGAAAACAAAAAATTACGATTAAAAAATGGACTATCATTGCGTCCAGTGTAAAGAATTTTTCTACATTGCCATCAAACTTGTGTATTTCCTAGAAATCAATATGTTTCTGTAAAATTTAAGTCGATAGCCGTGAAAACCCATCCAATGAAAAGATAGGCATTGATACGTATATCATCTGTACTTGAACAAATTTTAATCAAATTCAATGAACATATTTCTTGCGTTTTTAAAATCAAATCATGAAAAATAATTAAAATTTAGGAAAAATTGCAAATAACAAATGGAATTTATATCTAAATTAATAAAAAATTAATTCGTTTACAGGTGGAACAACAAGACTTGCCAGGGATAGACTGCGCGTATTTGGCGATGGATACCGAGGAAGGCGTCGAAGTCGTGTGGAATGAAGTTCAATTTTCCGAGCGAAAAAATTTCAAAGCTCAAGAGGAAAAGATACAGCTTGTCTTTGAAAACTTGACGCAACTCGAGCACCCTAATATAGTTAAATTCCATCGTTACTGGACGGATACTCACAATGACAAGCCTCGTGTAAGTACCTCTGCAACAACTTTTATTACGACTAATAATGTTCTCGGTTGAAGGAAGTGTTGACAAAAGAGCACGGACGACTTCATTATAATGAACATGAAGTACAAATTATAAGTGTAGTAAAATTGCATACCACAATTGCATACACCTATTGGCGTGGTAGTTCAAATGCAGCAGAAACTATAAGCCGATTGTCAAAAATTCGATTAAATTATATGAATATCTATAATATATGCAAATGATATGCACACAAGATTAGAATTTGCCAAAGCTTGTAATGTTCAAATTCGCCTATTACTGTAACTATTAATATGTCTAGACGCCAGTTCTATAAATACATTATGCGACGAATATTATCGATCTTCTTTAAATCGTCGGACTGACTTTTTGACATTAAAGGCATAATAGAACGGGGGCTTTACGCATAACTTAGTGGTTTGTTCAAATTTTCAGCGAGTACTAATTAATAATCGTAAAATCTTTTATTTTTGTTACAGGTCATTTTTATTACTGAGTACATGTCGTCTGGGTCTTTGAAACAGTTTCTTAAGCGAACCAAAAGAAATGTCAAAAAGCTACCCTTGCAAGCTTGGAAGAGGTGGTGTACGCAAATACTCTCTGCTCTCAGGTACCTATCAAAATATCGTTTTTAAAATCAATTAATTAACGCATAAAAACTTTTTATCGCAATAAAATTTTTGATTAATTTTGTTGATAACGCTATATTAGTTGAAAAAATAAGCTTGTAAATAATTTACCGTATTCAGTCGCGTCATAATGAAATAAAAAAAATCGTATTTATGCATAAATAAAAAAATCATACATGTAAATAAATTATTCATATATATTTCCAGTTACTTGCATTCCTGCTCTCCACCAATAATACATGGTAATCTCACATGTGACACCATTTTTATTCAACACAATGGTCTAGTCAAAATTGGCTCTGGTGAGTTACTTTTAAATCTTTTACTAAACTGATCGAATAAACTCATTCACTCCTATAATTTGCAATATAATGATATTAATTGTACGAATCTCATTGCAGTGGCTCCTGATGCGATTCATCAGCATATCAAGACTCACAGAGAAAACATGAAAAATATGCATTTCATTGCTCCTGAATATGGAGGTTAGTTACTGTTGAGAGATATAACAAAATTTTATTATAAAAATTCGGTGTAAAAAACTTTAATTTTTATTTTTCAGTTTCCATAACTCCATCTACAGATATTTTCTCATTCGGCATGTGCGCATTGGAAATGGCTGCATTGGAGATTCAAGGCAACGGAGATAGTGGAAATGTTGTTACAGAAGAACATATTATGAAAACTATTGATTCGCTGGACGATATTCAACAAAAAAACTTTATTCGCAAATGTATACAAGCGGACCCATTAAATAGGCCGAGTGCCCAGGAGTTACTTTTTCACCCAGTTTTGTTTGAGGTTCATTCCTTGAAACTCCTCGCTGCACATGCCTTAGTCAACTCTGCTAGTGAGTTGATGATTTTGATTATAAACAAAAACTTTATCGCGTTGAAATGTTCAATTGGACAAATGATTTTAAAAAAATAATGTTTTACAGCAAATATATCGGAAACAATAACAGATGAAGTGCTGCAAAGGCTATATGGACCGGATACCGTGGTGGCTGAGATGAGATATCAAAATCGTCCACCCCACCAAATACGCCTGAGTGATTTTCCTGTAGCTGAAAAATTAGAAAAATTTGTCGAAGACGTAAAGTATGTCAAAGTTAATTAGAGTGCTAGTTATTATTTCAATTGTAATAAATGTTGAATTAAATTTTTTAGATATGGGATTTATCCACTGACTGCATTTAAAGCAAAACTTCCACCACCTGTTCGGCCTCGAGCTATTTCTCCTGAAGTAGCTGAATCTGTAAAATCGGTCACTCCAGAACCCATTGACACAGAGACTCGGAGAGTAGTCAATATGATGTGTAATGTAAAGGCGAAAGAAGATTGTACCGAGCTGCAAATGACAATTTTATTAAGAATGGACGACAAAATGAATAGGCAATTAACTTGTCCAGTTTCTGAAAATGATACTCCATTACTTTTAGCTCAAGAACTTGTGAATTTTGGATTCATCAATGAGGTAAGAATTCACAGTAATTCACGATACAAGTGCCCTATGTTACTTGTGGCACTTCTTTTGTAAATTAATATTATTTTTCTAAGATTCTTGTACTATAAACTCAATTTTTTTTTAAAGAAACCCGATATAAATAACGATAAAAAACTTCTCTTGTGTTGTCAGATTGATCGTGATATGTTAGCAAATTTGATTGATGAAGCTTTAGCAAGTTGTTTTAACAAAAGAATGTTAAAACCTGGTATGGTGTCATTGTCTAATCTAGTAAATCCAACAACATTAAGACTACCAGAGCCAGGTCAATCTCAGATTCGAACTTTGGACGCAGAAGCGTTATCGAAACATCTACAACTTCAAGCAACTTTAGCTGCACAAAAAATAACGTGGGCCTTGATACTCCAATGAATAAGCATCAGGAACAATTGCACCAGCAGCATCAAACGGATGAACCACAAACAATGGCTACGAATGAGGTTACTAGTTAACCACCGGCCTCTCTGCTCAACGCATTTCATGGCCATTACTTTTTACATTGCTTATGCTACTATTGTTGTGCTACGCTTCATTCTCCATGTACAGACTGGCTATTTATTTTTATATTTTTGAGTAAGAAATTACATCAGTTTCATGAAGCAAATAGATCTATAACAAAATTTGATTTTTTAATCTAAGAAAATGTTACTGTCACTCACAAATTTATAGATCAGCGATCGGCTGTAATGATGTAAATGGCAATTGCCGGTCAAGGGATTCCCCTTACCGTGAAAAACAGGTATTTTTCGACAACTTATACCAAGATCATGGCTATGATGATGGCTTGCGGCCGATTTCAATTGTATAAATTAAATTTATATTGACACCCCTATATTTTTGTTGAAAATAATTTTCTAATGTCACTTGGAACAAAAGATTTCGCCTTTTTGAGAATGAAAAAATATGGCGAATCTCTTAACATTCATGGGTATCAAAAATTGGGCACAAGTATTATCACTCTATTGGACATAAAGCTTTATCTTAATATTTAATTCAATTCATAGTAATACGGTTTATTATAAATTAAATATTGAAAAATCAGTCAAACTAATTTGATGAATTATTATTAATAGCTTACGTACAATTTTGCATTTTGTGTTGAAAATTTATTAAACTAAAAAATAACTCAAATATTTTCTCATAAAAGAATGAATTTTATATTTCAGGGTACAGTAAACTTTGTCTTTTCGATTTTTCATTGTTACTTGTATCGTACTGTTGTAAGATCATGCTTGAAATTTTTTAATATAAAGTTAGATTAAATCACTTTTACATTTTTATAGAAATTATAGTAATTTTACGCTTATGTTTATACGTGTTTGTAAAAAGAAAAATATGTTTACAATTTTCCGTACCAATTCATGAGGAATGCAGATTTGTCTCGTGAATGTACGGCGTTTTAAAGCCAACCTTGATCATTGAAGATACAATAAATAAAATGTAAAGGAAACAAATGTTATCCAAATTGTAAAAATGAATAATAGTTTTGAATACACATTTCGCACAAAAAATGAGTAACAGTAGTAAATATGTAAGTCAATCCATTTAGGCCAGCAGTAATGATAACTGAACGAAATATAACAATACAGTCCTTACTCACCGTAAGTCTCTAGAGATCTTATTGTTTCATGTTATGGTACACATTAAACAAGAAATACTGTGGTATTGTATATGACACTAATTTGTTGGGTATTACTATTAATATATCAAAGTTATTAACAAGCTTATTATTCATCATATTTCTTTCGGAGCTGAATTGTTATGACAACGGCAATAATTATTTATTCAGAATCTTATAATTAATAATATTCCGTTCAACTGCGTAAAAAAATAATTGAAATTTTATTAAAATGTTTAAAATATAATATATTAACGAAAGCTAGAGAGCTTATTTGATTTTTTTAAATTAAAAGATGCAATAACTACCAGTTGAAGGATTCGAAGGAACTTTCAGTATCAAAATAATTTACAAAAGGAAAATACCAAACTTAACATAATCATGTAACTCCGGAATAGAAATAAGGTTTTACAACCGTAACATATAAAAAGGAAAAGTCATGTTCGAAATATGAGTTTGCTGTAAATAAAAACTATATTTTTAAGAGAAACTGTCAATACAGAAAACTAGTCATAACTATATTCAAATGTTGAATAGACTAACACACCGACTTCCTTACGTCTTTTTTGCATTTAAAATTATGACAAACGCTTGGCCAAGATGGAAAAGAATTTTTTGAGACTAAGATTGAATTTAAAAAAATCGTAAATGAATTATAAAAAATAAACAAGTGTGAATAAATAAACACGAGTTAATGAGAACAAGGTACTGCTCTTATTTTTGTCCATACTTCCGAAAAATAACGAGAATATTGAATCGTTGCATTTTTTATAAAAATTAATTATAGAATAAATAATGCGTGATAAAGAACCGCCCGAGAAAATGGTAGAATGTGAATATACAGAATTGTACACTTCAACTTCAAAATGTTTACAATGTCGAGATGCAAAGTGAATGAAATGTATAGCGATATTTTCTCGACTTATTACTTTTTTGTAATAAAATGCTAAATTGTTGTGATGCAAACTTGAATATAATGATGTAATATAGTTGAAAGAGAGGTAATAGAAAGCCATTATTATATTCGTTCAGAGTTTAGCTCGAATCGTTTTTTTTTATTGTTTGTTTTATGGGAATGACAAATTCCACAAAGTGATAACGTGAATAAAATGATGAGAATTAGAGTCTCTTTTGCAGTCTGTTATTATATTTTGTTCGCTTCTAAATAAGCTTTATTTATGTATAGAAGAGCGTTTTACTCGCAAGATATTACAAAATTCATATAAACTAAATGATGTTCCTCTTGTTTATTTCTTTTATTTTTGTACACACACCATGATAAAATTAAAAGAGGCAGTTAAAGACATCAAAAGTATTTTTTCATAGATTTCACTACTATTGTGAAGTATAATATCATTACTTGAAATGCATTCTGATCGGGACTGATGGATGAACACTGTGTAAATCCAAGTAACATTACAATATATTTTTGTACTTATAGTTACTATATTTTTAAACAACTATTGTTTGAGTAATGATATTGAAAAAACATTTTTTTCTGTAAAAAATAAATAAATAAAAAATCTACCTTAAAATATATAATAGTACTATAACTGTTATTAAAAAAACTTAATGCTCAAGAGTTCTTTGATATCATTTAACAATGTTAAAAATTTTTTTATCAACGGGATCGGTACCAATGTTTTTTACAAATTTGATTTCCTAGCTTGAGTTTTTACGTTTCGATGCAAATTATAAGTAAGCTCAGAATTTCAAAAATTAAACTAAGGTAAAAAGGGTCTGTCAGTTCGAAGAATGACATGACATTTTATACGTTTCATATCTCAGTTAACAAGTATTCATCTGTTAGCAATTTTAGCAGCAATATCTTTATGCACACATAGTCACGAGTGGACATGGTGCATTGTGTTATTCGACCACAAATGCCTAATTTTTTTTAGCCAATAGAGCGACAAGGCGCCACTCGAATTTGTTTATGCATTTTGATATCCTGATTACAAATATATGCAAGGTGGATTTATTGAAAGTAGTCAAAACATTTCTTCTTATTAATAAATGAATTGGGGTCACCAGACTACAGAAAGTGCGACTTATATAGTGAAAAATACTAGGCATGAATGTGAACGTAACAATGCGTTAAAGGGCCTGAATCGATTATGGGACTCGCATGGAGCCAGGTCAAACGTACCATCCAAGGGTGTTGAACCGAAAGTATACACGAGGATTGTTCGAATGCACTCATGGGCTAGTTAGACAAGAGAAATGTTGTGCCCAGACCTAACAGTAAGTAACTAGCCCAGAACAGGCGAACAGAATAGATTTTTGAAAGTGTTCTGTTTGGCGGCAATACACGTTATGACGTACACTATCGCTGAATAAACACACTCTAAGTTGGACTTTCTTTAGTCTAGGGGCCCCGATAAGTTTCATTATCAAAACGATTTTATAAGCACAAATGTTTTCACCACCTTCAATAAATTTACTTTACTTACTAGTAATGAATAGATCGAAATGCGTCCAATAAACTTGGGCGGGGCCTTGCCACACTTCAGTCCAGAAGAGTACCTTTTTTCGGGGGAGGGGGGCAAATCGGTGCCGAAGTGCGATAGGCACGACGCGGTGCAAGAATGTGCAACTTTATATGCCTAAAAAACATGAGCCACAGACGTAAACCGTGAACTTGAGCCACGCACAGTGCTACAAAAGCCGTCCAGCGTAAAACAAGTAGTTTTTGGAAAAACGGGTCCTTAAAATGGCTAGTCTATTCATTTTTTTCGATTTAGAAACCACCGGTTTTCGCAATGATGATGTTATTGTACAGGTACATTGAAACGAAAATCAAAATCAAAATTATCGGATTAGAACATTGGGATTAATTGAACGTGCTTATAGATTTCAGCTCTGTATGCCTGTAAGAATTGGATTTTTAATAATTATATTACTCCTTCAAAACCAGTTTCGCCACAGGCTTCGCGAGTTAATGGATTAGAAGCTTTCGGAAATGATTTATTTCTACACGGGAATAAAGTTGAAACTGTTTCTGCAGCAAGGGCTGTCTCGTCGTTCATAAACTTTCTCGAACAATTCAATGTTCCAGTAATATTGTTGGCTCACAATTGTTTCAGGTAATCCTCTATAAATTCATAATTTTGTATATTCAGTATTCACTTTCATCAACTACTAGTTACTTTTAAAAGACTGTGTAGCATAAGCTCATATATCGATGTCCGAGAGAAACAATATTATTTCGCGAAGGGAAGCAAGTGCATAAGATGCCTAAAAGTGCATAAAATGTCTTAAAGTGCATAAAACTCGACCTTCGGCAAGATGACGGTTCGACGTTCAAATCTTGCTTAATCGGCATATCGCGCCGCTAAGAGTTTTATGTATAGAATTTCACTCCTTTGTTACGTGCAGTAGCGATAAACTTCTCTCGGCCGTCGATGTTTGATATGCTTTGTCACATGTAAGTCGTACATTCTGGTACCATGACTCACTGGCCACTGCGCTCGCGCGCCAATTTCACTCCAGAGTACTAGATAGTGCGATTTAAATCGTGAAAAGGGGCATAAATTTGAAGTTAGCACAGTGCTATTAAATTGCGTATGATTCATAGACGATACGAAGCACTTTTAAGTGCTATTTATTATCTTTGTAATTCATAATACTCTTTTATTAATAGTTTTGATTGCCCGAAGTTACTCAAACTCGTATCAGAGGTTGGCATGCTCGAACCATTCAGGGCAGTTGTACAAGGCTTTGCAGACTCTCTGCCAATGTTCAAGGAAAAATTACCGATAAGGGTCCAGCAGAGACAGAGATTTTCAATCGCAGCTCTGGCTGCAACGTATTTAAAAGATTTGGATTTTAGTTCACTTCATAATGCCGAGGAGGACATAAAAATCTTAAGTGGTCTGATTATCGCAGTTGGTGTGGACAGAGAAATAATGATGAAAAATAGTCGAAGTATTTCGAGTATTTTAGAAGAGATGAAAAAAAAGGAGATTATAAAAGCTAATCGATATTCTTTAAGCGAGTATGAGAGAACAATGTCACATTATATTTTGATGAAAATGGCCAAAAATGGCATTAACAAAAAAATATTGCTCGATACTTTCGATCAAGAAGGCGACAATGGAATAGTAAGGCTTCTTACAGAATACGTAAATGGAAAACCACGAGTCACAAATAATCAAAGACTTTTGGATAGATTTTTAAATCATCATTTTTAAGTAAAAAAATCTCATCATAAAATAGTTATTGATGCAACAAGTGCCCAAAATGCGTTTTTGCGCACAGATTATGCACGAGGGCTGGCGTCAGTCAGTACGAGTGCAAACAAACAAGACACGAGTGACGGCTATGCCGGCACGAGTGGCTTATTTTGCGCACACTGTGCGGAAAAAGCTGGGCACGTGTTGCATACAAAATTTTATGCAATAGAATGCGAAAAGTGCATAAATGACAAGCATGACATTTCACAAAGTACCCGAAATTTTACCGCGCACCAGTGTCCAAAAACGCTTTTTGCGCACTAAAAAATGTGCGAAAAAAGGCATTTTTCGTCATACTATTGCATAAAATATATTATTTTCATTTCAAAAAGATTATTTCAGTTAAAAAAAACATTATTGATTTTTTCAAATAATTATCTTAAATTTAGAATGTAATAAATAAATAATCAATTTTTTTTTCGTAAATAGTTTGTATTTTTATTATTACCATGTAAAAATAATTCTCTAATTTCTTGCTCAAAGACCTACTTGACTTTTAAATTTAGAATTTCTTGCTCTGTTGCAAATTGTTTCTTGGGTCTGGTCACTGATGTAAAGTCAATATATCCTTATATAACTTTCTTCTTTTATAAGCTTTGAGAATATCGAAAAATTCATAGTATTGTAACATCCTACGGCATATAGTCTACACGCTATCAACCCGCTATCTGCATGGGAGCGACCCAAGCGCCTGTACAGCAGTGAACCACCGAAATTTTTGAACATGTAAAATAATTTTTTTTCCTATAATATTCAAAACGTGTCGATAACACAATTTGATCTATACAAGATACAAACTACGTACAAGTAAAACAACGGTTACATATTTTAGCAGTTTTATTGTTTTTCACACCTTTCACTCGGGGCCATGTGTTCAGAATTTTTATCATCTGACGTTATGAAAGCTGTCTTGGAAATACTAGCACTCTTGGACGGGTTTTGAACAAGCTAATATCTCTGTTCAGCCTACGACCGAGTCACTTCCTTATTCTTTATTATACTTCCAGCATACCACGAGCAAATAGATTGCCATACATGTTTAAGTAAACACAATCATTCATTCCACTATAGCCAAGTTATTACCAACTGCTCGTTTCTCTACTCAGAACTCAGGCTTTCTGCATTGAAACCATCCTCGGGAAGTAGAGTCTGTTTCACCCCCAGAATTCAGGCCTGTTGCAGTAAACGCATCCTCGAGATATTCGCTATTCGATATTCGAGTATTCACTAGAACTCAGGTTCCTTATGGTAAGCTATCCGCGAGAGGTAGAGTTAAACTTCCTCCAAAACTTTAGGTCCTCATGGTAAGTTTTTCCATGAGGGGTCCGCTTACACTTCACATAAGAAAATTTCGATTATGAAGGTAAAAATCGAAATTTTACACCCGTTTTCAGAGATTTTAACGGAATATTTTAAACGGTTCTAAAATGTACTTTTCAGTGTAGGCTTTGGTATCCTCTTATTAATCATTCAAATAAGTATTTTTCTGCATATAAAACCACGATTATAATTTACGGTTATTTAAAAAAACAAAATAAAAGATTGCATGTAAAAAATCTCTGTTAAAGTGACGACTTATTGCTTTCGTCACAGTATCAAGTTAGACCAGATTTTCGACAACAAAGCTTTTTTGTTTATCGTATTTGCATATTTTATTGATGAACATGTCTGAACCTCCTGAAATTTGTTCGTGTGAAATATAGCAAAATGTAAAAGCTCAAAATATTAAAAGCTAAATCATTTTTTACAGTGTTCGTGCGAAAAGCAGCATCATAATTACCCTTGTATTTGAGATTTTACATGCAGAGCTTTTTGTAAATAGCTTTGATATTTAAATATTGCTGAGCACACCAACATGTTTTTATTATTCACATTAATTAGATTGAAAATTCATGAAACGAACGTTTGAGTTTACTTTGCGAATAGAATGAGAAACATACAATACACAATGATTATTGATAATTTTCCTTACTTCGAAAAAAGTGATTCAAGTATGTACAAGCTCCTACTAATGCTTTGTACATGGTTTAAGGGGGGGGGGGGTATAGTATTTTTCGAAAAAATTTTTATTTTTTTTTATTGTCTTATTCGATTTTATATATATTCAAGAGTATTCAGATAAAATTTTAAGCCAATCCGAGCAAAATTAACCAAGATATGACCATTTTAATGCACGTCCGATTTTTTGGTATTTTAGCGCCGCTTGAATATTTAACGCTCTTTCATTTCCGTGGAAGCATGAATGGCCCTAACCCTAAACATTTTGATAAAAATGTTTTTCGTATGTATGTAAACAGAGACTTTTATGAGTACACAAGTTGTGTATTTCATTTGTTTACATTTAACCAAGCCAATGTTTGTGTGATCAGTATAAATATCACCTAGTAACAGTTAGCAATAATTCTAAATATTTCCCCGAGCCTTCAAAAACCAGCATTAAATTTTTGTTTTTTGATTGAAAATAATTGAATTTCCTTTAAAAAATTTCTGTTTAGGTTATTTACCTGTAAAATTAATTACCGTGTTAAGCTTCAAGTAATGTGGTACATAAGTTTTTTATCTTTAAAAGAATTTATTTTTTATTCGAGAAAATTAGTAGTTTGGAGTTGCCGTTAAGTATATATTAACTATATATTTTTCCCTCATAATTTTTCTCACTTATTCTTAGAATTGATTTTAAAATATAGGTTTGATTCAGTAGGTGAATTTTTGTACTAAAGTTTTGTTACGTACTGTCCTATTCGAAATTTGAGATGCTCCAAGCCCGCACTCGGCCGCGTGTTGCTGATATGATGATCCCATTAATTCTCAGAAGAAAATAATAAAACGCTTACGTGAGGGAAAGGGCTATAAAACGTTGCGCAAGACATTAGCAATCAAAATTACGTGCCAAGAGTCACGGGTTAGTTTTGTAAATTCGCGTTTCTTTCCGACACTTCGTCAAAATAATTCAAGCTCGATCACGGGAATTAGTGAAAGGGCCGGATATCTTTTGCAAAACCTTCTTGTCTTGTCACATTTCCGCGCGCGCGATCTCTCTAGCGTCTCATCGCTTGTGAATTAGCACCCACTTTCTTCTTGTCGTATTCGAGGCCGCTCTTGTTCTCTCTAAAGTTTATCTTTCTCGATCGCGTGCCGTCGCTGGCTTGCTTTTGCTCTCGCTCTGCTAAAATTTGCCTTTTTAACGGTTGATACCATTCCGTTGTGATTCATATTTAAGATTTAAGATATTGAGAGTAAGCAGTTCATTATACACTCGGCAACAAAATTATCGCAACAAAAAATTTCATCGAAATTTTGTCGATTTTCAAATGCTTCTATCTTGGGCTATATTTATTGTATCGACACGAATTTTTTTTTGATTTCTTGGGAATTTTGTCCTTCTTAAATCCATATATACTATGATTAAATTCGAGCTAATATCGAGTTACCAGTAGTATTTGAGCGTAACACTAAAAATTACTGGAAAAAATGGATTGTTTGAACGTGTACCAGTACCACAGTAATTTTTTTATTGAAATCTAATATACGCCATCACAAAGTAATCTTTTCAACGAGTAATTTAAAAAAAATAGAGCTCTGTACGATTTTTTTAACGCCCTGTAGGTCGTTTAATTAATTAACGTGCGTCTTATCACGATGTCATAATTTAATGATTTTTCAAGTGAGTAGTTCAATGAGTAGTTCCTTAACATGTTTACCTATACACATTTTGTTAAATTTATATTTATTTGTCTGCATGTTTCATTTATTTTAATATTGATTCAAATTTTATATTGATTTCAGATTTTAACATCGGTGTATCCTCTCAATCATATTGGAAATGTAAAATATAAATTCTTATGGACGTATGATTTAATTTAATTTACGCCTGATGCCAGATTTATAGAAATACTGCACACTGGCAAGATATAAAATTATAAAAATACCCAATTAATTTTTAAAAATCAGTAAACACTTTAATTCTATTTGAAGTATCATCTCCTAATATTATACCCTTAAATTATACTACTGAATAACAATGATAAATACAAGGCAGAGGCGTTTCGGTGCGAAATGCGAAAGCAAAGGATACGATATGAGAAAATGCTGCGGAGCAGACTGAAAAAGTGGCATCGCGCACGTCGTATAGCACTTTTGAATATCCTGCATGTCATATTTTCGCAGACGCGGATCTCGTGTAAGTATATTGGTGTCTTACCACGTGAAAATCGGGTGTACCGGGATCATCGTGTGTATACAAACGCGTGTATACATATATCTGAAATGAAGGTGAAGTCAGGACGAGAAACGTGCCGCTGCTTTCAAAGTTTTTCAATTTTCCTCGACACACACCCACACACATACCCCGTGTGTGCGGCTGCAGAAAATATATAAAGCGAATGGCGAGAAAACCTGCTGGAAATTCACGGGCACGCGCGCGCGCGCATTCCAAATCCGACGAGCAAGCGTTGCAGGTGTAGTACCCGCGCCTTACCTTTGTGTTTCGTCCAGCTGTATGCATATGTAGTTAACTTTATCGCTCGCAGCTACAACTCATGACCGTACGTAGGCCAATTCCACAAGTATACTGATTAACTCGGCAAACTTTGCTGGCGATCAAATCTGTCCTTGCTCAATAAACGATTTATCGATTGCTTATTTTTTGCACGTGCTTGGAGATGACTACTATACACAATTATTAATTTCATCTGGCCGCCGTTGGACGTGAATAAAAAAAAAGTAGCATTTGCATAAAATAAACTATGCGCTTTTCAAAAAACTCTACTGTTGAATATACAATATTATCAATAGTTGTATAGCGACAAAGAGGAAGAGAGACTCTGGTTTTTCATTTTTCACTCGCAACTCCCAGGGCATATTTGCAAACTTTGTGCATTTTTGCTTCTTCGCGCCGAATGCGTATACGATATACATGTATGCGCAATGCATATCGTTTAAGTCGCTAGATCTTATCGCTCTCGGTTTTATTTCTTTCTTTGTGTATATTTTTCTCCATACGTTTAATCTTTTCCATCTCCATGAACTGCATGAAAGTCAACAGCGAGTCTTCCTCCGCATGAGTTGTTGCGATGCAGAAAGTAGCTTTTTTGAAAATTCCCTTTCCATTTTAGTGTTCCGCTATCACGATTCTCTTTTTCAGCCATTCTCCCCCGAGTTCAAGTTGAGAGTCTACTCCAATTCTCGTGACTATCTCTTCTCTCCCATATCCGACCTCGAGCGCTTTGTATTTTTTACTTATTTGCTTCGACTTCAAAGCCTTATTATTTTTACTTGTATTTCTTGACTTATGCTACTTATGGCTTACCTCGATTTTGGATTATTTTTAATAATATGTATGTGCTGTGTACGTAAGGTAAAACTGTGTCACACTTAAATACAGAAGACGTTGAGTTAAACGGAATTATATTTAAAGGGTTAAAACTAAGACAGAAATTTACTCGAAACCAAGATTTCTAAAGAATGTCGCGAGGACTGTTGAAAAGGAGAGTATATTAAGCTTTTTATACGGATTGCTATTTTCGCTATAAAAATTGTCCCGCAGAGGCTCACTATGATGGTTTTTTGTTATAAAATAAAGTAATCTTCATCATACTCTATTAAGAAAATTTTTGAAGCTGTAGTAAAAATTGTTATATTCTGTAAGAGAATACCACCATAGTTGGACTCTTTAAAACTTTTCCCAGTAAACATAAAAATTTTTACTATTGACTCTTCCTCTACGTGCAGAAACTTAACGGCTAGTTAATTTTTTCAATCATTCTCTAGAGCATTGACACCATACTGCTCTGTAGTTAGTCTCTAGGGCCAGCCTTTGAGAGCAATAAAAGTGAGAGTAGAATCCGGAACTTGTTGAAAAAACCACTTATTGCTACTGAAAACTTAACAAATTAATCGTGTCAAATCTGTTGAATATGATTTTGATA
Organism: Trichogramma dendrolimi; assembly: GCA_034770305.1. Classification (NCBI taxonomy): domain Eukaryota; kingdom Metazoa; phylum Arthropoda; class Insecta; order Hymenoptera; family Trichogrammatidae; genus Trichogramma; species Trichogramma dendrolimi. The sequence goes on along the minus strand of JAPMIB010000008.1, from coordinate 1,006,751 downwards.
ACGTGCTACACACAATGAAGCCTCAGGCTCTGCAAAGTAAAGAAAAAATTGTTGAGTCAAAGTCACATTGAAATGGCCATAAGCTAGTGCTCGCTCATGAAAGCTCAAGGGTTGCTTATCGACGGGCAGATAGTTTTAGCGGGCGCAAGTTGAGAGTTACGTCGCGTCGGAGGCATCTGGTAAAAAAGTCGCGGCGAAACTCGAGCTCGAGTACGAAAGAGAGAGAGAGAGAGAGAGAGCAGTACAAGATGGACCGGGGGTAGCTCCTCGAGCTCTCCTTGGCGAGCAGATAATCGAGTTTCGCGTAGGAGCACACGTACGCGTCGCATATTACGGCCAGGCCAGAGCCTCGACCCAAAGTTTCCCCGAGCGGATTTCGTACGGCGGCGGCTTCGGCTCCATTTGCCCCGTAATCTGGCCAAGTCTGTGACTTGTGATCGGCACGTGCCACTCGACCGAGGGGCCATCCGACCTGCCATAATGCACACCTCAGCCTACCCACCTGCAGTCTGAGGGCCGACTTTTGCTGCAAGGCCAAGTGCGTCGGCTCCAGAAATAATTAATTTCATTTTTTATGATATTGATCAATTTTATGATTTTAGCAATTTTTCTTTTATGTAACTAAGAATTTCATCCAATACATATATGTAATGACTTCTAAATCGTTAAAAGCTTGAAGAATAGGAATTCTTGCTTCTTTTCAAGGTCCTGAACTAATATTTTTTAATTTTATCCATGCCGAACTATGCATTCCAGAACGCATTATCGTGTATGTTTGAAGGTGTTAATTGATTATTGTTACAGTTTTTTTGTGATCCAAACCAATTAAATTAAAACTTCACCTGTAACGATCAGCTATCGACCATCTATTTTATAAACGCCCTCGCAAGAAATAAGCGTCACAAGTAGCGTACAGGATTGTACATCTCTTATGTTCATATAAGAACAAAGCAGCATGAATGGGCACACGTATTATCGAGCGTGACTCTTTATGAGTATTTGTACGAACAAGCAAGCGCGACACTGTATGAGTGCTCGCGCGCATAAGCGAGCGCTGCTTGGTATAAGTATATGCACAAATATGTTCAATTGGTAATATACGAAATGAAACGAATATGAGCATGTGCAAGAGTCCGCTTAAATGAATGACAGCAAAGGAAAAATATCGAAGGGCATAACCATGCGTCAACCGACATTGAAAATGAACAACAATAGTCTTAGCCAGAACAATGTGCATCATAATTCGTCAAATCCACGAAAATAGCACTTATATTGGTCAATGTCGAAGAGCGACATGCGCTTTCCTCTGCTTTTCTGTCAACAAGGGTGAAAAGATGTTGACGCATAGAAATGCATTCTTCAAGTCAACAAGAGTTGCAAGCATTAATGCATGTAAGAACAGTATACAAGCTGGGCGAAAATCAAGCTCAAGGCAGATCGTATTCTACAGTTGAGTACGGCGGAGCTATGCCAGGAATCATAATACTTACAATTATTGTCAAAGGCGAAGCTCAGTCCGATCGCATTTTATAACGACCGAGTGAAAAGTACAAGTGCTCTCGAGTGCGTTCAAGTGTCGTGGGTAGAAAAACTGGACTGAACATCAGCACTGATAGCTTCAACAGCTACAATATCCTCAGCGGCTTTTGCAGCTCAGCTGGTCGAGTGTTGATAAGTTCACCAACGTATAGCCGTCAACATCGGCAACAGCGAGTGTCGCCCTCAACCCAACGGTAGTGGCCTACACACTTTCAAGCAACTACGTCGCAGAAGATCTTTTAGTATAACGACAATTAGTAAGCTAATACCTTGTTGTAAATTATATATATAACAACGATAATCAATAAATCAGAGAGTGTGCATTAAAGGAATGAATGTTAATTATTTCAATTGTAAACCTCACCCATCACACTACGCTAAAGATATGAGACAACGGTAAGTTGATTTTATTATAGAAGTAATTGGGCTAAGAAAAGGGCTCATTACACACCTTATATATTTAAAATAAAGAAACATTAACTAGATCAAAAGATAAAAACTTTGAAAATGGGCATTTTAACGATTTTTACCTTGTTAAATATGTGCCGTATGGAACAAAGTCAAGAATAATAATATTTTTCGAATTTATCAAAAATCTAAGATTATTTTTTGTTTTCCCGAAGTTTTCCCGACACTTTCAACAAATCCACCTTTGCCAAATATTCATAATCAGGGGGTCAAAATATATTAAAAAAAACTGGGGGCAGCCCCTTTCCTCCACCAGTTACGAAAACCCTCTGGGTCCCGGACTAGAAGTCATGAAAAAGTATGTATAGTATAAATGCATTCTTCGCAGCTTTGAATTCTGATGCAGAGATGAGAAAAACTTTTTATCGCACGTCACATACTTTTGCAACAGCAACATTACCTATAACAAATTTAAATAAACTTATCCAAGAAAGTTCAGGGGCTCATCGGAATTCCTTACAGTATTGATTTTTTTTTCTTGCCTACGTGCTGAATTCGCGATTAATTTTTAGTTGTATTTTTTTCGAACGATGCACACATGCCAACGAGCATGAACAACCATAGGAGGTTTACACAAAAACAATTACAAACAATGTTCACTACATGCATAGAATTTTTAAGCTATGAAGTTTAGGAAAATTAAAAGAAGTCTGTGGGTAAACCCATTTTAATTGTAATTTTTTGTGGTAATAATAGAAATATCAAAGTAAATATTACTTTATTTATGAAATAAAGTCTTATGATTAAAAAAATAATTGATAATTTTTTTTTTTTAAATTTATTTATTGAAAGTTATCAATGAAATTATGTTTTGGTGACACTCTACAGGACCTCATCGAACTCCAAATAAATAATAAACAAGGTACAACAATTCAGTACATTATCAATTTTTTTCACAGACCCACGTGATTGAAATGATAAAGAGTATGCATGTTAAAATTTTTTACCCGTATTTTATAGATGGCTTCGTAAGTAAGGTTGTGACTTTTTTGAATCCACGGTAGGGGCATAAATCTTCGATTCATAGTTTACGTTTTAAACATATTCAGAGCGAAATTTATAGTACTATTCACGCCGCAGCTCATATTCGTGCAGTAATATACTTTATGGCGCTATAAGATAGAAACGAGTTACGAGATTTCTTGAACGATTTTTAAAATCACGGAGTTCGGAGTTTTTAGTTCGCTTCGTATCGAACAGCATTTTCTTTTTTTTTTAGTATTTACGTGGCCGAGGTAATTTTCCATTGCTTGTAATCGAATTATAGCTCAAATGCAGCTTAACGAGGCAGAATGATCAAATTATCGGATTGCTTTTTGGACTCATTGGAAATGTTTTTCCAGCTTTAAAATTGTGCAATGAAAAGGGTGAAACTTTATATTCAATCGGTCAAAAAATATGCTGCGAAAACGACAACATTTCGGATCGCTCAAATGGTTAAATAATATTAAATTTATTAATATAAGAATTAAATTTATCAACTTTCAAAAATGAAATAACTGAATTCAATTATATAAAACTTCACTTTTTTCAAAAATTTTCGAAAAATAATAACAATTGAGTTAAGCAGATATTGCAATCATTTATCTATAGTTAAATTACCTAAAAATTATTAGCATAATTTTCTAGCATAATTAATAATTAATTTCAATTTATGTAAAAATTTCAAATTTAGTAAAGACAGTTCCCATTCTGTAGAACAACAAATAATCTTATAATAGAGGCGCTGTGGTCGTATTTTTGAAGTTTACGTGACTGTTTCTTCTCTCTTGCGTAGTTCACATAATATAAGTCTAACTAATCTGTCTGCAAGAAACCTAAGAAGGACACAGTATTATTTTTACTGCAGTTGTTTTGGCAAAAAATTTTAGATGAACCTAAGCTGGGTATGTAAGATACGACGTTTTTTTTCTTACACGTACACGCGAGTAATACCCTCTTAGATCTCAGTATGTAAACTCACACACGCAGACTTGCTAATATTTGAAGATTGTGCGCAGACTCAGCGGCTCTTGTACAAGTTACTGTTACTGCTTCCGTACTGTCAAGTTTACTGTGGGACGTGTCTAGTCTGCTTAGCTTTTTATTTACAAATGTGGCGGTCATTTCAAAAAAACTTGCATTTATTTCCAACAATAGGTGATAACTCATAATTATAGCATTTATAAACTTTGTTCTTCTCTCACTGCGCTTATAAACTTTTCTAGGTGAAAAGTTTTTAATAATGGTAAATTATAAATTTTAAATTTCCAAATCTCAAAAGAAGGCGGCATGGTTGTCATAAATAATAAGAATAATTGAAAAATTAGATATCATTGTCAAGATATAGAGTGAAAATAGTTTTCATTTTTTTTCAACGTAGATTGTGGATTTTGGACGTAAAAAGTTCTGATCGAGGCTGTAGCTTATGTTCATTGTTCACTTTGCACATTGTCAAGTTTTTCAGCCACTGTGCAAATCATAATCCTTTTATAAATGTGTAGATTTAAATGAAAGTGTAAAAAAGTATATTAGTTGATATTAAATGATCTATTTTGTTACATCAATTTTTTGTAATAACATTAATCTCGAGTATAAGTTTAAAAAATACCTTTAATAACAACGAAAAAAAACAATATTATTGGAATTGAAAAACCGATTGGAAACTCATTTAAAATTCAAACCAATGGCAACTTTACGTCCGGTTTCGAGGAAATTTATTGGAAATGATACAATTTAAATGGTTTTTTGGCTCGTTACGCAGGGGGATTGCATCCGTAATGAATGAAATAATCTTCAGCATTGCTATGAGAAGTGATGTGCGGTACACTTCAGTTACACCAACAAAAACTTGTAATTAAGCACAATAAATACCACCAAGTACAGTTCATGTTTCATCTAGCTATGCAAGCGCGGGGGAATATTCCGTAATCACTCGTTAGCCCCTGTATGGCTCTGCAGCTGAAGTTGCAGCTGTATAATCACACGAGTTGCTATTAACTCTTGTAGTTCGCGAATACATTGCCGTAGAAATGCTATCAAGAAGTTACCTGTGAAAATTTTAGCTGATGCGTTCATATTGTCTTTTTTAATCTGCTCGATCCAATTGTTTCTAATTGACTTAATAATTATAGTATTTATGTAATTGTTATTTTTTTCCAATTATTTCCACTATTGAAATAATTTAAAGATTCTTATAGCTACATTTAATTTTTTTGTAATCCAACAACTTACGTCAATCCCAAGCGCCAATTTGTAATTTTAAGCGAACAATTGTGTAACAGACAATGAACACAAATTGCCTTTAAAATAATTACCGATAATTGAATTAAGCTACTTAGTCTTGAATGTAAAGCTGGTAAAAGACACCATAGGTTCTGTAATTTTAATATTCAAATTGATGAAAGTAATAAGTAAAATATGGTGGTTAAAAATATAAATAAGAACCTTTATATATCTCAACGATAATTCAAAAGGTTAGAACATAAAAAATAATTTTCAAGTCAATCGAGGAATTGGATTTTCTTGAGTGAATAAAATGTATTCATCCCGTTCGATACAGTGCCGAGTTCATAAAGTTTTAGATAGTAAGTATAGGGCACACTAAAAAATGTAAAAAGAAGCGGTATATTGAGAGAACGCACTTGAATTTCAATGACTTTGCCTGCAATCGCAATGCTATTCAATATCGATCGATTGCGTACGTACGGAGGCTGCCCTGTGTTGCCTATATAAATTAGGTTTAATCTTTTGCCAGGCCGCTGCTGGTAGTTTGTCAGCTCTTTTAAAGTTGCATGCCGCGCGCCGCGTTCCCGGCGTACACGTACCATACGTTTTGACTCGTGACAAACCCTTTTTCTCTGATGGTTTTGTTTGGCTATTTCAATTTTTCTTCGGCCACTCGACTTCTTCCCCCTTATTTTGCCTTTTGCCGCCAGCAATTTTTTTTTATTTTCAATGAAACGTTACATGTGTGAATATATCGTTCTCAAGCCCATAAATACGATATACGGCATTTAAACAACACCCCACGCAACAATCAAATGAAGTACCGATGGATATTTTATTCGAGCTTGGACAAATTTTTTTCCTTTTTTCTGATTTTGCCCGACCGATGCAATTTCAGCTGGTGCTTTGTAGTATTAACTCCGTTATACGTAGTAAAATGGATATTTCTCATTTGGATTATTGGATTTCATCTTCCGATACTCTATGATAGCTATACGGATTATTCATTCCACAATTATAAATTCAGAACATTGCCAAAAAGTGCAGCATTTCATTTTTCAACCTAATTATCAGTTTCATCCAAGCTTCTGGATTTAAAATAAATGTTGACTTTAAACAACATAACCAGGAATAAATTACTTTTTGTTTGAAACGAAGCGACGCACAGTTTCAGGATTTTAAATTTTAAATGAAAAAAGTACTTATCATTTCTTATTCTATTTTAATATGAGTTTCGTTGTCTTCTCTAAAAGTAGAAGTTTTTAACATATGATGTATGAAAAAATATAATAAAGAACCCATCTATAACAGGTTGAAATAAAAAATTCATTTATAATTTAATCAAAAATGGATAAACGTGTTATCAATAACACCACATAAATACTTTTTTTTTAAACAATTATCGCAACTCATCTCAATTCAATCGCGATTCATGTGTTTATCTTCACAGCATTTAAAAAATAGGTCATCATTGAAAATGAAACTTGAAAATGAGTATTATGTTTATAACGTATTGTAATATGCATTGTATTTCTTTGAAGATGAACCATACTTACTTAAGCTTGGAATGGCTTGAGAACGAATATTATTTACTTGACCAAACTTGGTATCAAGTTCATGAAGAGATATCATCCGATTGAGTTCGTAGAGAGACTAGACCATATCAGTACACGTGTTTCTCATGCATAATTGTATTCACAGGAAGTTTAGCGATAGTCATCTTTGTTTGTAGTTTGGTAGTATTTTCAAATAATTTTCATTTATAATGCAAAGGCTTTTGAACAGTCTAGAGGATATATTTCAGGAAACTATTGAAAATAAATTGAAGAAATAACAAAATGAGAATGACTATAATACGGTACTTGAGGCTTTTTATTAATAGTCTGAATAATGGCTGACGTAATACGAGAAGTAGTGATGAGGGTATAATTTAAAAATCTATGAGTTATCCATAAAAATTAGCGGACTGCTCTGTTAGACGTAACGGATTATAAACTTTGCACATAGCTTGCGCGGGGCAAGTTTACATTTAAATGTGCCAAATGCCATGAAGTATAAGACACATGGTATAAAAATAATAAAGTGCCTTGTTTATGGAGAGTTACACGACCCCCACGAGAGATTTATTCCCACTCGTCTCGTTTTATTATAAAGGCCCCTTGTAGCTGTGGAATCGTCCTTTGGTACCGTATGCATTGCCTTGTTTCAGCTTTAAGGACATTTTAGTGAACGCAAAAATCATATTTTCAAGTATAATGAGAGACACGCGTACAAAGTGCACGACCACTGTAAAAGAGTATGTGGAAATGTCAAAGTGACGCCAAGAATTCGGGCGCACTCGATATTTACTCTTCTTAATCAATAGAAGAAAACTGAGTTACAGAAAAAGTAGTTATTTTTTGCAAGAAAAAGCACATCCTCGCTTAGTTTTTACTGAAAATAAACTAGTTATGAAGAAAGCCAAGCACGAATACGAGGATTGCAGCCGATATCGAAACAGCATGTAGGTCAAAGTAACTCATGAAAATGGCACCTCGAAGTTGGCAGCATCGAGTCGTTACGTACAAATAGCCTCTCGGTGGTCGAGAAGAAGCCGCTAACTCTCCTTTTTTTTTCTTCTCGCTGTTGGGCTCGGGGTTCGGGCATATAATGAAAGAGCTAGGTATAGCTGGAAAAAAGTTGAAAGTACGCGGATGCGTGTACGCGCCCAGCTATATACAGTGGCTGCGGGCGAAATTACGCCCTTGGCAGCTCCGAACCGTCCGCGACCATATTCCCTTTTGCTTGTACCTTTACTAGTTCGCTCCGCAGCCCGGCAAGATTACGCCGTTTTTCTCACTTGTGAAATAGTCGCGATCCAGAGCTTACTCTCTTCTCTCTCTTCTTCACCGATGTCTCCTCTAGCTGCAGCTCTTCTTTTTCCGACCCGACACCGGCCAGCTCGTTTTTCCCCGCCGGCATCCGTGCTACTTGCTATAAGGACACGAGCAAAGTCTCTCTGTATTAACATGTAGTCGAGACAGTATAAATTGTAAGCAAAACTATTTTGCCTTTAACAATCATAAATGTATTATAAAATCTGAAATTCTTTAACATAACATAATAAAATTTTTATACTTTTGAAAACAAGAAATGAAAATGTAATTTGTCTATTAAGAGAATCTGTTTTATCTATATTTCTGAATTTCATCACTTCATCACTTCTTCACGTGTATTTTGTACATGGCGGCTTTAGTAGCGGTATTCGTATAGCTGGAAGCTTATACGAGCGCGTATTACATATGGCCGGTTCTCTGTTAAATCGAATGGCAAAAAAATGTCTGATGGCATGACACATTTATTGAATTATGCCCTGACAGAAATGTTCAACATTAACATAGGCCTAATAACTAAAATCTATCATTTAAACGTTTTAAATTATCTTACATAAGCTTATTTTTGACGATTTCTTTGTTACCAGCACGTAAAATATTAAGTGAATTTCAAATGACCTAAAAATGACAATTTAATTATTTTAAAAAATGTAGCCAACTAGTCAATCGCATTAAATACAACCATACCATTTCCTCCACTAGATGGCGAGTAATTTATGTGTAAATCTGCAATTTAGACAATATGAGCTGCGGTGTCCGAGCGGTTAAGGAGATGGACTTGAAATCCATTGGGTTCTACCCGCACAGGTTCGAATCCTGTCCGCAGCGAATTTTTTAAAATGCTCTGGCAATATATTACATAATTAAATGTTGATAAAAACTTTACAAAAATGAAACTGCTAATGGCAAAGCACAAAATTATGTAACGCAAGGCACGGTTTTGATACCAGTTTATCATCCAGATTCACTTATGTGTACAAGTTATTAAATTCAAATCAAAAAATTTGATTTTCGCGTTTTACACTTCAAATATAGAAAATTAGAAATCGAGATTTAAGAAGCATTTGAATGGTTATTTTATTATTGTTACAAAATGGTTAATAAATCATTTATTAATGGTTACTAAAAGACTCATTACAAATATTTATGAAGTATCAATTGACATTCTGAGAAAGTCTGAGAATTTTTCGGTTATTCTTATATTTTTTTCTATAATAGCAAGCTCATTAAGTGCTCAGACCCGTTCGGAGTATTTTTTTTCTGAGAGTTCGGATAATTTTCAGCATAAAAGCTCTTCAACGCTTTTTCCGAAAGTTTCTATACACTGAGGGGATATTTTTAAAATATTCGCATTAAAAATGAAATTCTGAAAAACGCTAGTTTTGGGTCTGTGGTAAAAGGTGATAATCAGTACCGAAAATTCGAATAAAAGTTGGGACGCTTATGACATCAAAAACAACAAGTTATTTATTTAAGCCCAAAAAATTTGTTGGACCATTCGATTTTTCGAAGAATCATCCGTATATATACTTGCAGAAGGGTGGTATGGCAAAAGGTTACGCAAGAGCAAAGCATTATATGTGTACGTTGGTATATATATGTATTATATGCATGAAACATGAAGCAGTGCGCGAAGAAAAGAGTCGACAAACGGATCCGCAATAAAGCGAGAAAAATGTTGCGGAGCAAAGAGCACCTAAAGAAGCTAAAGAAGCCGACGGACTGATGACAAGGCTAAATGGGAGCCACCGGTTATATGTATATACGATTACACAAGCCAAAGTTGCAATGAATAAATCCTAGCGCCAGGGCGCACGACGACTTAGGCGCTCACGGCTCAAACGACCTATGACAAAGCAGTCAAGCTTTATGTAGCTTAAAAAAAAAGAGTCGAGCTATATAATTACTGTGTACGCGTAAAAAAGATTTTCACGCTGTAAATGAAGCAGGCTCGGCCATTGCCTCCCCCCGGCTTTGACGCGAGCTTTCAGCTATATGTACCGCCGTAGCACGAGCTGTTTAATATACTTATTCAGCAAATACGAATTCAAATTATGACCCTTTTACTTTTCCTAAAAGTAGCTGCGCCTCTAAAAAAAATAATATTAATGCCGCCGTGCTCTTTTGCTCTGGTGGCACAGTATGATAATAAACCGTGCGATTCATAAGGCTGACATAAAGACTGCTGCGACAGATAAGGACCTTCGTCAATAAAACATTCGATTTTCCCCCCGGTTTTAATCATGAGTATTCATTTTATACAAAAACAAAGGAAAGCTCCATCTGCATAAAAGCACATTGTCTCAGCCGAGAAGAATTTGAATTTTATTTTTCACGTCATTGATTGAACTCTCATCTTTGCGTTCCTTTATTCAATTTGTACTGAACTTATGATTTATGCAACATATTTCCCAATAGAATTGTAGATGGCTTAAGAAAAGTGAATACACGAAGGACTTAAAAGACGTCTGTACAAAAAACCAATGATGTTTTTACAAGTTATGAAACCTTCATGGCCAATATTCATTTATAAATAAAAATGATCTGCGCTTGACACAAAGGAAAGAGTTTGTGTAATTTTAAAGGTTTCAAAGTGATACCAAAGTCAGGGCAAAGTGAACAATGTCTAAGCTTTTGGTTCATTTTTATTTTATTTTTAACGTAGGGAATTGAAATTATGTAAATGATTCACTTTTGACGAACAGAGTACCGAGATTTTCAAGCTCAAAAGTCGTGGTCACTATCACTAAAACGTTTTGCTATATTTTTATTATACGAATTATACATTTTTAGCTTTGAGAGTGTATTATTCGATTTATTCAAAGACATAATCCTCAAAGTGTGTTAGGAATCATGTTTTTCCGTTTGTAGGGAAACGCTATCGGTTGCTCGTAAGGAAATTTTTTTTAATACCTTTGCACATATCCTTCACTCAAAATCTTTGACTCTGCCGATAAAAAGCGACTCACTCAAAGTCCTTCTCAGTTTCCATTACAATAGCCAAAGCGAAAAATCTTATTTCATATTTTAAATCTTGTAAATTCACTATTTTAGTATAATGTAATTTAATTGTGATCAGATCAATGCAAAAGATTGTTGCAACCCTCAAATAAAAAATGTATCAAATCAGTAAAGTAATCGAAAGCAGTGCTTATAATTTCCTACAAACTATTATTGCTTTTTTCATAGAATTTAAAGATGCTCAAAATATCTGACTTGTATTCTTTCAGTTATTCAAATTCCATTGACAGTTATGTAACGACTCGATTCTAAAAGTACAAGTAAATTATTACCAAAGCCATAGAAGTTCAGGCCTAAATTACTGTTCTGGTAAGTTTTAATTTAAACATTTTCGTTCGCAGTATCAGTTGGAACGATTACTAAGCCTAGTAAATGAGGTGCCCTGGATCAATTGGGTGACGGCTTAGATCGAAAAATTAAAATCCCTCCGTTTTTCCATTTTATCAAATTGTAAAATTATACGCTTCTGTGAACAATTTTTATTGGAGTTTGATAACAGCTACATCCACATTGGTTTGGTATACGAAAAATACAGTCGTGCGCGAATGTGCAGATCAATGATGAATAATTGTTACGGATCGATATAGCTTACTCGAGTGATGTACCTTCCATTTCTGCACTCTGCATACGGGCATTGTGCGAACTTCATTTTTCCTCTTGGTTTGGTTATACATTCGTTCACCCATTATTTGGTTCACTATCGAATCAAAAGTGGATTTATGGAGGCTTGTTCCTGTGGGGTCTATCTCGCGCGTTATTTACACTTCTGCCACCCTTTGCTTGTTAATGCACATTATAGATGGCATAAGTGAAAATTTCATTACAAACTTTTGCGAGATAAGTGATGAATTTTTCATAAATAAGTTACGCTGATTGGGATACTTTACATGCTCCTTTATCAAGGCTTAATAATCGTTCGACCAAAGAAATGAGTTACGAGATGAAATTAATATATTAAACATAATTTTAATACATTAATTATCAGCGATGTCATTACAAAACGATATTAGAAGTTCATTTATCTTATTTAAATAATGAAATACTTTATCAGCTTTACGAGTTCTAACTTTAAGGTATGTTTAAACACATATTAGGAAATCAAGTAAATGTATGTTGTGAGCAGTTTCTCATTAGAATTGGTAATTCTTGTATATTTACTCAACTACATTTTGTTCCCGAAATAGGACAGCTTCAAAACTTGTTGTAGCACAATAATTGTCATTATGAATTAATACGTCATGTTACTAAATTGCAAATCTCAGCACTGAATTTATTAGGCTGAGCACGTGTCCTGGCTGTTTTTCGGTATTTTTGAGCATTCCGCTGTAATACGATAACGATTAATAACAAATAATTCCAATGTTAGTGAGCAGTATAATTTAGGGTTACTGATTAATTTTCAAAAAGAGATTTTTACTTTGAATATATTTTTGATATATTTTCCGCGTGAAAATAAAAATACTTTTATTTCTACTCGTTATATCTGTTAAAAAAATTGGAAAAATATTAAATAGGCTTTTGATGCACTTAGCACTCAGATTGCACTTTCGATGTTCTTCACGAGGGCGATACATTTTTTTCGTCAGCTATTCAAGAGATTTTAAAGGATTATGAAATATTTGCTGATACATTTTAATTTATTCTTGTTTATATGGCCAGTTCTCTTTTGATACCTAAAATGGACTTGAAACAGAAATGTACTTTTTTATCTTATTCTCGATAATTATTTTAAAGTTATAATATACTTTTAATCGGAGCCCCGTTTCAAATCAATTTTTTTTAAAAGAATTTATTTAAAAAGTATGGAAATGTATTATAGGTTTTTCGAATAGGAATGCATTACAAATAATTGACAAACTCCGAATGATAGAGGACGTGAGTATCAATTTAAAGAGCCTTTCAGCATATATACATACGTAGTTACAATGGAGAATGAATCACGAACCGTAAGCGTTATAGTGTCAGCAATAATGTCAGGTGAAAAAAGGTATCGAGCGTAAATCGTTTTTCCTACTTTGCGCATTTTACATTATTCATGTTCGAAATAGTAGCGAAATAAGTATGAAATACTTTTATTGATTTGACAGTATCGTTGAGTCACTTAGCATTGATTTTATTTTGTTCGACTTGGTCGAAAGTTGCACATTTTACAATACATTTGCTGAGAATAGTCAAGAACCGAGCAAAAATGTAAACCTGAAGCTAAAGTTTCGTAAATGAAATTAATTTATTTTTCTCAAAGATTAATTTTTACGAAGAAAAAATACATCAAGACTCTGCTATTAATTAAGCAGTGGGTGGACTGAGTACGAATTAATATAATTTAAAGCGACGAAAAAGATAATAATTCAAAAACTCATATGGTTGTAAGCAATTTCAACATTTTTAATACCAAAGCGTATCTTGTATAAGGGAAGATAAATGCATAAAAAGTCGCCAACTTCGGGGTTACAACCATACAAAACTTATTCCGAGATTTTACAATCAGTAACTTTTTTTTCCTTTTTTCATGGCGAGCACGAATGTTCGTCCTGATAGCCGGAGTTATGAAAGCTAGTGCGCACGAGCCGACGATTGCTGTTATTTCGTGCTATGCGTGATAGCTTCTGCGGAAGCAACAATTATCCAGCTAGCCTTTTAGGTCTCTGCGTCAGAGTAGATTTGTTCTGGCCTGATGCGCCTCGCTTCGGGTGGCAAAACTAACCCGTTTACACGCGTTACACAGGCCCTAGAATGACCTACCAATACACGTAGAGAATTCAATTTAATCAGTCACACGCGCATTCGAATATTTCAAAATCGATTGCAAAGTGCGTTACAATTTCATCTTTTCATTTTTTTTTACTTTCCATACACCACGATTCTTTTATTTTGAATTTTATTTATTTCATTGTTTGATCGTATTGGAAAATAAAATGTACGTTGGATTTTTCCTTCATATTTACCTGCAAGTCTCATTAAAATTCGTACGTGCACGAGCAAAAAGAATTATTTAAAAACATTAATCAAAGTAAGTTGCATTGGCACGATTTTATATACCTGCGTTGCTTTCATACTTACCACTTATTTTTTTACTCATGTTGCAATAACTTCGATAAGTATAGCCTTTGAAGAAAAAAATGTTTGTTCAAAGCTTATCAAATTCAAGCAAACAGTTCGCGTTCTCATTTTGATTTCTTATTCGTTTCGCGACGTGATTTGGTACGTCTATAAATTATGTTTCTCGTTGTAGTTTATCTAACTCGTTTATTTTTTTCTTTGCGTGACTACTCTATATTTACGAGATTTTTATCTTCGTCACAAGGGTTTCCCAGATCAAGTAGTAATAAAAAAGAAACACAAGAAAAAGAAAAGGCAAGTAAGGACGAGTAGTAGAAGCTCGTCAAACATTGCATCGTTAAGGATCGAGAAGGAGCATCGAGAAAGAAAAGAAGAAGAGTCGCTGGTATGGGAAGCAAAAGTAGCAGCTCTGTTGCTTCCCTTTTTCTGTTTTCTGCCCGTGTATTAGTAGTAGTAGTATAGTAGTGCGAGGGAAATGAAAAGTTTGGCCGCAGTTGAGAAATGAAGACCCATGGTCAAGAGCGAAGATGCGAGCGAGCAAGACTAGCAAAGGCAAACTTTACCATCTCGCAGCTTCGGCTCGTCGATGTATATAATATATACAAGCCAACTCTCATTATGTATTACGCGCCTCGCCTCGGCTGGATTATGAGCGATGCCTCTCCGGCCCTTTACACCCCGGCCTCAGCCTCTGTTGCAGCTATACTTTCTAAAGCTCTGTATGCGCCTTGCACTGAATTACGCTTCGTAGTAGTCTACGTACCAGCTACCCTGATTTATCGACGAAATTTAGGTCAATTTCATAAGCTCACTACATATTCTTTCTAGTAAATCAGTGTCTGTAGATTAGTTGTTCGCCATCGTTTTGAGACAATAATATTTACAAAATGAAACAGCATTATATATAAGAAAATTTTTTTTAAAATTTTCAATTAAAATGTCAAGACTTAACTGAAACGCAGCAGCAATTATATTTCGAAATTGCTTACTTGTAAACTTGGTAAATGTTGTCTAAAATTCATTTACTTTAAATCTAGCCCATAAAGACAAAATTTTGTAGACTGGAGACTGTTGAGTAAAAATGAAATGTATAAAAATGGCTATATATTCTTACTTTGTATTGATACCATTATTTATATTAATTCATGATATTAATTCATGCTGACAAGTATATTTTTCTGGACTGGATTATGCGAATAACGAAAAAAGCATAGTTGACTTGTTTTTACTTTCAATCAATTGTTTTAATCGATATTATTTATTTTTAGGATTATTTTATGATAGATTCCCTTGCTAATTTTGAATTTGAGACAAGTTAATCCAGCATGACGTAAAATGTATTTTAGATACAAGGAACGTATAGTTTAGGGTCATATCTACAATGTGTTCTATGAGCTTAAAATATCTAAATAGACGCGAGATTAATTCAAGTTTGGTACAAAGCACTTTAAAAGTTACTTCAAAGGGGGATTTCATAAAATAGGTAGTCTTGTAAACCGTCATGTTACTGGTAGCTGCCACGTGGCATTCGAAATTTCGGAAAAAGGGTAAAGCACTTATGAGAAAAGACTTTTCATTCACTCGAGCTCTCATTGAATAAACTACGCGCTCGGGGCTCTTGTAAATAATGAAATCGATTTCGCTCGCGATGTATAAGCAATTTAGCCGAAATTTAATCATCAAAGTAATAGTTTTCAGAAAATATGTGGGCCAACACGGCTAGACGCTTGAGCCAGTGCACTCGAGGAAAACAAGACAAATATTTTGATATGATCGAGAGATACACAAAACTCAGCCGCGAACACTTGACACCCGAGCTGCAATTACATTTGCTAACGCCCGACTGTCCGCTTTATACCGCACGAGCGGACCAAGTCGAGAGTCACTTTGCCGAACCATTTTGGGCTATATACTGGCCGGGTGGTCAGGCCATGGCTCGTTACCTCCTCGACGAAGGGACACAATTATTTGCCAAGATCAGGGCTAAGAACGCTGCGGCCAACTCCGGCGCGCTCAAAGTTTTGGACGTCGGCTCGGGCTGCGGAGCGGCTGCCATCGCAGCAAAATTCGCAGGCGCTAACGACGTTATTGCCAATGACATCGACCAAGGTACATTCGTTATTAGTTGTTCTATAATATTTCATATTTTTTTAATAAAATGATCATCAATTCGAATCTATAATATGTCTGGCTTATAGAATGTCAACAGCAATTTTCTTTCAAATCATAATCGATATTAATGAAAGAATTGACGTTCATTAGCGTTGACCTTTTGATTGCTGCTATTCCATTCTTTTCTTTCATTATCGGTGTAGCTGGAATGATAATAACGCTAATAGAAAAATTATCCTGAAAGATGAAATAATTCTGCTTGGCGAAGCGAATTGAATAAAGATTTGGATTGAAGAAGTTTTAATCGATTAATAATTAAATTCGATGCACTTTTTCATGAGCATTCTACACGGAGGATTGTGATTCCATTTCCAATGCTATGGAAGACGAGATTCATAATCTTTTGATGGAGATTCATTTTATGCTTTTCAATTTCATGTAAACTTTTAAGCTATATTGTGTACATTTTTTGCTTTCTGTTTTCATGGCATTAAGTGATTGGCTCAAGAATTTTTTTCCCTGTTAAATTTATGTTTATAAATAAAATTAATTGTAATAATGATGTATAACGATGGATCATCTTGCCTTTGTAGTGGCCTGTGCTGCAGCGCTACTGAATGCGAGAGTCAATGGAGTGGAAATTAAAACTTGTCCAACAGATTTATTTAGCCAAGGAAGAGCATTGGCGGAACGCTTTGATGTATTGCTCATCGGTGACTTATTGTACGACGAGGCAATTGCAGATCTTCTTCTGCCATGGCTCGAGGCAAACCAAAGGAAGCACGGCTCGGAGATTTACATCGCTGATCCGGGACGCCACGGCATGAAAGAAAAATTACGCCGACGATTACAACTGTGTCGCAAGTATCCTTTGCCTGAAAATGTTCGTCGAGAAAATCATGGTTTTACCGAAGCAGCTGTTTGGAAATTTAACCAGGCGCCGAAAGGGATTTGAAACGTCTGAACATGAATCAATTTATTTTACAAGCTTATTTAAACAGAAATCATGCGTGTGGGAAGCATTTACTTATCATGTAAATTGTAATAAAATACATTTTTATCGAAATTCTCAAGTCTTATAAATTCAATACATCTTTGATTTTCATCCGATTAATGTTACATATTTTTTATAGATTTTTAGATTATTTTGTACTGTACACTTTTATATACCTCAATAGTTGTTAATAAAAACGATTTTATATATCACAACATTGAGTTGAGAAGAAAACGTGTCTTGTCACTGACCTGTTTGGTGAGCTGGGCTTCAAGACTGACGTTGTTGCGCTCGACGAAATCGACGCCTCTGGGGTGGCTGACATTCGTTAATTTGATGCGACACTCGAATCTCGTGCGATCTGGAACACAATGGGAGTCACAACAAATAGACAACATGCGTAGGTGGAGGTCGATTGGGGGGACAGCTCGTGAAAAAGTGCGGACAACTGTATATGCGGCGGTGCAGCGGAGGCCAGCGGAGCTGGGACCGATTCGAGAAAACAAAAGCCCCGAAGCTGCACTTGGTTTTTGATGGCCGAGCCTCGACTGCAAATCACCCTGACTATGCCGAGTGCATCTCGACTTTTTTGCCTTATGTATACCAACTCCACTGCCACAGCTGCCGCCGCCGCCGACGCCGCCGACGCTACCAGTGCAAATTCAGACGCATCGCTGGACGATCGACTCGATCAATATTTAAGCTCACCTGTGTCGACGTGGCTCGGCTCTTTGCACTGGCACGGCTGTTGCTGAGCAGGAACTTCTGAGATTAACCTTTGATGTCTTTGGTTTGTGGTTTCCAATTTTTTCCCAAGTAAAAGTTATGACTTCAGAAACATCGGTTGAAAAGTAATTATAGAAATGAATATAATCGATATTGCCCTTTAAAAAAATAAAATAAGAGTTGAATTATAGTTCTCAGGTGAAATTCCTTTACCAAAGATCTAGTTTAATGAGTTGAATAGTATTTAAAACAATCTTGAAGCAAATCTACTTGCACGTCGTATTGAAGTACCTTTTTATCATAATTCAGAGTAATATTTGTAAGATTTATCAATCTATTTTTTATCTCGTAAAAAGTTATTTTGATTGATTAATTTTAGTCGAATTGAATTACGGTTAGATTGTTTGTTTTACCTATTTATTCATCATTTTTAAAGATTATGATTATTTTAAGGTTTCTATGACAATTTTTATCAATGATCTCATTTAACGTCTTTCCGATATTTTTAGAGTTAATTTTTACTCTAAAACAATGATGCAATATACTTTAAGGCTTATTATGGAAAATTTAATACTATCTAAGGCAAGAAACTAAGCTCCCGAGTAAGTATACATAGTAATCACTGCTTTGTGTACATTTTATAATGCTGAGTTATACGTATTGTATTGAAGTGAAACTTAAAATGAAAATTAACATGACCTTACACTAGTAAAGGCACGATGCTATTCTAGGACTCCTAGGGTTTTAAATCTGTAAGGCTTTCGTTTGGAAATTCGTGAGAACTCATTACAAAAGTGAAGCATCACTTTTTCTAACTAATTTTTTTCAATCATTATGGTAAGAGAAATAATAAATAAACGTATTATTATTTTTATATATAAAATATATATTTTTTAAATTCTTAAATTAATGATATTTTTGTACAACTCTTTTGTATAAACTAAGAAAATTGATATTGCTTGAATATATTGTTAAAAACAGCTGTATGTCATCGAGTATACTTTCTCCAGTTTAGTTAAAAGTATGCAATAAAAAGCATACTACATAATCCTCAATACTAACAAAATCAATTTTTTAAACATGCTCTAAAATATTACAACAACATACAAAATCAGAAACATTTAAATACAACAATATAAGTAAACTGTATTATGTCGGAAAACTTTTCCTTATAAAGATTCGTAAAATTTTTACACAGTATGTTTAATTTTATGCAAATTTTACAGTTATATACAAAACAGTTTTTGAATTCCTAGCTGTAATATTTACATTCAATAACGCACCAGCGTGTGCATACTCAAAAATTGCATTCGTAACAATTACACACGCTTGGATCAGATACAATAACAAAATGTAGTAACTTTTCGTTGTTTTAAAATATTTTACTTTAAAATTTTTGATTCACAACTCGCATCAATATATCACATCCCCATTTCATTTAACTTTTCTTTTTATGAATGCTAATTTTTTTCCAGTAACTTTTTCAATGAGATTTTTAACAAAAAATGTTCTCACGTAATAAATAACTTAGTTTAGTTCCATTCAAACACGTTTCGCTTATACTTTGATTGATCGATAAATCTGATTAATTTTTAGTAAAATGAATAATAATTGAAATCGTAAGAACTCGCGTACTTAACATCGAAATTTAATAAATAATATGAATGGTATAATATTTAATAGGTATTTAATACATGTTTCATTCACAGCCTAATTATATGTAATAATAGTATACAGTTTTTCTTATTAGTTAATGACTATTACCATTAGGCTGATGAATATGGTGAAGGTCACTGCTGCCGACGACAACACATTCTTCGATAACGATTTCGGGCTTAACGAGCACCACCTTGGCCTCGCCATCGGGCTGCTTTCGCTCATTCATATTGGCGATATCGGGCATCTTTTCGGGAACCTCGCTAGACTCATCGGTCGTGCCAGGCACTTGTTGAATGTATAATGATTCATCGGGTGCCGGCACAATGAAGAGCGGCTGCTTCTTACTTAGCAGCTCGGCAACTTCGGGTCCGTTGATGGCTAGAGTCACGTCGGGCATGGCTAAACACGTTTCTATGTGCATTTGCTGTTGCATTTGTTGGTGTTGGCTTGTTTGACTGGGCAGATGGTGGTGTTTCATTATCGACTGAAGACCTTGAGAGCTTAACTTAGACGGCGCTTGGCGAGGCTGATGCTGGTGCAATTGATGCAATTCCACCGATGGATACTGATGATGCTGATGATGCTGGTGATGGTGATGATGTTGATGTTGGTAATGTTGATGGTGCTGGTGATGTCGGTGCTGACTGTTCATAATGTTACATTGCTGCAAACTAGGTAGACCAGACATATCTTTACGCGTTGGCTGTAAAATGAGATTCAAATCTAATAAGTTTGTGCCTTTTAATAACTTTTAAGAATTCTAAAAAAGGCTTCGGGAATTCAAGAAAGCATCATGAGCTAGTAACAAATACTCATAAGAAATTATTGAAAGTTAGAACTTAATTACACGTTATATTTAGTAGGCTCATGCTTACGAAACGTATAGTTCCCAGATTTAAAAGTTTATAGTTTTATAGTTTTTTTTATTATAACCTGTTTTTACCTAATATTTTTCAGTAAGGTTCATAAGAATCGTTATTTTTTAGTTAAATTGACATTTTTAGAAGAGCTTTGAGTAGACGCTAGAGACATTTGAACGTGTGCATTTTTCAGTAATTTATCAGCATCTTTACACTAAGAAGATTCAAAAATAACAGAAAAAGCCGTTTTGAATTTCGTAGAGGTTGAAAATACGATGGTTACGCACTTTATAAATCATTTCAATATTTCATTCATTCGTACTGGAACTATTTTAAACCTAGTTAACACTGACAAAAACTATGCGACTGTTGAGAATATCAAGCTATAAAATTAATTATTTTGAATCATAATACGTTTAATGTTTACTTGCGCTACGAGCGAGGCTTATCGCCCGAGCTTTGTATATTTGTAATTTAGTTGTAAGCTAGCAATCGAGCAGGAAGGCCATTGCCTCTCCATCTGCAAAATTTATACACTCTAAAATCTATAATTGTCTTTAATAATTTTAATTTGTTTATTGATAATTTGACGCTATATTTGAATAGATTAAGTTAAATATTAAATCTATTTGTCGAATCATTTCTTCCTTGCAAGAGCTCCCTAAAGTCCGGAATTAATTCAATTCAATTATTAATATCAAAAACAAAAGAACGCAGTCCAACTGGAGTATTGCAGCACGAATAATGAGTAATAACCACCATTGTATGAACTACTTATATTAGTTCCAACTAATGAAATAGCACTTATTTAAATTTAAAAACATTTTAGTTCGAGAGACTTGAAACAATCAATTGTAAATATTATAAGAATGCTGCCTAGATCGTAGATTGATCTAAAACTTTTCTAGGTATTTGAGAATTATAACGATTATTGTGACAATTGCTGAGAACTGAAAATAAGCACATAAATATTTACTCAAATTTAGTTTTAGTTTTGAGAGCTCGAAGCTAAGAAAAGTACAATATAATATAGTCGAGTTTATGCTTAGGCTAGCACTTGACAAAGAAAGTTGCTTGACTCGGTCTGCACGAAACTCCCTGATCTTTGGATTACGAGCTTTTCGTTTTATCTCCGCATACAAAATAGCTAGCAATAGTTCTATCTGTTTCTCTTTCGACTTCCACTGCGTGAGCATAGTTTGAACTATTTTTCAATATTATGCGACGGAAACTCGATGTGCTTGTTCATTTATAAAAGACGAATAAGTTATATTTTTTTATATTATAAAAGACCCCTGGAGTATTAAAATATTTGTTACTCAAAAAATTAATTTAATCGTGTTATTATCGATGAGAATTTTTTCTTTAATTTCGCATCAAATACTTTTAACGAAAACCAGTTTGAAAAAATTGTGGTGAATGATCTATGAAAATGTCGCAGATTTTACCGCAGCCCATATTTAAAATTCGAGGAAAACATTCAAAAACGTAGCTCTCAGCCAATGCAAGTGCTTGGTCGAATACGAATTCCGGAAAACATCACGTATATGATATGCTAAAGAAATAACAAGATACTGCATAAATGTGCTTTTGAAGTTTTTCAATCAACTTGACACCAAACGCAAAAAGATTGCGAACGCGAAGGAAAAGCTGCGGTTGCGAGCACGAATACGTGTTAAACTCGACAGATTTGCACTGCCACTATTTTTCCTTTGTCCATCCATATTCCGTTCTCTCGCCCTCGTGGCAGAGTTATGCGCGCCAGTGACAGACTCCTAGGGCATACGCGTATGTACAAACTCTTTGCACTCGCCGCAGCAAAAAAAGGGTTAGTGCCGAGTAACTTTGAAAAAAGTTACAAAAAAACAAACTTGACAATTAAGTACAAAATCTGTGTTTAAGTGCCTGGATATTCAAGCTTTGAAAACGCTTGTATCGAATTAATTCGAAATAACCTGCATCTTAATTTAAAAAATGACATTATATAAAGCTACTGTATGAAACGTTCTTGAAAATATACACGCATATGCGAACACGCATGCAAATAAAAGCTAGCGAATTTGCTTAACCTACTTATTTTTAAAAAGCAAAAAAGAAATTTTTTCAAATACCGCTCTTTATTACATTTTACAGATTTTGAGCAGTATCAAAAAGTAGATTTTATTAAAACATTATTGCTTCTGATTCCAAAATGTTCATTTTCTTGTACCGTACTATATGAATATTGTAAATGAACGAGTTGCGTTTGTTTAAGGACCAAAAGAGACTTAAAATTGAAAAAAAATTATTCAATTTTTGGAAAGGATTCCTTCCCATTTGAACGCATTTTTGGAAAACATGAAACAACAAAAAACGCAAGAGAACAAAAAAAGTTAACACGCAAAGTACCCGAGAAAAAGCCATGAAAACAGCTATGTGGCAGTCAAAAATCGAAATTTTACGATTCTAACAAACGCATTGAAAAGAAGAAGGAAAATCTGTTCCAAAATTTGAATTTTAAGCTCCTTTTGAGCCTCATTTTTTAATAAAAAACGATGAATAATTACGAGCGAATTTCAGAGAATGTAAACGTAACGAAAATCGATAAATCATTATACTCAACTAGACGCAATGTTTGAAGTTAGGTATATAGCATGCATTTCCGGTCGAAAATAAACTAATTACAAATTTTAAATTCAAAATTAAAACTTTAAATTCAAAAGTCACTATATTCGAATAGTTATACAATGTTAAAAAAGTAAAAAAAAGAAAAATCAGCTCTTACCTCTGGTAAGACTGTAGCATAAGGTTCAGGAGCTGGAGGCATGGCGAGACTGCCAAAAAAAGCTTGAGATTCAGTCTGGGCAGTGACGTCGCAGCGCTGCTTTCCACCGAGAGTGTAGCTGTCGGTGTTGGTGCGTACACTGGCACAATTACTCCCAGACGCCGTGACATTTTCCAAGTATCTTTCATCGACTCGGTGGATTTGGATCTCAGGAAGTCCAATGTGAGGAGTGTAGGTGGAGCCGACCTCGCCTCCGCTGTAGTCGCGAGCGTCGATGCCTACAGCGACTCCTCGAGCTTCCGGATACACGGCCACTGGTTCGCAAACGCCAGCGAGCAAATACGTCGTACCAGCCGGCAACTGCGTAACTGCCGACGCCGATGAGGACGATAATTCTCTATCTAGCTCCGGTACCCCGTGAAAGCGAACAGCTTTTTTTCAAACGATAAAAAGACACGTCATTTATTTTTTTAAAGAACAATATTTATAAGCTTGAGCATCTAATATTTACAATACACATCATATGCTATGTTTGCATAATTTATAGCCAACTAACGAGTCTCTCAAAACTATTAATTTTTCAGAAAATTTTTCCTAGTAGAAATGCTCAACATTAATATTGATCCGATGACCGAAAAATGTCTATTTAAGTTGTTTCAAAAAATGTTGCCATTAATGTGATTGTAAATTATTTTACAAATATTAAGCGCATTTCAAATACTCTGAAATGATAATTTAATATTTTCAACAAATTTAAATAGTACTACTTTCAGTCTCCACCACTAGATGGCGAGTACCTTTATTCGCGAATCTGCTAGTGGTAAAGTAAAAATAATTGTATAAGTCAAAGCACGGTCTAATGCCATTTTTAAATTGGAATACACTAATGGGCCTTTCATGTTTGTGAAACTTTTTCGTTGGCCAAAAACTAATCATAAAATGATGAAATTGTCTACTAGGACTTATATATTTTCATTCAAGCACGTATAGTTCTGGAATCGTGTAATATATTCGAGTGATTTGTCAAGTTAGAAAAAATATAAAAAGCCTTACCCTTTGTATGATGTTCTGTTGAAACATCATTTTCAGACTCCATGTGCCTTTTCAATTTTTTTAGACTTGGAGTCATAATTAGTACATCACTACATGCTACGTAAACCATAAGAATTATAAGCCCCTGAAAAAAGGCTCAAATGTATATTTATAAACAAAGTTATAACGTCGAAATTTTTTTTACTCCGATTGAGTGAATAATGTTCTAATTCTCAAAATAAATTCATTTGCATTTAGAATCACTACAAAATGTATGAACCAACATTATAGAGAAACGAATACTATCATTCAGTTGTTTAGTTAAGATATTAATTTCAAATAATATGATAAAATGTAAACGTTGTCGAGTGACTTTTCAGAAAATAATCAGTGATCAAATTTACTCTATACATGAAAATACGTTAAAACTGTAGCTTTTGTCTTTATTTACTTACCAAGAGAGCTGAATGAAATGCAAAAATATAGTGGTAAATGATGGATGATGAATTGATGTACACGATAGAAGATATTTCCATTGTTACGATGCCAAAAATAACCAACGCTGAGCAATGTAACATTTTTATCCTGTAAAAAAATTGACGTTACATGTTTCAAGCTTGTACTATCGTGATGTTTGTTATTCTCGAAATACGTGTATGAATTTTACCCACCTTACTTTAAATACATCTTTTTTCGAAAAATTTTTCAACAAATTTTTCGTTTTTTGAATGATAGCAATGTACAGTAATAAAAACGTGAGTAACAAAGCTATTGAACACATGACAAAGATGTTATATACTCCCGTTCCAAAAATTATCCACCATGATTCATGCTTCCATCCAATAGTTTTACGAGTTAATTCAGTACTTAATATCGCTAAAATTGGAACTCCTGTAGAAAAAAATACAAATTATGCAGGCAGGGATGAAAATAGGAAAAAATCACAGCTCATTCTGCAAATATTTTGAATTCCTCACCAGTAATGACTGCAATCACCATTGGCTGAAGCTGTTGACTAGGATGAAAATTGGAAATTTCAGCATAAATTATCAATGCTTGAGAAATGGGTGATGATATGCTCATTAGCAAAAATGTCTCCAAAGACATCGCAACAATGGACAAATTATCCTGTAATCCGAAAAAAACCTTTAAACAACTTACTTACGTTTGGAAATTTAAAAATTTGAAAAAAGTAAAATTAGACGACAATATTTTTCCTACTTCAGTCAGTTAATTATATTTTTGAATTCTCAATACAATAAATTGCAGTAAAGCTGTGTTTCTATGAATGATTGAAAAAATGATTGATAGTACCGAAGGGATACTCACCTTAGGAACATCCGAATGTAAAGCATAGATAAAAGTAGCCATAGCCGCTACAATTGCAACGCAGCACTGAATCTTAAGAAAGTTCAACCAAGTTCTATTATGCCACCAAAAAGCCATGATGACCACCAGGGAAATGGTGCATTGAAGTAGACAGCTGCCACAACCCACGATCACGATGAAATTTCGACTGGCGTTTTGCGTTGAAGCCACCTGTGCAGCGAAATTCAAACGTTTCGTTTATTCATTAACGTCAAACGTTGCCGGCAAGTCCTTTCGCAATTTTTTTTTTCATTTTTTTGTCTACTGCCGCTTTTGTACGGGGGTAAGCCGCTTCCTATTTTTCGCAATGTCAGGCTCACGCATATAAATAGCCGGAGGATTTTTTAATTTCGAATCTCGTCACCTAAAATGCCCAATCGCTGCTGCAGGTATTTACATATTAAACTAGGGAAAATTTTTTTTTCATTTCCCATAACCATGATTTGATTCAACAAAATTTATTTTAACTTACTTTTAAGTAAAAATAAATCAAGATTGTATTCGATTTAATTGATTGTTTTAAAAAAGCGAAACGAAAACAGTTATGTTTTGATGGGGTTTTCAAATGCACTTATAAAAAAATATTATAAAAAAGCGTCTGTAAAATATTTACCGTACGAATAAGGCAATGCTCATTTAAATGTTGATCTTTAAAATATTGACAATCATCAAAATTACCTTATCGGATCTCATGGTGACGAATGTTGCAAAAGTACCAGGGCTGAAACAAATACATCTACAGCATCCAGAATTTTCAAAGGAATCCGTGACCAGCTTGCACGCGTCAAGATTCCAATCACCTCCTGGACCTAGAGCGGCGCAGCTCATATTCCAGAACTGCGAATCACTGGCATTATGGCGAATTTCTCCAAACTCGAGATCGATTTCAAAGCGATCTTTCCGAGACAAATTTCGATGCGATATTGATACACTGACAACCCGAGAGCTTAACCTGTATTCAAGATCTGTGCCATCCCTGGAGAAATTTAATGCTATTAGTCAATTTTCCGAGCTATGAAAACTAATTTTTTTTTAAATTTTAAAGCGATTTTCACTTACTTAAGTTCTGTAACATATGTACTAGGAAAAAACTGTATCAAATTACGGTAAACTGCCACCATTCCGGCAACAGTATTGTTGCTCATTTTCTGATTACTGTGGTATAAACGAATCGTCACTCGGTCGTTGTTCCAAGTGTGATATCTCCTTCATTAAGAAAAAATAACACGATTTAGAAATAATACATTTTAATTAGAACATATTTAAGGAGAAAAAAATTTACTCTTGTTCATTTCGAGGAATTTTCATACTGTACATAATGACTGAATTTGTGTATACTTTCATGGGTAAAACTTGAACGAACAGCTCACCAAGTGACAAATATTGTCCACTTTCTCTGATATTTTCACTCCAATATTCCAACGTATGAAAAACTATCTGATTCAACATTACTAATTTCTACAAAAATAAATGTATAGATTGTATTTACATAAAAAAATTGTTCATTTATCGATATAAATCGATTGTGTGTAATTTGTATAGGAATATTATACCTGCTTACTAACGATGGAGTATGCGTTATTCAAAATTTTATCGAGAATCCTTAAAGTAGCCTCGGCTGAATTTTTAAGATCAGACAGCTCGTCGATGTTGTACTGATAGTGTTCGACTTCTTGAAGTAAACTGATTATTCGATCACCTTCGCCGGGATAGAGAGGTGAACGACGATATTGAAGCACGTCCCAAATAGCCTGTATCGTCGACGATCCATTTGTACTCTCGTATCCGAGCGTCAAGCTACGAAACTGAATACGAAATTTTATTCGCGAAGCCGAAATTGAATTTGCTAATCCGGTTGGCAGTGTATGTCTATACGTATTTTTTTTTTTTTTACCGATGGTTTTTATTTTTATTTTCACATAACTCGATTGTGTATTCGAAGCTTGCTCGAATAACAGACAAGCAAAATCTTGCGCAAAATAATTCGCATGTATAAGAGTGAAAAAAAAAGGATAACGTCTCACTTGATTGTAGGGCTGGACGAGGGGCTCGTAGAAGCAGGCCTCGAAGTTGGGTACGTCCCACTCGGACAGGTTGGAGCTGCGCATGGAGCAGAGCCGCGTGGCGTGTCGACCCACGAAGCCAAGGGGACAGGAGAGTATGGCCTTGGAGCCGGGGGCGGCCGAGGGCCAATCCCGATTCCAGAGCCGCTCGGCCGGGCAAAGGGGCACGAGGCTGCTGTTGACCGCGTCGACGCGTACCGAGGCGGAACGGTGCGCCACGTTGCACGAGTAAACGGCCGTGTGTCGGGCGTTACTCAGTGTCAGCAAACTGCCCGCCGGGTAAAGGTCTTCCCAGACTTCCTGACCTGGCTCGAGGCGCAGCAGCGCCCGGTTCTTCGACCAGCCGAATCCTATACCGACGTTCTGCATATTCGGCGTCATGCACATCAATCGGATCGTGCTGCCCTGCATTTTCACAGAAAAAAATTCAATTTTTCTCCGCAAAACTTATGAATAATACATTATCATCTTTTTTTCGTGCGCTTAAAAATAATTCGATTCAGGAAGAATTGATTTTATAAAAATACATTTTAAAAGTTTAACGCAAGAAAACTAGCGTTCTAGTATTATGAGTTGAAAAAGAAAGTTTGCGAGGACATTCTTTGCTTGAATATAAATGACTCGAGTACGGAAACGGGTATTACCTTTTCAATGGTGCTGCTCATCGGTAGGACCTTGACATTCGGTTCGTCCTTAATATCTATGTGAATACTTTTGCATTGTTGGACAGTGCGATCGATGACCTGGCACGTATATAGGCCTTTGTCAAGTAGTACAGCTTTATTCACCGTGAGAATGGATGTGTGGTAGTCTGAACCGTCATTAGGTAGATGTCGGTACCAGATTTCCCTGGGTAGACATAATTTTCACAGCCAGGTCAGTTACTTATTAAAGCTCTAATAAATGCTACGTAATATAACATTTAAGATCCATGTATGTGTAAATTTAGAAGCCCGTTCGCTCGTCACCATGATCGTATTTCGACTATGGAGAGCTTGCGATACCTTATTATCGTCGTTATTAGATAAAAAAGAGGAATTGACAAACAAATTGCAGACCACAAATTATTAATTGAAACATTAAAAATGAAACAGAAATATTAGATTAAAGAAATTTTTGTTGTGATTAATCAGTCGTTTGTTCTACGTAAAATGTTAACAAATTTATAAATGAAGCAATGAAGGAAGTACAAAGTAAATAGGTGAAGAATTAATCGCAAAATAAATATCCGTCGAAATTGAGTTCAATGTTACAAATCTATCCATTTTATTGATTTTATCAACGTTTGTTTTACTTAAGTTGGAACTGTAATTGAAGAAGAAAAAATTAATTGATTACTCGTTTACTTTTATGCTGTCGGGGAAAGATCGCATTATGCAAAGGTAGTTTTAATTACGGAGTAAAAAAGTGTAAATTATACAATGGGTAATAAAAGGTTGCAAAGAAATTAATTAAATTATAAAATGAAGCTTGCAGTTTAATATAAAAAAAATTCATGTTACTTGGATGAAAGAAATAAATATTCAAAAACAGAAAAAAATTATGTAAAGAGAAAAAAAAAGGGAGAAAGTAGTGTGGCAATTAAAGGGTTAAATAATCTGATTTTCATTTTCTTTTATTTAACGCTCAAAGTGTAATTTCATACCCTGTGCATTTTAGCTGTTGCCAGAGCGAGTACATGTACCCTATCGTCTGCGTAACGTTTAAACCTCTAGATCTTATCCCGTATATATACTTTTTCTCGCTCCGCTTTTTTGCCTCATCCCCCGACACCCCCTTTTTCTTGTGCTTAATATTTTTCTTATTTGCGCACTACTGGAGCAGTAGTTTTTTTTTGTCAGAGTTCGATCTTTTTTTTTTTTAAGTTCGATTCGGTACGCGCTCGTATTGCGATTTCTTTCAACTATACTTTCTCACGTTCGAAGCAAGAATATATCCTAATCCTTGCTGCTATCTCTTTCCTCTTTGCTACACTCATACGCTTACATATCCGACCTCGAGCGAGATCGCGTTCTACTTGACTGTACGTACTTCCTTGTCTCGTTCCAGACTGTTATTATTCTTATTCTTGTTTTTCAATTTATTTTATTTTTTTCCTCTTTTTTATCTATGTTTATGCACCATTTGATCTATTTTCTATTCTTTTCAAAACATTGTGGTTTGGAAAATCATTTGTTTCCTTATGTAAGATATCATCATTGCTTGTGAATTTTTTTTAGATTCATTCTCAAAACATAAATCCAAAAAATTAGATAAAAGCAATTGATTTAAAAAGTGCATATAAGGAACTTTTGCTTTTATCTAGCAGGGAAATCGTAACAGCGGAGAATGAAACGGAGTGTTTTTACATTGAATTGAATTTGATTGGATTTATTCGTAGAAAAAAGTATATCGACTCACCGAGTTGCCTTACTCATATTTATCAGCATGTCATCTTTGTACCAAAAGAATTTCAAATCTGAACTACCTACGGCTACGCACGATAAACTAAATTGATCCCCAAGTTGCACTTGTCTCTCATTGACTTGATTGATCCTCAGGCTCTGCAAAGTAAAGAAAAAATTGTTGAGTCAAAGTCACATTGAAATGGCCATAAGCTAGTGCTCGCGCATGAAAGCTCAAGGGTTGCTTATCTATATAGTTGAGAGTTACGTCGCGTCGGAGGCATCTGGAAAAAAAGTCGCGGCGAAACTCGAGCTCGAGTACGAAAGAGAGAGAGAGCAGTACAAGATGGACCGGGGGTAGCTCTCCTTGGCGAGCAGATAATCGAGTTTCGCGTAGGAGCACACGTACGCGTCGCATATTACGGCCAGGCCAGAGCCTCGACCCAAAGTTTCCCCGAGCGGATTTCGTATGGCGGCGGCTTCGGCTCCATTTGCCCCGTAATCTGGCCAAGTCTGTGACTTGTGATCGGCACGTGCCACTCGACCGAGGGGCCATTCGACCTGCCATAATGCACACCTCAGCCTACCCACCTGCAGTCTGAGGGCCGACTTTTGCTGCAAGGCCAAGTGCGTCGGCTCCAGAAATAAGCTGCCGAGTCGACGTCGCTGAACCAGCTGCTTTAGGGCTCCTTGTATCTTCTCTTCGTCTCGAAGCTCTCCCGTTAAATAGAAATTTACATCCAAGTCAGCTCTGCACAGACAAAAACAGGACAATCAGCCTAAAATTAAATTCAACGATCGCGTTAATACGATTATGTACAGCGCAAAAAATATATTCCTCGATCAGCTTTGTGTTCTTTACGACATAATAAGAAAATCTTGGCAAGCGAAAAAAAAAACAAGTAAAAGTCCTGCGGATCTTGTGCGCCAGTAAATGGCTAATAGTTAAATGCAGCTTTTTCTCATCAGGAATGTATAGTGCGTGTTATTTAATTAAATACTCGCGTGTGCGAGCGCACACACGTGTGCGAGTGCGGGGTACGTGTATTGGTGCGCAAAAAGAACGCGGCGGAGTCGGATGAAGTGTAGCTCTCGCAAAACCCAGACTGCAGCTGCTTTTTATTCTCTTGTTTTAGCTCTCGCGGGAGCTTTGCTCTTTGTCGAAGCCGGGGCTGCTGCCACTGCTACGGCCACTGCCGAGCTCGCTGCTGCTGCTGCTGCTCAGATTTGCTTTGCGCATGGGTTTCAGCTGATTGAAACTACGGGTACGCGCACGTTCGGTCTCTCCGCTGCCCATTTGCCTGTTTCTTTTTTTTTTCCTTTTTTTTTAGCTATCGGCTAAATCGGACGAGTAAGACTTTTTTACGAGCTCTCCGTGTCTCGTGCGAGTTGCTCATGTTGTATTTATACGGCAATTGTCATCGTCAATAATCACACAGACAACGTCTCATGGTGAAATTCTCTTTATCACGCGAGATGTTGTTTCCGAGGGCATTGAATTTTTCAAACTTCGCTCAAATATTTATTGGAGAATGCGAAAAATTTTTAAATATGTACATGAAAAATTGACGGTCTTACGTGATACTGGAAATTTGCAGGTCTCTCGAAGTCGCTATGTCAAATTCCTCCAGGTACTTGCTCAACTGCAACAAAAGCAATTTTTGCAAATAAATTATCGATTCACTTTGTTCATGCAAATAAGAAAGAATACACGTTGTAAAATTTGAATATTATCCAAACATCTCTGGAGCATATGCTATAGTATTATACATGTGATATTTTACGTGGATATAACACAAGTATACACGCAGTTGCTTTCCTTGAAATTTACGGCATGCGGCTATATATTTGTACCCTTACTTTGCATTTTGAACTTTTCCTTGGGGATTTATATCTCGCGCGATACTTGCTCCGCACGCTGAGCATGTTGTGTAATATACTTGCTGGATAAAACTTAACTTATGAACATCTTAAACGATTTTTGAAACCACAAACTTTGATTTTCTTATTTAGATTATCAAATCAAATATTTCATAATATTTAATATGCTTTGGATTAGAACATGATAGTTAAACTTGTATGTATCAGACAACTTGTTAAATATTACTTGTTTTACATAATGTGATTTATAACTTCATCAAATCCCACTACAATTTTAAAAACTATTTACTTTAATGTTTACAAATGGGTTTGACCGTTCTGGGGAAAATTCGTACACGACATTTTTCATACTAACCCTTTTTTCGGCCCTTGGGTTAAATAAAAGTAATTACAATTCTTGGTTTGTGCTTGTAGCTGGTTGGATTATGAAGAAATCTCTTGTGAGCGAAAACTAATGAAAAAATTCGATGATTGTGATAACCTAGGAAAGAACAGGATTATCTTGGAAAATTATACTGAATAAGGAAAAACTACAAGTGATACGAGTCAAAGATACAAACGCTCTCTTTGTCATCAATACTTTTACGATTTTCGACATAAAGGGCAAATGTAGTGCTGTCTACATAAAGAACTGGTTGACCTTTTACACAAATGTTGATTAGCTTTATGTTATCGATGGATACTTTTAACGTTAAAAAACTTGAATTTTATGAAATATCAGGTACAGATGATATGAAGATACATATGAAATAAAATATATTGCAACCTCGGTCTAGTATTCAATCATCAAATTTATTATGAAATGTTTGATACCCGTGCAAATAAATATGTACTTGAGATTGTTATTTTTGAAATATAACTGGTAAGTTGATTGTATTGACATTTTTTAGTAATATACCACGACAAAATGAAATAAATCCAATGAGTTTGGTAGCGATTGAGGTTTAATTGAAATACGTAAACTATACTTTTTGGTTTCAGATTGTATCACGCGGCTCGAGTTTCCAATCATGGAATTTAACTGTCATTTGGTTTATCACTTTTATTATATACGTTAGCTGAAATATCAACTAAGGTTTTAATGAAAGCATATTAACGCAATTATGGCTTGACAATTTCATTATATTTCTCTGTGTACGATCAAGTATTTCGGCGGCTAAATGGATAATGGAAAAGCGATTTGCCTTGTCTCTGCAAAGTGATGAATTATAATCATGACACCATCAATAAAAGCCAACGCGAAACGATTTCGGGCAACAATGTGGAAATTCGTTGAAGGATTGGCGCCGCGCGTCGATGTTTTTCGGGAGTAGCCCCCAAGTCAACGTTCAAGACACGTTCTCTTACGACAGACAATGCAGCGTCATCATCTGCTTTATGGCCCACGATACCTATCCCTTAAGCTGAGACAGCAGTTTGATGCTACGGTTGCTTACAAGAGACAGGTATACCGTGTCAGTTTCTGCGATTACACCGCAATTTCCACATATTTTCACGAACAAAATTCAAAATCTAAAAGCAATGATAAAGATTAAAGCTTAATGGTTAGATGCCAAACGTTTATCGAGTGTTAAAGATACTTTTTACCATTTTACACGACGTATTTCGATGTCACACCGAGTACTAGTAACTGAAATTTAGAACAATACCTCATTAGTACATTGTACACTATTTTTTATAACGTTAAAAAGAATATGAAATTCTTTTTGCATTAGTATCAAGACAATTTTTCGGTTAATACAATTGCTCTGGAAAGATAAAAGTTATATTTTTCCTTTAATTAATATTTATGATCTCTCAATACTTTTTTAAACGTTCAATTCAGATATAGGAAATATTATTTTCTCCAAACCTCATGCAAAGAGATTTGCATAATTGCACACAGGTATATTAAAATATTCTACCCGTATAAACTTTTATCTTAAAATTTGGATAAATTAAATCTAATTCAGCGATATTGAATTTCCGACCGGCAGCGTGGTTTTTTTAATGACGAACTTTCGACATTTTCTATTATTCAACTGTAAATTAATTATCTTATTCCGAGTTGAATAATCTAAACTGCCAAGACCATAGCCAATTGAAAAGTCATAAAGCTTTTCTACTTTAAAATAAGTTTGTTCCTAGTCAACTGTAAGCACGCCCGCTGCTTAATCCGTCTACTTTGTCTTTGTAGTCGAGGCAGTGCCTTTTCCCCTCGCTTTCTCACTTATATACGCAACTTTTATGAGAAGATTTTCACGGACTCCTTTCAGCTGGAGCTTTTTTCACGTCTATGCCAACCTCATTTTCGCCGCCGGTATTGCTTTTTTACTATACACTCATTCTCAAACAAGACGAGTCAAAAGTGCGCAGATATCTCTCGTAACACTATTTTACTATACTCAAGTGGTTATACAGCGGCTGGCATAGAAAGTTGGCTAACTTTGACAATAGACCATAATGTGAATGCAAAAGTGTGAGGGTGCGCGCGCGTGTGTATGTGTGTGCTCGCGCGCATGCCAGGGACTTTTGACATTATGCAATTTATGGCCGGTGGCGAGTGGCTGCAGATGCAATATTTTTTAGCTTCTTGTTTTACGTCGTTGATTCAGCTCTGATAAATGGAGATTTATATCATCTCTTGTAGAATCTTTTGTAACCTTCAATGAGTTCTGAGTGCGGTGAAATGCTGAAAACCGGTCTTATCGATTGGGAATTTTTCAAGATTTTTTCTTTTTGAGCTGTGCCGATGATTTGAAAAATATCAAGAGGCAAAGATTATCGATGGAAGATATTGCGTTTTTCAGTCGAGTGGCTCGTTACGCTAAAGTTTTTTGATATTACCAAACTTGAGTCTTTCAACGCATCAAAATAAAGGTTCTATTATTATGCAGTACGCCACTGTTATCGTAAAGTGGAAAGTAGTTTGCAGCGCACATGCTACGGAGCAAGCACGAGCATCATGTGTTACCTACGTTACCTAAAGAACTTCAATTAAGTTTCAATTGAAACAAGCATCAGCCTTATCGTTTATAGTAAAATTACATTTTCACATGACCTTCCGTCTTGAGCACTCAAGACGCGAGTTTTCAAAGTTTTAAAAGTTGTGATAAGCGACAGCCATAAGTCAAATTAATTACATTCAATTCGCCTTTTTTTTCTTTCTCGAATTTTCCATCGACAGGAAATCTTTTTAAAAATCGAACAAGTTACCTGTAAGTCTGAATAAGGTGCAATGCGCTGAAAAAGAATAGCTGATCCCATTTTATTCGCTCGTGTCGATAAATCGTAACCATCAATAAGGGGCTTGGAAAATGTCCTCGCGTACGCGCGCTCGCGCGAGCCAGTAGATGATTTGCATGAGAGACATTTTTTCTCCAAATATTTTCAAAAGTGCTTCACGTTAGACATTCTACAACTATTTTTTTTTTTTTCGAGAGTTATAGTGCAGATTTGACGTCTGCTTGCACGGCTGCTGCAGAGAAGAAAAGATTATTGGATAATGTCTCGCTACTTGTAGCAGTGCTGCCGCTGCCGTTTCCTTTTATGGTTTACAGGCACTGCCGTTCGCGTATAAAGTATAACGTGTACATTTGTGCAACTGCGAGGCTGCGTGTGTATAATATGAGAAAAGAGCGTCTGTAGTCTGTACGTGTACGTGTATGTGTGGATGTGTCGACGCCAGAGAGAGTCCTTACACGAAATATTTCGGAGGGTTTTACTTTACCTTTTCCCGCTGATATGTCACCGAAAGGAGGCGAGAGACGAATTGTTTTTTCAAAATCACAAATTTTCTTTTTGACATGCCGACTTTTTATTCACCTGAATATAATATTTTTTTATTCTGCACGATTCACCGCATCGTTTCTTTATTGTTATTCAAAAAAGCTGGCGACATGTTCGCATTGATGGTGATGATATTATGTCTTTTTCTTTGCAGTTTTCATTGTTTAGCACGATCCGTTTGTGAGCTAAGGTCAGTGGTCTTTTTTTGAGAAATTATTATGTTATTTCAAAACTTGATTCATTTTAAAAATTCAAATAATCGTCAAATATTTAGCTTAGATATATAATATTTAGAATAATATTTAGAACTTAGATAATTGTCGAAAGCTTTGAGAAAAAACATAATTTAAGTATGAAATTGACACATAATTGCAATGCTTTAAGCGTTCAGAAACCACGTTTGACTTATACGACTATTTTTATTTGGCTACTTGCAGATTAGCAAATAAAGGTACTCGCCATCTAGTGGTAGATGCTTAGAAAAGTAGGATCATTGTATTTTACAAAATCATAAAAGTTAACGTAAATGCATTTAAAAAAAATTTAAATGGTAGTTTTTTGAGCATTAAGCCATTATTAATTCTAGCCATTAGGTATGAGTTTTTGAGAAATTCATTTTCATCATAACCGAAGTAGAGGCAGTTTATTTTGATTCGATTCGATGTCCCTCGTTTTCGAACCCATGACAGCGCCACCTCGTACAGATGGCAAAATACGTAATCATTGGTAAGATAAAAATGTCAAGTAATCATTGAACCCGAACAATATAATTATTTTACTGGTATTACAGATGTCACCAGGTGTAAGTTACGCGTCATTGTAAAATTGTTACTTCACAAAGTACTCTAACGGATAATTTTATCTTTCTATCCTGTCTGAAGAGTAACAAATTTAATACGTACGAAATCGTAACAAACGGAAATAATGATGGGGAACTTATGTTACCTTGAGCTCGGGGGGGATCCGTGTCAATTGTTCGATTCTGTCGATATAACGAGTAAAATCATTACATAAACTGCGAGTTTATTTTCAATTGTTGTCGAATCAATCAGCAACTCTTAATGTCAACAGTTTGCGCGCGAACGAGCGTCGGTATATTGTGCAACCATAGCGGTTAAATTACCTTCGTTCGGGATCGAAAATATATATTTGCCCAAGCTATTATTTTCAGCGTGCGCAAACACACACCCACACAGCCAGCCAGCCAGCCAGTCGAATATCATCAATATTTATAAATGGCTAAAAATGCGTCTTCATATTCGGCTTATCAGCTCGTTTTGCGAAAATACGTACTCGTATGCAGGTGGGCGATAGAGGAACGCGCGCGCGCACACGATCCCCTCCCCTACGGACTAAAGTACTGCAGGAAAAAATTCGACAACAATTCAAATAAATCCATCGAGGCATTGAAAGTGCAAATCGTAGTTTTTACAAGTATACGTATATAGAGAGAGAGCAAGAGCGCACACGTACGCGTAATGCCAAGTATGTGCCGGAGCAGTTTTGTACAGCAGGCGACCGTATAGGTACCTTATATACACACGCTACATGCGAGGCTATGGCAGAGAGCATGCCTGCAAAATAAAGCAGCTCAAAAAAAAGGAAGGAAAAAAAAGAAAAAAAAGGGTACACTTTCTAGCAACGCCCATGCCGGGTAGTAGTAGTAGTAGTAGTAGTACGCACTGAAATTCAATGATTTTCTCGAGGAATCGTGCAGCTAAGCGCCTATAACCTTCCGCGCTATTCTGTACAACTGCGTCGATCGATCGCGTATCGTTAGAGGATTGCGTTTCGTGTCGCTTGCATAAATTCGCTCTCTAATCTTTCGCTCGTTTGCCGTCTCAATGGCAAAGAACTGTACTCTCTTTCTCTGCTCTTTGCTCTCTCTCTCTCTCTCTCTCTCTCTCTCTCTCTCTCTCTCTCTCTCTCTCTCTTTCTCTGCTCTTTGCTCTCTCTCTCTCCGCCCGATTCCCGTTAAAAGCTCTATACTCGCGCACAGCCAACTACCCCAAAAAAAGGAAAACAATACTGATGACGGCTGAATTTGAATATCAACCGAGGCTAAAGCCATTTTGGCGCGATTAGTCGGATCGCGTATAATTAAACGATATAAACCTCTCTTGTGCATTTTTCGTTCGACGCGTCCATTAATTATTAGCATTTTACAAATGTTTGGACTTACTTATGCGCGTGTTATTCGGTTCTCTGCTGGGCGCTCGCGAGACGGCAGACGCGCGCACTCGCACGCGGAATACATCTTCGGAATGAGAATTCCGCCGCTCATGGTAATTTTACGAGTTACACACGTTTCCCCAGCTCCGCTCTTTGTTATATTTGAATAGTTTTTAGGTTCTCCTATGGAAAAGCCGCTGGGTAATGCGGGCAAAAAGGAAAATCGAATCCTCGTAGTTAATGTATATGGCCCGCGAGACTATAGACGTGTACGATATATATGCTGCAGCTAAAACATTTTTCCAGCCCTGCATAATTACCATGCCTGGCCTCCCCGTCGCGCTATGCAATGTCATTTCAACTTTTTTCATTACAATAAAAGCGCACATAAGGTATTCGTACGTCGCCGGTTCATATTCATTTGGACAAATGCGCGGAATAAATTTCGACGCTTAGCGCGCGCGCATTTTTGGGGCTGTACTTTTGATAATAATGTAGGTCAAAAACTGCTCTCTTTTTGCAACATCTTTGCGAAGTTGATATTTCAATTAAACGGGACGAAGTCATAGAAGTCGAAGTCGGTTCGGATATCTCGTAATGTCTCGGTACACCAGACTCGTTAATGAGTCTCGGAGCAAACCCGTCAACTTCTTCCTAAACAAGTAGTAAACAGAGACGTGTATCGTGGATTCGAGATATTAATTTAAGCCGCACAGCGTAGTACACAGTAGTGGCGGCAGCTATACGACGCGGTATATGGGCAAATCTCCAGAGCGTGGCCGTCTTGTGATATCCTGATATTACGCGCAGCCCATTGGAAATTACATATAATCGTAAAGTATAACTTATATTTTCGAAACTTTCATTAATTTATAGCACCGATTGCTCTTCTATTCTCAAAGTTCGACTTCATACATCATCGCAAAAGACGGGAATTTCCATATTTTCACAGGAATATTTGGAAAAAGTAGAATATGAGAATTGGAATAAAAGTAGAATTGGAAATTGAATACGTAAAAGGTTATAATTCTATTTACCTTTTACTGTAACATTAAAAGTATACCAAATTGTGAAACAAACTCAATATGCCAATTTTCTTGGTGATTCTTTTAGAATTTTCGAAATTTTGAAGCTTTCTCCTTGAAATATTTTGAGCATGAGATGTGCTTTTATGATGCAATTATTATATATAATTACTTTGACTTTACTACTTGCAGATTTACAAATAAAGGTACTCGTCATCTAGCGGTAGGGTCTGGTTTTAAATATTATTGAACTTTTATAAATTTTTCGAACAATCATCGCCAAAATTAATTCGGTTTTAATACATCGCTTTTCAACCCAAATATTTAAATTTAAGTAAAAAAATTACATCAAAACTGCGCCTTATGTTCTTCATTATTTTCAAATGAATTTGGAAAAAAAAATTGGCAAGTTTCAGAGCTGCGCATCAAGTTGGCAATTTCGTTTGAAAGTGATCCAAAGCGAGCGAGTTCTGGAGATTTGCCCGTATGCATATATGTATATTGTTATTACACGGCTTTGAAAAGGAAAAAGTACAAGTGTCACGAAGTTACGTCTACGATGATTTTGAGTTATTACAGGACAGTTTTCGTGCTCGGCGGATTAATTCGTACGGACGTGTAGCGCGCCGTTACGCGTATACCTTGCAAGCACGACGCGCGCAGATGTACATACAATGTAGGTATTAGTAAAAAGGTAGAGGTAGAAGGCGTATCTAGCTGCGAACGAGAAATGACACAAAAAGCCGGCATATACACACGCACACGGACAGACGCACAGAGGTGTACACACGTGCTCGCACACTTGTCGCGCGCAGCGTTGGTGTGTTGTGGAGCTGCTCGTGATATTAAGACGCCATAACCATATAAAATGTAAATTCAGGAGGGAAGGAGTGCGAGTGCGAGTGCGGAGTGCGGGTGAGAAGCAGCAGCAGCGGCAGCGGCAAGCGGTACGAGAGGCTTGTATCTTTGCTCGAGCTCCCTCGACTCATCTGTTAATCCGTCGGCAGTATGCAAAACGTTCACCGAGTAGCTGCTGCCGTACGTATTATGGCGCGCGTTGCGGCTGCATATAGTCGTACGTTAATGGAATATATCGCGGAAAGGAGTATAAGCGTAGATTGTGTGTAGCCTCGGCGCGCGCGTGTATCACATTTTAACGCGGCAATTGATGTACTTAGCTATTCTCACCGAGTGCGGAATAATGCTATACACGCGTGTGTGTGTGTGTGTGCATAGCTGCGAAGCTACGGATAAAACGTGAAAGCACATGGGCGGCGGAGGTGTAGTAGTAGTAGTAGTAGTCGCAAGCTCAGCGCCACTTCCGACACGCGACACTGCCTACATCATCTACTACTATGTAGGTATGTAGGTATCGCGGATCAGCGTTACACAGATAGAGAGAGCGAGGCCTCTTGCCGCGCCAGAGAGTGGATTATCTCGTACACCTTCGCCTTCGGCAGTCGGCTACCTACCCCTACCTACCTACACACTACTACACACGCATAGATACACTGCAGCGAGCTCAAACTCAATGAGCAGCGCGGCTACATGTACGATTCCAATGCCAGAGACTGTGGCGCAGAGCGTACCGTAGATTAAGCCGCAGCACACGCAGCGACCGAGTACCTATTCCTCCGGAGAGATTCCTGGCGCGCGGTGTGCGGCCTATACACAGCTGCAGGGATCAGCCACCAACAGCAGCCTCGTGCCTCCGATCTACGCAGATCTTCTGCGTGTATATATACGCGTGTACACGCAGCGATCCGTCTCGAGACATTATGTGCGTGGGTTGTTTGCTAAATGGCCGACGCGAGTATGAGCCATTGGTGCGGCTGGACGCGGACAAATTGTCCGGCGACAAACGAGCCCGCGATTCATCGATTATGCCTTCGAATGCTCGAAATATCCTCTCGTTTCACGCACTCTACGCCATCTTCCGTACTTTCATTTTATTTAAAATTATTAATTCACTGGCTCCGAAATGTGTTCATATATCGATGATGCGATATCGAATCAATCGCTGAATTACTCGTCGATTGAAATATCCGTCGACGTGCTCCTGCGCGCTATATATAATATGTATACAACTGGAAATACGTCATTACCAATGTTCTATTTACTAAATAGTATAATATGCCGTATTTATCACGCCTAGCTCAAACGCACGCGTAATTTAGCCAACCCGCGCGCGCGCGCGCAGCTCCATTCATCACGGTGATCTGTGACGTCTATTATTATTGCATGGCTAACCATTATTCAACGCGGACGAGCGTTCCGATATCGAATTGCCGATTGTATATTTAGATAACGCGAGCGAGCGAGCGAGATGTAAATCCAAAACAATATTCCCGCAACGACGTCTGTATCGCGACGTACTACTGCGCGAGCGTGACTCATGCGTCGAGCGAATCAAAAAGTCGACGCGCCGCGGCCACACGCGACGCCTCATTTTCGCGCGCCCGGAATTTAACGCGACGATTATTCTCATCGAAGCGCAAAACTTTGACGTGCTTGCGGAATTTTTTATCGCGCGCGCGGCTGCTCGCAGCGATGAAAATTGTATTCTTCGCCCGGTGTAAATGGCACTCGACTTATTTATTGATATTTAATCGAGAATTCATAAAAGTATTTTCCCAACCTTCTTGAAACTTATGGAGATTAAAAAACTTGAGGCTTGATTAAGAGAAGAGCCACTAATTAGGACTTTTTTTGTTGCGGCTAAAACTTTGAATTTACCAGTCGACTGGGCGAGGAAGCAAGCACAAAATCTATATCCTAATGAATGTGAGGATTGCAGCCAATACCAAACTATAAGATGGGCTTTTCTGTGTACTCGATTCCAAGCGCTGCGTATACACTCGAAAGGGGGAGCGCGGCAAAGGCAGTAACGGCTCGCCGAGTCGTTACGTACAAATAGCCTCTCGCTGGAGCTCGAGAAGAAGCCGCTAACTCTCCTTTTTTTTTCTTCTCGCTGTTGGGCTCGGGGTTCGGGCATATAATGAAAGAGCTAGGTATAGCTGGAAAAAAGTTGAAAGTACGCGGATGCGTGTACGCGCCCAGCTATATACAGTGGCTGCGGGCGAAATTACGCCCTTGGCAGCTCCGAACAGTCCGCGACCATATTCCCTTTTGCTTGTACCTTTACTAGTTCGCTCCGCAGCCCGGCAAGATTACGCCGTTTTTCTCACTTGTGAAATAGTCGCGATCCACAGCTTACTCTCTTCTCTCTCTTCTTCACCGATGTCTCCTCTAGCTGCAGCTCTTCTTTTTCCGACCCGACGCCGGCCAGCTCGTTTTTCCCCGCCGCCATCCGTACTACTTGCTAAGGACACGGGCAAAGTCTCCCTATATCAAGCGCTTATACGGAGACGGAACGAAGGAGAGAAGAGTTACCGCGCATTGGCCTCTTTTTTCGTCGGTTCCGCGCGCGTCTATAATATGTAGAGCGCGCCATGATTCTCGGGCCTTTTACAAGCGCCGCAGATGGAATAATAAAGGTAAATGACGCCGTGGAGCTCGTTTGAGAAGTAAGCGGTCCGGCGCCGGTGAGAGCCGGGGCTCCTTTTTTAATTACTTAATTTCGCGAGCAGCTCTCCCTCGCGCCCAGCTTTTATATTCTCGTATTCTTGCTTCTTTTTTTTCCTTTTAATTTTTACTTACTCTCTCTCTCTCTCTCTCTCGGTTTGTATGGGCGAGTAAGCTCGCAAGCCGGTATCTATTGCTCTAAGTAGGCAGTTACCACTTAAACGCGAGCGCACACGAGCTATATTACGCGCGCGAGCATACGAAGATTAAGCAACTAGGTAAGCGCTACAAAGCGCAAGAGTCAGCAGAATTTTCCGCTCCCCTGCAGTCGGTATAATGAGAGAAATTGAATACAAGACAAAGAGTTTCGTCGAGTCGAGTCTCGGAAAATTAGCCATACGTTTCGGGGGGATGGAAGGCAGCTCGACACGTGTACGCGGGGATTCGCTGCAAGCGATGACACGGCTGAAAATTCGCATAAACTGGTGACGCGGCTCGTCGTCGCTCTCTCTCTCTCTCTCTCTCTCTCGCACGTAGCTTTCGAACAAATGAAATGCGCCTCCCGAGACATGTATGATTTAGGAGACAACTATAAAATGTTTGCCACGCTGTTTAATAGTCATTCAATGGCACGGAAAGCGGCGAGCGAGCTGCTCATACAGCAGCACACAGCTCGAGCTCAATGGCTCGTGGTTAATCAAAAGCTGCTACTGTGGCAGATGCTTCGGCTTGGCCGATAACTGACGTAGACACCCAGTTTGGTTCGTGGCCGCTGCTGCTGTCTTTTCGCCTAATCGACGCGTTTCGCTATATTACTTTTTTCAGAATCTTAATACCCTTCTTTTATATCGTTCTCTACTCAATGATATTGGCACGCATTTCACAAAAATTTTCAATTAATTTCATCAACGGAATTCTAAAGGGATGAATTCTTCGAAAATAGGTAACATCGTGAAATGCTTATGGATCCTCATTCTGCTGCCGCCCCTAAGTTCCTTTCATTCCAATAATGTTTTCCAGTTGTTTTCTTTTTTATTAAAGATCACGAACACGAATTTTTGTTTCGACGTTTTGAGTTTGTTTCCATAAAAATTAAGCGGAAGAATTTCAACTGCTATTTTTATTAATTCTATGAAAAAACGTCAAGCAGAAAATGTATCTTTTAATATTTATTTTTCGTAAAAATGTACGTACTTGTCCGTACCTCGATGTAAATACACGTAAACTGACATATTTTTTAAGCGATGCATCATTCGGATAAATATCGATATTATTTACACGAAATTCTATTTTATTCGACATTTTTTGAGTCATTAAATTATTCACATTAGCAAAAATTCAAGAATAATA
Organism: Trichogramma dendrolimi; assembly: GCA_034770305.1. Classification (NCBI taxonomy): domain Eukaryota; kingdom Metazoa; phylum Arthropoda; class Insecta; order Hymenoptera; family Trichogrammatidae; genus Trichogramma; species Trichogramma dendrolimi. The sequence goes on along the minus strand of JAPMIB010000008.1, from coordinate 962,900 downwards.
ATATTCGACGCACATCTTCGTAATAATTTTTTTCGAAAAATTTCAATAACCACCTCGTACATATTATACAACGTATTGCATCATTAAAAATGCTTTTGATTCGAATATGGAACCCCGACGCAACATCCGCCTCTTAATGAATGAAGTATTCGACGTTAAAAAAAGTGTGAAATTGTGAGAACGAGTCTGTCTTCAAAAGCTTAAAAAAAAAAAGGAGAGAAGAAAGACGAGAAAATCGATGGTAGAGTATAATAGCTGTCTCTAAGCTCTGTTACGTATACAGAAAAAAATGTGTTTTCTCGAGTAGCGCTCGCGCTCAGCCGCTGGCATTGATCACGGCGCGGTATTATATTCCGAGGAATTATGCAACTGTTATACACGAACAAAGCCTCGTTCCATGTTTCGGTCGTGTAGCCTGCGAGCTACAACGATCGTCTTAAAGTCCAGTCGTTTGAATAATCTATAGGAGCTGGGATATTATTATGTAATTTCATTCGGTTAAAATTCGGTCAATAAAAAATAATTTGCCATTGTGGCGCTTTTGTGGAAAAAATGTGTTTGTCGAGTTAGCGGCCAGTAGTAGTAGCAGCAGCAGCAGCGACAGAAATACAATGGAAAAACAAACCGATGGAAAGTTCGTTAATGTACGCGAAAGGAATTTTTATTCAGATTTAACCGAGTGTAGGGGAAAACAAAGATTAATAATTGGTGACAACGTCGATGCGGTGGCGTTGCGCGCGACTACTACAAATGTACGGTATGCGGGTCAACGACTCACACCACTCGAGAGAGCGGTCCAGTGACCAGCTTACGTACGCGTATATCTGTGTGTGTGTGTTGTGTATATAGACTCTAGCCGGCCGCCGACTGCATCATGTATACGAGATATGAAACGCGAGGAGCGCATTTTTCCCCTCGAATTGCCTTTATTTGCTCACCCATCATCCGATGCGCGCTATCGGCTCAAAATCATATTTATGGAGCTTTTTTCGCGGCGCGCGCGCGCGCGAGAGAGAGAGAGAGCTGGCTCGGATTTCGCTCACTCGAGCTCTTTCTACTCACGTACAACGCCGAGAGAGAGAGAAGTGCATATACTTGATGTATATAAACATCGATTTTCTAATGAATCTTTGAGAAATAGAAACTATTTTTTTTCTGCGCCAAGACGCTTCGACTGGGAAAAATATACCTCGCGCGCAGTTTGTACAACGTATAGAAGGTATCGGCTGCGGATCGCTCGGCATTATATTTGTTTCACCTCCGAGGGTATTTTCTCTCTCTCGCTTTCTCGACGCGCACTAATAACCATGGCATAGCTATATACGCGAGCTGCTGCACGGGACTGGAAGCTCCTCTCGCGCCAAGCGACCTTTTATTCATACGCAGTAGCAGAGAGACAGCTGCAATGCCGTGCTTCCACTTGGATTCGCCACAATGCCTGCATTGATTTTATAAAGGTGAAAATATTTTTCTCCAGCCTTGTTTCATCCGTTTCGCGACGCTCATTTGTGATTCCTTTCGTCGTATAGTCAGTCGGCACTGTACGACTGCTGCTGCTGCTGCTACTGCTGTGACTGCACATTATTGTAAGGTGTATTAGCGCCCGCGCGAGCTCCAACCGGGTGTCGAAAACTCGTAACTCGCTCGTCGCGTTCGTCGCCTTTATGCTGATATAACTTTTCGCGCTCAACATTCATTTGACGATTCTTCGACGCTTATATATTATATACATACATATTAGAGTATATATATATTTACACGCGCCGACGAGAAGAAGCTCGTCAAAATTTCAACTAACTTGGAGCAGTGCGAGGAGGCTAAAAGATAGTTGAACAAGCCTTAGCGTGTACGCGTTATAACAATGGAATTTCAATGCGGCGGCGGCGGCGAGGGGGTATTTGGTAGTTGTGCCCCGAGTTGTGTGCGCCGCAGTTGTTCTCGCCAGATAAAGACAAATGGATGAAGAGATTGGCAGAAGCTGCTGCTGCCACCATTAAAATTATACTCGACTCGCGCGCGACAATATTATGTATCATACATATTTCAGTTGGCAAATGGACCTCGGGGCTTGTTCGCGTCCATAGCTACTTAAGTTACCTGGAGAAGAAGAGAGACAAGAGGGCGAGAGAGCGAGAGAGAGAGAGAGAGAGAGATAAAGGGCCGAATAACGCAGAGCAGAAATTCCGAATGAGAAAGTACGGACCTTTCCCAGCATTATTTATAATTTCACTCGCGGCTCTGGAATTTGTCGAAGAATCGCGCGCGATACGCTCGGCGCAAAATCCCCGACAAATTGAAAATGCCATTCGCGTTTACAATAACGAAAGCTGTACAATTTTAAATTTTTTTTTATCGCTAACGGGGTCAATTTTGGTCGACGGAAAATCGAAAAAAGACATGCTTATACACACTAATTCTCTTTTCAGTCAGTCGTAAAAAGCTAACGTTACATGAAAAATTACTCGCGCGCTTGATACTTTATTCAGCGTTATTTTCCATCAAGTTGTCGCGGCCGCGTCGAAAGTCTACGCTATCCATACTGCTTTATTCCATTTAAGACAAATCCGAAAAAAATGAGGGAATATTTATTTCAAGTCTGCACTCACTCTCTCTCTCTCTCGTCCGTCGCGAGCGCAAAAGTAAATGTAGGCAAGCGCCGGCAGCCGCAGCAGCCACGGAAGCCGGGGCACGCATATGAATACTAAAAACTCGTTTCTCAACTTTCCAGACGGCCTACAATGTAAAAGTTTCTGTGCCTCGCAGGCTGTCTTATGGGTTATTGTCATGTACACTCGCGATCGCGTGCGTGTGCGTGTAATATACCTTATACATAGAGAGAGAGGGCGAGCTGCGTGCTACTATGTACGCGCGCAGGAAAATGTTTTATCGGCGTAAAAAATTGCAAGACATTCGCGCAGTCGACATTTCGCGATGTAAAGTGCAGAGGCAGCAGCAGCAGCATCCCTCTCTCCCTCCCTCCGTCCGACGGATGCATTATTTTGCCCACTCGTTGTTAAAAGAGGTGGCGCACTTAAGAGCGCATTATAGGCGCTTCCTTTTTTCGGACTGATTTCGAGCGTTAATGGCTCGCTACATCCTCGTACGTTACCGAGCGAATGCGATATACCCTGAGCGCAAGGATACAGGCTAAGTAGAACAGAGAAAAAAAAAAAAGAAGAAATACACGCATATGGGTGAAACGGCTTAGATGCACACTGCCACCGAGCGTTATTAATGTCGGTGGCAGTGAAAAGTGCGAGAAAAGTCAACGAAAGCGAATGAGTTTTTATCTTTATGATTTCGGCACTCGCGCAAAAATAGATGTACCGCTCGTCGATGCGCCCATTTAATTTGGTATCTGAAAAAAATACGAGAGAGAAAAAAAGTTTCCCAACTCGGAGCTTGCAGTGCTTTCCAGATAACGAGGCAAAATCGAAATGGCTGAATGACGGCAGCTCCTTGCCGAGCTTTATATACAAGTATGGATGCTGACTGGTGTTCCGGACGACGTGTACATTTGTTTGAGAATAAACAGGCCGCAAATCTCGAGAGGATATGTTTCTTCTCGTGTGTGTACACACTCAAGTGAACGTCGAAGTACCTTCGAGATTCGTGTGTGTGTGTGTGCGTGCGTGTGTGTGTGTGCGTGTGTGCCTATGCGAAGTACATGTTGGAGTACAGGCGCGCGCGCGCGCGGTGGCATTCAGGTGCGCCAGTGCTAATACGATGGAGAGTATTTACCCTCTATGAGGGGCAAACGAAAGCTCATTTATGCGATACACGGGCATGCCCTTTGGAGAAAGAGCAGAGAGAAAATGGGCAAAAGCTCTCTCTCTCTCTCTCTCGCTCTCTCTCGATATATGTCGGATAATTTCACAAATTTTAAGCTCTGCCGCAACGGGCCCAGCTGCACACACACCCGACTTTGCTCGTCCTTCCCGCCGGTAAAGGTCAATTCGAGCGTTTGCAAAATATATAATTTGGCTTAAGTTTACGCGATGATTAAACTCATAAACTCGCGGATCATCACTTTTATTCAGCAGCGACAAAAGTTGACAAATACGTTCTGCCTCGCGCTTAACAATGGGTGGGAAAATTTAATTTGAAACGTCGCTTTCAACTCCGCAGCTCGCGCGACGACGACGAACAAAGGGATCGGAGCCCTACCTACCTACCTACCCCCGGAGGTCGCGCCGCGCCTCGCCTGCGAATTAAACAGTTGAAATGCTTTACGACAAAAACGCGCGGCATTTCGATATATAATGGAGAAATCGATCGTCATTTGGTTTTCACGCGCTCGAAGTACCATTCATCTGCGATCGGTGGTGCGCGCAACGAGCGACCGAAAAAGACGAAAGCCAAAATTACACGGCCGACCATTAGATGTATCTTTTCGACGCAATTCAAACACACACACGCACACACATGGTCGGCACTTGTCATTCGCGCGCTCGAAGGTCGTCGAGTTCTCTCTCCGGGTGGCACAAATGGATTTTAAAACCATCAGCACAGCTCACAGTCCGGTGTTGTAGTGCCAGTGCAGTCTCTCACTACTCGCACCGATACACGTAGTATATAGCGCACACGGATGCAGAGTCGCAGCAGCAACTGCCAACAGTGCCAACTGGTCTGAACGTGCGAATGTGCGCCAGTACGTACGGATCTATATTGACTAACTTTCACAGCAATCGAATGGCGCTTCTTTTTCCCGCAGGCTATATGGTAGAAGCAAGCGCAATAAATAAAAGCGAAGATTTCTTTCCCTCTCTCTTTTACTGTTCTTTCGATGCAGCTACTGCTAGACTCATTCTCTTTCTTTGATTCTTTTTTTTTGCCTTTCTCTCTCTCTCTCTCTCTCTCTCTTTTTTATTTCCCTTGCTTGTGTCGGAAGGTACGGAAGTGCGCTCGCACGAGCCCGATTAATTTCGCTCTATCGGTTGCAGTCTTCGTGAAAAAATGTCTCTAAGCAAGCGCATAGCAGTTATTCCCTCGATGTCGGGGAGGGTAACGCGCGCGCGTTGCAGCTACGATCGTTTGATTCTCGCTTCGGCTTTTTCCAATCTCGAGGGACGTCCTCGGGGAACCCCTACTTGTTTCTATTACCTACAATTTAGACGTATGCTTTTGGCACCCAGAAACGTCATGCGTGGCAGTACTCTGCACTCCGCTGCTGCTGCTGCTGCTCCGTGTACTGCCTATTTTTTTTATAGATAACGAAAATTGCGTCCCTTTTAATGACGACTATTAAGCGGCGCAGTGACCAATCGCCAGGGAAAAGTTTGAGTAAAAATCAATACTTGAATGTTTGATCGTATAATGCCGATTCGTAGAACAATTGTACTGCGAGAGAATTTGAGTATTTTCTCATTGAATGAGGAGTAGTTTTCAACTATATATGTACTCGTTTTAAATTTTTCAAATGTTTTACATCTCACGCATTCCCTACAGGCACGCAGTTGGGAATTAATGCCGCGCTGTAAGCATTATCGAATACTCGGCTGCCTTGGATTTCGTGAAAATTAAAATACCCCAGCTTTTGTTTCGTTAACTCTATTACGACGAGGACTCTTACAAACGAGCAGTAATAAAAAAGAAACACAAGAAAAAGAAAAGGCAAGTAAGGACGAGTAGTAGAAGCTCGTCAAACATTGCATCGTTAAGGATCGAGAAGGAGCATCGAGAAAGAAAGGAAGAAGAGTCGCTGGTATGGGAAGCAAAAGTAGCAGCTCTGTTGCTTCCCTTTTTCTGTTTTCTGCCCGTGTAGTAGTAGTAGTAGTAGTAGTGCGAGGGAAATGAAAAGTTTGGCCGCAGTTGAGAAATGAAGACCCATGGTCAAGAGCGAAGATGCGCGAGCAAGACTAGCAAAGGCAAACTTTACCATCTCGCAGCTTCGGTTCGTCGATGTATATATATATACAAGCCAACTCTCATTATGCATTACGCGCCTCGCCTCGGCTGGATTATGAGCGATGCCTCTCCGGCCCTTTACACCCCGGCCTCAGCCTCTGTTGCAGCTATACTTTCTAAAGCTCTGTATGCGCCTTGCACTGAATTACGCTTCGTAGTAGTCTACGTACCAGCTACCTACCTACCCGCACCAGCGCAGCACCAGCCTACTGATTTATCGACGAAATTTAGGTCAATTCCATATAAGCTGATTATGCATTCTTGAAACTTGGTGATGTTCACTGCGTGACGCCTGCTTGATCAAATAATAAGGATGTAATTTTGCATTTAATTGAGGAATGATATCGCAGCAGCAGCAGCGCGTCGTCTTTTCGCGTAATAATTAAATTAAACGATCAAGTATTTACGGAGTGCCGGTGACGCAGGCGGCGAAAATATGTAGTCTGGTATATTTTAAAAATCCTGAAAAAATACCAATGTACGAGCTCGCGCATATTTACTCTTTTTTACGTAATCATTTTTCGCTGTACGGCATTAAAATTTGTTTGACAATCAAGACAGCGCATATCCGAGCTCGCGCGCTAAAGTATATTTTTATGTACATGAATTTCTCGGGTGATTTTTAATCCAGCTGCGAACGAAATTGCTGATAAAACTGCGTGTCTAAGCGCCTCTTGAAAGCAAACAAGTAATCTTTACATTTCATTTGAGTAGAAATTGCGTGCTCGAAAAGTCAAAAGAAATTTAACGGTGTATCTTAAGCCGGGCACGAAGCAACGTCAAACAAAGCTTTATGAAAGAAGTAATCCAGCAAAACATCATATTGTTTTGTCGTCGTTACATTTATAATTAATTTACACGAAAACTGTGTAATCTTGTCATAATATTTCCGCTAAAGTCTCAGTTTCTCGTCAGACATCTGCAAAAAGGCACGTACATACAGCCAAGCCTAATTAATAAAATTTTAGTCCAGGGAAAATACAAGGGAGCGGCTCTCGAGTTACTCATACCATCGCCCTGCTGCACACAGAGAGCCTATGCAGATACACGCAGAGGCTCGGAAACCGTATATAGAGCTGAGGAGATCCAACACCCGATCTGCAGCAGTTAGGTCTGATAACGCCCCGACGGTCCGTTTTACATAGGCCAGGAGCAGCAGCCGAGCGAGCCGCGTATATACCGAGAGTCGAGAGTCACTTGGGCCGAGGCGTTTTTGACTCGGCTGCGGCGCTGTACTGGCCAAACGAGCGAGAGCCCCTGCAGCAGAAGCAGCAGTCCCTTCACTCGACGAGGGACCAAAATTGTTTGCCGAGGCTGGCAGGGTTAAGAACACTTGAGCGAACTTCTGCCGACTAAGAATATTCGGTACGTGTATATAGAGAGAGGCAGAGAGGAGGGAAGAGAGGAGCTGCGCTGCCGTACGGCGCAGCCGAGCTTTCGACTGCTGACGACGTTATTGCCAGCGACATTGATGAAAGTTCGCAGTCTTCATCATCTCAATGGGTGCCCTCGCTCAACCCTATGCCTACTAATCAACCTGATGTATTTCTCTTCTATTTAGCGGATCAAATTGATTATCTTTTCATTTTTAAATTACTCGCGACATCGCTTTTACTGCGAGTTATATATATCTTTTATAAAATCAGAGAATCTCTTAGCTCAAGAAGCTAATCAATGATTGAATGCCTTTTAATCATTATAATATATTAATAGACTGCGCGAGTGGACTCGTGTAAATTATCATACCATTTCTATTCCATTGAGCGCGTGACTTTTAGAAAGCCATAGCGAAGCCTTTGGAAATTCTCAATCTCCGACGCGGCTGGCTGCACCGTTTCTAAAATTACTGCAGCGAGAATAATGTGTAAGAAGGCATCGGAAGTCACAGAGACAGATGCAAGTGACATCAATTTATGTAGGTGTAAGGGCGAGTATGTGTGACTCGACTCAACTCTCTCTCTCTACGTGTGTGTGTGTGTGTAAAGGAGACGGTGAGCCAGCTGAGTTCATTTAATCCACTCTCGAGCTCCGTCCGGCAGGATGAATTTCAGAGAGGGAGAGAGAGAGAGCAATCTAGAGTTAAAATCTCGCCTTGGTAGCGAGTGTATCCAAGATATAGTTATATGCTGGGCGCGTAGAGGCGAATATATACGTGCGAGTCGAGGGCGCGATGCGATGGAAAATGACGTGCAGCCCGACGGGAAGGTTGGGCGTTGCTCGGTGCGCCTCTCTCGCTCTCTCTCTCTCTCTCTCTCTTCCTCGGCTGCATAACAGAGTCTTTTACCACGTGATAATGGCGAGCCCTGCTTCTCTTTCTCAGTTTCCTTTGCATCCTCCTTCTGACTCTCTTTCTCTCGCTCTCTCTCTCACTCTCTCTCTCTCTCTCTCTTGTCGCGCGCAGCTACAACTTTTTAATGAGATGCGTGTGTCGCGCGAAAATTTTCCGAGACGCTTACTTCTTAGCTGGAGGGGCTCGCTCGTACGCTCGCGTAGCTCTATACGCAGCTCTCCTATACGTAGCTCACTCGCTGGCGGATTATCAGGGCGTTGAAATCCGTCTTAAATATCGCCTAGATGCGTATATGCAGAGGACGTATCACGAAGTAAATGCACGCCCGCTGCACCGCCGCCGTGCACCGTTCTCAGCCTCGGCAACTTTTCTTTTTACGCTGAGCACGCAGAGACGCGCTCGGAGCCCACCTAATGGCGAAATTAGTTGGCTTTTACGAGCTGTGAGCTTGTAATTAGTATCTCGCCACTGTCGTTGTACTCGTCGTCGTCGTTCAGGACAAATGGCTCAGACGAGCCGTATATGCTTTTCATCCCTTCTTGCGAGATCCGGCTAAGCATGACTAACTTCTTGTACTCTACTTGTGTCACGAGTAACATCTCCTAATGGACAATCTTATCTATATTATTATAATCTCTCGCTTATTCTAGCTGTAATTTTACACTTTTGTCAATTTCGACTGGATCGATAAACATCGTCGCAGCGTATAACTTTTAGTCTATTTTTCAGCTCGATCGATTCAAACAAATTACATTTCAGCATATATTTATTTGTATTGAAAGAACTTGGGAAAGCTTTCGTGAGTGACATTTCAAAGACGACGTTTTGAAAATCAATCTGCAATAAGATCTCTTCGAATATAAGTAACATACAAGCTGCTTTTAAATGTATTAGTTTTTAATGAAAGAGGTTATTACGTTCTCCGACATTGTAGAAGTATTTTAATGGGACAGTTCAGCAAGAAAATCGACTAACATTAAGTGGGATATAAATGACTTCATTTTTTATGCCGAAGCTGTTGGAGTTACTCAGCTCACGGTGTAAGTTGAGAAAATCAAAAGTTACTTGAGGTGACAATTTAAAAGTTTATCGGCGCGCCGAAACACTTTCACAGGTGATATCATTTTTTTTCTTTTTTTTACAATCAATTCTGTTTTATTTGATCGCGTAAACCGCAACAAACTGTTAAAACGTTCCAAGCACGACATAAAAAGAATTCGATAGTCACTTGAAAAAGCAAACCAACGTTCAAATTTAAAGTTAAGATGTATCACAAACAAACCATTACATTCTCAAATATTCAGCATGTAATGTAAGTTTCGAAAAAAAGATTTCTAAAGTTTTGTAATGCCTAATTTGAAAATCGTAACTTCATTCACCTTATTTTATAGATTAAAAAAATGTCTTTAATGAGAAAATTACATCGATTTTCAAAATATTTGTACTTTATGGGTAATCATGTATACTGCGCATGAACGAATCAAATATTTAAGAAAAATACTATTCGTTTCACGATTCGTGATGTTTTCTTTTTATAATATAAGCTTGGTTGAGCAGCATCTGGTGCTCTGCTATTGCAGGAAAAATGATTCATTGTACCGTGATAAACTTTTGTGAAGACAATGCAACAGTACCTACTATCTGATTTTTAAGCAACTTTTCTTTCATTTAACCATGAAACTTTAGAAACTTTTATGTTAAGGAATCGCGCTTTTTTATTGTTATTTTTTGTAAACTTACACTGTCCGTAAGCAGGGATTTTAAAGATGGTAAATCTTTTGAAAAGTATCTTTCTTGAGCAAGTCTCTGCATTTCATTCTGTGTTTCGAATGAAAGAAAGAATAGCCGGACTTTTCAAATGATCAAGAAAACTTGAAAAAATAGTTTCGCATTTCAATCAATATTTCCATACCTACAAACTATTATGTTTGTCTTTGTCTCTGAAAAATTGTGTAAACTACGTACGGAAAATACGATTTTTCAACAATTAGTTTGAAAAGATGTATGTTCTTAACAATATATTGGATTTAAAAAATCTGATGATACTTTGGAATGAGAAAGAGATTTTTTCGTTTATGTTGCTTATTCTTCTGAACTAAGAACATTGTTGTCAACATTCTTCCTTCTTCTATTGTAAAACTATTTTCAATTGTTGTTGTGGATTATATTAAACAGTGAAATAAATAGCGGAATGTCCTTTTCATGTTACGTCCAAAGCATAATTTTGTTTTATTAAAGTGTCTCTTTTTTATACTTTTCAAGTTTTTTTCTTTACAATGAAAACTTATAAACAATTTTAGAAAACCCTTTTCATACGTTCAAAATGTGTGAATAAGTTACATAAATTTTCACGCTTCAAAAGTCGAATTTTATATTTACGCATCCATTGAGTGATAAATTCGCTATAATATAGAATGAAGTATACAACTTTTTCATGTAAATATATTTACACGGTAAAATAAAATTCAATAGCTCTAATAGTCCAAAAATTGCTCTCATTTATCGGTCATAATACCAAATGTAGACTTTAAAAAAGCTGATTTCAAGAGAAATTTTCGGCAGTTTTGTTCATGTCGGAACGTCATTCTTTTTACAAGCTTACTAGCCCATTCAGTTTAATTCGTGTATACTTCATTCCAATCAACCAAGTGCTTTTATTTTCGAACAAAGAGCCTATTCATTGACTAATTCACTCTGTTTGTTCATAACAAATACTTGATGAAAAATAGAGGAAACTCGATTCAAAAGTTAATTCGCAATAGATCAAGGAGTGAGAAAACAAAATATTATTCAACAACAGTCACTTTATATCAACTCCGTTCGACTATATCACGCATACAGAGCTAAAGATTATCTCCAAGTGAAAATCCGAAGGTAAAGTGATTTGTTGTTGTACTTGAGGTCGACACACACAGTAAAGCAAACAAAGCAAGCCAAGTTTAGTTTTAGAAGATACATGGAGGCAGGCATTGACGTGCTCGCAGTATTACTTAGTGGGCCATAGGGTGAAAAGCGTGAACACTGTCAACGCCGGTACGTCTATGACAATGCCGCTTAGGTGAATCTAGTACATCATGAGTTTATCGGATATTACGTTGACGAATTATATGTTAACGGTCTCTCTATTATAAAATCAACAATTTTGCTTCTTTTCAACAACTGCTTTGTATACAAGTCGTATAAATTGAAACCTTCATTTTTTACATTGTTGTAAATTTTATTTCCAATAAAACCAGTTGGTAAATTCGTATAACTATATTGGTTATCGATATTTTGCGAATTCGTTGTACTTTAGCACAAATAAATTTTTGCTTGTGACATAAAATTAGAGGGGTAAATGCCATTTCAAGCGGAAGCGTGCTGCGTTGCTCTAAACGGGTCCGAAGGGAAATTAACATTTTCCAAAATTATTCGACTGAAGTTCAATAGGATTCCGACTGCGCATATCAGTTGCGCGGTGTGCGCGCCTGCAATGGGAGCGATAGACGATTTCCCGACGTCTCTTTTCGTAATGGAAAACACAGAGTTATAAAGTAACTTTAATTGATCTGAAGTTATTATCAAAGACTGATCAGTTAATTTAAATCATATAAATTCAATTGAAGTAAGTCGATTATGATAATTGTTCGAATACTCAGATCATATGTTAGTAAGTGTAAAATTACATTTACGGACCAGCTGTGGTCACTTTGATAAAGAACAATACTTTATATACTCTGTATTCTATATCGAATACAAAAGAATCGAAATGGACGAGAAAAATTCGATAGACAATTTATGGAAATGAAAGTAGAGATAGAGAGAGAGTCAAAATATGTCTTGTCACTGACCTGTTTGGTGAGCTGGGCTTCAAGACTGACGTTGTTGCGCTCGACGAAATCGACGCCTCTGGGGTGGCTGACATTCGTTAATTTGATGCGACACTCGAATCTCGTGCGATCTGGAACACAATGGGAGTCACAACAAATAGACAACATGCGTAGGTGGAGGTCGATTGGGGGGACAGCTCGTGAAAAAGTGCGGACAACTGTATATGCGGCGGTGCAGCGGAGGCCAGCGGAGCTGGGACCGATTCGAGAAAACAAAAGCCCCGAAGCTGCACTTGGTTTTTGATGGCCGAGCCTCGACTGCAAATCACCCTGACTATGCCGAGTGCATCTCGACTTTTTTGCCTTATGTATACCAACTCCACTGCCACAGCTGCCGCCGCCGCCGCCGCCACGCTACCAGTGCAAATTCAGACGTATCGCTGGACGATCGACTCGATCAATATTTAAGCTCACCTGTGTCGACGTGGCTCGGCTCTTTGCACTGGCACGGCTGCTGCTGAGTTGATCCCTCGAGATTGGGCACTGGTAGATGCAGTTTGCCGCCGAGTTGCAGCCTTTACCTGTGTAAGTAAAAGTTTCAACTTCAAAAAGTAAAAGATACAGAGCAAAAAAACAAAAGCCGACTCTATTATGCATGTACAAAAGATAAAACTGGTAGGTTTTTGAAATGCAAGCTTACTCTGAGACTATTTCTACTAACTTCGCATGTTTCGATATCAATCATACACTACATGAAATTTTAAAATTTTCATGATGTTTTGCAGATACAAAGGCCAGCTTTTATGTAGGCGGACAATGAAACTCGATGATATAGGTAATAAGATTAGTTTCCGATAGCTTGTAATGCTATTATCTCCGGGTGGTCGATATTTCGTTATTTTTTTCGACTTTCTATACATTATCGATTGAACACTATAGAATTGCGCCCTTTATACTACTATGCACGTATTCAAGACCATTTACATCGCTGTAAATAAAAGGCTTACATTTTTGAGGTCATTAAAATTCTGCAGAATTGATAAAACATCGTAAATCTAAAAATCAAATTTATTTTTAAAAGCGCTGCTTTCCGTCGTTTAAAGTAAAAAATATTTTAATAAAACGCAACGATTAAATCGCTTTGTTATTCAAGTTGCTTCAGATTTCCACCTGATGAAAAGAATTCATTTGCAAGTTTTTTCGTATGTCAAGACTCAAACATGTTCGTATTGATCGTAAATACTTGCTCAGGTGGAGATCAAATTCGCTACTTGGAAAGAGAAAATAACATAGTGGCCAAAACGAGCAGCAAAAAACGAGACTAGTCCGATTAATGGAATTTAATTTATTTCTCTTTTGTGCATGGCAAGACATGTGTTGCACGATTGTGAAAAGGATCTTAGGGTAATGCGATTGAATTAAGTCTGTACCTTCATTGCCAGCGACGCCTGATGATATCTCGCAAAAGTCTCCACTGAACTGCGGTGGGCACGAGCACCGAACTGCAGCTGCTCCTACGTGTCTGAAATGCGTCGGAATAACCACAGAAACTACTATTGTGTTCGCTCCATTCGTAAACAAAATGATAATAAAAGTAGAAAATTTGCAAATTATCTCAAGTAGAGCGAGCGAAATAAAGAATGCGAATTCAAACATTCAACACTCGGTGAATAAAAGATCTCACTTGGCACGAAAGTTTTAGCCTTCTCTCCGTAACGGCTGGCCATAATTAATTTGTACTACTTAAAATCCGCGCGGAACGTTTTTCATCTTCTGTACCCGAGTATTTGGCATGAAAGTAGACCAGAATCGAGGTTCATCGTAAGAAACGATATCATTATTAAACAAATTTACCTAAAAATAAAATCGACTTGCACATTTTTAAATGTGTTAATTAGAGAAATTTGAATTTTTCGAATCAAAATTCACGCGTTGGATCAGATTTTACTTCTATGCAAACAAAGTTTTCAGTTGCCAACTAAAATTTGTAATAATTAATTCAAAAATTGAGTTGAACTGGAAGCTAGAGCAATTAGAAAATTCGTAAAATTATGAAAATTCTTTAATTAAATTCATCAAAGTTCTACGAATCGTATGGTAAAATGAGATGCTCATCTTATTAAAGCGTCGACTATCTTTCAAGTGAACTTTTCACGCGTCAAGAAAAATAAATTTGGAACATTAATACTATTTTGGCGGGGGAAATGTTGAGATTTTTGCGTTACAGCTCGGGGTCCTTTAAAGCGTATCAGTAATGCAACGGTCGATTGAAAGTGATGAGTTATATGGGCCGGGACATAGATTGATTGTCTTATATATACACAATTGAATATACCTGCAAGTGCCGCCATTCTGGCATATTGGATTTCCGCGTTCAGTAACGCAAAGTGGTCCGTGGCTGCAGTGCTCGCCCCCGAAGCCCTCGAAGCAATCACAGTAAAACGTCCTAATGAAAAGGAATGGACAATCGTTAGTGTTTCAAACATTTTATAAATACATCGTTATGGGTAAGTTATGAGCTGTGAATATTCTGTACACCGAGGCCAACGAGTCGTTGTCAGCGCCATCGTTCATTTTTTTTTTCATTCGTCGTTGAGGTATAATTTAAAACTTAGGCGCTCAGCAATATCGCGCAGTGGCTCTAAATCAATATATTCTATGATTCGATGAAACTAAAATGATATTACAATATTTCAAACCGTAATTTAACAAGATTTTAAGTGCCAAACAAAAGCGTACGTAAATCTTGAACTCAGCTTATTTTTTATCGGATGTACGTACCACAAAGGCTTGCGAGAGTGAATAGTAGTATGCAAAGCCTCACTCGAAATGAAAATAGCACGGAAGAAAAGATATGTCATTTATACATGTAAGGTAGAAGACCTACGACTTTGCGGATAATATACTTTATACGTTTTGGAGACGTACCAAACAGCACGTTTTTTCCTTGGGAAAAAAAGATGATGGAAGCGTATGCGTCGGAGGAAGCATAAATAGCGCATAAACTTGTACGTTAGTTGCGGGTATTGCTTTTACATTTTTCATCCCTTTTGCGTTGCATAAAACCCTTGCGCGCAAAATTAAAGCAAATACGATTTGTAATTTCGGAAAAATTGATCCCCGCAAAATTGAGTTAAGAAATTAACGAGGAGAACGAATGTAAAAATTCAAAATATCGAGAAACGTTATTAATTTTACATGTGATTCGGTGTTCAACTTCAATTCGCACGCTCACATTCAGGTATGTTATTCAATTTCGAGACTGAATCGTACGCTGAATAAATTGTTTCAAATATAACGGATTGCACAGTATGTGAGCTACTGTGGTTGTAAGCCACGTTGATCCGTTTAAGTCAACGAAGCTTCGAAGTTATTCTGGTAATTGTAAAAACATACTCGGTATTTCCGGCAAAGCTAATTAATAATGATAACTTTACACAAATAATTGTATACGTTAAACATTTATGGTTTAATTTGGTGTTAAATTCACTCGAGCACTCGTTGCTGGCATTGAGGTTTCAATTTCATACGTCGGTATAAATCTCAGCAAGTCCAATATACAGCTCAGTAATTTTAATGATGATTAAATTCTATTACTCATTGTTAATATTTATTTATGTCGTTACCGAATTATCGAACTCAGAGCACGAACGTAATTTTTCTTCGGAGGCAGCGGAAATGCTAGGAGTAAACGGAGCGATACGAACCACAAAGTAAATACATGCGCGGAGAATGAGAAATTTGTTCGAGGCAACAAAGTAGGAGAGTAGTTGTCAATTATTGAAAATGAAATTCATTAAAATAAACACGAAGTTTGGGGCGAACACGAGGTCTTGACACGCTCGGTGCACTAAGCAAATACTTGAGAAAGCGTTTCAACGTATCATGCGTCGCGCTAAAAGATCGTTAACGTGCCGTACACCAACTTTCCTTTTTCTCTCGGCAGCTCTCGGGCGTCGAATGAGCGATTTAATGCGCAGTCACGAGTTTATCTCGACACTTGGTAGCGTGAGCTTGAATTTTGCGGCTCGAGCTTTTAAGGCTTGTTTTTTTTTCTCGCTCCTGCCAGCGCCGTGTCGAGCCGCACACTATGAATGTGCAAACGAACAAGACCTTTGCGCCATTACTTTCCGTAACGAATTAAATCCTTTCTTCGTGCGGCTACTTTGACGCGCCGTTTTTCTCCGCGAGCGAACATTTTTGCGCTTTTCGACGCGCTGCACCCCTACTTTGCACCCCTTTGCAGTTGGATCAATTTTTTCAGCATCCACGGGAAATATGAAATTCTAAACGATTGCCAATTGGACTTTAATTCATTCTCCATTATTTCGGTATCCGCTTATGTATTTGAGCGAGGTGTTTTACCACTAATTAGTCAGCTTTTCTGACGAGATAACTCTAAGAGAAAACTTCGATTGATGATATTAATTAATTGTAATTAAGTTCGCTCGATTCAACTTCGTGAAATTTCCGATATTTGATTAAAGAACACGACTTTTTATAGTTCTATTCATTTCGCAAAGAATCCTGCTCCCAAAAATATTTCTATCTACTTTTTTGATCGTATATTATAAATTTATTCACTCAAAGTACGTCGGTATATTCAATGTCAAAGTAATCGCTATTAAAATATGAGTTTCAATTAAAAAATAACTTAAATATTGTTAAGTATTTAAAGGCTTATGTATTATTACATCAATTAAGCATACGATTTGTACTTTTAAGTATAATCGGATTTGAAACTTTCTTCCTTTTGTAAGGCATTACATGAATTGTATCTATATTTGTTTTATCAATCAATGACTTAAATACCACGAAAAAATGATGATATATAAATTAATATTTTTTATAATAATAGTCAATCTTGTTAAACGAATCTCATTGTTTTTAATCTAAAGAAAAATATAAAAGTTGGCTTGCACGAATTAAAGCGATCAGCTACTTTTATGTGAGAAACATGAATTCGGTTTCACAACTTTTTCAATATCTATTCGAATAAAAAAATTTTAATATGACATATTTAACATTGTGTTATTGAATAATAAAAGGTTCGCATTCATACAGCATGAATTCGAAGCACATTTGTTTTTTGAATTTTATACATACGAAATTGATATTATAAAAAACTCGAAACAGGAGCTTTAAGTAATAATTACGGAAGATACATGCTTTACAAATCGATTGATAATAATACTCTTGTAGAAATGCTCTACATTTTATTACTATGTAATGTTCCACTGATTTATAATGAACATTTTTTGGCAACATTATTTAAAATTGTCTACTTATAAAATGTAAAATGTCAATTAAATTGAGTTCAAAACTTTGAATATTATAATATCATCGCATTAATGCTTGTACTTAAAAATAAGTCTAATTACGTCGTTTTTATTACTGACAATATTATTGATGTCCAAAAACCTGCTTAAAAGTTCAAACGTTTCTTTGGTTCTATAAGTAACCTAGAGTGTTTAACTTGTGGCCTAAGAAATTCTTTTTGCGTTTGTGCTTTATAAGAGACTTTACTGTACACTAGGTGTACTTTAATTCTTTCCTATGGAACAGAAATTGGAACGCGCACACAAACTTTTATTGAACGGTTTAAGTATATTTTAATTTGATAATAAAATAATTTGAAAATCGATTTTTCATGAGCTATTAATCATTAAACGACGAATTCCGATGATTCTGAATTAAAAGTAGAAACTGTGAAATTGCATTCTTTGATAATAATTCATGAAAATGATGCTCGTACAGATAGTAGCAGTGGAAAAAGTAATATTTTCGTTACCTTTCAGTATCTTGAAAAAAACATATTCCGCAAAAATAACAAATGATATAACTGGCGGAAAAAAACTTTCATTCATTCTTGTATATCAATGGACAATCAAAGTGTGAGTGAACAAAACCCAATTTAGTGAAACGGTAAATTACAGTTATCGGTATCTAAAATCAGCATCTATTGTCTGCTCGATTTCACGACTTTATCTTCGCGCCGGCTTTCAGCGGCTGATTTATCGAGCCAACGGGTATTTTTCGCTAAGGATCGATGAATTTAATGAAGTTTTGGAAAATAAATGTATAAGCCCGGGCGCGCCGAACGAGCGCGCTGTTATCGTGGCGCAACATGTTTGCCCAGGTATCAAAACACACACGCGCGAAAGAGCTGCGACGCGAAGAAATATTTTTCGACAAAAATATCCATAAAGGCTGGCGTGTCAAGAGTCAAACGTCAAAAGTCTAAATTAAATATTAAACAGTCGCGTAGGCCAGTCGGGCCGCAGGAGCACATGCACGGCCACAAGCGCGAGCACGACGCCGTGCGTGTGCGTGGCAATATTCGTCGGGCGAGCACGAGGCGCGTAAACAGCGTGTCGGAAGCCATGCTTATTGGGATTATCCACAAATTTGATCAGTCGATGAATTCTCATTAATTTGCGTTGCAGCGTCGCTTGTGCGTCGCAGCCCCGTACATAAAATCAATCTACCCTTGGTCGTGCGGCAATGGCCAAAGACCGTGAGCAATTATAAAGGCCGCTGGAGCGCGTGGCTTTGGCCCGTGCCGCCCAAAAACGAAAAAAAAAAAAAAAAAAAAAACGGGAAAAAACGAGGTAATCGAGCGAGGAATTTTCATAAGCACGTCGCGTGCCGCCGAGGCTTTGCCAGGCCGCACGCACACGGTACTCTGCGTATCGCGTTAACTCGTTCCATAGAAAATAAGTCAGGAAAATATTTCTCTACGCTGCGTTCGCGCGCAGACTTTACATAAACTTGCACGCGTATTATACGTATACATAGCAATGGGACACACGGGCACAAAAGCAGTGCACCGAGCCAGCAGCAGCAGCAGCAGCTCGCCGTGTTACATTATACACATAGCCGCGCGACGACGGCGGCGGCGACCAGATGAACAGTCGCTAATGCGCTTTTGCTCACCCTTGCGAAAATAAAGCTAAAACACGTATGGCTGTGTGCGGGCCCACGACTCGCCTAGTCGGTGCTGTATATATACCGTACGTGCGACGCGCATATAATATATCCCCCGTGACAAAATAAAAGCGAGCTGCAGTGTGCACGCGAGCTTTTTTCCTCGGCTCCTCTCTCGCGTGCACTGCTGCTGCTGCTGCTGCTGCTGCTTCTGCTGCTGGTGTTGCTGGCGCACGGCTGGTGTACCTATAGAGCGGCGCATCGCGCACAGCTAAGCGCTTTTCAGTTCTCTCTCTCTCTCTCGTCCGTTTTCTACTTTTCTTCTATTACTTGGCCCAGCTGTCGCGCAACAAAGCTTCGGAGCTGTGAATGGAGAAAAATCTGCTTGCAGCAGCGAAAAAAATAAATAAAAACAAGGCCGCGCGCGCAGGCGAGTAAGTACGTTGCAGCCAAGTGCTAGAAAAAGCTCCGCACTACGACTTGCAACGAGTCCTGAAAATGTATACATCGCTGCTGCTGCTGCTGCTGCTATATACGCGCACATAGCCTCGAGAGCTCGAGAGCAAGAAAACAGACTCTTAGTCTATCAAACCAAAGATGCTCCCCGTGTACTTACGTGTATATAGTACGTAGTAGGTGCTCCCGTGCGCGCACGTACACTATCGCGTATCGCAGCACAGTACGCGCGCCCGAGTATAAGTTTCTCGTGCCGCTGCTTCTGGCTGTGCAGCGCGCCGTACACTTACCTAGCCTAGATCCGCGCGCGAGCACAAAAACGAGAGAAAGGTCTAGAGTCATCTAAAAGAAATGTTATCCTGCATAAATGTAGCAGCAGCAGCAGCAGCAGCAGCGGTGGCGAGAATACACACGAACGTAAGGAAAAAGTCGAGCTGGCTCTGCGCCGCGATGTGCCGAGGCTCTGTGTGCGTTACTTTCTGTATTATATATACGGACGCATGATGAAACTTTCGTCATAGAGGAGAGACACACACGCGCGCCTCGAGCTAACAAGCTTTGCTTAATTCATTGAAAATTAAACGGCATGTTTTTGTGTTACTTTTAACTTTCTTCAACTCGCGCCAACTGCCTCGCGTCGCGCTTAAAAACGCCGCAGAGATGCGTATGTATTTATTCTAATTTTGCCGCGAAAAGCTGTGACTTTTATAAAGCGCGAAGCGCGCGGGATGCTCATTATAAATGAAAAAAATTATTTCAATTCGAGGGACGCGCGTTGACGAACATTTTGTCAGTGAGCGCGTGGACGCGTTTCGCGACCCAAAGCCCGGGCTCGATATTTCATCCCGCGTAAAAAAAAAGGAGGGAAGAAAATTCACCCCGAGCATTACGAAAGTTCTACACTTTCCGAAGAAATGCAACTCCCCTCTTGCCGAGGAAGAAAAAAAATGTTTTATGAGTCGTATGATTATTGCTCTTGGCTCGGTAACAATTGCACTTACTTGAGCAAGGAGCAACAGTTTTATACGCTACAATAGATTGTTTTTATCAGTCGTTCCGCACTCACTAAAATGCACCGCGAGTCGCTGAGTTTACCGTTACACACTTCTCTCGCAGTAATTATGCAAATTCAAGAAGTGCGCGACTCGAGTAAATATAATAATGCCTTAAAAACGAAAGCCGAATCGCTCGGAGGCCGCAGACGTAAAAGTTATTAGGCGCAGCTAAAATTACGGAAACGAGGTCGAATAGGTGTGACTACAGGAGCGCATTACAAATAAATAAAAGTGTACTTACGCTCTGTCGGAGGCGAGAAAGCAGTTGCCCGTGAAGGAGCAATTGCTGAGCGTGCAGGACTCCTTGGGCGCGATGTCGTCGGTCATCTCGTAGGTGAGATTGAAGCCGTAGACGTCGAGCAGTCGATCGAGGACCCGCACGTGATTGCCCTCAAGCCGCTCGAGGCGAAAGTCCACGAGGAGGTAGGGCCGATAGGTGCGCACCGTGCCGACCTCGAAGACGCCGGCCTCGTCGATCTCGCGCAGCAGCGCACCGCCGAAGTTGGTCGCCTCGTTCTCGTAGTAGGCGTACTCGTGGAAGCGCAGGCCCCGAAACGCGTAGAGCTGCGTGAGGTAGACGACGATCGAGGCGTTGGGCCGGTCGGCCAGGTCCGAGGCGTCGAGCAGCCAGCGGCAGTGGATCGGCGTCGAGAACTCGCCCGGGAAGTTGGGCGTCGACAGGACTCCGCGTCGAGCCGTGAGGTGGCCCCCGCACGATTCGCTGCCGCCGCCGACGTTGTCGCTCGTTGTCTGTGTCTCGCTCTGGCTTGCCGCCGCCACCTCGAGCCGCTGGAGCAGCAGCAGCAGCAGCGACATCGTCATCGAGACAAGCAGCCGTTCCCGTGCGCTGGCTCTGCAGCCAACCAACTGTGCGCGCGGTCGTAAATCAACAGAGCGAGGAGATTTATTATTAATTTTTTTTTCCAAGCGAACAGTTTTCAAAGTTACGTTTCAAACATTTTCACCCACTGATATGGCAGTGAGAGAAAAAAAGAGAGCAGCGAGGATGGAATTTTCCAAGCCGCACGCTTGTGTGTGTGTGTGTGTTGGGGAATATATACACGCATTGTATTGCTCGACTCGAGCGCGGATGGGCTTACGACTTACTCGCGCCGAGGCGCGTTTTACGTTCGCGTTATTTCCGCTCTTTATGTTAATACATATTCAGATCGAACTCGGGTCGTTTGGGAGCCGCGGAGTTCGTTGATTCTCCGTTTAAAGAGCTTGCACGAGAACGAGTTCGTCGCTCGTTGTCGCGCGGTGCACGATGACGTGTAAACATTGTTTTGGCGCGCAATCCGTCAAGTCCTGTATAGTATTGAGCGAGCGCCAAAACGGCGCTCGGTCAATCTTTTATTTACGAAAGAATTGATACACGTGGCAGGGAATGTTGCTGGGCGGGGCTTCCTCCCTTGTAGCTCCAACTCTCCGATAGCGTAATCACACTGGGGATTTGCGTACAGTTGTACGATATATAGTTGCGGCGCTGTGTAGCGTCGGTGCCGAGTTCGCGCGAATGCGAACGTTGGACGAATAATCCCGTGGACTTTCCGACAGATATCAAAATAATAATGGTCGGGTATCAGTTATTCGTTATTTTATTTTATTGGTACTATTGTTGCGTCGATGCACTCCGGCTTCTATCTCGCAAGGTCCTAATTATTGCTCTGGAGTCATTAAAATAGACAATGCTCGAACGAGAATGATGAAATTGTACAAGCGTGCAGTTTTGATTAGAGTAAATGATATCGCGAAGCCGATTTCAAATGCGCCGCCACATCGGTCGCGAGCAAAGAATGCGCGCGACGAGTAAATTTAGAGAGAAAAATAGCTAGAGCTGCTAGAGTATTCGTCGCGGACAGGGGTGGTTTAGGGGAGCAGGTGTGTGTGTGTGCGTGCGCGGGTATGAAAAACGGCTGAGCTGATTAAAATGGGCAAACAGAAATTATGAGAAACTGAGTCATTGTCAGAAACAAACCAACAACGATAAACCAGTGGCACAAAGCTTGCCATTCTCTCTCACTGCAGCTCTTTCTCTCTTTCTCTCTCTCTCTCTCTCTCTCTCTCTCTCTCTCGGGTACATCTCTATACATATAAATAAATATATAGCCGCGTCGGTGCTGTGCGGGTGCGAGCGTGTGCGTGTATTTCCCCTCTCTCTTAAGCGCAGTCGGGCATAACAAAGCCAGCGTTTACATGGCACGTTATTCCAATTGCATGCCTGCGCTCACGCGCGTACCGTACACTTCTCTCTATCCAGCGTGTTTTGTATATAGAGGTAGGTGTGCAGTAGGGCTTTGTTGTTGCTCTGAAATCTAAAACGGTGGGCCGCCGCGTGCAGAAGAGTCCTAGGCGCGCGGGCACGACTGCACGCACGACGGCGGCTGCAACCGCCTCTCTCTCTCTCTCTCTCTCTCTGTGACCACCACCGGACGCTAGCTCGACGCTCGCAGACCTTTATCACGTAATATAATGTACACGCACATATAGGCTAGGCGCGCAGCTGAATGCACCCCGTTACCGTATATATAGATACTATATAATATTATATAGGCGCCGTGTCTCCAGCTTCTTGCCAATTAATTCGATTTTTCTAACCTTGATTAATAATGCAATTATTTCCCGGTTGCGCGTCCGCGCCACCGCTCGGATTCATATTTACGCGCGCCCCGTGTAGCCCTGTGTATAGCACTCGCGCGCACGCAAACACGATATAAGCTGGCTGCAGCGCAGGTAAAGCTCGAGCATCCGCGCGCGCGCATGCATCGATACACACGCTGCATAGGTATTTGTATTATAAGAGGGGTGATTAATATTATGCAAACGATGCGTGACTGCTTGACGAGCTCGTTACGAATTGCGATTATTCCGCATGCGATGCGAGTACTGCACGCACACCTATGTGTGTATCGCACATATATATACACGCGCACACTAATCAAATTTATATATATAATAATATATGAAGGTCTCGTGTACCGAGCATTCATTTATGCATGTTAGTACAGGTCCTTGTGCGCACTTGTGCTGCTACTCCTATACATATAGTACGTATACGTATACGCGCAGTGTTTATATGCAAGCGCGTCTGAGCTTATTAAATTTTACACCTCGATTCCTTGAGTGAAATTAATCACTTGATCGGTTGCGTGCCCGATGTTTGCCCGCACACACACACACACTTCCTTTGTGCGTTGTGTATCCTTATAAATTGTAGAGATACGCCCTGCCCCCCACGCGTACGCTGCGTACGAAAAGCCTAAATGATTCGAATTCGCTGGATTAGACGCAATTATAGATTATACGGGTGTGTATGTATGTACATCGCGCGCCCGTGACTTATCATGCGCTCGCGCGTGCTGCGGTCGCGGCCCGCTGTATACTATCTGTATTTCAAATCGAAATTATATTTCTAGCGATCGTCGCTCGCTTTCGACAGTCGTCCCGCGTGGCGCCGTGCAGCGCGAATAGCACAACATTATCATCTCTCTACAATCGCGAGTACTTTCTATTTGTAATTTCAGATGATTGAAAGCTATATCTCATATAATCTCCGGCAAATATAACATTAATCAATGTTCATAAAAGCCAAATGTATTCTATTGGCGATAATATACCTACATGGAAACTTGAAATATCGATTGCTTTTTAAACAACTAGTCGAACAATGCTTAAATCTTATTATTAAAGTTATTGCATTGTTTTCGAATGCTATTAAACACTTAAATACCCGATACATTTCTAAAAATGCGTTCTATCGTACAAAATCATAATAAATATTATAAAATATGATAATTCTCTTCAGACGTCAAATAATTTTTTACGTGAATTTTCCAAAAAATAAAAAAAATGAAAATTGAAATTTGGAAACATTTGGCGTCTTTTTAGAAGTTACTACTCTGACGCAAATTCTCAACATAATGACCTAATAACCAAAAAAAGAAAAACATTTATCATGTTTTCAAAAATTACCATTGATCATCTTATTTTTAGAGATCTTGCTGTTACAATTACATTCAAATTATTGAGTGCATTTTAATCTGAAAATTATAATTTAATCGTGTTATTTCAAAAAATTGAGTTGAATTTTCAACCACATTATATGCGATTGAAAGTCAAAAGTAATGTACATAAATATGTACTGCCATAACATGCTGAATTTTCAGCATTGACCGCGAGATGGCGAGTTCATTTATCTGTAAATCTGCAAGTGGCAAAGTAAAAATAAATGTATAAGTAAAAAATAACAAATTTTACGATAATTTACTTCTTCTGTAGATTTCTAATTTCTGTACATTTTTAACTTGTAATTTTTCATAAGAATTACTTTCTATATCATAATTACTGATTACGTCAATAGCCGGTACCTGGCTACATCAATTATTTATTGTATACGGCTAGTGGTAACATGGGCACCTGATCTACTTCAAAAATATGTAAAAATTAAGAAGTCGTGCTACACACATATTTATATCTACCTCCACAACAAAGACATATTATAAAACTAAAAATAAACGAACTATGATTATAAAAGATTGATGAAATCGTAACACTTGCGGTTGTATGTCCAGTTCTAATGACCTTTTCATGTACAAGAAAATTTTTTATCAGCCAAAAAGTATAAACTCAAAAAGCTGAGCATCTCTACCAGGGTAACGATAAAACAAACTATTTATAACAATGCCGAGTTACATATGAAAATAAATATTGTTACGCGAATCGGAACGCATATCGATGAGACCGTTGTTACGGCATGACTGAGAAACTACTCGAAAAAGGGACAAGTAGTACGGCGTTAGGTCGAAAATCAATATTAATTGAGCTTGTAAGTGAGATATGTCGAGGTTTTGTAAGTAGCTGGAAAGTTGGCGTGACGGGGCGTGGCAGCAATAGCAGCAGCAGCAGCAGCAGCAGCGGCAGCAGTGGTGGCTGTATAGCAGTAAAACAGCAGCAGCGGCTGTAGCGGCAGCGGCACGTCCAGCCGCTATTCGAGAGAAATAAGCGGAAAGCGAGCTAGAGCGAAAGAATAGTGTGCGCGCGCGAGTACGGCTACATTGATATATTTCGCAGGTAAACGCGCGTGGACTACTCGAGCGTATTATACCGTACGTACAGACCGCGAGTATACGACGCCTGTGCCGAGTCGTCGTCGTCGCCGACGTTTCCCTCCCCGCAAGCTCCGCGCCTACATGTAGAGGTAGAGTAGTAGTAGTAGTAGTACTGCCGCAGCAGTGCAGCCCTGCGAATATTGTGTCAAGCGACAATTTATTCGCAAAAGGGAGTCATTTTTTTTCGCCGAGTTTTTCCTTGCGGAAGCCTGCCTGCCTACTTGCGTGCCTCCTCCGACGCTCCCGACACTCGGCGCGTCGAGAGAAAATAGAGCTCTGCTCGCACGCACCATCCTAGTCGTCGTCGTTCTCCTCGTTCTTGTCGTTCTTCGTGACGTTTGCTTTTACAAGAAGCGAAGTTGGACGCACCCTCCTCCTCTCTGGCTTTCCTTTTTCTTTCTCTCTCTCTCTCTCTTTCTTTTCACTCACTCACTCACTCACTCACTCCTTGTTGCCGGCGCTGCGCGTTGAATTCGCCATGAAAAACTTTGTCGCTCTTATGTACTGCTGCAGCAGCCACTTGGAAGGTCAACAACGTTTTTAATTGAATTTTTTTCGAATCATCCAGAGCCCGCTGCTCGCGCACACCCTTTTCGGTCGCTTTGTGAACAATTCCTATTTGAGTAAACGACGTCTTATTTTCTCGTAAACCGACGCCACTCGTCGCGTTACAAAAAACGTAAATACTCGAAAAGGTTCTCACTTTGAGTTTACTCTGACATAAGACCTGAAAAATCAGATCGAATTATTATTGTGCGAAACTTGTTTGATTGTTAGCAGATTGAATTATCCAATTCTTATGAAATATCTTGACTCTGAATTTTTCTGTAAATGAATATGATTTTTATACTGAACAATTTAATGTTCCACGTCAAATCATGTCATAAACGAAGTGTTAAGAGTGAAATAAAAAATAGAGAGCTTTCAAGGAATGATTTGCTGGACAAAATAAAGTCTTATAGCATGTGAATATAAAGTTCGGTATAGTGTCTGAGCTCGTGTAGCATATGAAAAAAAAGTTGACTAAAAACGGAGACGAAGAAGCAAATCTAATATGTTCAATAAAAAATTCCAAGTCGACAATATGAGAAGACTTCATCAGGCCATGTCACGGCGGTCTATTTGAGAAAGTTGAATTTAATTTGACTTTGGCTTTTTATGAGAACATATAATGTGACTCGATCACAAAGTGATTGGGAGCATCGTTTTGCTCATTGAAAATTCTTGCGCGCACAAATATATACCGCGATGTACAGAGCGCGTATACGGAGCTGAGCCGCGCGGCCAGGAGAGGCGAACATAAAGAAATAGAGCGATAGCGAGACAAGATTTTTGCATGATGAATTTTCGCTCCGACGAATCCAATTTCCCAGATGGGGTTACTTAAAGCGCGATTTTCAAAGCGAAACCGCTGATTCGGGGGACAGCGAAGAGATAGAGCGAGGGATAGACAGAGAGAGAGAGGAAGAGATTCTCGTCGCGTTCGCTCGCGCGTAGGTATAGTCCTCCGCCCCCCGGTAAAGGCACTCCCGGGGGCAAGGGTAGCGGAGCGTTTGCAGTTCCAATGCAGCTGACTTCCTGATTAAGGGTTATCGACGAACTGAGATATTGTTGTCAGCTGTATGTATACCGTGAAGCTATATAGAGCGTCCAAAGCGGGATGGGGTGCGGTGGATCGAGGAGGATACAACCGTGCCCGTGTGTAAGAGTCGCGTCGCCAAACATTTCGGAGTCGAGTCAAACATTTAGGAGTCTCGTCGCGTATGGCATACGTACTAAGCTCATCGCTATTATAAGCACGTAAATCGATCGAATCGAGCGTTTGGCTCGTTGATATTGTCGCGCGCGCACTGCTGCAAACTGTAATGGGTGAGAAGCAGCAGCGGCAGCAGCAGCGTACGGGCCGCGATCAAATCCAGGCGATTATGCGATATATAGCTCGCAGTCGAGTCGGAGAGAGCTTTGTAAACACACTGCGCGCACGGTAGCAACTTTGGTTTGTGGATACTAAATATAATCATAATCAATTAGCACGAGGCCATAGGATTCTCGGTGTAGCTCCTCGCACTGCTGCTGCTGCTGCTGCTGCTGCTACTGTGCTACCGACTCTGCTATATGAATAATGTAAAATAAGCCTCGGGTTTCTTCTCATTACTGCGCGCCGTGGCTCTGCTCTGCTCTCTGTGCATCCGAACGTCGAGAGTATAAAGCGAGCAAAGCTACACACACATACGAAGAGCTTTCACTGCTGTTGCTGCTGCTGCTGCTGTGGCCTGTCCGACCGACTATATACTACATACATGTATACGAAATGCGCAGCGGCGCAGCATTATGTGTGTACCATTCGTAATTTAGAATTTGCATTTATGCCCCCGCGCTAATAGCTATGCATATGTAGCCCTACACCCTTTCAATTATCTATTCAAATACAGTTACGCCACTGACAAGCTCCGTGTCACGAGAGAGTCAGAGAGAGAGAGAGAGAGAGTATTGATTCGTACAAGGACCTTTTGAACGCAGTCGCTCGCTTACGATCATCCTTCAATTAAACTGCACGAATCGAAGATAATTTGTGGTTCGTCACGGCGCGGCTCGACTCTCCAGCTATGAACCAACTCTCGAGCTCTTACATGCATTTGTATTCTTACTGGCTCGCTCGAGGGCTTTTTCAACGGCAACAGCTGCGTTGAAAAATGAGCAATGCGAATCCTCCTCCGAGAGAGAGAGAGAGAGAAAGAGCTGTAATATCGAGCGGATGATTGGATTTTTGCCGACTCTCTGCAGAGGTGGGGCAGCAGCACAGATGCTGCTGCTGCTGCTGCTGCTGCTGATGCGGTGGTGCAGCAGTGGCTATGCTGCGGCCGCGTGCAGCAGGCCGAGCTCGAGCGGAGCAAGAAGTACGACCGAAGGAGCTCGAAAGCAATGAAAACAGCCACCCCCGCGCGCGTGTTAGAATATTGACTGGCAGACCGCAATGAAAGCCGCTAAACTTGGAACATTGACTACTGGACCGCAGTTTAACTATATCGCCTCGAGGGCCAATCCTCGCTAGCTCGCTCTCGTGTCGTCAACTCGATTATTAAAAGATTATTTCAGCTAATAGCTAATCTTGACGCCGCCGACACTCGCTTATGAAGTACAGCATCAGAGCCGACAGTAACTGCTTCATCGAATTAGACTCGCTAAGCCGCGGCGCCTGCTTATCTGCTCATGAACCCCTTGTAAACTGCAGCCGGATATATTGGCGCGCTGCTCTCTCCCTATATAAAGCTCGCGCGACGGGTGACGATGATCGGGAAAAAATGCATCCACCCGCAAGAGGAATTGTTCGCTCGAGCCATCCGCAATCCCTCGGATTGTAGCCCGTGTAAATGTACAGCGAAACTCGAATAATTTCGAGTTCATTTTAAAAGTTTCTTGCCGCTTTAATTCGCTGTACATGACAGTTCGCTCAGGTTAATTCACATGGATTTTCGGGGGAGCGAGAGAGAGAGAGAGTGAAAATTATTCTTCATGAACCTTCAAATTGTAAGTGGCTCTTACCTCTACAAATAGTTATTTAACGCAAAAGCTGTAGCGCATTAAACTTTTCTTTGAAATGCGCACCCAGAAATAAACGTACTGTTAAGAAACATACATATTTATAACCGGAGTATAACTTTCACCGCAAACGAATTTTCATCGCAAATTTTATCCTTTGAAATGTATTCTCGCTGAAAATTATAGTGAGAGAGAGAGAGAGAGAACATTTTGCAGGTCCTAAAAGGTCTCATTCTAAAATAAAGAACATCACACGCAGATTTAGTTGTGCTTTCAAAAAAACTATTACGTATACGTATAAAATTTGTTTTTATTATCATCATCGTTATTATTATTTCAATTTTATTTTCAAATAAAATTATAATTGCATAAGAATGGACATGGCTTTATAGTCCACACATCTGCAACAGAAAATGCAAAGTTGACCGACGAGTTTCATAAAATTATATCCATTTCAAAAGCTGAAAAAAGTTTTCCCCTACGAGTTTTCCCGATTTTTAATAAAGTAATATATCTTTCCTTGGATGATATCATTGCCACAGGGACCACATGTGCGTCGCAGTCAGCGGAGCGAAATGACCTGCAACTATGATTGAAGATAATGCAGCTTTATGCTTCAAATGTGTATAAATGCGCACACGAGCACAATTTAGAACTACAAATTCATGAAGCATGAAGTAATAAAGTGAACATTTAATGACAATCAGACAGTGCCGTGGCTGCGCGTTAAAATACACCTGCACATCGTCGCATATATAACTGTATGCAAAAGAACATGTTTTATGTGAACGATCGTGAATGGTGTCGATTCAATTCGAGCCAAAGTGTCAGGGACCGATCGTACCGAATTCTATACACGCAATAACCGTACAAGGATGTTTATTTCAGCTTTAAAATTTCATTAAAAAATAGCTCACTCCTGACACGGCCTCGGCAAGAAGTTTGCGGTTTCTATTCGCGTACATATACGTTCCACAGATACATGCAAAAAGTTCTTATTTCTCTCGGGCGTGTGCGCGCCGCTGCACCGCCGCTGCGCTGCATATAAGCCCCTCGCGTTCCTCCTTTTGTTTTTCATATGTAAGCGATGCAAGTCATGCTGGTCGTATCGGTGGTTCGCATGTGGTTGCTCGAGTAGCGGTCGTGAGGTAGACAATATAAATGCATAATATATATGTAGAGAGAGAGAGAAGAGAGAAGAGTTTCACAGGCCGTCGTACGCGCAGTTGCCCAAACCAAACATGCGATAGCTGAAACATCGACTTTCAACTCGTACGAGCTTGCAACGCTAAATATTATCTTTGGAAAAAATAAACATTGTAAACTGCATTATCTGCGGACATTTTTTGCATTCAACCTTTTTTCTCGGCATAAGCCGCCGCATGGCTATGTGTATCTACATTTTGACTAAATTATTCCTTTTGCAATTTTATTTTCAAAAGGAGCTCCGAAATATTATACATATCAATGATGAAACATAAATTGAAAAGAATTACGTTGAATTGAAAAATGCCCGATGAAATGTCACTGCACCGATGAAAATTGGAAATTCAAAAAGAAGCATGATAAACAAGTCATTTTTTCAGTGATAAAAAAAATATCATCAACGTCCGTTGCTCATCTGACTCGTGTGGCTCATTTGCCTTTTTAAAATTTCACAGATAATTTGCGAGGCCATTTGGGGGATTATTAATACCTCCGCAGGCCAATATCATTATGTATATTATTATATTCGAAAAATTGATATCGACCTACATAATTTTTTAAATTATTCGTCACGAAAACGAAGTCTCGAGGTGTCGGGTCATTCGAACGTACACTTTTCCAATACGCTTTAATGGTATTATAGAAAAACACTCCTTGAAATGCCGTTTTCACCGAATAAAAATAAAAAAGAGTGGACGAAACTGCACCTGATAAAATTTCGCAGGCAACTTGATGCTTCTAATGCTTAAAAGTTTAAATGTCTTTTTCCCCGCGCTTTTGCATTTAGAGTGTGCATCAGGGTAACGATATTTTCATTCATCGCCCGCAGAATTGACTGCTAACATAAAAGAAAATAATTGAAAATTCATTATAAATCGTGCAAGTTCAAAATATTATCATTGAAAAAGTCAACATCTGTGGTGTACGAAAACAATACGACTGAGGAATAGCAAAATGTTGACATGCGAGAAATGATTACGTTCCACTCGGCTCATTTTGCCAAGACTACAGTCATGAGGGCCGCATGTGGGAAAATCTCTGAGACTCGAATGCGTCTTGAACTTTGTTAAACGTTAATATAATCTGGTAATTTAGAGTCGTTCATCTTACTCGACGCGTGCGCGATACAGCCGCTTCTCTCGCTCTTCTCTCTCTCCTTCTTGTTGGATGTGGTTTTCAAACTTATGACTTGCATTCGTCGGATAGTTTATACATGAAATATTCACATATGCTATAACTCACCCACGCAAACTGACGGACTGACATTTTTTTAGAAATTATTTCATCCCCGGAGCGATTCGCCGAAAAAAAAGAGAGGTGGAAAAAGTACGAAATAATAAAGTACCTTCACGCGGCGGCGGTGCGGCAGTATAGGCGAGATGAGAACTGCTGCATCTTCTTTTAAAATTCATGCTACTCTATCACGACTTTCTTGTGACATCGTTAAATGCGGTTACATTCGTCCAATGAAAATTTTATTGTCCTAGCTGATTTTTGCAACAGCTAGTTTATTTCTTCTTTTTTTCGTTGCGCTTTGGAACAATTCCAAGCATCGTTCTCGGATGAGTTGAACGAAAAAAATTATATAAAATATCAAATGAAACGAAAATCCACGTGGCCTTGCTGGTGTACACGGGGGGGCCTACACGCAGAAAAGCAAGCTCGCGTATACTTTTCGGTGCGCGAATAAAACCGATGCATATTCATGTTCGGTATCTCCCTCAACAGATGTTGAAATATTCAAATAAACGTTACGCGCGCGCCACGAAAAAGTATCGTGGCGATCGAAATTAAAAAAGCATATATCGCAGGTAACTTTGTTTCCCATTTAAAATTCCAATGATGCGAAATTAAACCGCATTCAGCAAATTACAAAGAATTTCCACGCGGAATAAATAGTGTGCAGCGCGCGCCCCGCCGACGCTTACAAAGAAGAGGCGAAACAGCAGTCGCAATTTATTCCCGACAAAGGATATTAATTATCAAGGAGTTAATTAATCAATCTTGGAGAGATGTGTATGTTAAACGGCGCCGGATCTGCTCATCGATTTCAGAAATATACATATAAAGCAAAATCTCTTTGGTCTATAACTGGCCTGTGATGAGCCACCGCTTACATGCATTATGCAAAGCAAACCAGCTAGCAGCAGCAGCTCGGCTATGGCTCGCGTAGCACAAGCTCGCAGAAAAAAGTTCCGATGAATAGAAAAACGTCAGTCTCTCTCTCTCTCTTTTACTGCTACGAACACTACTGCTATATGCGTCGAGCGCACGGATTTGGAAAAAAAAGTAAACTAGAGATGGAGCTGCTTCATTTCGCCGAGACTGATTGCTCCAGGCCGGCAGATAAAAAGATTTTGAGCAAGCATCTCATTAAATTGCCATTGCCTCCTCTTAATTGGTAGTTCTCAATTGAGCCGGGGCAAAACTTTGCATCGCTCGAGTCTCTTCTTCTTTTGCCGGTGCTGCTTCCGCCTCTGCTTCTTCTTCATCATGCTCCCTCTCTCTCTCCCGTCCGACTCGCAATCTTCCAGCCGCACGAGCTGCCTAACGCGTACGTTGCTTCTTCCCCGGTACTGCTGCGCTGCTGCTGCTGGTCCTGCACTCGACGTAGCCACCACCACACCACCACCAACGCCGCTTGCTCGCGGCCCTCCATGCAAATTAGATAGCGTATCTTGTATGAAAGTTTTTACTCTCGAGAATTTATAAAACCGAACAGTGTAAGAAGAAGAAAAAAAACCCCATGCCGGCTGCTTAAACACTTTTTTTTACTGCGCTTAAGCATTTTCAGCTGGAACAATTACTACTTCAAATAATGTCTTTCGCGAGATTTCCAATTTTAAGTTTTTTGTTTATAGCTTTATCGCGCGCGCGTTAGCGTCTTACGGCCAGCCGACTCGTATCTTGCAATTCAACGGATTAAAAGAATCGAGCATTGTTATTCGAAAGCTTCTTCTTCTTCGTTCGCGCTTATTTTTAATTGTATTTCGCTCGTCGATTCTGGCCTCGTGACAATCTCTCGTGGCCTTTTTTTCAAAGTGACATAATGCGGATAATATTTTAAGTATTTTCGCACCCGAAACTTTTTGTTTTCAGAGTACTTTGGGCCTTTAACTAGGTAGTATATTTCAGCCGGGAATGGTAAGCAAAAAGCTTTCCCGAGGAAATTGCTGGACGAGTAACGTGTAAATATTTGACGATATCTTACCCTGGCGTAATACTAAGTTGATTCAAAATGCAATTCACGCTTTAATTTTACACAACATCTCCGTCAGTGTTCCTGAGTGTCATAAATAATCCCACCTACATGTTTTCTTTAATATTTAAATTTTTTAACTCGCTCAATTTTGCAGCCTCAAATTTTTTTGCCCTTTCACCGCCTACTGGGATAATTTAAAAAATGTACTTTTCACGAAATTTTCATATTTTGCTAAGACGCGCGTGCAGCTAATAATTAAAGTTCTCAAAAGTTTTAACTTCAAAAATAAATATTGCTTTATAAGACTCTACTAAAAAGGTTAAACTCCTCTGGCTTGTTCTAGATTCGCTTTCTCGAGTGACAAAAAAATTTAAAAGACCTTAGAATACATTTGCGCAAGTCTGTATCAGCTGACAAGTTTTTTAGAATGCATAAAACCGCTTAAAAAAGATCAACGTAAAAACAGAAAGTTATACACAAAACTTGTTGTGGTATATTTTTCTCATGTAAACAACTTTTAATAAACTATGTGTAATCTGAAAATGTTCGTTAGTCAATTCCGGTAAACGTGGACTGTAAAGTGAAGTTCGACTATAATTAAATGTTGGAGTGGAATTACGTGTCGTTTAGAGAGGGAGAAAGAGAAAGACATTTATTTTATTTTCTATCCAAACGAACAATGAACTTGATATTCCTTTGTTGTTGCGTTTGCTAATATTACTCGTTAATGTATTTACCATTATGTTATGTTGTTGTAAGTTTTTGTACTTTGTTATAGTTAGAAATGCGACAGAACAATACAAATAAAAAAACTGCTCGAATTCGTGTGGTATGTTGTGGTGCAACCGCTTTTAGTTTTCTGTGGTATAGACTACTTTCGTGTTGACTAAATTTTCCACATGTAGCCCGAGAAATAATTTTAAAACGAAAGGAGAATGAGACGTTGCCAAGAACCTTGATTATAAGTGTATTGCATTTATTACATTCTCATTCACATGTGGTAAGAATCTTTTTTTTTTTAATTTTTTGCACCGCTCCTCATGATACAAGTCAATGCGTAAAAATACTGAAGAAAAGCCATGCTCTTCGTATACATTTTCCGCATTTTCTTTATTATTTTGAGGAAAAATAATGAATACTGCACTTTCGCACTTCCTAATTAAAAGAAAGTGGCGTTGAAAGTACAAAAATATAAGGCTAGTCCAACTGATAAAGACGAAGAAGCAACCAAGAGACTATACATTTTCGGACAATGACGGCTTTTACTTAAATACGATTTTGAGTTCATTGTCACTTGTATGTAACGAGCTCAACATTTTGAAATTTTAGTAGAAATTAATTTTTTTAATTTTGTTAAAATTAGAGCTTTTCAGAAACTTGTTTTCACATTAAATCATCTACAATGATTGATAATTTAAAATTCATTTCAAACTTATTCAAGTAGTGAGAGTCAATAACGAGTCCAACACTAGCCGTATGAGGTATTGAAATGAATATGTCAGCTTTGAATAGTATGAATAAACTTTCAACTAATAAATTGTACACATTCTTTAAAAACACTATGATATTTATTGAAAATGAAAAAACTGCTCAGCATTCAATTCATGACATGGCAAGGAAAAGTTATTAAATTTCAAGATTTAGTTGATAACAATCAAATATTACTATGTATATGCACACCAGTACTTAAAATTGCAATAGAGATAATTAATTTGACTCAACAACCCTGGTAGAAGTGCTTAACATTTTTTTGTTGGTTTTTGACCAACGAAAAAGTGTCTTAGGCATGAAATGTACATTAGAACCGGCATATACTAATCATAAATGTATCATATTTCTCAACGTTTTGTGGCCTGATAATTTTCCACGTTTTTCCAAATAACACGCATAAAAAATACATCATTCAAATATTTGTGCTTTTACTTATACAATTATCTTCACTTTGCCACTTGCAGATTTACAAATCAAGATACTCGCCATCTAGTGTAGGAGACTCAAAGCAGTACTATTTAAAGTGGCTGAAAGTTGATCTAAATTTTTTGAAACAATTGAATTTTGATTTTTAGATCATTCAAATCGACGCTGCTTACGAAAACTAGCATTTTTCTTTGATAGGTTGTAAAAATAAAAAAAATGTTTTTTTGAAAAACAGTCATAACAGCTTTTTTCAATACTCATACAATGGTAATTTTTTTTTGTCACGATATTATTAATGGCATTTCTACCAGGGAAATGTTGTTGGATTTATAACATGATTTCTTTAAAAGAGTAATTTATAATTATTAAAATATGTTATTCATCATACGTCTGTCATGCCTTGTAAATTTCAATTTAGGCATCAAACTGCAACTTTAAAATATTTTCCTCGTGTTTGGTATTGAGGTGGACGTAAAAAAAATATGTATGTCATTGCATGCACGGTAATATAAGGGTTATATGGATTGCGTACCAGCGGTCTATTTAATAATTTTAAACGAACTCGTAATCTGCTGAGAATTGCTGAATTTAGGTTTAAGTAAGAGCTAGCGGCGCCATTCAAAGAAATGTATTTTAATATACGTGAATAGAAAACAGCTGCTGGCCTACTTATAGCCTTTACTCAGTGATTCAATTAACGAGAAAGCGATTTACAGCGACTCGGTTAGGCGAGTTTATCATTTTTCCCAGTATAGTCGGAATTCTTCGACGCCGCTGCTCCTTCTGAGCGTATGTGTACTTTTCTGCGAGTCGAGTTGCGGAAGCTACACGAAACTACCGAGCTCGAGCTTTTGAAGCCTATACAAGTGATGGGAAGCTGTGCGAACTACGTCGACGAGCGCAAAGCTCGGGCGCTTGAGTTGAATGAATGAGGCTCGCGATGCCGTCTAGCGGAAATATATGCATAAATTCAATGGGGAAAGTAAAATCAAGGGGTCGGAGAAGGAGCGAGAGAATGAGAAGCGATCTCGGTTAATGCTGAAATGTAAAGGCTTGAAAGGTAAACGATCCTGCGACACTAATTAGTACAACCGAACTGTAAGCAACACTTTAACAAAAACACCGTAACAGATGCAAATTCTCCGGATTGAATACCGTGAATCGCATCGCAGATGTATGAATTTCAAACTCAAAAGATCAAATTTAAATCGATCATTGCAATTTATATTCCTTTCAGCTGTGACCCTCATTATAAATTTTCATCGATAGTTCAGCCAGTATTATAGCTTTAACAAACCATAAATAAGGAAAAAATCAAAAATGACCCGAACTGAGCTTTGACAAACTAGAACCATTAAATAAGTCCGCAATCTTTGCCAGCTGCGCTGAGAAAAAACACCCCCCTAAGTTTTATCGTCGCAAAAAGATTTGAACGTCCCGAAAAAAAACTCGCAAACTCGCAAACATCTTGCGCTTGAATCGAATTTTGCGGCAAAATTACACTTCAATCTGAAATCAATAGAATATGACCGAGAGCTTTCAAGCAAGTTGTACTGTGTAAAATATTATCGAGACTCGAGAGTATTGATATCAAAGCTTCAGTAAAGTTTATTCTTTAATTAATGAAACTTTTAACGATCAAGTTATTTTCAGACTTTGTGTAAGAAAAATCATTTTTCACGTTGTTGATAAATTTTAGAAAACAATTTTATTTTTACTTATTCCGTGATTTTGACAAAAATGATCGAATTGTGATCATTGCGT
Source organism: Trichogramma dendrolimi (assembly GCA_034770305.1). Taxonomy (NCBI): domain Eukaryota; kingdom Metazoa; phylum Arthropoda; class Insecta; order Hymenoptera; family Trichogrammatidae; genus Trichogramma; species Trichogramma dendrolimi. The sequence continues at coordinate 925,719 of JAPMIB010000008.1, read as the reverse complement.
ATAATTTATAAGATATTTTACGCCATGCTGATTTAATATCCTCTCAAATAGATTTCAACTTTTTTTGAATTACAAATATTCATAAAATTAATGAAGTTGAGGAAGCAAATCGCAAGATATTATATTATCATTAAAAAAACAACATATTTTTATCAAAAACTTATTACAATATTCTCTGACCCTAGCAGGAATTTAGAAATTAAAGTTAATTTAAATTTTATCTAGCCTGTAAGCTCTAATATCAGAATAAAATGTTTCCGCAGCCTGGCCTGCCTAGCGTACGGTTTCATGTTTAATAACGGCATAAATGTCGGATAAATTGAAATTTGATTAAGAGCGAGTCGATCGTTATATCGTTAGGCGAGCTGGCCAAATGCGACGGAAATAATTTTTCGAAATAAGGGGTCAAAGACGCGGAGGCGGCCAAGCGCAGCAGCTACAACCTCGTCTACGCTCGACTCGCTCGCTGCGTATACTGGCGCAAAGAAGGAACACGTGAGTCGCCGTCGTCGAGCGAGCAAGAGCGTAGCAGTGCGCGCACGCGGGCACGAATGCAAATGCAGAATTGATAAATATAATTAGTAGCGAGTGCGAGAGAGAGAACAGAAGTGCACAAAGTTGTGCAATCGGACGTGCTCATCAAGCAGTCGTCGTCGACGACCCATCCAAGCTCGCGTCGCACGCGCGTATGAGCATGCACACATTATACGCGCTGTCGCAAATTAACGAATTCCTATGCTGTATAAGTAGCGGACGCTGCGACGAGCCGCTGCACCGAGTGCGCGACTCGCTGCATATATAATTGCCGCCCACCGCGACGCTGCAGCAGCCTCCGTGAGAGATAGGAGATACAGAGAGAGAGAGAGACTGGACGGGGGTAACAAAAAAAAGGAAAGAAAATAAAAAAAAATAAGCAATTAAAATGATGCAACCGAGCGATAGAAAACGACGCTATAATTGCTTCTTCGACTGATTGGCCGGCCGAGCTTTCGGGGGCTGCGTATACGCATGCCATTTTGCTCGCTCGAGCAGACGCGCGTCAATTAAACACAATCTATCATCATTTGGGACTCGAGAGAGACGCGCGAGAATACGATGGCAAATGGTCAGTCACACCGAGATCAGTTAGTCTAGAGTTTCGCGTCATTATATAAAGTAATCTCATAAATTCGTCGAGCTCGAGCGCGCGACATGTTCGGAAATTCGGTATATACGCGGGCGGCTCTCTATACATTACACGGGATATTCATGCGCGCGTACTTTGCAGCAGCGGCAAATATGCTCCTCCCGCACACGAGGGCAAGTTTCGAGCCCGAGCCGATAAACCATGCGATGATTATGAAGCTCGCGCGCGGCTGCAGTCACGAGTCGTCAGCCGTGAGTGTGCTTTTGCGAGTGGCGATAATCGAATTCGCCCCATCATCCCCCATCGCGCGGCTCTTTCTCTCTCTCTCTCTCTCGACTTGTCCAGAAATTTGTCTCCTTCTTAACGCGCTTGATACATTGAGCTTTAAATAAGTTATTTGTTCGAGTTAGGCTAACTGAATGAGCAAACGCAGCTTTCCCTCTGTATATAAGATAATATCATTTATATCAATTTAAGTTAGAAACCATTATCGCCGTTGCAACCCTGCAAGCCATAATTCACCAAGATTGCCGCACCGCATCAAATAGCTGCGTAAAATTAATAAATAAGCAGCATAAACGCATGGAAATTGTTCTATTGTTTCTTTTTTCTTTCTCATTGAGCAAAATGAAAAGTCAAATTTTTGCTACATCAAAGTCAGTGAGAGCCACCACGCACGAGTAAATTAATTCTTGAAATATGCATAGCGTTTTGAGTTTTGCGCGCACTCTCTCTCTCTCTCTCTCTCTCTCTCTCTCTCTCTCTTGCGCGAATGCATTTTTCAAGAATTAAGTCTTGGTTTTGGCGCAGGCAAATAGTCGCGCGCGCGCATCTGCGATGGGTCATGAAATATTGATAGGGCGAAAAAGAGAGATATAGCGAGGAAGAGAGCGTAACACGCCTGGCTGCGTTAGCTTCGCGTGCAGCACTCTTCATTGGAGTCACGCGGTTTGTATACAAAACTTATAAGCTGATGCGAATGGAGGAGGAGCTCCGAAGGTACACACATACACAGCAGTAGCAGCGGCAGCGGCAGCAGCAGCGAGCTCGAATGCGTTTCAAAATGTAAAAAATACAAGTAAATGTCGCGTCGCACGTGCAAATAACAAATCAAAACATTGCAGCAGCTGTGCACATTCTAAAAACACCCCGAGAGTACCCCCAGACCAATGTATGTAGTAGTGTAGTCGCGCGCTTTTATATAGATGCTATATAGCCTAGCTCGACGTATAGGTATATCAGCCGATATTCTTTGATGAAACTCTAGACGTTGCGAGAGAGAGAGAGAGCTCGTATTTATACAATTGCTACACATACTTTTAGGATAGAGACTTGGCATATTTACCTCGATGTTTTTCAGTGGAATAAAAAAAAAATCAAAGGCTTGTAAACACGGACTCGCTCGGGCGCTTCATCATCCATTGCTTGCGAGTAACTGCGCTAGAGTTAAAGCAGCAGCGGTGCAGCGAGTTTTCAAGGAAAAACGGCGAAGCAAAAAAAGTGAGAGGAATCAAGCCATTGTGGATAGAAAAGAGTTGTATCAACAGCGACAGGCTTAAGAGAGTTGTTTCCAGTTTCGAATGTCACGAGCTGCTACACGGTATAGTTGCTTTACTAGGTGGCTAGGTAGGTAGGTAGGTAGGTAGGTAGGTAGGTTGCAAGGCAGGTAGCCCCCCAACGCACTAAATGTCACCGCAAACAGTGTGCCCAGTATTAGCTACTTCAAAGCGCTATACGTATCCAGTCCTAGGCTAGCTGCTGCTGCGTGTGTAGAGTACCGCTCGCTTCGGTGCCAGTCCACGTACGTCTATGTGCGTTTGTGTGCGCGCAAGAGAGAGAGAGAGAGAGCTATATGCAGGCTTGAAATTCGATTCTCCGAAACCACCCCCATCGCTGCAGGTATCGCAGCGGAAGTTTCATTGTTTCGACGATTGTACGTCACGCTCGCGCGTGTACATGCATATTCTCTGGCCTAGAGAGCCCCGAGAGCTGAGTACATTTGTCTGTGTGTGTGGCTATATCCGCGACTCTCGTGTATATGGCAGTGGCGACTGTGTTTAGATGCTGCACAGCAGCAGCAGCAGCACCTATCGTGTCTCGCTCTACTCGTTGTACTACTACCCTCCGCGTATATAGCCCCAGCACAATGCGCAAAATACCATTTCACGGAGACACGGAGACCCGTTTACTTTCGTTATTTCCCAGTCGCACGCATGACGTACGCCCGAGTTGTGCTGAAAATGCAGACAGACAGAGCGAGCGAGGAGAGAGGCGCGCATCGGAGCAAACTTTTCATTCGTTGGCGTGTGCGCACTGCCGCCTCAGCAGCAACAGCAGCAACAGCGTGTATATCCCTGAGCCAATTGATAAAACCCAATTAATTAGTATCGATAAGAAGTAGCTCGTGTTAGCTGGAGCGCATTAGCGCACGAGCCTCTCGCGAACTTTACCCTCGACTATTTTTTCCCTCTGCTCTGTACTGCTGCTGCTGCTGCTTATACCGCTGCCGTTATCCCTTTCTCGTGTGTCTACGGCATTGGAGAGACCACGACTGAGCGCTGCTGTCTATGAGCTTTTGAAAAAGGCCTCGAATATCGGAAAAATCCCAATGATGGATTTTTTTCATCATCAACGATGCTCAAATGCCTGGCAAATATGATAATTTTCGAAATATCATCTCGGCACTCGTTTTAATTCACGCACGACATCGTGCGAAATAATACAGTCATCAACCTTTCATTGCAAATGCGGGGCAGGAGGTGACTTTTTTTTCAAATTGTCAATCACCCAAGTCCGATGAATATATTTAAAATTTAAACGATGCGGGCTGTAAAACTGCGATGTGATGACTTCGATTGTTTATTCTATTGTAAACAAAATATATTGAATGCGATGCATTGTCAGTGGTAAAATTACAGAATGTTACTTCAACGGTATAAATCATCACTCAACAAAATAAATTCATTTTCGTCCTACGAGCATCGGGCGCTCATTAGTACCATTAAAATATGTAACATCTGCAAGTTCATTTATGACAAATTTTTGATTGATACATTTTTGATTTATACATTTTTTATATTTTAAATTTTATTTGTTCTCTTCAACGCGATGAAAAATTATCGTAAAAGGGAAATATCCAAAATCCTTTTTTTACCGTATATAAATTTAAAAAAAATGTATTTGGAAATTTTAATTATCTTTAGCCTTTGAATTTTCCAAACATAGGTCGAGCAAGATAAAATATAAACGTATTTGTATTTTGGCTCGAATATATGTATGTAAAAACGTTGGTTTAACCATGTAATAAACTAATTGTCATTGTTAGTTAATTAGCGTTTCATAAAATGCCTTGTATGTTTATTTTTATTAGTTTGGAGTGATTAAAAAAAATAATTTGTGTAAATATTGTGAAAGGATCGAGTCAAAAATTTGATTTTTGCAATTAATCTTGTCCAAAATAATTATGAATGCTTACGAAGAAAAACCAAGCTCACAGATTAATTAGACGATTTTCATGCAGATTCGAGTTTTTATGTTACCGACCTTTTACAACTTACTTTGTATAGACTATGATGCATCATTAATTATTAATGTTTCAACTGAAATTCATTTCCTTTTATCAATAAACGTGGAAAAAATTAAGCAAATCATTAATATCATCGAATTGTTTCAATCATTTTGAAAGTCTTATTGATGTACAGTTTTAAAATATACATCGACCAATAGTATGCACTTATCATGATCTATTTATTTTAATAACATTATCACTTAGGACTATAAGTAAATGTATAATTCAGAAATATTAACAAGCTACTCTACAAAAGTAAATTTATTCAATTACAAGTTTGCCATTTATCAAAATCATATTTTAAATCAAACGTAACTGGTTACCAACAAGTAATACTCATAGAATGTAATCATGTAAATAGGATTGGATGCTAGAAGCGATTGATCAGAAGATGTACGAACAAGTGAGCGCTCTCGAATTGGTAAAAACTGGCTTTATTCGTGCACATGCAAGTTGTTGCATATCGAGAGAACTAACGCGTTTTCTTATCAATACCGCAGTACAATTGAACTTGCATAAATTTGACGCCGAACAAGTAACTTTCGAAACTTTGTAGAAAGAATCGATCGATGCAAATTTGACAGAAAAATAAAATCGATCGAACGAAAAAGCTTGAAAAGCACGTCGAATGGGAATGTTTTATTAAATTTGCATATATGTATCCCACATTATTTTGACCATATTGACTATATTGTACAAACAATTTTAAGATAAATCTTGGTTGTGATTAATAAACAAACGTTGATATTATGTAAAACTAATCATGCAAGTTGTAATGATAAAAAATGGATTCAAGATAGAAATTAACATTGTAAACAGATGAAGTTCGGTCGCAGTTAATCAGTCCAGTCTTGTTACAATATTTTTTTTTAGAAAAAATCGCAGCGCTTCTATGTAATACAACACGAATGAAGTTTAGCGATCTCGCTGGAGAAAGGAAACAGATACATGCATGCAAACAGGTCTTTTGAAATGCAAAATATACCAATGGTCGGGAAATCATGGCATGGGCAGTGATAAATACGTCCCCTGGAACATGTCATCGCAGTTGTTGATCAGCAATATGATAAAATACGTGCCCCGCCACTGTCACATAATAATTCCCAATGAGCCGAACTCAGGAGTAACGGCTCATCGACGCTCATCTATAACGCTCACATTAAAAAAAAAACCCGCGAAACACTCGCGCGCCCGAAACGGCACAGCTCTTGCAGCCACGCTCTTTCGTCGCGCGAAACACGAGTATGGCTCAGAGGACGAGTAGTTTCAAAAGACGGAGCCGCCGAGGTAAACAACGCCACGTATAAACAAGCGTACCGCACCACAGGGGCGAAAAGTCAGCGAGATAATAGCCGAGGAGCTATGTACGGGGTTGCGCGCGGGCAGCTCTTCTATGCTCTCCGGGGCAGCGATGCTGCTGCAGTGCTCGGCTGCTCGCGACTGGCGTTGGATATGCAGGCGCGCGCGCTGGTGGCACACAGAGCGCCCACGACTCCCGGTACTTTGCACCGCGCGCAACCGTGCTTGTAGCGCAGCAGCAGCCCCCCTCAGCGAACCCGAGGGGGGTAGTAGGGATGAGGGAGGTACAAGGAATCGTGCAAGTTCGCAAGCGACCCAAGCGGTCCTCTCTCGCGCTCCCTCCGCTCCTCTCGAAGCACATCATAACATTACAAATTACTGTACAGTCCCAGCTGTATAGGTGTGTATGGCTTTCGTTGAAGAAATATCAGCAGTCGCGGACACACTTTGCGCCGACATCTTCACTTTTTCCCTTTTTTCTCTCTCTCTCTCTCTCTTTTTACGGACCTATATTGCTTCTCGATCTCTCGAGCTGGGTGTCGATGAAGCATCGCTCGTTTATCTTATGGTTTTATCGGGCTGTAGTAGTAGCTTTGAGCGGCTGATATGCGAGCCGAGAAACAAGTGGCAAGAGCAGCAGTGCGCGCTGTCGACTGGCGCCCGGCGGAAATTGGCTCGATTGAAAATTGACTCGCTGCGCTGCGGAGAATCTTCTGCGCTCGTGGAGCAGCGGCCAGTATAAGGGCGAGCGGCTGATTTAAAGTGGCCGCCGCCGCCGCGTCCCCGAACGAGTGGCGAGACTCGCAGGAAATAGCGTCTCGTCCTGTACAATCCTAAACACCTTATACGTGTACGCGATCGCTATGTATATCTATACAGCTATAACCGGTCGGCTCATGAAGTATAAAGAGCGCACACGTGCTGCGCCGCTTATGCTATATATACGAATAGCTCGAAGATGTGCGCCACAACGTACCACGCCCGTCAATCTTTCGCCGCCGCCCGCCGCACGTGCGATCAATTCTGAAAGCCGAGTACAGGTAATGCATCTCTCGGGGAATCTCTTGTCATCGTGACTTTATCGTCTTTGCCCAGATAAATCGACCAACAAATAATTTTCAAAAAAGATAGTTGAAACTTTTCGTGAATGCTTTTCTTTTGTTCGCAAACAATATTTACTGCATACGAAATAATCAATAATTTTCATCGTACTTGCTTATTAGGGTGTCCATAATTATTCATTTTAAAAGCTTGTTTGACTTAGAAGTGAAAAAAACCCTAGTTATTTTTTAAAATCTTCGTAAACTCTAAAATAATTGACACGTATTTTTCAACTAAATCCAAGACTCTCTTAGGGCACTCCCTATATATGCCTAGCCGTGTACTATTGTTAGTATTGCCGCCTGTGCTGTATACACGAATCCCCTCACAAGCTAGACTTACATTCTCTAATCGTTACCAAATTCAATGATTGTCTATATTTCTACCCGTATTCAGTACGCGCTTTGAAGTCACAAGGTAAGGAGAGGAGGATCACTTCGACCGCGGCAAGCGTTGTCGTCACAAAAAATAAAATCCATGGCCAAGGTGACGAGTTCGGCCTGACACATTTCCACGTGGCCTGAAAGCATGACCGTTGCAGCGTCATCGAAAAATTTCTTACACCCGGACAAGATCCCAATCTGCTCGTGTCAGAAACAAGTGATTCGCCGCTTCACTTAGCTCTGGCCCAGAGATTCACTTTGTGGTACATTTTTTGCATAGAAATGGGTTGATCCAAATTTGGCCAACGAGGGCGGATTGACATTGTTCCTCCATTATTTGCAAAAAAAACAGAGATGAGTATCGAGTAGACAGTACAGGTCATCCTCGGGACAAGTTGGGTAACTCGCCGTTGCACATGACTCTGTCTCGTGGCCGCTGATACTTGGTCGCATCTCTGCTGAGAAGAGGCGCGATTCGAATTTGGCCAATGCCGATGCAATTAACCGTGGCGAGGGTGTTGCCGGATGCTGATCTGTCTACCTTTCCCCGCTGGTAGTTATATTGGACCGAGATTAGAATCAAGGCAAAAAAGTCATAATTTTCAATTAAAATTAGCGGTTGGTGCTTTGATATACACAGTACTACAGACTATAATCGTCGCACATCTCGAGAAAAGGGGATACAAATTGGGCCGATGCGACGCACCGATGATAATAAAATAGTTTCGCCAAGTACAAATTGTTCGGAAAGTCGGCGAATCTTGGAAAATCTTGGTATGAGAACAAAGGCTTCGCGAGAGCAACGAAAAAAATAAAGATACGTCCAGAGCTGTAGCTCCACGACCTCATTCAGTTACGACCCAAAAATACAGTAAATCAACTCACATACACAGACTACTTCGAGATCGCTAGCTCGATGACATTGTGGAACTTCCTCGAAGGACTGAAAAGGCTTGTACTTTGCATCCGTCTGAGATGATATCTGGAGGACTTTTACAGCACTGGCCATAATATTCAAATATTCGAAAAAATCGGTCATCCGCAAAACACTCGAGTAATTTTCCTGCCTCGACTAGAACTCGAAAAATTGGGTACTTGCACACACCAACTCAATTTCTTCTATGCTAAAAGTAAATTTGAAACATGAATGTCTCGCAAGGTGCGAGAAACGGTTCGCCTTTTCGATTCATACCGCCAATTGCGACTGGTCTTATGAAAAATAGGATGTTTCATTTAATTTTTTTTATTTATGTCGTAACTTTTTAAATTTTACGAATTAATTATTCAGCGACGGATCAATTTAACGAGTGTCAATTAAAGAATAAAATAATGTACTGAGAAATTTGGTTTAATGAAAAATTACTTAATATTAGTTGCGATGTGCAAAGTATCTAAAATTAACACACATACCCTAAGGGTCGATAACTGTGGCATTGCGGTAGGGCATGAGTAGCACACAAAAGTTGAGTTCTGTCGTCTGTAGTCTGAGGTTAGGAGTGGCTATTGTTTACAATTTGATGTGCTGTCAAAGAACAGTGTGATTGAAGTTTACAATATAAACTAAATTTTTAATGAGTGTTATAATATTTAATAGATGTGTATGAATGTAAAAACTTGAATAAAATATAATTTTATACTAAATCAATAATAACGTTTATTATTTTAGTAAGTGAACCAATGGGCATAGAATTAATCATTTAGAAAAATCCATTTGTTCTGGACTTGATTATTGGTACTGTATGAAGTGTTTGTGCATTGAAAATTACACTCTGATTAGGTTGTACATTTTCAAGTGTAGCTGGAGATAACAATTGTGGTTGATAATTAAACTTATTATAGAGATTACTTGGAGGCAAATTTATGACTGATTTGACTAGTGGCTTATTTTTGCTGACTTCTACCTTTTCTTTTTTTACTTTTTTTGCTGACGAGACCTTCCTTGTAATCATCATCAGTTATAATAGCAGCTTTCCCTGCTTTTCTTTTTTTAGGTATAGACTTTGGTGCAATATTATTTCTTATAATACTAGAATTATCAGCTACAGGTGGACTAGATCCTAGGGAATTTTGGTATTTTGCCACAATTGCATTTAAACAATTGAGAAGAGGTTGAGCTTGTACTATATATGAAGCAGGAATCTCTACTACTGGCTCTGACGTTTTAGTTGTTAGTTTTTCTTGATTAAGCTGAACATTTTCGATAACAGAATTAGCTTGAGTTTGAACTAAACTGTTCAACATAGCCTTATACTGATAAATATTTTCTTGATTGACTGTGGATGATGATGAAGGATACTGTGGTGAACTCATCTCTGAACTTGAACTTGAACTCATCTCTGGGAATGATTCGTTTTGGCTTTCCAATGTGGTATTTTGACTATCACAAGTTCTACTGGTAGCAGCAAAGTCAGTATCTTTGAAAACATTAGGATCAAAGGGGTAAATACCACACTTTTTAAACGAATTAACTGCCGTTTCAATCTTTGCTGCTTTCATAAATGCAGATCCGAAGAGGCCAAAAATATTTTTCATTGTTACCAGAGTGCCTTTTCTTTGAAAAGCTGTCAGTGCCTCAGAGTAATATGTACTCAACGGTTTCATAAAACCGACATCCAAGGGCTGCATTCGATGAGAGCAGTGGGGTGGAAGACATAGAATATGTACATTATTTTCTTTGGCTAAATTGATTACATCAATGTTCTTCACATGTGATGCATGTCCATCTAAAATCAGCAACACAGGATTTGTTTGAGAGGCATTAGAGAACTTCACAAACTCTTGAAACCACTTGGTGAAAATCTGAGTACACATCCAACCGCTTTTATCGAATACAGCCCACGAGCCAGGTGGTTTATTCGCCAAATACTCTGGGTTTTCCCTTACTCTGGGAAATATGAGTAAAGGGGGCATGAAAGCTCCTGTTGCTGACATGCATATTTCTGCAGACACTGTTTCACCCCTATCTGCAGCAGTGAGTCCACCAACTTGGCGTCTACCCTTAGATGCCACTATACGAGATGAGGATTTTGGGCACACGGTAATGCCTGTCTCATCACAATTGTAAATATTTTTAGGGTCAAATTTATACTCATCCATCAAAATTTTTAGAAGATTAAAAAACTCAGTAACATTCTCTTTGTTAAATCCTTTTGCCCTGGCATTCGAGGTATGTTCTGGTTTTCTTAAAGAAAGTTTGTGGCGTTTCATAAAAGATCTAAGCCAGTATTTGCCAGCACAATCTAATTTAATAAAAAAGAATTATTGTTAGAGTGATATCATTTGTGAAAGCAATGAGTACAAAAATATACTGATAAGTATAGTTTTACCAGTTTGTTGGTTGAAATTATGATTAATTTGAAGTTTTTGTGCCCATTGAAAGGCTAATCTTCTGATTTCTAAGGAAGATAGACCCATTAAACAATTTTCCATATCTAAAATATATTGGACAAGGGCTTTTTTCTTGCTCTACATTAAAATAAGTTTTGAAACCACCTTAAATAAAAAATTGAAAAAGTTGAGGTTATAACAGTCAACTCAATTTTCAATAACATAACAATATCAAATTAATATAAATTAAACTTATAATATATACCTTGATAATCAGATTTTAACAGAGCATCATAATGAGCCTCCAAAATTTTTATTTTTTTTTTGAAGAGTCGATCTGGGAACAGAAAACTCTTTTGCAGCAGCTAAAATTGATTTCCCACTTTTCACAAAATCAATAGCCTGTTGCATTTGTTCCTCCGTCCAGCTGTTTTTATCAGTTTTCTTCTGATATTTGTTCACCATTTATATAATTTGATTTCAAAATAAATTCGAGGCAAAACTTGGAGATGCGTAACTTCGTAAAAGGAACTAGAAAATGACGACAGCGCGCAGCTCGTATGCTACGCATGCCCCGACTCATAGTGCCACGCATGCCCGATTATAAGATTATTTTTAAACATAAATATCTCGGTAACAAAAACTTTTTTTTGATATTTGCAGTAAAGCAAATTGTAGCTCTTTACTTGAACTACAAGTTACATTTGGTTTGATTTTAAAAAAAAGTATATAAAAAAAGTGTCATACACTTGAAGAAAAGTTCTGCGGGCGTATGTGCGTTACCGTAACGTGACCCTTATATATATAAAAAATATTTCAATTTTCATATTAATTTCTTTTTCTATCGATGGCTTTCATTATCAACAATACGTTCATATATAATTTGATGGTATAAATAATTTTTCATTATTCATTTATTGAGATGGTATACATATCAACCTGCCACACTACAGACCACCTTCCCCTACAAATAGTGGGTCCTAAGACGCTGCCTTGAGGTACACCAGCTCCTATTTGATACCGATCTGTGATTTCCGAGTTTATTTTCACTCGATAGGTGCGATTTTCAAATAAATCAAAATGAAATAATTTAATTAATTTTAAATTTGAATATATAAAGATTTTAAATTGATTTCAATTAAGGTATGGAAAGGGTGAAAAATTTTAAAAAAGTCTTGAAATTAGCCGAAGGATACGTGTGAAGGACTTTTTAAAAAAAAAATTTGAATTAAGAAATATTCTTGATATTGGACAAAAGTAATTTATGGGACACTCAACTTAACTGAAAATCGGGCAAAAATTTGAAAATAACTTTTTTAAAAGGGAAAAAATAAAACTAACTAATAACACGTTGATAAACACACGACGAAAATAATTCCATGTTACAAATCATAATTCTGAATAAATATTTATTTATCGTAAAGAATTGTTTGTTATCTTTATAATAATACATTTACACTTTCTTATATATAGATAAACTTTTCTTTCCAATTTTTTTGATAATGAAATGTGTTTTACAATAAAGGCCAGGCATAGTATTTCATAAAATAATAATAATAATAATAATAATAATAATAATAATAATAAAAAAACTCTTTGAGAAAAATTTTAAATAAAATCAAAAATATATAACTACCATGAGATCAAATAAATTTTTTGTACAAATAATTGGGTGGAAAAAAATCTTTAAAGAATGATCAGTTTACAACTGAAAAGGTTATGTGCTGACTAAACAAATAAAAAATTACATTCGTTTTAGTCAAAACATGGTATTACACAATAACTAAAAGTGAATGAAGTATTGAAATCTAAAAATCTATTATCCACAATAAATTAAGGCGTAAAAGATCAATTTATAATTAAATAATACGTTTATAAACTTTTTATAAACATCAGACAGTTTGGTTCTTTATGTTCAGTACGTTCATTAAATCTGTTGCAAAAATTATATTTTATCTAAATTAATTAATAAATCAAAATTCTATTCATAAAGATTACAGTCATAAACATTGTTCAAATTCAATATTCTGTCGACTTAACGGAAGTAAAATATATATTCTAAACTAAGTGAGAATTAAATTCATCTTGTTGAGTTGGCACTCAAATTTTTCATACATGAATCTTTGATTTTCCTAATTTTTATAAGTGGAGTAACAAATAATAACTTTATATTCGGAACTCATTATTACAACTAAAAGTTGACGTTTAATTCATTTCATGATTTTAAATATGAGAGTAATAGTATTAACAGTAAATGACTTCTTCATTATTTCACGAATTGATTTCAAAATTTGGCATTAAGTAAACATTGAAATTTAAGTTCAGCATTAAAACAAGAAAATTGCTACATTTTTGAACAAAAATTTTAAGACAATAATAGAACATTTCTCTCAGAACATTTCATATTCATAAATGCCTAAATTTCTTATAGAGTACGGTTAAAATTAATATACAATTTAAGAGAGTGAGGCAAAGGTAATTGATGTATTTTTTCTTTCATGTATGATGAAAAAGCAATACTATCAACATAACAGCCACTGCACAAAGGCCCATCAATTGAATCGGGAGCACACCAAGATCCAATTCCTCTGTTATTTTTTTGAAATGGATTCGCTGAACTGCTACGTTTATGCTTGATTGGAGTGCAATGAATAAAATCTGAATCTGAGCTATGACTAGCTTCATCATTTCCATTGCCTACATCTTCTTGAATACCACTATCTGATGCATCTTTACGACTGCGACGAGGTCGACGTTGTTGTGGCAGTTCTATAAAATTTGTGTTTGACGAATCGTCTTTTTGCTCATTGTTATCATCTATCTTCTTCGAAGTTGAAATAGCTCTAGCTTCTGACTCTCCTTCGCTGTCACTCTCACTGATATTGGAATATGCTGTCAAACCTTAAAAAAACATGAATAATTATTTTTAAGATCAATTATTTATATTCTAATAAAATGTTTAGTTAAAACTTTGAGAAAAAAACAAATCCATAAATGTTTTTTATCCAAACTATTAACGATAATGGAGATGAAGAGTGAAATAGTATAAATTATAAATTATAAATTGTAAAATGTTATTAGATATAATTGGAGAAAAATATTTGGAAAGATGAATCATTGAATGTAAATTCTCACTTATAAATCGTAAAAACGAAATCTCACCAGTACTTGTTAAGCCAGAACCCTCTTTCATATTATTAACGCTATCAGAATGAGACTTTTCACATGCTGAGTCGGAACTACTTTCTGAGTCATGTCTATCTCTTTCACTGCTACTGACATTTGTGTCGCCATGAGTATCTTCTTCAGTGCTGGCTGATTCTTCATCCATTGGCCATTCATCATCTTCATGATGATGTATATCCTCTGTGTTTTCATCATTATTTTCATCATCATCAGCTTGTACCACAGCCCGAACATATTGTAAAGTAGTACGTAAATTTTCACCAGGAACTGTATCTACATTTAACAACAATCTAGTTCTAGGAACTCTGTTTTCTAGATCTACATCATCGGAAACATCTAAACCATTTTCATTTTCTTCGTAAATTGGTATAACAAACTGACGCATTGCTCGTCTTGACGAACTTGGTTTAACACCACACATTGCAATACATTTTCTAGTTTCTAAATCTGCATGCTCTAGCCAAACATTTTGACGTAACCTTTGGCGAATATTTTCTCTGCATAATTCTATCAGTGGTAAAGGATCACATTGAGCTAAATACAAATTATTAATTTTTGTTATTCATAGTAATATTTTATACAACATTTGCTATGCAACAATCAAATTTAATTTTAAAAAAATTACTTAAACTTACGTAAATTTATGAGTTTATCAGTTGGCATTGGTGCTATGAGAATTGCAAATGATGCTGGCAGTATACATTCCTGATGCCATACATTTTCTTCAATTCTCTTAAATTTGACTAAATTATCTTTGTAAGGCATGACTAAAATACCCCCAATTTTGACAAATTCTTTTATGACTGGAGCATAATTTTCTGGACAAGTTGCACCACAATAAACTCTATCATATCGCCTAGTAGGTATTAACTTTAAACAATTCCCTAGAGTTTATATATATGCAGAATGTTAAAAATATTAATCAAAATTTTTAATTTAATTTAATTTATACCTTGAATGAAAACTGGTTCGCAGAAGTCAAACTCATCAAGTGCAAGAGATTTTTGTTTAAATTCTTCAAGTCGATCTTGAGAGTATTGAATGCAATCTTCATGAAGTTCAATCCCATGATTAGTACCACCTTTAGCTGTTAATCAAATAATTAGTCCAAGAAAATACATATTAATATCTTATATTTACCTATCAATAGGCCTGCCATTGTGCTGAGGTAACCAGTACCTGACCCAAGGTTCAAAAAACTCATGCCTGGTTTAAGTTTGAGTTCTTCCAGTACTGCACAGTAAATACATGGCGCTGATAAATGTATGTTACCATGCTTCCAAGCATAGTCTTTATAAGCTACATCACGATGTGAAGAAAGAAAGTAGTCGCCTCTGTCTACAGCTCTAAACACTTGCTCGATTTTTTTGGTTCTAATATAACCAGATTCTACCAAACTATCAACTAACTCATCATTGTCTTGGCCATGACTGAATGCACCACCCATCTTCAATTTATTTTTATTTGTTTCAAAAGTATATTGTATCAACTGGTATTTGCCATCTTTAAATCACTAATGTAATTTTGCAGCATTACTTTTTGGTTGTTGTTGATTTTCTAAGATAAACAAAAGCAACCAATTTTGAGGATGAAATATTACATTGGTAATATAATACACAAATTCAAAGTTATAAATTATAGACTTTTTCATATTTTAATAAATTTTTGATTGTCATTAGTATCTTATTTAATTTTTATTACTAAAAATTTTATAACAAAATTTAATTTGTTTTATATCAATATAAATCATTTATATCGCTTTACTTTGACATGGTTTTTAGAATTTTGACGTTTCTTTAATTATCAATTATAAATAACAGCTTTGAAAAATCAATAGAATGAAAAGCCATTCAACATCAAGTTTTCAAATGACATGATAAATATAAAAAATTGTTTTAATAATGACAATATCAAACTATTTTAGTTTTTGATACGTATTTTATCAAAATGTCATTATTTACAGATACCCAAAACAAAGTAAAGCGAAAGTAGAGCAAGCAGATGTACAAAACAGTGTAAATACAGAGAGATACCTTGATCAGCTGACTTAAACGATACATGCACTTCTGTCCAATTATTTATTACATTTCAAATTTTTTTGTATTTTTAACAAGCAGTCAATAAGCACCGAATATTCATACTCATTTGTGTTTAATAGAATCGTCAATAAGATAGGCCTTTTTTTGACACTTACGTGTAAAAATTCATCCAAATTCTACGCTTAACTTGATAAAAGAGCGTACTGTGTTCAATGTATTGTTTACCCCGCGATTGTTGTCATTACAGATATAATCCATTAGCTTGATAAGGTGAAAAATGAACTGGAGCAAATCAGCAAAGTAAGCGCATTGTAGAAACAAATTTAATCAACGCAGAATGCAAATCTACAACCTTGGATATATGAACATCACAATCACAATATCAGCTTTGCATATTTTAATTGCACTATCTCCAGGCAGATGTCGCATCTGGTTATATACTGATATAGAATATACTTGGACCCGGGGTAGCCCAGTGGGCAGAGGCTCTGCTTTCTGCCCGGGAGGTCGGGGTTCGATTCTCGACCCCGTCTCCTGTATAAACACTAAAACCTGCCAAGGATGGAGCCACGATAAATTCAAGGCCTGACGAAGAAAAAGAAAAATGAAGACAATTGCGTTCTGGCTGACGAGCCAATAAACAATACAATAATGTAACAATATAATAATTAAAAAAAAAATGTGTATTTCAATTGAATGATGTTTAAACATTGTAACAGAAAGTAGCGTTCTGGCAAAATTACCACAATGTAAATGCCAATAAAAATAAACAAACTATGAATATACTTATATTTATGTCAATAAAAGATATATGTAGTCAGCTCGGAGAGAATCTTGTTCTATGGATTCTCTCCGTGAATCTTTCAACTTTTTACTTCAATTCCATTTTGGAGCTGATTGATTTAGTATATTGATATATATTAAAAATAAAAGAAGTAGTTTCCAATGCTAATATCAGCTTTATAACAATTTAAAAGAATTATTAGCAGGCTACTAACAAAAATTTAAAAGAATTATTAGCAGGCTACTAACAAAAATTTAAAAGAATTATTAGCAGGCTACTAACAAAAATTGATGTTGAAGTAACTCAATAACATGAAAAACATGATTGATGATTTATTTATAAATAATTAAAAATACAGCACATATAAGATAGCTCTAATACTCTCAAAATAGTATGTTTTCATCTTTGCAAACAGTTACATTTAAGTTTAATTTCAGAGATTGCTCGTAAAGATCTGAGTTGTCTAGGCGTATCAATTTTTGTAAAACCGGCCTCAATATTGAAAGCTCGGGTAAGTAGCACGCGATGACATTTGAATTTATCGAGTTTTGAAATTGAATTGACGTCCGTCGTCAGCCCACCACATGTTTTTCAAAATCGCATGTGTTCCCGGCGCGCATGCGCGCGTTGAACACGTGCATGTGCTTGTCGTGTGGAATGTGGAAGTAGAAGGATTATAATGAACATATACCTCCTCAAAAAAAAAAATCTCCTTACAAAAATTTTCTTAAATCTGAACGAAATCTTTAAGATTTCGGCTCGCAATACGAATCCTAGGCAGCACTGAAGAAACAGCAGCGGACATCGTGCATAGGTACGTTTTATTTTATTATGATTTACATAGCTGGAATAATAATGTTATCAATATAACATTAACAATTCCAAATATTACTTTTCACTTTCACTGATGAATTTTTTTTGAGATTGAGCATTGGCCAGTTCATAATACATAACCTCTCTTTCATACCTTCTTTTTCATACTCGACATTGTGGCAATTATAATTTTTTATCTCACTGTGTAGACCAAAATATTATTATGAAAGAAATAGAAAATATAGCATCTGTTTCATGTATCTTTGGTTTTTTATAAATTATTGAACACTAGCTACGAAGTTACTTCGAAATATCTGACTTACTTGTAAGTTGTGTTCTTTTATATTATTACCAATGTTAGGTTGTTGCATTCAGATCAAAATAATCAACATTTATTTCTCGATATCGATGCATTGACATAAAAATTTAGAATAGGATCAGTAATTTTGTGATAATCTAAAACTTCGAGCTCGCTTCCACTTTCCATATTCCTAATCATTTTCACGAGTCTCGTTTTTTACACCGCCTATTCTGTTGTGCGTTCTCAGTTCCACGGGGATTCTTTTGAATTAATGTACTGTCGTAGTTGGTGGCGTAGTAGCACTTGAGACGCGTTTATTCCGCTTACGTGATATGTATAGCTGCAGCACCTCTTCGTTGCCTCAGGTACTGTACTGGAAAGCAATTTATTCTACTAAAAGCCGCAATAACTTGAACATTATTTTCGGAAAAGCAATGCAAAAATGCATACTCATTATTTTAAACTTTTTCAACTTGTACTTGTGTAAAATAACCCGTTTTGCTTTTTCTTCTACCATCTCGTATAATTGAGTCGAGTGCGTTATATAGAAGATTTGATTCTTTGTCCGTGTAACTTGTAAAGTATCGAACGATTGTAGCATATATTCATTAAACACTAAAGGTAATAATAGTTGTAATTGTTTATACTATAACGTACTGTTTTATTTGCTTCAATACTTTGAATATAATAAGCTGATATATGAAGTTAAAACTTTGATCGACCAAAATGATGGAGAGAGTAATTGCTTCTTACTTATTGATCGATAAAATTAGCGCTGTTATTCGTAAAAATACAACTGCATAAATAACGGCTCAAATAAACGAAATTAGTTATTAATTATTAACAGTCACTTATTTTAAATTTGGAACCCTAATGAGGAAAAAAATAATTATCACGAGACTCTTTTCACTTAGATCGCATAAACTTCCATGCATATTATCGCGTATCTTTCAGTTTTATATAACTTGTAAACTGATTATAATGCAAACGGTATTTTCTGTTAAATACTTGTGAAATGACGTATGAAGTTTCTTTTTATTTTTTCAATATTAACGTTTTACTTTCATTCTTATTTAAAGTTCGGATAAACGTATTCCAATAGCTACGGGAATTTTTAACCTAATTTTGAAAACTGCAGCACTTTGATACTATATAAATTTGGTCAATTTAACTATTTATTAAGAACTTTCTTGAATTTTTATGATTAAATATTTGTTCGTTGTTAAAAATTAATTTTTTTAATCCAATAAACATATAAATTAATTCTTTTTATTCAAATAATTATCATCATAGCTAGGATTTCATAGGTATTTTATATTTTGTACTTTTGTATGAAATTCATTAGTTAAATTTGACGTGCGATTAATTAGTAACAGATTGTTTTTAAAATTTCTTACAATAATTTAATTAGAAAAATATTTTCATTCTGAAAGCTTTATTTATTTAGGATTAACCAGAAAAAATACTTAATTAGTTAATATTCATTGCAGCTCACACTTCCAAGTACAGTTTTTATCATAAAAGCTTAAAATATTTCACAACTTATCGTACAGTAATCAAATTAATCCTGAAGTGCAATTAAAGTTTATTTATTATTATTTAACAATTGCACTTTATGAAATATAAAACTTGGAGCTCAGATAATGCAAATAGAAACGCCACAAAAAACTCCAACTATACCATTACTAGTTCATCAATCGGGAAATATTATTAATTCTTCTCAAAAAATTATCGTACCAATAGGTATTATTTATGAATCTTACTTTTTAAAATTATAAACTTCGCTTTTACAACTTTTATTTTTTTATTATTTTCAGTCAATCCAATACATCCATCTCAAATTTCGAGGCAACAATTGCTGCTTGCTCCAATAATCAAATGTTTGCCAGAAGAACTTGCAAATTCACAAATTAATCATCAAGTAGAATCAAACAAGTTTAATGTTGATGGACAAATAATCTCCAATAAAGTATATTCGGTTTTAAGAGAATCTAAATTTTCAAACGCAGCAAATTCAACTACAAAACTTCATGTGTTATCTCAGATGAGTTTGTTAAATCGTCCAAGAAACATAAATAGCCCAAATAAATATGGAGAGCATAAAAATAAATTCAAAAAATCCAGATTCTGCAGTTATTACGCCAATAATTGCTGATAAATTGACAGAGACAGATAAAAATCATTCTCAAAGCACTGGAGAAAAGAGACCCAAGAAGCAAGTTTTTCCCAAAGATCTTTCAGATTTTGCAAGATCGGAAATGAAAAACAGTCTAGACTTGAATAATGAAAACAACGATTTGAAGTACCATAAGGTGTGTGAAGAAGAAGTCACACTATTGAAAATTGGTCCTAATGATGAAAATATCATGTCCAGTCAACATGAATTGAGTACTTATACCCCAAAATTAGAGGTAAAAGTTGAATCTGTGGATACTGAGGAACATTCTTCAAAAACCAATCAAAGTATAGATAATAAGGAGAATTCTAATGCTATCCCTAGCCCTACTAACAGTAATTCTGGTGATAATATCTTCTTGACTTGTGGTGGCTGTGGATGTCATGGACTGCGATCAGAATTTGTCAGCAATGAATCATGCAGTCCTAATTGTTCTGAGTTCATTAGAGTAAAAAAAAGTAATGAACTTCAGAAGAAGAAAAGCTTAGAGTAAGTATTAAAGTATTTCTAATAGTTTATTTCATTCAAGTGCAAAAAATAATTAATTTAATTTTAATAGTACTTCTGCGCGCAGAAAAAAACAGTCTAAAGTGCCTAAGGAAGAGACAAAAATAGAAGATTTTGAAAGCTCTTCTAATGAAAGTGAAAAAAGTGCTATTAAATCTGTGAGTGAAGATGATCAAATGCATCTATAATCAGTGGTCCAGATCAAGAACGTCAAGCAATTCTTGAAGCAAAGGTATAAATAATAGCTTTCTGCAGATGCTAATTTAAAAATATTTTAGTTTTATTAACTAATATAACTAATATGCATACAGTGAAATAACCATTGTCTATTTTCAGTATCCTTATTTATGTGGAAAACAAGGCTTTTCATGGACTAAATACCTAGACTATTGTAAAGCTAAATCTGCTCCAGTCAAGTTATTCAAAGATCCATTTCCCTATGATAAAAATAATTTTAAACCTGGTATGAAATTGGAAGGTATTGATCCAGGACACCCATCAAACTACTGTGTATTAACTGTTGCTGACGTGATAGGTACAGTTTATGAAATTTTCACTACTTATTTATTAGAAAGAAATTTAATGCTCACTTGGTTTCTTATTTGGTTTTTGGAATAGGTTACAGATTACGTTGTCATTTTGATGGATATTCTGACAAATATGATTTTTGGGTAAATGCTGATAGCGCTGATATATTTCCAGTTGGTTGGGCTGAAAAAAATGAAAAAGTATTACAATTTCCCAAAAATATGGAAGACTTTAGTTGGTCTTCATATTTGAAAAGTTGTAAAGCTCTTCCAGCACCGAAACATTTATTTAACACCAACAAAACAGTAAGTAAATGTGAAAATTAAACTTTTAGCATTGTTACATCAACTTTAATTACAGATTGAAATTTTCAATTTTCAGAACAATGTACCAACAGGATTTAGAGTTGGTATGAAATTAGAAGCAGTTGATCGAAAAGATTCATCTTCAGTTTGTGTAGCAACTGTTGCTGGAGTCATGGACAACCGAATTCTAGTCCATTTTGATTCTTGGGATGATTTATATGATTATTGGGCAGATGTAAGTTCTCCTTATATTCATCCAATTGGATGGTGTGGCCATAATGGAATTAGTTTAGAACCACCTAATAGTGAGTATTACGTTATTAATTGCTCAAGTTCAAAGTATATTTTTTGATTCTAATTTAGTGTAATTATAAATAATCTTTTAAATGATTAAAACTTCAATTTCTGGGAAAAGATATTTGTATATTTCCAATCAAATTTTACATAAGTTTCATCTATCTAAAAGACTTGTTTTTGTTATACATTACAAGAAATCAATTGATTTAACTAAATTGTATCCATATCAACACTATAAATAAACTAATAAAAATAAATTTTTTTTATAGCCTATAGAGATAAAGTATTTTCTTGGAATGAATACTTGAAAACTGAAAATGCTGTTGCTGCCCCATCTAGAGCTTTTAAACAACGTCCGCAATGTGGGTTCAAGCGAGGAATGAAACTTGAGGCAGTTGATAAGCGTTGTCCCCAATTTGTTAGAGTGGCTTCTGTAATAGACGTAAAAGATCACCTGTAAGTATTCAAATGAATTGGTTAAATGCTGACTTGGTTTTTATGTATTTAATTTTCTTTAATTGTGAAATATTTGTTATTATAGTTTAAAAATTAGATTCGATGGTTGGCCAGAGAACCATGCCTATTGGGTGGATGACGATTCACCTGATATTCACCCTGTGGGATGGTGCGCAAAAACAGGGCATCCATTAGAGCCTCCTCCTTTGAAACGTGAGTTATTTCCTGGGTTTACATTCATGTGATTAATTTGTTGAATTGTTAGCAATATTGAGAGAATTTATTCTTATTAACTATTATTTCAAAAAATTTCAAAAATTAACTATAACATTCTGTTTTAGCTGAAGGATGGTGAAACCAGAATGTTGGTATCGGCTGCAAAGGCCTTGGAAATATTAAAGGACCTAGATTTACTAAACATAATTCGGCATCAGGTTGTCCATACTCACCCAGTAATCTTCATAAATATAAAGGAATCATTGATAGATTAGCAACAGATGATGGACCCAGTCATGAATCGAATCAAACTACAAAAACTGATAAAACAAAAGCTGAAAAAGAAGATAAAAAGTTTAACAGTCAAAAAATTAAAATGGACAATCAAAAGGAAAAAGATTCTCCCAATAATAATGAATCGTTTTCCAAGTAAGGATTTCTACATTATATTATTTATCATATAAAATGTTGATTATTAATTGACAAAACTAATCTTTTATTATTTGTCAGGAAAAAAATGCGTAATGGTAATTTGGTGAAAAAAAGAAAAAGGTGTGTACAAATTACAGTAAACTCACTTTACTTGAATATGTCTTTATTAAAAAAATGTTTTTATTAAAATCAAAATTAATGTATTTTCAGTGGAAACCTCGATGATATGGACCTCGAAAATCCTCCTAAAAAGCCAAAATCTGCATCTACGCCAATCATGTCTAAAAAATTCCGTGATGAAATTGCAGAATGTATTTATAATCCAAAATACCAGCCACGACCTGTCTCACCTCAACTATCGACACAATATAGAAAAATTCTTCATAATGAGTTACAAATACCAGAGGGTGACCCGAGAAGGTGGTCTGTTGAAGAGGTAGTTCAGTTTGTTAAGACCATACCAAATTGTAATGATTACGAAAAAAATATCAGAGAAAACGTAAGTATCAAAAAAATTTGCATACCATGTTTAAGCAATTTGTTTTCAATTAATTAACATGCATTTTTTTATTGTATTTTAGACCATCGATGGGGAAGCCTTATTATTACTGACGCAAGACGATTTTTTCTCTTACATTACTCAGAAAGTTGGTCCAGCAGTCAAACTCCATAAATTCATTATTACTTTAAGGGAAAGAGCCCTAACCATGTAAAGAAATTTGATTTTTTCATAGAAATATCAATGAAAACATCACTATTAATATAAAATTAATCCATTGCTATCATAATGAAAGAAATAGACTGGCTAGATTTTGTAAATATTTTTAATCTAGGTCAGAATAATAGTACTGTCTTCATAACAAATATGTAATACTAAATTATCTACATAAAAACAAAGTTTGTGACCAGTACATTTTATTTACGTTTAGAATATCTGGTTGTATATACAAGTATTGTAAGAGCTCATTGAAACATTAAACACTTCTCTTTGCATTGTCTATAGCATAATCATGTAAAATTGTAAATACTTTGATTCAATCATATACTTGTAATTACAGTCACTTAATTACACAATGTATTACTTTAAATGAATTTTTTATCAAATACTTACATTATAAATGTCTATGGTTATTCATAATCATTATGCATCATTATTCATTTGATTTTTTTCTTGTCAAAAATATTATCCATAAAATCTGTCTGTCGAAATCAATTTATTGTATTCATTCGTTTGCTGTATTTGTCATTCGAATGAAATATATTTGTATATTTGAATTGTTTACATTTATCAATAAAAATAATAAAATTGTAATTTTATTGTTTTAAAATATATCCTTACCCTGTTTATAAATGTAGAAATAAACATTTCTTATGAAGAATTAGTACATGAGTTTTGCAAATGCAAAGTTGATTTGACAATGACGATAAACGCCCATGTTCATAATTGCTATGATTCAGTTAATCAACGTGTGCATTATCAATATTGGTATTTATTGAAATTATCAATATTGGTATTTATTGAAATTATCAATATTGGTAATCGTATCTCACAAAAAGATGGTAAAATTTATTTTCTCAGTCCGATTATTGGGAAAACATCTTTCCAAATTTTAATTACATTGTAAAGTTAACTTTCATTAGGATCAACTGATCAACAAAAAAAAAACGAAAAAAATTGACATACGTAACATAGGTAGGTATCTTCTCGAAATCATAAACTGCGGCACACGAGCGTATGCAGTGCGATTCACGCGTAGAATATTCGGTACGCTACATATAATATACGACGCGCGTGTCCTATCAGCTCTCCCTGCCTCTCGCTCCTATATTAAGTACTCCCTCCTTCGCGAATGTTTACGCCGGCGAAATGCGGCGAGCCGAGGGCAGGCGAAGCTTGGCATGGAGCCGTAACGTGCGCGGATATCAGTCGGTCTTGGACCGTTGGCGAGTCTCGGTAGCTCGTGTGTCTTTACGCCCGGCTCCCCCTTTGCGAACGCATGCGCCAAATTTCGCGACCAACCGCTCCTCGAACTCACCCTGCCTCTCCGCCAAAAAATTCAATTTATGGCTTCGATCGCGTCCGTTGACTTTCAAAGTTTTTTAACCGATAACTATTTTTGTGTGGCTACCCGTTTGCGACGTCGTTTTTCCATTGAAACGTTAATACTGTTGCCGGCGAGCGAGTTGTCTCCATCGAACAAGTGACAGTTGAGCAGTAGTGACGAACGAATCTTTGAATTTTTGTTCGATTTGCCCGATGCTGTATAACGGCATTGAGTTCTCATTGGCAGCAAGGAAAAAACAGTGCAAATAGTGCGCCGCTGGGCAGTATTTCGTCAGTGTTTCGTGTTTCAGTGTATGTGGGTGTTCGGATCGTCGTCATTGTCCCGCGGAGTGTTTTCCAGCGTGTTTCCGAGCGAATCGCTCGTTTAGTGCTATGAACAGCTCGTCGTCGAGCGCCACAGCTCTCGTCGGCTCAAAGCTCGACTGCAATCGTCTCGGATAGGTGCGAAACTGCTGCTAAACTCGATAATAGCCTTCGGTGCTGCTGTGGGTCGTCGGAGGTGGCGTTACAGATTGAGCCGAGCGTCGACGTTCATGCAGCTGAACGGCCTAATGCTTGGGGGATGTTGGGCCTGTCGGTGCAGCTTGTGCCAAAGCAGCAGCAGCAGCAAGATCGGCAGTGCCAAAGCCAACGCGGACGCCGAGGATACCGTCTGCAAAAGGACGTCGAGGCTGCTCATGCGGCCGGCAGCATGACTCGCTCGCCGGGTCTGCCGGCCCGCAGACTTCTGCAGGCCCTTGCGTTGGTGCTCGTCACCGCCTACGCGACTGTGCTCCTTTACCAAGCTGTGACGCCCAGACAGGTACACTTTACTATTTCCATGTTGTAGCTGCAATTTTCATTTCAAGTGTGTTGACGCGTTTATTTCAAATCTTAATTTCGATCCTAATCGGTTTATTTCTTCATTCGCGAAGACTCACTTGTATCGTTATCGCCCTTTCATGCAGACTACTATAATGAAAAACGCATCTAAATTTTTTCTATCCATTGTCAACTTGAATAAAATAGTTCATTAAACGCTTAATGTTTTTACCCGAGTGTATTGAGAATTACCTATTTTTTGCACATGTTGCTTATACTATTTATTACCGCATTATGAACGAAAAATCAAAAAAGTCATTATGCGCGAAGGGAGTTTTTTACACAGCGAGTTAAAAATAATATAAATCTTCATCTGACAATTTCCATGAAATGAGTAATACGTTACTCGAACAAGTTATACGTTACTCTTTAATTATAGTTTAACCCATTTCAGTTTTAGCCGTTCCTATTAATCTTGCATAAAACTTCACTTTTTTGAAAGTTAAAAAATAACCAAATCAAGCTGAATTAAATTTTCATTCTACCGCTGCAAAATTTTAAGATCGAATCGAACAGTTGAATAATACAGCGAATGTGGCCATTTGTAAATCGGTGAAATATTAAATTAAACGACTGTTTTCTATTTCAAAAATTGGCGCTCTGTATCGCTAATCAATCGATACTATTGAAATTTTCAGTGGACCGACGACGGACCAGTCGTCGATGTGAACACTGTCGGCGGTGACGTAGCCACCCTAGAGATTCCCTCCCGACTTGGTGGTCGTTTTGGCATGATAGCCGCGGCCGTGTCCAAGTCTGCCCTGGCGACCCTCGAGAAACGAGGAAAACGAAGAAACTACCGATTTGATTCCTTCGGTCGCCACTGCTACGATGGCTCCCTACACGACGGGTCTCGATGACATTTTCATCAGTGTCAAAACGACCAAAAACTACCACGAGTCCAGACTGCAGGCCATCATCGATACTTGGTTTCAGTTTGCAAAGGAGCAGGTAATTATTCTTTCCTATTTTCATCGCACACTTCGGAACGTTTTACGAAGCAAAGTCTTGATGATACTGTTGATCATTCCTACATTTCAATTATATTTTATTCAGGTCATAAGTTGACGTGAATTCATTTATTTTTTAATATCATTTAATAAGATTAATATCAAATCATAATGTGTTGTGCTATTCAAATAGCATATTTGATTATTTTTATTAATTTATCTCGAGAAATCTAAAATTATTACAAGCTAAAAAATTAACATGTTACTATAATCGTATTTGTTACCATATTTGTATTTGTAAGGATTTAACTTGAGCTTAGACCAAGCTCATAAAATATTGACTCTAAAAATCATGGATTCTTCGACAATAAAAAGATGAAAATGCAGACTGCAATAATGCAATTTACGCGAATAAATCTACAGCGTTAGTATGGTTGAAAATGAATACAAATGGATAATTCTTTGCATGACTCTTTTTTCTGCTCTTTTAATAAAATATGTGATTGAGCTATGATATGACTCGAGTACATTAATTCAATGTGCGTGCGCAACGAGCCATAGTTATGATCTTTGTAGTCCGAGGGAAGAAATTGAGCGAAAACGAGGGTTTTTTTTCGTCCACTTGCCGTACTTATAAATCGACGTTGAGCGTTCCCACGCGTGCAGGGGTATGTGCAGCGCACGCAAGCCAAACTTTTCTATATATATATATATACGGCACGCGCGGACCATGTGAGAAAAAACGCAAGAAAGAGCCAGCCAACTCTGCGTGCAGACAATGGCTGCAGCTCATATAGGATCGATGATAAAGTGTATCTTCGTACAACTGAGTCTTTCTAGTCACTTTTTTTTTGTTTTTCTTTCGTCGAGCTGATAGGTATTCCTTTTGAACCCCAAAAAACATCCACGGTACAGTAATCAGGCGCTCTTGATCCAGTTATTCATTTACTATGCATGCGAAAATGAACCCGTTATCACTTATTTTAACTTGAATGTTGCAAAGTATTGTTTGTTGCAACGCTCGCGAACGCGCCGAAAAATGTTTGATTTTCTACGATAGCGCACCGATAACAAAGTTAACAGACCCGAGTCGCGTACTCGTTAAGCATGGGAGCAGTGGCAGATCCAAGTCGAAGGAAACTATTCCTATCAATGGAAGCTCCTCCTGCAGATGGATTCGTTAAATTCGTTCGATCAACTATTCGATTGCTTGGTGGTAGTAGTTTGCCAACCGGCTACCTAGTTCACTTGCGTCAGATAGCCTAATTCTCAAGTTTGCGTATAATTTCGTTGTTGACTCGCTGCTCTTCACTTTGATTGAGTTTCAAGGTAATTCGGGCGCTTTCCTCGGGCGTGCCTCCAAGTAGTCGGCTTTCAAGTAATTTAAATACATTATCCCAGTGTCATTCTGAAAATGCGAAGCATCTCTAGTATAGGAGAGCGGAGTAGACGGTACACTAGCCGGACGACTCTCGATTAGAAGCGTTTGAAAATTCATTAACGAGTGTATGACCGATCGTCGAAGTTCGCTTAAGTATACCTGTCACGATAGGTAACACTCGTCAGCTTCGAAGCGCTTGCCTTACGAAAAATAATTAATGGCGACTCGAAAATGCCTAGAACACTCGCTCGTTCGCTTGTATACACGTGTTGGTGCGTCTGCGTGTGTGTGTGTGTGTGCGTTTGCACGCCCGCGTGAAGCGTTATACACCAGCGCCTACATATGCACACTGATGCACACAATTTTCGAATCGTGGGAATATCTCACGGCTTTTTACCTTCGACCTTTCGGTCTTCTTTTTCTTGTTGGCGCGCGCGCGTTAAACTTGGCGCAGCAACCCCCCGCACGCGCGGATCGTTGCATTTGGTACTTATGCACTTATAAAACATCGCTCTTTTCTTTCATTCGTACGCGCGGCAAGCGCAGCATAGCATGGGCAGCGCGCAATGACGAGGTTTCATCCTCTCGCTCGCTCGCTTGCCTTATCCGCGGTGTTGTGCCTCATATACTCGCTCGCATCCACGGCTCTCGCTCGCCCGCACGTATACATATTTGCGCGCCAATAATTAAGTGATGCGTCGAAATCTCTTTCGCGCGCGCGAGAGAGAGAAAGAGAGAGAGCTGTATATAGCTGCAGCAGAATGCAGTATCCACTGTATACGTATGCGAAAATTGAATGCGAGAAGGTCGTGCGCGCTCGGCTCGCTATAGATCGCCCTATAGATCGATTCAACGCAGCTATATATACGTATATGTAATGAAAGGTTTCGCCTTCCTCAAATTGAGCCAAGACAACTGCTCTTTTGCCAAGATGTATATACGTTTCGACGTTTCCTTCGCGAGTATATGTACTGCGCGCGAGGTGTTGCTTATTTATTATATGATGATTTGTGCTATACACACACTAGCAGTGCCTGCAACACGTATGTGATGCAACTTTTCGAACGAGATAGCCATCGGATGATTTGTGCTATTAATTATGTATTTAACTTCGTTGATATGTTATTACATTGCTCGTTCTGTGGCCAATTGTGCCGCGCGCTTGTTTATTTCGACAATTGCTGGGTAAGCTTATTCGATGTACCTTATTTCACCTTCAAGTAATATCATTTGTTGAGATTGTACTGGCGATGTGGTTATATAGTTTTATGTATAAGCTCGATGTTCGATGGAATAATGATGGGATAATGAAAATGGTGCGTCAAATTATCACATGGAAACATACCTGTCCATATGTAATCAGGACTTTGTACAAATAATGTTCCAAAAAATGCAAACCACTAAAATATAGAACTTACTTTTTTTTCTTTCTGAAAGTAAACTTGATGAATAACATTCTAAAACGGAAGATTACAAAAAAAAGAACGCTTTACATTAAAATGTACAAGTGCATTGAAAAAGACAGTTATTTCGAGTAGGAAAGTATAAGGAAGCTGATTTCTGAGCACTTGATAATCATATGCATCCCTTTTCTCGCTACTGTATGGCTCAGCGCAAAGTCATGCCGCAAAATTAGCTCGTGAAGTTTTGTGTTTGTACACAAAGACGAAACCCGAGGGCCACATTTTTCAATCCTGCAAAAGAGACCTAATAAAACTTGACGCGTTGGAATTGAATTGATCAAATTCTGTTTACACGTTGTGTTATAGTTTATTTTTTTCGTACGTAGTTAAAACCCATTCAATGAGGTTGTTTTGCATCTTTTTTCAATTCGAAAAAGCGAGCCAATGATATTTCGCAGAACTGACATCAGCAGCAGTTGAGAAATACATTATCGAGTTTTGTTATCGTTACTTCGTTCCGAAACGGCAAATTGTTCGTTTTGCGCGAAAAGAGCCGTGTGATACTCTTTGTCACTTTCTAGGACTTCGTGCTTGAGCTTGTATGTGAGTCAACGCGGTCTCTCACTCACACACACACACACCACACACACACACACACACACACACACACACACACACACACACACCACACACACACACACACACACAAGAGCGAGCGCGAATGTAGGCGATGTTTCTACTTGGACGCTCGAGAAAATATACAGCTGCTATCGACGTACTAAATCGGATGTATCGAGTCTTAAACTCCAGAAAGCCCAATCCAGTCGACGCGAAGGAACTCGCGCGCACATACACCGCTTGCCTTCGTGTATACCTATATACAGCCTCGAACAATTGGGCAATTACCGTGAAACTTTTATTTCGATACCTTTTTCTCGTCTGTGCGAGCTGCTTGTATATATACGTACGGGTAGACGGCCCTCGCCCTTACGCGTATCTTTTTCTCCTCGATAAGCCTATCCATTCACGATATTCGATGTTTTTTTAGCGCTGCATGCGCTCGCAAGTGCGTTGCTCATACATTCGCGTACTGTGTGTATGTGCGACGAAAGTAAAGAAAAATCCGCCAAGCTCGCGTATCGTCCTTGTTTTTTTTTAAGATCTCGCCGCATTTCGTGTGGACTGTAATAATACGTTGAATAATTTGACAAGCCAAAGATACACTTGTCGGGATTTATCAGTTTAGCTTCAAACTAATTGTCAGCTTATTTTTCAAAATATATTTTCCGAATGAATCTCGAATTTATCGGCATCATCGCTGTACATTGGCTCGAACGACCAATGTATCGTCAACGCCACAGAGCTACGACTGCACTTAATTTGGGAAAAAAGAGGAAGAAGAGCGAAGCAGCTTGCGGTCGAAAGGCCGGCGAAAGGCTTGAAAGATGTCGAACTAACGAGCGGAACGCATCTCCGCTCGGGGCATTGTGTCCATCGCGCGCGGTCCACGCCACAGAAGCTGCGGGAGTCGATTTACGTTCGGTTGTGCTGGTCGGCCCTAAAAAATCGCGCGACATTGACGAGTGGATACAGAGTCGGGGGGCGACAGTCGGCCGGCACTATAGTGTGCCATATACGCAAGGGGCGAGTGATCGCTCGCGACTCGCGACTACAATTAACGTCGTTAATTGTATGGACACGTGACGTCGCGCTATCGAGGGCTTCTCCTTCATTTCTGTCTGAATCCGCGTTTATCTCTTTCTGTCCGGCAAGTGTACGTAAAAGAGAGAGAGAGAGACCTCGTTAGCGCGAAACTCTGACTTCCTTCTTCTCTCGCTTTCAATCTTTCTGATGCAGCCAGCAGCAGCAGCGCCGTATGGTGCGCGGCGCGATGCATTCATGAATCTTTGCACAGCTGCATAAAGTACACAACTCTCCTCGTTCAACTGCATGATTCGCTCTTTTTAAAAAAGAGAAGCCCAAGTTTTATTTCCGTCCTTTCGTGCTTTGCGGAAAGCGATAACGATAAAGAGGCGACATTGCACTCGCTTTTGCATACTTTCTGCTGATGTTTTGCCTTTTGAACACGATCATCTCAGTTTCAACATATTATTTTCATCGATGTTTATGTCTCGCTGATATCGAAGATCGTGTTTTTATACATTTATATTCCGTCCTGATCGGTGCTCTGATTTCCGTCCGTTCCTGGACTTCATCTCGCGTGATTGGATTTAACGCGAGCCGCCTTATTGCTCGTTCTCCCTCTCTCTTTTTCTTTCAACACGGGTCTGATACAAGCCTGATTCATACGTTATGCTTATAATAAAAGCTCGCACGGCTTCCTTTATGGGTCGCAACGAGTCTACTTAAGCTAGCCGACTTATCGATGCCGCTGCTAAATTTCGAATAGGCAGATTGTAATTTTAACAAGGCTCAGGTGGCTCATTGTTGCTTTTATTTTGCAAGATTGATTCTCTGCGAAGCTTAGGTTACACGGCCAACCGCGGCTTAAAATATGTGCATTCTTTTGAAAACTTGGCGAGCATCAGCCTGTTAGTGCTCTCGGAGTATACGAGAATAAGAGGTATCTCTTGTATACGCGCGATGTATAAAGTACTGAAAACTTTTGTGATTTATTATGCAGAGCGAGTATCAGCTATAGTGCAACTCCGAACCCTCGTAGCGCGCTAGCTGCACTAATTATTGGCAATTAAAAGTTTGAAATTAAAAATTCCTTATCAGCTCAAGTAGTTTTTATGCGCGTGAGCTGTAAAGTTTTTACCTTATACATTAATCTTAATTACGATTAGAATGGTCTACGCATTTCTGATGCCAAAGTAAACTTGAACTTTTTGAAATCCAGTACTTTTTAGGACTTTGAAGTTGGAAACAACATACCAAGTTCAATATCTAATGTGTAGAGTATGTACGCCTAACCGCGAAGAGTAAAATCTACCACAAAATTTTACTTTTGGGCCGCGGTACTTCGAACGAAAAGAGTATGAGGAGTAATTTCTGCTGTTTACCTTTGCAAAAGTGGAAATTGTCGAAACTCTACTTTTGGTCAACATTCTACTCTGTTCGAAAACAGTACATTCGCTGTTTTGCACTTTATAAATAGTAATTCCAGCTACTCAAAGTATACTTTGACAAAAAGTAAACAACTGAAATTACTCTTTATAAAGATTAAAAATTTATTCTGTTTGGCCGGTCTGCTCCGGCCAAAAAGTAGAATTTCGCCAATGTTTACTTTAGTAAAGGGTAAATTCATCAATTTACTATTTTTTGTGGTAAATTTTACTCTTTACGTTGTGTAGAAAATACTCATCACGCCTAATGTGCAAAGTATTACCCCTCGTAATGTGTGTCTGAAAACACACACCACCTGTCGTTAAAGTCGCGAATTAAAAAGTAACATCGTCAAGAACTCACCTTCTCTCTCTTTATCGTTTGTACTGGAGCGCGTCAATAATTGCCTTAAAATGGTTTACTGCTGCACGGACAACATTGAGCATCACAAGTGCATCTGCAGTTTTCTCCATTCTTACTGACCATGGAATGGGTTTTTCGTCTCGATATTCCGTGTGAAAGAAGTTGCGCAATTATGTAAAACGAGTTCGTATCGAGGGTATCGTTTTCGCAGAAAAATGCATCATTTTACTCTTCCTTGCGCTAAATGTTTTGAATAAATCGAAATACTAGTAATTTCGGATCTATTATCAAAATGAAGATATTTAATCAAACTTTTTTAATTTCAGACATGGTTTTTCACCGACAAAGATGATCCGTACTTTCAAAAACAAACAAGTAAGTACTCAAGTATAATACTTACACTTTCCTTAAAACTAGATGATTACTTCATGCAACTACATTCATAACGACTCTCTGCCAAGCTCTATAAATCCTCATCATCACGAATCTCAACTGTATCCTTATCCTTTCGATAGAATTTCGTAGTTAGTCTCGGCTACTGTAGAAGCGTGATTTATTCGTACGTACATATAAAGAGATGACATACTGACATGAATCTCGAATGAGCTCAGTCGCGCGCGCGCTTAGTAACGCTCGTTCCTATGTATGCAGCGTAGTAATATACGGCATCCTCGCGCGAACGAATAAAGAGGAAAAGAGAAGCGAAGAGAGAAAGAGGAGCCAATTGCACGGAGGTGCATTCATCTCTCGGGGAGTAATATATCGAGCGCAGCAGCAGCAGCAGCAACGGCAGAGCACGCGAGCCTTCGGGCACTTTGCGCTGCTGCTGCTGCTCGACATTTGACCTGCACTCGCTCTCGCTCTCTTCTCTGTGTTATACATATAGACACGTGCACGTGTGTACACGTCGAGCCTGTAATAATCCACCTACTAGTCTCGCCGTGCTTTCCATGCCTTTGCTGCGGCTTGGCTCGTGCGCGCCCTGGGCCTAAAACTCGTGCCTGCGCTGTTTATACGCGTGAAAACCTTTGACTCGCGGCTCGGGGATTCCTCTTCGCGTGTACGTGTATACGTATATATGTAGTTATTATTACAGTTTCGTATCGCGTAATATTCTCGCCACTGCCGTTGCGCCGCAGTCGCTGCAGGCTCTGCACGTGATTTGGCGCGTTTTGTATTCATATACGAACTACACTACGAGCCGAGGATCCGGTGAACGTAATAAGCAATTGATGTGTGTGCTTGCCAGATTTTAATGAGGTGCGTACGTACGAGGATCGTTGAGTGCAGTTGAATTATTTGCGGTTGGTCAAGAAAGAAGCCTCGACTTGTCCGCGAGCCTCTTCCAATTTTTTATTTTGCTCTCAAATAAGCTATCAACTCGCAGGCGGCATGTGTGAATTTATAAACACCGAATCGAAAATAGTAACCGTCTATATAAATGAATATCGATCTCTTCTCTGATATGCTTTTGATTAAAATTTAAAGACCAAGTTTAGAGCTGACCGCGATAATAAAATAGAAAAGTAATTCGGAGTCATTTTCGCCTTATTTCAGATGACTAAACAGAATATATATACGCAACGTCACTCTGCGACATTATAAGCTTTATGTTAGTCCAAGCTGGCAAAGCTACTGGCCCGTCTGGCGTTGCAAATTAATTAATTAGAGCTCGTGCGCACAGAGCAGAGCTCTAGTACATTATGAGAGTAAATATACTAGTGTATGCTAGCGGCTCGCGAGCACAAGATGCGGAAAACGTGAGATATACATACATGCGTACAAGCAGAAAATATAGAACATGCGTATATATGGATGTCACAAGAGAGAATAGTATAATAGTAGGTGACAGTGCCATTAAGCCCTTGCGCAATTAATTACTTTCGCGGAAGATTCATCATTCTAGGGAGGGAGTAGCACACACGTTTCATAGCTCGTTTCACTTGTATTAATGGCTCCCCAGCCTATGTTCTAGCTGCTCTTGCGCAATTACTTGGCCAGTACAGAAGTTTTCGATGAAATTTCGATAGGTCCATTAAAATGTATGTTTAATCAAATTTGTCAGCAGTATTTGTAAGTGAGTAAAGACTTGAAAGCACTTCTAAATTTGAATATAATGTGTGTATTATTGGTTGCGTGATGATTTAATACAGATTAATTTTAAATCTCATTGAACTCGAAAATACAACTCAAACTACCGTTACGGTTAGTCATCTTGAAATTATGTTGATGTGGTTGCTACTGTAATGCAGTGCCCTTCTATTTTATTATTTGAGTCTAAATTCTCTGCCAATAAATCTATAAAAACACTCTATTTCATACATACGTAATCTTTTACCACCAAGAAGGCTCATAACCTCAAGCCTATAATTATAAAATAATTTATTAACTTATATTTATCATAGTTAAATTTGTCCACATGATTTACTATTTTTTTCTCCATTTTCTTCGCAGATGGTCATATGATCAATACAAAATGTTCATCGTCGCATAACCGAAGAGCCTTGTGCTGCAAAATGTCAGTCGAATTTGACAGGTTCCTGGAAAGCGGAAAAAAGTAAGTGACTCTTTTCTTTGAAAAAATCTATAATTTTTATCATTTTTCCGAACTTCAGAAATTGCAATAAAGTGACATTAGAATTTTTTATTTCCATAAGTACTATCAGCTATTATTTTATCCGGTAATAGAAATAACATTAATTTTATGTACAACTTTTTTGAATTTTCTCTAATAAAATGTTCTTAATTAGGGCATTCTTGTTTTTTAATTTTTTTAACGATTAAATGAAATTTTGCTTGAAATAAAATTTAAATTTATATCCTGACAAACTATTATATGAGAAATGATTGAGCGTCGGCTTTTTGTTTCGCTTCGGCTAATTTTCAAAAGTCTAGACAAAAGATAAAGCAGGATCATAAATTTCAAAAATTCATTTATTTATAGGATTTTCTTAGCATTATTTATTGTCTGTAACGAGGTCAGTGATAAAAAATCAATTCTTTGAATTTTAGTAGAATACATAAAAAATAATCAAAAACTTGTCGGCGTATGTTTTTAAACCAATATTCTCCTTATAAATTATTAGCAGAATCTTTACCGATGCACTTGTAGCAAATAGCGAAATACGTTGGCTCGAATAAACTTGAATCAACGAAAGATTAACAACGTGCGATATTTTTTTATTGGCTCTATACATTATAAGCAGCTGACCCTGTAGCACAGCGTGCAAAATTTTAATAGTCCAAATTCTTCGAAAGGAAGATGCCTTTAAATGTAAAAAGAACCAGGTGGGAGGACGAAAAATATAAACTCGTGACATCATTATACCGGTAACCTGTTTCGCGCGCGCAGAAACCCTAAAATCAAAAATGTAAACATTTTCTACGGTTTTTATTTTGCTTTGTGATTGCTGCATTTTATTCACAACGCTTTTAACATTCATACATATTTGTTTATCTTTAGACATTGCAAGATGCATAGTTCTTGAGTAAATAAAACTAAATGACTTTTCTTTTGTAACAATTGATACAGGATGATGACAAATATTTGTCTCTAATGTATAGACACGCACGCATTCTTTTGAGTAGCGATAAAATAAAACCTGTCCAATCTGTAAACATTTTTCAAGATGTTTTGTTATCACAACGAATTGCGTCTGATAACAATAGAATCCTTGCTATATTTTAACAAAAAAATATATTATATCTTTAACTTACTGTTTGTAAACTGTTTTCAATAAATAATTTCCATTACTGGTTGCTTTAATTTTTCGGGGCATCTGCATTAGCATTCTACACGTGACTGCAATTTAAATATCGAGATCCGTTTGACCTGCAAATGTTTCGTTTCCGGCATAAAAAGCGAATCGACACGGCATGTAATTAACACCTTGAAAGCATCTCATTAGCACGAATTGCAATTAAAAAAAATTCTCAACACATTTTTACACTTTCTGCGCCACAAAGGTCCAGAATGCAAGACACATCAGCGGTAAAAGTGTTTTGCTCTAACGTAAATTAAATATGCGGCAGTAAAAAATTTATACTTTCGATACCCAAAAAACCTGACACCAGTAAAACAAGCACCTCCAACCTTATGAAGAATTATTCAGTTTTAAATTCATGCGCAACTACGCCACCTGAGAGCCTATTTGCATACCTATACTTATTTCGATCGATTTCTAATGTTTTATCTATCACTCAAAATACTTGAGAATTTGATTATCAGATCAAATAATCATTGATATCCAAAATTATGATAGAGGATTAAAAAACTCACTTTTTTAAACTTTCAACGACTGCCTCAAGCTTATAATTTCTTTTTTTTGTCTTTAATTTCGTCTCGTGAACCCGTTTACAACGCCAAGTTATAAATCAGTAATGCGTTTATATTATGCATTCAGCCACAATCTGGCAAACTATGAATTTCAAAAAGTATCCAGTTGCGGTAGCTCGATAATTATATCGTAAATCGGGATTCTGAGTGGCTTGTTGAAAAATTATAACCTCAAGCACATACTTCCTGGCTTTATGACGAAATTGCTGAATTAATTTTTCATTAATACTATCAATTGTACACTTGTTTTGCCTCCTTAATTTATTTAAATTTAAAACTTTTCAGCTGACTTAACAATTTATTTTATCATTTTATCATTTAAAATTTCAAAAAAAAAAAATTATAAACGCTTATTTAGCAAGTCAAAAACTAATTAAATTAACGATTAGCTCTAAATGTGATATCGAATTAACTCCTCAGCAGAATTCTTGACTTGATGACGTTTCAAGTGCTTTATTAAGCTTACAGTAGTAACGAGTAGCAACGTCATTATTACAAGTGTCCGACAGCGTATGATTAATTTTTTACCAAGTGCATGATGTATAATTTATACAACTGCTTACAGCTTGTTGCAAACTAATGTCTAAAAAAAAGGTTACGTTACGTTGAGTATTCTTTTCTCCAATTGCAATATGAAAATACTAATGTGAACTTAATTTTTTCAAAAAGACAATGCTTTTAAATAATTCCTTTAAGTTACTTTTTTAGTTCGAAATCATATTATTCACTTTAATAGTGAATTCTCTTATACGTTCAAAAATCATAGAAACTAAAAACTTTTCCATTATCCATATCACATAGTCTTTTCAAAAACTATCATAATTTAAAAATATGACGCATAAATTAAAGATTTGACGTACGTAATATAAAGTACATCTCGCACACACATAGGCATCTGCTTCTCGACAGCACATGTCTCAGTGACAAATTTAAAAATCACTTTTATTGCTGCGGGCCTCAAGTCAAAAGACGCCGCGCCAGTCGCTCAATAATTCACGACTAGATAATCCAATTTAGTCATATAACGCGCACGCTTCCAAATTTCGCATTCATAATTGACGCAGAGATTTAGCCGAGCGGCCAGTTGGCTGGCTTCTTGCGCAATCTTATGTGGGACGTAAAAGACCCGAGATTGAAGAAAAGTTATAATTATATTCGTCGTCTTATTATGTGCTCCATTCGTCCTCGTCGACTTTTGAATGTTTTCGTGTGCGAGTCTGCTCGTCAATCAGCAACAGAAGCTTCCAGCATTGAACTTGTCGCGCATTGTTTATCCGATGACGCTGCGGAACACCGGTGCTGTTACCTTCAAAAATTTCAACGGTGGATTGAATGATTGACCAGGCGACTTAGACGTGACGAATATTTTTCGATGACGCTGATGCTTTTTCGATAATGAAATAAATCGAGGACCTTTGAAATTTCATTCCATCAAAACGCTTATAATAAGTGTCAATCAAAGTTTCATTATGTATATTCTTTGAAGTTAATTTTTTATTTTCTCTTATTTTCTGCCTCGGATTTTCGTTGATTCTAAAATAAATACTTGCGTGATTGACAGTCTCTCATTAGCAGTATTTATGTGTCATGTATTTTCTGTTAATAAAATGTGATGATAAATCGATTGCATCGTAAATTGAATAACCAGAATTGAATATTCGTATTTCATCTCTAATTTTAGATCTAATAATTGAAAAAATTGAATATTTGAATTCTATATATTTTCGTACATTTAAAATTTTTTAATTTTACAATTAATGATAAATAGTTTAAAAAATGTCTGTTTATTTTTTAAGGATTTTCAAGCAAATAAATTATAAATCCGAGTTCGAATACTCAAAAGTTTTGTAATGATCGTGTACATGTGTGCTTCTATAATTATGTATACCCCATAAACGTGAAGTCTCCCTTTAACCGAATTCTTTTGTACCTATACTAACAATACTATACAACGAAGAGGTTTCTGAAACAAGAACTTGAACCTTGTATGAAGATTCTCTTGAACAGGTAACAAGTGTTTGAAATCAAAAAAGATCAAAGACTACGTTAGACACTAAATTTTTTCGTTTGGGCAATTATTAATTAATCATTTAATATTTAACACGAAAACTTTTATCAGGAAAACACTAAAAGCAGGATAATAATAAACATTTGTTATCTTACTTCCTAAATGGTTAATAACTCAATACTTTATTTTTACATCCATATATATTTTAGTGAGTTAATTTAGAATTGTGATTGAAAATAATTTTGCCATTAGTTTTTTTTCAATCACGTTTTTTTTAACAGTAAGTGTAACTTGTGGCATAACTAAGTGAGTAGTCGAGTGTCGAAGAGTTCGAATTTTAATGTTCGTACAGTTGTAGCCAACTTATATTCTGGTCAAATTAAATGCCGTAGACGGTCATGCAGCAACTCTAGTACCTCCTTCATGTATACACTTATCACGTTTCGCGTGTGTGTCCTCGAAAAGGATGCGGGCTCTCTTTCTCTCTCTGTCTCGTAGTCCTACACACTAAGCACTTCTCTCGTTTCCGAAGACCGAATTCGAGCTGTGCCTCGTGTTTTTTTTCGACGATGTAGCGTATAAAGGTTTAAATGCGTGCGCGTATACACGATCAAGGCCCTTCTGGAATTCGCATACGCGTCTTTTTGTGCTAGACAGTTTTGCGAAAGAAGATCAGTCGCGCGACGAAAGCCAATACACTCAGAATTCGAAATCGAATCGCGTTTGTATGCGCACCTGCAACTCGTTTATTTTCTTTCATTCGATGATGGCTCGAGGTCTTTCGTTTTTCATCGTATATAAACGAGAGTACTGGTTATGCAGAACAACTTGACCAGCGGCTAAACCTTTGAACGACTGCTATAATTCTTCGATTATTGTTCAAAATATATACTCTTT
Source organism: Trichogramma dendrolimi (assembly GCA_034770305.1). NCBI lineage: Eukaryota > Metazoa > Arthropoda > Insecta > Hymenoptera > Trichogrammatidae > Trichogramma > Trichogramma dendrolimi. The sequence continues at coordinate 885,542 of JAPMIB010000008.1, read as the reverse complement.
GCAAAATGTACCCGCAACAATCTCTGCAGTTTATGTTTTCATAAACTGATGTTTTATAGGCTACTTTTTATCAGAATACATTTTTACGCTTTTTTTAAGTCAATATGCATACAAATATGTATGTATTTACTAACGATTTTTAACTTGTTTAATGACACTTATTACTCGGACCAACATAAAATTGGAATGGTTTTAATATGCATTAGTCGTCATCGAACTGCCTGATCAATACTAAAAAATGTATTTTTATTGAGTAAATTTAAAAATTTTTAACAATTTTCGACACTTCTTTTTGTTTTGAAGTTTCTCCTTATAGTTTCGACTGTAAATAAGAGAATATGTTAATATTTTAAAAAAAGGGTACATTGTTTTGTAACTGAACTTGCATATAATTATTTTGTTCGCGCGACTTGACATGATATGATACAAAGCCTACCCTTGAACTTTTGTAATATATGCGTAGTTTTGCGAATATTTATTGCGTTTTATACATTGTATATACGGTTAAGATGGCCCACCTGCGTCGCAATAGGGTACGTTATTAATGGCCAAGCCAACGGTGCTGCAGAAACGATTTTGAGCTCTTGTGTTTCCTGCCAAGCGCGTTCCAAACCGCCTTTTTAATTTCTCTTCTTTTTTCAATTGTTTGCCTTAAGTTTATTTTCCGCGACCAGATGTCATTTTTCTGTTTTGATTTTTTTTCTAGATTTATGATCAACTAATTTTTTTTATAATGCAATCGAACTATTGAATACAGGTAAATGAAAATGATTTTTTTTTATTATTTACAAAATTGTGTATAAAAAATATGTACATCTTCGACTTGAAAATTTCTGTGAAATAAAAAGAGTACCTTTATCGATTAAGGGCCTGAAGGGTTATTATTTTTTCATGGTGGTCGTTTTACCTGTAATCAAGCTTTTCAAAGTTCGAAAAATAATTGCTTTGGTTGACGGTCGGTCGCGTGACTGCAATTCTGGATAAATTATGCGAAGACACTTTGTACATCAATACGAGCTGTAAAGCGCATTTTAGAGGGGCTTGAAATTTTCATACGCAGACACACCAAAAATACACGTCTCTTCTATTTTTTGATACTCTTCTTCATTAAAAATCTCCCTTTTGTTCTAAATCACTACGGATACTTACTCTTCATTTTATTTTTCATCATCTCTTCTTCAATTTTACCTTGTGAATAGGATATTACTGTTTGTAATATGAACTTGCACAAAGGACTTCACTTGGGTGTGAAATGTATTATATCATAGTATTATTATTATTATCATTATTATTATTATTATTATTATTATTATTATTACTATATGAATTGGATTATATCCTGAAATTCAAGATTAATTTTCAGTCTAAAATATAATTTTTTTTACCTTTTCAAAACGCCAACATTTGGTTTCATTCACTAGTTATGTAATAAAGTTTCATGATGATGAGAATTTAATAAGCAAGTTACACGAAGAACGAAAAACACGTCGTTGCAGGTACAAAAGAAAAGCCATCGTCCTCGTGTCTAAATTTACTCTTTCGCCGAGGACTTTCTTTTCAAAATCACTTATAGCTTTTTTCTCTCTTTTTCTTTCTACTTTCTACCTCTTCATTTCTTTTTTCGTACTGTTCCACCTTTTTTCCATACTTTTGTGGTTCCTTTACGTCCTGTACTCTCGGCTCAATTTTTTGCGCACAAACCTGCCTTTGGGACGACGGGGCGACTGGCCAGTAGAATAGCGTGCTCTCCTCCCTCTCCAACTCTTTTACTTTTTCTCTCCTTCTCTCTGTGTGCCATGTATATAAAATATAAATACACATAGTATATTCTTTCGGCGCATTTAAAAGAAATAGAAAGAGAGAAGCAAAACCTCATTCGCGTTCATTGAGCCCAGGCTTTTTGGTGAGGTAGCTGCAAGTATATGATTAGTTGGGTCCCCCTGACGACAAAGTACACGTTATATCGTGACGCGCCACGGTACATAGCAACTCTTTGGACATGACTATGCTGCAGTTCGTTATGCATGCATATTTCATCAAACTTGAGCTGCTTATTTAACTTTTTTCCCAACAACAAAATTAGTCGAGTACAGATGACATTATTGAAAAATTTGAAATAATATAGTGATCGCGTAACGTGATTTTCCAAAAAATCAGATCCAATTATGAAAAAATAAATAAATAAGCGAGTTACAACCGGGAAGAATAACGAAGTAAAAATGTCTGGTTGTACAAGGACGGTGCAGTGAATTTAATACAAAGCGCAGATATAGGAATTCAAAAGGTAATGTTATAGACAGTAGCGAGCACGGGAGGTAGCCTGCACCATATGGGCGAAGGCTCGACGCATAATAAAGGAATATCTCAACTTTGTTTTACTTTTCATGAAATTCAAGTGTACACTGGGTACATATATATACGCGGTCCATAAATATCTGTATATTCTGTAAGCCGCAACGAACAAGCGGCTGCACGGCTCGCACGGAATATAGAGCGAGTATTTTGCTGTATACATTACGACTTATATCTGGCTACTGCGGGGCATCGCGCGGCACTGGACAACTCATATACATATCCAGCGTTACCCCTGAATCTCGTGAACAAATAGACTCACCGATAAAACTGCAGAGCCAAAGATCGCTAAAACGAAGATTTTGTCGCGCCAACATTCGAGCATTTAGAATATGTCCTTGCGTCGCCTTCTTTCATTCCTATAAAAATAGTTTGAAAAAAAGTGGTAATAAATACCAACGGCAGCCGCTACATTAAAAATTGGTAGATAAACATATGATTTATAGTTAGTTTCCTTGAAATCAGACGTTTATGATTTCATGTTTCTACGTACGCATAATATTACACGACTTCCGTGGAACGCGCGTGCCGGCATCAGCTCGTACATCGTCGTTTTGGCGCACGGCTCGTCGATCGACACGAGCTCACTTACTTCGTTGCTACCGCGCGGTATCAACTTAGTATCGAGGCAGCTTTTATTTATTCGCTCGGCTGATGTGAATACACAAGTACGTTGATATTTAATCAACTCTTTCTTTGTATGCGTCGTTTGCTCGCTCGTGTACATATCGGCGGGCGTATCATATATAGGTACAGCGGGATGATATTTTCAGCCGGGCGAATTGATATTCAAATCTCGAGTGTACCAGTAATTCGATTTTATGCATAGATAGCAGTTCGAAAGTTTGCGGATACATTGTTTTACTTATAGATGAACTCTAAATCATAGCGCCGTTTTTGCGAGAAGCGGCAGATATTTGCATAAATTACGACTCCGAGACAGGCGCGCGGCAGCGTAATAGCATCTGCTAACTTGATTCGGATTTTTTTCTGCCAACTGAAACTCGTATAGTCCGTTGCAGCGCTGTTTATGAGTTTGAGGCGTGTGTATATATAAAATATATATATTCGCGTGGCGCCCGACGTGTACTGCAGCGTACATTTATCGCTTGAATGTATAACGTGACGCGAATTCAGCAGCAGCAGCCCCGAACGTCGATAAAATTTCTTGGCAGTGTCATCTAACTTTGAAAAAATATATCCAACTCTGCACGATTTATAAATGAGATTGGATATATTAATGATTGACGTGTAATAGACACGCGCGGTCGATTTTTAAAATAATGCCGATGACCACACCGTCATCGGAATTTTTTACACCACAGCTTTAGCTGCTATCAACTTCAGATTACTTAGTGTAATACAATATTACAGCTTTTATAAAAAAAAGCCAGTGCTACAAAAGAAATTTGATTCCTTGCCGTGACGACATTTGAATTTCCTTACTGATATCTGTATCATTTTTATGACAAAGTTTCGACCATATTTCAATTACGCATGCATTAAACGTGTACATAATTTGTGGCTATTTTTTTCTCGCATTAAATAAATCTAGCTTAATGTACTTTTTCATGAATAAGTTTGGAAATTTATACAACCTGCCCAAAATTCCTATTATACAAAGGAAAACTCATCCGAGTTTGCTCCCTGGCTTTTGTTAAAAATAAAAATTCCGCAGCATCTCTCTTGTACTGCAACCGGAAAAGTAAAGTCAAATTCGGTATACCCACGGTGAGTTTCTCTTTGCTACAATCCGTGTAATAATAAAAAAAAACGATAGCACGAAACACACCATCCTTTTCATATTTGTCGGGTATACATTCGATTTTTCCCTTCGAATGTCATTTCATCCTTCAATGATTCGTCTAACTTCGTGCAGATCTCCATATTCATATACGCGGCGGCCACTCGTGTACACATTTACACGCTGTTACGGCACATGCATCATTCGACAAAGGGCCTCCTTTTTCCGCACTGGTATACGAATTTTCGTCTTTTATGCGCAGTGAAATTTATAGCGCGATGCTTCCTCCTGTACAGAAAATGCACTTTTTCACGAATAATATCTCACTCTTTCTATATCGCGTTCCGTGCATAAGTTTTATAGTTTCACAATGTTTTATAGAGGAAAATAACAAAAAATGCCGACAGTTCAATATTCTTCGCGCGTGGATCTACGATAGTTACCATGATGCCAATGCTCGGGTCAGTCACCCAAACAAACGCAGTAATCAGTGACACGTACGATGAAAATAATTCTATAAAAAGCAACATCGATGCTCTGATCGTAGGAGATGAACAGTAATAGATTAGAAAAGACGGTAACGAAGGAAAAATGCGAAAGAGCCGTTGCCAATTTAGTTGAAATACTGTATACACCAGAACTGCAAATAGAGAAATCGACCATACATTTATGTATGTTTTAATAGTCATATGGTTTTCTCGGGAGACACTTTACGATTGAGCTCATACCCGGCTGCAGCGCAGAAAGAAAATGTCATATACGCTCGGAATACGCCGCTCCATCTCCAATTCCAAATCTCATACAAAGTCAATGAGAACGTGCGCAAGTATATAGGTAAGGCAGCTCGGGGTCTTCATCGCGCGACGCACTTGGTACACTGGTTGCTTTCATTCGACGTATATACCGAGCGTTATAATGTCACAAGGCAGTAGTGCAGCGAGAGGACATGGGATTGTTTGCGGATACGAGTCTGTTATACTCGGCGCAGGAAACTCATTTATACGTGCTAGCTGCTGCTGAAGCCGAAGGAGATGCAATTATCTCGGCGTAAGTGCGCGACACCCCTCGCCATCGATCTTTCTGCGCGGTCGAGCGAATTAGCGATTGATTTATCATTCGTTCGGTTTCCTCGGTTATACCAACGGTCGCCGACAGTATCCCGATTTTTTCGTTGAGTCGCGCTAGCCACGCGCGTTATAATTGATCGAGTACGATCGTCACGTTGCCACGGACTCGCTGACGATAGCTTTTGCGTTCGCAGCAAAATCCTAAAAAACGAACGAATCTGCGACAAATAAATCGAAACATCCTGCCAAAGTTTGGGGGGAGTGGGACGAACGATGCATGCAGCGGCCTATATGCTTGCTTCGCGAAATACGAAACTCAAAGTCTTGTCAAGGTGGCGGTGATCGGCATACAATATGTGGCCCCACGTCGTGCGTCGTATACACCTTTACAAAGGCGCGTAAAACGTTCTGCTGCAACACGGTGCACGGCTCATTCCTTGAACGTTCAAGAATTAGGATACAAGTGTCGGATGTCTAAAGACCTGCGCGCGCGTGGCTCGAGGAGAAAAAAAGTCAACTATTCGAACCATTTTTCTCTTTGATGAATTGCGTGCGCTATTCGCGCGTGCTGGTGGCGAGACCGATGACTCCGCTGCGTGGTGTAGGGCTTCACGATCGACACGTATACGCACGAAGATGCTGAAAGTCTGATACGCGCGACTCGGCAGATAAGCGCACTACTACAAACAAGTATTTCCTCCGTGTTAGCGTCTGGAAATTCTAGACGTATGCTCGCGGACAAGAAACAGATAAACGCGGTACACAACGTTCGTATGGATGATGAACACATTTTAATGGTGCTGTTTATTCGCCTTATTTGATACTCGATCGAAGTTTACCTATACAGTGTGCGTGTCGAGCCTAGTTCATAGAATTGAAACTTCATCTGCCAACTGCACCAGAGGAATCATAAGAGTCATCGTAAATATCATAATAAACTATCGATCGCACGCGTGCAACGTATTCGCTCTCGTATACTCATGGCTTTGCCTCCAGACTGGATTTCTATTACCTCAGGATTTTTTAGCTTCTTGCGCACTCTTTCGATCCTCGACTTACACGCGAGAGTCGGTTTGAATCCCTCGTGAGAACTATCAACTATCGTACGATCTCGAAATTGGAAAACGCAGACATCGAACTCTCTGTAATTGTTTCATTTGATCGGCAACTCCGGGCTCCGTGCAAAACAAAATTCAAATTCACGAAAGTGCGAGATTGTACATAAAACGCGAGTGCATTGGACAGTCGCTCACCACCACGAGGCCAGGCATCAAAAATCGCGCAATATATACACGGCAAGCGCATGGAGCGAACGAGAGCTCGCTGCAGAATAACATCCTTGCGCATCGTCCAATAACATCCGGGCACATGCCGCACACTCGGAGGCCTCGCAAATTGACTATCAAAATGTGTCTCCCTTCGCATGTATAAATGTATAACATACACGCTTTTGCAGGCTCGATGTTGAACTATCCGTATTCAATACATTTGGTCCATCGCATGGGCAGAGGAATACAGGCAAAACTGGTTTGCACCTGATACCTGCTCGTCGCATATGTATAAGTGTATACACGCAGCAGAGATCGAGTGACGCGCCTCTCGGGCCACATGCGACTCTCTCTCTCTTTCTTTGCGTATGCGTGTGCGCGTTATTTCTGTTTCATATACATATATACCTATACATATTCGCGCGTGCAGCGCACACATGCACACCTCTCTAATATACACTTTTGTCTGCTTACATGCGTACACCCATCGCGCTACCCTGTCCGAGCAAGTATTATTATCTGCTACCATCGATCTCGCTTCGGTGCGGCATTTCATTTGCTTTGGCCACTACGAGAGCGCAAGGCGCAAATTCATAAAAAGACATAATGCTGGTACACTGATAAAAAAAATGAGCGTATTACCGAGAATTCGCTCGGGTTTGCGGCGAGAATCGAACGATTCTTGCCGCAATTTGGAGCAGTTTTGGTCGCTATTCGAGCGAATTCTTCTTGTTCATTGAAAATAGTGAAACGGTTCTATGATCAACACCAATTATCAAAAAGTCATCGAGCCTTATCGATAAATTGGGAATTAAAAATTTTTAATCAGAATTTAGGATTGCTGTATTCGAATTAAAGCTAGAGCAAGCAAAAGAATCCTCTTCTACATTTCGCTTTGAGATTGCTTTACGAGGACGTCTGCAGTGCTTCATTTTCTCTCTCGCTCGTGGTATGGCGCACGAGCTTGCACTTTGGAAACTATCCCCCATATGTTCGAGACGTAATGAGTATTTAAAAAAGGGCTTATATGGTCTGTGTGTCAATTTAAACGACGCGCATTGCCGTACGACTGGGCAGACGTTGAATTAATGCATATTACTTTTTTACGACTCGCTCGCATGCTTGCGCGCAGAGCCTTTTGTTACGCCAATGAGTTGTAGATGCCGAGCTTTTGACACTTTAACGATTCTCGTTAATATTTAATTATTATTTTTTGTTTTACTTTTTATTTTATTGCTTTCTGAACAAATTTCATCTTCAGGATGCGAAAAATATCTAACCAAACGATGCTGTTCTGTGAGTTTAACTTATGATCCATAATAGGTCGTTTAGATCTATTATTGGGTATTCATTCGTTGGAAAAAAATTCAAATTTGTTATTTACACTGAAAAATACTCGTGAATCTGTTTATGAAAACTTGTTTTGTAATGATTGCTTTTTTTCTAACGAGTTTAGCGAGATTTTCAAAGAGCGCAGTGTCTATATTTTCAACCTCATTATGCATTTTGCTCATTTACATTTTAGTACATGATTTTAAAAATTCTGTATGATTTCTACCATAAATGTTTTATCAATACCCCGGCCAAACGTTTAATTTAAACAGAAGAGTAAACAAAAATAATAACGATACGTTCTTTCAACGGCACCTCATTACCTTTTTTATACTGTTTTTACTGTCCATGTTTCTTACGATTTTGACGTGAAAGCTTATTGGTTTTTTGATATTTTTTATTTTTATTCGTAACCTCTCGTTTCAATGCGCTGAGTTTGTTCTTGATCTCTTCTCGTCTTCCACTTATGCAACCAGAATAATATCAAAGATAATCAAATTCGATTGCATAAAGCATATCAGTTGATACTCTGAGCATTTACGTATCTTCGTGGCATTATCGATCTCGATTATAGTCTCGAATTCAATTGAGAATTCGGAAAATAAAGGGAGAGTACCTGGAGGACGATTCGCGATGATATCGCTCGCTACGCGCCGTAAATTAACTGTCCAGCGATTGTTCTCCGCTCACTGTGCACTTGTCCCGGACAAGCGCAGTCGCGCACCTGACGATGAAGACAGCAGGAAACGAAGGCCGTAACTCGAGCGATAAGCGCGTGAAACGTGTCAGTCGTAATAGGCATTGACTTTAGTTAAATCGGACCTTATGCCACACGGTGCTAAGAGACAAGCGCTATAAATTTGCACTGATGCTCTTCGGCGGGCGGGAATACGCGTCCACTCTTGGTTAGTGCTCTTTCGCGACACCCTCTATCGTGAACGAAAACTGTTTTGTTGGCGTGGGAGCACTATTCAGCTTGAAACATTTTTTTTTTAATATAATTGTCTGCTTGTTCAAAACGACAAGTCTTTGAGCAGAAATGACATTCAAAATTCTCAGTTTCCAAGTGTAATTAAGGCATAAATTGCAATGACGTACGTTTTGCAAGTAGAATTGAGAAATAGCACAGGAGCACAGGTTATTCATAAATGCGATGCTCTTTTTTCTCGCTCTTTGTTGCGCGGTAAAACATGAGCTCGCTGTGACTACATTAGCTTGAGCACGATTAACGATCAATAAGCACAGGTCGTTCCCCATGAGTCATCTTGCCCTTCTTTTAATTCTCATCTTCTTTATAGGACTCGACACAATTAATATGATTAAAAAATTACTCCGGTCGATTTGTCTTACACAAGCATCCGTTACCAATAACTAGTGTTAAGGATGTTGAACTAATAATCGATTATGTCAAACACTCATCCTGTTGTTCGTATTAGCAATTGTAATACCTATTGAATTGCAGCATAGCACGGCTAGAACTAGGCGATTCAGCTCGGCTCGCGCACAAGCACACAATCGAAGGATATTATATCGAAGACACTAGCCCTCTCCTACTACGGCGAGACAGAGCCGCATTTGGCATTGTTGCTGTGCTCGTTCCTGCTGCTGCTGCTGCCTTCTGCTGCGCTGCATTGTGAAAGCAGGGCTCGGGGGCAATTAATTTTGTCTCTCGCTGCTGCATGCACCCGTAATACGAGCATTACACTATACACTACATGCGCGCGGATATGTCTTGGTGCGTGTGTGTTGCACATTTTGCGCGCATATTATTGTATATATATGTGCAGCCAGCTCGGCTCAGCCGCATTGGATGCGCGTTAGAGCCAATCGAGTTACAGGGGGTTGCGCATTTATTTTATGCGCTTAATGCACGAATGTATAATGCACGATTTACAATCGGCCGCGCGCTCTGTACCGTGCACTTATATATTATATGTACGCGTATGCATAATAGGAAGGCGCGCATTGCTACGTACTGCGAAGGATTGTCCACGAGCTGCGATACTTCATAATGTGCTTGGGTGTATAGCGCGCGCGCGCGTAAATCTATGCAAATGTTTCTATGCAAGCAGCGGCGCAGGCCACGCGCTTGCAACTTAAGATAAAACCGCATTATTTGACTATAATGTGCACGCACAATATTTCACATTCTCAAGCTTATTGTGCGTTGCTGCTGCTGCTTTTCTCTGCCTTAAATTTTCACACAAATATATTATTCCATTTGTTGCTTTGAAAAAGTCAAATCATAATAAAAGTTTTATGAACTTAAATACGATTGGTTACTATTTTGAACCATGCGTAAACCCGTTTCAATAAAATCCATAAGATTGGGAATTAGAGTCGGAGACCAGTTCTTCCCCCAAAAAAGTGAATAAATATGCACTGAAAAAATAATGAAAAGGGGTCAAGAGTGAACGAGAGATCCCCCAGGAAATGACTTGTTGACTCTCTTTCTTCTTCTATCTTTCGCTGCTTGCAGGTCACTATACTCATTACTTCATCCGTTGCATTGCACTGAGCGCGCGCTAAATAAACTGCACTCGCACGTTGCACTGCTTATAATGCATAGTTGCAAACGACGCTGTGTGCGCGCGTCACGCAGTGGCAGCCTCCTACATCATTATCAAATACTCGAATGACAAATTTATTAATTTTTCTCTGACGACAGAATTTGTGATGAAACAATTGATTTATCTTCAGAACATTCCAAGGCAGAGTTCTTAGAGTATATATGCAGTTATAAATATCTTCAATTTAATACAAATTCAATCCAAAATCAGACAGTGAAATAAAAGTAACTGATACGGAAATTTATTCAAGATACTTTTACGTCGATCGTATAAATTATTTTTAAAGCAAAAAGGAACAAAAAAAGCTTCCTCTATGAGGAAGCAAAAGACCCAATTATCTATTCAAATTTAAATATTTTGATTGAAAATTGATGAATTGATACTGATTAATTTTTGCGTTGATTGTACAAAAATGTATAAAAATTCAATCATAATTAATGCTAGCCTTTACCACCAGGTGACGAGTAACTTTTTTTTAAATCTGCAAGTGGCAAAGTAAAAATAATTCTATAAGTAAAATAATTTCAATTACATTTCAGGAAGTATAGCTCAATCTCTCCCTCATAAACTTCGTTCAAAAAATTTCTAGACGTCCTCACGAGTCAAATGCGAAAAACTGCATCTCGATCCTTCCTATTGTTCCAAAAATAGAAGAATCATTGTTTCATTTCCTTGCCTATAGTTATTAAGAGACAGTTGCAAAAACTTTACAAAGCTAACGAAGCTACTAAAAATTGATATGAATTTAAAGAATTAAATTTAAATTATGTTTACATTAAATTTAATATGATATGATTCACAAAATCTTCAATTTTAATTCAAATCACATGGATTTTAAAGCTTTTACATGAAATTAATTCTTTCTCAAGTAGGAAAAATATCCAACCCTTTGACATTACTTTCAATACAAACATTTTGAATAATGTACGTCATTTTACTGAGAATCAATTAACATTACTATGTTGAATTTATTTCACACGCTTTAGCTTCGATCAATTAATGTATGCAATTCTCTTTTCATACTAAATTTGTTTACAAAGTCCAGAAATGCACGAACGATTAGGAGCAAGAAGCTCATTCGTCCATCTCCACTGGGTTCACAATAATCGATTTATCAGCTACATCGTTGTTGACAAGAATATTTTTGCATACAAGATTTAGCTCAGGATAAGCGGCAATAATTAGCGCTGCATATGCAAAGGAAACGTTGTTTTGTTCCGGCCATCAATCATCGGAATCGAACGATATGGGAGTATTAATTGCTGCATTCACGAGCGAAAACCGTGCAGTGGTCTGCAGCGTCTGGCTGCAGTTAGCAGCAGCGGCGGCGGCGCAGCGGTCAGCTCCCCTCGTACAGTCAACGGGCGTTAATAGCCTTATACTAATATTCGCATCTCGTGCACAACTGCACACGCTTAGCGGGCCTGTACAGATGAGTTTCTCCTTCTCTCCCGTCGAGATATGCATATTCGTATATTCATCTACATAATAGGCAAAATCGCAATAGACGTCTTAAATGTATATATAGATATATTCCGTATCTACAAACTTGGCGTCCGTATATATAGTATACCGTACGTCTGCTGGATCAGTTTAGAGCGAGCGAGTCCTTGCAGAGATTTATTATATATGGAGGTCAATATCCAGTCGCTTTTGGAGCTGTGCTTCATATAGGCTCGAACGAGGGCGTGTCCGTTGTCGGTGGTGTACGCGCGAGAGCCAGATAAACGGCTCGAAAATGGAAATGGACACAACACAAGAGGAGAGAAAGAGAAAGAGAGGATAGAGAGCGCATATACGAGAGTATACGTGTGCACGACGAGCGGGCGAAACGAGCTTCGTGTTTTTTGAATTAAAAACTTTGGCGCTCTTTTTTTTCGTCGAGCGAACGAGCGGCCGGCAGAGCGAGAGAGGGCAAACGTGAGTGACTTTCGGTTGATATTGTTCGGACTATACGGAACATCAAATGCATTTGCCTCGCATCTACTGCTGCTGCTGCTGTTGCTGCTGCGCTGCGAGGCCGCTTCATCAGCAACTTGTCTATATGGGTCGGTGTTGTATCCTATACCTATATCTCGTATGCTTTTTGTTCTTTTTTTGGAAGTAGCAATTACGAAGTTTGATTAATACCAAGGTACGATTTAACGTTTCATGCTGCGAATAATTATATGCCGAATGCTAAATTAGATTCTGCCATCCACAAAGCGACGAGCATTCGCGTATTAAGATTGATGTTTTCATCATGGTCGCAGCTCGCGCGCGCAGAGAGAGAGAGAGTGTGAAGTGCGTGTGCGGCTCGCGATACGTTTTGGCAAAAGTCGATCGTAGCATCAGGCCGAGAGAGAGAGAGAGAGAGAGAGAGAGAGGGAGAGACGATGCCATCGGCATACCTTACATAGCGAACGAAAGCAAAACAAAGAGTATGTCAAAAATGCGTGTAATCGAACGATCAGCGCTCGATGCATGTAATGCGCGGTGTACAGCGCTGCATGCGCAGTTTGCGTATTCGCGTCTTGTGTATATGTTGCGCGCGTGGTACAAAGAGAGCCTGCAGCGGCTATGTGTGCGCAACGAGCGAGTGCACAAGACAATGGCCGTGGCCGACCTTGCCTTACGCGCGCGCATATATTTAATACTTAGGGGATTGCTGCGCTTTAGATATATACTCTCTGCGTGGCTGCACTATATACATGCGCGGCCGGCGTATGAGAGGTCGTCGGCTTTAATAATCAATAATTTTGAAGCTGCTGCAGGCTACTGCCCGAGTAAAAGGACGACGATGAGGACGACGACGACGAAGCGACGATAAGCGTGTGCAGCGCAGCGATGAAGGAGCAGCTCCTATGCCATAAGACCGAGCGAGCTGCAGCGGCTGCGGTGTGCGCGCAGGAGGCCCCGAGGCCGCTGCTGGCCAGGCGCGCGCACTACACATAGCGAGCAGCTACACACAACACGTGCTCCAGTCGAGCGCGCGGCCAATATGTATCTTACGTGCGCCAGTTGCCCCTGCGGTGGCTCCACGCCTTCCTTGCACTGCCAAACGGGCGCACATCGTCTCGTCGTCGTCGTCTTCTTGCCGGTTATACGCTCCCCGAATATAATGCATACACTGCACGCGTATACCGAACGCATTTTTCGTAATAGCTCGCGCGCGCTTTAAACTTCGTATCGGTCTCTTTTTGTTTTCTTCTTTTTTGCTGCAGCATTTTTTTCATCATTACTCCTACTTTTTTTTCTTATTTTGGCGAATATTGTGCCTTTACACTCGCTGCTGGATGATGATTGGAAAGAGCTGTTTTTTCAATTTATCGTTTTATAATTGATCGGGATTCAAATGATTACTTTTTAAGAATTTTTTTTCAATGTTTGAATCAACCAGCTTCAGAAAGCTCTGTAAAAGCAGGGTTTTGATACTATTGCCTGAAATATGTCAAGTAAAGCCTGTCGATTATTATCGGATGGCAATTACCAAAAATCAAAGAGACGTTTGAATGTAAGATTAATTATTTTTTTCCCAAATAAATATAGCGAATGTGCATCATTCAATGCCGCAACAAAGGCCGAACCGTAGGCAGAAGAAGACATAGTGCGTTTCACACACACATGTATACAGCACGTATTCGCTGTGCGTAGGAAACTTTTTTTCTTCTCCTTCTCCTGATTCGGGTCAATCTGGTGTGGCGTTAAAGCCAAGCGAGCTTGATTGCAAGAAGACGCGGGACGGCTTCGTCTCGATGTGTGTATATATATAGCGAGAGCCAGCTCAGAGAGCTGCACACTCACACACAAACTGCAGTGGCTTGAGATGTGAGAGATTCGCCGCTGCTGTTACTGACGCTGATCTCGTTAGCGAACACTCGAAAAGAAGTAGACACACACAGAAATACAGACAATCGTTAATCACTTGCTCCCGTCGCTTCGACTTTTTCCGTCCTTTTTTTGGCCGATTTTTATAGTCTTTCGAGCCGATGCACACAGCCCATAATGCTCCATCGACGTATACACAAATATTCTACGTGATTTAGCTCATTTCGAAGCTCCACGATTTATTCAATAACTTTTTTGATCTAAGAACGTTAATGAGGAAGGCAGTTCGCAGGAACGTCAATTTACTGTAACCTTGCTGAAAAATTATAACTAAATCTCGCAGCCCAAAATGTCTTTCGTGCGCAACAGCAGCAGCAGCATCGTTGGCCGATTGATCGACTCGATTCGGGCTTCCGAGAGGCTGTTAATTAAGCGAATTCGAGGATATGCCCTGTCTTATCCACGACTGCACGCTGGCTTGTTACGCGCGTATCTCGTTCGAGCTCGCGTCATCATCGTCGTCAGGTCGGTATATAGTATTGTCTAAGAATTCGAAGCGTCGATTAATGAGGCAAAACTGTCTCTGGAGCGCGCGCGCGAGATGATGGCGAAAGTCGACCACCCACGAATAACAATACGACGACGCGAAGAAGGACGTACTTGTGGCGGTGCGCCTCGTCGTTGGCCCTGCAGCGAGCGTAGATTTGTCTCGACGATCGCAGAAAGAAAGTTTCCTCGAAACGAAAGGTGAAATGGTACCACCCACGTATGATGTACGCGGGATGCAATTTAAAGCGGCGCTGCTGCTGCTGCTGTTTGCGACGTTATTGTGTCCGTCCGTTGTTCTATTAAACGATAGGCGATTGAGTTACCGGCTCCGGGCGCTACCTGAGTTTCGGGTAACCCCCTTCGGCGTATCTGCAGCTTCGCAATGCGTACTTAACCTTTAACAGGATTTTTCAGGCTATTTTTTATGTTATATACTCTCGATCTGCCTCTGTGTTTACGCTAAAACGGAAATCTCGACGGTTTTGAGTTACTCTCCAGGACGCTGCGCAAGCATAGAGTGTGTGTGTGTATCTGGCCGAATTCGAGATCGAAATTCGATACGATCGATGCACACGCGCGCGCAGGTGCTCCTTACGCGAGTGTATTCGCGTTAATTACGCGCTCCGTTAGGGAGAGAAATCCAAGTACTTGTATATACCTGCCTCGAAATCATCGACCGCAGCAATCGTTCAATTTTTTTCAATCAAAAATATATATTGGTGTATCGAGTAGCGGCACAATTGCGATCGGCGTCTCGCGATCGAGTTATGAAACAAGAGATCCAAGGAAGAAAGTCCGGCTTACGAGCAGCAGCAGCAGCCAGACGAAGCATCGTTTTATCCAGCGCATCCAGCGGGGAGCTCTGTAAATTTCGTCACAGCCTCACCTATAGGTGGGTTAAATTCTGGTCTAGCGCGCATTTTCTGTCCTCGCTCCCCGAGAGTTCATCAAGCGGAGACTCGTAAAGCGAGCGCGTAATGTGTCGTCGCTTGGTGCGCGGCAGCTTTCCAGCTTCCCGTGATGTACGTAGCGCTGCTGCTTGCTGGTGTAGTCGGCTGATGCGATCGCCTTATCATCAATTCCAAGCCGTGAAATTGAGTTTGTTGCAAAAAGTTAGCGCGCGGCGGCGGATGATTGCACCTCGAGTAGTGTGGCCTCTCGCTCGCTCGCTCGCGCGCGCCTTATGTCGTAAATATTAGTCGGCAAAGATCAGTTTCATTCCGGCGCGCGATGCCTGACGCATGTCTGCGATAGAGAAAGACGAAAGAGAAGAAAAAAAAAGAGGATAAATAACAACGGCACATTCTGCACCGCTTCTTTCTTTATTGTACAATCATTCTTCGGATGCTATATACGTGTATGTGAACGGCCGCAGAAAGAATTGCGCAGCCTTTTCTCTCTCTCTTTCTCGTCTTTCTCTCAATTAGAGCGATAGTTTCGGTTTTTTTGACGTTGGGCATGCGTCCGGGCACGATGCGCGCAACGGCCTAATGCGATTATCCGCCGCACATGGCCGCAGCAGCAGCGCGAACCGAATGCTTGGGCGCGTGTTGGCGCACGCCAGGGGCCCCCCGCCGCGTCGAGCCAATCCCTCAAGACTGCCTTTAATTTGAAATTTCGCCCGTTCGCTCGCGCTCGTATTATGTGTCTCTGGATGCCGTTAGCGCATTATTTAACCCACGGACACTCTGCAATAATTAGCACTAGCCGCGTTGAGACTTATGGATTTTTTGACGCATACTCCGATGCGCAGCTATAAACTTCATTCTCTTTATGACTGTTATATATCTTGAATGGAACCCGAAAGAAGAGGAGAACGAGCAAACACGTTGACAGCTGTAGCTTCATTTTCCGTATTGAAATTCATCTTTACTGACTGAATGTTACCGCATCGCATTCCTATGTGCGGGCTCGTATCATTACTCTCATTCTACCTATATAATCAACGTGATTTGAATGCTCGATCAACTTTTATTCGTATTATGCTGGGTTAATCGTCAAAATTATTTAACGTACTAATGCGCAGTTGGATGCGCGCTTGCGCAGAAGAAGATAGCCCGTGTACTCATAACTATCATTTGAGTTAAAGTACAACGTGTATCTACAAGATCAAGTTAGCAGCGAGCGACGCAACGAAAAAACGTAAAAGAGTGTACGGAGCTTGCGCGCCGAGGCTTAGCCGTAAGTAGCTATTACGTGTACGAATGATAGCCATAAATCAAGCGAATATCCATCCAGCTATATAGTGGTAGTAGCAGTGGTATAGTAGTTTATATATACGTCGCTGTTTTCGTCTTGGTCGTCCAGCGCACGACAATAGCATTTTCCTCGGCGCGCGAGCGAGCGAGCGTGCATAACGACAGGTTGCGTGCCGCTGCGGCAGTATACAAGCTGCAACAGAAGCCCGTAGCGTATATAGTTGCGGGCCCCTCCCCGTATCGCTGCAATTACCATTCGCAATCCCTTCGTCGGGCTTAATAAGTGCAGGCGTTTCCTTTCTTTCTTTCTCTCTCTCTCTCTCTTCTGTTTCTAGTTCGCTCCCGTGTGTGCAGCTTGGAAAATCAGGCGCACGGCGTGCGCGACGCGTGTCGCTGAATTTCCAGCTCTACCATACCACGCCGGGGCTGCGGAGGAATGAAACAAAATGTGAAACATTCGTACTTGTGCCAGAAAAAAATATATATGTGCCTCTCGACTCGTCTAGAGAGCAGCAGCAGCAGCACGGCGCACTGCTATTAAAAAGTAGTTGAAAAAAAACAACGAGCGAACGAAAGCATATACGAGCCCGCGCGACCTGTCGACGCGACTTGGAGCGTAGTCAACGCGATGAAAAGAATAAAAAAAAGAAACGCATATAGATATTGACAATGCCGTCGTTGTATGCTTCTTTGTGTTGTGCTTTCTCTGCGCTATATGACAAGCCCTTCGCTTTTCTTTTCCGTAAAGTACAAACTGATGTATAAAAATACATGGAGAATTTATATCGATCGAACGTATATGCATTCCATTTTAACAAGATGCTTCAGAAATATCTGTAAGTTCATTGTCTCAAGACTCGCTGCGAAAATGCTTTTCTGTACTATACTTTTCAGAAAAAGCTTCCGACGAATCATATACATCTTGCATAAGTCAGACTATTCGTGGTGTAAAAGTAACGAGACTTTGAAAAATACTATTACGAGTGTTTCGCGAAACATATTGCGAGCGTATCGACACCGAAGCGATTGTAAAATTGAGGATGAAACGAGAAAATAATCCTCGTGGCATTTTACACAGAACTTGATCTCTCGATGGTGCATATTTATTGGAACGCATTTATCCTGCAAGACTTTGTACTATAGACATTTTTCCGACTTTCGCACATCTTCGTGGGGGCTATTTGCTGTGTTGGCTTTTACACGCTTCGCTCGTCGCAGTCCGTGAAGTGGTGAATATAACGAATATAATCGCTCTAGCTGGGCCGGTCATTACCCGTACCTCTGCGAGTTCTTTGAACGACCGAGTCTCGACGCATTATGTAAGAGGCCAGCGTGACTCGAAATGATTATTTGTCAAAAAAACGCGTCGTTCATGTGTCGGGACGCGCGCGTGATTCAAATTCGAGCTGTGTGTTCGGTGTGTGTGTGCCACGACGCACAAGCTGGCAATCATTCAAACGATAATGATCCCTCTTCAATATCGAAAATTCAAAGCAAATTACTATTTATGTACGTGCATCTTCCTGTCGCGCGTACTTAAAAAGGCCAAACTCTCGTGAAAAAGGTACAAGATCAAATTTAAAAGAAAGAATATCCTTTGGATTCGTGCACGAAAAACTCGTCGCGTTCGCTGAAAAACCGCACGACACGCGCGGCAATATAATGCACGTGTATGTATTTATGTAGCGACCCGACAAGTGCTTCACGATAACTCTCAAGCTGCGCTACGAGTAAATGTACGAGCACAGTTTTGATGAAGAGGACACGACGATGTGCGATTTTCGATTGAAAAGTCCGAAAATTGAGCAAAAGACAAATATAGCTGTAGGAAAAGTGAGCAAGGAAGGAAGAGTTTTCAAAGCTCGGGTCGACACTTTCATCTAGAGGTTGGAAATGAAATTACAAGTTGGAATTTCAGTATAATTCACGAGTGCACCGCTTTTAAACTCCGAAGCGCTGATCGAGTTATTGTCACGTTTCAGAATGAATATATCCTTGATCGCATTCTGAAAAATTTCGTCCATTTGCATGCAGAGGAGGGCGCGAATCTAATGGACGAGGAGGGATGCAAGTTGGAAAAGAGATAAAAGAATGAGTATACCAAGGCTACGACTCATATATATACGTGAGCATATGGTGTGGGAGGCAAAGAGGGACTCGTGTGCATGCAAATTCGCAGCGGCAAAAAAGACAGAAAGAGAGAGAGAGAGAGAGAAGAGGGCAGAGAGTGAGAGAGAATAGCAACGTCGTACTGTCGTGTCGTCCAACTTAACTTTTACTCGGTGGTGTACGACGTACCGAGAGCAGAGAGGCCCTTCGCAATTATAACGTTACACACGCAGGCCAACGCGCGGGCGCGCGAGTCTCATATTATATGAGCTCCGCTCGCGTCACAAAATATTCTCGCCGTATCTCGCTCATTTTCTCTCTTTCTATGCCATGTGTATTTGGGCTTGTGTGCGCGAAGCAGAGTATATTATATATATACGTAGTACTCTGCGCTCCTCCGCATTCGTATACTAAAGAGTATAATCTGTCTTCGCGTATAATATATAAGAAACTTTTCCCGTGACCCGTTTTTGCTCTTCTTTTGCCGTCCCTTTGTAAAATTTGTACATATACGTACCGTACGTATGTAATTCTCTTTGTGAGCCCTTTGCTGCGCTTCGCATAATAAATAACCTATATACGACTGTCTGCAGCTACGTAGCACCCAAGTCCTCGTGTACTTTACGAGTGCCTATATGTATATGGCAGTTTGTACTTTTCATTGCAGCCCTGTCGTAGTGAATCAACTTTTTGATATAATTGACCCGCTAGCCCATTAGTGTGCAGGCAGAGCGAACGTCATCTTAATTTTAGCGACGAGAGTTGAAAAAAAAAAAAAAGTAAAAAAGAAAAATGAAAAGTGCGCATACATAGCGAGCCGGGCACCTCGTTTACGCCGTACCTTCCTACAGTTGTCTTCATTAAGTCGGAGCGCTACGAGCTCGGCTTTCAGCGCTCGATAATTCTGCAAATCGTTCGGTAAAAGCTTTTAAGCAGTGCGTGAATTCGCTCGCTGCCGAGGGTGAACGCAATGACACTATCTGCACCGACTCCCCGCTATATATGCTCTTTCAGCTGGTTTTCCGTAGCTCTTTTCTTCCCTTTCGCGCTTCGTGCAATGACTATTGCGTGCGCGCAATTACACTTATCTACATTTGTGCGTATTGTAGTAGTAATTTCATCCGGCCATTTTTTCCCGGTGTACTATGTACGAGTCTGCGAGAAAATATTACGTATTACGTGCGTTCTTTTTGGTCACTTATAATATTTTTCTAGCTAAATGATGGTTGCGTCTAAGACTAATCATAACGCTACGGGGCACGCGTGTTGCCAGCTCGTTCAAAAATCGAGCGCGCGCGACTGCACCGGGAAACGCGAAAAGGCAAAGAAAAGCGCAACCGCGCCTCGAGCGTACCGATCGCGCAGTGCACTCGCTGCGTTCGCTGAAAATATGCCGGATAATTGCCGAGGACGTCGGAATGAACGAATTATTCAATACTCGAGCTAATCGCATTTGCCGTGATCGTCTTGATTGCATGATTATAATTCGGACTGTGCACAACTCATCATCATAATATACGAACTGTACTGCAGTCGAATAATTTGATTTTTCTCTTGCTAATTAATGTATAACGTATCGATCGTCGAAAAAGTCATCTTAATTTCGGCCAGGGAAATTAATTTCGCGCGCACTATCCAATAAAATCTCGCCTCTCGTATACGGATTCTATACAGTTAGCTTTCTGGCACGACTCCGCAAGACGGATCACACCAATGGAACAATTTATCTTGGAGCTTTTTCAGCAACAGCGAATCAGAGATGCAGATAAGAATATTGCTCCGGAGTTTACGAGTTTCACGCCTGCATAGGTGTTCCGAGCGGAGAACGCAGCCGGGCAGGCAGGCATTGCGATCGAAACGCAATTTAATGGAGTCGAGCGCTCGGGACAGTTGGCGCGCGCGCATATCCGAGTTAACGAGGAGGTTTAACGTTGACCTACACTGCTGAGCCATTCAGGACGTTTCAAAGAAGCAGAACGAAGGTTCTCTCTGCATTCGTTATAAAATCAACTGACAAGACCAAAAGATCGAAGCAATAGTTAATCCGGACACGCTCGCAGCAAGGGCCTTTCTCATGATAATATTATGCGAGTGCATACAATTTGGCGATATCCCGTGCTCGCTCATCTGGAAAAATATGAGAATATATATAGTGCCAGAGAGCCACGGTGCGCGCAAGTTTTGTTTCGGCCATAAACAATGCTTTGAATTGGCCTATCGGCCACGATGTTCGAGGCAAGTACCCGCATTAGCCAAGAATGTCGACTAAAGTTGGAAAAATTCTCAGCATTCAGCAGGGCGGAAAATCTTGCCCGCTCGGCGTGAATATTGCTGTTACCCCGTTGCAAAAATAACTGCGGTGAATTGAATCGACGAAAAAATATCGAATAAAGCGCAGCAATGCAGCTCGAGAGCTCGAGATCTGCAGAATGCAGCCGCGGACTAATTCGGAACGGTATACGGTGTGGCAAATGCAGTGTACTAACTTTAAATAATTAACGTACTTCGAATGATAGATACGGACTTGGCCTGTACATGTGTTTTGTGCCCATCAGACTGTCTCGCTCTCTATCGCACTCGAGCTCGTATATTGGATAAATCGATGAACAAACGGACGGCCACATATCGGTCGCAAAGAGGAAAGAGACAGAGAGAGAGAGAGAGAGAGAGAGCGAGAAAGACACGGGGCTTCGCTCGGTGGGTAATTGCTGATTCGCCCTGGGATTTGGCGTCGTCGACGTCGTACTCGATGCATCAAGCAGATAGAACCGAGAGAGAAAGAGAGACAGAGAAGCATGCGAAGCATAGTATGCAGTGCGCGCATAAATACGTAGGTACGACGATCACCCGTATACGCGGTTGCGACTACGCCTCCTTGGCTTTAGGCGACTTTGCGACTCTCGCGCGCGCGCACACACACGCCGATATACTCAATAAGTATTACTGCCGATACATGCGTTTACGTAGCTATTTTGTACTTTCCGATCGCAGTGTGTGTGTGTGTGTGCGTGCGAGAGTCCACATGCCAATCGCTTGGATCTTCTGTTTATGTAATGCTGCACTGCACTCCATGGAATAGCGCGCACCGCCAGCGAATTTTATAATAATATCTCGACGACCTTATTATTCTAACTCGAGAGGCTGCGATCGATAGAACGCAATTTTTCATAGCTTGCCACGTGATTCGTCTAACGAATTGTCCGCTGATATACAACCTCGCTTTTATTTTATACTACTTTTATCAATTAATGGTTTCAATTATTCTACGTGTAAATGAAGTGTATAATTGATAATATTGATTAATAAAATGACAGTTTTTTGACTTGACAATCGACGCAAGTGTTGGGACGCGTAAATTGTTATTATAGCAAACCCGTATTTTTACTTATACATTTATATTGACTTTGCCACTTGCAGATTTACAGATATCGAGGTACTCACCATCTAGTGTTCGTTGCTGGTTTTAATTATGATTTAATTTTCATGAATTTTTTTTAGCAATTTTCAATCAGAATCACTTTTGAAAATAATATATGCCACTGCATTTTCATGCATTTTTCGTACACTTGGGTAAAAAAATTCAACACTGATACATTTTTTTTAAATGAAGGTTCATCCGAACGCAAGAAATTTCGGAGACTTGATTGAATTCATAAAATATCGCTTGCAAGAGCTGCTTATACTATAAATAGGACCATGCATAGGTCTTATAATCCTTTCTCTGAGTTTCGTAATTCTTTCGGCGCCCTTCGATGACAAAACTACGATATCGCATACATTAATACCTGCTATTTGCGATGAAATTTTCGATACCTAATGAAACGTGTATAAGTAAACGTTCGTGGAATACAAACTAGAAGCATCGATATTAAAGCGTTATTATAGAATATAGTGTATTAAAAGAGGAGCGAAAGAAGAGGGAAGGGGCAGCAAGTGGCTCCGAGAAAGAATCAAAGTACTGCGAGAGCGCGAATGAACCCTTAAAACATATTATAAAAGAAAAGAAGCGCGTAAAAAGGAGTCAAGAGTATAGCAGCGAGTATCACATGATTGAGCAGTTGGTCGCTGGCGAGGGGGTAGGCCGCGCGCGGCGCGCTGGACTCTTACTATATACGCTCGCATAGGAAAGGCGATCTGCGCCGTGCGTTATGTACCCAAGTTCTTGCGAAGCGATTTCTTCGCTCGGCGTGTGTATAATTTCAGTCACCCAAGCCACAGAGAGCCACAGAGAGAGAGAGAAAGAGAGAACGACTAGCAGCATCCGGTCGTGTTGCTCCTGGTGCGTGCAGCCAAGCCCTAACGCCCGATCTGCCTTGCGTGCAGTGTGTGTGTGTGTGTGCAGTGTGTGCAGTGCGCGCGGCGACTCCGCAAGTCCATGCATTACACAGCTACAAGTTAACATATTTTTTTATCCGACTTACGCTGGCTCGCGCTCGAGTTATATTATACGCGGCAGCAGCCACGGACTCGCGTAATCGAGAATCCGCACCGGCGTTGCTGCAGTCATTTTTTTCACGTAATTCCCTGCATTTAACATCGCAGCCAACTTTTAAACGGTAATAACGTCAAGAGAGTTCGCTCGGACGAGTTGCGCGCTGAAATTTATTTTGCTATATAGCGGACGATTTTCGCAGGACTCGTACTTCTCGATACTCGACCGAGCGACCCTCAGCGATCGCTCCAAATTCAATCGAGTGTCGTGAAAATTAAATAATTCAGCAAACGAGCAACGAGAAGCGAGCTGAGAATACCTGTGGTCGACCAGCTACTCGCTATATATAATGATCCACGCGTAGAAAAGACCGACCGAGTCTATGATTTTAAGTTAAGAACAGTAATAAAGTCCGATAAAAAAAGAAAGCCCCAGCTTTGAGAGATGCTGCGTTATACCGAGAATGCAAAATGCAAAAAATCTTGAACGAATCTCCATCGACGTCGTTTATTTATTTATTTTTTGCCTCGCGTAGTTTGAAATAAAACGAGATCACTTTAATTAAGAGTCTCGGTCGAAAGAGGATTACCTGTACGAGCCAATGACTCTGATTCGTATGTGAGTGCGCATTTACGTGAACACCGTGTACTGCTAACATGTACGTTCACTAATGTGCATTTAGCCGAAATGAGTAGCAGTTTTTTTAGCGCGGCTTCGTTAAAAAAGCGTCCAGCGATACGTAAATGTCAATGATTGGGGCCATTACAGTAAAATACGTTTAAAATATTCATCGAGAAAACAACGTAAAACGATAATTTGGTAAACGCTGCAAATATTTAAACTAAATTATTTAAATTATTTATCAGACCTGCGTAGAGCAGCCTGAATCGACGTTAACCTTGTAGAAGTCCGCATGAAGCTTAATTTATACATTATCTCGATCGCTTACACAGTTGGTTAATTATTAATTCGATGGTTTGCGGGGACGCAGGCACGCGCGTCAGATCACTCGCGATGGGTCACACTCGGGAGCGTGTGCAGTTCTCCGCGCGCGCTCACACAATGGAACGGCGGCCTGGACTGACACACTGCTGCAGCGAGGGAGTCAAGGGGGGCGCGTGGCCCGCTCAGCTCTGACGCAGTCGTCATTTCGGTTCGGGTAAAAACAGTCGACGTATACCTTATTATTCGCGCGCGAGCGTGTGCCGCGTCGCAGCACTGCGGCACGTTTGCCGGCTTTCCCACGATATCTCGGCGAGGCGCGCTTCGTCGTAATATATCTATATACAGTAAACAATATCGCGTGGGCTTTGGCGATCGGGACGAATTTTATGGGGCTTCAACCCCCGCAGTACTGTCCTCTCTTCGCTGACGCGCAGTTTTAAGGGTTTTCGCTTCTAGCGTGACCCCCGATATATATATATATAGCGCCGTGTAGCCTGCTCCCGACAAATATTCGCTCTTCTGCAGTAATAACACTCGTGGGTAAATATGCCGAGTGATGCAATTTTTACCCTTTTATGCGCAATGAGCAAATTTCATTGTTCCATTGAATTCGAGCACTTTTATGTTTTATATTCATACCCCTCTCCTAGCGATGATATTCAGAAAGTATTGAATAATTATTTTCTCTCTTTTGGAAAATATTCATGCTTCGTTTATTTTTAAATTAAACTCGAATATAACTAAATGCAATGTTTCGTTCCAATTCAAAAAAATATTATTAATTTTTCATTCTTTTTTGTGCAGATGGTTTTGTCACTTTGACGATGACAATTACGTCAACGTGCCTCGTTTGCTGAAGTTATTGGACAACTACAATCCTCGAGAGGACTGGTATCTTGGCAGGCCGTCGATACCAAATCCTTTAGAGATAGTAAAGGGTGGAGATTCCACGAAAAGACCGGTAAGTTATATTATTAATATTATTTTTATAAGATGATTTTTATTGCGTTTAATATAAATATAAAACCGTCGTAAGAACGTGCAAATATCAAAGAATTTATTGTGAAGATGCTATTACTCGGGAGGCGGTAAAGTAGAGCGATTCAGAAAATGTTTAATTACGAGTCTCACGCGCAAATTCAAACAAATATTGCGCGCTCGCTCTACGAGAGAATTTCTCGTTCGTAATTTTACTTTTCTTGTATTTTACCTCTTCGTAATAAAAAGCGCTGAAATTAAAAAGCTGAACGTTTAGGGGCCATTGAAGTTTCTAATTCGCATAAGTCGTAATAAAAGTACGCCATCGCTCGACGAGGATAAGTGTGTAATCAAGAGAAAAAGTGATAAACGAATGGCTGTCTGCTGCAGCGAACATTGAGCTGCAACAATTAATTAATAATCGCGGCTATATAGGCTCGTTTGTGACATTTGCGTTCGGCTAGATATATGACGTTTATATGCACGCTAAGCTATTACTGAGAGGCTTATTGATTTATTTATGCGCATAAAAAGTGCTTCCTGTATAATCTTCTGAAACGTACGGCGTGGCTCTGCGCAGTCGATTCGCCTAATGAAACGAGTCCAATGTCTAATTGTCACTTTTTTTTTGAAACGCCGAGCGTACACGAGCTCGCAAAAAGCCATATTCATAATGGTAATGACAAAATACAAATGCGAGCATGCGTGGAAAAGAAAGATAAAGAAATGCGCATTATATGGATGCTCTCTCTATCGCACGGGGTGGTCTTTCTCTCCGCGAGCTCTTTAATATCTTTTATATCGGTTCGCTCGACCCGCACCGGGCATCGGGAGCAATCGGCCTCGGCTTGTTTTCTGATGCACCTTTTTTTGTCGCGATCTCGTGCCTGCCTGTTCGCTGCCCTGCACCGCT
Source organism: Trichogramma dendrolimi (assembly GCA_034770305.1). Classification (NCBI taxonomy): domain Eukaryota; kingdom Metazoa; phylum Arthropoda; class Insecta; order Hymenoptera; family Trichogrammatidae; genus Trichogramma; species Trichogramma dendrolimi. The sequence continues at coordinate 859,278 of JAPMIB010000008.1, read as the reverse complement.
ACGACGTCGTAAAATCGCTCCGACGACGCTTTCCACATTATACGCAGTCGAAAGGAATCGATGCTGCAATTCCAGACGTAATACTTGGACAATGTGTATCTGTATATGGGTGTGTGCTCGGGCAATACTTACATTAACGCAGGTGTCAAATGTTTCGATGACATTGCGCCGTTCCGTACGCGGCGCAATCGAATTTACGGCTGGATTATGGTAATGCGAGCTCGTACGAATATACTGTGTTATTACAAATTGCTACCGTTATGAAGTTAGGTGGAGTACTTGTTGTGACAGATGCACGCGATGTTTTACAGCTTATTACTACAATTACTGGACTGTTTTAAGGCGAGATCTTAATTACAACTCGAGCATTGCGCCTTTAAAATGGATCAATGATATATTGTAAATTCAAAACGTATCATTTTTTAGCAAGGAAGTTGTTAAAATTTTACAAAAAAAAGTCATCAAAATTTTAAGTTAAACTCCGGATTATTTAGATCTCGCTTTAAAACCGGCTTACGATGGAAATAAAAACAAATCCTCGCCATAGAAGTCGCAACGTTGATTTTTCGGTCGGTCAAACGGAAGACTTTTGACGTTTTGCAGTAAATCGCGCGACAAGCGAAGCGCACACGATCCGCTCGAGATCGCATTCGGACATTTTTCGTGCTTATTTTTTTCGCAGACGCACAAGTCCCCGCGTGTATGGCGTTTGATCCGGAAGATATAATATTGTAACATGCCTGTATTCTAATGACGTGCCGAACAAGCGTGAGATCGTGTAAGGTATGCCGATACACGTATATAATTCGCATGTGTGTATATAGGTGCGCGCAGCCAACGATGAGACGAGCGAATTGGATTTTTTTTATGGGTAAGCGATACTTCGTATGCAATAGGTGCTATAAATGAGAGCCTTAAGCTCATAAGCGCTGGGTATCGATGGATTCAATCGTTCCTCTATTCTTCATCGGTTATTCGTCGGACATGTGCTTCTTTTTTTCAATTCTTATTTCAATCAACGTCGAGTTTCTTTCTTTGAAGAATATCAACTGTGAAAATCGTTTAATTTTCATTTATACTCGTTCATTTTACATAGCTCGACGTGAACAAATAACAGAATTTAAATAAAATTATCAGTATATTTATACACTACGTGTATCTCTCCATTAGACTATAATATTCCATCCGCGGTAGTAAATGCGAATGATGGCAGAGGCACGCTGCACATGTATATATCTATGAGTACGTACTCGAAAGATTATTCGCGAGCTGCAGACGTACACGGGACGAATTTCAATCTACCGCGTGGCATCGCCACTCGCTGTAAAATTCATCAGTTCGCGAATGTGAGCTGCTGCTGCAAGCGCGATAAAACGCACAGCAGGCAGCTGTTGGCAGCTGCGTTCTGAAACGCCCTTCTATATACCTCTCTCACTCTCTCGTGCTCGCTTCGCCTGCTCGCTGCAAGATGCACCATATTATTTTTTTTTTACTTTCATTTTAACGCAAAACTGTTGCTGCCGCTTCATAAGCCATCATTTTTCATGCACTGGAAAATTCATCAGCGGCGCTGCGGAGCCGGTATAGGTCGTGCTCGTCGGCTGCGTATATAATAGGGGGTAACAGTTGCGTTGCGCACTCCTCGCTAGGCCGAGCTCGTTTATCAGTTGGGCAAATCTCGAGCTCTCTCTCTCTCTCTCGCGCAAGAGGTAGTATACGCGTCCGACGAGGAATCATTATAAGCTATGCGCGATTTTAAACTCCTCCCTTGTATATAACTCGAGAGCCGCTTCTATCTTTCGCGCGCCCATACATTCAGTCGCTGAAATATGTATATGTGTGTGCAACGAGCAAGCAGCAGCTCTTTGGTTTAGCTTCTTTAATGGATATTACGCTGCGCATGCGAGGACGTATTTTTATTCTCTCAAGTATTACTATTGCTACTATATTGCCTCTGCCGCGCTGCCTCTGCCCGCCACATATATAAACGGCTATGTACTATTTAAACGGCTTGAAATTACCGAGGAGCAACTTTTGCTTTATCGGAGCGGACTATCAATATTAATGGGCTCGGCTCTTCTCTGCCGAGGCTTATAATAAAAATTGCTCCAACCCCTTTGCGTCGACTTAATTTGTTCAAACTCGTCGTTAATAAATTTAAACAAAGATGACGTACTTCAGAGAGTCGCAATCATCTAGAGTGTGTAGAACTTTTACAATAAAAGCTGTTCGCGTGCGTAAAACCCTCAAGAGTGCCCTTCACTACATCCTTCAGTGTTATCGCGATTCGCGACAACTTATCGGGGCGCGGATTTCGTTTTGCCAGTGAATGGGTCCTGGTCTACTCGAGATCACTCGCCCGCGAAGACTCTTTTGCTCTACACGCGTTAATGTCGAGCATTTGCGAGTAGATTCGTGTGAAAATTCATGGCGTGTAACGTGGGAGCTACGAGCAATCGTCGCGTATACACCGCAGAGATCGCCCCGAGTAATCGATAATAAGCTCAAAGTTTACTGTTCGGTGGGCAGTGCGTAGCCTATACGCGTATTACAATGTGCGGTCAGCTATACATGTTTATAGTTGCGCTCGTTTGAGAAAAGCTGGTAATATCGCGAAAACGGGATACACGCGCTAATGGATAGTTTGCCTAGGCTCTCGAGAAGTTGCAAAGTGCTTTTCTCGCTGAGGAAGAAAATAGGGCCAGTTGTGCTTTACTGCGGGATTTTACGATTCCTCCGCGCGCATTGCAGAATTGAAATATTACTCGAGCTAATACGTTGATGCATAGCTGCTTCTCCGTGCTTTTCAAGTTACTATAATATTGAAAATTTGTGAAATATTTTCCTGTGAGTTTTTTTCAGAAATCATAAATATTAATTACTCAAATTTCTAAACGAAAATCCGAAATATTTTGAAGTTTATAAGAAGACTTATAAAAACTTGTAATTATAAATGATTGTATATGGTCAAACAAAAATTTTAAACTATTTTCTAAAATCAGAGAAATTGACATTTTAGTCAAATTCCATTTGGTTCCTAACCAGATTTGACGAGAATTTAAGATATTGAACGAATTTCCATGAGGCAAATACGTGCATAAGCTTTCGAGAAATTTTCCAAACTGCCAAGACGTTGCGCTCTTTGAACCGTTGCATCTAGTCAAGAAGAGGAAAAAGTCGATATGTACAGATATCGCACTAGCTGCACCTATCTAGCATGCCTAGTCGCGCATATTTACTCTTTTACTCGGCGAAATTCGCTTCGGGAGCGGTGCTCGTCTCGTGCAGCAGGTTCGCCGACTTAACTGATGCAAGCCCCGAGGCAAACTTCATCTTCAGCGTTTCCCAAATTCAATCCGGACCACCCCGCGCTCTTACTCGTCGTCGTCGTCGTCGTCGTCTGCAGCTTGAACTTGACATCCTCGCCATTATCTTGGCTTCTTTCTCTTTCTCGCGCTTTCGAACCGCATCGAGGCCGCTCTGCATTGTTTTGATGCCGAGCGCACGATAACAACGACATGTACACACACACACACACACACACAAGTGAACACTTTATATCGAGCCTGACTTATTCGGCTCGAGACAAGCGCTCGAGCGAACGCGTTTACATACGTTACGGCCACGAGTGACGCGAAAATGACTGTCAGCCACGTAACTGCCATTTATTCGAGGATTGGCCCTCGAGGCCCGTCTCGATTCGCTCGAGAAAAAAAACCAAATAGGTGTGTGTATGTGCGTATTATCCATTGCTTGCTTTATGCGCGTGAGCCCTTCCATCGATCGCGTCGATCGCTCAGCCCTATATACATTGACCGTAGTACGGAGTAAGCCTTCACTTGCCATCGCTGACGCCACTTTTTACGATTTCTTATGTTTTTTTATTTCGTTTTTTACATTTTTTCGAATAAAAGTACATCTTCGTTACTCACATTTATCAATAAACTTGCACTTGCAAATAATTCTGCGAATTCGCTGTATTCCTCAATAGTATGAATTATAATCGAGGGGATTTTACGTTTCAACTCAGTGCGATTCTTTTGATGACGATCAACGATACTCCACGGAGTCGCAAAAACACAATGTTTAGTCAACATTTATAGCTACACTAAAAATTTCGGGCAAAACACATGAATTTAGCAAAAAAAGCCATCCCATACTATTTTTGATCGCGTTTCCTTAGCCACTGGTCGATGATCTAAAATAATAATTTGTCCGAACACCGAAACTGCTATCTTGTCTGGCGCTGTTCCTCGGCGGGTAATTGCTCCAAAGTATCTCGTGCAGAGCCACTCTCGCAGCGTACGATGCTCTCTACCTCGGTCCGTACAGCAGCGCCCGATTATGAGCTCACTCCTTTTTCTTCTTCTCCCCGTATTCTCTTGCTCTTTCTATGTAAGGCTGTAATTATCTACGGCATCGTCGAAAATTTCGCGACGTCGTGCTGGCTAATTGCCAACTTATAGGTTTTTGGCAACAGCTCTCCACGTGACTCTTTCACTCTTTATTCGGAGCTACCAGATACCATTTGCAATACTTTCTGCAGATTTCCGTTCGTATCGTTACAGAATCTTATTTAAGATCAATAAATTCAGCCAATGATTGTTTTGTTCTGGCGGATATCTTTTTCCTTCTTACTTCACTGCACTCAAGTACTATTATTGGACAAACGACCAGTCATTAATTTTTATAACAAATATTTGATACTTTTTTATTATATCAAATGTTTTTGTTCTTCTTTGCTTCATAAACTTCGTAAACTGTTTAATTGCGTCCTTGGAACGTAACATAAAAGAACATAAAAAAACTTTTTGAACCTGAAGCTCTATCGTTTTCCGATAAAAATAGAATAAAAATAGAAGAATTAATAAAAAACTCAATCAATTATAAGAACATCGAAATTGAATCAGATATTAACATAATACACATTGGGACTACAAATTGACTAATTAATTTACCGATTGTAAACAACTCCATCCGATAACTGCTCATATTGATATATTTTTGCAATTAAATGTGATTTCCAAATTTTTCTACCACACTCAGTTTTAAAAGTCACTTTTAGTAACATCAGAGGACAAAATATTTTTAATTCATTAACTTAACATTCTGGGTTGTCTACTTCTTTTTTAGCAAACAAATGTGGTAGTATATTTGTAAAACAAACAAGCCCACAAGCAATCTGAACTGTGTCTAACTGAAATCGGTAGAAATCCTTTGATTTTGCACCAGACGGTAGTTAAAAGGGAGGATCGACTTTCGTTGAGCGTATATTTATACATATGTATTTAATTGTGACATTAGAAACGTTCCGATCGGAATTTGTGCATCCGTGCAGTTCAGTCATAGCAGGAAGAAAAGCAAAAAATCAAAATATAGTTAAAATCTATGTTTTTATGGTCCATTTAAAACATGTGCGTAAGCTTCATGAGTTTTGTGGTATCATTTGAAACAGTGAAATTTTCTTTGTTGCTAAATATGATTTATGAAAATTCTATGGCCAAGTACAGAAAGAAAACCGAATCTCATTAGAGAAATGAAGGTAAATTATGTATGTAAAACAAGATAGAAAAAAAAGAACTAGTTAAGCAACGAAATTGAAACAAAAAACATCGAAGTACATATTATGAAATGTAGCAGTGTATATGGGTAGTTCTTTCAGTAAAAGATAATTCATGTTCTGTACCAATAATTTTTTTTCACTGAGTGGGTAAAACAAAAAGCAGAACTTGAAGATGTAAACAAGTTTTTTAAAATAAATCAATTATATTATTTTATTTTATTATAGGACTGATATAGTAGCTTAGTTTTTCGATTCCAAAGATACATATTTGAAAGAAATGCATGCATCATCCAGTTTGTTATATTTTCGAATTCAAAAGTCAAAATTTTTCTCATATCTAGAGAATTATCCATATACGAACTGAGACGTTGAAACTCTTGAGGAATGTGCGACATGTGGTGCGCATCCGCGTAACCACAAGCCGCGTAAGTGCGATTTTCTGTCAGTTCTCTTTCTCCCTTGCCTCTTGTTCGCTTGGCGCTCGAGGACTCGCAAAAAGTTGCTCATAAGTAATATCTGCTGCCACTAACGCTGCTGCTGCTGCTGCTGTAAAGAATTGTAAAACGCGGAGGAAAAAAAGGCCCGCCGCGTGCGTCAAAAATAAAACGAACGCGTAGCTTAAACGCGTGTATAGCATTAGACTCCGCGTTGTAAATTAAATTGGCAGGCCGCCGCGCGCGAAGAAACTTTCAACTCGCCGTGATGCGCGCATTACAACGTCAAAATATATTGCATGTTTACCGGATCTTGATTTTTATTTTGACGCTTACAGATGCACATTTATCGCGTGACGTGAAAAGTCCATTCGTACGAAATCATTTTTTGCCCCACTCCCCGAAAAAAAGTTTGATCGGGGATCGTTATGAAAACGGATCGAAAGTTTTTATCTCGAAATAATTGATCGACGAAACGAACAGCATCACCAGCAATTACAAATTAACAGGCATTTAAAGTCAATCTTCTCATATGCGAATCGACCGGATACTACAAAGCGACGCGAAACAAGGCTTACTCGCGCGAGCGAAAAAAATGTCGAATGAAGAATAAACGCACGCACGTCCGGCTGTCTCTTTATTACAATCGCTCAACATCAAACATCTTCGACGCGTAGCTGCATGTCAGCCTTTGCTTCCGTAGTCCCGCCTCGAGGCATCAGTTCCTTTATAGATATAGGCAACGTAAAAATTTTATCTCTCGAACTATAGTCTCTGCCTCTTGAATCGATCACCGAAAGAGTCGACTTTTATTTTCTACCTTGTGAAATAGAGACATACTGATTTGATTTTGAAGATAAGACCTTTCAACGGTATAATTACTTTTCATCCGAGACTGATCTGCTACTTGATAAAAATGGTGCATCATGCAAAATAACTTCCGCGGGCACATGACTAGCTGAAATTTTTCTCAAGATTATTCCTACTTTTTTCATATTCATAATTTATGTGCATAAAACGGATTGAGCTCTGCGTTATTATTTTTCTGTCCGCACAAATCGAATCGCTACAAAAAGTATTTAAATAATTTTTCTGCTCCGTGAAATATTGAATGATTTTTTTCTTCAATTTTTGCCGTACGTTGCGTATCTCATAAATAGATAAACAGACCAACATTTGACAGCTCCTTTAAGACGAACCTTGCGAAATTTATTATACACAACAGATGAACTCACATGCAATATCGGCGTGAGCGAAAAATCAATTATTCATTCTTCTCAGGCATATAAGCGAGGTGTACGGGATCAAAAAGAAATAAAATATTTATATCCCTTAATCTTTGCTACATTCAAAATGAATCACTGAAGCATGCGCGATATCCCATTAGTCTTTTGCGCGTTCTCGCTCTCTCTCTCTGTCTTTCTCTCTACCTATCGCATGCACGCATTCGCTTAAACTTGAAATAATCAAAAAAACACCAATGCTGCCCAGAAACACATCATCTTTTTTTCAAGCTGGATTTCTTACTGGAGTCGTTGCTTCTTATTCTCTTTGGTATCTCTATATAGTTAGACAACAGTTCTATAATCTTCAATAGGTATATATAAGCACACATAACAAAGAGAGTAAAGCACAATCTTAATAGCATCGCGGATTTATGAGCTTCTGAGATTAAAAAAGTAAAATTATGCCGCAGCGCAAGACCAGTACCGCAAGCGGGCTGAAAATCGATTAGGATAGTGCCAACAAGAAGTCAAACAAAAAAACGAATTTGCAACTCGTAAATTGAAGTTCGGCGCTACGCGCGTATAGCTATATTATGTGCGCGAGCTGCCATGAAGTGCACGTCGAAGGTAATTAGAGCAATACCGTTGCACGAAAAAGCCATTAAAAAAGATTCGCGCGGATATGACGAAACGATAAGGTCACTCCGGGCTCGCGCGCGTACCTAGAGATCGCAGCAGCAGCACGCACGCTCATAGATATATAGACGTAAATATCCTCTCATTTCCAGGATGGGCGTTCAAAAAGCAATTTGCGGTGGTCTAGAGTGCGAGATCCCGAGACGAGGTCGTAGTCGAGTCTCTACTTTATACCATCTCGCCCGTGCTGACGTCGTCGTAGTCGTTGCTACGAGCTGCTGCTGCTTCTGCTGCCGCTGCCAGTCCCCGTATCGCAGCAGCAGCAGCTGCATTGCTTTGTCGCGCTCCGAGCGCATTCGCGTGCGCCTCCTTGGTAATTTCGCGAGAGGCAGGAGTTTATGAGAGGTACTTTATACCAGAGCGCTGAGACGATCTTACGAAGGAGGAGTTACGCTTTGTGCGCGCGTGTGTGTATGCAGCAGCTCGCGCTACGTCGTGAAAACCTTAAACACCTTTCTAAATGTTAATAAATAATGCGACACGCGAGTCAACCCAGCGGCTCGAGATTTGCCCTGAAAATGCGGCGCTTTCATACCGGGTGTCTATTCTTTGACAGCACTCGAGTTCTGAGTTTCTGGTTTCGTGCACCGCTGCTGCAAGCTTCCTTTTAGCACGCTCTGAAATTTATTCAAATTTTTTCCTCGTGTTTTTTGCGGCTTCAAAAAACTGGTTTAACGAACGTGTATTTTTGAGTTTTAGAAAATCTTTGACGAACGTGCATTAAACAATTGGAAAGACTGGAAACTCGAACCAAATCTTTTTCGTGAGCTTTAAATGAGGGTTTGTTTCTATAATTCACTGAAACTCGAATAATTAAATTATTATTCAGGTCTTGATATTTTTAGTTTTCATGTTTATATTATGACTAAAAAATATTTTATTCGCTGTCAATTATTTGAGAAATTCAACTTATGAACAACAATTACTATGAGCCACTTTCTGGTTGTATATTCAAGTTGATCTCAACAAAAAAATCGATGATTCGTCAACTATTTGCATAGACCTAGGGCTTTTACCTTATTATTATGATTATTATACGAGGATGTAGTCGCGCGGGCTGCACTTAAGCATGTTATCTTGCGCTGTTGGATTATGTGCTCGCACACGAAAGCGTAATAAGGCTCTCTCGCTCGATTCCTTGCCGCACGTTTTAGCACGTACGCCAACTGTACATTGAGGTTTCTCGGCTTCTTTCGAAAGAGCAAGAAAGAGAAGAGAGAGATGATATAATTACATTTGCAATAGGGGCGTTATCTGCAGGGTCCGCCGCGCCCAAGCTCACTTGCTCGACAGAAGCGCGCAAGGAGCATCATTATTTTAGGATATTCTATATAACGGTTCTCCTCTCTCTAGATGGTTTCTTGATTTTTTTTCTCCACCGCGTACATGTGTAGGTATTGTGCTGCTTAAGGAGTCCGTTATCGATGGGAACTGCTCTAGTTCTGCTTATTGAGAGGCACAGATGACGAGCTTGGTAAATATATTTCCAGGTCGATGTTGTGTCGATTTCGAGCTCCAAGTCTCAAAGAAAATGAATTTTTTCTCCTCGAACTTGCAAGTAATTCCGTATAATTTCAGACACAATCTGTAACAGTACTTGGATTCATGAACGATTAGTTTCTGAGAGATTTCGTTGCAAGAAAGTTGGCAGGATTTACACTGCTACACTGATACACTGAGGTGATTTCTCTCTAATTTTAACATAATTATTATATAATACACGTCATTGTATTTTACTTGAAATTTATGTAAGAGACGCATCTTCCCTGGTAGAAATGCTTAAAGTTTTATCATTAGTTTTCGGCTGACGAAAGTTTCTTTGACATAAAATGCACATTAGAACTGGACATATACTAATCAAAAGTACAAATATACTAATCATCGTATTACTCCTGCGATAGATATAAAGTATAGAAAAAAATGTCTTAGTTCGATGCAAGTTCTCGTCGTCTCTGCTTACCTATACACGCATTTGCACTGCCATTCGATTAATTTTGCCCAAGACATTTCGTGGACACGGCAATTTTCCGCTGTTTTGAGCGAATCGATGCGTGCGTGTGCTTCGCACATGTATAAGCGACGGCTCTCGGGCGTCCCACAAAATCGGACCAATCTCCATTTCATATCGACAGTATTATTTTTCCTTCTCGTGTTTATATTCCTGTTTTGTGCTATGTCAATGCCACGAGGTATATTGCAGAAGCTGTGCGTGCGGTTTCGTTCTTCGGCGGGAGTGACGCACCCGCGTCACTTTATGAAACGATCGCGATATTTGAATACTTGTGTATTATACATACACGTACACATACGCGCACAGCAACAACAACAAAAACTACGACGACGAAGACTTACGTGTGGATGATGCTCTGACGCTCCAGGCTTAAGAAATGATCCACACGTTTCACCAACTTATTCCGCACCTCGGAGTCGTGTTCAAAGTTAATTTTGTACTCGAGCCACGTGCTTTCATACTTGTTCGCTTAATTTTTCTCCTAACTTTATTGTGCCAACGACTGACTTGTTGATTACGCGTTGATAGCTGGTGGCGTGTTTACTGTTTGACAATGTAGAACATTTCTAATCTTTAGTCTCTAAATTATAACGACATAAGAAGGCGGTTGGTAAGAGTTAACAGAAATTCATTGAATGAACATTTTAATTGCTGTTGCAACAAAATGGTTGAACATTTTTATACGAAAAAAAGAATAACTCTATAGAACAAACTAGTGCATCTTCAAAGCATATTCTTTAAAGTACCATATATGCAGTATCCATTGCATTATATCTATAAGCTATAGATGAGATTCGGATATATGTATCTAGACATAATCGATTTCTCTATCGTCCGCGAGAATCGATTGCTCTCTCGCGCGCGTACAGTAGAAAAGCCATTGAGCTTCTTCTACTATTATTTTACAAAGGCGAACGAGCGAACAGGCAAAAAAGACCGTATATATCTTGTATCGTATCGATTTTACTGGCGGTACGCACGCGACAACGACCAAGCCGTGTGCACGCGTAGATATATGTTGCAGGCGAAAAAGAAGCTCGACGTCGCAGCTGCGAGTGCGTATATCGCGAGAACGCGAATAATTGCATTTCTTATTATATTGTGCCGCACAGAGCCGCAGGAGCATACCAGTTTCTCTCTTTCTCTCTTTTTTCTCTTCTTCTCACCTATATGTAAAACTTGTAAAGGTTTATACGTGTATGCGTTCCTATTATCTTATTCAAAATCGATTTATGTACGTATGTAGTTTTGCATTATATACAGTATATATTGTCCAATAGATGCATCTGGAATATCGTTTTTCATTTACTGCGCGAGCTTTTATTTCGCTTTTTTTCCTAGTCTGCGGACCATTCTTGCAGCTTTCGATAATATCCCCGGCAGAAACTCATACATGCCACGAAACGCCAACGTGAGTCGGTGTAGGCGTCGTTGCTCGTAACAGAGAACTGCACTGTCACCGGCAGCAGTGACAACTTATTGAGGATCGATGATATTAGATTTATCGATCAGCTCCCCGCATATGTTTCGAGTCTTGATGCAAACTCAACTCGATATGTGCGCAAGAGTTTTCAGCTCTTCTACTCCTGTGAACTAGATATAGTGGGAAGATTTTTGGCATTTTCCATCTTCCTCGTAACTGATCAAAAGTTGTTGATGCGCTCCAGTGCTCCGTGCACCTTTGGCGCGCTCGCTGGGGAGTAAAACTTCTGCAGCACGAGCGTATTTATGCACTATATAACTGCAAAGCCAACGTATTGAAAGTAGTTAATTTTTCGAATTTTCAACTTTAACTGTGTAATAACGTATAATATCAGAGCGAGCTAAAAAAAAATACGAACTATTCAGGTTTCGCATAAAAATATAAAACATGGCCCGTTGGATGGTCGCAACATTTTTATATAGATTGCAGCGCGCGCTAACGCATCGCCGCCGCAGTCGACGAGCAAAAAAAAAGGCCGCAGCAAGCAAGGCGAGCAAGTTGGCTTCAGAATAATATTGCATCTACCCTTTGCGGCGAACCAGTACTTCGATTCATTAATAAATATGATTTCTTCTCTGCTTCTCTCTATCTCTTTTCCTTCTTTCTTTTCTCTTTCTCCCTCCATATCTCTCTTTCTCTCTCTCTCTCTCTCTCTCTCTCTCTCGTTCGTTGCATTTTTGATTCTCCGCCGTGTTCAACACGCGCCTGCATATCGCGTGGCGCTTCCTTTTTCTCTTTCACCGTTTCAAAGCCAAATACTGTATGTATATACCTCATGTGTTTGTGTGCAGTGTATATATGCACTGGCTGCTGTACATACAAAAGCGTAGCTCAAGGCGGCGGCGCGGTACACGTTGGCTTGTACTTGCAAAACGAGAATAAGAGAGAGAGAGAGAGAGAGAGAGAGAGAGAAGACCCGCGCTGAATGTGTGTGGATATATACCTAAGCGGAAAGAACGTGGAGCGAGTCGGTCTTTGCGGCTGCCGTGGCTCTCTCTTATGCAAAGCTATGTGCAGCCTGCGTTATGCTAGGCCTGTAGCCAATGCGCAGTTCAGCGCACGCGTCTCGTAAATTACCAACAATAAGTACATCCTTATATGTGCCTAGATACGTATATATTATACACACATACGCACTGCGCACTATTTATGTGCTATACGTGGATTTACGGTAGGCGCGCTGATACCGCGCGCAGCGAGATTTTCGCCCTATCTTGGCCACAGGGTCACTTTTCTATTAAATGATCGTCATTTCGCATCCCGAGCGAGGCAATCGTTTAAATATCATCGACGTGTACTATACCTCGCTGTAAAATATTCAGCCGCGGCGATAAAGCACGTCGGAGACGGCTGCGCCCGTCCTATCGGGGCGTTTCTGTAAATATTTGCAACAAATTGCGAGCAACTCTGCTATATAACGTTAATTGCTCGGCGATATAAATGTGCTTGCGCGCCTATTTTATGCCCAATGAAATGCTTCTGCGCACAATACTTGCTCTAGTCGCGCTATCGGAATTCTTGGGAAAATTCCGACTTTCAACGAGTGCTCGTTCGATTTTATTTTATTTTTTTTCTCATTTTCATTTGAAGGATTTCTTGTATGTGGCGCGGCTTATATACTTCATTTTTTCATGATTTGATTGACCAAAGAGTCTCATTCATGTAGTCGATGAGAATTTCTCTGATAGCATCGGCGTATACTCTTTATAACTCTGTTGCGAGTTGACTCATTCTATTGAATAAACTTTGTACCTTATTCCCGTGACATATGTTTCAATTAAAGTGTATTTGCAAGAACGTATTAATAATATCAATGTAAAACATCATTTACGACTAACTGGCAAAGGGACGCTTGCGAACTTAAAAATTATGAAAAAAACCAGCATATTTTCGAGTAAATTTTCGCATGCAGAATTTCGCAATGCGTATTACATATTTTAATGTTGTTACAAGTTTGCACAAGTTATTAACGCGGGATATTTGGCTCTCGGTCGCAGCGCTACAATACGCGTGCGTAATTGTATGCATATAAAGAGCTACAAGGAAAGTGTATTTCGCAAAATGATTTAAAAGATGGATAACGATCTCAGGGATAAAGTTTTTTTTTGTTACTTCGCTTTGCCGCCGTTTCGAAAAAGAAGAAGTTCGGTACTTTACACCGATTCACATACCATCAACGCGCCGAGCATGTAAAATTGAAAAAATAATACAAAACATTTAAATGAAAGTTTTTGCTTTGATCTCGCAAACGTTCGAGATAATGAGATTCAGCTGCAGCAGCGGCAGCGGTGACGGCAAAAGCCACTGCAGCGCGCAGGTAGATTACAGTCGCCAGATAAAATTTTTCTGCCGAATTAATACGCTACTTGAATCTTAAAATGTCGCGAAATGAACTTCTTGAAAAATTGACAAACGACTCAAAAACGCCGGTGGAACTCATTAAACGCTGTTACGAATCAAATAAAGCTCAGCAAAGAGAACTATGAAATATATGAGCTAGCGAGAGCTTGCGATAGTTATCGAGGAGAAAAAGTTTTGCGTCAGTGCGACGTACAACGTAGGACAAGGGAATGATTATTCATAAATGCATAAACGACTATAGGCGTCGACAAGGCAACGAGGCAATACTGATAAGTAATGCACGCTTGGGATTGAAATTCCAGCCGCGTACAGAGAGAGAGAGAGAGAGAGAGAGAGACTGTACGAAAGCTGGCGACTCCTGTGCCTTAAACGGCCGAGGCAACATCCGCATTAATCCTCCCTTTTTCCTCTTTGCTGCACGACCTATGGACTGCCCAGCTTACGTATAGAACAGAAGCGGCACGAGTGCAGCGGCTATTCTCCATTTATATGAATGAGATGCGCCGCGTGCTCTCTCTCTCTCTCTCTCTCTCTCGCGTATACTTGTGTACGTACAGTGCAGCGACGGTGTGCTGCTTGCGCAGAATAGGGGGGAACCTGCAATATTTGTCTGGCAATATGTTAATATACAATAATAAAGCATGAAAAATAACATGTATAAAGGTCTAGCAGCGAGCGAGCATTTGTGCAGCAGAGCCCGCGCATCCGAAAGAGAAATAAAACACGTTGGCAATGCACAACGAAGCAGAAGAAAGAGGAGAACGAGGACGAAGCGGACGAGGAGACCGAGAAAAGTTTAAAAGTCACTTTCCACTGCACCGCTCGTATACTATTCTACATATGCATTGCTAAGTAGTGGTTTAGTATAATAGTATTACAGACCGGTAGCCTGGCTCGTATTCTGATAAACACGAGAGATAGAGAATCCGCGCGCGTGATAATGATCAAAGAGAGTCCACCTATGAGTACGCCACACATACACAACGCCAGCTGCCCTGCCGATGCATGTATGCATGCACGTGTGAGTGCGAGCGGGAGATGAGAGAGATCATTTTTTATTCACTCGTTCTTTTTTTTCGGCGCAGAGAAAAACACGAGCAAACAAAATGAGCTGCGTTGAATAATAAAAAAAAACTAGAAGCTGCGAAGCGTGAAAAAAGAAGATGGTCTTTCACGAAGTTTGCTGCTGCTTCGCCTCGAAGCAGCTTATATCATAGACGAGCTAGCGCTTAGCTTTTTGAATGTATTTTCACGTTTTACAGCGTACAGTTTTTTAAACAAAATAGAGCCGCGACGAAACGACAGCTGCGATTCGGACCGTGATATGAATAATCTTTTTTATGGGTGACGCAATGCCAAATTTCGATTCTGCACCTGTTTCAAAGATTCTCTTGATTGATTATAGGAGTCGAGATCCTCAAAGTATTTTTTAGTCATGTTTTAACTAGACGATTCATTAATCCTCCCAGTAAAATTGCAAAAATCGCCATAATATGATTTGAATAATTAACCTACTGTTACATAGATCTTGAGTAGCTATAACATTTATAAAAATATGATACTGATTTGGTTAAATGACAAAATAAAAAACCAAAAACAACTGCGGTACACGAATCTTTGAAGTTGCAATTGCAATAATTCAAAAAAGCGGCTTCTTCAAGTGGAGCTCGAGAGCTTCTAGGCTCTGCGGATTAACGAACGCGAGGCAGAAAGTCGACGTCGTATAATAAAACCTTCAATGTCCGCGCGCGCACATGCAGCCGCGTATTAAATTTATCGAATGTTCGATTGGCAGTTACGAAGAAGGGGCGGCTTACGCGGAAAGGGTCTCGCTGCATTTGATGCGTATCACTAGTGGCACTGGGTGGCTGTGCTTGCATTATAAGCGCGCGCGCGACGTGCAATTTTAATTATAGTTCTGCCTGCATAGGCCGCCTTTGCCGGACGTCGACTTTTCTGCCCGCTCGTGTGTATGTTATTTCGCGTATGGCATATAGGTATTAAGGCAGCTGTGCGGTTAAGGGCTTGCAAAACGTATTAAACTCGAGGAGCAGCTTTTTCCACTTGGTCCTTTTTTTTCGAGTCATTCGCGTGCGCCGCGATTACACCCGAGAGGAAGGTGGGATTGATAGAACAGGGAGAAAGAGAAAGAGAAAGAGAAAGAGAAAGAGAGCAACGGTGAATGGAAATCACATGCAGCTCGAATTGAATGATAATCAAGAAAATTATATAGATGCGTGATATTGGCTGCTGCATTACGAAATTCAGACTGATGCAATTCACGCGTTAAAACACGTCCCAAAGTCAATAATAATTCCGAAGGGAAAGCCAACTTCTTCCCTCGATGGATAATTCAATAATGTCGAATCATTTGAAATTCATATTGAAACCTGAGAAAAATTTGCTGCCAAGAAGTCGATGTGGGAATTTTCATTATTACCCGTAAAATTGTACTTTTCTATGGAATACATTTTACGCGAACGCCGCATATCTTCAGACTCCTTTATTTAATTACAAATAAATAAGTAACGTACGTGCGCGCTTTGTATTCAGCGTAAAAGCAATTTGATACGTACGGCGTAAAAAACAATGTGTAATCATCGCTGGCTGCATGCAAACCTATCGATAAAGCGTGCGGCCTGTGTACTACTAGTCTCTCGCAGCTCGCATAAAAAGAAACACGCAGAGGCGCGAAGTCTCGCTGACCCGCTGCATTGCAATCGCAAATTGCGATCACGCGAGGGTAGCCTCTCTGACTAATTGCACTCGTCGTGGCTCGCAATGATTTCGCTTCGCCAACGGCTATACACATTATAACTTTGTATGCATTTCTACGCGGGAAAAGCGTGATTTTTTGCGTCGAAACTTAATTCGTTTTATTGAATTTCAATGGCAATCACGACTCGAATTCTTGCCCCCCGAGTGCACGATAAACGTACTCGTGTGTGCCTACGTGACCCGACGTCCAGATCAAGACGTCGTCATTGCATTCAATTTTTTTCTTTTAAAGCTAATTAAAAAAAGAGAGAGAGAGAGAAGCTGCGAGTGCGATGGCAATCGGCCCCTGCGAGGTTTGACTGAGCGCAGCAAGGCCAACAGTTAGCACAAGAAGCTCGAGGAACACGTACTTATTAGCATTTTCGCAACTGGTAGTCGTGGGTTTCTTTAATTACACCAATCGTCCTCTCAAAATCAAACGTATTGCGCCTGAGTAGCAGTGGCCAATATCGTGCCTCTTCGCAGTGGCACTATACACGGCAATTTACTTTGCCACCTGTTAAATGCGAGTCTCCGTTTCTTTTTCGCTTGACGCGTTTATCTTACTCGAATGCACGAACGTGTATCGAGCAGCAGCAGCAGCAGCAGCAGTCGTACAGTGGTCAGCAGGAGAGATTCGAGAGAGCGCACGACTCGATTTCGAGTGAAATTTCAGAGCTGACAAAAAAAAGAATGTACGACTTTTTTAATCAAAAGTTTTGCAATATAAAAAAAATATATTATTATTATATTTATTAAAATATCCGACGAAGCCGTGTTGGATATTTAAAGCCAATCGTTGGCACCGTACGAATTAGCGATCGGTGGCTTTATATAGCAACGAATCGGAGACAGGTATACACAAGCTCGTCATAAGTTCATGCGTCTCGTGTGCAGCAGCATCAAGAATCCTCTGCGGTTGCAATTAAAAGTTGCCTCTGCGCATTGCACATAAATCTCTGGAGTTTATCGGGTTCGCGCGTGCTTCTCATCAATTTGGTCGCGTATACGAATGCGAATATACAGAGCAATCCATATCGCCGCATTGGCATCTTCCTCCTCGCTCTTTCTCTCACTCTCGCTTGGATATGTATAAGAGCAAGTTTGCATGTGTTTCATTAGCGTTCATTGGCATGCCTACCGTTTCGTTGTACGCTGCGCTGCTCGCTTCCAATCGTTCGTACACATATACGTGGCATTATTATCTAACCGAAAGATAGGCCAAGAGTTTTATGAGCTTTGCTTCGGCGCGACTATACGTATAAATAGGTACGCGCTCGATAATGCTTGTGCGCATGCATGTGGTGTGCAGTGGTATGCGTGCAGATCAACGACTAACGAAGAGCAGCGCATCGGAGCTTTTCTCTCTCTTAGCTAGCGACGACGACGGCGAAATGCGATCTTCGATTCGCCCTTACGAAAAGACTCGTGCCAGCTCGTCGCGCTTTATCCTTGCTCTCGATGATTGTAAATTTCCGACTGAGAGTCTCTCTTCGAGCAAAGCATGTGCATCTCTTGAATCACCAAATCACGTGGCGCGATATCTGATCGCGGAATCTGTTCATTAGCAGGTAAATATACCTGCGGGGACTGTGGCACTCGAGAGAGAGAGAGAAAGAGTGCGTAAGTTCTCTTCTTATTTATGCGTCGAGAGCGCGAGCGAGAGAACACGATGCGCAGCAGAGCCACCCCCTTGTTTGTCACATCTTGATATTTATTATTGGTATCTCTCTCACACGCGACTCTCTCGCGCGCTCTCGACGTCCCTCGCACGCTGCGTACTATGTATGATACTTAATATCGCCGTATATATTGCGCGAATGGAGCAAAAAATATCCAAATAAAAAAACAAGTCAGCTATGAACTTTATGCGTTCGGTTCGGATGGTGCAATATTATACCTTTTCGGTTGGATTTCGTTGAGTAAAAATAAATAAATAAGATTTGCTTATACATATACCAGCTCTGCGAGTTTGTGGGAGTTGATCGATGTATTTAACGTGTTCGCCGCAAAGTTCATTTCTCATGCATCGCGTGCGATTCGCGCATTAGCCCCCTTATACTTCCTATGTATGCAAGTTATACGCTGCTGCGGCTGTGCTGGCCTGAAAAGCCGAATCTACAAATAATTGAGCCACGCGATGCCCCACTACTCGCAAAAATGCAATTTTTTCCCTCAAATTATTATACGCAGTTGGAGGCATAAAAAAAAAGAAAATAACATAATCCTGGCGACCTACAAATACCAGTTCCAGTGGTGTTGCAGTGTGTCGCGTTAAGCACTACATATACGAATCGTTCGGTCTGGTGCAAGCTCAAGTGCGCAGCGCTAACACACGGTATAAGTGGTGATAGCTGCTGCGTCGATCCTGTGCACTTATATACGAGCCCAAGCAACAGTTTGCAAGCCACCGTATTATGCATATCACTAATGCGAGAGCTCTATACGTGTGTATACGCCAAGGCCTATAGCTAGCGCGCTGCGCATTCGGCTCGTGCACACACGCGCTCGTGTATAATTTTACCATTTCCTCCCTTCGCCTCGAGTTGCTGGCTCGCTGCTAGCCACAGGCAGTCGAGCGCGCGCGGCTCTCGGGCCTCTTATCTCGAGCCTCTTGTTCTCTTTCTTCCATCTCATTTTTGCAGCAACTATTTTCTAAAGTAGCTCTAGTTGGTATACGTGTATACGGGCGTGCATGCGTATACGTTTCGGCGTATATACGACTCGAGCGAGAGATCAGAAGTAGTTGCTGCTCCCTGAAACCACACGGTACCCCGTACCAAGTATTTGTGCACTTTAAGGTTCAGTTTATGAGCTAGTGCGCAGCTAGCCAGCCAACTGCAGGCTAGTGCAGCGAGTGCCTTCGCGGTTCATTAAAGCAAAGCGCGCAAAGCTGGGGCTGGAATTTAACAGATAATTCGTACCGAAGGGGAGGGCGAGGCTCGCTGCAGCGTACGTGTTATGGATTACTCATTTTTCTCCGGGCTCGAGCAGAGTTACTGTTGCGCGGCTGACTTGTATACGTACGCACTGACTAGAATCAATTATGTACCGAAGATATAGATACTCGAGATCGTAGACGGCGCGCTGCATTGTGTATATACGGGGCTCGAGCGCGAGCTGGAAAAATTGAATATTCTCTCTCGCTCGAACCAGTAAAAAAAACTTTTCCTCGGCGGATAATTCACGACTGCCTCGAGTAGATACTTATCGGACGTGTTAACAAAAGAGAGATTGTACAAGTGCAGCGTGCTCGCGTACCTCGAGTCGACTTATTGTATACCGCAGACGCGCGATTCGCACAAAGACGATCTCGCGCCTTGTCAACGGGGGATTGTTTTTTTTTTCTTTCTGTAGCGTCGAGTGTTTCTATTAAAGTTGATTATTTCTGCTCGATAGTTTGGGAGTAATTCAAAGTGGAGACAAAAAAGGAATATATAATACTTGTTGAAATTGTATACAAGGGAGGATAAGCTTACAAAAAGCTGGTATTTGAATTGCCACATGCAATCAACGAATTATGCTAATGTTACAAATTCATTGAAAATGTTTTACTTGGAAACGAAACGAAACTAAAAAAAACTATACTTTTGAGATGAAACTCTTGTGTAAGCTTGTAAGTCGCCAAACAATAGCGATGATAGATTAAGCCCATTTCGGTTGGCAGTAATAACGCAATATTGCTCTTGCTAGAAAATGTCCTGAAATGGAGCAAGTTTTGCCTCACTCGATCTCTTTGCCTCTCGTCGCAGATGCATTTTATCAAGCAGTCGATATACCCTTGCCCATGAAGCACGCAATATGTTATTTTTCTCGCTCATTCTTACTTCAATAATACGTCATCGCAAGAGTGCTGCTGGCCACTGCCTCGCGATACGATCTCGTATCATGCGCAGGACAGCCTGGAGAGCCCCGGCCAAGAATCGTCGAGTTATATGTAGTACACCTACGCGCCTCCGAGTATACGTGTACGTGTGTGTGTGTAGGTATGTGCATGGGTACAAGTGCGCCTTACATATATGGGCGCGGTGTTGCGATAGATAGCAGCAATTCTATACTATATACTATAAACAGTGCATGCGGCCATGTGTTTTTCTTTCTCTCTCTCTCCTCTTCTCTCCCTCTCTCGTTTCTTTGCTTCCTTACGGACATTATCGGGTACCCGAGTAAAATCGTCTACTCTCTCGCTTGCGGGACCGTTAAAGTATTGCAGAGAGAAGAAGCAGAAAGAGAGGATATAGACTAGACTTTGCTGCTGCAGCCTGCAGTAATATAAGTATATATGTGCAAGAGGCCGCAGCTCTACTACTACTACTACCACTACTACTACTACTACTACTACAACTACTACTACTACTACTACCGGGGAGCCGCCCGGCCGCAAGGGACACATTTTATGCGCACACGGATAATTTATCGTATCTATATAACCCAGGCTTCAGACTCTTTGGCTATATTTCTTTTTTTACCTTTTATATAATATACTTTTGGTGCTTTTTCTTCTTCTTCTTCTTCTCCTACTCCTTCTTCTTTCTCTTCTTCTTTAGTCCAGATGATGGGATTCTGTTTCTTTCTCCTTTTCTTTTCTCTCTCTCTCTCTCTCTCTTTCTATCTGCGAGTTCATATAATATATACATATACGTATTTGTATGTGTACTTACGCTGCTGCCGTTGAACGTGCGCTGCACACCCTTTCGATCGTGTACTTTATGATTGCTCTCGATAAGTGGACAGTGCGTGCACCGAAAGGTACACACGAATTTGATTGCGCATTTATATATATAGCATATATCTGCGCACGTACGCGAATAGGTATAGGCAGGCAGGCAGGCTTTTGTGGTTTTCGAATCGTAGCCGCGCGTAAATTCATTTGGATATTGCGTACGGATGTGCGGCAATTTTTATCCGCTGACTGATCGCCGCTCTTAATTCAATTTTCTGCGTTTGATTTTGAAAGCTTCGAATCAGAGTCGTGCGAGCATGGAATGGGAGAGAGAGAAAGGATGAGGTCGATTGGATCGATTGCTGTATATGGCATACACGGCCAACACCAAAAGGCTTTTCGATGAATAGCAATATTCTTTTCATGCTTTAATTGAAACGCACTCTTTGGATGCTTCATTAATTTTCTTGCTGCGGAATTGTATATAGGCCAGCTGGGCAGCTTTGAAAAACAGACTCATGCACGCGCGCGCGTGCCTCGTAATGGATTCGACAGTGCGTCGTTTTATTAACACAGCGAGTTGCTTATTCAAAGGCCCGTGTATATGATCATTTTTATTATTGTCTGCGATTGAGGTACTTGCATCAACCTTCCATAACATCGATCCAGTTCGCGTATCCCTTCGCAAGTCAAACAGAGTGCATTCATGTGAATTGTAAAAAAAAAAAAGCTTAAATTTTATACAGATATCTAATATATAAGATAAGACATTAAAATTAAAGTTAGCGATACTGATTTTTTATTAAAGGTATACTTCTACATAAAATTTTTATTTAAACTTAATGTGTAATTTCATTCCTATACATTATTTTCAATGCAAATAAAAAAAAATGATTTAATTCTGTATTCAAATTGGAACATTTTGATTAAAATTAGTCGAAAAATTTATGAAAATGCATTTATAATTAAAACTAGCATCCACTGCTAGATGGCGAATACCTTTATCTGTAAATCTACAAGTGGTAAAGTAAAAAATGTATATAAGTAAAAGCAAGGTTTTTAGAAATATATCGAATTATTTATCTGTTGTTGCTACTAGCATGTGTCATAAAATTTATAAAATCATAAAAAAACGGAATCTGATCAAAACGAATTCATTTTTTTTTTATATTTTCAATACTTTTTTCAAAACCCTATGTGTCCAAAAATTTGGGGCTTTTTGGATTGTTAAAGGGTAGCCTCTGTGATTTTTAAACGTAAAAGTTGCTTTGAAATCCGTATCAATTTTCACCGCATCGAAGCGAAATTGTGGTCTAGAATTTTGGCTTTTCTAACAATTTTACTATGTTACAAAAGAATAACCAAAGCGTATTAAAATTCCGGAGCATAAGCGTTTAAAAAGTTCTTTACCCCTATATATACATCGATTAATTTCGTACGCATGCGATTGTCTCGCAGAAGGATTCGATGATTAATCGATTTAATATCCACGAGTTCGCGTACGTAGGCACGATACATCTTACCAGCTGAGCCCGAGATATAATCTTACGTTTCAGGGCTAATTTGTCAGTGCCCGGGTGCGCGCTATATTGGACACAAGCCTGGACCGCGCGCGCTGCTGCTGCTGCTGTTGCTGCAGCCCATATTTTTATGTCGCGCCTCGAACGCAACCAAAGAAAAACATATATCAATATCGCGTGCGTGTACTTGCGCGCGCGCTCAGCAATGCAGAAAGTGATATATTTCGTACGACGAATAAAGAATTCAAAGACGCAAATGAAATTTAATTGATCACGGGCTAATGCAGCCACACTACGCGCGTGAGGACGAGGCGACAGATTTTCATTATCGAAATGACAGAATGAATCGAGCACTGCTTTTCACCCAATGCTCGCTGAATTTCGTACCTCGGTCTCAATCGATCATCGACAAAAATATCGCCTTGAAAATAATCGAATAAATAAATAATGTGCGTTTCGATGACCTTTGGAATTCCCTTTTTACCCGTAGCTCATCTCTCCTCGGTGCACAATCCAGCAAAAATGTATCGCGCAATTATTAATTTTTCTGTACCTTATCCCGACGATTTTTTTCCATTGTCTCTTTGGCAGAACAAAACAGACAAGACGATCGGAGAATTAATGATGGAACGTAAATGTTGTTTTCATCGGCGATTAAGCTGGTATAACTCATCAAAGGCAATATCTTGCCTCGAAGAAATGGTAGCAAAAAATCGATAGAGTTGAAAAGACTACCTGGCTTGTATATAGTTAACGACGTACGTACGAGCAGCTGAAAATACATTTATCATTCTTGCGCTCGGAGCGCGCGCAGGAGTCGGGGCCGGCCGCGTACATCGTGAGCGCACTGCTGCAGCGCACTGTGATCGACCACGGGACGCGCTGCACAGGTGACGCTCGTCCGTGTGTACGCGCATCATGATCTCGTGTGCACGCACAAATCGATCTCTTATCGTTGCATTATGCATGCAACGGGCCGTGCGCTGCGGCAGTTGCCCAGTCATGAATGAGCAAAAAAAATCTTGACACCCATTTACGAAAATTAATCGAGCACGCCCGAAGCTGCGACGGCCGACTTTTCGAGAATCACTCGCGCATATAATTTTCAAGCCCTTCTCGCACGTAAAACGTCCAAATGAAATAAAAAAGAGTTACAAGATAAGCAAAGAATGATCCTGCACCGAAACGCCCGATTTGTAAGGTCCACGAATTTTCTAGTTAACTATCGTATCGTACCGTAGGTTCTAGAATGGGGCAAGGAGAAAAAAAAGTGAGGGAGTTGCACATGAAATTTTTAAAATGTGTTTTACGTGGTCCAAAATGGAGCCCCACGCTGTATGTCTCAAGAAGAAGGTGCAGACCTGTACCGCAGGGAAACATTTAATGCAATGTGCATCTATATATATATATATATAAAAGCATACTCATATGTGTACGTGTATCAACGAAAATATCTAATGTTTTGTGCTTTGTGTTTTGTCTTGTTGCAGCAAAAAGTCCGATTCTGGTTCGCCACGGGTGGCGCCGGTTTCTGCATCAGCAGGGCGCTTGCTCTCAAAATGATACCAGTGGCTGGGTGAGTACAAACACATATACGTATACAAACTTATTCTCTCGCGTCACACACTCTCAGGCGTACAGTAGTGCTAGCTGCATACACACTGTATGCACTGCATTTTTTACATTCTTTTCTGTTTTGGTATTCATCCAACACAAGAGATCTGTCCTCTTTCTCTCTCGTTCTCTCTTGCTCTCTTTCTGCCTGCCGCGCTTTTATTATTACATTTCGCACATCTACTTATGCATGAGACTTTTTCGCGCAGTCCGTCAGTCTGTCTCTGTCAAGTCGGTCGGCGGCTGCTGATGCCAGTGTCTCTCTAGATGCATATGCACTTGTGTGTCTGTGTGTGTATGTGTGCGCGTGTCTGATGTGTATAGATGCACGTGCCCTCCTACTGTCTTTCAATGACTGCAACACAGGGCTTATTTCTTATTTGCAATGTTGCTCGTCGGCTCTCGCTGGCTCGCTCGCTCGCCCGCTGATTATTATTATTATTATTACATGTCTTTTGCCTGTTCACATTATGCGGGAGTCGCGTCTCGCTCGGTACTTTGCGACTGTGCTGCATCTGCAGCTAGTTTCCTTGTGCATAATGTATTTTCTTTTCCACACTCTCCGCAGGGCAACTTCTTCTCGCTGCAGACTTTTGTACGCCCTCGAGGCTCGAGTCTGCATTCGTATTCCACCCCGCATCATTTTTTGCTACAACAATTTAATCGATTTTATTATTTCGGTTAATATTACGTCTAAATTTATCCAGGTACCGATCTAAAGTATATTAGGCGTTTCATTTTTGCTTCCTCATAGAGGAAGCTTTGTGACGGACCGATTTTCGACTTTCATAACTAATAATCGTAGAGTACTTTTACATATATATTCTTAAACTAGATCAAATTGCTGACACATGTCTGTATGTGTGTGTGTGTGTGTGTGTGTGTGTGTGTGTGTGTGTGTGTGTGTGTGTGTGTTGCGTGTGTTGGGATGTGCGCAGTGATATCTCGATGGCGGTAGTTCGTATCGTTACTGTAGATGTCTCATTTTATTCGTTTTGATGTAAGGAAGAAGCCAAAACATCATTTTTAGTTCTGCGTTAAGTATTTAAAAAGTTATGAGGGATTTTCGAAAAAAAAAATTTTTTTTTCATGTTTTTTTTTTAGTTTTGTCATATTTGTTCTAAAACAAACTGGTTTTTTCTAATAAAGTAATACTTTTTTTAAGAAAGAGCTTTAAATTTGATTTAAGATAAAAAGTGTAAAGATTCACCGTAAATTTGAAAAGTTACGTTTTGAAAATGAAATTTGGTTTTTATGATTTTTTCTTTTTTCTTAGTTTTGTGTTGTTTCGTGTTCAAAATGTATGATGTGTCAAAAACATTGTTTATGGATGGAGTAAGGATGAAGCCAGAAAATTTGATTTAGCGATAAACGAACAAAAAAATTTTTTTTTTCGATTTTTAAAAATTTTTTTTTCGGAAAATTTTTTTTTTTTTTTCGTATCGTTTGGTTGAGAAATAATTTATGATTGAAACTGTTTTGTAAACAAATTAGAAGATATTAATTTTCCAATAGTATATTACTGCCCTAGGCCGCGAAAAACAAAAGTCCCAGAGTACGTGTAATTAGTGTCCGAGGCGAAGCCGAGGCCGATAAACACGTGCTCTGGGGCTCTCTTTTTTTGCGGCATAGGCCTGTATACTATTTTTCATGCTACCCCAGCCGAAACTAGCCTTTTTCGTCCCGGCGGCCAAAACGAAAAAATTAATTTCTGCTGGGGGCTTCATGAAAAATAGTATACGCACCTATGAAGCGAAAAAAGAAAGCCTCAGAGCTCGTGTTTATCAACCTCGGCTTCGCCTCGGCCGAAAATTACACATGCTCTGAGGCTTTCCAGTTTTTCGCTCCCTAGGCACGTAATATACTATTTCATACACAGTGTCTCGAAAATCGCTCTTCCCGCTTTGCGCAGCGGCAGGGAAGTAGTCACTTTCGGGCCGCAGGTATGAAAATTATTTTTTTTTTGAGGGAACTACCTAATTGTTACGTCATCGTATAAAAATTCGATAAAAATTATATATCAAAGAATAGAAGAACGTTGGCAATTGATTAAACGAACAGAAATAATTTATGATTGAAACTATTTTGTGAACAAATTAGAAAATATGATATTAATACTTCCAAATTATTTTCAAGTTAAAAAAAAAGTATGAGGAAGCTACTTGCCAATACATTGGCAGCGGTTTTTTTACCTTCCATATTGCAAAGCTATTCCGCGTATTATTTCTAGCTCGAGATCCTTCGTTATATGCGCAGCACCGCCGCACAACTTACTCCTTTTTTACTCTCTATTGTCTTGCTGCGGTCATAGTCGTTTGCATGAGATACGTATAATATAACAAGAGCCGCGCGCGCACGTGGTGGTTCCGAGCTCCTCGCGTATTATATACATTTTTCGCCGCCTCTGGTCCTTAAATTGAGACGGGAGCTACCACCGTACGATATTTTTCCCCTTGGAATAAAAAGCAGACCAATTTTTTTCCTTGCGAGTTGCGAGCTCGTTATTATATATTTCGGGAAGATCGTGTGCGCATGTGTTCTCGAAAAATATTTGAATTTTGAAGGTATTCCGATATGCGAGCGCGAGATATTGCGCGCGCCACGAGCGAGGAAAAATAAAACGACAGAGATAAATTAGTGTTCGTTGAAAAATTCAATGTAAATTACTGACATTATAAGTGAACAGCACAAGTGCCAAGTCACTCGAGCACGGCTTCGGCTCATTTGGAAAAATGCTCGAGTGTGTCTCGGCAGACACGGCAAAAGTGTCAATTATTATGAAAAGGTAAAAACTCTGCGACGACGACTACGCCGACGACGATGGTGACGATGACTCGAAAAATGTGTCATTCGCATAAATGAGCTGCTGGTGGGCAGCGCGTTTATAAGTCACACAATCAAACAATCTCGCCTGTCCTTAGTCATTTAATCGTTGCACCCGAGGTTCGCATGAAAGTCGATCGAGAGAGAGAGAGAGACGTGTACGTCACTCGCAGCCTCTAGAAAAATTAAACATCCTCGAGCATTGTGCAAACGATGAACTTGACTGTTCTTTCGGCTACTGCCTTTTAGTCTCTCCTTCGCTCGCGTGTTCGCGTATGTGTGCATACGTGCGTGTCAAAGACGCGTGAGCTCCCGAGATGCATACTCTGCTGCCTGAGAGCTGAAAAATAACAAGTCGAACGGAGGAAAGAGCTGCAAGCCGTTGGCGTGCCTTTTCAATGTCCATAAACACTCTCGATCTTTCGCGCGACACTCTCGTATATACTTCTATTACCGCATGCAGTGCGCGCCTGCCTCTCTCTCTCTCTCTCTCTCTCTCACTCCGTGTATGTACTTGTTTGACTTCCGTTGGAAATGTCTTGTTCGACGACGACGCGACAAACTCTTCTTCTGCTGTTTCTTCGCCGTCGCCTTCAGACGCTGGGATTTTTACCTCGTATTTGCCAACGCGATTTCTCCTCTTTTTTTTTGCCGAAACCCACGATGGGAAAGACTCTTCAAGTGCATAAGGGCGACGACTGCGCGGCACAAAAGTACAATCCAAATGTTGTGTTCTATAAATGTACTCGTCTGTGTTTTGTTTGCCGAGCAAATACTGACTCCATAGGTACATTATTTACCGATCACCAATGCACCGAGCTGCAGAAAGCTCCTCTTCCCTATACCTTCATTAACTCAACTACTTTCTCGCTTCCAAAGAGCAGCCTTTACTCTGATTAGGTATTCCTCTCGCCTACGATTATAATGAAAAATGAATTATTATCATGAGGCAATTTCATTGATTAGTTTGCTTTTATAAATCGTCGTGATAAATTTACATATTTCGTATACGAGCCGATGTTCTCGTAATTTGTACCACCATATATAACAACGCGATAAAAGTGAGCTGTAATTTTATGATAATATGATTAAAGCAAGGTAATACTGATTATTTTGTAGTTCGCGAATTTCGTGTAAAATATTTTAATTACGTATATGCATGCTCTGAAATTAAAGCCGAGATTAAAATCATGCATCGATTGTGTATCGAGGATGCTTCATTTTTATGAAAGTTTTTATATTTATGAGCGAGCGAATGCGAGTGTTCAGAGTAATCAAATTAAGCTAATTTCATTCGAAACATCGCGAAACTTTACGGTTTGAACTCACGTACACCGCGAGCATAAGTGTAATCTACCGAACGAGGAAGGCCTAAAAAAACGCGCAATTAACATTGTTTGAGCCAATGATACGTACCGAAATTAAATTAATCCTTCATACGGAAGTTGAAAAAAAAGCGAGTAATTATGGCTGCATGCGTGTACCTGTCAATAATATCATACCAAATATGATACGATATTCCGTACGTGCACAGCCGATCGTAGCAATTAGGAGCCGAATAAATTCAAAAAATCATTATTACGAGAACGACTTGATTAAATTCCATTGGATTTTCATGCGAGATAAATCGATGGACGCGAACATGACGTGGTTGCCCGGAGTAACTCGCGCGTACATGAGCTTGCATTTGATATCGATTTTTTCTCAACCTCCTCGCCGCCGAGTGCCCGTCAGTATCGTGGCGTACACGAGACGAAAAGCAATTGACTTTTGGCACGTAACTTTCGTACATATATTCATGCTTCTTGGCTTGTTCGATTTTTTGTCCGACTATAATGAATCATAATCGCTTGACAATTCGAACAATGACAATCGGCCATCGAAAGATGAACTTTCAAATGTAAGCGCATTGAAAAACGCTTAATCTGCTTTCGTAGTTTGACGTCAAAAGTGCAGCATATAAATTGAAATTATTGGCTTGAAAAAGTTACGGCGCGCGTAATGGCCTTGGATAAACGAAAAATAACTCGGTAAGAAAAAACCAATCTGCGGTCGTACGGGCAACGCCGTATGAAAAAGCGATCTGTGCGGCTTTCTTGCGTCGCTCATGTACAAATGTAAACTCATTTTTTTCGTAATGAAGACGGGCGTACATTGCCGTCGAGGTAAGCACGCATAAGAGCAGCACACACCGTACGTACTCTCTCGCATATGTATGTAATGCCAATAAAATTTCCAGTCGGTAACATATGGGGTGGCGTACACTGCTGCAGTGCAGTATAGTGTCTGCAGCGATATGCGAGAAAGAGATGCGCTTGCAGCAATAATAAAGTCGATATTTAGTTCCTTAGCAAAAAAAGGAAAGGAATAAAAAGATCTTCGGCAGTCGAAATCGACGTGCAGATGAGTAAGTACTTGTATGAGTATTTGTACGTGCAGCGAATTCACAAGTTACATTACCTGGACAAGTAAAAAATTGCGACTTGTACGAATGAAAGTTGTGAGAAGAATGAAATTATCTTGGAAGCTTATGATTTTTGTAACATTGAATATTTTAAACTTTTGTTTACTCGCTTCCGTTAATGAAATCAAATATAGAGGTCGCATGTTTGCCATCTAGAAAAACTTTGAACGTGATAGCCATCGTAAAACAAAAGAAATTACGGATACATTTCAGGATTCCTCATTTTTTCTCAGTCAGTTGCTGATTATTCCAACTTCAAATGATCATTTAAGTTTGAGTATATAACATAATGTGTTGATTTACATTGAGTTTAACATTGAGTTAGGGACAGATTTCAAGTATTTGCCGGGAAAAAGAAGCGCACGATAGAAAGAAAGGCACTAATTTTTTAATTTGGTTGTTCTGATTCTTTGCTTTATTGAGACATAATAATACAAGGGGTAATTTTAACTTGCATTGCTTATTAAAATGCGAGCTACATTTACGTATTTTTTATCATTATAGACAGGTTTTTCATTTCATTCAAACAGTTACATGAGAGTATTATCCTACAAGTGTCTGTTTATACGTCAAAATTGAAATATGTCTCACCGCGGCGCAATGTTTTTGTACTGTAAATTGTGTTTTTTTTCTGTTAAAATCAATGCTCTGTTCGCGGTACATATATTTAATCCCATTAAGTTTGAAAATGGTCAAAATGAGCGACGCACATTGGCCGAGAATTCGCACCAGTTATCGCCCATTAAAATTCCAATTCGTCCCGTAAAAGAAAGAAGTGGCGGAGTATTGGCCAAAAAAACAAGGAAGAAAAAAGCGCGTTCGGAGGATAAAAAGAAGAAATGAGAAAGTAAGAGAAGAGAAGAAGCAGAAGGATCGGGAGTAGGAGAAGGGGGAATCGAGAGAAACAAAAAGTCGCAGCGAAAAAAGTCCTACGAATGTTTTCGTTGCGCTTGCTTGGCTTCCGGAATCTCGGCGGTGACCCTGCTATATATACACGCGGATTTTGCGCCTCCTGCTCCTCCTCCTCCTCCTTCGACTCGGTGTGTACACAGCAACAATCCTTCTGGTGTTTATGCGCTAGGCGCTGCTCATCACGGGCCACGGGGCAACGTGAGAAAAAAGGAAAATACCCTCGCGAGTCGGCGAAGCGTAATAATTATTACGCCTCGCGTACACGTATCTATGCATATATTGTGTATAAACACCGCGTACGTGTGCGTGTATACGTGCGCGCGTGTGTGCGTGCGCGCGGCGGAGAGCCATAGGAAACGATGCATCCGGGCGCCGCGCACTGCGGCTATAATTGCGCTCGCAACTTTGCGCGTGCGGCGCATTCGACGACTCCCGCAACTGCAGTGTGCTGCCGCGCCGAGGTTTTGTATCTTTTGCACTTCTCGAGCCTCTTCGTCCTTTCTTCGACTTATATTTAATATAACACACACAGACGCTCGCACAATCACACGCACACACGTATACAATATGATATTGCTCTTGTTTCGCGAGCCACTGCACGCTTATACTCTGTGTATATATGCTAAGGTAGTTCGTACGACTTTCATACATATATGCTCCGTATAATGCACGTCCTGGCTAACAAAAGAATCGCAGTTATATTTGATATTTTCAGAGATTATTTTCAGAACTCCCCTAGTTTGCTTTTATTCAAATATCAAGGTTAAGAAAACGAGTAATACCTTTTGAAAATCGTAATTTTTCATTTGTTTTTCAAAGCTTTGACTTTTATTAACGTTTAATAGTGGCTGGAGTAACAAAAAAGGGGGACTTTCGACTAATAGGTCTTAATTAACTCGTAAGATTCTATGTTAATACTCCTGGAGTGTGCTCTATTGGTATTTTTGTCCGAACTCGAATGGTTTGGTCACCCTATCAGTAGCGCACCCCTTACCGAATAAAATGAAATTCATGCACGTTCCTCTGTACTGCTGGATACGTACACGTCATGAACATTAATTTTTATTCAAAGTTTGCATCTTGCCACGCGCAACCTCTGCAGTCTGTATAGAATTCGATGCATTTACTGGCATACCAAAACAGCCTGTAATCGAGAATTGCCTTTTAATTGCCCTGAAAAGTAGTCGCAACGTCACGCAATATTTGGATGCATTGATAACTCGGGTTATTGTACCTCACTGGATTTCTTCCATTAATTTTTGTTGATCATGCAATGGATGAAGATACTTTTTTAGACTTCATTCGTCTAAATAAAACTCGGAGCAATTTCAATTCATACATTTGTTTAAATTAAATATTTTGCTTGATATTTAAAAATAAAACCCTTCAATATGAAAAATGAACAAATGTTACCCAAGGTCATGAATAAAATTGAGAAAAATAATTAAAAAACACTATCAACTTAAAGAGTGCCGACAGTCGAGCTTCTTGGAATTCATACTCAAGTGTAGCGGAACTAAAAAATAATTCGTTTCTTCTAGCTTCATTAAAAAAATGAATGCAGGACTGACATCTGCAGTAACAGCAGAAATGATCGGGTAAACGATTGGAAGATGATAACATGGTGCCTTTTTTATTTATTTTCTTCCCTGGTGTTCAGAAAATGAAGCTGCATTATATTCTTGATAAAATCGACGTTCTCATCTGATTCAATCCAACATTTATTGAATTAGCAGATATAGCGCAAGCTAAGTTGTCTTGAATATTTCGAGTGATCTTTTGAATGTTGAGTCAGTGGTCTGATCAGCCACATTGGAGCATCAGGTAGTAGTAAGACAACGACGACAGTCGCATCGGTAATTTTACGAATTACATCTCTACTCTTAAAAAAGTGATGGCTCTATTTTGTCTTTGAAATAAACGTTGTGGTAGGACGTTGAATTGGGTATAGATAACATGCGATGTAATGAACACGAGTTTTCAAATTCCTGATAATGTGATTGAGTAGGCGTATGCTGTGTGCGCGCACAGCGCACTGGAATTTTTAAAATAACACTGGACAGAATAATGATGTCCACTCTCGTATCTATCTTCAGGTATTTTTGCCAATCAGAATTTGATTTTTTTTACTATTTATCTCATTCAATTTTAAAATTCATATCATCTTTGCGCGTTCGAAATTGTATAATTGGAATACAAGATAAGACTGATGTATTGGTAAAATATTCTGTCATTTGCAAAGAAACTTTAATATTCCTTCAAGGTTATCGATGCTTCTTTTGCAGTTTCTGCTTGCCACTTTAATCTTCCGATCCTTTTTTTTGCTCTCTTGCTGTATTTTAAAAGGTCTATGTTATTCCTTAGTCTCTATTAAGAATTTTGTGTAAAAATTTTGCAAACAAATATGTTTTTCGGATGGTTGTTGAAATGCTCTTTTAATCAACTGTGACGATAAGATAGCCGAAAATTAATTGCAGCCTGTCGATGATATTCAAATGAACCAGTCTTGCCTCGAGCCGACAAGTTTTTGCATCATATATCTCAAATCTCGTATCTATTCTGATCTTGCGTATAATTAAAATATCTCCATGAAAGCTTAAGTGCCAAATCAAGTAGCTGGTCTCTCTCTCTTTCTCTCTGTTTTTTCCTTTCTCTGCTCCGGACAGTCTGTTATAAATTAAATTTTTTATGAAACGTATTAAAAAACATTTAAATCCGGCGTTGCGTGAAATTTTGACTACTGTGGATTCCGCGCGTATTTTTGGCTGTGGTCATGTACTTGAAAATAACGAATTAATATTATATACTCTATAAGCGGTCGAATGTTTTTTTCAAGTCAACGTTTCGTTCATAAAAATGTTCACCGATCCTTCAGCGAAGCAATTAAAGGGTCTCTCTAGGTCCTGATGCATCCTTGTTTTTATACCTCTTGCATAACATTGGAACCTCGCTGACAGTTTCAATATACGCGTTAATGAGATCGTTACTGGATTGCGAGCTGCGAGTTCAAGTCGCCAATGGACTCGTTCGAATCAACGGGCGCGGTTTGATTGCCGGATGGCTCTTTCGAGCTAATTAAACGCTTTTGCTCACTCGCAGGGCGGTTGATTCTTGGTTTTTCGCTGAGCAGTAGCCGAATCTTCCCAAAATCCACAACGATCACACAGAGATATTCAATATACTTGATATTTCCACAAGAAGGTTGCAGATAAAGCAAAACATATTTGCTCGTAAAAATTGCGCTCGAGCGCAAGTTAACGCGCATAAACATAGGTATTTAATTAGAGCCGAATCGCATAAAGTATGCACGGCGCGGGCAAGATGATATACAGTATCAGTGGTGCACAGGATTCGAGAATAAAAAGTAACGAGCATGCGAACGCTCGAATAAAGGTAGAAAATAACGATAAAAAGAGCTATACGGTGGAGCGCGACAAAAATTTTGCTTTTTCGCGCGGAGCCTTCGTGTCTTTCAACATGCGAGTGCTACACGCACACGGGTATATATTTGCCGTGGCGAACATTGCACGATGGCGACGACGACGAAGACGAAGCCGTTTAACCTCGAAATTTCGATATCGTTGCGTATGGTATTTTAACGAAGTCGATATTTTTCGCGCGCGCGCTCGCTCGTGTACACTCACGCGCCGCGCGTATATTCACCGAAAAGGGCCTTCGCACACTCTCACGCACTCCCAGCGACTCTCGCAGCAAAACCCATATTCGCGTTCGTTAATGTATCGTCGCCGTGTGTGCGCGCGCGCGTGTATGTGTGTCGTCTGTCTGTGTGTATACGTATGCGTCGAAAAAAAGGGACTCGCAAAAAATAAGGAGACAGGGTGGGATGAAGCGCGGCAAAGAGAAGTGAGGAAGCAGCGACAAAGATATAAAACGCGAGCGCGACTTTTCAAAGGCCGAAGAAAAGAGGAAACGAAATGGAGAGCCTCTCCTCTAATCTGTCCAATTAAAAAGGTCGCGCTACTCTCGGCTTCTCTCTTTCCATCCCTCTCCCTCTCTCTTTGCCAAATCACTCGGCATCTCTTCGAAAAATAATACAAATGCTTATGTGTATATATCCTCGCACACATGCACGGCCAAGCGAAGAAATGGTCAAAGACACCTGTACAACATACCTATAGGTCCATGGTATTCACTAATGAGAAACTCCAAACGAAGGGAGGAGAATCACGCGCGCGCGAGGAGAGAGAAAAGAGCGAACGGACAAATCGAAACGAAAAATGTTAATTAAAGCGCGCTCTCGCGTCACAGCAGCGGTGCCGGCTATCTCTCTCTTTCTCTCTCTTTTTCTTTTAGGAACCTTCATATGCGTTTACACATATACTTGTGCGTGTGAGTTGGCGCGTGCGTACGTGTGTGTGGTGTGTGTGTGTGTGTGTGTGTGTGTGTGTGTGTGTGTGTGTTCAAATATATACGTATATGAACTTGCTGGACTCGTATATCTTTGGCAGTACCCTAATTGGCAGCCCATGGAAATTCTGAGAGGTGCTGCTGTTGTTGCTGCTGCGACTCTCCCTTTCGCATTCAACAATGATCGTAAGTTTTTAGAGAGACAGTCCTTTGACTTTTTCGTTCTCCGTCTCGATCGTCTGCGCACTCTTCCAGTACTTTAAATTCGACATCGGCGACGATGACGTTTTTCCGAAGCTACCTATGCTCTATAGACCGTGCGAAAGTCAAGTCCCACGTATCCCTCTCAGCGCTATGTGCATTTGTACAGGTAAAAAGGGACAAGCCAAATGACTCGCTCTATTGCTCAAAGTTATGTATATCTCGTGGCAAAAAACTATTTTGTGACTTTTAGAATCTGATTATCGTATTCAAATCTGACTTGTAGGAATTAAATCTAAAATATCATATCTTACTTATTTCTGTTGAATGTTAAATTATCCTTGAATTATCCTGTAAATTGTACGATAATACTTGATTGATTGCAGTCGAAGATGAACTAAAATAACTACTTACAGTCAACGTGTATGGTACTAATAATGAATTTTACATCATAATCTGTCTTTTGTGTGCTTCATTAGATCTAACAAATCAATACTAAAAATATTAATGTTCAAAAATGAAACTTCATTTAATAATGCACATGGGTCATGTCACAATATGCTATTTTTGTCTTTGCAATATCATTAAAATGCAAAAGTTGTTATGGCGGTCGGTTTCGTCATCGTATACGGGCGTAGAATTTAATTACGGGTACAAATTTAAGCTCAGGATAAGATGCTGTCTGCTCTCGCGTGACAAAAAGCGGTCTGCTTTAGTGAATTTCGAGATCAAGTTGAGTGTATTATTGGCCCTTCTCTGCCGAATCAGCAAAAAGTCCGGCCAGTTCGGACGCTGCGAACGAGCAATCTGATCCATTAGTGATTATGAGAGAATCGCACTGCTGCTGCTGGGTAATGTTTGATTTGTCGGATATGTGCGAGTGTAATATAAGCCGCTTTCGTATAATGGATCGCGGCAGGTGCGACCGCCGTCCGCGGGATGTATGTAAATGCATCTTTCACTCGCTATTTCTCTAATCTCCATACAGCAGTGGCAGTAAGGGAGAAACCGGAATGTTGCCGAATTAAAGTCAGCCGAATAATTAAATTTCATGGTCCGGCGTAAAGGACTTGACCCAAGAGATGTGGAAGCGAATATACCCTTCGCTCGTTTCGTCGCGGAATATACGCATTTATTTTTTCAACCTCCATTTCGATTTTCATTTTAATTCCCGATTCTCTCTAACTTTACTCATTTTCTTCTTTCATAATACATTCGCAATTTTTTTATTTTTTCATTTTGCTTTTAGACCCTACGTATATATAGTCTACGTATATACTATACAGATGTTTCAAAGTGTTGGCATTGCAATATAATATTCATTTTTCTTATTTTGTTTCAGAGGTGGCAAATTCATTACAGTAGGCGATAGAATAAGACTACCAGATGATGTAACAATGGGTTATATAATTGAACATTTGTTGAAGAAACAACTCACCGTAGTAGAGCAGTTTCATTCGCACTTGGAAATACTCAAGTTCCTCAACAAAGATACGCTGCATAATCAGGTTAGTTATCAACATTCATTCGTTTTTCATATTTTTACTCATACTGCATCTCATCAAAATAATAAAAATAAAAAATTGAACAAAATTAATGAGAGTAAAATTTTTTCATTTTTATTTAAAAGTTCAGCTAACTTTATGAAAGTTCAAATTGAACGTGTATTCAAGATATCTGTACTTTCTCATTACAATAAATGAAAAAATTTAACTTGGAAAACAAAACTCTGTTAATCATAAAGTGGAAGTAATTTTTACTTTTTTCGAATTAAAACTGATTTTTATAAATTAATCATTACAGGTATCATTCAGTTATGCCAAAGGTCCTAAAGATGAATGGAATGTAGTAAAAATAGATGGTTTGATAAGAAAAAAGATCCAAGCAGGTAAGAAATATCGTTGAAACCTTTTTACTATTTCTAAAATATATCTCTTGACGTGAATTGAAGAAATATGACATTGCTAAGCATAAATCCCGTTGTCTCACAACATTTTCAATCACCCTCATACTAATTGATATCATGGAAAACTTCAAAAAGGCTCAGTTTTTATGATAATTGCACTTGTGATAATATCATTTCGTACTGAAAATCCAATTGTATCTTTGATTTATATGCATGGTGTAACTTGGAAAACCTTGGTAATTTAGAAATCATATGGTATGTCGGTATTTTTCCTCGTTTCTTGTTACTTTCATCTCTACGTAACGCGATTTAACGCTTAAAGTGAAATATTCAAAATAAAACAAGAAATATACAATACAAAGAGCAATAACGATGAGTTTGGACTCCAGCGCGCGACCAAAAAACTTTCCGAGGGTTATTTATGCAAAAGTTGAATGTAAATTTAATGTTGTATCGAATTAAAATTTAAAAATTGTACCCCGTCTTTTATCGTAAACTTTTGCCGTCAAGTAGCTGGAACAACGTGTATTACTTTAACTTTTATGCATATTTTAAATATTTATAACATCTGTTTAATAAATATTTTGCCTTTGGTATTACAGGTTCAAATCTTTACACTGCTACTTATTTCCTGCAGCGTCTAACTGTCCGCGAAGATGATGGTTCTTACGGCGAGGCAGAGGCCACTACGCTTCCCGTCGATATAATCGTCAGTAGTAACTCATTCTTATTGACCTTCGTGATGGCCGCTACGTTTTCTTGGCAAAAAACTGTTAGCAGAAATCTTGTATAAAGAAAATATATTTATACATTGATTTTCTAAGTACGCACGAGCTTACTTTGATTGAATAAACGACTATAACGAAAATACGAAAAAATCCCTTCGTGTCTTCGTTATTAAGTTAATTCATTATACTCGTTAGTGGTTGATAATTTTTTTATCTATTTTCTTTCAATTTTTTTGCATTACGAAAACGTTTGTAAATACTCATGTATACTAAAGTTGTATCTTCCGTTAATTGAAATTAAATTTTATGTGGGTAACTTTGTAAAAAGTCATTCAAAATGTGAATAATTCTTGATTTTAGTAAAAGTTTAATCAAAGACACTTTTCTAAACGTTGCAATTCTTTAGAAGGTAATAGTAATTGAAATAATATTGAAATAAATTTCTAAGCACATCTTAGCACATCTAAGCGCATTTAGAAAATTTATATATTTAGGTTTCTTAAGTACGCATATTTATTTAAAGAAGTACCATAAAATACATTCTATCTATTAAAAGTAGACAGTACTACTTGCTTGAGAATGCGCTGGAATTCGCATTTTTATAATGTAGTGACAAAGATAGTCACGCTGAATTTCATGACATTCTACATGTTATTCAGTCGTCGCAAATATCTTTAAACTACTTTGATATACATTTATTCAAGTACATTCTCCTCAAATGTACTTGAATAACTTGAGTGCCAATGACTTTAATCATAATATTTCTAAAAATCGACGAAAAAATGTGAACTCTTGAATATTTAAAAACACAATCTTGTAACATGAATGTAATTTTGCACAGATAAATAGCATTGTATATTGTAAGCTAGTCCTTTTTATAATAAGCTTAAAACTGTACACAAATGTGATATCTGATTTTTAAATAATAGATTTGATCGATAATTAACATAAATACTCAACTAAGTTATTGTATATTTTGTTACCTCTTTTTATGTTCATGTTCATGTACATAGTAGTGTAAGGATGCAAAATATTTATCGATTTTAATAAAGCAAATTAAAACAAAAAACTATTAAATACTTGTTATATAAAATGCCTGACTTTTCAGTGCTAATAATTTACAATTCTATATTGGGTTCATGAAATCTCTATTATTCTGAAAATGCTAAATAATTATTTTCTATATATCACAATGTAAATATAATTTTCTGAATCGTGTTAATTTTTCTCAAGAATATAATTCTAATTTTTATTATTTTAGATATATTTTTAAAATTTTGGTACAAGTTTATTAACTGGTTTTTACTTTGACGTTCCATTTAAGAAATTACTTTTGAATATTTTTTCAAGGCAAATTTAAGAATAATATCGGCACAGTAGATTCCTACCCATGAGTTCGTAGATAATATTCCGTAACGATATGCTATTTTATCTTATGTTGCTTGGTCCATGAGTAGTATCTTCGCGATGAAATATATTTATAAAATCTAAATGAGTAAAACTCATATTTTACATGCATACTTAAAAATAACAGCTATTAATATAATAAGTATAGTGATAATTTGTAAAGTACAATTTTTTAAATCTGTAGTAATAGACGCACCAATTGAAATGTTATAAATGTCTTTTACTGCAGTGGAAAATGTAGATGTCTGCAATACTATTTGTTCATTATATTATACATTATTGAATCAATAAATCGATAAAAAATCATTACTTACTTTTTTATAACCACGTATTATAGTTCAAATTAAGTGTGAAATAAATTTAATTAAAATATATTTTTGCAGAGTAACCCAAGACTTTGTTTAAAAATTCAATTATTAAAAAATAAACTATGTTTAATTCAATATTATTATTATAGTATAAAATTTGTATAACTAAGAATAGCAAAAAGAAGAATTTCATTTCACCATGGTGGTAAATAACAAGAAGGAAAAAAGTACACTCACATATTGTACAATAACCATTGTTTTCTAAAGATTAAGAGATCACGAAAGTCGGGATATATTACTAGATGCGCCAACTGAAATAACGGAATCAACAGTAGGAGTGAGAAATACTTTTTTCGGGCACTATTAATTATGGTCTACGGTTAGTGATGGGTGTAGCTTTCTTCTCCTGCTGGCGTGCTGGCTGAAGTCCAATTTTGAAATTACATATACCAACTTCAATTTGAAAAAATCTGGAAATATTTTTTCTGTGGGCATTTCATGTGAAAATGTTTCGTGTGAGACATGTATTACTGCTGAATGCAAGTTATGAAGTGTAGGTTTTTTCGTGAAATGGTGAAATCATTGATGACCTGATTCAGTGCTTGAAGTCATATGGTTTAATTCGAACTATTCAACGAACAGCTGCATTCGCGCATCGATCCACCTGATAAAACTCAATGCAATTCTCCATCGAATAATCGTTAGCGAACAATACTTCGTCAGTGAAATGAAAACAAGGCAATGCGTATATAAATAAATCTAAAATACTTTTTTTCTTTATTCTCGAGCAACAATTGCAAAAAAATAAAAACATCTGGGTGCCGTTCTGCTTCGACGTCAAGTCAGTATGTGTGAATGAAAGCTCAAGCAGTGGAATCAGAAAAGCCGGAGAAGATGAGCATGTACGAATTTTTTAAAAAGAGAGAGAGAAGAGCGGAGAGATACGAGTGTAACATTGTCATCAGGAAAAAGGTCACAAACAAAAGCGGTCCACGTTGTGTTTCTCGCTCTTTTTCACTCCGTTGATAGGACGACGACATATATTTTACATTGTGAAATTGAAAAATATATGTATTTGAGGCTAAAATGATTTTTTCAGCGATACAAATGGACGCGTGCCACGAGGTTTATTGATAATTCGATATGCCATCGATCGTCACTGATAAACTAGCACATGCTGCGAATTACTACATTATTGGAATGCGTTGCGCTTGCGATGCAGATAAAGAGATACAACGGAGGAAAAGAGGGCTGATGACTGCTCCGAGCTGTTGCAGTGCCACACATGCGGCATTCGAGCTTCGGTCGCGACCCCAGAGCTCAGCGAAGTCAGGTCGTGGCACTGACAATGCGACCTACATACGTTTCGCTTGCCTATTTTAGCCTCTTTCAGCCTCTGTTACGCCACCACCTCCTCCTCCTCCTCCTCCTCCTCCTTCGAACTCTCTACAACTGTACATTGCTCTTGAGTAATTTTTCACTTTTCCTTTGAAACCGTTTTCCTTTCGACGCCCTTATCTAAAGCAGCCCTTGAACGACTGCTGTTAATTTTGAGTACATAAGATGCTATTTTCACGACCATTGCAACGAAGATTACGTAGGATTCGCGATTAAAATAATTGAATCTAAAAGTTATCATGAATTTATTTCTTAAAATGTAGAGATGGTGAATGAGGAATTGACGTGAAAATCATGTTCAATGTAACAATAAGCAATCTGGCAGCAATGAAAAAAATGTATTACAACGAATCGTCGCTTAATACGCTTTGAGTCGAATAAATGTACTCGAAGAAACGTAAACAGTCTCGATAAAAAATCCTCTTACATCTTGTTCTGGCCAAGCTGCCGCAGCAGCACAACGCACATAAAAACGCGATATTTTCATCTGCACAAAAAGCTGTGGGACGCAGCGACGGAAAAAAGTGCGCCAACGGAAGTCATTCCACCCTGTAAAGGCAACGTGTCTTTTACTGTTTCTCTACTCAAATGCATTTGGAGCTTGCGAGTTTTTTTATTCATGCATATGATTCTCTCACAGTCGCGTTCGGAGTAATCTTTCTAAATGATAGATTTGCAGTGGTACTACGTTGGGAAGAGGGCGGCTGAGTATCAAAAAGCAACGCCGAATTACATTCAAGACCGAGAGTACATTTTCGGTAAAATAATGTAAGTAGAGTGACATTTAATTTGAAACGATACAAAATGAACTTTAGTTGTGAATGCCAATTTTTATAAAACACTACTTATGCTATTGAAAAAAATTGTTGCAGCGCTCGTCGATGGCTTTTTCTTTATAAAACTTGCACACAATTACGTATGAGTTTTTTTTTATACTATACTTATCGATCGTGAGCAGCTAAGTTTTAATCGTCCAGCTAGCTGGGGCCAGTCTCTCTTTCTCTCTTTCTCTCTCACTTTTACTAGTACATACACTCCCTCATCTCGTATTGATCTTTTGCACATAGAGGGGCAAGCGCAAGTAAGCAGTAACAGCAGCAGCAGCAGCAGCAGTAGCAACGAGGCGCTCGACTTGCGAGTAATTCGGGACACGAACAACAAAAGAGTAGAAGCAGCGGCAACGATTTTTTCGGCTGGCAAGCTTTTTTTTCCAAGCCAGAGTCTCATTGCTAGAAAACGTCGCGAGCGCGCTCCAAAAGCTGCAGTAGCGCATACACAACGAGCCCTTTTTTTCATTCATAAATTCCGAATGGCCTAAACGCCGAGCTGGTCCATCGTGCAGACGACGACGACGACTCGCAAGGGGTTATCGCCACCGCAGGCGTCACGCAAAAAATGCAAAAATAAGCGGGAGCCTTGCCGACTCACATAGAGAGCTCGGGCTCGAGATTGAAAACTCGACTTTCAAATCAGAGAGAGGCTCCGTATACAGCGCCGTGCTCTTCAGATTCAGCGCCGGCTCTCTACGTAGCTACTAGTGTATACACGTACACGCGGACTGCGACAACGCATACATTATACGTAACAGCTTTGCCGCGCGTTTATGCATTTACGCGCAGGCGACGTTGGATAAACCGGATGAGATGTATAAGTGAAAAAGTTTAGCCTGGTTTCGCGCGCAGACAGACGCGTTCATCTATTTTCCCAACTGCGGCAGCGCATTATTCACATTATTCTAATGACGCTTTCGAGCGCGCCGCGTGCGCGCAAATTCTGCAACAAAAAAATTCGAGAAATATGAGATATTGATTGCGAAGCGATGCATTTTTAATCGATTTCCATTATTGTTCTACTATCTCGAATTGCTTTCCGTTGAGCAATCGTATGATAATGATGAAATTGTCGTTATGTACTCGTTAAGCTCAACTTCCGGATGAAGTATTCAACGATGATCCTCCCATAGTCTTGTGCCGCCGCTGCTGCTGCTGCCGGCGTAGTGGTGCGCGTCGAGCGTGATGCAAGTGAGATTTCCCCAAGCATCAAACTTTTAATCAAGTGATACTGTATACATACCGTATACCATAAAATATTATGCATGATGCACACGTACAAAAAAGATGAAGCGGCAGCATCTTACCGGCTGCACCGAAGCCCGAGCTTATCCATGAGAGTTGAATACAATTTTTGTATTCTCGCTCAACTTTAGCACATTGCATCCGCACACTGCATTTGTAAACTGTGCCTCCACAAAGGCCGTTGAGACGAGTGAGCTCGTTTTTTCTATTCGTGCAAAATCAAAGTTTATTCTTCGTTTGTGTGCGGCTGCGTGCGCGGATCCGTGGGCTTTACAGTGACGTCTGCCCCTCTCGTGCATGACAAGCTCCCGCACGCAACGAGTCAAACGAGGCAAAAACGCGACAACGAACTCGAGGTGCCTGTGCATGCACGCAAAGAAATTAAGCTTCATTTCCGCATTAAGAAGCTCTGCCAGCATGTACATACTACGCACTGCACTCGCGAGTCAACACGCTGAACTTTCAAATGTTTCTTTTTATTCAATATCAGACTTTTCTTTTTCTCTAAGACAACAATGTGATAGGCTCGATGGGGAATTTTTTTAGTAAAGCTCGTAAAAAAAATTTCGTTTACAAATACAAATGAACTAGATCAAATTTCTGTCATCGGTATATGGCCTTGAGATTTTGAAAACAACTCGATTCACGTAACATTTGTTTCGAATCATGTGACTTTTTTGAACAT
Source organism: Trichogramma dendrolimi (assembly GCA_034770305.1). Lineage (NCBI taxonomy): Eukaryota > Metazoa > Arthropoda > Insecta > Hymenoptera > Trichogrammatidae > Trichogramma > Trichogramma dendrolimi. The sequence goes on along the minus strand of JAPMIB010000008.1, from coordinate 815,675 downwards.
AGTTTTATGTGGGACTTGGTTGAAACCAATTGATAATTTGGAATTATAAGAGTTAGATTTATGTGATTTCCATTATATACATAAATTAAAAATAATGACATTTTTAAGAGGAAGCTCTTTGCCAATATTTTGGTAGCAGTTTTTGCAATTCAAAAGCCAGACAATATTACAAATATCTATATCAATTGTACAATTTTCAATGAGACTTTTTTGAGTAAGAATGTATTTTTTTTGTTGCAAAATCATACATTCGTCTTAATTAGCAATTGAATGTAATAAAAAAAAAAAATAACTTAAATAATATAGTTCTATAAATTTGTACAATGAATAATAAGAAAAGCAAGCCATCGAAACAGTCCGTACTACTTGAAAAAGTATGCAAAAGTATATAATTATTCGCTGGCTATGGAGAAATTTGTCGGCATGGCGTTTTATCAATATATGCACCTGCGCTGAGTGTATACACGCGCGCAGATAAAGTAGCTCGAACAAGCGCGAAGATAGAAAGCTTATGTATGCTCATTCAAGGTAAAGGAAGAAACGTTAACGATCCGCTCGTGCACGTATATATCGGAGGTGCGGGATATGGTGTCAGTGCCGTCGAGTGTGTAAGTTTTAACGAGATTTTAGCCGTCGGGCGTTTCATCATGGCTCGTTAAAATTCAGCCACCCCCTGTCGTTCACCTACGTATTATCGACGCGCAGTGAGAGAGAGAGAGAGAGAGAGAGAGTACTTTGTTGCAAATGATATTGAGAGCTTCTCGCTTACTCTCTTTTTTTACTCTATCGCTATAGCTATATCTTTTTTTGTCTCACCCTATCTCGTCCTCCCTCTTTCGCATGCATCGAGATACTTTTCATTTCAATTCTGGTGCCACAGACATGCATGTGAGGGAGTCAGAAAGAGTAATGTGTGATTATGCCAGCACATTATTTTTCTTTTCATAAATATGTATCTGAAGTTGGGGCACGTTGAAGATGACATGTTTCTTTAAATCGCAGTAGATTTATATTTTCGTGGAGGTAGATATAAAGGTTCATTGGTAGTAGTTCATAGACGATGTGAAATTGAAATAAGTTTCTTCTACTCACTGAAGATTCTTTTTGTCATTCCAGAGGAAGTGGCGCATGAAAAAAGTGAAAATCAGTTTGATTGTACGGAAAAATTGATTGCTATTGAGTAGAATTTATTTAGACTCTTCATTGATGTTTACACGAGCATTAGAATTTTTTCAGATTGTTAAACTTTTTACTTTGCTTGCTGTATTTATCCCAATACGTATTTTCCCACGTAATGAGTGGGTGTTAATTTCTTATAAAAGTTAGAATTATAATGGTGTAATATAAAGGAGTGAAAATAACTCCTAAACAACATCAAATTTTAATGTGGTGAGTGAAATTAAATTTTAAAAAATGAGTCATAAGGCCGTATCAAATTAAGAGTTTAAAAACCCACTCCAATTCATTGCCAAGAAGCTTTTAAAATCCCGAGGTGTTATCAAGCTTGGAGTTTCGAAGAACATCTATTTTCAAAATTTAAATTCTTGAATTTAAATTCTTACAAATATCAAACTTCATGAAAGAATCAGTTCTTGAAATTAATTTTTTCCAAAATTTTAAAAATTGATCACGTCGTGAGTTCTTAAAGTAGTACACCTTTAGGGATTCCGCGACTCCCCCAAATAGGGGTAGTTTGCACCCCTACTTGGGGGATGTTTATAAATAATTATTGTTAATTGTTTATAGCGAATCAGTAGACCCCCATGATTAATGTTTATAATCATTTGTCGTTAGTTGTTCATAATGGCTATAAAAAATTGTCTATAACAAATTGTTTACATAATTTGTTCAAGTCAATACATATTGGTGTTCCTCGAATACCCCCACCCTGTCCGAGGCATCCCCATTCCCTCCACTCAATATTATGAAATTCATATGCCGCTGAGAAGCGGCACGATCCGAATCAACTCAGAGAGTGGGGGTTGTTTACAAATTATGTAAACAATTTGTTATAATCATTATGAACAATTAACAACAAATGATTATAAACATTAATCATTGGGGTTATCATCATCCCTATACTGATTCTTTATAAACAATTAACAATAATTATTTATAAACATCCCCGATGGAGGTATTGTTATAAGCAACCATAGAGGGGTAAAAAAGTTATAAACAAATTAGGGGAGGGGGTGAAAACATCTTCCAAGTAGGGTGCAAACTACCCCTATTTGGGGAATGTCGCGGAATCCCTATAGGTGTACTACTTTAAGAACTCATGACGTGATCAATTTTCAAAATTTTGAACAACTTATGACGTTATTATACAAAATACATATCACATGAAAAATACTCACTTGAGATATCTATCAACAATTTGTGGACAGCAGAGGGTGGTCAACGGTTTTTGTCGTAAATTTTGTCATTGATGCCTCTGAAGTTCCAATGAGTGAAAGAAAATGGAACTGTACTTAGAAGGAATGTTCCATTATCAACTTGAAATTGACAAACACCTTCAACATTGCCCTTTGGTATAGTATCTATATAACTCTGATTCATACAAAGGTCCCAGAGTGTCTTCTAATTGTTAGCTATTTCTATTTTAGCTGGAATACAACACAAATAATCAAAACATTATGTCGAGGTACTATTTATAATGTTCAACTCATAATCTACTCCCCTATGCAGAAAAAAAATTATTACCATTCTCAAAATTACGTTTAAATTTCAAATGTGTTATCGAAGTTTTTAAAATAATAATGAGATTTTAATTTAATTTTTCAACATAAAATGAAGCAAAGTTCCATCGTCGAAAAGGTTATCATTCAATGAATTCATTATTCAGAAGTCTCAAAAATTGAACATAGCATATATATTTTGGGCCATCTATCACGAGAGCTTGCTAACAACGCCAGACACGGTATGATGCATCAAATCTACTTCATACTCGACTCGAAGGCAAACACAGAGTCGTAGACATGGTAGCATAGCTCATATCTCTCAATCTTCTCTTGGCCTGTATTTTCTCAGAGCTCGCGCGCGCGCTCGTATACCTACTACTTGGCTGTGTCGACGCGTCATTGCTCGCTGGAAAAAGCAGCGCGTACGCGTACACCTACCTTGAGCGCGCAATACGCGAGCGCGCCCAAGACTAAGACGACTACGAGCAAACGAAGAGAAGACGACAAACAACCACAGACGGCTCATGACTCTCTGGCGCGCGGTGTACTCTGCAGTCTGCGGATGCTTCATGTTTCATATGCGTACCTATGCTGGTATATATGCATCCGAATGTACATCTGTTTACATATACGTGTTTACGCAGAGGCGTAAAGTTTCTATGGATATGCGCGGCTGCGTGAAGCTCTCTGTGTAATATGCTCCCGCGCCTACGTGTGACAGTGACGAGATTCTAAGAAGTACTACCTCAACTAAGTGCAAAAGTCGAAGATGAACAGAAAAGGAAGAAGACAAAAGAGTTGAAGTTGAAGAAGACAGTTGTGGGAAAGAAAGTCCGCAGTTTTATAGTGACTTTGCCTTTTTCCCCAAAAAAAAAAATCTCTCTTTCTCTTTTTCGCCCACAGCGAAACTCGAGCGTGGCACGTCAAAAGCCAGAAACTTTGAGACTCCGGATTCTTTGCTTCGTACTCGTGAAATGCAAATTCGTGGCTGCAGTTAATGTTACTCTGCTCTCGCGAAGCTAGAGCGCTAATTTGAAGACATTATCTTCGAATGATACCACGTACATTTTGATGAAATTTGCGACGAGCTTATGCGCGTGTCTGACCAAAAGCTGCTTACATCACTGCGCAGATGCTATACATTGTACATCGCACTTCATTTTCATGAGCTTTATAAATTGAATCGTAGTTTGCAACAAGGGCTTTTAATTTTATTTTCAATTGAATTTTCGGATGTTAGTACTGATAAATGTATTATTTTAAGCTTTATTTTATGAAACGTTCATCCTCAAATTAAAACCCTACATAAATTGCTCTCGTAAAAAATTTATGTTTATTCAATAATCCGAATCTTAAAAAAAGAGTATCAATAATTTTTTTTTTCGTTCTAATAAAATCGTACGATGTATTTTACACACAAGTTTAAGTCACTTGGTACCTCAGAACGACGATAACGACGAGACTCGCCGGAACCTGGCGGGAGTCGTTGCTCACGACTGTGCGTATATTTTTACGAAACACATCAGCACCATCCGATCGGCCCGAAGCCTCGCTATAGTAACGCGCAATTTATATATGTATACTTATACACAGAAGCCCGAGCATCTCTATAGATATACGTATGGTAAAAGTAGGTCAGAGCCTCCTTTGCGCGTTCACGTTCGTGCAGAGTCGAGCTGCTCGCCACGCTGCTGCAGCGCCGGGCTGCTGATGGTAAAGCGCGCGCGCGCGGCCCTCTGTGCTGCTGCTAGCTGCTTGCTGCTGCTGCTGCTGCTGCTGCTGCTGCTACTCTCGTGCAATGTACCACGCGAACGCGCGTTAGTTTCGCTCGTTACGGGCAACGGCTCGCATCGACACTTCCTCGCGCTGCTGCCAGCAGTTGCAAGTGGTGTAGCGTTGGTGCGCGCGTCCAAGAGCTTGCGTGCTTTTTTGCACGCGGCCGAGTCGTAAATAATTCACGCGGAGTGTGGGTTTCCCTTGCGTTTTCCTAATACCGCTGCGTCTTTTCGTGTCGCGCGACGAACCTAATTTACGTCAATCTAACAACAAGTACGTCTTGCGAATACGTACGAGTAATATCTAATCAAAGTAAAATAAATTAAATTGCGAACGCGCTTTCACATATCAGTAATCACCGCATGTTCCAGCGGCTTTTTTTTTTTTTAATTCTCACCTGTAGAATGTTGTGGCTCTTTTAGTTATTCAGTGTTTAGCAAAAGTAGGTTGGCCAACGGTATACGCAAATAAGTGCAGGTGCTTTACCATGCACGGATCCTCTGGAAAGTGAGTGATTATCGAATGAGTTTTCGCCAAGTGCGCGTTGAAAAATGACGACTAGAAGGCAGAATTGCCTCGATGAGAATGAACAGACGCCTCGGCAAAACGACAGCTCCAACAACAAAACTGGAGAATTGCGCTCGTGCTTGGATTTACTGGTCTTCGCAAGCTCTCAGGTATATATCTATATAATACGCAGTAGATTCGCTATAGTAGACGAAACGGATCGCTGAAGCACGCGTTATGGTCTCGTCCAAGCTTGCGCGCGCGCGAGCCCGCATAATCGCTCGCATCGGACGCTTTCACGCTCGTCATGCTCCGCTGCTCGGCGGTATATATAATATATAGCTCGCTTGAAAAAGCTCGCTGTGCACCGAGAGAGAGAGAAAGGGTTACGGGGTACATGGCTAATGAGTCTTCGACGCGGCAATGGCTTTTATGCGCTGCTGCTTCTTCATCTTCTTCATCGTCATCTCTTCTTTCGCGTTCGCTAGGCTCCGTGACGTAGTGTGTAACGGAGTTTTTCCTCTTTCGTTATGCGCGCGTCTATCTACGCGTGCATCAACTTTTGCTTGCGCGCGTATACATATATAAGCGAGTGCCAAATGACTAGAAGAGGTAGAGCTGCTGGATAGACGCTAGAAATGCGCAGAGAGGGGCTGGAGAGATCGGGGGGCTCCCTTTGTGGTCGCCACAAAACTTTGCTTGTATCATCGCACAATTGCAAGTCTGCGCTCGAGCCAAGTATCTCGCATGGACGACGCGTGCATAGTCGCGCGTGTATAGCCGCGCTTCGCACTAGCTCGCTTACGCTTCGGAGCTTTTAGGCTAGCTGTTTATTTCGCACTTCAAAGTTGTGTAATGCTCGCGCTTCTCTCTTATACGAGCGTGTTTACGTGTCTGCACGCGCGCGCGCGCACGTCATTGCTCTGATACTGCTGCACTACTCTATATAGAGGCAGGGACATTTCGCTGCGAACGCGTTCGAGCTCGAGCTTGCAGCGCGCGTATTAAGATTCGTAGAAAATGGACTTTGCCGCTCTCTCGCGTGCGCGTATCTGTGTCTATGCATCGCAGCCCCGATCCGTGCATGTCCGCGCGTTATACGTATATATACGTACGTGCGTGTGTATAACGATACTCTCGCACGCGATGCTACTAGATTTCCCACGATTATACTTCGTAGCGCGCAGCTGGCTCCCCCCCGCACGATGAAATTGTTATTCCCTATATGAATTTCAAAGTATTTCAGTTCAGAGTTCGATCGGGCGGCGATCGTGCGCTATATCTGCACGGCGCATGCATAGAGCGATTTAACCAGCCGCCGTACGCCGCTTTGTTAATAGGCAAATTTTGCTTTTCCAAAGGTTAAAGCGGATAGATAAATTTATCTATGCACATTTTGCACCGCTTGTCTATAGAATTTGTAATATAAGGTAGTTTGCTCGGTAATTTCATGTCATTATACAATTTCAATGCACGCCTAGTCCGGCGCGTACTTTCATTGAAAATTGCCACCGACCAGATCTACACCCGGCCACCGTTCGAAAATCTCGAATAAATTATAGTGTCTCAATTTATTTCTATTGTTATTTGTGCTTTCAAATGTGTCACCGGCGTTTTACCCCTCGACGGTTGTGCGACGGACGATCCAATCAAATCATGAAAACATTATTGCAACATTGTACGGCATTGATTCGATCGCCGAGAAAACAGTATTTTTGCATGGTTCATGTTTACTTTTCGACGAACCATAGAGACTCGCTCGGTAATTGGATGTTTGCGTGGCAGCGCAATATATCCATCTGTGCACAACAGCGTACATCTAGTTTTCGAATGCATTTTTCCCTCCAAGTACGAATTACTCGAGCGAATACAATTCGTTTCTCGGGTTCAACGTCTCGTGTCGCTGGAAATATCGAAAATTTTAATTGCTATAATCGCTCTTTGCCATGACTATTAACTATTTAAAAGTTTATTAAGAGTTAAAATGCGCAAATACTTCTATAAAGCAACGCTCGGTAGAGCCTCGTGATATCTGAGGCAATAAAAGCAGCGAAGACCCACAACGAGAGATATCTATACATTATGCTCGCTCACGAAGAGGGGGAGGCAAATGTTGGTGGCAGATTAGCACCCGCCTCGCCGGCTCTTTTGCGTGCACAAATGCCAAGTCCATATATATGTCTTGCGCATAGAATTGCGGCAATTCGATGAACAAAGCTAAATAAAAGCTAAAATCTCATCTACCGCGCTGAATAAATTTATGGACGATTTTAACGCTAGGAGCGAATGAAATTTCGACTTGTTTTTAAATACACAAGATTATTGAACCGGAAATAAAAGCGAACTAATTATCTTTTCGAAAATTTTCGAATTTAACTAATTGACATTACTCTTCCTATACGCTGGATTCGATTTTGTATTTTTACATTTATCTTCCATCCATTAAAATAATGTGCTTTTTTCGCACGTTTGAGCAATAGTTTTTGCCAAACCCAACTTGAAAATCTCCAAAAAACGCTGCATTTCGCTTGAGACAGTGAAAAATTAAAAAAAATACATACACATAGCTTTACTTATACAGGGTGAAAGCATAATGGTTTATTTGAAGGGCTTCGTCCGAAAAAAAGCGATACGTTATAAAGGGGAAGGCTGGTGGCACTACTGCTGCAGGTGCAGAGCCAGAGAGCGGACGCAAGCAAGACATTCGATGAGTAAGCGATACTTCTTGCTACTGCATAGTCATCGAGGCGGCTTTTTCAAGTAGCTGCTGCTGCTGCTGCTGCTGCCGCTGCCGCCGCCGCCGTTGCTAGCTACTGCTATTGCTGGCTTATTTTTTCGACACGCTGTAATAGGCGTATTTAAATGTCCGTTCATTTTTCAGACTTCATTCGTGTACACATCAGACTCACCTTTCATTGTAGGCGTTTATTAGAAGACTTTGAAAGTTACTTTGAATTTCATTACCTCTTTTTCGTGCTTACAAATTTTCACTTTATTGATTTGCCTTGACTAAAAGATTGATTACTCAAAGGAGCTATTTGATGTTTACGTGAAATAAATATTTACCTTTTCAAGCGCCATAATGCATCGATACGATTTATCTTAAGCCAGAAAATGTATTCAATTACTTTTTTCTCAAAGCACACATTAATTATGTGAAGTAAAAGCTTGGTTTACCGAAAAGCTTTTTTCGAAAGCTCCTCTGAAGAGCCACTGCACAGTATCTTTGTTGGCCCAGACCTGCAGTCAGACAGACAGTCTGTAATAGTCTGCCAAATTCAATAGAACGCTTCAAATTTCACTCGTACAGCGTTTTATTATTCTTTTCATGAGGTAAAGTCGGTCTAGCTCGTGGTGGCTGCAACTTATTTAGCAAATGGAAAAAATCAAATCTTTTTTTGAGTGTATCAGTTCGCGGACCCAATAATACGTCGAATAAAACGTTGCCCCTTGCTCGTGGATATCGTGGCCGCGTGCAAAGTCAATAGAAAAAAAAATAAATGTGTGTACGTTAGCCGCACCGATCCTCTCCAGATCAAGAGAAGCTGAGATGGTGCAAGTGCAATGATATAATAGCTGGCGTATATTTATATAGACATGATATCGGCTTAGAGTGTTGAGAATGACTTTGCTCTGCACGTGACAAAGAAAAATACGTAACACCCAACAATGTACAGGCTTGCAACCTTTTTTCAGCTCTTCCTCTCGTTGATGTCTGTCCTTTTTATAGATCGTTTTCTGAAAGGGTATAAGTCTTGCATTAAAATATTTGCCAACTCCACTGAATATAAGTTTTTAATGTATTCAAATGATTTTCGAACCACAATTATCATAATGTAACAAACTTTGAATTTAACGTATCTAGTTTCAGTTGAACGAGAAGTTTTCTATGAATATTTTCTTTCTTGTTGAGTAAGAGGAAAGTTATTATTATTCTCGAACTTGTATTCCCACTTTAGGCCAAAATCAGTTTCGGTGAAGTTTTTTTTTAAACTCTTACTAGTGTCGCAAAGTGCAGTACAATAATTTCCATGAGAGGGAGAGATAAAAGCACTCCGCTTTCTGAAAAAATCGAAAACAACGAAAGATGAAAGTCCCGGGCTTCCTGTGTCTCCTTGCTAGCTACGAAACAGAAAGGACATACATTGTTTCGTGAACCTTAGAATCCCATCCGGTATCTTTTTGAGTGTGTGGGCATGTGTGTGTGTGTAAAAATTCAGTATACTCGCGGTGTTGTCTGGGCAAAGCAAAGTCCGAGAGTGCAGCAAGTATCAGGAAAACGAGTTGGCTGCTTTCCCTCGCTTTTCCTTTATTTTTTTTTCTTTTTGATGACCCCAATTTATGACGCAGCTTGTGCCCAAGACTACTTTCGGTGTTATTCACGCTTCTCTGCTTTCTTTTCCTACTTATATCTAACTTCATTCCTTACCGGATTTCGGCATTAGCAGGAACTCACGAAATAACTCGTATCCAAAAAATGGTTAAACATTTCAGTATAGTTTGGATTTTTTTCATAATGCAATTTTACAAATAATTAATATTCTATAAGCAAATTTCGAATAATGAAATTAAACGGTGTAAGTGTTTTCGTATACGGAAGTAATTCATGTCGACTGAGCACATGTACTTGTGAATATTAAATAACTATGCAATTTTGTCGTTTCAGAATTTGCTGAGAATGTAAATGGTTCATCTCATCCGTGTGTGTTGTGAGTGTGAATCAGGGACATCGTTCGCATAAATGCTTAGAATAACGCTGCGCTTGACAATAGCTTCTCGAAGCACTCTCAGCTGCATTCTCATCGTTATTCGCATTTGAGAGCAGTTGTGTGTGAATTTGTTTCGCATTGATTGATGAAAACTTCACGGAAGAACGGGTGAACCCCTCGGAACGACTATGATACCATTTTCCGTCATGAAAGGTAAGGATTCTCATTTGTTTAATCGTATACCTCATGCATACAATAGCTCTAAGCTTGCGAGCAATACCGAAATCTTTGTAAAACGATTTCATAGTTTCGATTTTATTTTATGCACGGATCATCGAGTAACGCATGTTCTACGTGAGGTATAAAATTCGGAAATGAATTATCTTGCTCTTAAACGCGAGGAATAGAAACACTTTTCTTCCTTAACATAATATATGGCTGATTCTCTATAAAATCGAACGACCAACAATTTTTTTTTGCAGCCATGAAAACTATACTATAAGACTTGATAGAAGGATATCTAAAGATTATTAAAATGTGTGGCAACTTCGAAAATATCGTTTTTTCATGTTGTTACATGCGACCGAAAATCATAAAATTAGCGTTATTTTCATTTTCAATTGCTTCTAACTCGATCAGTATGAGAAAAATCATAAAAAACATTTTTCTTAATTTCTCAATTTTATTTTCAATTTTCAAATTCTGAATTCTCAAATTTATTATACGAGATTATAAAATTACAAGTTATCGCTTCGCGTATTTTCAAGCAAATTTTAAGAAAATTATAAGCCATTTATTTTAATGTTTTTTTAATAAATCAATTATTAACTAAGGTACAACCTTTTTAAAATTACCGTGACTTCATGCTGCTTGTTATAATATACCATACTTTACTTAATAGTGTATCAACTAAAAAAACAATAAAATACGTATCAAATGATTTTTAAAAATCTATATTGCGGAACAAGTTATCTGTACGGCACTAGCTTTACCACCATATCTACCACTAACAAATGATACTATATACCTGGATTAAACCTGAAATTCAAAAAGGAAAGAGATTAAATTCATAGCTTTGACAGGTATTTCTAGCGTCTATGGCATGAATACTTGCAAGTCATCATAGTTGAACGTGGTACTTGACAACAAAACAAGTTTTTCATGTCAGTAAAAAGGAACATTTTGGTCATTCGATTCCACGGAGAATCGGCCATATATACGTTCTGTAGACTGGAAGAGAATTAAAGCAGTGGAAATAAGATTCTTCTGCGTTGTTCGCTGCTGCCTTGCTGCCGCCGATGCCACACAGATACATGTACCTCTTCGAAGTTCCTTATACTTTAGGATAATTTAATTGCTGTTGCTACTATACACCAATGAAAGTACGACGAAGAAAGAAAGAGGGAAAGTCGAGTCTTTTCTCTTTACTTTGGTATTAAGAGCTTTTGTCGAATTGTTGGATTAAGCTTTTTTCGCTAGTTCGTACGACTTTTTTGAAGCTATAATTCACCGTCTTCCGTATTTCTCTTTTCTTTGCTTAAGATTATTATTTAAAGTTAGTGACAAATTTAAAAATTAAACATTATAACATTCTCAACATTTGTGAGTTTTTTTACCTACAAAAATAATATTCTAACATAAAACAATTTCAGATTCGCTCATTATTATGACTAGTTCATGCATTGGAAAAATATTTCTCTAAATGTTTACGTGAGAAATTATTAAGCTTCCACACAATCCTTCATTCCATGCGTTTATCCAGTTTAAGTATCATCATATTTGATTTTTTAACTCATCAATTATCTAATAGGATTTGTTAATGTTCTAACTGTAGGCATACTCATCGAATAAGCTCACTATAATGGGTACATGGTGTACCGTTCAAGTCACTTCATAATAGCATTAATAACCTTAATGAGCTTCCATCGTACTTCTTTTTTTTGCACAATTATGAAAAGAGTGAAATTGATCGGAGGTATACATTTTGATAATAATAAATGAATGAAATGCAATTCGCGAGAGAAACTTATTGTACGAAGAAGATTTTTATTCATTTTTTGAGAGTATGGATTCTCGTTTCTGCGCGAATCTCAAATGGTACAGACTAAAAAGAAAGAAAAATTAGTCGGAGTAATTTGTGCGATAGTTAAAACGTCGGATTCTGAAAGTGACAAAGAATCCGGCGGCTATTAGCAAGCTTTTGTTTCATTCGGCGGAGCGAGCTTGCAACCGAATTCGTGAACAAATGCCGCCTCCTCTTTTAACTTGATACGAGCTGATGAGACTTGGCACACGACGCGAAGCAGCACGAGGCGTGCTACACCGTAGGCCAGCAGCGTTCGCTCGCTTTCGACTCAATTATTCGCAAAACAGAAAGCTCGGAATTATTATCTGATGCGGGCGTGCTTGCAGGTATATAGATATACGCAAGCGTGTGTAAACACGAGAGCGGTGGTGGTGGTGGTGTGGTGGTGGTGCACTACTGTAGTCGCATACGTATACAACAGCGTGCACCTTGGCTTGCACAACAGACTGCGTTCGCAGGCGTAATCTAGTTTGTTCATACAGGCTAAGGGAAGTATTAGCTATCAGGCTCGTAAGCAGGGATACTATCGCGGTGGCGAATCGCGTGGTTCGCAAGATTAGCCCGACTTTCTGCGCTCTATATATGCATGTAATATGTACACCTTCCGCCCATAGCGATGCACACACACACGCGCGCGCACACACGTCGTAGAGTACGAGCCTCCAGCGGTGAGGCGTCCGCGCGCTCTCAGCCCTCCGCTGCTTTCCCTTTCGCGTACATTCGTAAATTTCTAACGTTTCACAGCTCGCTATTCGTCTTACCGACTACATACACGAGCTTCGTAGCATATCTTGCAACGATAATGTTTTCTCACCTCGTCAAAATATGCCAGCTTATTTTGCTGCCGGCTTATTTTCAACGAACATTTTTGACCTGTTGAATTATAGTTTTCACTGCGCTTGATATTTTCTCAGCTAATTATCGCGTGCTCAAAGGAAATGATTGCTAATGTTCAAAAAAGAAATGGAAAAGTTTACTTGAGCTGTATACTTGGGGCACTTCTTTTCATTGTGACGTGGATTAATACTTGCACCAATGTTTGAGGTCCCAAGACTTACCGTAGACGCGTTTTCCCAATAAATAAGCCATGAAAAACGGCTGCGACTGTCTATAGGCATACACAAATCGCCTGGCGGGGGTGTAAGCAAAAAAATCGCTTTACGTGCAAATTCTTTTTTACTCGTTGCACGAATGTCGCCGGTAACTGGCAATATATAGATACACGCTTACACAAACACGGCAGGCCCGCTCTCTCTGCGGTATATAAAACAGAAAAGTCGAGGCGAGGAGAACAATTTATGCGAAATTACGTCGGCTGCTTGGACGGAAAAGGAAAATGACGGTTATGCAAGGGCCCGGACATTTTTTTCACGCTGAATTTTCATCAACTACGTATAAATTTTCACTTGCCTTGTCACAGTTTCCAAGTTAAATTTGAAAAAAAATCGTTTATTTTTTCAAATACATACACGCTGATCTAATCGCACAAAACCCGCTAGCGCCACGTACATCCAATTTTCCGGCTATACTTACAAGTGAAGCGTGCACGCATGTGCGCAGAATTTTTTATGCTCTCAGTGAGAATTCATCGTTTTCGATCCTTTTACTTGTTACATACGCAACAATTTTTATAAAACCAGACCGGAGTGAGTAAAAATATTTCATTGACTTTTTTAAAGTAAGCTTATTTAAGTTTATGTCATATTTATGAGTTGGACATTTCTTGAAGCACCCGTTTCTTTTTTCTTTTCTTCTTTCAATCAGTACCATTTTAGATTAATCCTCTTTAGTAACTGATTATAACTGGGAAAAATTCTAAATAAAAAAAGAACATTTTTTAAAGTCATTTATTTAGAAATTATAAATACTATTGTAGATTTATATTATAAGTGAATTATTATGGATGCGAGAAAAATGAAATTGAAAATGTAGCGAATTTTACGAAAAATAAGCGAACTACGCTTGCTCGCATACGTTTATCGGTGGATATTTTTTAAATTTCGTGGAGTATCAAAAATTGAGCAAAAAAAAGATTTTTCCAGGCACGCAGCTAAATATCGAAAATAGAAAAAAAAGAGCAGGGTCGAAAATAAAAGTAAAGATATCCATACAGTGGGTGATGAGAAAATATCAAAGCAAAAGAAAAATTACGGGAAACGAGGAAGAAAAAAGCTATGCGATTCGCAGAAAAAGAGAAAGAAAAAAAAGAAGTATAGAAGAAGGTGCGAGGCGCTAGGTGTATATATATAACGGTCGGGAGATGTGCTGTTGGCAGTGCTGCTGCTGCTGCGCCATCGCCACTACCACAAGCGTTGCTTTTGGCCTAGTTTCGTGTCATTCAATGCCTCGAGGGATCTTCCTCTCCCGGTACATATAGCCTTCCCTCGTTCTTAGTCGAGCGCCGAATATATACACGGCGCGAGTTTGCCGCAGCCTTGGAAAGTTCAGAGTGTGTGTCTGCAGAGAGAGAGAGAAGAGAGAGAGAGAGAGCGGAAGGTTCAGAGGCGGTTCGAAGTCATAGTTTGTACCGCACCGAGTATCGATTGCCGGGCTGCCAAGTACAGAAATATAGAAAATTGCGCTTTTTATTACATTTGCCAAGTGTTTTCGGCGAGCTATCTCCTTCGACGCGCCGGCTGGTATCGATCCCTCAAAATTTCATGCTCGTTTGCACATTCCGCACGTGACGAATTTGCACTGCCAGTTTAAAATCTATGTTGAAGCTCATATCTGTAAGCTTCCTATGATGTAAACGTTTCAAGGAAGCAAGCTCGAAAGCGTACTTTAATAACGCTGCGCTCCTTTGCTGTAATAGTGATGACGAGATAGTGCACTTGTAATCTTGATAATTAAGCATAAATAAACACATTTTTGTTGAAATAATTCGTCAAAAATTTGTCTCGAAATATGTGAAAATTTGAATTTCGCATTTGTATGTGCAATAATGAAGTCGGAATACAATGCAATGTTGCTTGTAGATACTGTACAGGTAAAAAGAAGTAAGTGAAGTAAAAGAAAAAGCAGAAAGGTAACAAGTAGCAACGTAGCCGAGAGAAAGACAGTGAAAGAGAGAGAGAGAGAGAGAGAGAGGAGAGAAGTGTCGTGCAGGTGAAAAGGTCGAGTGACCTGAATCCACCGATAATTGAAGCGATCGTTCATGTACAGAGAAGAGAGAAGAGAGAAGAGGAGAAAGGGAGAGAGAGAGAGAGAGAGAGAGCAGTGACTTGTCTCTCATTCTCTCTTGCTACAGGGGGGTTGCAGCTATCGCTGCAGAAGCGATACTTGTGAGTTCGCTAACCTTGCTTGTGCAAACACTCTCTCGGTGCACACGCCCCTGCGCTGATATATATTATGTTCTTCATCGCGTTCGTATATCGCACGATTCTTTGACCGACTGTGTGTGTGTGTGCAGAGGAGTTTGCGTGTACCGAAAGCTTCTGCCGCCGCTGCTGCTACCGCTGCTCTCGACACATCGTTGTGTGTTGGCCAGTTTTTTTTTCTTTTTTTTTTTTTTTTTTTGACTAATTGGACAATTGCAGCCAGTGTAGCCGGGGAAAATTCTGAATTTCAAATTCTTCCTCGTCCCGCCGTGCCACTAGACTATACACGAGCGCGCGCGGGCGACATTTTCGTATAATTAAATTGGATACGCGTAATTGAGCAAGCTCGTAAGCTCGTATTTACCGTCTCTATCACTCTCCCCCTGTCCCTTTCTCACTCTCTCTCTCTCTCTCTCTTTCTCTCGCAACGCATGGTCAAATGACTTCCAGTTCCAATTTCACACGCAATTCCATTTCGTCGATCATTTCATTATGCGAAAACGAGATTTGTTTTGTATCGGACGGCGTAACTCAAGAAGCAAACAACAAATAAACAGGGATAATTGGGGATCAAGCGATTTAGCAGCCGGCCGGTGTAAGCGCAAGAACAAATTCGTTCGATCCGTTTTTAACGCTCGCTATATAGCTCGACACAGCGTTTCATAGCGCGTTGCTAAGTAAACCGATCTGCTCGATCCGAGCCATCGTGTCTATATAAGGTTTTCAGAAAAAATGGGATATCCATTTCTCCGCTAAGCCAAACCTAGTAGCAAAGCTCTTGAGTAAACAAATATGGTTGAAAAGTACGAGGTCTCTCTCTCGAGAAGGGAGAAAGAGAGAGAGAGAGAGAGCAAAGAGAGAAAAGAAGAGAGAAGGGGAAGAAGGAACGACTAGCGCAGTAACTCGCAAAAACAAAGCGATCTACGGCTACGGTGAGAAATATGCCCAAGTTATTCATGGCATTTGTTAAAAAAGACAACGCGTGGCAGGAAGATAGCATCTGTTAACACGATGTGCGCTGCATGTGTCCCTGCTGCACATGTACATGGTATATATATGTACGTGTATTCGCAACTCGCATAGCTCGGGCAGAAAGTTTCGCGTATGTATCTGTAAGGCATGTATCGAACGGAGCGCACGAGGCAGAGACACGCCGCCATCCACGAGCAGCTGCACAAGCGCGCATATTATAGTTGTACATGCGGAGGCACGAGCCATGGCTACACGAGCTCGCTCTCGAAAACGAACGACGATACTATTCGCGATACAGGCTACTACTAGTACCACCACTACTGGGCGCTACATGGGTAGCGCAAGCTCGCGCGCGAGCTTTTCGTTTGTTGTCTTGTCGGGGCCTGCATACATATATTCGACCCGCACAACCCCTATACAGCGCACGCATATTTGTCGAGCTTTTCTGCAACTGCGCTATACTGCCTCTGTATATGATGTAGTAGTAACGGCGACCGAACTGGTCCACTCCTGACGGCCCCGAGGCTATACGCCAGCCTCGTTTGCCCGCTCTGGAGTGCCCTTTGCCTCTCTCCCTGTATGTGTATACCACCAGTGCGTGGCCGCAGTATGCCAGCTGTTTGCTCGGATATGTATACACACGTACTCTCGCGTGCGCATATTCGCGGACTCGACTCGATTCCTTCCTACATATATACTCTTTTCGACTCTCACTGCTAATGCGCGTCAACAGCGATCTAGCTGCATGGCATAACTGCTGTTTGGTCGCTTCTCTTCTGCTTCCTTTCGGCTGGTATGATAGCTACACTGAAATACTCGAATTTGCCTATCGAGTTATATTTTTTTTTACGCATAAAAAAATGTAGATGTCCTTCGATCGTCCTTTGAGCATAATTCAACAAATAAATTGTATTTATTCAAGCCTAACACTCCACTTGCACAAGACTAAAATCTCCACTTCGATATAAAGTGATGAACGCTTGCAAAACTTTTTAATTTTTCAAAAATTTATTTTCTGAAACAAGTTTCGATATTTATCGTTTAATTATTTAAAATATCATAAGTCTGTATTTCTGTAACGAACGGTACGAGTTCTTAGATGAAATAAGAATAATGAGCGTAATGATAGCAAGAGAAAAAGAGAGATATAAAGTGTAAGATAGCAGTTGTAAGTATAACAGAGACATAAGCTCCAGTAATTTGAGTCTCCAAAATGTACCTATGAAATTCCACACAGAATGGTTGAGAACAAAAACAACCATAATGCTGCTGGATTATTATCTTTTCAGAACATTTTAAATGTTCTTGTCCCAAAAAATAGAAAAACTTTATCGTTTGAAAATTTTAAATAAATGTTCTCTAGAAATATTTATTAAACATTGACGAATCATATTTTTTATGATTTGCTCCGTATTAATCATAAAAAATTTACCGTATTCACGTTTATTCATGTTTATTAAAACAATCTCTGTACAAAATTTCAGAAGATTGATAGGAAAAATTTGATAATTCAATTCGTACAATTGAAATTGCGTTAAAAATTGAGCTTGTGTTTCATTATAATCCAAGGAGTTCAATTGTAATGACAGAAATTTCCGAATCGGTTTGGATCACTATTAAATTACAAACATCGTGTAATATAAACCACGCAATATTTAAATGAAAACTATATTAAACACACGAAAAGCCCAATTCGCTCCCCGTTCTAAAAAGTCAATCGTCGTGTAGGCGGTGTTCATATATTGAAATACATGTACGTATTTATGTTTGTATACAGCATAAGAATACATAACTGTATATGTAAAGTATAGTAAATACACACGATGAGCTTGTGCACGCATGGATTCATTGAAGCTAAACATTTTTATAGGTCATGTAATCAGAAGAGCGTCCGAGTACGTAGCGATGTGGATCTCTCTTTGGTCCAAATGAGGTGATGAGCAACTCTTTACTTGAATTGAACATTTTTATTCGTATAGGAGTCTTCTGCAGTGAGCTTAATAATGCAGTTCTGTTGTTTCTGATGGGTGTAAAAGAAACTTTCTTGGCCAAAGGTTCACATAACGTTGATATTATGAGAAACTTCATAGAATCTGTACATTGACTCAGTTCGAAAATCACGTACTTCGAAGTTTTGAGGACCGCTGCTCGATTTCAAATTATGTGATAATAAGAATAAATACATTTTAACAAACGAAATTACTCGTTGCTACGTACTTATCATCTACTTATTCCTAGAATGTTGCCTTTTCTAATGAAATTTCCGAGAATTCGAACACGCGCCTTCCAGAGGTAGTAACTAAGGTATTTTTGAATGTTTTACTCAATGAGTACGACACTCGAAGAAGACTTATAACAATATGTATTAGAAGTTTTTTGGTTGTGTAATTTAAAAAAAGTTGTTCAATTTGAAGTAAATTTCTCGTTATTCCAAAAATTTGGAAAAAGAGTCGATTAATGCGATGTTTCCTTTGAATTATGAGACTTTTTTAACATTGTTGCAAATGGAACTTTAAATGGGAACAATTCGAATTATGAAACAATTCACATAATATGTATAAAATAATTGTATAAAAATAATCTGTATTTACACTAATTGACAAAAAATTCAATCATCAGTTATAATTAAATATCAATTTAAACTTATTCATCTGCAACTAACTAAAATTGTGCTAAAATATGGTAAAAACGAGTCAGATATCTCGAATCTTTCAAACATTTTATACTTCTTTTAATCTTTTGATAGATAAATAGATGGACTCGAGATGGACAGATATATTTATGGGCTCATGGGGTAGAACTCTGCCATAGTACTTGAAAGTTGAGGTACTTTAAGTATAAGAGATAAAAATAGAAAGCTGGAAAATAATAAAATGAATAAAGAGAACGAGGGAGCACTTTCGAAGACGAGTTTGTTTGATAAAGTGAACGTCACTCGCTAAAACTTTTTACAAAACAAAACGAAAGGGCTCCAATATCTGCCAGGCGCAATAACGTGTTATCTTGTAAATTCGTCATGTTCGGGGCTGAATTAATCCGCATCGGATCTACAAATAAAATGAAACTTGTAACTGGAAGAAGCTACGTACTCGTACGAATCTGGGACAAAAGCAAATCGTTCAAACAATGCCATGTGCGCCGATACTTTCAAAAGAATGGCTCTTTGCTGCAACAATGTCAGACGTTTCCCAGAGTCTGCCAATAACAATTACTTCTACTGGAAGATGTTTCTGATGCACGTTCAATTACGAGCGCAAGCTAAAGCACATATTGGCTTATTTGTTCGCTTCAATGTAGAATAACTACCCAGACACTTGGATACTGAGAATGTACTTTTGTATTCATTATTATAATTTTATCCACATTTAAAGCCAAACTCTGCTTCAAGATTCATATTAAGAATTATTCATGTTTTGAGTGCAAGTCTTTCATCTACACCTCTGGTAGAAATACCAAATATTTTATGGTTATAGTTTTTGATCAAAGAAAATGTTTCTTGTTCGCAGAAAGATTATTTGTACTGAAAATTTACTATTAATGAATTCAAATATGTTGCAACAATTATTCAGGCAAAATAAAATTATTCGTTTATTTTTAATTAAAACTGCATTGGATCAATTTAATGATTAAATGTACATATGGTGTACGCAATTTCAAATACGTGGAAATGAAAAAAGTGTGGATTTTAATATTTTCCTTGGCTGTGACTACTTGACTGTTCTTTGACTTTTTGGTTTCATTTTCCAGCGTCCAGCTTCAACAACATTACCAGCAAACAGCATCAGGCAACCTGAGTTCAACGTAACATTTTTTTAATACGAATATCTTAATTGTTAGAATAAATATTATTACCAGCCACGAGAAGTACAAATAGTGAAGAATATTTGAACATTTTTCTGATCAAAACTGTGAAAATTACTTGAAACTCTGTGATTGTCAATCGAACGAACTGATTTTATACTATAATCAAGTTTACATACTGTCATAAGAATGTGTTATTGTAATTTGTTAATTAAAATTTATGACGAGCACCAGATAAGGCCGGTTGCTTGATTACATATAAAAATGTTTTATTGCTGAACTCAATTTACGATAGTATAAAAAACGATTTTTATCGCTATTCTAAATATGCAAATCCAATTAAAGTTAAATGATTTTTATTAAAATTAATTTTTTATTTGCTAACGTATGCATTTTTTTAAGAACATATATTTTTTGTACGAAATACTATGAGTCAACCATAAGAAAATTTCTTTCCTCAAGTATAATATACTAATCCTAAATCACAATCCCCGAACGGATTGCCCATAAAACATGAAAAAATTACACAAAGTTCGAAAATACCATCTTAAGATTTTTCGACTTGGTATAACATTTACCATTTCCATCGACATTAAAATCAACATTAAGTAAAGTCAAGTGTTTATATTCCTATTCATCGCTATTTTATACGGGAAAAGTAAAAAAGTATTTCTCGTGAACCTTTTTAAACAACCAACCTGTGTTTCTTACTTTAAAATGTGTCCATTTTCGACTTTACAGAGCAACCATGTACAAATTAATTTTAAATATGCAATTTCTCTATGATAAAACATAGAATTTTTAATGGAGGGAATGAATGGTAGTTTTATAAGTCGTAGTACAAAGTTTAAATTTAAATTTTCTCACCTATTACCAAGACATTCAATAAAAAAAAAAATTAAAAATTTGACGTGTTTCACGATAAAAAATTATTTTCATTAATTGAGTATTTTTCGTAACGTAAAGGACAGTTTAAGGAGGTGCTGGGAGGTTTACCGTGTTAAATAATCAGAACTGCCAATTTTGAAAAACAACAGAACTTTCTTGAGCTGACACACAATTATGGGCATTATTAATAACTATTTCATTTAATGATCGTAGTAGTCCAAGGTTAATAAATGAGTAAATAATTTTATTAATAGTCAATTGAGGTCTATGGTCGCGCTCAACTTTCACACGCACTACCCTGATTGTTACAGTTTGGTTCTCGTATAGCAAGCGCCTATCCAACCTCACGGCTACAAGTTATAACTAGTCTAGTTTCACTTCACTCAAAATTGACGTTGCTTGCACACCCACGCACACAGCACACTCTGGTGGATTGGGCCGTAAGCCCTCACGCATTGCTCGCATTCATATATCAAACTGCATATGCACACATGAATATAACAGTTATTATTACGTGTTTTTTGCCATTTTTAGGCTTAAAACAATATTTTTTCTATTATCTCAGTCGAATGAACATACAATATTATTGTTTTAGCTAATTTATGGGTTAGGGTACTCACTATTGACCCACGAATGTTTATATATAAAACAATTTTTTCTTGATAACTAAACGACGATGAGATTTTTTCATGGTCAAATCATTCGCTATTAAACTTCCATTGCGTTCGTATTTTTTTATTATTTTTTTATACTATGTTTAACTTCAAGACAAATAATTAGTTTTTAAAAACTTGGCGGTATTTTTATGCCTGAACCCCGAACCTCCTTAAACTGCTGGTCTACTTTACCTGTGCAACTTTTTCTATTGCAAAGCCAAGTTTTAATATTCAAATTGCCGAAATGGAACACTTCAAATATTTTGAGAAAGTTGGTATGTTTTAGAGACTTCAAAATGGTTTTAAACCATGCGAACGTGGGGTCTTTGGCGTTGTTGAAAATTTGAAAAACAACTGAGAACACGTTATAATAGTACTTGCAAAAACTTGTAAAACAATTATTAAAGTACCAACAGCACGGAAAAGCGTGTATGAGAGTACGGGAATGGAGTTTATGAATTAAAAAAATTCGAGTTATATTTATTAAAAAATACATGTTTTAGCCCAACTTGCTCAAATCGCTAAATAAATGCTGCGAAAGTAATCAAAAGGTTTGAATAGATAGCTTTTTTTGCTCTTTCTGATGGTGTTGCTGAAAAAAAAATTTTATGAACAATATTTTTGCATACAATCAACGTCGTTCATACGTTCACGCTTACAAAGCAAAAAAGCTCTAGCACAGAGAGAAAAAAAACGAGAAAAGTGCGCAAGAGAAAAATAGCTAGGGCTGTTGATGCATTGTTTGCGCAGTCGCCAGGCGTAGTTGCATTTTCTATATACCTATGATTCTTGACCTCACTGCGAAACGTGCTAGTCTGGCTGAAAATGGAGCAGTTACTTGCCAATCATTTCTTTAAACTATCAATATTTTCACCGGAAATGAATATATTATTGACAAGTTTGTTTCAAAACTGTGGGATGGTCGTCATGTTAATTTAAATTAATTTACTTGAGTGTCATTGTAAATTTTAAACATTATAAAAGTCATGTCTGATAACAGTTCGTACTATATTTGAGGAGTTTATAGACCACTTTTCATACACATACATGAAGGTTGGATTAAATTTGTATCAAAATAATTAATTATTCTGTTTATGAGCTTACTTACTACTCGAAGGGAAATCCAATGAACTAACTATGTCAAAGTAATTTTTACAATTAAATTTCAAATTGATAATATTTGAATACTATAAAAACTCGGTTGAAATGTATAGAAATAACGTAGGTCTGAAACTGCACAACGTTCAATTTAACTACGCAGTTAAGAATCAATTCAAAGTTCATGAACGAATGGTTAGAAAATATAGTTTTTTGTTAAAATGATTGTTTTGGTAATCAAGATAAAATAGAGATAGTATGTAACCGACTTATTCAGTGTGAAATAATAATAAACATCATAACACCGAGTCTCAAAGTGGTAAATGGTTTTAATGAATATCAATTTCAGAGAGATTCATTAAGATGCGCATATGATTTCACACGAAATATCTGTATGCTTTACATATCCATTACCGTCACGAATGAATTGAATTTGATCAAACAATGGAGCGACGGAGCCAAAGGTACACAAAATAAAAATTCAAATATGGACCCGAGGTCGCGCTGCGCGCATTCACGGATGTAATCAATACCGTAGGACGAGGGCCGCAGATCGAGAGGCGCTTCTTATCATGCATTTCCTCGAGGGCATTGAGTTTTCTTGGGGTATGCTCGCTCGAAAATGCCAATAACACGGGCCAAGCATTTATCCTGGCCGGGCCGTAAAACGACGTAGCGGGAGCGATGCCCAGAGCCTCATCAAGCTGCTGAATGCCCGCGCGCTGCTGCTATTCAAGTTCCACGGATGAGATTCCGCAGGCACGAAACTGTCAACGTTAGCTGACGCTACCTACTTACACATTTATGCACTTCGTGTATTACGAATGCCTATTATGAACTTTGAAACTAACGTTTTACCATGCGATATTATATTATGTAAACGTTTATGAGCCTAGCGAATGGAATAAGTCGTTTATTCATGCAATTGCGCCATTATAAGAATACGTCTGTGTATTTCCTATTAACTAGTCAATGCAAGTTTAATTCTCAGCGTGATCCAACCATAACTAGACACGCTATGATTACTTAAAACGCTTGTTTAAAATTGGAATCTTTACATGCAGTAAAAATTATTCAAAATATTTGGGCCTTTTAAAATTACATATATAGCGATATATTTTCATCCCTTCTATTTTGTTTTCTATTTTTTCACGATAGAATAGCTTTTTAATTCATCGAAACGTTAGATAAATTTAACTTATTTTTGATAGATTAAAAAGTTTAAGATAGGTATGGTATGTACAAGAAAAGTGAACATTAAAAAATGAATAAACGAGTTCAAGGATTATAGTATATTCTTCAACTTCACATAAAAATCGATGAAATTCAATTTCATGTATTGCGTACAATTTATATTCAAATTCGCATCGGATTTCATTTTAAAATTCAGATCTAAAGTACTTGTCATTCTAAAAGAATCAGTACATAAAATATTGCTTAGCACTGAGCAGATAATGTATTAATTCTGCTTTACATTAGAAATGAGTTGTTGGCTTTAATTACTAGTTGATGCGCAAATTCTTTTCAGGACGAAAAATGTATAGACGAAGGACGTACGGCTAGGTAGAAGAGTAACATTAAAAGTCTAGCTGATGCTGCGGCTGCTGGCGCTGCTCTTAGAGCAGCAGAGAGAAACGCGCTGGAGGAAAAGAGACTGAAAATGCGTACACACAAAAGGTGTAATCACGAGCTATTTTCTGGTTTAAATCCTATGCCCGCGCTAGGCTAGTACGGCTGGGTCTATATTTTCTACCTCAGCCATATAACTCCAGACTCTTTATGCATTTTACTTATATGAGATTTTGGTACTTGTGCAACTAGTCTAGCTTTTAAGCTGCGGCACGAGTTTGCCAGCTTTAGTAAATTTTCAACTTGAATCTATAAAAACGATGACAGTATTTTTCAGCTTTAATGGGGAAAAAGCATAAAATTATTATGATACATTCTGGTATCTAATAGTAATCTAAAAATACTAAAGTTACGATTACTTTTATAATAAATTCGAAAGAATAAGAATAATATTATGCCGTGTAATTATTGAGCATAAGTCAAGGAACAAGAAAAGATGGATGCAAGATTTTCTTTGTAGAACGACACGTTGCGTAGAATTTAAGATTGTTCGCTATGCAGAAGGATCCACAAATCATTTTACGCCCCGTCAGGCGCCGGTTATACCGTGCATGCTGGTAAAACAATGGAGCCACGCGCTTAGTAATGGGAACAAAAGCTTGTTGTTAAATACAAGTCACATGGAATTGATAGAAAAATGATTCTGTAAAGCGAGTTTAACAGGGAGCTCATGGCGCTGAAAGAGCAGCCGCGTCGGTGACAGAGAAAAGTTTCAACTTGATTAAGTTCGACATTCGTGGAGTGGAATATGAATCAGCCGCTCGAAAGAACGTCGGGCTGAGAGCTATGTGGCAAGGGAGGAGGAGGGAGACGGAGAGAATCAGGAGAGCAGTGGCCTCACGATGACGTAATCGAATGTAGCGCCAGCGGTGTGTTGCTGAGAAAACAGTACACAATGGTTGGAATGCAGGTCGCGGTGTCAGTGCCACCCGGTGCCACCTAGTGCCCAACGTAACAGTAGAGTAGCTGTATAGTGGCAGTAGTCTTTGCCACCCTCCTATGCCTACCTCACTCTGTGTGTGTGTATATGCGAATCTCTCTCTCTCTCTCTCTCTCTCTCGCTCGAAACTGGCCGAGCCTGCAGCTTTGGCCCTCGGCAGCCTCTCTCTCTCTCTCTCTCGGGGATAATAGCCCGAAGCGCCACCACCATCCCTACTCTTGCGTTTCCTCTCTCTCTCTCCCTCTCTCGCTCTACCCTTATGCAATACCTTTATATTGTGCGGCTCAATGTGCATAAACTGCACTGGTTTATGAAACTAACACACCTAGCTATTGGAACCCTGATGCACGAAGCTGCTTTTTATTATCGCTACTCGGCTTATGGAATATTAGTGTTCCTCTGAAATTTTTTTTTTTTTTTGATGAATTTAAATAAAATTTTCGGTTCCGCAAACCTCGCCGTGATGTTGGAATTTTTCAATTATTTTTGTTTAAAAACTGCTTTTAAGCAAGTACTCCACTGTTTAATGAAAATATTTTTCAACAACATTCGCATGAAAAATCTTCGCGTGCTTTAATCTCATCAAAAATGATATTCCGTAACTATGCGGAGAGGCTTTGTTCCACTACAATTGATAGATAAATTTAACGGAGATTTTGCCGTTGAATGCTATTGTTTTTCTGCCATTTACAATCCCCTTTTTGTTCTCAAACGCGAAAAGTTAGACTTAATAGATTTCGACCTTTTTTTGCCCGCTGAATGGCCAGCCATTTATAACCTCTTTCTGCATCACTGCTCCGAGCTGCCTAGCTAATCGGCTAACAAAGTTAATGCGCCAACTTTTTTTTAGACAAGATCAAACGTAACTTTATTAAAAGAAACTCTATTTTTGTGCGATGTCGTTACTGACACGATCGCGTAGACGACTCATGTTAACTTTTAAAATCACAACTAATTGGATATTATGCTTTTTTATTCTTTTCAAAAGACGTATAGTGTTGTGTAAGGGAATGAAATCAGCAAAACTTTTTCTGTTTCACCAGACTCTTGTGCGGCTTGTTCAAAATATAGCAAACACCGCTGTTTACTCGTGGTTTTGTGTGATTTCTTGCCAGTCTTGGGAGAACAAATTGCATCGACCATGATTTCAAAGCTCGCTCGGTAAAATGTAAAAATAAAACTGCACTTTCAAAAAAGCTGTAATAGAAAGAAAAAACCAGCACAATGAGAAGTTTAGTTTTTGTAAAGTTACCTCGACTAGGTCTTCCGTTTCGTATTGCCTCACTCGTAGGGACCAAAAACGGCGCAAGAAAAACAGAAAATTGTCGATTTTTCGATAAAAAAAACTGCACACGAGGGAAACGTGTAAATTCTGCAGAAACTTTGATTGTGCGACTTTTGTGTAGTATGATTCGTGAAATTTTCAGAAAATTTCTTTTGAATAAATAATATTCTACATCAGATGGAAAATTCAGCTGGAAAGTTCGAAGAGAAAAGTAAATGTATTGGAATCGTACGATTTTTGTGATTCTTTTTCATTAGCTAATTCGCTCGAGTTATCAGTCAAGTTTCGAGTCATTTTCTCGGTAAATAATATTTTTTCGAATCGGCAGGAATCTTTTGACGACTTGGAATCTCGAGATAATTTATTTGAAAAGCTCGCGTAGATAAACTCGGTATATTTCACTCGGATGCCTCGGCCTCGGCACTCGGTTAGTTTCGTCGATATTTCAGGAAGAAAGATCCCGTGAACGGATAATCAAGTCACATGTACACATAGTCGCCAGGAGTGGTAGAACCGCAGTCGTGGTCGCACGCAAAGATTAATAGTACACAATCGGTGACCGAGAGCTGACTCGGGAGAGAGAGCAGTAGCACCGCACTAGTCGGCCGCCAGTAACGCCGGGCTGCAGCCGCCCATACCTTTATGTAATTAGCAAGTGTCGCGGTGCACAGCTGATAAAGAGAAAGAAAAGCGGGAGAAGAGAGAGAGAAAGACAGAAAGTGCGGGTGTGTGTGCATAGGACGACGATAATAAAGTGCCGCTCGAGAGTTACCCGAGATTGGCTTGAATTTTCTGCATTTTGCGCAAATAGAGAAACTGTATGAGTGTGCCGAGGCAATTTCAAACTTGCCCACTGCTCGAGTCCTACGGAATTTAATTCCGCTGTCAATGCGATGATTTATTCGCGTCGCGCGACCGTCGACCCCGAGTATTTTGTACACCGCAAGCGAGTGTGTGTGCGTGTGTGCTCGCTGCGATACTTTATTTATTCCATATTTTATTTTACCCTTTCGTATTATTTGATTGGATAAGAATGAGCGGGTATAAAAGCCGCACTCGGTTTTGCTCTTTTGCTCCTTTTTCCAGTCATGCGGATGGCGATGGACAAGCAAGTGGATATAATCGTGTAATTGACTTTCATGACTGGTTGGCTTCGTTAATATTTGTAAAAAATACAATTCGGCTTTTGAGCGCGAGTTGCAGGCTCGTCGATACACTGCACCACTACGTGATTCTGTTCATTGAAACGGCCGCGCGGCTATACCGAAAGCGAGCAAATACGTAGCGACGGCGATGGCCCGAGGAAGCGAGGTGTAAATTATTTTATACTCGCGCGCAGTCGAACGAACGATAGCCACCGCGTCAATAAGAGAGCAAGCGCTGAGCTCGTTCAGTGTGTGCGTGTGTGTGCAGCCTCGAATCGGCATGCGCGAGAGCCTCGAGCCACGAGCAATATCGCGTGTCCGCTGCCGCACTCGCTTCCTGTCCAATAAACGGACTTTTTGGTTTGACCGCGATACAATTGGGCTTTAACCCTCCCCCTCGTCAAACTTGTCCGCAATCCACTATACTTTGTTCTGCCGACCACAACGACGCTTCGACGGGAGCGCGCGGGCTTGCATCGCGCGTGAATCGATGCAGCCGGCCGAGCCGAGCTTCGTCTCGCGATATTAATGCATTGCCAACAAAGCGGGACATTTTTTATCGGGTTCATCGCGCGAGCTTGCAACACATTTTCATAGAATCATGCGTTCGAAAATTATTCTCGCATCCCAGTCGAATTTATAATTCTAACCACAAGAATTTACCTGAACTTGAGCATAAACTGACTCTAAGCTCGCGTATGGTGAATATTGTTGGAAAGTTTTGAAAGAAAAATGCATAGTTTAGAAGCAGTTACTGCCTGCAAGGAAAGTGGTGTAAACGAACTTGTGGTTTTGACTGAATTCTAATAGTACTTGAATTTGAATAATGTTCTTAATGTTCTTAAAAGTTAAAAAATATTCCATTACTAAGAAATCAATGATACATTATGACGTTCTCCACAACTTTTTTTTATTTCATGTACTTTTTAAAAATCTTGAATTTAATGGAGATGTATGTAAAATCAAACGTTATAATTAAAGTAAACAGTTCTAAATTTTACCAAAGGTACTTTTACATGAAATCTCTGTTAAAATTAAATGTATCTGTAGTATAGATTACTAAAAATGCATAAAAATACATAGAAATTCAATCCCATACATTATTTTTAAAGCAAAAATAAATAAACAATGATGAATTTTACACTAAAACTCAAACATTTTGACCAGACATTAATGTTTTACTCAATTATTTTTTGCATTAATTATAGAAAAAAATTATGAAAATGTAGCCATAATTAAGTTTAGTTTCTAGCGCTAGATGGCGAGTAACATTATCTGTAAATCTGCAAGTGGCAAAGTAAAAGTAATTGTATAACTCAGTGCAAGGTTTAAAAAATGTATGAAAAAGTTGCGCGGTACAGGTACATTTTCTTTACCTCGAAATACGTACATCATTTACTATAGTGTTAACAAGTTTAAATGAACAAATTCAGTTTGATTGTTAAATACAGGAAATAAAAAATAACTACATAAAATGAATGTAAAAGAAGAAAGTTTTTTACATGATTTGAATCTACATCCATGAAAAAAAATTAAAATTAATGTGATTTCGAATCAAATTTAAACATTTTTACATTGAATTCAATGAAAATTGATGTAGAACAATAGATGAAAAAATCTTCGAATTTAAATCAAATCACATTAGTTTTAATAAACATATTTTCAACATAGTACAAACATCATTGATAAAATATAGGTTCATGATTGCGAAGTAACTATACTAGCTCTATTCTGTTATAATAGACTGACATAGCCCTTAACTCGGTTGATAGGTCATGTACGTTCGAGTGGTGTCCGATACTTCGATCGTTTTCTTTTATTTATCGTATTTCGCATGTTCTAGTTTGTCAATGACTAATAAATCGAGGTCTCGATTACTTCATTTGTATTTTTTAAAACCTGAACATGTTTAAGTTCGCTAAAAAGCAAAATCATGAAATAATGATTAATTGGTATTGCTCAATCGTATCAAATTCGTGGAGCGAACGGGTATTGCAAAATAACCAAGGATATATATCGTCAGTAAGTACCTGAATCGATTTAAAAAAAACTTTTCACAATACAACGTCAAGAGGCTCACTGTAAATTGCTCGTACAATAAAGAGATGGACAAAAGTGAGTAACGAAACATGCAGGTATAGGGCAAAAAGCTCGCAAGCGTGCCAGCAATAACACGTATATAGCCACGCACACACATACAGACCGCCGATCAGGAATTCAATATATGAGCAAGTACAATAGCATCGAGGGCTTGTTTAATCAGGCCAATATTGTATCGCTCGATTTTGTCACGGCTCACAGGCAGCTTCCTATCGACATATATATATACGATACGTGTTCACGTGTACGTGCGGCGTGTATGTGTGTGCGCGTGCGTGAGTGCACGTGATCGAATCTGCCCTGCATTGCTCCCAGTTATACACGGCTCGAGGAGGAGGTAGTCCCCCTGCGCGTTCGCATTCCTAGCCAAAGCCTCGCGTCGACGTTAAAATACGCTCCACTTTCTCGTGTTGTGTACTTATTGCGACGTTATTCTTCGAGGCACTCGAGAATTCATCGCGAGCCGTGATAATTCTAGATGATACGCTCGACGATGAATGGGGTTGAGAAAAAGAAAAAGAATTCCATTCCGAAACGACTCGCGACGCATACTTATAGGTGTGTATGTAATACCTATTGCTCACGAACTATATACACGTGTATGGACTCGAGCTACGTATATATATACACTGCCCGTCAATTACTTTTGCCATACCTGAGCGAAAAATGAGTAAATTTCAAAGTTTTGTAGCTCAGTCAAAAAAAGTCGGATTGACTTTTCGGACCCGCCATTCGAAAGGTATTTACTAGCACTTTAAGGCTATATAAATTGTTATTAGGTTTATTTATTATTTATCAATTTTTATTAACAATTAACGAATCAAAAATATTGCTTTTTTTTGTCTTCGCTATTTCTCTTGCCATTTTAGTTAGAAGGGTCGTAGAAACATTTTAAAACCGATAGATTTGTGGGTTTTGACGAGACCTTTAAATCTTTTTTTTAAGATTGTCCTACGAGCTTTTTTCACAAAGTTACAGCCCTTTTAGTGCAAAAACGACCCTTTTTTTCGTTCACATGTACAGCGCGATGAAGGGGTCGTAGAAAAAAATTTTATTTACAAAAAAGGTTGGTTTTTATGTGTACAATAAGAAGCAATAGTTACGATCCGATTCTGAGAAAATTTTTTTTTTTCGATTTTTTTATGCACGTTCACCCACCAACGCTCAAAGTGACGAAATTTTTTGTTCGCGTTCGATGCGATTTTTTTCCATGTTCAAGGCCTTGAAAAGACTTCACATATAAATAATTTTATGTAGAATTTAATGCTCTTTCAGATTCCGGGCTTAAATTTGAGTGTTGATGCTTAGTTAAAAAGTTATGGTTGTTTAAACAAAAAAAAGTTAAGAGCTTTTTTTACGCACAAATTTTTGTAACTTTTTTTTGGTTTAAACAACCATAACTTTTTAACTAAGCATCAACACTCAAATTTAAGCCCGGAATCTGAAAGAGCATTAAATTCTACATAAAATTATATATATGTGAAGTCTTTTCAAGGCCTTGAACATGGAAAAAAATCGCATCGAACGCGAACAAAAAATTTCGTCATTTCGAGCATGCATAAAACATACATAAAAACATGCATAAAAAAATCGAAAAAAAAAATTTTCTCAGAATCGGATCGTAACTATTGCTTCTTATTGTACACATAAAAACCAACCTTTTTGTAAATAAAATTTTTTTCTACGACCCCTTCAACGCGCTGTACATGTGAACGAAAAAAAGGGTCGTTTTTGCACTAAAAGGGCTGTAACTTTGTGAAAAAGCTCGTAGGACAATCTTTAAAAAAAGATTTAAAGGTCGCGTCAAAACCCACAAATCTATCGGTTTAAAATGTTTCTACGACCCTTCTAACTAAAATGGCAAGAGAAATAGCGAAGACAAAAAAAAGCAATATTTTTGATTCGTTAATTGTTAATAAAATTGATAAATAAATAAATAAACCTAATAACAATTTATAGCCTTAAAGTGCTAGTAAATACCTTTCGAATGGCGGGTCCGAAAAGTCAATCCGACTTTTTTTGACTGAGCTACAAAACTTTGAAATTTACTCATTTTTCGCTCAGGTATGGCAAAAGTAATTGACGGGCAGTGTATATATACCTGCATGCGGCCAAGCTCTTGCGCAGTCGAGTAGACAAGCGCGTGTGCTTGTACGTCTACAGGCCAACTGTTACGATCCGGCCAAGCTTTTCGTATGCATTGCTACAGGCTCCCTGGGAATTTCAATTCTCAATTCGCAGAGCGCGATGATGCCCGTGTGGGCTGAAACTTTTCTCATAAATCGCCGGCTTGCCCTATAATTGGTACATATGGCTCATGGGCTCTTTTTTTTGCCCTCTCCTTTTTGTCCTATTGTAATTTTTGCGCTCTGTCTTATGCCGCAGAGCAGCGGCCGCTTGAAATGAGCAATAAACGTGAGTCAAGATTTTTCGCAATTTTCGAGCGTTCAACGAGTTTGCTAACTCAAGCTCGGAGTTAATAAATAAAGCTTCGCTTCATTGCATATATGAGTTTTTTTCCTTCGGCGAACGCTTGCCTCTGTAATATTGAACGAAACTTGTACATGCAGCGTCGTAATTTAATTTAATTTTTAATGGATGTATAAAAAATCTGCGTTCATATTGAAAATGTGACGTGGAATATTAATATTTTTCAAGATAGCGAGAAATCGTGCTCGTGTGGTAAATACTCCTCATCGCAATCGTAGATTAGAACGTCATTGGAAACAAAGCGTCGATCATTATTATGCGGTATATAAGCCAATGTCAATTGCAGTTGAAAGACAATACCATGCGATACGAAGTTAGGATAAAGAAGTTGAATCGATCGATGTACGTATAATATTATATTTGAATGAATTATTCAGTCAGGCTAAAGTGCATCAGAATTTCTCCCATATACATGGCTCGGGGTTGTTTTATCAAACTCAATTGCCAAGTTCATCATAGACGTCAGTTGAAAACGACGAAACTTGGTCTTGCGCACACTGCATACTCCGTATAGTTGAGCTTCAATTCTGCAACGCCAGCCCGGGCTCGCGTATGAAATATCCATAAACAATTTCTCCTATATGAAGCAGTGTCGGCGGCGGCTATATACTCCTCTCCCCCCTGAAAAGCCTATACGCAAATTCGAGCTCTTAAAGTGCTGCAAGTTGGTTGCTCGAGCACACCGCGCGCGCGCGTACGCTAGATTATCTCGGCATCGCCAGCGCATTATTATAAAATAAATATATATACGCATGCGTGTGCCGCTGCTGCGTCATGCGGGGGTGGTTTTCTAATTCGATTCGTAAATCGCTGCTGCAGTGTGTGCGTGTATAACGTAGCGCAGTGCTGCAGCTCCGGCCCTCTCGAGCCGAGAGACTCCAACTGACCTCTTTATGGCTCGCCGCGCGTGAGAATGAGCGCTTCGCGAGGATGAACGACCCGCCCGCTAACGCGTGCTTCACACTTTGCGTCCCGCCTCTCGCATTGTTAATATTTATTCAGGTGCGCGCTTACCTATACGTACGTTGCGCATAAAATGTCGAGCGGCTCGAGTATACGCTCGCTTGCATTAAATCGGCACTTTTTTCGGCGCACGAGAAAGTGATTAATCTACGCGCCCCCGAAGCCCGTCTGCGATATATTATTGCGAGTTGCGCCGAAAAAAAGAAATTATTTAATTGAGTTTTCGCATCGGAACGAACGTAGCGCGCGCTCGTCAATTAAACTTTTTCGGATATATCGGCTAGCAGCGGTACGCGTCATAAAGTGTACGAGGAGGAGAAAAAACACGCGAGCGTCGCAATTAACCTCGGACAGTCGCGCGTCAGAAATAGACAAACTTCATTAAATGAAAATGCGCATACGCACATTATGTGATATAACGGAAAACGAGAGATCATAACTACGGGCTACGGTGGTGCTGCGAGTTGGGTAAGCCAGGAAATGCTCGAAGCTTCGCTCGTAATCGGATTAATTGCGTCACTCTATCGCACGCATTAAATGTATATGCTATGCTGATGCGTTGTATTTGGCCTTGCGCGAACAATGTTCAATTCGCGCGCACTACCGGTGAAATCGAGTACATGATGGCGTATTTAGAAGGCGATTAGTTAGCTGCGCGCCGCCACTCGCTCTCTTCCCTCTCTCCTCTCTCTGTCCCCCTAATTGACGGACGGTCTCCGTGTCAGTTTTCGAATGTGCCAAACAAGCATGATTATTATGCCCGTAGACGGCTTAATAATGCGCATAATGCATAACGCGAGCTCATATGCATGTTCGATCGAGCTTGAACTTATTGACTACTTGACTTCGCGCGCGGCTCGGTGCGGCAGTTGTACACCGTGAAAGTTGCCACGATCACCGGCTTTGAAATGAAAATTTCACATCGAAATATCTCTCGCTTACGCATCGTCGTATCGCCTTTTATCAATATTCATTTGAACTCGGCGAGGTAGTATTTGAACCGATATAAATTCAACCTACTACATGATAGTACTCTTATGGCATAACAATATTATTTTGGATTATAGGCGAATTGATTTTTTACGGCGCTTACATACCCGATGCAATTACCATGTAAACAATGAAAGCTTTTAATAAGTTGTACTTGCTTATAAAAGCAGATTGATCAATTTTTATCTTTGTGAAATTTTATAAAGAAAAATGTCGTGTTCATTTGGCTTTTGACGCTATTCAAAATAAATGTGGACTTATTACATTTATATCTGATGGCGTATTGTTCAAGCATGCTCTCTATAGGTCCTAATTGAATATTAGATATGAATCGCGCAGGGCTCTTTCTCATTTCCATTACTGCCTACTGGATTATCGGATTAAAAGGCCTTTCAGAGGAGCAATCTACATCGAGCCAAAAATGCGCGCTCTTTGAGCAAGTTCGAAAATCACATATTGACAAGCGATGAATTAATGAACTCCGCACGGATCTGCTTCGAACTAATCAATCTCTTCTCTGTCGAAAAAAATTTTTAATTAAAGCCTCGATTATAAGAAATGTTCGCATATGACAAATTTTCAACATTGGAATCGATAATTCAACTCCTGAAATCCATAATGCCTCGTAAAATCAAATCTGGCTATTACTGCGTCGCCGTGTATGATGTCTCACTAAAATTGAAAAATAATTTATAGTCGGTGCTTATTGAGGATAAGGACGAGTTTTTTGACGAATCGTACATTCCGAGTTTTTCTTCAATATCTGCAGAGTCGAATGCGCGTTCGTTCTTTTGCCGTCATTGTATGCGAAATACGTGCATACTCACGAATGTATACGTTTTATCTCTGCTTATCTGTTGTGGACACGCGTCGGAATGCGTTCTCACCCGCATGCTAAATTCGCTATCTGTGCCATGCCGATTCGTATTCTATGAGACTTTCGCCAATCGCACACTCGCTGTCGCTAGGTGCATTTTTCATCGGTTCGCGCTCTTGTTAGCAGCCTCTTCTACACTTCCAAATAGTACGTTCTACTTTTAAATTTATCTGTTAAATATTTTGAGATAACTTTTATTTATTTAATTTAGGTTCGATAGTTCGTAAAAATTCTACAATATATCAAAATTTAACTGATGTAGCTTTTCCATGTTATAGATAGTACTCGAAACCAATCATCTGCATATTAGTCAATCGTCAAAATTATGAGCAAATGAGAATGAGGTTTTATACGTAGTTGTTGCATACTCAAAATAGTCGAAAGCTCATTTTCAGTTCGTTAGAGTAGTCCGGGATAATTCGTCACAGTGGAGTGTTGTAATTTTGGTTAGTAACTTACGGGCAAAGGGCTGCGGCCGCGTGCATCAGCAATGCTATGTGCGTTATATAGGGACAGATAGGTATATACATCTACTGTTGTAAACTCGACTTTGATCCTGTTCTATTTCCACAATCGAATCGCCAACTTCATTCTTCTAATTACGGAAAGTAGGAATCAAAGTCGATATTTGTAAGTGCAATTGTAGCAACTAAGAACATTTTGTACTTTATTAAAAGCCATGAGAAATCTTATTTTGAAGAAATTTCTAGAATTTTATAAAGCACAAAGATCATGGAATCTTTTTTATGTTTATCAAATTTTCTGTTTTAAATTGTTAAGATCGTTCTTTAAATCTTCAAATTATGATCTTGTTTAAAAGAATTATTCTTAAAGCATTGTTGGCGAATTATTACATTCAGTAGTAAAACTCGACAAATAGTCAGACCAGATAGAAAAGGGAATTGAAAGTTACTCCACTCGTTCCTTTACTTCGGAACAAAGATCCTTGTAAATTACCACAATGAAGAGTCAATTTGTGAATTTTATTGGCAACTATTGAATGAATTCTTCAGTTAATTTGATGGATAGTGCCGTACTTCTGTCTTGTGAAATTAATCAAGGTCCGTTAAACTAAAAGAACGTACCTCACATTGAAAAGATCAGAAGCTCTAAAGAAACAAATCGAACGCGTATAAATCGTACAGTAACTGGCTATCGAACTGCATTACTGTTTGCGTAACAAAAGCTTTTCAAGTTGAATTGACACGTTACAATAAGCAAAATCTCGAAAGCCCAAAGAAAGCTAGTCGCGATCTTTCTTGCTTTGAGCGATGACATTTGTAACAAGTTCGTACAATATCCCGACTTTTGTGAGCTCGTTGTACCATACAAATAGTTCTAAAAGCAGTCAAAAATGCAGCGCAAAAAAGCCAACGGTCTAACGCAACTCGCTCGATATATAATCGTTTTGAGCACATATCTTGTAAAATAGTGTGGAATCGATGTTTACATGTAAAAGATATGTGTTAGAAAATCACACAATCAAGACAAGAAACAAGAAATATGAGTGAAAATTATATTTAAATTTTTATCTTTTTTAAGCTTTAGTTATTTTTCAAACTCAATAAATTATAGGTGGGACACAATCAAGCAATATCGATGCTCTTCATTATTGATGATTATTTTCTATACATATCTACATATTATAACATCATGATCGCTTTGACTGTGGATAAATTATGTTTCATTGATAAAGGTAGTTTCGTTTGGTACGAATACCAGTAATCAATAAATTGATAATTTAACTCGCCCAGCAATCGAGTCTCGCGCATGTTGTGTATTAATAAAATTTAACAGCTGCTTTTATGTATGCAAACGCATTGTAAACCAATAATTTGTAAACCATCAAGCGTGCCCACGATTAATCAAATAAAAATATACCGAGTCGTGCACGAGATTGTACAGCTGAGATTATCGGAGTGAAAAATAAATTGCATTGTCTACGTGGGGTCCATACTCCAAAGGGTCGATCAATGAATTTTACTCTTTACTGTATTTTGTATAAACTGTAATTTACGTATCTCGGGCGCCCAAAACATCCATGAATTCGAGTACGCGAATGAATCCCGGACACGCTCAAATGGTTTCACTAAGCTTCGACTCGCTCGTCTTATAAAAGCGGATGCTCTTGAAAAGCGTCGCCCCGGCGCTTCTATATATTCTGCCACGGAATTGGTATATGTACGTTTGCTCGTTGCAAGCACGCATGTACAGGGTCAAGAAAAGTAAATGAATCTGGCCAAATCGTACATGCACAGCGACAACTCGTAGCGCGTATATCTATACGAAGGGCTGACTTTGGTCCCAAATGGGAAGTTGCGAACGTCGAGCGAGTTAGCCTCGTGCGCACTGCGTGATTAATTATTGCCGAGATTGAAACTGCGCGCGCGGCAACACTTGCTCCTCTCTCTCTCTCTCTCTCTCGCAGAGACGCTGCCCCCTTGTGTCCCTTGAATTACACTGTTCTGTCTGTAGCTGCAGTATGCACATACATACAGTGTGAATGCACCGAGGTACTTTTGCGGCCAGGAGGCGATAATCGATCGTGTCTCGACGGCGGTGGCCTCGTCGTCGTCGTCGCTGGGTGACTTAAGCTTTGTTTTAGCTGCAGCTCAGGCGTCTGTTTTTGCAGCTGATGATAATGAGCAGCAGCAGCAGCAGCATTGGCGAATGGCTCGAGTGCGATATTGGCATTGCTGGTCTGTGTACTCTCTATATATCGCGCATGCAGCACTCCACTTTCCCCTGTCTTCCCCTCTCTCTCTCCCTTCCTCCTTCCCTTCAGTTCTCTCTCTCTCTCTTTGCATATCCATTCGAAAGTGCTGATGAGCGATCTGTGCAGTGTTGTTGGTTTTCGATTTGTTATTGTTTGTTTTTGCATGAAGCAACGACGAGGTACATAAGCCGAGCCTGCGCCGGCTCGTGCTATAGGCTTTTCAAATACTTTGTAATAATATTCTCACAATGTTTCAGATTTCAAAACCTTTTACAGTAATCAACAATTGCTAAAATGTTTTCCCGAAACATGTCCTCGGTTACATAGAATTTTTCGTTTCATCCTGAAAAAAAAATCGTAATGCCCCATACCTTGGCTTCCATCGGTTCTAATACAAGCGTGAACAATGACTTTTACCTATTCGCGCAGCCGTAAAAGCTCTTTCGATATCCAACTTCCTTCGGCTGCACGCGCGTATTTTTGTTCCATCCTCGCTCTCGCCGCTCCAATCTTTCCATTTATCTTATATTTGTGCACTTTTTCTCGTAAGCTGTCGAAAAATCTCCGCCTCGTTTCACTCGTCAGTATCTGTTATCTTCTTTATTCTCCGTTAAATTTCAGCGCTTGCGATACCGTATAGATTTCATTCCACTACTTATCGTTCTTTTTTGTTCAATCTATAAATCTTTTTTCCCTCGCGCGCGAGCTCTCTATATATGTATATGAAGATCTTTGTTTCGAGTTCCGGTGTCATCAGCCTCCCTCCCCACCCAATGCCAGCTGCCGTTGTACGCCTCGTGCTACTGGCCTCGATCCGATGCTCCACTGGTTCCGCGCAGCCCAGGATCTCTCTGCATTCGCACACGCACACACACATACCTATACACAAACTTGCTGGCGGATCAACGTCCTCGTATACGTACGTCGAATCCTTGCCACTGCTCGCTGGACTGTAAAATGCAATGCAGCGCCATTTTTCCCAACGTTTGTGCACCTCTGCGACTCGCCCGTTACCGTCTCGTTGCAGCTAAACCATCCACAGCCTCCGTAGCTTTCCATGCGAGCGCTTACGTGTCCATGAGACATGATATATGTATTTACAGGCTAGTATAGCCGATTAAAAGTTTGTACGTAGTTTTTTTGTTGGCGCTTTCATGTTTGGTAGGGCAATGTATCAAATCTAAACTTTGAAACGTACACACTGAACTACTGTTATCTTACTTTATTTAATTTGAATTCTAATAAGCCAAAATATATGGTCTCAGTTACTATTACTGCATTCAAGTTAATTCTAAACGTTCCTACTCACGCGTCATTCAATTGATTAGTTACAATTACTGTAAAAGCATATGCACGACGGCATAACAGTAACAAGGAAAGAAAAATGGATTTTTTTAAAAATTGAGGGTACGTAAATACACATGTATAAAAGTAGTTCGTAGTAAGAAATAGCTCATCACTTTTTGGGCTTTGTGAGAGCTCAAAGTTCGCACAACAAGTAAAACGAAAACTTTTATATCTAAACTCAGCAAGTAGAGAGAAGAAAAAAAGGGGGACACGAGAAGTGACAAAGGTGTTGGTGGTGATTCTCTTTTGTGTACGTGCACGAGTGTGTGTGTGGAAAAGTACAAAATTCTGCTGGCGCAAGGAAAAAACTAATCCGCGGACACAAGTCCAAAAGTCCATGCGTTGACAAGAGAGAGGGAGAGAGAGAGAGAGAGAGCGCAGAAAGTTTTTCGCTCGTCCGCGCAGCAGCAGCAGCTTCGCATGCTTTATGCACTGGAATACAAGATGAGTGAAAACTGGACCCTGCCTGACTCCGCGAAGCCCTAGAATCGTGGCAATATTTTCGACGCGCGCGAGCTTCTTTTTACCCTCTCTCTCTCTCTCTCTCTCTCTCTCTCTCTCCGCGCTACCAGCACAGCTCCGCTCAGCTAGCTCGCTCCCACTATTCAAAAGATTGTTACGCGATCATATGAGAGGCACGCCTAGTGCTTGATCATGTCTGTTTGTTATACCTAATTGTAATTTTATTTTTATCCATGTTATTAGTATTAGTAATCTAAGCATAGTTTTAAGTTAAAGTTAGCTTTTTATTAGTTGTTATTGTTTGTTCTCTGCCTTGGCCATGTTGATACTTATTGTTGCTGAGACTTGCATTATTTTGTAAATAATTTAAAATTGTATTGCTGATTTGCCACTTGCCATTCGGTCTCAACGACCTTGGCATAATAAAATTTGTTCAATCAATCAATCTCCATTCACCGCATCGGGCTGTATTTGTATCAATTGCGCTACTTTCGCGAGTTTTTTTCAGGAACGCGCTCTATATGCTGCGGATATTGCGATTGAAATAAGCCAAGATTGAAGCCGAGCTCGTAATAGCGTTAAAATACTGGATGGACTCCGAGAAGCTAGTTTGCTCTGACCACATTAATAACGAAAATATCGATTCCTTAACTGCGCCGCTGCAGCAGCAGGAGACTCCGCTGCCTAGCTGCTACTTTAGTCACTAGCCTATATAAACGTCAGTCCACATTACTCTCAGAGTCTCTATCTCGCAGGCGGCGTATCGTTTTCTGCAGCCCCGGCAGAAGCTTGACGCTTCGGGTATACACACGATATACCTTCAATTTCGAGCACTCGAGTGCATGAGCGAGTAGGATTATATGTATCTAATGTACACGTATATATGGAATCGTGGCCTTTTACGAGCCCGAGTATAGACGCAGCGAGTAGTATCTGGCTCGGAGCTCTGTGGATGCAGCAGCAGCAGCTCTATTAGTGCCGCTAAAACTGTGCACACTTCTGCGTCGAGCTTCCTCTGCCTCCGGGACTCGAGCACCAGCTGCTATTTTAAACGCAATTGATCAGGTCGTTGCGAGCTGCCAAGTGTAATAGCTTACGTATACGCGCGTGTCCCGAGATTCGTGTCTTCTTGCGGCAGCGCACATTTGCTGGATTCACCGCGAGATCATTATTTAACGCTGCTGCGAGAGGAACATTTTGCTTCTTCGCAACGTGCGTGGATACATCTCCACCCTTCAATTACCTATGTGGGCCGCGCTCTATTTTTAAGCTCGCCGCGGAGCTGCTTCTGCTTCTTTTTTTGTCGGTTACGACGCCCGGCTGTGACGTACCGAGCCAAGCACTTCTCGAGTGTCTACAGTATGTATTTGTGGTTAAATCATTGCATCGGAGTCACGTACTTGGCGTGCCGAATGCCGCCTCCGATATGCATCGTTCGATAATCGCAAATGCCACCTGAACTTGTTGTGGATTCGCGCCTCACTTCCATTCCTATACTCTTCGGAAAAGCTTAAACACACAAGAGAGCGGATGCTCCTTTTTATGGCACGTATAAAATTGATGAAAGCACACAGCAGAATCCCATGAGCTTTTTCTCGTTAGTGATGTTAACAGGAGAAAATCTTATCAGCTTTTTTTGTAACGCTTTTTATTGTACTCGCAATTTTATTTGAAAATTCATTAATCAAATATATTATTGAACTGCGAAAAATTTTTAAGGAAAACCAACTATTTTCCTCATCAAAAATTTAATTATTTTTTAAATTTATAATCGCCTATTACACATCACCAGTTTTGACTGTGACAAATCTTAAAAAATGTACAGGAATAGATGAAAAATTTTTTTCAATATTTGATAAAAGTCCGTACATTTGCGTATTTTAAAAAATAAGTGTAATGTATGAGATATATGTTGGAAAAAGCTCACCTACATGTTTCATCTGCATTTACACATGACTCAGTGAAAA
This sequence comes from Trichogramma dendrolimi, assembly GCA_034770305.1. Lineage (NCBI taxonomy): Eukaryota > Metazoa > Arthropoda > Insecta > Hymenoptera > Trichogrammatidae > Trichogramma > Trichogramma dendrolimi. The sequence continues at coordinate 774,270 of JAPMIB010000008.1, read as the reverse complement.
GCTTAAAGTTACAGAGAAAGCAAAAAGTGATAGAATGTACCTGTAAAAAAGCAGAGCGAGGAAAGACTAAATGAGAGACTAGAATAAAAAAACAACCTGGCATGAACTTATACTTCTCTCATTATAATTATTCCCGCTAGCTTTGAAAATAATGATGAAAAAAAGACTGGATTGAATGTGGTGGAGCTACACGCTACCGCGATGAGGATGATTTTTTCCAAAGTCAAAAAAAAAAACGAACAAATTATTTTATGTACGGTTGAATTTATTACTAACATTTAATCGCAGGGAAAAAGTAATAAATCAAGTTTCAAAGGATCATTCGAGCATCAAATTTCAATGTAAAAAAATTATTTAAAAAAATTCAATATATTCATACGTTGCTATTCAGATAGATTCGACGGCCTACTCGTAAAACTCGTAATTAAGTTTTGGTTTATTTTTCGCGTGAGTAATTACATAGTGCTCCCGCAGCGCAGAAAATGCACGAGCAGTGGAAAATATAATTAAAATGGCAACAAACACACCATGGATCGACATTTTATCTAGCGCAGTAAAAAGCGGCAGCGGAGCGAGCTGCATGCCAGTATACACGGGGCTTGGTTAATTGATTATTATTCGAGCAACTGTGCCAAAATCAGTTTATCGAGTCTATATAATGACGGGAGAAGAGCCCTGGTGGGTGAACAAACCCTGTTGTGTATCGGTGAGATCATCGGCAAACAAACATCGATCTTCTTTGTTCGATATACCTATGACAACGACATGTTTTCGATGATTAGATTAGCGTCCTTTATGCTCTCGCGAGTGGAATCGAAAGAAAAAGCGATTCGCTTAGCAGGGCGTCGATGCGAGAGCACAGTCAGACACACGTAATCATCTTATTGCGGTATTATAGCCGCCTGGGCGAAATCCATCATTCCTCGGGGCAGTAGCAGCTTCACGCAGACGAGCATTGTACGATTTATCGGCGAGCCGCCTTATCCGTCGCGATCCCTCCTTTACGTATGTATGCGTGATCAGGAGGAGCATTGCGAGCGGAAACCCTCTCCGTGACCATACGCGATGTTATCGGATCGGATTTCGGGACGCTTGAACGCGAACCGAAGCTACGCGCGCCGCGACTATCTAGCTTGTCTATCGGTAGCCGATCAGCGCTGCATGCCGTACTCGCTGTAATTAAGTCAGCCACGCGACGCCACATCGTGTACTGCTGCTGCTGCTCTGATATCGACTTTACCATTCCAAGAAATTATCGTCTCGTTGCTTTTACAATTTTGAGCTTGGATCTGCAGACAATTTTCTTCCCTAGAGGTCAGAACAAAATTTTTATGCACAAACTTTTGGTTTGGATTTTTTTCTTTGAAATGAAGTCGGTTGCTCGAGTTTCATTTTGAAAAATTCATGCACTTTTGAAACCTTATACAAGCATATAAAAAACAATATTGCAATATTTAGCAAGTGAAGGGAGTCGATGTCAAAAAAATTATTTTTATATAATCTTTCGTGTTCCATTAAAAATTGCGCAAGAAAGATGAGCGGAAATACTCGTAGAAGAAAAGTAATTCTGGATAAGTTTTTTATAAAGCTTCCAAATATGAAGCAGCTGAAAAGATGAAGTCATATAAAGAAGTACGTCTGAAAGTTCTTGCTCGGAAATGGACCCGTCGTCGTCGTAAGCAGTGCGCAGAGAACATCTCGAGCGAGGCCGAAATAAGATCTAAGGGTACTACTCGCGATGGCGCGCAAAGTAGTGGTATCAGAAAACTTGGGAAAACGCGACTTGCAGCTAAGCAGCACGAGCTAGCTCGGCAGGGGGATGTAATACGCACTAGGCTCTTTGCGTGCTTCGCCGGCGCTCGAGTACCAACGAGTGTAAATGTACACTCGGGTATTGCGTTTACACTCATCAAGCCGGTCTGGACTAGACGACTTTGGCGCGCGCGCACCTACTTTTCTGAAAAGCTTTGTAGCCGCGAGACGTGGTATTTTATATATGTATATTAGGGTGGTCCACTTTTTCAAAAATTTTTTGTATCTCGGGGGATCCATCGGAATCTGAAAGTTTGAGGTTTAAAATGAAGTTTCCTTTAAACGAGAACTCAAATAAATAATTTTAAATGGTGTCGATGGATTTTTGAAGTTTAAAAACGTGCTCCTAAAAACGAGCAAAATCGGGCAACCATTCGATTTATTTCAAACTTTGTTCAGAGTGTAAAAATGATCTTAACGATACATTTTCTTACGTATTTTTGTCTGCGAAATCGAATGCCGTAGTTAGTTTTGACCTAGGAGCACCATTTCATTGAAAAAAATACACTTTTTCGATCGTTCTTTTTCGCAAATTTCGCAAAGTTCATTTTCGAGCGAGCGGCAAATGAACAGAAAAATCTAGGAAATTTTTTGACACCACCAAAATTTAGGATTTTTTATGACAAATCCAACAGTATTATTAGTATACACTTTAAAATTATTTTAATGCCGAAAAAGCACGATTTTATCCCAAAAAACGATATTAAAAAATGGAAAAATGGAAAAATATATTCGTTTCTTCAAGAAAATGGCTGAGTATAATCACTCATGAAAATAATTAAATACAACTATCTGATAAGTTTTTTTCTCACCTTTCAAACGCCGTTTTCAGAGTTAAAAAATTCGCAAAATTCGCCGAGATACAGCTGTTTTTGTACGATGCACTTTTTTTGCTTAAAATTCAATAATTCTGAGCTGGCTCTATTCATTAAAAAACCAGCAAAGCAGATTTTTAAGCTAAAAAAGTGCATCGTACAAAAACAGCTGTATCTCGGCGAATTTTGCGAATTTTTCAACTCTGAAAACGGCGTTTGAAAGGTGAGAAAAAAACCTATCAGATAGTTGTATTCAATTGTTTTCATGAGTGATTATACTCAGCCATTTTCTTGAAGAAACGAATATATTTTTCCATTTTTCCATTTTTTAATATCGTTTTTTGGGATAAAATCGTGCTTTTTCGGCATTAAATAATTTTAAAGTGTATACTAATATATACTGTTGGATTTGTCATAAAAAATCCTAAATTTTGGTGGTGTCAAAAAATTTCCTAGATTTTTTCTGTTCATTTGCCGCTCGCTCGAAAATGAACTTTGCGAAATTTGCGAAAAAAAAACGATCGAAAAAGTGTTTTTTTCAATGAAATGGTGCTCCTAGGTCAAAACTAACTACGGCATTCAATTCCGCAGACAAAAATACGTAAGAAAATGTATCGTTAAGATCATTTTTACACTTTGAACAAAGTTTGTAATAAATCGAATGGTTGCCCGATTTTGCTCCTTTTTAGGAGCACGTTTTTAAACTTCAAAAATCCATCGACACCATCTAAAATCATTTGTTTGAGTTCTCGTTTAAAGGAAACTTCATTTAAACCTCAAACTTTCAGATTCCGTTGGATCCCCCGAGATACAAAAAATTTTTGAAAAAGTGGACCACCCTAATGTATATGTACGGCGCTTTGTGTGTGCGCGCGCGAGCTTGACAATATGCGCCCCGCGTTGCCCGACGTTGAATTTATTTTCCATGAGAAACGACGGAGCTTCTCGCAAAACAGACCGAGAGCAGCTCGATTCTCGATAAACTCGTACAATGCATATGGTTTACGGCCGGTCTTTGTGCGAGACGTCTAAATAAATTGGTATGAACGATAGACCGTACGTAATCGAGCATGAGATCTCGTTTCCTGCACTGTCCCGGAGAACCAACAAATCCTGCGAGGAATCGATCTAAGCATGCGCTGCCCATGAGCTGCACCTGAATAGTCCATGTAAGACAGCCACGCAGAGCAGTGGATTATTAGCACGAGAGCGCGAGGATCTCCATTTATCAGGATGATTTGCAACTTTGACCAACGGCCAAACATGTTTTACCGCTTAACTTCGCTTCAGTACTTATCTTCCTTCTTATTACTCTAGCACGCGCTCTCACGTCTCACGGATATACACTCTGTTTTTTTACCCCTTTATTCCCTTTTCTAATGTCCGATTCTTCTTGCGTTTCTTTCTCTTTTAAAACTACTCCAACATCTCTTTTTTAGTGTTCAAACTCACATGTGATTTATACGTGCGATCGAGAATACTCGGATACTTTATTTTTCAACCATTCCAAAACTAATAGAATGAGAAGAATTTTTTTTTAATATTTTCACACAGTTTTTTACATGTTTAGAAATAAAATTCTTGAAGTCCTGGTAGAGATCCGTGTAAAGAATAATTCACCAACGCATTGGACTTCTATTCAATTTTACACAAAAAATAGTCGAACAAGGCTGACATTTTTTGAAAACCGTGTGTTTACTTAAACAATTACTTTGACTTTAACACTTGCTCATTTACAGATGAACGTACTCGCCATCTGACGGGAAAGGCTGGTATTAACTATGATTGGATTTTCATGAATTTTTCGAGCAATTCTGTTTAATTTTGAATTTGAAAAGGCATGTATACGATTGAATTTTTATATTTGATTTCCCATCGAAGTATCATTCGATTTAAGGTTTTTCAACAGTGTAAATTCGTTTGATGACTCATCTGATATCAAAAAATATATATTAAACACGGTAAAAAAGATAATATTTGTTGTAATTCGAAAAAAATCTTGAAGAAATAAAGTCAGTCTCTAGCGTTCGCTCAACTCATCCGCAAAAGAATCCTCTTGACGATTGAACGCGCTTGCAAGCAAAAAAAATTCGAAAGAAAACTTTCTTTTTAGCTCTATCGTCTTTTCACTTTTACTCTAAAAAAATCTCTAGTGCACAACTTCACCTTTCATTAGAGTTTTCTAAAATATGCTTCTCCTTTATTTATTTTTTGGTTTGCCAGAAAACACATTGAAAAATCTTTTTGAGTTTTCAAAATGGCACAATGCCGAATTGGAAAAAAAATAGTTTGAGCTTTTAATATCGAAATCAAAATAAATTTGATCGTAAAACGGAGTTAAGATTGCGAATTCAATGACAAATGAGTTGCAGAATAAGAAAAATAGATTTCAAGGGCCTTTATGGTCAATCGATAACGGATTAAATCAACACAGGGCATAGTAATTTTGAACGCGTGCCGTTCTAGGTATTGTTGATGTAAGCAATGTATACACATACGTAATTAAAAGAGTGCTGGAGTGCGGCTAATGAACGCCTCACTCGGCAGACTGCTGATTTTGTCTTGCTACCTATATGTTTTGGTTCAAAGCCAATCGAGCAAATTGCCGTTGCTCCACTAGCCATCAAACTCTGCTTTCTGTAACTAGCTTCGATACTGGCCTCTATGCACAGCGTGTACACGGAATGTTGTACATGTGAGGATACGTACTGTACTTGTTGTTTGGCTTTTTTATTTAGAACGGCCTCGTAAAAGATTTCTATCGTATCAAGGTATTCATCGGTTGATCTTTTTGAATAACATTTGAATTTGTGAATTTGTAGAAGCTGCCAATGAATCCGCTATTGAAATTAAATTCTTCCGAGTTCAATTCGTCGTTAAAAAATTACTTTGCTCTTTTAGTTTTATTGTTATCTACAATTTCAGAATGAATTTGTGTGCTGTTTAATTGTCAAGTCAAACTCAAAGACTAGGCTGAGTTTTCATTGAGTTGCTGAGCTGTTTTCACGCTTTGCATCAAGTCGCTTCGTTTGTACTTTTGGCTTCAACAAACACGCGATGACAACGTTGTATACAGAAGCAAGAACATACTAGCAGCGTTTGAGAACGAGACGTACGTGCAGCAGTCACTTGACGTTGCAGAATAGATAAGCCAGTCGTGTTAACTGCATTATAAGCACAAATTATATAAATACATTGCAAACCCCGTATATTATCTTAACAAAATTGGCGGACACCAAGATAATTTTTTTGGTAAATGGCAAGTTAAAAAGTTTTGTTCTTTTGAAGTTTTAATAAACGCTAATGTCAATACTAAAAATTGGCCCATGATTTTGGCAAAGATGTCAATGTAATCTAACATATTATTTTCTCCAATTGGAAACTTATTTTTAAATTAATCATCAAATTAACAGGTTGCAACTAACAATGAATTGATGGATTCCCAATTTCATGAATAATAAAAAGAACATTTTTTCATTTCACTCTATTCAATGTTAAACATCGTCTAATTTTTTTTCAATCTCATTGATGTTGTAAAGTTATCGACAAAATCGAATTCTCCGAGACTCTTAATTTATTTGATTTCAATTTTAATTACAGGTCCATGTTGGCTCGTCTACAGTAGTGTTTTACTTGTAACGACTGCGACACTCGTACTGTCTTGCCGTCAAAGCGAATTCCGTTGTAACAATGGCCGCTGCATCTATCTTAATAAGGTCTGCAATCTCGTCGATGACTGCGGTGACAAAAGTGACGAGCAACAGCAGTGCACACGTAAGTTTTACTCGCCGTATTTAAAATTTAAAGTTACTCTTCTCCTAGTTCAGTTTTCTTTACAAAAATCGAGATTTAAGTATAGTAATAAACGAGCACTCAGATTCAGGAGGCATAATGTGCCACTAAAAATTTTTTTGCTTTTCAAAATAATTGTATAAGCAAAAATAAAAAATCGATCATTCGATGCATTTCCATAATTTTGCATTGTGGCGATAGTAGATTTAATCGAGTAATGGACATTATAAAACAATGTGTTCGAGTCAATTTAATATCACCCGAACTCTGCGCCGTTTGATTGTTGATAGTAAAATGATTTAAGTATTTTAGTTTCTCAAAATATAAATACGCAATCGATATTGTATCAATTCAATGTCGCGCGGTAGCACCGAAACAAAGAATTGATTGTAAAAAAAACTATTAATCCTCGTAACGGTCATCAAAAACTCATCGGATATTCATTGTCAGAGCGTCATCATTTTCAGAGCAAACGGACACGCTTGGGCAATCGATTAAAATTTTCGGGCTCACGATCCGCTTGCTTACGACCTCGAGCTCGCAACTACAGTACAACTGCGACTAATGCCTCGGCGCTTGTACGCGCAGCTTCTAATTGGAATTCGTTATGTACGCTAGGAGTTTGTTCAACCTCAATGCGTTGGCATACACACCTTTGCTTTTCTAGCACGAACAATTTAATTCGTTGTTTTGTATATTTTGACAATTTTTTCGGCTTGACTCTGAAATCAAAAGTCTCGATTGCAATAAGAAAAAGAGCGCAGGCTATTTTTGCTAAAAAGCCACTACAAAGTATTTTTATTTTTTGTAATTGAAAGTATCTCTAATGTGATCAGCTAAATAGGAGTTACATATTTTTATACGCATCAATGTGGTACGCATAAATTGAACATATCAAAATCCGCGCATAGACAGCATTGAAAAATATGTTTCAACAATTTTCTACGTTATATGTTCTATACTTATCCTACTCAATGAAATTATAAGTAAAAAATAAAGTTAATTATTATTATAATGAAGAAAGTGTATATTGTAATGGAATAGTGTATAGGATTTTATGAATGTTTTAATAAGAAATACAGTAACTGAAAAAAAAAAATATGAAAATGCTGCAAGCATCAATTTTATGGTAAATATCCAAACATAATGGTCGGAAAGTGAGTATTTATAGAAAATCAGTACCCGTACTTCAGCAAAAGACCATCACTATATGGTATCACTTAAGTTTTTTCTTTGCGAATTAATAAAATGAATACTTGACTTGAAAAATGAAGCATTTATTTGTAAAGAGTTAATTTATTTTAAGAAGAAACTGTCATTTTACTATTTGTTAATTTTTTATATATAAAATCTATACTGTATAAATAAATACGAGAATTCATTTCAACGAACAATTAAAATACCCACATTATAAAGGATTGATAAATTAAAATCGATGAGATTTTTTATAAAACAAAAGGTATTTTCAATTAAGGGAATATTTTCTGATGACTTAAATATTGGCCGACTGATTTCATAATATGATTCGACGCTGATCATTCTCATAAGAATATGGTGTTACCAATTTCAAATATCTAGTAAAACAATCAATGTCTTTCAAATTAAATTTTTGTATAGCTGGATTTTTAAATTTATCTCCAAATATATTAATGAGGTAGTCAACTGTAGCTACTCGATATACTTGTTCTTTTACAAGTGGTTCATAAATCGGCTTTTCACATTCTTGACACCTGAAGATGGAAATCATGAATGTTTTCATTTTATCGTCAAACGAAAGTATGTGAACTTACCTAACAGATACGCTAATAAGCTGGAAATTGTTGGGTTTAGTCGTATCATAAACTAATTTTAAACCCGAAAAGTGATTGGTGACATGTGGTACCCATTTATTTTTCCAAAATCGCATTTTCACATCAGATTGTAGAATCTTTGAAAATTGTATATAAATCAATGTTGTTTATAATTTTTTTTTAGTTACGAAAAAAATCTTACTTGGCGTAACTCATCACCAGTCATTTGAATAATGTTGATTACATTCTCAAATGGTAGAACTGCTATTGCATCGGCATAAGTGACATTTCCAGCTGGTAATTTACTTCTGATACATCCCGACTTTATCCAAGCAATAGATGCATACGTCCAATGTTTTGGATTATCGGTCAAATTACGAAACTGCAAATGCATTATGGTAAATTTAGCGCTCATCGAAACATCTTTCAAAAATAAATAAGCGATGTTTGCCATGACATACAGCTTCGACAAAGCTGTCAGTTATGAAATTTCCCACACCACAGTCTTCACCAGTCCAGCAAGAATTCATGAGCCCATCATGACCGTAAGCAACCACTTCGTTACCGATTTGATTTGCAGTTTTGGCCCATGGCTTCATGTATTCCAGCATTTCGGGGTCTATGCATCATTTTAAACTCATTCTGTCAATGTAAACTTTTTCTTGAAGTAATTCAAAGTTTTGGTTAAATACCTTGTTCAATAGAACTGTTTAAAATAATTGGTTCTCCTTCCCAATTAACAATTTCACCTTTTTGATCAAACCATACGGTTAGGTTCCCGACAATTTGTGCACGGCATCCAGCCTGAACAACTAGCACTGTCCTATCGGTATGCTTTTGTTTAATTATAACTGGATAAGTATCCTCTGGCTGATGATAATTTGATCCTTTGCCTATAAAGTTTAGAGTTACGTCTTCGAATCAAATTGAGAGCATATGAAAGGGGAATTAATTATTATTTTTAATTTTTGATAAAATTTTTAACGCACTTATGATAATTAAATAATGTTATAATTAACGGCACAATAATGTAACTGTTGAAACGGAATGTTAATAATGAACTTTGACGTAAAATAAAAACTGAGCATGCAAATTATTCATGTTAATTTCAATCCTTTGATAACATTTTTAGCATCGAACAACCAACGAAATTAATTTTTTTGCACCCTTGATGCAAATACCTGTAAAAAGGAATGAATGGGTATGACCACCAACAACTATATCAACGTGTGGACAACTTGCTGCTATTATCTTATCATTTGGAAGTCCAATATGGCTTAGCACGATAATAATATCAACATTTTGCTCCTTCAATTTTGCAGTTTCACTATTGATTGAATCAACTTCATCAAGAAATTTAATTTTCCGATAATCGATTTTTCCTGTAAAGATTTATTGCCTGAAGAATTTGATAAATTCTAGTCACTTAAACACATATTAACAATAAAGCGAATTTCTTGACATACATTACCTTGTCGTGATTTGATTTGATCAAACAATTTTTAAAAGAAATATCATTTGGGTGTCTATATTAAATGACCTTTTAAAAAAATTATGAACAATTTCGTACAAGGCTAGCTTTTGTAAAAATCATTTATCTTATACAACTTCAATTCCGGAAGAAAACCAGATTGTTCTAAATATTTTTCTGAATCACTCAGTTTCAATAACTGTTAAATAGCAGGATTTTCGAATTTAACCAAATGAAATAAAGTAGGATATTGTTTAAAATTTATTGATTTTAAGAGGCTTTAAAACTATAGTTTTCATCTTCGGAATTAGTATGTTCTGCATTCTTACCTTAGATATATTTATTGTAACACCGATAATACCAATTTTTTTGCCAAATCTTTCAATAATTGTACTAGTCTTGATTAATCCCTGTAGATAAGCATTTATGATTATGAAAAACTTAAGTAGGAATCTTTTAATAGTTATTTGGTTAAATTTTATGACATGTTGAAGTAATTGTTCGCAAGAATTAATATTTTTTGAAGTGTTTACGATTACCTTCATAGCTGGCTCATCAGATACATCAATGTTGGCCACAACAACAGGTGCATTAAATCTTTCGAGAAAATAATTTAATTCAGAAAGTCCATCTTCAAAATCATGATTACCGATCACCTAGAGATATAATAATATATTATATAGTTTTCTACGTAAAAATGACTTTCGAAATTTGTCGCATAAATTATTGAATCATCCAAAAAAGGATTTTTAAACTATTCAAATTAGCATGTTACTCGTAAAGTAAAAATGTTTTATTCTATAGCAGTTCAAACAATTTTTAAGAATGTCAACAAAAATTATTACTTTTAACGTTTTTCACAACAAACCATTGCGTCATGTGGTAATTTACTCAGTAATTCTACTGATGCTTTGCTTTTAATAAATTGTGCCAGATAGTGCCTTGGTAATTATCTCCTGCATTTAAAAAAATAGTATTTGGTTGCTCTGATTTATTTTTTTAATGGCGGTCATGATCCGTGCTAAACCACCACAACAATTTTCATCTTTAGCGTCAAGAGAGCATGTACCGCCGCCTTTTTTTGCTTGAACGTACCTAAAAAATCATCAAATTCATTTTATAGTTATTTTAATCAAAATAAAACAGAAAAGTTGAGGATTCACTTACGCAGCGTGAAAATCATTTATATGAGCGATGGTTAATTGGAATAAATCATTGTGTCCCTTAATTTTTTCAGTCTTGACAGTGGTCCCATCGTGAATGCTAACAATTGCTAAGATGATTATCAATCGAAGCATTTTATCAATTAATAGTTGAAAAATGAAATACGATAACCATTGATTTTCAGTTAAATTATTCCGAATTCGCAGCAACTAATTGCATCACGCAAGAAAAATTAATACACATAAATGAATCGAGTTTGGACTTGGTTCGTATTTTATACTCAACTATATCTTTTCCATCAGAAATATTTTCTCAGTGGTGGGGCGAAAGTGTGAAAAATCAATTTGACGTAATTTTGCACGTATTCGAGCGTGAAAAAATTGCAAGCTCACATCTGGGGTATTGATAATTTTGGATTAATTTTTTAAATTCTTTAATAAATAAAAAACACGACCGTTGATTGGAATTCGCTACCTTTTAAAAATCACAATGTTCTACTTTTTTATAATTATCAATTCATATTTTTTTTCATAATGCACTTCTAATTTGTAAATAATTCTTTCATAATCTCAAACATTTTTATTAGTTTTCGATTTGATATTTTTCTAAAAAAATAATGAGAAATTTGACAATTTTTCATTGCGTGAAAGGTGAGAGATATAATACAGAATAGAGCATCAGCGTATAATGATTTTTGTAAAAGCTCAAGTTTAAAAATTTAAAAAAATAAATATAAATACAATTTTTCCACGAATCCATTTTTTCGTTTACTTACAATAGCTTATTGCTTCAAAGTAAGTTTTATCACGAGAGTCCAACAAACTCTATATTATTGATGAAATTATTCTGATTTAGTAACAAAAATTGAGTTACTTAATTAAACTAAACATTTCAAAAAATCATCTAAAGTAAGAAAATGGACGTAGGACTTACGTTTGTTTCATTTTCGACAAAGCACAGACATACATGTTATATGCAGTAATCTGTTTCTATTTCGAAAAAACATTTGTGAGCTGAAATTTATTTAATCTAATATGCTTTTCTCCTATGGGGAAAGTATAGGATTACTCAGGCTACTCAAAATGGATTAAAATATAAAATATAAATGTACGTGGACTTTTGGCCGAAAATATTTCGGTAAAACCTGAAATATTGAATTAATAATTAAAAATCGTACGAACATGGTGACTTAAAATTTTATTTATAATAACCAATCAAGTTAGATTGATTTGACAGCTTATGATACCTAAATAACATAACATTACAGCTTTTTACCTGTACTCTATTTCCTCTTAGTAATTATACATCGATGAATATAATTTTAAAAATTAAATAAATTTGATTAAACGATTGAAATATATTTTTCTTTAGATAGTGATAAGTAATTTTTTATAACATTCAATATATTTGCTCATAAATCCTTTCAATCAGTTAGTAAACAATTATTAATCAGAGATAAATATGAGTGAAATGTAGCAAATTTAAATTAATCTGTAGGGACGTTATTTTATGTAATTTTTTGAAAATGTCCGAGAATGCACGTAAATGGCGTTCAAAATTTGATGACGTATAAATATTGAACAAGACTATCGAAATACCATCAGAAATAATTTGCAACATGACACGTTCGAAAATGATACAACTCTGTGAGATTGTGCGTAAAAGATAAAGCGTCGTCATAAGTTTATTGACCTATGTAATTTATAACAAAGAAAACATTCGAATTTCTTGAATCATGCTATGCTTACCTTATGCTTTGGTTTGCTTAAAAATCATGTTTCGATCTAAAATCCAACGTAAAAATAAAAAATGTAAAAAATTGTTAGTTGATGACAATGTAAAATTATCAGTTCATTACAGAGTTTATATAGTGACGCTTTTTTTTATGAGCCTCAAACGTGTTGAAATAATGTTAGAAATAAAATGACTGAAAAATTTTAAGCATACTTATGCTCTTCAGCCCATGACTTTTCAGAGAGAGGATAAAACTATTCAATATGATATATTCATAACTTTTTTTTGATTAAAAAATAATTTTTCAATAATTTGATCGTTACTTGGGTATGAGTTATTGTAAAACAATTCAATTAACTAATGACACACATTTGATTCTGTCGAAGAACTTTGATGACGTTTGCGTACGTGGCACTGTCAATCAAACCTTCGAGTTTACTTAAAGATGATCAAGCGTCAAATGCATGCATTTCGCTGCGACAGAATGAGACTTGCGTAGTCACTCATTTGTAAGGGAAAAGTGTTCAGCCGCAAACTGCTTGACGTGAATTTTTTATTCAATTATCAAGTTACGCGGGTGAGATCATAACTCAAAGCAGCTCGTAAGTAAAGCTGTATAGAAAATTACCCGGCTGGGATCGTGGGCAGCAGTATTGTTGAAAGAATTACGACTTCTGGCGCGAGGGGCTTCTCATTCGTTCGACGCGCAAAAACACTCGCTTGCGTAAATCAAGAGTAAAGAGTTTCGAGGAATAAAGAAACATTGAGCTCAAAGTAAGAAAAACAAGCAGATAAACCGAGTTCTGAGCTCCAGCTAGGATCGGAGTAAAAAATCAAGTCAGACTTTATAGCTGACGGCATTGAACGTAAATTAACTATTATCGTCTTATGTATATGCATCTAAATTGAAATTTTTACGTTGAGAAAACAAAAAATTTGCTTTTGTTTCAGCTTGCAATAAAACATACTACGGCGATATTGGTAAAACTTACGATCTCGAGCTTCACCGGCCAAAAGAAGATAAGGTGCCTTACGTCTGCAAGCTCACATTCAGTGCCCTGGTGGCATCCTCGGTGACATAGTCCAGGTAAATAAATATTACACGGCAATTCGCTCGAATTCAGAAAGTAATACGAATACGCGCATAAAGAATTCGTCTGAAAACATATTTTCATTTTGTAACGAACAAAGGGAGATGATAAAGGTCGCGGGCAAAAAATGCTTGCATTTCAAACGGTTCCGCGCGTGCTCGCTCGACGTGCTTTGGCGTTGTCAATTTTAATCCTCCGCCGCTGGCATTTTCCACCTTTTGCACCTTTGCTCCCTTTAAAAAGAGTTATATACACGGACAGCTGGGCTATTTTCAGGTGCGCGGACACGCGTACTTTAGCCGACGACTGCTGCTTGAATCCCCTTTTGGAGTTAACGCTGGAATTTTTTAATAACTTCCAACAAAAGAATTTGCGTGTGTTTGTGCGTAAAGAACAATAAACGCGAATACGCCTATTGCTCGAAAATGTAACCCTAAGAACGAAGGAAAAATTCTGGCTTGGCAGTTCTTTTTACATGTGTATATGCACTCTTTCATCGAGTTTGAGGTCACGCCTACGAATGCACGCGATGCTCATTTTACAAAAAGCCTCGATCCAACCGAATGAATGTTTCACATTCGAACAAAAAATTTTCCAACTTCATTTATTACACTCGGAAACAGATAAAGTATCAAAGAGCTGGTATTTTAATCTTGGTATTTTTCTTTTTTATTCTGAAATTAAAAAATGGATTTTATTACCGATCGATACAGGGCCGACGCTAACGCAGTTAATGGAAGCGGCCATTCGATATGCAGATGTAAAATCGCTAAAAAGTTTTGCGTACATATATACATCGCGTTACGCTGTAACGATTCGGTAACGCGGAGCGGAATATGAACGTGGAGAGAAAGAGGCCGCGTACGGAAAAGCGCCTCACCTTCGCCACCGATAGGCCGTGCGTTATATATCGCACGGTTGTGCCTAACTCGTGATTTTTGCGCTGGCAGGCAAGCCGCCCTGCACGCTCCTCTCTCGCAAAGTGCCGCGCACGCGACGATATTGGAGAAATGCTCTTCTTCCTGCCGCGCTCGTCGAATTTTTGCGCTTCTGTCTTCTGCGTCGTGTGAGCCTTTTATCTTTTTTCTCCTACTTTGGCAGCTCGCCCCCCTCTGCATCGTCATTATACCCGAGGCCAAAAGAGTTTTCAGTTGCTGCAGATCGCCCAAAGGAATACGCCTCGTCTTGCTCGAGTCGGCTCACTTACAATTTCGTCCGTAAAAATATGGAAACTTTTTGAACCTATAATCTGCAACGGATATTACGAGTAAACACTTGCTTACTGCAGGAATTTAGCTTTTCGCTGACGACTGAACGCGCTACTCGGATGATTCCCTGTTCACGATGACTCTTTGGCGATACATTCCCCTCTACCGTCGACTACCCGTACGCAAGGCTCTCACCACTTCAAAATTGTAGTGAAAATGTCAACAATTCAGAAGCAAACTATTCTGATACATACGTGAAATATATGTAGATACATTCATACAAAAGAGAAGTATATCTCTGAATTCACAGCGATACAATACGTAATGGTATCAAACTTGTGATATTAGGAATGAAATGCAATTAGTTATTGGAGCTGCAGTTGGTAGTAAAATAACTACGACCGTCGCATCGGTAATTTGTCAATGGAAAAACTTGTTTTCGTTGAAACTCTATATAGTTAATCGTGAATTAATGATAGATTTGAACAATTCCTAGCTCGATTTTAGTGACTAGAGAATTCCTAATTGTTAAAATTATCATAAAAAAAACACTCCAAAAGAATGTGAACACTTTGGAAGCTTGCTACAATAAAGAGAAACGTAAAAGCAAATCTAATCAAATTTGATACGGACGCTTTTATCGCCGAAAAGTTCAATCCCTTTACAACTAATGGTCATTTTTTGTCGTACAAATGAAAATAAAACTAATAACATTTTGTATAGAAATGTATCATTTTGAAATAGGACAATGTCTTATTTCTCAAGTAATTATACATAAAAATAGGAATAATCATGTTTTCCGAAAGAAACTCTTCGTCAATGCATTGTCAGCGGGTTTTTATTGTTATTCTATACCTTCGAGAGCTAAAAGAAGACTAACAGAAAAGTTTCGCGATTTCGGTGATATCAAACACGGATTAAATAGCTGTATTTACGGAAAAAAACGATTTTCCACCTTCTGCTGGGACTTTCATAAACAATTATTATTTACCTTCGCTGCTCGCGTCAAGTGACGAAAATTTCAATCGCTATTTTAGCGTACATATTTTAGTGTAAGCACAGACAATGCATCTTAAGCGCGAGAGAAAAAAAGATTTTTCCGTCCCTCTGCATTCGTGACTCGTATCGTCGTGAATTAAAGGGGGTGATGGCCTCGTTTCCTCGAGAATCCAGCAGCTGCGCTTACACTGCTGTTGCTACAACGCCTGTCTTATCGTACTTTTCACGCGTGGGTGTAGTTTAGCGCAGGATAGCTCTCTTGTTCGTCTCGTTTTACCTCTTACGAAATTCACTCATCAAATTTGCATCCGAAAATGAATTTACGTAGCGTTGAAAAGGCTAGAATTATTCTCCGCGCTTATTTTGGCCAAAAGTACTCGAATGAACATTTTCATTCGGTTATATAATAGCCGAGTAAAGCTCGAAGGATTATCTTGCCGTGCAGACGTATGTGCTCGTGGGTGGGCGCATTATCAGTAACACACAACACACGCGATGATGATTTTGGTGGATGGTTGCAGCTGACATTCGACAGCTTCACACTCGGCAAGTTCGTGTCGTTCACGTCGGCAGGATGCCCGGACGGCTCGCTGCAGATATCGGAGATGAATCGGCCGGACGTGGGAGGCCACTGGTGCGGAACGACCTGGGGACCCGCCATCTACTACAGCGAGACCGCCAGCGTCTCCATAACTCTGAGGCTCTTCAGGCTCAGCAAGGATCAGACCGGATTCAATTTTGACTTTCGCATGGCCTACAAGACGATTCGACGCTCCGACGCCGTCGTGCGATACAATAATCCCTTCGTAGGTCAGTAATGCCTGGTCTATTCATTTACTCACCGCTAAAGTTTTAAGTCGCAACATTCGCCACCAACTCGTTATACTTTTTTTTTCGGCAAAAACCGAGAAGAAATTCTATACGTCGTTCGACGAATGTATTATTTTGTAAATAGATTTTACCTTATAGACACTTTGAATTGAATGTGACTTTTGATTTGTTTTAGTCTCACTTGCTCTTGGAATTAATGTCCTGTACTAAATGAACATTGATATTTTTAGTCGTGACCAACCCACCAACCAAACCGCCGACCACAACGACGCCCAGTCCAACAACAAACTCGACCACTCACGTTCCAACGAACAATGCATCCTCGTCTGTATCGCCGGGGCTAACTTTGAAAACAACCAAATCGCCGTTAACGAGCAAATCGACCAGAGCCCCAACGACTTCTGTGCCTCCGACGAGAACGACGGCTTCGATTTCCACGACGCCGACGACGCCCAAGCCCACGCGCAAGCCCAGCAGCGAGCAGTATCTGGGCGAGCTCATATCCGGCACCTACTGCTCGAAGACGTTCAGCGACTGCGATAAGAAGAGGTGTAGACTGCAGTCGCCCAACTTTCCGGGCCTCTATCCCCGCAACCTCACCTGCTATTATGCGGTAAGGCTCTCGCTTCGAGGCCGTATTTTTCGAGAACAAAGTCTCGGCCCGATACTTTTTTGTTAATACAATAATCAATTTAAACTTCGCCTCTTGCATAGATAGTTTATGCACCATAATTACTTTAAAGAAACTATTGAGTTTTCAAGTTTGAAAGAAAAATGAAGAGGAAAAATATCACTAAACTTTGCGTCTTACCAATTGATGTTTAATTACTTCAATTTCTTAACAGTTAACATTGTGAGATTTTTTTCTTGCTTGTTACTTTTCTCCTCTTGTTTCAATAAGTTTCGCGCTTTTGTTCATTAATGTTCGATTATTGAAAAGTACTCACATCCCGACTTTAAAAGCAAGCCTCGCAAGTATTTGTTTTGTGGAATTACGTTAAGCTCGACTGGAGTAAAAAGTTTTTAAAAATCGGGCGTATAATGCATGTAGGAAATTCGGCTTAAAACGTCTCTGTATTTATCCGAGCGAACGTCCTTAATTAGGACGAGTGCCAATTTACAAAGCCAACAGATGGTGCGCGCGCCTCGAAGCCATTACGATTCCGAGGCATTATATAATCTTTTTCGATCGAAAACGTCGATTTGATCGAGGCGCGCTGTGCTGGCAAAAGCTGCTGCGCGTCTCGTCTCGCCTCGGCACGGATTCAACGTACCGTAAGTTTAAGATATGATTTTCCATTAACAGATACGACAGCACGAAGTTCCTGAAGGAAAGCATCCCTTAATATCGGTGAGACAGACTCGAGGTCAGTTGATTGCTGTGCGATCGAAGCCGCCTTCGCAGGCCGAGCCACCGCCGAGGGAGCTCCGCCTCTGGGATGATTGCGACATAGTCAAGGTACGCTTATATTGAATTTGTCACTCGTTCGTTACATACTTATGAGTAACCCGGCGACTTATGCTCGCGCGCCGCATCGGTCGTTTTCCCGAGGAAAAATACCCGCGGCTTTATATATATATGCGAGTACACGTCTTAACCGCGGGCAACGAGCAAGAAGGAGGCGTCGGAGAGCCTCGAGTGATATATAGGAATTGTTCTGGCGAAACATTATGAGGTATTTTTGTGCAGTCGCTCGAAAGGCTCGAGCTGCCGCAAATTAGCTCGGCCTGCTTGCGGCTCTACATGTATATAATGTAAAGTTGCTGGCCGAGTAGCCGAGTAGCCTCGAGTTGCGCCGCGTTAGTTATATATATAGGCGAGCTCGCGCGAGTAAAAAGGGCTTTTCTCTTAATTGCAAAATTATGCTCCGGCAGGATCACGTAACGATCTACGACGGTTATAATACGATGGAGCCGGTAATACTGAAGTTTTGCGGGGGAGGCGAGCCCTTGCCCGAGGTAGTCAGCAGCGGCAAGGACCTGCTGGTCGTGTTCACGACCTCGCCTTACGGGACTTTTCTTCATCCATCATCGCCGCACTCGCTTCATGGCTTTCAGCTGGACGTGCAGGTGACTCTTACACACACACACACACACACCTCGACACAGCCTCGTATATACGTATACAGGCGTTGCTCCGACAAAGACTGGAAATACCTCCGCCTCGGCAGCTACGAGCGTAATACTCTTACGCGCGTCGCTGCTCCTTGGCTATAAAGTATTCAGCCCTTAATCGTGTCGTAATATAATTATTACCTGCCTTTCTTCGAGCTGCAACATGCGACTGGTATATGAACGGCAAATTAATATTAATGTACAGGTTTATATTTTTCCTTGAAAATTAAATTATTGATTTTACTATTTTTTTTTTTAATTGATCTGCAGCCGAGTTACTTGTGCTGACTTTTGAACTTGGGAAAAAATACTTTACTAAATGAATATAAATTATAGCGTTGATCTTGACTTTGAGCGCATTTGCAAGCTTGCAAGAGTTAAAAAAAACCCGGAAACATTTCATACTACTCGTACAGACCCGATATACATACTTTTGAAAATAAAAGATATCGATTATTGAATGCGGATTAAAAAAACTCAGGTGAAATTCGTGGACGCCAACTCGTCGTCGTTCACGCGAAACAAGCGCTGCGAATTTTGGCTGCGAGGAAGCGAGGGTGGCGTTCTGACCTCGCCCCGACACTCGCTGCCGCGCAACACGACCTGCCTGTATCATCTTCGCGGCGAGGACACGAGCTTTCCGTCGCCCACGTCGCCCCGGCCCATACCGAAGTTTCCCACCAAGGCCGACATCAAGTGGGGTCGCCAGCAGCCCCTGCAGCCGACTCCTCAATTTCGAGTTTGGCTGTCGGTGCTCAAGTTTCACGTGGCCAACAGCCTCGCCCCGGCGGCCGACGACGAGTGCTCGACCAGTCTGAAAATATGGGACGGCGATATGATGCCTTTGTCGACGGGCGAATGCAACGATATCGCTTGGTGAGCCCACGCATGCCAGCTAAATTAATTCGAGAAATTATTTTCTTTAATATTTCAAACATTGAAGAGATCGCGGTAATTTCCTATGTACCCAGATTTTTAAACCTTACGTTGTTTTAACGGAAATCATCGAATAATTAAATAAATTTTTAATTCGATAAAAATTGTTCATTTGGGCTGAAAATTTGAATTCTTTCTGAATCGCTCGTAATGATAATTTATATTTATTAATAAAAGTTATTTTGCAAAAGGAATTCCTCAAATTCCGCCAACGAATTCTTTTGTTGTAACGATTAATCGAAGAGCTTGAGGCTGCATGAAAAATATAGAATGAGCGAGAGGCATTTATCAAAATATAAATGGAATTCATAATATCTGCATACAAGAAAAATGAGCTATTCCATTAACGAGTACCCATCGATGTATTGACTTGATAAAAAAATGTTAGAAATAAAACAATAAGGTCACTGTAAACGATGCTTTTTAGTACAGGACGTATATTTTATCTCTACGTAATTGTTTCGTAAAATCTCACTGATATAAAATTCGAACGCGAATTTCGAATCCACAGCGAGAAACAAAACGAGAAGCTTCTGGGCAGCAGCAGCAGCAGCAGTGCCGTAGCCAAAATCAACGGCAGCAGAGCCGCCAGCCACGGGGCCAGCGGCAGCAGCAGCAGGCTGTCGAGCAACGCCACCCTCATGGCCCGCTACTGCAAGGACAAAGTGCCGCGCAGCTGCGACCACGTGATTCTGCAGAACACCAGCCGACCGTGCAGCCCGGCCGAGAGTTTCATTTCCTCCAGCGGTAGCCTGACCATCGAGCTTTTCGTCTCCGAGACTACTGCCCTCAGGCGAGTTTCCTTTCCTTTTCTCTTCTCGTCTTTTCTCTTCTCGTTTCTCTCTCTCTCTCTTCTTGTGCAATTCTACGAGTAAACGGATACGTTATAGGTACGTCGCGTAATGGATATATAGTCGTCGTCGTCCCTTGTGGATTCGGCCACCGAAATGTGCATCCAGTCGTCGCAACGTCGTCTACTACTGCCGCTGCCGCTGCTGTACATATCCGGCATATACGTATATAGCTGGGAGCGCGAGCCGATTCTATACGGAGAATTTCTACTTTACTTTATTCGCTTCGACGTCGGGAGCACATGCTCGCACATTCGCATACGTCGACGTATATACATATATATATTCGCGAGCGAGCGAGAGAGAGAGAGAAAAACTTTGAAGCTCAACTAGCTCGGTGGCAGCGAGTTACATATTGGATATTTGATAGCCACATCGAAGAGCTAGACTCTCTCGCGCAGTATTGCTTCTTCGATTCTTCCCTTTGTCTTCATCCCCTCGTCTCCGATGCAATCTTCATCGTCATTTGTTTCGAATTGCTCCCGAACGACGCCGGAAAAAATCGTAAGGATGAAAAACGAGTCGGATGAAGAGCCGCGTGCAGCGCCGGCCCGCGTTCGACCTCCTTTTTTTCCGAGCAATTTTTCGCAGCAGCGTCGTCGAGGAGAAACTTTTTTCATTTTCACCGAATAATCTAATAATCTTCTTCCAACCGTTACCCTTTGATTCGTAATTCTCTTTGGTCGTCGACTTGCGCCTAAATCGTGCGCCGAGTATTCAAAACCGTTGGAATGAAAAGAATATCTGTCGGCCGAATGCTTGTCACTCTCCTACGTCTCCCCGCACTTTGTGTAAAATAAAATGCATCGGCGCAACGTACCTATATACTCTTTTGCTTCGCCGACTGTTTCACGCAATATGCCCACGGTTCAATGAAATTCAGCCCGAATTACGGTCGAGCGCGTCGCGTTTGAAAGTTACTTCAAAGAAGCGACAGTAGCAGCCAAGTAGGCGTTAGGAGAATTTCATCTCCGGCGCGGCAATAGGCAAGAAGTTACGCATAGTTGTCATTGGCTGATGCTGCACCTCGACTGATGCGCTACATCAACGAACTTGTTCGTGCGGAGCTGAAATTTTACCCAGTCTCTCTGTGTTGCAGCAGCTCAACGTCGAAGAGTCTACGATCGACTTTCATTTTGAAATTTCTCCAAGTAGTCTTTGTCGCGTATTCTCTCTCTCCCGTTATAGGTGTATATTATCTTCCGAGTTAGCTTTGAAATACAGCGCGCGACACAATGAAGTGCACCGAGAAGAGCGAGAAAAGAAATATAGTCGAGAGTGTAAGCGCAAAATACGTTAATCTACAAAATGACACTTGGCCGAATGAATTTTTTTTGGTCTCACACAAAAGTGCGTTTCAAATTAAAAAGAGGAAAATGTTTGCGCACTCGACTACAGCAGTCGATGTAACGCGCGACGAAAAAATATTCGAAATTTTCAACGAATTTCGATGTTTGCAGACCACTCGACTTCCGAGCCCTCTTCGAATTCGTCGACCTCTACCAGGACGGCGATCCGTACGGCGAAACAACCTGCTCCCGGATCTTCTACAGCCGGAACCGCGACACCTATCCAGACCGGAGATTCCGTGGGCCAAGGGACATATTCCTTTATGGACGAGGTGGAGCAAAAATTTAACGTGAGTATATGATGTAATTTTTTTTCTCTCTCTCTCTCTCTTCGTGCTCACCGCACAGAAGCACGAGATAGATACGTATTTGATTGCTCGATGTGCAGCGAGCGTCGACCCTTTCATACGATTATATTCACTTAAAGCCTCGAGCGGAAAGTTAAAAAACACCGCGAGTCAGCTTTAAACATTAAAAGCTTAATCAGATAAGACGCCAGTGAAGTATCGCACGTGAAATTTTTACAACCGCACGGACTCTGGCACTGCACTGTAGCTGGATTCAATAAAAAAAAAAAATATCCTCGTAAAAGTACGTATACGCCGGTATACGCCGCGAGTCGAGAATATTATTTATCGGGGACAAATATTTAATAGAGCAAAAAAATCGATGCATCGCGCAGCGGCGTATGAAAAGCGAAAACAAGCCGCGTCGTAGCTAGTTATGCTTTTCTCGGTGTATCGTGTATATAGATGCGATGCACACAATCGAATGCGCACAGCACACATCCCGTGTGTAGCTGCAAGAGCTGCTGCTGCTGCTGCAGTTGCAGCGGTACAGCTCGTAACCGGCTACCGGCTGAGCTTCGGAATACTACGTAAAATATATAGTAGCTCGACTCGCTCGATCGCTATCAAGCACCTTTTATGGAGCTCATAAAGTTAGTCTTTACGACAAGCGCGGCTTAGAACTTTCGAGGTATTTAAAATTATATATATATACCTGCAGCGCGAATTTTCACTTGAAATGCTTCCGCGCGGACATTGCATAAAACTCGAATTTCCTCGCGCATTTTTTTCCTTTCTCTTCTCTTTTTTTTTTTTTTTGATGGACGGCAAGAGGGTGGAATTTTTTATACCCTCCCTCCTGCTTTGACAAAATGTCAATAGTCAGCGGAATTTCGGACCCGCGAGAGAAAACAAACAGAGAAAGTATTCGCCTCGAACCTGTTACATATCGATCGGCGCATAACAGAAATGCGTAGAAATGAGAATGACGCTGAATTCCTCGAAGTGCTGCGAGTCTTCGTGCGCGCGATCTTCTCTTATATAATACGGGGAGGCGCACAATGATAGCAAATTAAGGAACTCGCGCTGCAACTCGGCGCTAATTAATTTCCTATCAATCCCAAGTAATAAGAAGAGTCAACGTGTAACAAGCAAGTTTCTGTAGTTTTATTAAATTTTGCAATTCTCGAGGATGGGAGGAGCACTTTGAGGATTTCGTCTCTCTCTCATTCTCTCGAGTTTGAATGTAAATTGAGTTGTTTTTCTTGTTTGTTTACAGCTGCGTGTACCGCTTCGAAGCCGAGCACGACGAGGTCGTGAAACTGCGCTTCAACAAATTACTCAACGGCAACCGGTCCTGCCGGAGCGTATCCAGCCCCGACTACAATCGTCTCATCTGCGTCGGCTCGAGTAGCTTCTCGGTCAAAGTAAGTCAGGCGATCGTCCGATCGCATTATATATTATTATAAGAGCGGCGAAAATCTGCGCAGGACGTAGTAGACTCGGTTTTGCGAGAGAATCTCCGCAGCTTGGCGTTTATCGCAAGCGCATCAACGCCGAGATAAACAAAAATAGCCTCGCAAGCACGAAGGGCCGCCGACTGGCTATGGCTGCGGAGCTTGCGCGCGATAATGGCAGGTCGTATAAGGGCGTTTGCCACACTACAGCGGGTACGAATCGGCGAGCGAGCGAGCGCTCACCTGTGCTTTTATATAACGAGTCGAAGCAATGAAGAGAGAGAGAGGACGTAAATGGAACGACAACGATGAGCTTTTATTCACTCGCGCGCGGCCGGGGGGGTACGTTGTGGAGGGTATTGAACGTAAGCTCGACGAGTCGTATATACACCGTATACAGCGCGCTGCAATTGCGCTATATTCTCTTCGCGCCGCGCGCTATTTCGTCGGCTGCGCCGCTGCTGCTGCGTTTCCGCGCAAGCGAGCAACTATTATAATATCGCCGCGCGCGGTGTGAAAAGTCTCGCCGAGCTGCCTATTTGTCTGTGCCACAATAACCGAATCGCTCCAACTTCTCCTTCGCGAGCTCGCGGCGCCCGCCTCATCAATTCTCGCCGGCTATAATACACACACACACACTTTGACTGCGCTCAACAGTCAGTCAGTCAGTTTTAATGCTAAATAATTGCAATTATTATTCATTTTCTGGAGATTTTACTTCTCCTCTTGATTCTTTCATGAACACATATTTGCTTCCGTGACGAGAAGAATATTTCTGAGCTTATAAGTCTTGAATAATTAAATCTTCGTTATTTATACTAGCTCGTTTGATTACAATAATTCTGCAAAGTATCACTTCTATCAATAAAAAATGAAGAAAAAATCAAATCTGAAAGAGCTTATCATTTGCGAGCTTTCAAGCACGAAGACTGTAGTATTATTTTTCATATTTCAGACTCTAGTGTTACCGAATAATTACACGGCTAAGTGCTTTAATGAAACTCATTTTCTGAGGTGTCTGTGTTCATTTTCTTTCCCATCGTATCCATAGCTGCTTTTACGACCTAATCGATCTCTTTGGAAATTTTAGCATCACTCGAGCTATCGTATTACCAAAGCTCCTAGCTCGTCAAAGAGAGATCGAGCACATTTTAACTTCTATACGTGTAGGTTCAAAGCAGCCGAGCCGATATTCCATTATCAACATTGGCATTGATCTGTAAAGTCATTAGTTACAATCAATGCCTAAGACTCATTCAAATATACTCTAAAGAGTAAACAGTGTAAATGCTAGACAGATAGTCCAGTGATTACGAAGGGAGCTATTAAGTGTTATCAAATCATATCGATCGGGTCAAGATTTTGTTAATGCATCGTTAAATCCTCTTCGTCGAATGGGGGAAATTCCCGCCGTATCCGATTTATTCTATATGAAATTGCAACTCTATATGATATAACTTTTATGAATAGATTCAATGGCGGCGTTAAGCTTTGGCTCAGAGTCGTCTATGCGATTATTTGCTATAATTCTGGTCAACTTCCGCGTGGGTATATGGTATCAAAGTTATTATATGTAATGGCAAGTGTGAACAGTATCAGAGCATAAAATCTATTTCGAACTTGCGAAACGTTCTCGCGCCCCTCGAATGTTATTCGATTATTATCTAGACCACCGTGTGCGACTCTGTACGGGAGTTTAGATTTATGACTTTATAAAGTTGACTAATGCCTACACGCGTATTCGTTGGCAAGAATTTTCGATCCAATCGCTTAGGGGATGAATTGACGTCACGCGGAGTCATGAATACGCAAATAAACGTAAAGCTGTATGATTGAAATTCGTGTCACAGTTGAGCTATGGGCGACGTCGCATTACTCTCCAGTTAAAACCGAATTGCCAAACAAGTGATATATACTTGTCCGCGGTGAGCATGCTCATTATAGGTAACTCATGATGAGGGAGCAGCACACAGACGGCAGAATCGCTTTTATTAGAATTTCAATGAAGCTTTGATGTAGGAAAAGGGAACTATAAATTGCCACGAGTCTTACTCAGCTAACCTTGCACAAAATAACTTTTTTTACATAAAATAAAAATTCAAATTCAAAATTTGATTCTAAATTAAAATTGAAAGATGTCATTACAAGGCGTGATATCAATACGCGCTCCTGAACCGAATGAACAATGAATTGGACTTTTAGCGGCGTATATGTCGGAGCATCGTATACCGGACCTAATCACCTGTCGCGTTTGGCCGGCCGATCGAGCGAAGTTAAATTCAAATGAAATAAAATGTATTTGACCGTTGTCTTGGCTCGCAGGTAATGGAATTGCCGTGGCCCAATGCTCCGGCGATCCAGCGCGACTGCTTCTGCTCGAATCGCTCGCTACCCATGAACTTCAAATCCAAGTCAAACATCGTCGAGGTGCACTTCGTCGTTCACTCGATGACGTCCCTCGACGACTACAAGAACGTCTATTTCGAGGGTACGTGGGACTTTGCGAAGGCCACGCCGTGCGTCGACAAGCGGCGCGTTCGAGGACCCTCGGGCGAGATAAAAAATCACTCGCCCAGCGAGGACGACGGAGACGTAAGTGCTCGAGCCAATTTGCCCCGGCATAATGTAGTACCTAGTCGCTCGACGTATACGTATATACATAGATAGCTGCGATCGTAAAACTCGGAAAACTTTTGCAGCAATACTGCGCGAGCCACCCGTGGCTCATCGAGCCCGGACAGGACCAGTATCTCTACGTCAAGCTGCCCGGGGCGTACGCCAACAATCGCACCAAGTGCGAGACGAAGAATCGCATCGTCGTGCACACGGCCGGGAGGCTGCGCGCCGCTGTCTGCCCCAGGCCCTTTGAGAGCATCAGGGGCAACATCGTCGAGGTGTTCAGCGAGGGCTGGAACATACCCCACGGCAGCAATCCGTTCCAGCTGCCTCTGGTCGTACAGGAGGCGCCCAAGAGCATTGCCATCGAGTACGTCATGCACGAGGAGGACTACTACAGCGTCACCTGGCTCGAGCTTACCCGCAGGTCTTTACAATTGTCACATATAAATTGTTGAAAAAAACCCATAATTTAATGCAGATCGAATGTAAATCAGACATCAAAATTAAATTAAATAATACTGAATTTTCTTCAAGGTAATTTTGCATGAAATCTTCCTAGAAAGCAAAAAATTCATTAATTCAATCGTATACGTTATATTTAAAGTAAAAATACAACGAAAACGACTTATATTAAAACTCAGGTTTAGTCATTTTGTTTTAATTTCTTTTATGAAAATTCCGTCGTAATTAATTACAACTTCTACCATCAGATGGCGAGAACCCTTATATACTTATATCTGCAAGTGGTAAAGTTAAAGTAATTATATAAGTGAAAGCGAGATTTTGAAGAATGTTACGTAAATGATACAAATCATCACAAATCACAGTGAATCAATTTTCATGTAAAAAGAATTAAAATCAATGTAATATTGATAAAATTTAAAAAAAATTTCGATTAAATTTTTATACAAAATTCATGATGAATTATTCATGAAATATCAAAATTTAAATCGCATTAATATTAATTATTTTATATGAAAATGAATTTATTTCCCACGTAGTACGTAGACTAAAAAGATTTGTCCTCTTTCAACAACATTGAAAAGTAACTCTAATGCTAATAATGCAGGCCTGCCGTGATCGCTGCGCTGGCGGGCATGCGACTGGACTTTGACTGCGAGCACCGCTGCCCCGAGCTGGACGCCTGCATCAACGGCTCGCTCTGGTGCGACGGCACGAGCCAGTGCCCGACCGGCTACGACGAGGCCCTGACCCACTGCTCGATCCTGCTGCAGCTGCCGCCGATGCACCTGGGCCTGGGGGCCATCGCCTTCATCTCGATCGGCGGCCTGCTGTGCATCGCCTCGTGGCGCATCTGCCACCCGGGTCAGGCGGGGCCCGGCGGCGTCGTCGGCTCGCGGCTCCATCCGCAGCGCCGCCTCAAGAGCATCAGCTCCGAGACGGCCATCATCGACGGCAAGGAGGTGATTTGCTGACACAGCGAGAGTTCCGTGCGCTACGTCGAGATCGATCGCGTCACCACGGTCTGACGCACTCGACCCGAGACCAGCGTCATCGGCGACGACCACGACCACCACTGCCACGGACACTTGCTTCGGCATCGCTTCCTTCGTCGGCTCTTCTCCTACTGAGCGCTTCGTATTTCGGGGGTATACCATACGATGTTTCTCTCGAAAGTAAATTTTCGTAATCGACCGATCGCAGACTAATCCGGCTCTTCGTTCTTCGCAGGTCACGTTAAGTGAGAAAATTGAAAGGCAGACAAGACGAACGAAGCCAAGTCCGAAGTGTCAACGGTACGTGAACGTCGTTGTCGTCGATGAACGCAATTCTGCGTACGGAACTCGTCTCGGAACACAAGCATACTACCGTTCTGAAGCGATTCCACTGAATCCTCATTGGAAAATCGATAACTGGAGCTTTTGGGATTACACGTTACGACGAATTTAATATCGTCGTCGGGTGTAACGACGCGAGTTCGAGAGTAATCTCGGCAGTATTGAGTTTGTTCCTTTTTCGCTGTGCGCGCATAATTTTTTTACCATGACTTAGGGATCGCTCGTGAGCCTGAGTGTGTAATAACGTATATAGTCTGCGTGCGTGAGTGTGAAAATTGATGACGAGATGCGCGCGGGACGAGACACGTATGACGTCCGCGAGCCCGTTGCGCAGCACACACACACTTTTTATTCTCTTTCGAAAGACGCCATTGGTCATTCGACATTTCACTAAACGCGATATGCCGCATCTACGAGGATGAAACTATTCGAGAGCGATTTATTCGAAGCCGACGTTTTTCTGACTGAGCGTATAGTCTGTCATTCGAATGAATCGCTCAGCATGTAGTATATAAATAATTCAAGTACAACAAAAGTATAGTTTCAACAAATTATCGACTCTCCTATTATACCACTACTGCATTTCAACGATTGAAATATTATGCTTAGATGCAAAACGAATGATTATGGGAAAAAAAAATTACGATAAAATATGAATAGTTAATAACAACAATAATACGTGAATAATAATTTAATATTAATAACATAGCTAGTCGAAACTTATGTGATAAACTAATTAAGCGAAGATTGACAATTGACGAATGCACTGAATACTTGACTCAAGTATGAGCGATTCGCTGTTTTCCTGTAATACATAAAGGAGCTGTGCTCCGAAATTCTTCAGTCCGCCGAGACACACGCGTCAATGCGATGATTATTAATTATCATTAAACGCAAGTATTCTCGATATTAAATTTTACCTAAAGAATTATATATCGATTTAAAATTATGAAACAGATGATATCTTGTTCAACGACTGTTAATGAATACGAGTGAGCAGGATCGACTTCTTATATTTGGGAAGAGGCACGAGTGCGCCTTGTTAAAATATTGTACATATTAATTATTAAATGTGCGTGTATTCGGTGTGAGACTTGGATTTTACGAGTTGTATTGGCCGAGAGGAGTGATTTAATCTGCGCATCCCGTGTCGTTTTCCAAGCAAGCCCTTCTTTTTATTAAATTTATTTCTTGCATTTCACTGCCCTGCTCCATCTCAAAAGGCGTGAAGATTCGAATATACTCGTGAAATCTGTGTACATTATCGCGATTGCTCGTAAACTACTAAATTTAAGTAAAAAACGTCGCCATGTAAGCTTAATTTTGTTGTTAAGAAGGAATCAAAAAACTACGTACTTGGAGATATTTAATGCATCGCGTTCATTACCGTCTAAGTCATCCATTTGAATAAGTAATAATAATTATTTACGTGCAGCCAGATAAACAAACTTTGAAGGTTGAACTTTTTTAAGAATCATTTCTAATCCAAGACTAGTTTACATTCAGTGCTGTAAATTGTAATCATCGTTGAAAATTTTAAAATGTCTGATCCCATACTGCCAATATTTCATTGCAACGAGTACATACATGATGTACGTACACTCCATCTAAAAAGCGTAAAAAGAATTGATCAATCAAAATCCAATAATTGTTAAATTTATTTATTTTTATTAGTGGATTGTTCTTTTATAATATGACAATGTCTTTTATTTATAAAAGAACTCGTCATCGTCCATAGATTTAATAATATAATGTACAAAATGAGATCAACTGTCGAAACTGAAAAAAATTTGATAAATGTATGATGCATCAAATCGTTAATTCGAATGATCATATCAGTTAATAAGTTTTTGATACATAAATAGGCACAACATTTTTCGATTCAAAATAAATTAATTGTGCATAACTGTCCTATCTTTTAAATAAAATATTTCAACTAAGTTAAGCGTTTATTTATCGGGACCAAAAACCGTTCAAGACTTGCATTATGTGTGCCAAACTTTCTAAGCCTCGTTTCTCAAACGATAATGATTAGTTAATATTTAAAGTTTTTTCTACTTTTAAATGTTCCACATCCAAGAAGCCCAATCTCAGATTAAAACCTGCAACCACCATTATTACCACTTGGATTAATTTCAAATGCATAGATTCGACAGTTGATGATCAATTTTCATACAATTCACGTTGTTTATATGCGATTCTTATCAAATGAAAGGAATATGTGTTCAATTTAACGATAAATATGTCATTTTAGACTTTTTTTTAAATATGGGTTTTGATACGAATTTTCAAATAGTCCGTTAATGAAAAGTTCGATAATGTGCATAAATAATGTTCGGAGCATATGTGTTGTTCACATCGTCGTCTAACTTTAAAAAAACGGAAATTTTCGCAAGAATCGTTGCGCTACTTTTTTAAATTTTGAATTACTATATATTAAGTACATCGTTTATTAAAACGTTATAGTTAGCGATAACTATAAGACTAATTGCAAAAGGAATTTTTTTGAAAAATTAACAGAAGACTATTTGTTGCTTGATAACCTCAACGTAAATTGATGAAAAATTTTGTTGTCGTAAAGCTGCCGAAAATGATTCTAAGGAATTTGATATCTAAACAACATTGATCATGAAAAATAGTAGAATTGCTTTTAATATAAATATTAATGACAATTTTATAAAAGCATTAAAAGCTTGTAACGGAATACTAAAAGAACTATGATTAAAAATGGTCTTTTCAAAATAAATTGCAATAGGATTTTAAGGAAAAACTTTCTTATTCGTTTCAATTATATCTAAATAATATTAGAAATCAACCATTTTTTTTGCATATTATTGGACATTATTCAACATTTTAAAAAATGCCAAAAATAATTTTTTTATTAAAGTATTCAATACAAATACTTACTAGTTACTACCTATTAAAGTAAATTGTTACAAATTTTTTTTTACATTATGTGCAAGAATTTGGGTAGAATGTAAACTGTAAAGGGCAAAATATTTACAGAAGAAAAAATTAAGATAGATTTTATCATTCAATTAAATTATTTTTAATTCAAATTTTTAGAGACTCATGGTAGCTTTAGCTAGCTTCTCTCAATTTTTGGTTCTGTTGAAAAAAAATTATGTGAAAAATCAGTACTCATGTGTGTGAATATTCTTATGAATAAGTGTGAAACTGTTATAGAAAACGTCAAGATCGTCAGAAGATCACTGACAATAAAACGTATGCACTCGAGTGCAGTTATAAAAATAATTGTTATAAAGATATGTAAAATATTGAATGTTCTATGAGATTTATTTTACTAAGAACGAAAGGGTAGCAAGTTCTTGAAGCAGTTTAAACGAGTAGAAACCCGTAATCATTCACAAATGATTACTATTATCATTTCAACAACGCACACTTATTAAATTAACATGAAAATTAGTGGTATGATTCCTAGTTGTAGAAGTTTGAATGTTAATTTTTTTACGCTCATAAAAATTACGAAATTCAATATCACGATCTAAGGTTATGTTATAATTTCTAATGGGTAAAAATTGTTGGATGCTATACCTACTGCCGTTTCGCAAGTACGAAAAATATGTTTGAACAAACATGAACATTATAAGGGCTTGATATTGTGTAACTTGAAAGAAGTCGCCATACACGCTCACGCAAGTATAATAGTTACTATATATGACACAAACGACGGTTATATCAATAAGCTGTCATATATTGCAGATAAATAACGATTCAACTAATAAACATTCAAGGTTTTTAATAAATTATTTTGAAGATTGTTTGTTTTGTTTTATTTTCCAAAAACTATTCATACGCAGTTTTTTGAAAAAAATGATTATAAAAAATGTTTACATGATTGTACTATTTACAAGTTACAAAAGTTTAGAAGATCCACTATAAAGAATAGTGTGGAACGAAGACGCTGGTAGCTCAATGTCGATTGCACCGACACGATCGTCCACCACCGATATCTGTTGTTTTTTCTCGCTTCTGCAAAATTTCATTTAACAATTAGATTTTGTTATTATTATCCATAATATGATTGATGTATGATATTACTTGTTGAACAAAATGACGATCGTTTGATCGGATTTTGAAGTAAATGCTATCGACTGTACATGTGCATTTTGGCTAATACTTTCGATCCTCACGGATCCTCGAGGTACGAATTTACTGAAATGGGTCAATACATAGAACATTGGCTGCTTATAAAATGAATCGATACTTCCATCAACAATTATTGGTGCATCGACAAAATTTTCTATCCAGTTCGGTCCACCTTGTTCATTAAGGGCTAAATTCCAATCAACCCAACCCGTGACCCAGTGGTTCAAATTCTGTAACGTGAAAGATTATTGAAATAGTAAAATGACATCCTAGTCATTCATTTATATAAATGCATATCAAATGATAAAGAGAAGCTTATCAAAGTATCTATTTTGTACCTGCAACATTTTACCCATCAGTCTTTCAGCTCGCGCCCATGAACCTAATATAACTTTTGGATGCTCCCAAGGTTTGTCACCTACATTAAAAGTTAAAAATGTAGAATTTAAATACCTACAAATGAGAATAAATAACAATAGAAATAAAAAGATAAACAAAAGCGTAAACTTTACCTACGCAAGCCTCTGTCATTAAGATAAACTTGTCTGGAATAAATTTATGAGTCAAGTCGAGGAAAGACGCAGGTACAAACTCGTCGGTGTACCAGTGTACTCCAACTCCGCTTATGTAATTTAAAGCCGGCTTATGAAACGTTTTGACAGCTAGCATGAACCAAGGCAAGTACAATCTTTGATCGTCCACCATCAAAATGATTGTATTGTTGCTGCTTGATTTTTGTAATGTTGGCCCGAAATTTTCAACCACCCACTTCGACACGGTACTGGGTGCCCAAAACATGGAACTTATTTTAACTGGTAACAAGGTTGTGAAAGGTTCATTTCCGGTAGAAATTGCCCACATATCGAGACCATGCTCCTTGTAAGCTTCCAAAAATTTAATCAGATAATTAGAAAAGGCTTGATAATAATCCGTTTGAAGATAACCTGAAAACAGTACATTACACGTTTTATTTTAAAATCATCGGAATGAAAACCTTTGGATAATTTTTCAAAATGAATTATTCATAATCATTACTGTAGCCGTAGTATTTGGGCTCATTTTTCATCCATATTGGAGCGGTCCAAGCTGCCGATAAGAAACGAAGTTCGGGATTCAATTCAAGAGCTTTTTTCATCACCGGTATTTTATACTCAAGGTCATCATTTGCCAAATTGAAATGCTCCAGTCTCTCATCGCCGGGAGTATCGTCGTACGTGTAACCCCTGGTTGAGAAATCCGAACCCCCTATCGGAACTCTGCCCAGATTGTACTTGGCACCTTTGGGACCAAAGTACGAGCTGAAACGAAACGAATCAACGTTTTTTCAAGACTAATCAAATATTTAAAAATTATTGTTACCTTAGTAAATTATCTTGAGCTTCTGCACTGAGATTTTTTATGTTTATTCCAGCAGCATCCGTAAAAGCACCTCCAAAACCTTCTACACTTTGATATCGCTTATTTGCATTTATTCTAATTTTGTGAGATGAACGAGCGGTAGAAGAAATTTTTCCATCTTCGCGGTGCAACCTCAAGCCACCTTTGCTTGACGCGTACCATATGAATTCATTTTCAGTCGGGAGCACCGGATCATCGTACTCATCACAGTAAGTGGAGTTGCATCTGCACACGATGCTACCCTCTCCAAAATTTACGGGGTCACATGGCTTATCGGATGCTATTGTATTAAAAAATTGGCTTTCAGTTGCATAGAATAAATTTCATTTTAAGGAGATCCAGTAGTTTCGTTTCAAGCATTTACATCAAAATACAATATTATATGGAAAAAGATGTGAAATATAATAAAAAATATGCACTTGTCAAAAATTTTGCAATGAACGATTTAACCACAAAATGAGTTGATTCATCGTCAAATTTTGAGAAATTATAAATTGTTGAATAAAAAAAGAGCTACTGCGAAGTTGACAACTCCGTTCATTTAAAATGCAAAGAACCTTCACGCGTCTACATTCATCCCCCTTTAATCAGACCCCAAACCCCTTTAATTGAATAAAATATTAAATACCTGTAGAATTTATTAGATAATGTAGAAAAAATATAAAAATTAAACTCCGCAACATCTTGAACAATTATTTGAGGACGCCGCTGCCTTTTACATCAATTCAATCCCTGAAATAAAATTAAACGTTATTATTTTAGTTATATTCACATCGATGGAAATTATTTGTATAAATAAATATCATGTAACAGACACAATTGAAAACGAGTATTTTGTGACTGGTGCCTCAAATGAGCTGTTTATTTTTTTATCAACGGCTTAAATATTAATAAATACCGATTTAATTATCTTTTGTTTTACTTGGATAATACAAATTTAGAGATGATAAATGGCTGATCAATTTTATAATCAAATAATATCGTCATGATATAATTATTATACATGAATAAAAAGAGATTTATCGAAAATTATAAATACCTGATGAACGAAACAAGCGAAGATTGACAAAAACGAATGCGTTTTGTTAAAATAAATATTAAGAAGTGCGTGTAGTCAGCGTGAGACTTTGACTTAACAGTTTGCGCAAGCAACGAAAAGTAATTCTAATCTGCTCGTAACGCTAGTAATTCTAATTTTTCAAATACACCAGTCGTTTTATTGCATTTAATCTTAGATCGACAGTTATGATAGTCATCACAAATGAGCAAAATTCAAACATTAACTGAAAATTTTTGCGGATGAATCAAATGAGGTATATTCAATTTTTACTTCAAATAGTACTAATATTTGCATCGATCAAACATAGTTTTTTTCAAAGAATTATTGAAAACAAGGCAGAAAATGTTAATTCTAAAAAGACTTTCACTGTTTGTTTTTTATCTCGAATTAAAATTACTCCTTTCATTGACAAGCGTAAGATATTAAACTAGTTGTAATAAAATGATGAACCATTTCAAGAGTACTCAAATAAGCAGTTTAATCAAGTTTCAAGAGGTTCTTTGAATCTTGCAAAGGACGAAAATTCGAAATGGAGATGCGACGAAATTTTAACTCACCGTATTTTCGTATAGGTAAAAGATTCAGATGCTGTAACTGGAGCTGGCGAACACGAACAATACTTGTCACGAGCGTTTATTTCATATATTTTCAAATGTCATGGCATGATCCTAAACACTTGTCACGAGAGCATAAGCCGATCAACGCGCAAATGAGTCCTCGGTTATTTTTAGCGCTCCTACTCTAACTAATAAGAACATTACTTGAATAAAAAGCGCAATATTACATGCTTCGCATAAAACGATTTTTAAGCTTTTATGGAATTAGTAACAGCTTTTATTGTTGGTTTTAATGATACAGATATTTCAAATGGTCGGTCTTTCAAAGCAATGCTGATATTTCGAAAGCTTATTTAAAATATTTAATTTTTCCCAATGCCTTATTCTAATAAATTTAAAATGCTACTTTAAGGTAAAATGGTCAAAAACACGCAGTAAGCATCGTGATGATAACTGAGTCTATGAACATAATATTTATCTCTAAAGAATGGAGTGATAATTTTGATAATCTTCTGGCTACATACATTGATTTTTTTCGTAATCGATTTTCAAGTTTTTACTATTTGAACTAGATGCTTTTTTTTCAATTCTTTAGTTCACTTTTTAACTTAGAAGTAGGCAGAATGACAAAAAATTTATCAGGTACAATGGGCGCTTTAAGATCATTACAAATTAATATAAGAACGAGGCTAAATTGTCGAACAGATTTTTTGAGATTTTTACTGGATATTTTTCTAGACGTTCACGTAGTTTTTTCGAAAATAATTCACTGGTAATCCTGGAAAACGTGTTTGAAAATTTTTATGTTAACCTTGGCTTCGGATATTTCCTTAAGAAATTAAGCAAATGGTATTTTTCGCATTTATCTTTTTCCTCGTGCAATTTAATCAAATTGAGTTCATTTATAAAAACGCATTGGATAGTGTAATAGTTGAACTCTTAGGTTCATTCTGCTACGTCTCATTTGCCAAGGCACTTACCCATCAACGATCATATCTCAAACTTAATTAATTAGAGTTAATTTTATCTTATGACTCGTCTGCAAGATCAGAACGAGCGTAAATAATAAATCGCCAATCTTCGACTCAACATATTTTGCCTAAATAACGAATGAATCGATCATTGGTCACTTTTAGTTGAGTTAATAATAAATGAAGTCGGGCTGGCATCGCGGCAGTAAACAATAGATGAAGCTCGCGATAGAGTCACTGCATGCGAGTGTCAGATCGAAAGCGAGATAGATTTGAAATTACATAATGTATATTTTATCGACGCGGTGCGTTATTATCTCCCTTCTCGTGCGACTACACACACGCACACGGACGATTATTGCTCGCCGCTCTCGTGCAATTACATCGAGTATAAATAGCCGCTCGCAATGTTTATGTTGATGCATAACAGAGCCTCGCTCGAGCGCGAGCTGTCACGGGCGGTCGAAGGAAAATGAGCTGGCCGTGCCTATATGCTATACACTATGTGCACGCAATAGTATATGCAATATACGTATAGATATTTTTCTGCAGACTCCACATACATATATAGAGAGAAACTCGTGTGTACACACGAGCAAACTGTATTATTTTCCCCACTCGATCGCCAACATACGTTGTGTGCGTAGTGCGGCGGCGGTGACGTGGCCCCGACGCCGCTTAGTTGCTGCTTTGCAGAGATCGCGCGCGAGCAAAACCCAAGTTTTACGTTATACAGCTGTATACCTACGCGCTACGTCGAATTGTTAAACGTCTGCGAAATTCCGCTCGTAAGAAGGTAACGATTCTGACATTTTCACACGTCGACTGTAATTTTAAGGATTTTGGGCATAGAGATTGCAAGCTTCACTTTGTGCTTGCATGTGTCTTTGATAAATTATATCTTGGCAACAATACACCGCTAGTCACGGGCTCGATGGAACGTTACTGAATAATAGATTGAAATTTATCAAACATGATAATTGAGCGAGGCCACTCACCGCGCGATTAAATTTGAATTCTTATCGTAGAGTTATGCTGTTTTTCGTCGCCGTGGACTCGAGCTTTATGAATTAGCATCGATTTAAAATCAAAGCGATGATTCGATTCGAGGGAGCAAGTTGGCAAAAGTTTACCAATCGTACGAGCATTTACGGCATTTAGATCGTGTACGAGTCGCGAGTGTCGACATCGTTATGTACAAGCGTCGTCTTGAGACACCTTTGTAGTAGGTATACAAACACAGTATATAGAAGAATATGCACACACAACACACGCCTGTCGTAGCAGAAGACACTGGCGTGACGCATGACACATGATCCGTTGTTCTCGAAAACGACATTACGGGTAATACCCGCGCCCCGCCGGATACCGCCGCGGACGCAAATGCCACTCTCACATCATGTACGTATTTAGTACGTGAGCGGTGTGACACACAAGATATCGTTAATATATCTATATATCGCGTCTAGTTAATAAACGTAATTGGCAGCGTTGATTCATCATTGCTGTGTAGTTCGCGTTCCGAGGCACTTCCTTCTCTATTACCCGTGCGGCCCTCGAGATTGAACCTATATCTTTTATACAATTTTACACTTTGTAAGTTATACTTTGTAATTGATATACCTAAGTTGTGCCAAATCCAGGCTTACAGTCGCCGTCGTATTCTTGTGTGCAATGTTGTTGTTCTTCGTATGTGAAGTTGTAACGTGTACTTCTTGATCGGTCTTGGTCTATATAGCGTCTATAGATGGTTTGTTTAGTTGCACCGATCGCGTGTTACTTTTGAAACTATCTTGTTACCTTAGAGTCTTAGACCACTGTGTTGTCGTTCGACTGTCAAGCGCTTGTCTTTTTATCCTTGTTATAATAACATCTATCTTATCTACATCATTAAACAATTATTATTCTGGTCAATAATAAATTTATTTAGCACAATGATCAATATAATTATACCTTTGATCTCAATTTTCATTTTTTAACTTATAAACGTTAATTATTTTTAAATCTCTAATTTTCTTATTTATTTCCAGATCTTATTCAATCTAAAGCTACCAAAATGAGTTACGGATATCAGGTAAATTTTAATTCATTACTATTTTTATATTGCTTTTTCTTTTTTGAGCACAGTAGATTGAATATCAAACTAAGAGATTTAATAGTGTGAAATGAATTACTTCTTTAATAATATTTTCAAATAAATGTAGTAGTTTTTATTCAAATTGCACTCATTACACTGTGTGATTCTCTCTTGAACAAGGGACCACCATTCCCAGGACAAAATAAACCACCAACCTCATTTGGACTTCCTCCAGGAACACCCTCAGGTGGTCCAAGCGCTCCGCCTTATCCACTACCACATCAACCACCAACTTCCTATGGTTTGCCACAGCCAATCTCTACTCCACCATATCCACAAGCAACACAACAACAACCAACTTCCTTTGGCATGCCACAGCCAAACTCTACTTATCCTAATCCTGCTCACCCCCCTGAGCATTTTTATAATCCTAATTCTAGATCTGTTCCAAATTATCCGCCATCGCAACCAAATCAATCATATCCAGGATCACAGCCTCACCAGACATATCCAGGATCTCAACCTCACTCAGCCTATCCAGGATCTCAACCTCATCAACCTTATCCAAGTTCACAACCAGCTTACCCATCTCCTCTAATGCAACAATTCCAATCAGGCCCACCTCAACATCCTTATTCAGCGCCAGGCATACCTCAATATCCACCAACTAATTCAACTTCGCAAAACCCTCAACCGTATCCAGCTACTTCCTATCCACCAAACCCATCACAAGGTAATCAGCATAATTATTCTAATGTGCCCAATCCTAATCCTAGAAGTGGTTTATATCCTAGTCTAAATAACCTTGAGCATGAATTACCAAACCCTGGCATGTTATCTATGCATAGTAGTAAAACATCTCCCTACCCGGGCGGAGGGTATTCTGGGGGCCAAGGTAATGGAAATTTTAATTATGGAGGACCTGTACCTGCCCCTCGAATCGCTAAAGCTCGAAATAAGGTAAAAGATAATAAGGGACCACATTAAAGTAAAAATATTCCAATAACCACATGATAATTTCTATAATATTCAAATTATGTTTCTGCTATTGTGCTTATTGAATAAATTTAATTTAGATACTATATTTTACTCATGGAATTCTTATTGTATTACAGCTATCTCCAACTGTACAGGAGCTCCCTAACTTTGATCCAAGGAGTGATGCAGAAGTCTTGCGCAAAGCTATGAAAGGATTTGGAACCGATGAAAAATCTATCATCCAAGTTCTTGCTAATCGAACTAATTTACAGCGGCAACAAATTGCAGAGCAATTTAAAACTCTATATGGAAAAGTATGTGTTTCAAATAAAGCTTGTTTCAATTTTAATTATCAATTTAATAATTTACTATTGTTGTCCATAGGATTTAATCAAAGACCTGAAATCAGAAACATCTGGAAATTTTGAAAAATTATTGGTTGCTATGATGACACCTTTGCCTCAGTATTTTGCCAAAGAGTTACATGAAGCTATGTCAGGCATTGGTACCGAAGAGAACGTCTTAATTGAAATTCTTTGCACAATGTCAAACCATGAAATCCGCATCATCAAGCAAGCTTATGAATCTAGTTAGTTGTTTAATTATTTATAATTTTTTACTGTTCTTTGGTATTCATTCTTAACATTATTTTAATTAAATTTATTTCATTCTAGTGTTTGGAAAATCTTTAGAAGATGATTTGAGTGCTGATACTTCTGGAAACTTTGAAAGGTTGATGATTTCTCTATGTTGTGCTAACAGAGATGAAACATTTGAGGTTGATGCAGCAGCAGCCACCGAAGATGCAAGACAACTCCTGCAAGCTGGTAAGACATTATTTTAATACAATTTTCAGACTTAAAAATGTTTAAAAATATACCTTAATAATAATATTTTTTTACTTCAGGTGAACTTCGTTTTGGAACTGATGAATCAGTATTCAATGCAGTTCTTGCTCAGAGGAATATTGCTCAACTACGGGCAATTTTTGAACAGTACCAATACATGACAGGTCATGATATTGAACAAGCTATTGAAAATGAATTTTCAGGTGACATTAAAAAAGGATTATTAGCTATTGGTAAATATGTTTTGAGTTATCTTGTTCATTATATTTATCTATTATTATTTTCAAATTGTATATCTTGTTTATAATATTCCAGTAAAGTGTGTTAAGAATCGAGCTGGATTCTTTGCTGAACAATTGTACAAGAGTATGAAGGGTATGGGTACCCAGGACAGACGTTTAATCCGTTTGGTTGTTACACGTTCCGAAATAGATATGGGAGAAATTAAAGAAGCTTTTCTTCAACAATACGGACAGTCTTTAGAAAGCTTTATTTCCGTAAGTCTCTACATAATATTAACTTAAACATTTATTGAAAAACTGATGAGGTGTTAACTGTCTGATAATTTGATTTCCAGGATGATTGTAGCGGTCATTATAAGAAGTGCCTTCTTGCCTTAATAGCATAAACTACAAAAAATCCAATTTTACACACAAGTGCATTTAACAATCTCTAGGCTGCAATTTTTTGACTCACTTGAATAATAATTGCTCATTATGGATTTCAATAACTATAAAAGTTTGTAATCTCTAAATAAATTTAACATCTTCCAAGCCTATATACAAAAATTATCTAATCACAGCTATCCATTGTGCATTAAAATGCCTTAAAAAACAAGTATTATAAAGACGTTTAATTTTGAATTGAAGAGTGGATGTTTTTGAGAGCTGTGCCAATACGAATTTTAACGATAATTTTTTATTGATACAATAGAATATTGTTTTAAATGAATGTTTACAAATAATATATAAAATGTTAAAGTTTACTGTACTGCTACATAACTATGTATATTTTGACAATGTACAATAAATTGCACAGGTTCTATAAGAGCTATTTGAACAAATTAAAAAATGATCAATTGAAATTTATTATATCTTTATTAAAATTAACATTTTAATAAAATTTATTGTTCAACAAACTGAGTTTTGAAACTTTATACAACTTATTAAAATTAATACCTTGTTAGTTAGTTTTATTCTGCTTTATCGACGCCTGTTTTTCTCATTTTCACGTTGCTGTTATCTTTGAGCGGTAAGTTCATACAAATCAGAATTACAACTTACGAATAATACGTAAGATGTCGCCCTATCATTCGTTTTAAAAATTTACTTGGTACAATATTAAGGATTGAATCTTCAAAAAGGAAAAAATAGTCGTAGATACCAAATAATTATTCAAAATCGAATGAGCTTATCATTTTATGAGTAGATGTATCTACTACCAACAGATGCAAGTAAATAACAATAGAAATGTACTCTACGTGTTTCATTAACAAAACTGGACCGTTTAACAATAAAGTTAAATCATTCGTGTTAGCCACTTTTACTTCGGTGGCATTGTAAAATTTCCTCTTTTCTTGGTTTGCCATCGATACTCGTTTATTTGAACCTTTCTCGAAATAAATAAGCGAAAGTTTTAGAGTACACACAAGGAGTGAAAGTGAGCTTGCATAAATGAAGGTGAGGAAGAACAGTGATGACAAGGTAATAGAGAATTAGGATCGAGATGGTTGAGAATCTAGACTCTCTCAATTAAGACTAAACATCTTAACTAGCAATTAATTTAGCGAAATTAATTTAATCAGCTGCAATATGAGTAGATATAAGATTCATTTTGTAAATTGCAGCGGCGCATTTCTATAATTATCACCCTTGTGTATAGAGCGCTTGTTAGCTTAGGTTCCTTGCCCTTTCAGTTTCGAGTCTATTCGTTTCTGCGTTTTACTGCCGACGATAAATTTAGGATTAGGGATATCTCCTAATGCTTTTTTAATTTTAAAAAGTTAAAGGAAATTAAATTATAAAAAGTTCTTTCAACGATTCTGTTTATCGGCTACGATTGGGTAAATAGCAAAATAAGCTAGTTTAAAACTTATTTTAAGTTTTTTTGGTATAATTTTGCAAAGGAAAAAGAGACCGCAGAGAAGAGAAAAAATAAGAAAAAGGAGATGAGAAAAAAGAGAGAAAAGAGTATAGGCGGTCTCCCTCGGATCATCGAAGATATAGTGTATATTAAAAGACGTTTCAGCGCTTCATACAAGTTGGCTGGCTGCGAGGGGGGACGATGCCATATAGAAGGCAGCAGAGCAGGCTCACGCCGGTCGGTCTCATGGTGGTGCTATAGAGTAGGTATAGCACGGGAAGAGCTCGCGCCGATCATACGAATGGTCGCATTTGGGCTCGCTCCGCGTGTGGAAGCGGCGGCGGCCCCGACGCACAGCTCGTGCGACACCGATTTCGTATGGAGCGAGGCCTACGCACAACACCGTTTACGCGTGTGCGTAAGTACGAGCGAGCGAGGACGGCTCCGTGTGATATTCCTCGGGATACGTGCGAAAAGCCAGAATTGGCTGGGAAGCGATCGACTGGGTGATCCTCCGATAAAAGACTGCGATATCCCCGAGAGCGAGCTACGTATCCGTGCGGAGCTTTCTTATGGCTCAGGGCCGAATTTCGCGCGAGGAACATAAGCTTTAAATATAGTGCGGCTGTCTCGGTTGGCGCTTTAGCGAATCGACGCGCGCTCGGAATGATGATGATTTCTCGGCAAGCTCGTCGCAAGCTCGAGAATCGCAAGTTCGTCGTCGTCGTCGTCTTCGTCCGCACGGGACTGTCAGTCGGCGCGGCGTACGCGAGCTTTT
This sequence comes from Trichogramma dendrolimi, assembly GCA_034770305.1. Lineage (NCBI taxonomy): Eukaryota > Metazoa > Arthropoda > Insecta > Hymenoptera > Trichogrammatidae > Trichogramma > Trichogramma dendrolimi. Next base: position 731,291 of record JAPMIB010000008.1, on the reverse strand, counting down.
CGTCTCACAGTCAATGCCTTGTTGGAGCTGCACGGAGTATATTACAGACTGTGCGGCGCACATATAGTTAGGCGAGTTGCGTCGAGCTGTGGCATGCGGCTCGATCTAGCTCTCGGTTGCTGTATACATTTGGTGCTCTGGCAGCAACAGCAGGTAATTCCCCGGAGGCCGTGGATCCGCGTGCTCTCTGCTCTCCTGCAGCATATATATATAGTCGAGTAGGAGCTACAGAACTGCTCTGGGTATAAGCGCGTGTGCGTGTCCATATATCTAAGAGCAGCTACAGAGCTGTATAGGTGTATTGCTCTCTCTCTCTCTCTCTCTCTGGTCGGACGGGGGAAAGCTGCCGCCACCGCCGCCGACTGCTATAGCGACTGCGAGGAGCAGAGAGCAGCAGAGAGCTGTATTTCAGAGCCGAGCGCGCGAGGGTGTATAGGGCAGCGCGCAATATAAGCTAGCTCCGGCTCTGCGTCTGTGTGTCTGTGCGTACGAGCCAAAGGGCGCGCGGGGTAGTGCAGTTTCGTGTTGGCATTAGTCTTGATTTCCGTGCGCGCAGGGTGACGCCGCCGCCGCCGCCGCCACCGTACCTATATATATGTGTACCGAGAACCAACGAGCGCCTATATATATACCAAGAGCATCTCTCTCTCTCTAACTATATATACACGTAGACAGAGTTCACACATACATACCTGCGATATCGTAGCAACTATACCGTATTCTCTTTGCTCGGTCGTTTCGCTGTTGCTGCTGTTTCACGGGGATAATAGCTGCTTCTATTGCAGAACCTGTGCAAGTATATATAGGCTCGGGCGCAACACCAACCATCTGCAACTATGATATATTCATCTTGACATTTTACCCGCGAGTCTTTGTGTCTACGTATCTGTTACTGAATCATCGAATATCGTTGGCAAAACTTCCTCATATTGAAACATTTTTTGCTTTTTTTTTATAAAGAATATTAAAAGAATTTAATGAGATACTCGTTTTTCAATGGCAATTTATTACGGAGATTTTGTTGAAAGAAAAAGTAGCTCCTAACATTTCCTTGACTAAAATTATCCTAGCAATCCTTTTGTTATTTACTAAATTTTCCAAATCCTTAACACATTTTTCCTTCGGCTAATTTTTAATTAGCCTTGAAAATAAGTTTCGAAAATGAACAATAAAATTCCAAGCTAGAATAATAAATTGGCATACTTGGCCTCTCCTCGACTCCCTTGATTGCTTTGCGCGACGCAGAGAGAAAATGAAATTTCTCGCAAAATTTCAATCATTGCACGAATGTGCAACTTGTGTTCCAAAGCAAACTACATCGCGCGGGCGCGCATTATATAAATCGGAGCGCGGCCAGCAACGATGTGTCTCGCGCGCGCTGGGATTTGTGGCTTTACCGCGCCAACAACGCGCACGATAGACTCTCGCGCGCACAGCCACAAAAAAAAGCATAACTTTTAGTCGTTGGTGACGATGATGCTAGACCAAAATCGAAAAATTGAGCTGCAGTACGGTACATGGCGCGGCGGTGGCCGCGCGAGCTTTTATACTTACTTACGAGCTTGCGCGCTTCCGTACACAAGTGCGCGCGTGTGTGTAGCGGTGGTACAATGTATGCGCGTATAATATAACTATACATAATAAAGCAGGACATTAAATTTTATAATATAGCTCGTTTTTCGTCGCCGTGATGATGCGAAAACGCGACTCGCGCGTCCCGTGAGCCGCCTCTAACGCAGGGAAGAGAGAGCCCTCTTTCTCGCTTCCGCGCCGCACTGAGCGTGCTGTGTACGTATATGGCAGCAACGCGCCGCCGGCTTTTATTGGCTATTTACCGAGGGAAATGGCCTCTAAATTAACTGAAACTGTCTGGATCACTGCAGTCGAACCAATGCGTTTTCATACCCACACAGACCATCACACCCCCACAGCCACACACACACACACACACACACACACACACACGCACACTCACATGTGCGCGCCAGCACACGCGGACGCAGCTATACCCGCGAAAAGTCGCAAGCTCGCTCTATATGCCACTACATAAACTCAAAATACTCTTTGACAAGCAGTTTCGCTTTACCGCTTGATTTTATTAACTCCGATACATCGAACGCGCGGGATCATCGACGGAAATTGCAATTTCTTTTATAATTGTCATCGACAACTCGAAAGCTCGTTAAAGCTCGACGACGCTACGCCGAGCGACGAGCCAGCAAAAATTACCATTCTAAATGCCTGCGCGCGTTCTCGCTCCTTAATAAGGCCGTGCACAAATAATATTTGTCTCTTTTGCTCTCTCTCTTTCTCGTGCTCTAACTTCAATTTTGTGATTATATTACAAAGTCAAAATAAACTTTATGCCTGCAACTAGATGAGCAATTACATTCTGCCTGTAAATTCGACCAGATCCCACAGGATATCTAAATATTTCCGAAATAATAATCGCTCATATACTTCATAATTCAATTACATTTTTTTTCAACCTAATCAAAAGTAAAAATAGAAAGAAATGTATTTCTATTTCCGTAGACTTTTAGACTGATGACCTGGATTTTTTTATTCCAGCTGATTAGATGGTAAAATTAATGCTCGGTAGTTCCAATAGAGTGATTCGTAATAAAAATACACTTTTCTCATTTCGATGATATCAATTAAACACACCTCATTCTACCACCATGGAATTCTTTCGTTTAGTAATTAAATTTTATTTTATGGTTTTATTTTATTGATTCAATAGAGTTGGGCCTGTTATTCAGTACTTTTCAGAAAAAAACTTGGTATTGTGAATCCTAAATCCACTAGATGATCAAAGGCTTTAGTATCGCGTAACTGGATCGAGCTGGCTTGTCAAGAGCTTGTCTTGAGTCTATCCGAATCTCACGAAGCGATCATTGAAATTGGTAAATAACTGAATTTTATTTCAAACCAAGAATAGTGCTTAGACTTGAAAGCTGTACCCGCTTTGTCGTGAAATTCAAAAATGATATCTTTTTTTATTTTCAAAATTTGTATTTCTTACTAACGTACCGTATTTCTCGCCAATTATTATCATGTTTTTCTTGTGTAAAATTCGTTCCTTTTTTTGCATTTGTGACTACTTTTACGAATAAAAAAATTCAATTTCAACGTAGACTTTAATACGGTATATCAAATTGACTATCAATGTAATTTTATCGAATTTCATAACGTAGATCCAAAAGAAAGATATTTCAAAAAATGTACTTACGTAGAGGCGTAAGTAAGTAGACAACGAAATGAAAGGTAGTTCAGGAAAAAAAAAGACTCGGAATTGGCGTATTCATAAACAGAGACCGGGTAGTGGTGCACATCGAAACTGACAAGTTCATCCTCGCGCAGTATGAGCTGCAACGGTTGGGCAGATCTCAATTAGTTTTCGGCCACGCGTCGACACGTGTCGAGGTAGGTGAGCGCACCGACACACACACACACGCGCGCGCGCAGTCAGACCTACCCACCCACACGACAATTCTTCCTGCGCAAACGTATGTATAAGCGCACGCTGAGCCAGCTCGAGCCTCGTGAACACGTCTGAAAAAGCTAGAATCCGGCCATGGTTACGGAAACTCCCTTCGACGGCCAGGAGAGATAGAGAGAGAGAGAGTCGGTGCGAGAATTTCATTGCCTTGACTCAATCGTCCGGGAGGAATGCCGCTTATTGAGAAAGAGAAGAGCTCGACTACTGACTTAATATAACAGGGATGAAAGCTTCTGTTGGGATTTACAACTTGATATTCCGATTGCTACAGATTGAAATATACCTTTCATATTCTCTCTTCATCTCAGGGCCGATCCTAAAACAAAATATATCAACATTCCTTATCTTGAATCAGTAAATTTACCTCAGCAAATTCTTCGATTGGACGTTCAGCTTCTCAAAAATTTAATTAGAATTTTAATCGCTATCGATTAATTGCTACCTATGATTTCCGAACTTTTTCAGCATCGTCGAGTAATCAAATGTCCGTGTAAAATCAGAGCTCAGCTAGGGGATAGATAGTACGGTGGAGCTTCGATTCGCAGACTGTTTGCCTTTGACAATAAAAAAATGGAGCACAGACTGCACATGTGCAGCTATGACAATCGTGAAAAGATTTAACGCGACCCCCTCGATTCTTCTTTCTCGTTAGGATATATAGCACACGTAAGATCACGGGGGGCATATGTCTTGCCCGCGCGCATATATACGTGTGTACGGGCATAGTAGGAGTCGACACCACAGCCCAAAGTCATCCATATACATAGGCGATATATGTATATATAATAAATAGCTCTAATACGTAGCCGCCGCCGCCTTTGCGTTTGGTGCTGCCGGTGGTGAGTTGCGCCTACGCATGAACATAATACTATATTGTCATCGTCGTATACTTACACACATATACAACATATTAACGGCTTAGCTCATAAGCCTTTTATATTACATTTTTCCCTCTATGGGGTCTTGTAATCCGACGGCACTGGCTGCGGGGTAGCTGACCCGTGTGTATATACTGCTGCTGTATTACGTGTGTGTGTGTATACGTTTTGGCGAGCATCGCGCCACATTCGACTCTGCCATGCGAGAGAAAACACAATTGCTCCACACACAGACACACGCGTACTGCATAATGTACACGGCTTTGTAAATACATATCGCACCGATCATATCGATTTAATCATATCCATGTACATTAACCGCGTGGCTTAATGACTCGCGTAACTCCTGCGAGTGGCTTCGCCAATATTTGCTTTGCTTCTCACGCCAAATATTTTTACATACAATCCTAATCTCTCTTTACAAAGAGCATAAAACCATATAAACCAAGGGCATGAACCAGTAATCATGTTTTCGATTTCACAGTACTCGTGATTTTTAGTAATGATATTTCTGAAGTCGAAAAATTCTTATTTAACCAAATGACTCTTTTTATGGAGCAAAATAAAAAATCATCGCAAACAATAAATCAAGACTCATCAAAACTAATGATTCGACACTCTTGACGTACAACGTAAATTGACAATTAAATTCGAAACAATTGACGAACGTTTGATAATGTATTTTCAGCGTAAATAACGATGACGACGATTCTTTTAAGCTCGTGATAAGTTGGAAAAAAAAATCAGCGCGCTCGGCAGTGTTGCCGGGCGGCAGCCCCTATATAGGCTGCAGATACATAGAGCGGAGCATCCCTCGTTCGCTTCTATAATAAATGCACGCAACTTGACTCGTGCATTATGACGGTGGCAGCGGATCCGTGTGCGTCTGTGTGAATTTTACGTTGGGGGGTGATAATCTTGAAAAACAGGCCGAGTACAGTCCGGCTCGGGCGCGCCTGATCGCTGACAGCTGATTTATTTACATATCACAGTTAAATTTTTAAATCGTTCAAAGTCATTGAATTTAATTGACCGACATTTTCGCGTGAGAGGATTTCTTTTTTTAACGAGTGAAATCTACAAATAGTGCACATTTTTTAATTTTATAATTTTTAATAATGATAAGTAAATATAAAATTGCTTATATTTCTGAGTGCATTAAAATATTTTCTGCTTCCCAGCCCGCAAAGTATTCATGACAAAAAGGTTCATCGTCGCAAAATGAATCATGATGAGTACGCGAAAAACTAGAGCCGATCGAGTCGAGTTTTTTTTTCGAGTTGTAATCGAGTACTTAAATTTTCGGATACTCAATTTTTTTTGGGTACTAGCTTCGTTTACCCCGCTAGTTATTTTAACGAAGGATTAAAGCTAGGGTGTTATAAAAGGTGACATAATTTTTAATTAAAACTATTGTCCGCTGTCTGGTGCTCTAGCCGGCATTGAAATCGAGAGAAACAGATTACAAATTGGATCGAATCGACATCTCGACGATGACAAAATTATTCGATAAGTGGATTTTTTCGCTAATCGCAAAGTAGGTGATTCATCTAACATCGACGTTTATTTACGTGACAATCAATTTTTTTCATGAAATGTGAAAAAGGCGATGATACGTCTGGAGCTGTTTCTCTTTGATATAATCCAGTTACAACCCAAAAAGGCGTCGAGTCTACCATCATATACGAACTAGTTGAAATATTCTAGTACTCAAAAACATTCGGTTTTTCGAATTTTTCTGACTCGACCAGACTCGAACTCGACGAGTCGGATTCGAGGCGAGTAGAACTAAAATAATCGGGTACTCGTAATCCTATAGTCAGGATTATTATTGAAAAAATATCAGTGTTTTAGTTAAAGCTGACTTGGATTAATTGTAGACTGTTTTTTGCAGATTACCCCATTTCGATCGGAAAGAATTCGTTGTAAAGTATATACAAAAAATGCTCGACCAGATGGGACACCAAGTTGAACCCAAGTAGTAGCCATCGCACTTGATGCACGTAGTGCGCAACTTTGAAAATCGGGATCTATTTTGGATTGCTCGAGTATATTACGCGCGCTGTGGGCTCGACGCCACACATATATAAGCACGTAGAGTGTTATAGTACACAGAGAACGGCGCGCATAAATAATAAATCGTCGAAGCACAGCTAGAGAGAGAGCTCGACTAAACTCGCGCGTATATAAATCTCGCCACGTTTCAGCAATAAGTCGAACGAGCGTGCCAAAGTGTGCGTGGCTGCTGCTGTGTACATGTGTATACGTATATAAGTTCATCCGCGAGCGTATATATATATACGTGCGCGAAGCGAGCGAGGATCAAGCGGCCAACTATATACGCAGCGCTTTGAAATACATACCTAGCCCGAGCTAGTTGCAGTATATATTACTCCGCGAGGCTTTCGAGCGGCGCAAATCCACTTTTGACGAGTTTTAAAACGCCGTTGCCGCGGAGCCATATCCACCGCTCTCTTTACATACCAATGTCTCATTTTTTTCGAGAACGTATATAGCTGCTGCCGTTTTTTGCGCGAGAGCTCGACGAGCTGCGTGTGCGCGGAGTGCGGGCCGCCCGCCGAGAGGACACGTAGAGGCTGCTTGTTTCGGCTTTTATACCGGAGCAAAGACTATTACTTGCATAACTTTTTGTCGAGAGCGAGCGAGCGAGCGAGAGCAGCCAACGACAAATTTTCCCGCCTACATGGCTCTTGCACTTGTCTCGTTACTCAGGATTCGCCATCCTCCACCTATACGCGACGATGTGTTTATTACGTGAGCGGCGCGTGCCGCGGAAAAGGGCGCAGGATCGACTTTGCTCTCAGCCGAGCTGATTCCGCGAGCTTTCTCTCCTTTATCTCGCTCGACAGATTTTTGGCTGCTGCAGCGGCAGGCTTATCTCGTGGTCTCGCGGACGTGCGTCAGCCACGAGACACGACTCGCTGCTAAACAAGAATAAATTCTTGCAGCTTCTTCATCTTTATGACCTGAACGTATCGCGTAAAATGAAGCGTTTGACGAACTCAAATTTTTATTTATTAAAATGAATTATATTTCTAAAGAAAATTAATGTCATTGCATCACAAATGTGTAGAGATTTTTTCAACCTTGTCATTGATTTTCTTATTCTTATTTTTTACTCTTAATGAAGTGATAGGACAAAAAGTTAAATTAAAGATTTTAAAATTTTATTAGCTTGCAACTAATGTGTTATTTTCCTCCAAAAGTTTATTGAACTTTTTAAACCTTACAAATTATGTTTACATAAAAAAATAAACATGAGAAGAACTAATGATATTATTACAAATAAAATGATTTAGATTAAGTCTCTAAACAAGTTCCAGAAAGTTTTATGCATTTTTAAAAATTGTAATACGTGAGTGCGATGCACCGAATCAATGTGGATATTAAGATGATTTTTTCGTCTGAATGTTTTTTCACAAATGTCGCAAGCAGAAGTGATTTAATTGTGTACCGAATTAATGTGGACTTTGAGATACCATTTAGTTGAGTACTTCTTTGCACATGTATCACATGCATGTGTGATACCCTTGTGTACAGAATCGATGTGGATGTTTAAATTATCTTTTCTTGAGAACGTCTTTTGACATATATCACATGCATGTGTGACGCCATTATGCACCGCATCTCTATGGAATTTGAGATGACTTTTCTTGGTGAATGATTTTCCACATGTATTGCATGTACGTATGACAGCCCTGTGCACCTCATTTATGTGAACTTGGAGACTGCTTTTTGTAGCGAAATAATTTTCTACATTTATCACATGAGTGAGTGACACCATTGTGCACTGAATCGATGTGGCATTTGAGATACCATTTTCGATTGAAAGACTTTCCGCATACTTCACATGCGTGTGTGACACCATTGTGCACTGCGTCAATGTGAATTTTGAGATATCTCTTTTTTGAGAAATTCTTTCCGCATATTTCACAAGCTTGAGTGTTATGATTAAGCATTGAACCGATGTTTGTTTTGAGGTTAGGTTCGTAATTAAACTTTTTCGTAATTCTTCTTTTTTCATTTTGTTCGACACATTCACTGTCAAGATTCAAATTCAATTGTTCTGCAGTGCTATGAACATATTCTTGTTTCACTTCAACCACGGTTTCTTTATTAACTATGTTTTGAGTTTTATAACCATCACTGTAATTTACATTCTGCAAATGATATTTAAAATTATCGTCAATTTTCTTAACAGCTAATAAATCCATATTGGGTTTTACATCTTCGCTCTCAAAAACTATTTTCGCTTCGTTACCGAGTTCATCTTCATGTTTTAAGTCATATTTTCGAAGCGTATGGCTCTATAGAAAAATTGAAGCTATGTGAAAATTTTGATTAAAAAATACTACAATTCCAAATACATACGATTATCAATACTTACTGAATTTTCTCGCGGAAAGGATAGGAGTTGAAAGTTTTTAAGATCGGGTTTCTCGTCAATTACTTCATAATCATTTTTACCAAGTGGAACATCACTTGGCTCCTCTTTCATTCTAAAGTAACCCCAATAAAAATAATTATAACTATTATGTTTAAAATCGTTATAATGTAATTCTTGTAAAATGAAAAATACCTGATGGCACAATCAAATGAATCACTTGGTTCCATCCTTCTCACTTGGAATCTTGGATATAATCTTTCGTGTGTTGGTCGAGCGAACTGCGCGGGAAAACTGGTGAAGAACACTCAGAGAGCTGAGAGCCGATGTGTTGTTTACGTCGTGCGTACAGCGTAGCGTGCATGATCTTTCTGTCGGTATATGTTGCCCGACACGCGTTGTTTTGCCGTGCACCATCTTGCCTTAGCACTATTCTATGCAAGCAGAGCTGTAAACGCAGCACCACCAAATAATTATCATGAAATCATGGAAGGAATGATATTACACATTTAATGTCTGATGACTAGTAAAAAATGTTTTACCAATGAATTATTATTGAGGAAAAATGGGATATAAAAAAATGATTTCACGATTAAACAGCTAGTTCTATTAACCTTTACTTGCCACACTTCTCTGGTATAACGTACTTGACACACTGGGGTTTTCTGTACCCCAACGAAAAAATCGTTATAAAAAGTAATCTATTCAATATTTCGGCCTAAAAATTTTTTTACAAGCTTCTGATATGTTTATCTTGAAAACTGTATACTTGCGGTATTGAAATATCGACAGTAAATATGTTTAAAAAATCAAAATATCAAAAAAAGACGAAAAAACGACCAAAATTGATTAAAAATTCATAACTTTTTAAATTTTTGATAAAAATGGCTAAAAATTTAGAGGAGTTATCTTTAGATGTACCCCTTTAAAAAAAAAAATAGGTGAATATGCTATATTACAAAAAAGATATTTATTTCGGAGAGTAAAAATTCAAATTTATTGAAAAAATACTTTATGTAAAAAAATTACTTTTATATAAAAATGTAGCTTATCTTGGTTCAGCATACATATAATTTAAATATTTAAAGTAATTTATATAATGTAAATAATAAATAATAAAAAAATCGGCTTATATTTAATTTCCTGCACACGTATTGCACAGAATGTAGCTGTGATTGCTACAAATCGGACGTTGGCATGATGCACAGCACTTTCGACTCTTCTTGTCCTCCTTTGCAGTTAGCACATCGTTGAGGCGAATCCAGGGTTAAGTTCTTCAAAATATTAATGCTTTTTACATCAATATTTAGTATTGCAGCTATTCCAAGCCTTATATCTTGTCGGAGTGTTACAGTTTGGTGGTACCGTCGTTGTAAGTGTGGTGTAACGAGGTACGTATACAAACTATCTAAGCACTCGACTGCAGTTACTTTTTTATTTATGCCATCATTTTTTAATTTGCACGCATATAAAATGCGTGCATTGACGATAGCTTGGTCGAGAATGCCATAAAAATATCGCATAGGCCATCTATTTGTCCTTCCAGCCGTACTGTATGAATGGCAAAGTTTATCGAAAGTATCGGTACCACCTTTATTTTCATTGTAATACCGCACTATATCTGGTTTACCATCTGTAATATTTATAGTTTTCAAGTGCGATGATACAATGAGGACGATTTTTTTCGTCTTTTTTTTTGGAGCGTATGAAAGAAGAGTCAATTCATTTGTGTGAACAAATTTTGTAGCTGGCCGTTCCTTAGGTACAGCTAAAAATTCTACTGGAATCTCTCTTTTATTTTTTCTCACTGTTCCAGTTATTTTTAGGTGATAAGGATCCTTTAGCATTCGCAATAACAAAGGTATTGACGTATACCAATTATCGCACGTAACGGAACGACCGCTGTTGAATATTGATTCACATACTAAACGAAAATAATACTCCGGGACTGCTTCATCCTTTTGAATTATTTCCGTATTTTTACCTAAATATGGAACTGCATCTATCATATATGCCGTTTTGGAATCATTCAGACTGATAATTTTGAGTCCATATTTATCTGGCTTATCTTTCATATACACTCTAAAAAGACAGCGTCCTCGAAAATTCAACAACTGCTCATCAACAGTACACTGGCTGCTTGGCGTATAATTAGTTCGACAATTTTGAATAAAAATATTCCAAAATGAACGAATAGGAGCAAATCTATCATTTTTGTTTCTTGTATTCATATCATCAAAACGTAAACATTTTGTCAAGAAACTGAATCGATTTCTCGAAAACATACATCTATAGAATGTAATTCCATTCTTTTTATCCCATAGACGATTGTCATTAACTGTTGTCGACTTCCATAGTCCGGTGTAATAAAGCAGTCCAATGAAACCTTTCATTTCGATTTCATCGGTATGATGATGATATGTTTCTAATCTCTCGTTAACGACTAGGTCTACACACTCTTGCTCGATTTTCTCATTTGTATATTCTACGAGCATATCTATCATTGCTTTATTAAAAAGACAACTCCAAAATTCCTCAATTGAGTTGGAATTGACAGCATCACCAGCTGGACCAGGAATCATTTCAGGTGAAATATCCGATTGACGATCTGAAAAAAATAACATAGACAATAAATTTCTATTGACTTTTAGTGCTTGTTTACGAAATGTAACAGAAATCACGTAGTATATTACAAGAGTCGTATAGAAAGTAAGAAATAGATGTGTAGATGATGAAAGAGAGAGAAGAGGGGGAGCCATACCTGATCTTCGAGAAGAGAAAGTATTGTCCCAACAAAATCCATTTTTTCCTTTCAGCTTGGTTATAGGTCGTCCTCGTGCACGAGACTCATTTAAACGTTGGTTAAGGCTTACGTCTTCCATTTCAACGTCACTGTCATCTTCATTTGATGAAGAATCTTCATTGCCACTAGTAGATGAGGCATCGCTTGATTTTTCAATGATTTCCTCATCAGAGTAATCATTTTCAAGCAGCTCGTCGATTATTTTTCGAGGTCGTAAATTATAAGCCATCTAAAATGCGGATAAAACATCACACATAGCCGAAAAAAAAATTAGACACTTAATAAACAAATATACTTACTGTAAAATCAATATTTTCACTTTAAAAAAATCGAAAAATTATAGCGATTCCCGCGTACTTTCAAACGTACTTGACACACTGGGGTACAGGCGAGACCACACTGCTTCACTCGACGGTAGAAACGAGAATAACGGTCAAAAAATTTCCCCCATAGCCTGAGAAGGAAGTAGTACCCTCGAACTAATACCAGATGGCACCCCAGGTTAGAGTTTTTAAATTTAGGTACTTTAATCGAACATAGAAATAGCGTGGGGTCGTTTCTACCCCAGTGTGGCAAGTAAAGGTTAAATACATGTAATCGTAAAAAAGTTGTACAGAAATATCTAAGTAGTAATTGTTCGCGAGTCAGCTGGAGGGAAATTATCCGGGATTTGCTTTATGCAGTTGAGTATATTTTCGAGAGTCCCCGAGGCAAAGCCTCTACCTTGGCGCGCGCATACACATTCGTACAAAGGGTTTGCACAGGACTCTGCGAGGAAAGTAAGACGACTACGAGCGAACGGCCTCTCGACACTTGGCGCGCACGACTATATGCGACTCGGCGCGCCGACTTGTCAGTTAAGCCGGCGATTGGACCGGGACGACTACGACGCCGGCACGGAGCGAGAAAATTGAAAAACTTCTCTTTGGACTGGGAGAAACTCGAGGCATGCCGTGTTCTAGGGATACGGTGTGCTTTCGCACGATCTTGGCATTTTTTGGCTAAATTTACTTTTGTCTGCGATCGCGTCAGGCTAGCGCTCTATGTACAGTGCGCATAATTTTTCATGCTTGTTGTTTTTTTCGCTTATCGCGTCTACGATCCGTACACAGCGCGGCAAACAAAGTTTGTAAATATTTCGGCGCTTCGCACCGACAAGCGAGAGAGAGAGAAACGTAGTGGTGCGGGCGGTTTACTTGGTGTTCTTGAAACTAATTAAACTTGAAGTACGCGTATAGCTTGTATGTAGCCATAGGCATGCCGCCTCCTCGTGCAGGTGATATTTCGCACTCGCGAGAAAAGAAGCGGCGAGAGCCGATCCGCGTACACGTATACAGCACGAATATATATATATATACGTGCAAGAGAAGAGTATATAGATGCTTGCGAGCATGTGTAAGTAAACAGTAGCAGCAAAGCCAGCCGTAGATATATAAGTGTGCGGGAGTTTCACACAGAGCCGCGAGAAAAGGCAAGCCGGAGAGAAAGAAAAGTTTGTCGAAACAATCACAAGCTATACGCGTACATATGCATATATATATATATATATATATATAATAAGAGTAAGTACGGTTGTAAGCTGCGGTAGCCATGCAGATCGTTAATACGTGCTGCAAAATTACGCGTACGTTATACTCGACGCGCAGTAGTACATACAGAGTAATCATTAAGAATCCAACCGCGACCGAGGTTCTAACAAAAAAGATTCCTTGGCGAAAATCGAGCCTTGCGTATAAACAATTTTACAATACTTCGAGCAATGATCGTTCAAGGGATCGAGCTAGCTCCGTTGAAAATGGAAAATCCGACAAACGGCAACGGAACAGGTGTGGAGTGGCCACGCAGCCGAGCTGGATATTTTTCGGTTCTCGAAAAGCTCGAGTTGGCAGCTTGGTGCGCGCCCAGTCAGGTACCTATATGGGTGCGCGCAGTTCTCGTGCGCTACCTGGTCGGGCGTAGGTAGTATACACGACGATGCCTGGCGCCGCGCTACACTACGCCCGCAGCGTATATTGCAGAAAGGGTGAGTTATTCGATTGACGGTGGAAAATTCGAGGAATTTGAGATATGCAGTTGCGCGCGGGAGAATATATTTGGCGTATATACACACATAGCATCTGATGGTTGGCCAGAGGAAGAGAGAGAGAGAATCGGGTAGGGTAGGGGGTTTACTAGAATCGAATGAAGCACGCTCAGCAACGGCAACATCCCTCTCTCTCTCTGGTTGGCGCGTACTTTCGGCTCCATATAGCACAGCTACAGCTAGGCGCTTGCATAGCGGCGTGTGTAGCTATATACAGCAACTATCCTAGATATAGTCGCGTGCGCAATGTGTGCGATAGGCTAAATGCAGGTAGCTGCCTGTAGCGAGGCGTTCGCGCGAGCTGCAGCTCAGCCGTACATGCGCGCACCCACTCACGCACTCGTATGTATACGTACACGAGCATAATGTCTAATGAAAGCAGCACATCCATATCGACTCACCTACACAGGATAGCAGTAAAGAGTGAGCGAGAGAGAGAGAGAAGGAGGCGGTGGCAACTACACGAGCGAAAGGTAGAAATTTGCAACAACAAGCCCCAGAGAATGTAATAATTTGGCGCTCGCTCCCCGCGCGTGCACGCGGCATTAAGCCCCGGTGTGCGTATATATACAGCGCAGAGAGAGAGAGAGAGAGAGAGAAATGAAGATGTTGGCCGCGTCAAAGCGAGCGAGCGAGCGAACGAACGAACGAGGGCGGCTTACACGCCGAGCGGCAGCTAGAATTGGTACGAGCCACTTGTGCGTTACATCGCGATCCTCGAGCCTATAATATCTCTACAATAACAGCTCGGCCGGACATAGCTATATGTACATAACTGCAGAGCAACTCGCGCATATTGAACATCCGCGCCTACTACCTCTACCTTCAATTGGTTGCGCGCCCGCAATAACGAACCTAAGCACAAAGTCCTTGACTGCGCTGCAGCACACTGGATGTACGATGAGTGTAGGTCCGCGAGCGAGCTAGCCGCCACTCGCTCGTCCACTGTTGCAAGAGCACTACTTGCCAAAGACATGTAGTAGGTCCGGCTCGCGATCCCAATCCTTTCTCATCTGTTCCAAGACAACGTTGAAATTAAATCATCGTCCCCCGAGGATAAAAAAAACTACGTCGAAAGCTCGATCAATTTTTAGAGGGCCAGCCGATTAGAGGTCGGAAGCTCGCCGCGTGCGCTCGATGTAATTCAGCTGAGTTGCGACACGCGTCGACACACGGAAACGCGAAAAAAGACTCGGGGACGCGACGCGAGCTATATAATCGAACGCGTGCTTTTGGCCTGGAGGCATCTCATCTCGCCGCTCTCGACACGCAGTGCGCAGTAGCTCGTCTCTGCAAACGACGTATTGTCAATTTATCAACGCGCTCTGGTCACATCTCGCTCACGGCTCTCCGCTTTGAAAATCGATTATAACGTCTGTGCGCGCCTCTTGCTAATTCGACTGTACGTAAAACTCTATACGCACGCTGTATTTCTTACTACTCTTTGCTAATGTGCATCCCGTATACATTTTTTCAACGAAACGCGGAAAAAAGACAACCTCTGGCACGTATAATTATAGTGGTTTTCAATCGTTCATTATGAATGAGATTCGAAAAAGGGATGATACCTCGATTAAAAAAAAAAGCTCGTCCATTAATGTAAGAATGCAAGTACTCGATAAGCATAATGTAAATTGCGATTTATCACAGTGGAATGAACTTTGAATCGAACGTAAAAAGTTTTCTTTGTGTATCAACGATCGAAAAAAACTCGTTTATTAAACACACCTACTGAGCAGTAACAAACTTTTTTCTGCTATACAACTTTTATAAAGCCAGATAAATATATTGAAGAAAAAGGGCTGCTGTTAAAGAAACTCGTAAAATAGAATAACATCGAATGACAATGAAATTAACTCATAATTTATTTTGCTTACTGAAGAAGAAGCAAACTGTAGTTATTTATACCGTTGAAAATTTTTAGATTAAATTAATCTAAAAGTGGGAAAAGTTTTTTCTTTTATGTAAAAAAATTCGATTACATGAAAAACTTATGTAATCTGTTTTAAATTTGAATACTTTTTTACAAATCATTACTTTGAATTTAATGTCATATTTGTTTAGCTTATTTGGGATTATATCAATTTTAATTCTTTAAAAAAAATTTCTACTGTTTAAATGTAAAACGTCAATTAAATTCAATGAATAAATTTAATTTAATGGACTTATATGCTTGTAATCAGAAATTAACCTAATCAAGTACCATTTGTCAAACTGTAGACTGTATTCATAATAATGTTTATATTTGTTTGTAAATAAATGAAGCTAATAACCAACTAGCATTTGTTGAAATACTCAATAAAAAACTGTAGGCTGTAAGCAATAAAAGCTGTGTAAAATTCATTGAGGAGGGGAGAAGTTGACTGATACAATTATTTTTACTTGTCACTTGGAGATTTACAGATAAAGGTACTCACCATCTAGTGGTAGAGTCTGACATTAATTATTGTTGTAAGAAGACTTTTCAAGTTTGAATATCGAGTTGAATCTGTTTTGTTTATTTTTGCCTTAAAAAAAATGGCTATGCATTTATTCTACAATTAATAGAAAAATAAATCAGTATGTATGCATTCTTTTTCATGTAAAAGTACTTTAAATAAAATTCAGTATTATTTACTTTAATTTTGATGTCCGATGTTCAATTGAATCCGCCTTAAACCTCCGATTTTTTCTATTGGTGCAACTTTTTAATATTTTAAAATTATTATCATTCAACTACGGCTAAATAAATAGCTCAAGTTTATCAATGATACATGTACCGAAGTGAATCTCGCCGTTGAAAGGACGACCTAGATTTTTGATATAAAATAGCCTCGACGAGTGTCGAGCGCGTAGCAACTAGCAGCTCGTATCGGTCACATTCACATGTGTAATTATTAAATCAGCGGGTCATACACGTGTGTGTATACAACGCGCGAGCCAACTCGGCTCTTATATTTCGGCAGTGGCACACAATTATTCATATGCCGCTGTTGGCGCTCCGTGCAGCAGCTCAAATCTAAGAGCCGAGATATGCACACGTCAAAAGCTCGGCGGGCTGTGCATGGGTATTTTGTATTCCCCGACGCAGATGCGTATATGAGTGCGCGCGGCAGCGCAACGCATAAATATATATATATATGTGCAGCTGTAGACGCGATGTAATTTAATTGAAACTTAATGACGCGATACGAGCGTGCGCGCGCGAAAGCGCAAGAGCTCCGCACCGACTCGTGTACGTATAGTATATATAGCGCTCAGATGCCGGCCAGTAAACTTAAATCAGCATGTAGAAATTAGATGCGCTGGCAACTGTTACTTTCAAAATGTGCTCTTTGAATGATTAGAGAAACAAAAATTCAGAAGAAGTTAATATTTGAATATCAGTTAGTAATTAAAAGTCTTACATTCATGAGAAAATGATATGTGACCAGTCATAATTAAAGAGCTCTTATTAGGATCACAAAAAGATACAGAAGGTAATTGAAACTTTCAAAATATTTGAGTTATTGTGGAATCAACAACTTTTTAAACATATAGAATATCTAAATATTTAAAAAAAGTAAATCTAAATATTAAAATGGGGCGAACCAGCGAGGATTGCAGCCAAGACTAGCAAGGAAGCTGCATCGAGTCCGACGCTTGACGACGAGATAGCGATCAATCGACTATCTGATCTCATGACGATCTTGTCGAGACACAATTGAATACTCGATTTATATAAAAATAATCCTATACCTCTATTTATTTCTATACTTGGTGATCCCTGATTATTCTCTCTTCGATAATTTTGCTGAGATCGATGTTTTGCTTCCTCATAAAGGAAGTAATGTGTCAGGCTTGAAAATGAGATTTGGAACCAAACGTCATAGGAAAAGTTGGGTTACATATTTGGAAACTACATTGAATTACCAACAAATGTCTGTATGTATGTTTGTCTTACACGAAACTCTAGATATCTCTAAGTTTTTTTAGAGTTTTTTTTACAAAAATGAAATACGAATTTTCCCTTTAATAACCAAACCCTTTCATTAATGTAATTTTTTATGAAAAAGCTCTTTGCCAATAAATTGGCAGCGGTTTTTTTTACCATTTGCAATGGGAATGTCTCCTGAAGAAAAAAATAATATAATTGGGATTTCAGAGCTTGGATAGAAGTTTTTTTGATATGACGAAAAAAAATCAGAGAGACTTTAAAAGCTCATGAATTATTATATTTATATAACTTTGATCTCGATGAGATACTGTGATAATGAATATATAATTAGAGATCATTTACTATAAATTTCGTGTGCTTGTCAGTAAAAAGTCAAAATTCATTTATTTGATTAATATTAAAAACATTTACAACATTAACTGACATCGGACAGTGACAAATATACTGTAAATATACCCATCATGAGCTTTGGCTGGTAGCTGCCAAGCAAATATTATACAAATCCTTGTTCGTCAATGATTCATCAATAATCAGGTCACAGCACTCAAGTGGCAGTCGGTAGCGCGTCAACTTCATGAAAGATATTATGGCCAGCTGCGAAAAAATCCTCTTGACATCTTCTCACACAGATGCAGAACACAAGCCTCTATATACCTTTTAGGGAGGCAAACAAATTTAACCGAAGACGCGATCTCGCAGTATTTCTTAAACGTGATCAGTTTTGCTGCCTCTCCGGGTCGTAACTGGATCAGGTCGTAGAGCGACAAGTTCGGTTTCACCATTTTCTTTTTCGCGAACTTCGCAAACTTCTCGTTATCATATAAACATTTTTCAAGTTCCTCTGACTTATCGAGCAATCTGTACTCGGCAAAAAATTGCATTACCGTCAGGGCATCGCTTTGGTTCATCTCGTATCCTCTGTTCTCAAGACTTTCAAGGATGCCCAGAGCTCTAGATGCAATTTCCATTTTGACAGTAATGTAATAATCCCGGCTTAACTTCGCGCAATAGTAACTCTCGGTAGGAAAAGCGAAACAAGAGATATTTGCACCATGATCCAATAGTAAATCGACCACATCCAGCTTAAAATTCGCCACAGCCCACTGTAGTGGTGTCCGACCCATCTTGTCTACAGCATTAACCTGTAACCTCAGATGTTTCTCGTCACAGATCTTGAAGAACATCTCCACCAAGTCATTGTGGAATTCATTGCAAATAATGTGCAGCGGTGTGAATCCATCCTTTACGTTGGACAAATTCGGATCAGCTCGGTTTCTCAGCAGTAATTCTACCGCTTCTCCGCATATGTATTCCAATGACAAGTGCAATGGGGTGTCACCCCACTTGTCCCGGGCGTCGACCAGCACCCGCTGATGTTTTTTGCCATCGGTCTTGAAGAATATTTCGACCCAATCGATTTGGGCTGGACGGCAAAATGCATGCAGAAACGTCGTTCCTTCGCAGTTGGCCATATTCGGATTAGCACCTCTTCTCAGTAGCAATTCAGCAACTTTCTTCTTGTTGTAGCGCAGAGCCAAGTGCAGCGGGGTTCTGCCCATATCGTTTCGGGCGTCAAGCCGCACAGTCTGCCGGATGTCGTCAATAGTATCGAAGAAGAGTTCTGCCATGCTTTCATCCACGTCTTCCTCGCAAATAATGTGCAGAGCTGTAAATTTTTTTGCATTAGCTAAATTTGGATCAGCCCTCTTCTCAGCAGCACTTCGACCAAATTCTTGTGCCTGTGCAACAGGGCCACGTGCTCAAGATCGTGCGTGTGTGTATCTTTTGGAGTAAAATGCTGCTCTTTCTGTAACTGTAAAAAACATGATAAATGTAAAAACATATAATAAAAATATTATAAACCGATAATACTTATTTGCTGAATTCATTTTTACATTCACGCTTGATTATAGCGCATGCGTAGGTTATGTGGTTCACTCTCGGTTGCCGAGCGGATGGAACGATTTCTTAAAAATGCAATAACTCTAGTTTTAATAAAGATATTTGAAAAAATGAGTAATATTTAAAACCTAGAACAAATTTACAATTTACTCATACATAATTATGTGCGATTTTCTTTTGCCAAGGGTTCGATGTCGACTTGTAAAATAATAGCAAGCTAGAAAAATGATAAAACTTGATACTTTTAATCCCGCTAGCTTCGTTGTAATTGTTTAATCCATATTTTTATTTGCATAAAATTAAAGTACAGATCGATACCTTTAAAATGAGTACCCTACAGTTGGAAAAATATTGGTTATTGGCCGATCTATGGACGCGGTAGCCCGAGCGCTGCGCCCCGACCTTATCCGGTATCGTTATTTTTTAATATTTTAACGATATCTCCAGTTCTATTGGTTCATTTTTTTAGCTTAAAATTCAATAATTCTGAGCTGGCTCTATTCATTAAAAAACCAGCAAAGCAGAATTTTAAACTAAAAAAGTGCATCGTACAAAAACAGCTGTATCTCAGCGAATATTGCGAATTTTTTAAACCTAAAAACGGCGTTGGAAAGGTGAGAATAAAATCTATCAGATAGTTATATTCAATTTTTTTTATGAGTGATTATACTCAGCCATTTTCTTGAAGAAACGAATATATTTTTCCATTTTTCCATTTTTTAAATCGTTTTTTGGGATAAGTCGTACTTTTTCTGCATTAAAATAATTTTAAAGTGTATACTATATATACCGTTGGATTTTTTATAAAAAATCCTAAATTTTGGTGGTGTTAAAATTTTCTACATTTTTCTGTTCATTTGCCGCACGCTCAAAAATGAACTTTGCGTAATTTGCGAAAAAGAACGATCAAAAAGTGTATTTTTTTCAATGAAATGGAGCTCCTAGGTCAAAACTAACTACGGCATTCGATTCCGCAGACAAAAACACGTAAGAATATGTATCGTCAAGATTATTTTTACACTCTGAACAGAGTTTGAAATAAATCGAATGGTTGCCCGATTTTACTGCTTTTTAGGAGCACGTTTTTGAACTTCAAAAATCCATTGACACCATCTAAAATCATTTGTTTGAGTTCTCGTTTAAAGGAAACTTCATTTTAAACCTCAAACTTTCAGATTCCGATGGATCCCCTGAGATACAAAAAATTTTTGAAAAAGTGGACCACCCTGCTGTATATATCTGTCAATCTGCAAGTGGAAAAGTCAAAATAATGATATAAGTCTGAGTACACATTGCGCGCTAGGCAGGTCATTCGCTCAAACTTGGTCGAAAAGTGAGTGTGCGCGAAAGCGAGCGAGATGGGAATAGGCAACTAATCATTAGATAGCAGCAATAGCAGCATCAGAAAGCGAGAGAGGCCGAAAAGCTGCATCAGAGAATGCACCTCTATCTCTCTCTCTCTCTGTAGTTCTGTATGTATGTAGGTGCGCGAATTACAGTGGGCAGCTGCATTCGTGCAAACATCGACCTATAGCACGACTAATTGCGTCAAACTTGATTAATGGCTCGCGCATTGCACGCATGCAGGGGCATGTAAAGCGGCTATTGATAATTCGCCAGCGAGCCAATGTAAAACGCAGTGCATGCGCGATGTAAAGACAAATATTTCGCAGTAGCCGATTCTATACATGTGTACAGTGTACATATACAGTATGTACGAGCGAAAGCTCGCAAGCAGTTGCTTTGTGAGCGTATAACTCGCGATATTCCTGTAATTTGGATCGTGTCTGGATATACGTACGCTGCATTAGAGCCCGTAATACTCCTCGACTCCCAACGACTCGAGCTCTTTATCTTTGATCCGCATTCGAATCAATTTCATGTTGCATTTATTATTTCATTTAACGATGATATTGCCCAGCTCTTGTAAATTTCGAGTCATTGTTAATCGCTTGCGAGTAAGAAAACGAAATGAAAAAAGCTTTTAATCATCTAATGATGAACGATATATTTTAATGAAAAGTATCGAGCAACTTGCTTTGCAGCTATTCTTTTGATAAAGTACCTTTCTCCATTTGTAATAAAAATAAATGAATCGTCAGTCGAAGTTGGAGTAAAAAAAATTGTATCAGAGATAAAAAATCGTCGCAACGGAGATAGCGAAGAAGCTGGCAGCAGCAACGAGGCAGGCAGCACGAACCAAGAAGCTTCGTCGTCGACATAAAGCGCGCGAGAAAAGCAGCTGCAGCTCGCAACGCGCGGAGAACGCAGTGGCGCACAAGGCAACGCCAGCAGCAGTCGGTTATATTGAATTAGGAGGAGGACAATGGCTCCCGGAGAAAACGAAGCTCGTCGACTTTTCGAGAGACGAAGACGACGACGACGAAAAAGCGTCGGGACGAGCTTGCAAGCTGGAAAGAGAGAAAGCTTGAAAGTGAGAGGCGCTGGAATGGAGCGAGGGGGTACACGACGACGACGAGAAGGCAAAAAGCTATTTCCCGGGGCTGAAACGACGAGTAGTTGTTTGGCTTCCGAACCCTCCTACGCTGGAGCAGTAACGCGCAGCAAGGCAGTCTGTTGCTCGGCTAGGTAATGCAGAAATGCTCGGAAGAGAGAGAGAGAGAGAGATGGAGAAAGCGAAAAAGCGTTTTTCCCATCCTCGCATGCGGCAGTCCTCTTACAATTCGCGACGACGACGATGACATCAGGGGCGCAAGCACGCGAGCGAGCATAAAAATAAAATTTCAATAAATCTCGACGCTTGTGCAGGGACGATCGCGCACGGAAGAGAGCAAAAGAGAGAGAGAGAGAGAGAGAATGAGAGAATGAGAGAGAGATGCCATTCAGAGGGGGTGCAAGTATAGCGGATAGCTTTGCCTTTTGCGCTGGTGGGGGACGAGCGACGCGTCCGGAGGTTGGGCCGAGCCGCGCCATTCGATCCCACGTATAGCCGGAGCCACGCCTACCTGCCGCCGCCGCTGCCGCTGCTGCTGTCTAACTGAGTGCGAGCGAGCGCAGCCACCGACGAACGATTCAACAACAGCAGCGTCCTGTTGTGTAAGCAACTCGGCTCGTGCTTAGATATATCTATGTACCTATACACCTGTATCAGTATATAGACTCGAGTGTACGCCAACTAGATACTCCGTATACCGAGTCGACTTTGCCGAATGTAAAAGAATCTACGGCATAGTTTCGAGTACATATATTGTTACTCGTATATTTGCGCGGCGGAGCCAATTGATGACGCATTAGTTGGCTCGTGTTTCTCTGCACACACACACACACACACACACACACACAGTGAAATGCGAAACAAAAAATGGAGAGAAGATCGGGAAAACTCGATCAGCCACGAGTGCCGCGCGAGTCATCGCACCTATATACAGAAGACTGGAGTGTAAAATAAGAAACTGCTTCCGTTTTCTTCACCTTCGCGCTCCTTTATGTATCAACTGCCGCGCGATGTCACAGGCCCGCGCATGATATTAAAAAATATATATCAATCGAATATGCTCCGCTGCTCGCGCGTCGACGACGAGGAATGAAAAATATTGAAATTCTTTTATCGCAGATCGAATTTACTCCTCTTTCCGCTTGAGTTTTTGTCTACCGTGTTCTCAGGATTTTTCCGTAATCACGCGAGACTGCGCCCTACTTGTTTTACATTCGAATTGACAAATTAGCTAAGAAGAGCAATAATGTTCAGTATTTATTGAAACTTTTGCGAGATTTATACGTAACATATTTTTCTCGAGTTTCGATTGAATTGTTATTTGAAAACGCTCGAATAAGAACGAAAAAAAATTAAAACGTTGACTTTCTCATTTCCTTCTAATTATGTCGTTGAAATGCTTCATAAAACGTAAAATGCGACTCAAATATTTGCTCATTACGGCGTTAGTTTGAGCTTGGTGTTTAAAGATTAGCGCGTTGAGCTATGATAAGTAAATAATATAACCAAGCGTGAAACGAATCATTGCAGTTGTTCAGAAGCCATCTCTCTTTTGAAAACCAATGGTTTTTATGTGGAAAATAAAGTACTAATGCTGAAATCGAATAAAATTGAACTTCAATACTCGCTGCTTGAAAAGTACGAAAGTTTTATATTTATTGTAAATTAGAGCAAGCTCGCTATAAATTTTACACATGTACTCTTTTTGCAGATACGCAATAGTTCATAAGTTACCGCTGGGCGGCCTATGACCGAATTCTTTAAAACCAAAAGAGAAAAGTCAAAGTTTTAGTTTAAGTAAGAGCAATTTTTAATCACTTGTAAATCTATTGTGTCGTCTTTCTTTTGAGTATTGTCATTATTGACATTGAATATGAATCAATGTTTACTCAAGCAGGTTAAAATATAAAACTAAGGTCTAAATATTCTTATAGACGACAGTGGTGACTGTAGAAAACAAAGTGTACATCCAAAGCTCGTAAAAGCAGGCACACGTTGCCGCGCTATGCATGTATTCATATCGGTGTAAGCATGTCACGCGCAAATGTATGCGAGAAGTACGCCGAGGGAGAGAGAGAGAGAAAGAGAGAAGAAGGTGGTGATTTAATATCACGCCCATCATATATAGCTTAGGTCTGTATGTATACAGCAGCTATCGCGCGAGGGAGAAAAGGCAGCTGCTATACGTGTATGTATGGTGCGTACGTGTGTGCGAGCAAGCTCACCTGCAAGCTATATACTACTGTGTGCGAGAACGCACACCCACGCATACAGCCCAGAGTACATTCGCGCGCACATCTACATACAGAGCGAAGCTCGCAAGGGTGGCTTTGCTCGGCTCTCCATGCGCGTGGGCTTCCGATCCGTATTCCGCGTAGATCGGAGGGTGCACGCGAGACAGAGAGAAAAAGAGAGAGAGAGAGAGAGAGGAAAGTGGGAGGCGGTATCAGCGGCGGCGCACACTATAGTGGGGCTGTGGACATGGCGGACAAAGTCGGCCGGACAGTCGGCTCCGAGGCATCGCAAATGTGTGTCGTCGTTCGTCGTGCCGCTGCAGCAACCCAGCGCACTCGCACACGTTCCCCCGAACGAGATTCGATTTTCTAATATGCATGCATGAACCGTGTAGTAGTAGCAGCCGTGCAGCCCCGAGCTTCGCTTCGCTACAGTAATACCGAAAAGCTCGTGCAGTTGAGCGAGTGAGCCAGTTTGTTGTGCGATACTTTTCTCTTCCTTGAATCGCTGCGATCGCTGCAGCTGCGTTATCATGCCGCGAGCCTCGTGTCACGTACCTGCCTTCGTATTCCATGACTCTTGTGCTGTGTTCCATTGATTTTTGTACGAAATTTTGTCCTCGAAAGATCAAAGAACGAGTCATCGAAGCACAATTTCGTATTGTCCCAGGCAAGAGGAGCAATACGAAAGCCCACGAACAGTGCGAAGATCGGACGACGTTGGTGTGCGACGGTGGTGTCAGACAAGTGCTACGGTGCTGCTCGAGCCGACAAGGCCCCGCGGAGGCATGCTCAACAACATCTCCGCCGGTGGCTCCATTCACGCTATCAGTACAGGTATAACAACGCACGAATTGTCTGCCCCCCCCCCCCCCCAAATTCGATCGATCGCGCATAAACTCGGGTATAATCAAGTCCCACGCAAAAGTTGAGTATGCCAAAAAAGCTCGAGCTTTAACGATTCGCACGGCACGTGACGTGTGTTTCTTTCGCCTCGCTCGGATATCGAAAGCATGTAAAAAAGTCCTATATATACCTACGTCTAGCCGGCCGTTTATTGCCATTTTATGCGACATGTAATATGATTAATTATTCGACTATTAAATTAAACACAAACACACGTATGCGATTCGCACCCCCCGGCGATTGTACTCCGTCGCGCTGTAATTGCGCTTAATGAAAAAGCGCATTCCTACATGCAGACAACTTTTTAGCCTTTGGCTATTCGTGGTCACCGAGCCGCTATTATTAGATCTGCGCTGCCTCAAAAATATAAAGCTTCATTGATCCTTGTAAATTGTATTATATTCATCACAGACGATATGAATTAAAATTTTATCGCTGTCCACGCTCGGCGTATAACTGCACGAGTGAAAAATGATTCGTATAGCGATGAACAAGCGGTCTACTTCATATATATTTTACCAAAAGCAATCGAACTTTTATGACTTACAAGAATTCACGTAATTGACAGTTTTTTTTTTTTAATAAAGATAAAGCATTCAATTTAATCACTCCATGAGCTTTTCTACTCATGAGAAGACTCGAAAACTCATAAAGCTCAAACGATAAAAAGTTCGAATCGACGAATGCAATCGAGAGAACTTGAGTTCTATGGTGAAACTTTGATTCCTAGGCAATACAACGGCAAATCTTTTCCTTCTCTTGCGCTCCCTTCTTCTATGGCCCATCGCTGTAAGCTCTGTTGATGCCGGGCAATACATAAAGATCAGAAATAAAGTCATCCAACCGTGTACGAGTCTTTCGTACTTAAAATTTTTTTTCATCTCGTTTTAACCTGCACAAAAACACAGGCAACATTTGCTCCGCCGCTGGCCGGATCTTTTTCGTTTTATTCTGGCACCTCTTAAGAGTATACACACTGTTCTTATAGGCTCTTGCTCTTTGCGCATTCAGCCTCGTAAAACGAAAGAGATTTATAAATACGTATAAGTATAAGTATAGAAATAAAAGAGGACGTACACGTGTAAAAAAAAGAAGAAACGAAAAAAACATTACAAAAGGTGAAAAAGCCGATGAAGATGCATGACGTTGGCCGATAGTGTGTCGTCGTCGGGCTCGTGAATGTGTGTGCGTGTGTTTGTATGTGACTATATACTATCTCATATAGAGAGACACCGGCTCGAGTCGTAAAAAGCCATTCATCTACCGAGAGCTGCTGGACGTTAAAGGCACAGAGCAGCCGAGCACAGCACGACGTTCAACTACCCGCGGCTTATGATGCAATTATAGTAACATTGATGAGGGAACTTGAGCGACGCTTAAGAAGCGGTGATAATAGTCGTCGTTTTCCGCGCTCAGCTCTGCGACCATTCGACACTTTTACGCGGCCTATCTCTAAATTACAAACAAATACTAAACTTTGTGTGCTTTTTTCTTTTGAAACATTTTGAGACTCTTTACACACAAATAAATACTGTAAAATTAACTTGGAGCTCGTGAGCGTGGGAGCGTTTAAATACTTACACTTCTCGACATTACTTTAATTAAAACAAAGAGTAAAATTAACAGAGACTTTTGTACTTGTTAATTATTTAATATGAGATATCTTCTTCTATTAAATAAAATTTAGTAAGATATTCAATTAATTTGTCTTTAAATACACAAAAGATCCTATTAATTTTATTATGATACCATAATTGAAATTATTAACAAGACATCGAAATAATTTCATTGTTTCAAAATCGAATCAATGTGACAGATGATTAACGTATTAAGAAAATTCCTATTGATTCATCTTCTATAACTTAAAATGGCATTGTTGAACATTAATCTTAAGTAAAGATGCGATGTGCATTTGTGAAATGTTGAAAATCGAAATTATTAGTTACGTAATGACTATTGTGTGCCACTCGTATCTTTCATATTATTGTCAGTGTAAAAAGTAATTTTCAAAAGATCATCTGTAAATGCGAGCTTTAAAGTCGCACGCATTTGTCGCGTAAAAGGTTCTAATGACATTTCATCGGTCATTATAGCTGTCGATGTATGCACGAGCTGACGCGGACGGACACGCAGCGACCGAGAGACATTGGCATGTTCTGCGACGTCGCGAGGACGAGCATATATAGGAACACACACGCGCGTATATATCAAGAAAGGACGATCTTCGGGACTCGGGCGCGTACATCGACACACCGAGAAACACATCATATAAATATGTATAGATATACAATACGCGCGCGTATATATGTAAAGGCGTTGCGTCGCGAGTCGATATACAGATACCCGTGTGCTGCGCGCGTTGTATTTATTCATCCGCTCCGGTAAGAGGCATGAAAGAGCGAGAGAGAGATATGGGAAACCGGTGACGATTCTCGCACCTCGGTGCTAAGTAAGCCGCGAGAGCTCACCGTTCCACCTCGAGCCAGCTCTCGAGCTCTCTGCAGTTCGGGCTTCTGCTCCTATACAAATTTAAACTCGCTGTGCGTATATATTATGCCTCGGCACACGAGTAGTGTTTCGTGTCTCGCCTGTGTGTGTGTGTGTGTGTATGTGTCTGTTTGCGTGTGGCAGTTTGCGACTCGTGCGTGTGGACAGCAAAAGTCCGCATTCGTGATCGCGAGCTCTCAACTCTTTGGCTCTTCGGAGCGAGATCGTTCAGTCTTGGTCGCCGTCGCCGTGTGAAGACGCTGTGTGCAGCACTGTACAGCGGAGAGCAGCCCGCGAATGACTAACTCGTGTAGTGCGGCTGGAAAAGTACTCGGCTTTGTGAAGTTATACGATTGTTGGTGTTGTTGCCCGACGCTTTTGTCTTTTGTTGGTTTTTTTTTCTCGTTGCGACGGATGAAGCTCTGCATGTGAACTTGTGACTCATGACTGTGCGATAACGTACACTGGCGCCGATGTTGTGCAGAAAATCTTTGGGCTATAGGTACAGTTTCGAATTTTACTTGGCAATCCATCGCTTGCTTACAACATGTGAGAATTAGAATTTATGCATCATCAAGATCATACCGTGATGTGCATAAAAAATAATTCATAAAATAAAGGGAAACTAAAAGGTTTCAATTGAATGTGTTGTAACCATTAATTGATTATTTAATTTGAAACAAATGAGCCCTGCTCAATAGTCAATAAAAAAGTTACGAGCGTTGACATTTTGTTTTTATACTCTTTACAACTGTTACGGCTCGTTTTCACTCAAAAAGCGTTGAAAATTGTCGTTTCATTTTTTAGACACTTTGCGTTAATAAACGTCGTATTAACCTCGTTATTACTTTGTGAGCTGCGTAAAACGACTCAAAATATTTCTTTGGTTTTCAACACTAAGTATCATAAATAATTGAAGTATCACGTGACAAAAAAATTCAAAAGCTCATTTAAAATACGGTTGATTTGAAAAATGAAACGCACATATAGCCATGAATATGCTTAATCCAACTGGTAAATTGCAAACAGGTGCAAAAGACATTCATGTACAAGACTTGAAACGGCACGATAAATTGGACGGCGTCCTGGGAGTCAACCTGGGCGGTGGCTTGTCCGTAGGTGGCGGTCTCACAATTCCCCAGGACTTGATAATGACGATGCCTAGTTCAGGTATTTGAATAAACTCAATATTTCTTTTAAAACCATCAAAAATTTCCTTGTCATCGCGTCGGGATGAGAGTAAAGAACATTAAACTGTCGTCGCGTAAACTTTGAACGCATCGTGCAGTCGATGTGATCGAAGATTATCTCGACAAAACTGTTCGATTGTCAAACTGAAGCTACTTTGTTTAGGGAATCCCTGCAATGTTGGCTCGAACGACGACAAACCAGCCAAGCAGAAACGCCACAGGACGAGATTTACGCCGGCTCAGCTGAACGAGCTCGAGAGGTGTTTCGGCAAGACGCACTATCCCGACATCTTTCTCAGGGAGGACATAGCCATGAGGATCGGCCTCACCGAGAGCAGAGTACAGGTTCGTTCGATCATTATATTTCTATACATTTTTCTTGACCCAACTTTCAATCGCGCTAGCTGTTACTTCGCATGACTTTTACGAGCTTGAAAAATGACTGCGTACTCTAATGGCTTTTCCGAGTCTGGCAACACTTTTACTCTATTGGCGCAGGTAACTTTGTAACGATAATTAAGTTTAGCAGATACATTTCACGATTCTATAAAAAGTCATAGACGCCGAGTCAAATTAAAATCATTGCCAAAGACGCGTTTGAAATAATAGTCTAAGATAGTACTGCTATAGGCCTCAAATGGAAGCTGAAAGTCGATTTGCGCGTTCGTCAACTGGGCTTACAACTTCCTAGTTTTTTGCACTATTGTGAATTGAAAATTGTTAAAGATGCGTTAAGCCCTCTTGCAAGGAGTAAGCAGATATTGGCGCGCATTTTGAGTGATAATAAGAGAGAGAAACGCGAGCTGCGACGCAGCACCAGCAGGAGTAGTAGTAGTGGGTAGGAAAGTTTTGTGCCCCGTATCAATTACCACGGCCTATGCTGGCTTTCCGGATTAAAGCAAACTTGTCGTCGGCGAAATGCGACGCTCACCGCCTCCGCAGCAACAGCAGCAGCTCCGACAACATATAGCATCTAGTCTATACGTATACATGCAGAAAAGCTCGCGTTAGTCGTCGGCAAGTTTTCGCGCGTCTCGTCGTGCCGTATTGATATAACGTATCGACGTAACCGATGCTTTTGTCGCTGACCACTTGATTTTCCTCGATATGTATAGGCAAGTACTGTGACAGTAGCTGCGATTTTTCATCGCTACTCTATTCTCCTGATTTCAATTTAACCGGGCGTGCTAATGAATTAATTCGGGAACATCCGCGCAAGCACGACTCGATTTCTCAGCTTGCGACGCTGTGTGGTTCAATCGTCAAACGGCAAAACATTTTTCGAGAGAGCAAATGTAATTTTGTCAAACTTTGATTTAAAGATGATCGGAAAATTTTATTTTATATTCATCGGCTTATACGCGGATATGCAGACCGAAAATTTGCGAGCTGCCATAAAATTAAATCAAAAATACATGATCGCCTAGCGCCTACACGCGTGTGCCGCGTATCAATTTCATAATTCAAGATGATCACTCACTTGTCGAGTCAATTGAAAACGTACAGACACACACATACACACACAAACGAGCGCAGTCACGCACGCGTACGCAACGGTACGAGAGAAAGAGAGAGACGAGACACGTGAATTTTCTCGGGGCCTCTGCAAATGTACACGCTTCAAGAGAAATAGAAGTTATAATGGAGATTCATGAAATTTTTATTTTTCGCATATTCGCAAAGCGTCACTCAAGTCGTGAGCCGTCTGCATACCAATGAGCTTTCTTCGTGTCTTTCCATTTCCCATGGACGTTTATATATATAATATCACTCTCGTAAACAAATACACTTTTTATCGTTAGAAAAAAAGAGAGGAGTCATTTGCATGCAAGCTCTCGCGATAAAAAAATCAGCAAATTGATCTTTTTGCGACTAAAATTATTTCGAGTAATTGAAGCCCACGGTGCGGAGATTTTGCGATCGCAAGAGCTTTTCTAGTCAATTCACACTGCATAGAGTCATATTATAGAAATAGCATCGAGCGCGTTTCGCTCGCCTCAAATAACTCGTATGCGCGATATACACATTATTAGCGCATGAAAAAAGCTCGCGCAAGCGGTAAAATAGAATTTAACGATTAAATCAATTGGCAAAATCCTAAAAAGCTTTTATTTCAAATTGATCGCTCGAGCTCGAGAGTTTTTTTGGCATTTTTTTCCATCCCCCCATTTGCTTTGAGTCTCGCTTCACAAAGTTTCGGGCTGAGTAGTGCATTTCGTCGCCTGAATTTCAAGAGCAGAGTTTGATGAAGCACGCGAGCGAATAGCCCTGGCGACGAGCAGCAGCCCATATATATACGTACGACTCGAGGTAGTGCGGCGTATTACACGAAAGTAAAAAATAATGTTAAAGTTTGGCGAAATGGAAAAAACAATGAAAAGAATGAAAACAGCGCGGCGTAACTGGTATAAGTGAAATATCATCGCGAGTACTTGAACAATCGAATAAGTAGTAAAGGGTATATAAAAAAAAGCCCAGTGCAGTACAGGTAGAGTCGTACACACACGTATACACAGCGAAAAGTACATAGAGAGTTTGAGCGAACTTGAAGCTCCTGTATGTGCGAGTGTGCGAGCCCGGCAATATCACGCGTGCGCGTGCGGATACACGGAGCTATACAGAGACGTGGTGGTGGCGGCGGCGGCGGCGCGTCACCGAGGCAACCGTCGGCCTGCCCCGAGCGGCGTCGGCCAATCGGCACGAGCTCTATCCTCCATGGCAGTGCAGCGCCTCGCACAGCCGATGATACGCTTCGCGCACGTATACAGCTATACACGCTTCGTTCTTTCTCCTCTTCGCGCACACTTTTTTTTTCGCTTTTTTTCCACGTTCCACGCTCGTTTTGCCTCAGCCGGGTTGCAAGTGAGGAGAGCGAGACAGAGGTGTGGTGGACTGTTTGCCTCCTCGACGCAAAAGCGTAGAGGATAGGACTGAGAGAGATGAGAGAGCTGAGCACGGATGCAGAAAGCTTTTACGAGCTTTCAAGCTTTTTAGCTCGCGATACAGTCGATATGAGGGATGAATAGGCTGTGTGACGCTTGCGACTCTCTTTGTTGATTTGTCTCGTTCATCAAGCGCGTTTCAAGAATTCGACGACGACTCGTCATACATCGATATGTACGAATATGAGCTCGGAAATGCAACACGAATAGACCCCGAGGTAGCACCTCTAATACGAGTCCTCCTGTTCTCTCGCGCACAAAGAGAGAGAACACTAATGCGGTGTATCATCCTTTACGACAGAGATGTGTAAAACCGCGTGTTAATATCGCGACTCATTCATTCCTGGAATCGCGACTTTGCGGCTGAAATGTAACGTTTCAAGCGATTCGCGTAATTCAGCAGACTCGGGCGCGATCGAACGGCTGCTGTTATAGATTCTATTAACCGTTTGATGTTTGCTCCTTCTTTTCTCCGAAAGTTGCTCTCAGCCTCTTTGTGGTGTGACTCGAATAAATTAGTGTGCCGATGTAATTGACAAGTAGAGTAATTCTATTTTACGATCCTCTTCCTTCCGGTCTAATATAGATGTGCGAACAAGAAAATTACGAATTAATTCAGAATATTTTGGAGGTACATCGAGAACTTTTGCGAGATCTGGGGCCGAGCCTCGCACTTTTTCAATGAAATTACATGGAAAATCAACGCACTCGACAGAGTCGTAGTGATATTCGTTTCGCAGTGCATAGAGGAAAATGAGCCGTTACCTATCAATCGGATGTGAAAGCTGTCGAGGATTCTTGAAAAATTCAATGAAAATCGGACATTTTGCGCGGACAATTAATTGGCTCGCTGGTCGAGAAAGAGAGATAGAGGGAGGGAGAGCTGCAATAGCTGCGAATAGTTGCAGTCCGCCAGCTATAGCGTGTACTCAATGAAAATGAAATGTTTCCGATCGAGAGTTTATAAAGATTTTAATGTCAATCCCCGATGGCCGTGGCGATCGAGCTGCCAAAGCAGCAGCGCCAGATATATAGAGTACGATATAATGCAGTTCGTCGGTACGAGTGAGTGTGACCCTCTACACAGCAGCAAGACAGGCTTATACACGGGACGTACGGGACGACGAGTCACAGATTATTCACGAAGCACGTCAAAGGCTCGTCGTGGATCGATGCGCGCGCGTCAAGCTCCGTTAACCGCTGCAGTTGCTACAGTCTGGCCTCGTACCAAACGGCTATCACGTCGACCGGAAGGCCATTCGCAAAGCCCAAAAAAAAAAAAAAGAAAATCATTCGCTACAGCTATTATAAATAGAGACCTATATAGGCACGCACGTTTGTGTACTACGAGGAGGGTTGCAGCCTCGGACGCTCTCGGGCTGTATACTCTTGGCTCTGCTCTTGGGTGCAACGATTCGAGCGCCCTTGTAATTTTTATTGGATACGTTTAATTGGCTGCAGGTACCGGACTGCACTCGGCCTGCCTCGATTCGCGTATACCCGTCTCGCGATCGACATCGTTGCAATACTGCACGCGCAGTTCTGCGGAACGTGATGCGCTATACGGACTGCTTGAGATTGAATTCTAGAAATTAGTTTTTTTTTTCGACAAATTTTTCGACACTAAACGACATTATTTCGTTTAATTTGTTCAAACGTTTTGGGCTGTCGATTCATTGAAAAAACTTTCAAGTCGATTAAAATCGACGCGATATGCGACTGGTAGTAAAAAGCACAAAAAAGCTCCACAGTGCGCGAGATAAACGCGCCCATTCGTGTACGACATAACAATGGAAATATAGGCAAGAGATAATAATGAAAGAGATTAAAAGTCGAATCGTTACGGGCTTTGTGCGTGTGTGCCATTTCGATGAGGTTTGCTATATACAGCGCACAGCAGCCGCAGCAGATGGCCGAGAGCTCACTGCGCAAAGTGTCGGCTAACGGGCATTTAAGTTAACAAGTCTCACCGCGTGCACCGATCAGCCAAAGTCCCGAGTAGTAGCAGTCGTAGAAGCCACAGCAGCAGCTGCGGTACAGTAGCAACTTATATGTACGTACGTCCGCAAAGCAGCTATCACTTACATACGAGAGCCTCGATTAGCTCGGGCAGTTTGCAGTTTTACGATTCAACGACTCGAGTAGTGTTATTCGCGCGCGTTTACGAAGGCGGCTCGCGCGAAATCGCCATCGGGATGATCTTTTATACATGCATACTCGTATAGGTATGGGTCTATTGGTCCATGCTCGCGAAATAGGCTTTTTTCTCCCTCGCTCACGGAATCGACTCTGGCTTTATAACAGCGCGACCCGAACTTTGCCCGGAGCTTTTACGCATTTATACACCAAGACGAGCTCGGACCGTGGCTATATTTAAACGAGCTTACTCGTGTCGATTGGCTTTTATTAATCGATAATTTGAAAGCTTCGTATCACTTGGACCGACGAATCATTAAAGCTGCTATACAGTGGCGGCGAAATCCCAAAACGCATCGTTTATAATGGACCGCGGAATATGATCGTCGCCGCTCCGAGCCGCCCGTTAATATTATAAGGTAGGAAAACCGCTGCTCATATATAAATCGCTGGCAAGTGAATCTCGGCCGCGCGCACATGCTAGGCCCGGCAGCAGCATACAGAGATCGTCCAAACGAGCCTCGAACGTGGCCCGAAACTGCATATATATACGTATAATAAAGCGCGTCCGTGTCTCGAGGGAGCGAGCGAGCTCGAGAGCTCTATAGTAGTTGGTGTCAGCCAACTATCCTCGGGGAAAAAGGATGCTGCTGGCACATAGTCGTCGTCGTCGTCGTCGTCTGGCGGTGTCTTTCGCTTCTCCGTGCGCCGCCCGCTCGCATACGCTACACATACGAGCGGTGGATATACGTTGACATTCGCTCGCTGGACTAACAGGCTTTTCGCATTTAGCGATCTACTATTGTACAGCAGCTATACGGTAGTCGACGAGTGCGGCTTTTTCGTGCAGCGTCCCTTTTCGGGGCGCGCTCGCGTCCGCATGTATATTGCATTACTCGCGTGTATTGCCGTGTATATATATAACGCATCCCTTCGGTTCTTCTCGCTCGCTCGTGTGTAGTGTGTGTGTGTGCGATACACAGAGAGACAGCTATTTGCGCGCGCGCCCGACCACTGAATATTGCATCGTCGTTTCGTTTGAGAGCGAGATTGCAACGCTAATGCCAAAATAACAATAACGTAGCATATAATAATACATGGCTTGTCTAGCACACGAGCGCAAATGAATTCGGTATATGGGTATTTGATCGAGTTGCGGCTACGGGATCGCGAGAGAGCGATATTATAGTTACGCGCGCTGGTGAACTACACGGCCTATCAATCACTCGAGGCCGCGCGAGCAGCGCATCGCAGCGCACAAAGAGCTCGTCGTGTATAGTTGAAAATTTCACGCGCTACACGGAATTTATTGGATTTCATTGGGCGATCCCGCGCTTGTACGTCATCTGGTTTTCGGAGCTGATAAAATTTTAATATACATCCTATATCATACAGCCTCGCGCGCGCGCGCGCGGTATAGCAGTAAATAAATTTCGCCACTTATCGATAAATACGTGCTGCACTTGCAGCGCAGGAGGAAAAAAGTTCGGCTTCAATTTTCGATACAAAAATAAAATCAGCCAGCTCGTGCGGCTAAAAATATAATAATGCACGCGGTTCTCTGCGGGACTCGAGCGTCGCGTAAAGCTCGGGAAAATAATCGCGGGGCTACTCGTCGCGACGGCTCGAAGCTTTTTCATGCTCGCTGAGTATGCTGTTTGAGTATGCACGTGGAGTCGACTTGCGAACGATGTTACGATATCATCGTGTATCCTAGACGAGCAGGCCGGTTTTGGCCGCATCGAGCGAGGAGCGTCATCAGTCAGGCCAGGCGCGCGGGGCGGGTAACGGGGCTCTCTCACTATATGTATATATATACGAATTGCCACTGTGTGTACGTTGATGCGGTAATGCGTTATATAATGGCTTGCATGCGAAATGAATGAGAGCGTATATATATGTACACATAGTGTGAGCTGTAGTAGGCCTGTGTATAGGAGAGGTACACACACAGCGCACAGCGGGACGACGATTCGGCTCTGCTGCAGGGGGACGCGAGCCAGCTATAGGCAGAGAGTACATCTATACGCGCGTGTATATTATTATACGAGGTGACGCTGTGCTGGTGGAGGCGCGAGCCGCTGCTGCTATATCGTCACGCGCGCCGCTGCAATGGATAAACTGTGTTGCGTCGAGCTCCGGCTCTCCTGGGGACGCACTACTGCGATGCGCAGCTATATAATCTTTGTCTAACGCCCATTTTATTACATATATACGCTCGCAGCTCGACGGATCGACTTTGCGACGTAGTTCTCTCTCTCTCTCTCTCTCTCGCACACGCAGCGGCTGTCTGTCGATGAATAAAAGCTCGCTCGACTCGAGACCGAGTCTTTCGCTCGACTCGCCAACGACATTCGAGCCTAATTAATTTCGTCCTTTACTCTGACTCACCTGTATGAGACGCTTTACAAGCGGCCGGTGTACATCGGTTGCGGCCTCGATCGCGCCCTATAACACGGCAAGACTCTCGTCCAAAAACCATATCCCCGCAAGCGCGAGAGTACATAAAAGCTGCTGGCCGTATCGCCGTCCGTATGGCACGAGCCTGTATATATATGCGCACTTTCATCAGAATTACAAGTTTTACAGCGGTACTTGGATCGGCTAATGCGCGAAAATCGCCGGCTAAATTCGCGCGAATGGCCCCCGGCGCAGTTTAGGCTAATTTGACGACGCGCTGGGCCCCCCCGCGCGCGTAATATAGCCCGAGGCGCGCGAGCACGCGCGACCATATTCCCCGGCTTATATACGGGTATAGGCGTGTGTTACACGCGCAGCAGCGAGCCACAGCGACGCCATCAACGCGCGGCCGCGCATAGGCGCGCTAAGCTCGGCCGATATTGCATTCGTGAAATAATAATAAAGTTGTGTAAACGGATCAACTTTACGAGATAACTGCGCGCGCGCACACTGTCGGCCGCAGCACGAGTAGTTTGCGCGCTTCCTCCCGCGCCGCTACTCGCCGCGAGCGATAAAAATTTTCTGCCCGTGCCGCGTATACTTGTACCTACGTCCCGTACATCGTGCGGCTCCAATCGACCTCTCTAATTTCTATATAGTTCTATATATACGTCCCCATGAAATCCAAACTCGCCACCGAAGCAGATGCGATTTTTTGATGTTTTGATTTCCTTCGTCGGCATCGTCTCGATCTAAATGTCCTCGAGCTAGAAACGACAAATTTACCTCGTACATGCTCGCCACTCTAAAATTAATGTAAAAGTGGAGGACGTTTTTTTCCTTCGCGTATATTAATTTGAACGCGTGCAAAGGCATGTGAAATTAACTGGTTTCGAATTGAATGAAAACATTTTTTCATGAATCATATCACATTTAAATTCACATGATTTTTCATTTAGTTTTCTTCATTTACTAAACAATTTCTCTTAATTAAGTAAAAAATCACTACGAAAAAATTACATTTATAAATTTTTTCAAAACCGCACTTTTGACTTATACAGTTACTTTGACTTGAGCACTTGCAGATTTATTCATAAAGGCTCTTGCCATCTAGTGGCGCAGACTGGTTTTAATTACGATTGAATTTTTGTACATTTCTGGGTGTGATTAACGCCAAAACTAAATCAGTATCCACGCACTTGTTTTTAATAAAAATGTTAATATTTGACTGTTAAACTTTTACATACATTTTCAACGACGATTTCATGTAAAAATATGTTTAAAAAATTTGGATTGATTTCTTTGATTGTAATGTTTGTTTTTATATTTAAGTCTTCGTTCAATAATTTAAGTTTTTTTAACGGTATAACTTACTAGTACTGACCTGTAAAGTGCTTCTTCATGAAATCTGCGTTAACGATTAATAAATCAATTCTTTTTTATTTTGTTGCATAAATTGCACGAAAATTCACAAAAATGCAATCATATAAATTAATTTTAATACACCAATCAACGAGATGGATTTAATTTTGATTATATTAACGTTTCGGCAATAATTTATAAGTATGTTACGTTAACAGGAGAAAAATTTATGAAAATTAAACCGTAATTAAATGTAGTGTTCACCGCTAGATGGCGAGTACCTAAATATGTAAATCTGCAAGTGACAAAGTAAAAATAATTTATAAGAACAAGCAAAGTTTTTTATGTCAGACATAGATAGGCAAGTCGTAGTAAATCTGCCTTAAATTTGAAGATCTTTGTATAGCCCTTTACACGTAGACCATCATGACAAATCAAAAATCAGGTGAGCCAATAAAGCACATCCGAGTGAATTAGGCTGCGCGCGAGTAATCGGCTCTCGCGCGCACGTGTGTGAATAAGTAAGCTGCAAGTGGCAATGCGCAGATCCATCGCCGAATGGCAAAAGGACCGACGAGCTCGCTGGCGGGGTAGGTGGTCCCCGATGGGGCTTGCAGATAATGCGTCTTTTGCCTCGCTCGCTTAACGATCCCATCCCCTTGGCAGGTCTCTTTTTTCTCTCTTTCTCTCTCTTTTTCTCTACAGTCTCACTGCTGCTGCGTGTGTGTGTGTGTGCAGCGACGGCGATCATCAATCAGAGGCTATTGCCCGACTCGCCGCGCAACTCGCAAGCCAACTTTATACAGTATTTATTTTCATTATGTCTTGGTAAATACGTGTGCGTATTGTGGCTTAGGTCGGATATTTTCGTATTTTTCCGAGGTCAGCAGTCACTCTCGAGCAAGCAATTCCTTGACACCGGGATTTTTCTCTCTTTTTTTTTTCTTTTGAAATCTGATAAATCCTTAAACTTCGAGATGCGTATACGATATTGATTCGACGTAATAAGCCATAAAATCGTCGAGTAGTCGTTGGGTTAGATCGCTCATCGGTTGAAAAGTGCGAGAGAAAAACGATGCGTCGCGCTGAAAAATGAACGCGGAGCAGCAGCAGTGGCAGCGGTTGAGCGGTAAGAAAAATTCGTGCGTGCAGCAAATATAATACATCCGAGCTTCCGCAGCGAGTCTCCCG
The DNA here is from genome assembly GCA_034770305.1 of Trichogramma dendrolimi. Lineage (NCBI taxonomy): Eukaryota > Metazoa > Arthropoda > Insecta > Hymenoptera > Trichogrammatidae > Trichogramma > Trichogramma dendrolimi. The sequence continues at coordinate 692,499 of JAPMIB010000008.1, read as the reverse complement.
CTCGGGCTTAAAGCTCGAGCCATAAAATTTATCGACGCAATAAGCATTGACTCGTCGGGCGTCGGAGCTCGTACATCGAAAGTAGCAGGAGCAGTAAGGCACGTGAGCTGTGCGAGGGTGTGCCGGGCGAGGAACTATATAGCCCTGTAGGGGAGGACGAACAGGAGCTAGAGGAGGAGGAGGAGGAGAAAAGGGATAAAGATCCTTCAATGGCATGTTGCTTCGGACCGAACGAATCCTCCCCGGCTGATAGAGGTCGATGCGTTAGCTGAAAATCCAAATCGATTCAGCGCGGCAGCATTATGAGGCACGTTAGAAGCGGCGAAGGCCATTTGTCTGAACGTCAGCCAGCTGCGATGGCCCACAAACCATCCACGTCACTTCTTGTTCCTCGCACGGCTTCGTTCGTATACGTATATATAGATATACGAAGTCGATGGTAGCTCGGCAAGATCGCTCGAGCGAGCTAAATTTCGATCCCTCGACACTTGCGGTTCGCCGAGTCGGACTCGGTCGCTGCAAGCACCACCGGTGTATATACTGCCTGTATGTGTGCAGCTCCGACGTAGAAGCGCAGAAGTTCAACTTTATCGCTCTCTCTCTCTCCTTTGCCCCTGGCCTATTATGTAGCACTGCCCGCGCAGCAGACGTTGACGCGGGCTCGGAACAAATGGCCAAGTTAACTTTTCGCGCTTGGCTCTTGCGGCCGAGCTCGCAGCTCGCAAATCAGGCAGCTACAGGAGAGCTGCTCGTTTTCCTTTATTTTTTTCTCTCGTTCGGCTCCGCTTTGTTTTCACATTCTTCATTCATTTACGTTATCGCGGCGCCAGTGCTCGGGCGCGCGACTCGTACTTTTTTATGCGCGCAGCTTATTTGTCGACTGGATATTAAAAGCAACGAGAAAGGCTTAGTTGGCGAGTAGCGCGAGTTGTGCAGCTGGGAAAATGAATTTCTACAAAGAGAATCAAGAGTAAAGGTGAGGGAGCGATGAATTTACGCGTTGAATTTGTCGAGTGCGGAGCTATATGAACTCGCTAACCACACCCGGCCGATCGGAACCAGACGCGCGCGCAAAGAAATAGAAGCGAGAAAAAAAGGAAGCGATCGTGAGTCGGGCCTGTTGCAAAGCGAGGAAATGAGAAAACACCGATATAGGTATAACACGGGAGAGCTTCGCTTACAATATACGATATACAGAGAATGGCCTACTGCATATATATCGGCAGCGAGGGACGAGATACGTACGTTAACACGATGTGCAATAAAGAAGAAACGTACTACGGCTAAAGAAGCCACACCTTTGACAGGCCGCGTGTGCGAGCTTGCGAAGCACACGAGTTAGCTGGCTGGCGGCTCGTGACGCATCGATTTTAATTCATCGCGCTCCTGCGTGCTTATAACTACGGCGATGATCGGCCAGAAAGAGAGCGTGCATCTATTTATGAATCGAATGTCTCGGAGTCGCGTCCGACCGGTCGATCGACGGATGCTCGCTCGTGCACGCGTCGAAAATCACGACTCCGCGATGCCGATAAAAGGTATACACGAGTGCGAGCTTTGAGTCGGTTAGCAATGGATCAGCAACAGCAGCTGAATTAACGAACACGATGCAAGATAATATATATAATGGACTGGCGCTAGTCGAAGCGTCGGTGCGTACCATTGTACGTAAATATTGTATGCGGTACGCCACAGTGCCTATACATTCACCCCATATATAAGACAGTATAAGGCCTGCTTCACCCCCACGGACTGCGCGTCATCGTTACAAAGGCGCAGTCGTGCCGTATGCATATGCTCGATCGAGCTGGGCTCGTAAAAAGCAAAAATCAGGGCGACTGCCTATAAACGAGACGGCGATAGGCTAGAAAATTAAGTTGGCAATATATTGAGAGATGCAGCTCTCTTGCGCATCGAAAACCGCAAGTCTGGAAAATAGCTGAAAGAAGAGACATAACACAGTCGGCGGACGCAAGCGAACTGGAGCGCGAATAATGCTAACAAATTTATGGCGGCATACAGTTGTACACCTCGGCTGGAGTAATGCTCGGCTAAAGAGAGCCGAGATTTGCTCGGATATATATATATACAGGACCTGGCTGTTCAGCTATGGCCTATGCACGTGTATATATATATAACTCTGTGTGTTTGTGTATGTATGTTTGTGTGTGCGGATGCGAGCCGGAGCAAGGAGCGCACGGGAGCGCAGTGGGCTTTGCATGCGATATCAATAAATCAAGTCACCGGGAGCCCGCGCAGCGGAGCAGCTTATGTTATAGCTCGCCCGCGCGCGAGGGAGGAGAGGCCGCACTACGTGGTCGGAATCAACAGCTCGTAAAGCGCCGCCGAGCGAGCATATAGCGCAGGCCGGAGCAGCCAGAGCACGGGCTAATAGCTAACAGGCCGCCGCCGCCGCTACCACCGACACCGTCTCATATTATTATGTATACCTACCCTTTGCCCCACTGTATAGACCCGCTCGCTCCCACATATAGCATCTTTGACTCTGCACGACTATATACTTATAGATACGTGTGCAGACATTATACCCGTGCGTAATCAACCGATACAACTCGATTAAAATGCGTCGAAAGTGTTGCACTCGTTTGACCGAGCGCACACGTCATCGCAATTATACGAATAACGAGAAATGATAATTACTGCCTGTAGCTGGTATAACTTTTGATTTCAGCGATCCGAAACCTCGTTAATTCTTGGCTCCATTCCAACTTGATAAAAGTGTCATTTTCTTGCAGTTTTTTTTTGCTTTTCAGTGTCATGCGCGGCCTAATATGAGCTATTATACCTTGCAGAATACTCCTGCCGTTTGTTCAACCCCATAATGATATGCTTACTATTTCACAGTAATAGCAATGTTACTTCCAAGCTCATTTATCTCGTCAATAATTTATATAATTATAGTTCGATAAACAATGCAAATTCAATAAGATAGAATAGATGAACTATACAATAAACTGACGATGCAAATTGTTGCCGTGTGTGCGCGCAGGTGTGGTTTCAAAATCGCCGAGCCAAATGGAAGAAGCGCAAGAAGACGACGAACGTGTTCAGATCGCCAGGTGCTCTGCTGCCGTCGCACGGCCTGCCGCCTTTCGGCGCGATGAGCTCGGACTTGTGCGGCGCCGCCGGCATGTTTCACGCGCCCACCGATCGATGGGGAATGGCTCCAGGTACGACATATATATACATATATCCCATATACATAATGGCATTGCAATAATACCCCATAAAATCGCACTCGAGCCGCCTATACCTATATCCTATATGTACTCGCGATTCTCCGACTCGGAGTTTAACTTACGATGATTTACTGCTTTTGCGTTCGCTTCTCTTTCGCGCTCCGCACTCTCGCATGAAAAAATAACAAACATTGTCGATCGATTCAATCAATTATATAGCCGCTGATTGACTGCGGTTCGACAGCCGCGAGATCGCGCAAGAGCTTGGCATCGTACACAATTATATGAAAATTCGCTTCTTTTCGAAGCTCGATCAGCCGCGATGAAAGCTCGCAGCATTGTGCGCTCGTGTATCGCCGCGCGCATTATCGCGTCGTTCATAATTTAGCATATCTCTTGGCGGGGTATATACGGATCGATCGTTGCTCAGTCGTGGGGAGAGAGAGCAAAGATAGAATCTCGCGCGCGCGTGTACTTTTTAGCTGCATTCGTATATATACATATTATCGTCGATGCGAACGTATAACGAACGTATGTAATCGACTGCCTCGCAGGTCTGAGTCAGCTGAGCCAAGGCGGAATGGGGATGGGCGGCTTCGGCCAGAGCTTGGGCCAGCTCGGCCAGCAGGGCTCGGCCGGCAGCTTGGGCTCGAGTCTGGGCCTCGGCAACAGCGGCCAGCTCATCAGCAGCCCCTCGCAGACCGTCTACCAAGCCACCTACGGCCTCAACTCGCTCGGTAAGTACCACACCACCTCCGCATATTTTGCTTGGATCTTTGAAACAAAGCCGGCTTATCTCTCTATTCTCTCTCTCGCGGAGGATGACTATAGCTCGCAAGCCGTATACGTATTATATTATACGAAGCTGAACGGCTAGTATGGCGCGTACATAGTAGCCGTGCAGCTCCTCACTTTGCACCGAGGTGTTAGCGTGGAAAAAAGTCGTCGCCGCGTGTGAAAACATTTTTTGTGCCTCGCTGCTGCTCCGCGCGTGCGGCGAATGGCGAAATTTGCAAATATCTTCGACGGCGATTCGGTGCCAAGTTTCCAAATATATAAGCCTCGCGATAATGCGTATCGCCATTGCTCTGCCCGCGATACGGTATCGACGAGTCGTGAGAACCATTTGTACTTTTTAACTAGATCTTTAGTGGATTCTCTCGCGAGTCTACTACACGACTATTATATATTCTTTTTTTCTTCTTTTTGACGCCTACTTATACACGCATTGTCTACGGCCTTGGGCTGGGAAAAACAAAACGAGCCTCGAAATATGGAGCTCGGCCGCGAGCGAACATTCGACGAGTCGTTTACCTGTGCGCGCAACGAGAAATATATTGAAAAAAAAAACACACGTAGCGAAGCGTGCGCAGGCGCGGCTGCACCTGCGCCCTCCTCTATACAGACGTCCTTCCTCCCTCGCCGTATACTCGCTATATAGCAGCAGTCGCTTCTCTCCAAAGAGAGAATAAACGCGCGCGCGGCTTATACAGATACGGGAACGAATAACTTATTGATTGTCGGCGCTGAAAAGCTCTCTCGCCACCCTCCGACGCTCGGCGCTCTCGAGCGCTGCCTCCATCGTTGCGACTTTATTCGCCGCGCGTTAAACGAATTTTCTTGTTATTATTATAATCGCTCTTCGCGATAGCCTGTGTACTCTTTATAGCTGCAATGTGGCTTTTTTTTCTCGGCGTGCTTCTTCCATTTAAATATTCCACTATGCGAGAGGACTATATCGAGAGAGCGTTTGATTTTTGACGAAGCGGCGGGAGAGGATCGATCGTTGCGCTAAACAATGCGCCGAGAGAGATTCAACTAAACCTGTTCGGTTGGCTCGGACAAGACGGGTAAAAATGTAATAAGGACGGGAAGCTGGTAGTCTTCGAGCCGTTCTGCGTGTATGTCATTGTATATGCATACGTGTCTGCACTTATACATATGTATGTATGTATAAGCATAGGTAGAGTGAGAAAGAAAATAGAGACATTGGAAGATTTGCCGAGATGTGATCACAGGATGCTCAAGGTAGTCGCACCTAGGTGCGAGATATCGTGTTGCGCTTCGGACTCGGCGTAGGCTCGCGTTCGTGCACGCATCGCCACAAGCAACCAGACTCAAGCCTGTATACATACACAATGTATCTAAAGTCGCTTGTTTTGTCTCTCGTCCGCGTACTCGAAAACTTTCTACGAGCTGCGAATACGCCCCGGATCGTCATTACTATTCAGCTTTGTAAATAATACCACGTTGTCCTGCACACAAAATCTCGTCCTTTTCCAAGGATCGAATCTATAGATGGCGAATTTCCTCGGTGGTAGCGCGCGAGTTGCGAATCGCTCGCGATCCGTCCATCGCAGTGTAGTCGCGTGCAACAAGCTCGGCTGTACAGTGTGCAGTCGGTAAAAATAGCCGCAACGGCCATTACCATTTTATGATTTACTAAAAAGCAGCAGTGGCTTAGCGCGCGCGGCTGCGCCGGTTCGCGTACGCCCTGTCTATGCGCGGGTGCAGGTATATCCCGTCGCAAAGCCAATATGGCAACGACGTAATAACGGGCCGTAGTATACATCGACGCGCGTCTCGTCGATTTAATTTCAACAATGTGCCAATTATGAATATTCATGCGCCCCGACATCCTTGTAAATTATCAAACCCGTTGTAGTTTTAGCTCGATAACGCTGGCGGCCCGAGCTCGTGGAAAATATCCCCCCGCGTGGCAGAAGCTGTAGTTGAACAAGAATATTTCCATAAATTTTCCGATACTCGGACGGTGTCGGAATGACAATCCGACCAAACGATCGTACAGCTTTGTGTATCAAACATTTATATACACAAGTTACGATCGGTTGTTTGACATTTTGTCGCGTCCATAAATTCGCTACACGCCCGGCTATAACTAGCTGCGCGTCGAAGGAGCTTTTAGAGCAAGGCTTATTTTTCGCTTTTCGATAATGATTAGCACCCGATCCGAAAGATCGCTCACGAGCATTGCGTCGTGCACACACACACACACACCACTCACATGCGCGTACTTGCACGCTTAAAACACTTGTGTATTATATCGCACTCGCGCGTATATACGGATCATCGAGCAGCGCGAGGAACTTTTCTATCCGACGATGTGCAAGTTTACGCGCTTGTGTGTGTGTGTGTTAGCGTGGGTGTGTGTACGCACGGACGAGGTGCCAATTAAGCCGAACGTTCGAAACGCCACCGAATATTGGACGCGCGCAGCGAGCGATATACACACCCGAGCTGCTCGTCGTGCTTACACAACGGGCCGCGCCGCGCGCAGAAACTGTTTTTACAGTCAAACAATGCCCAGGACCTAATTGCCCGGGCTAACTTTCCTCCGTGTACGTGGACTGTATTTGCGAGCCTCGCGGTCGAGCTCGTGTCCCTCTTGTCTCTCGGGCTCGTACACGAATTACTTGCACTGCATTGCACGCACGCACGCATCGTCGTCGTCGTCGTCGTCGTCTTCTCGTCGACGAGGAGAACATTTACAATTTGTATTTGAGCTCGCGCTGCTCGGTCGAACGGTCAATATTTGCACGTGGCTGCAGTAGTAGGCATTTGCCAAACTATACGTGCGCGCATCGCCGGGCCACTGCGCCGCGATTCCAAATTCTCCCGATCGTTCGAGCTATTCTTCTAATTTTGGTACCGCGAGCAAAGGAGCTGAAACTCTCGTTGACAATTTATGTGAACGTGAGTAATTTCCCCGATCATATGGGTTTGACATTACATTCGTAATTTTGATACCATTTTAATCTTTTCCAATATACGATACACCTGTAAGTGTGTAAAAAAGCGAGAGAGAGAGAAAAGATAGGTTTCGTTGTTGTGCCAGCTTCGAATCAAAGCAGCAACGAGCCGTACGCGTGTCGGTAATGTAATGTCTATTTTAATACGCGCGCACATCAAATCGACCCCCGGAATAAGTCGAGTCCATTTTGCCACAGAACGAAAGCAATAAATTTACTAAACTCATCGCGTCAATAATTGACTCTCCATCTTGACTCGCGCTCGAATAATATTTAGCCACGGAATAATCGGTCAGCTCGTACTCGCGATGGTGAGTCGATCGAAGCTCCCCTCGCTATGTGTAACTCGCGGCTTTAACTTCAAAGCCATTTCTCCGTGTACTATTTGTGTTGTTCGTGAAAGTGTCAGAATTACACTTTTTTTCATTAACGTATACCGAGCGTCTCGGCAGCGTCAAAATTTCCTCTTTGCATAAACTCCTCGCTCCACTATTCCGATAGACTCGAACTTTTATGAGCACGTTATTAAATTTCCCAATCTCATCCGATGTTTTATGCCATAATGCAGGTGGGGTGCACATGTCGGCGTCGCGAGGCTCGCCCCCGAGCGGTTCGTCGCTGGTCTCGGGTGGCGGAGCGACGGGCGGCTCCAATCAACAGCAGCAGCAACAGCAGCAGGCCGGAGTGGCGGTGGTCCTCGGCTCGAGCCTCGGCGGCTGCGGGGGCCAGAGCTCGCCCGCGGGTGGCAACGTCAGCAGCGCCTCGGGTGGCTCGGCCGGGCCCGCCGGGGCCAGCAACAACGGCCAGGCGCAGCAGAGCGCCTGCGAGAACGGCGCCGGCGAGGCCACCGACTGGCGAGGCGCCCACAGCATCGCGGCCCTCAGGCGGCGCGCCTCCGACGCGACCTCCCAACAGCAGCAGCAACAGCAACAGCAACAACAGCAGCAGCAGCAATACAGTCCTCAGCCGCACGGGCCACCGCCTCAGTACGGCCACGACATCGAGTACAGCTCCGTTTATTGAGACGATCGAGCCAAGCTGGCTCTGTGTTACTATGTATAAATTATGTACATCATTGCTTGTTCCTTTATTTCGTTTTTATGTACGTAAATCGACCAAGTTAAGTTTAGCCGTCGGAAGTCGACTCGTATGTTTCCTATGTACGCGCGATAACGACTCTGTTGGTTATCGCTGTTTTGCTAATTTTCCTAAGGCCGGTGTCGGCCGAATTTTACCTGACTTTTTGAGCAGCTAGTGAGAGAGTCACCTTCAAGGACTTTACCCAAGCTCCTTTATTATCTTGTAAAGTCGCCTCGATGCGATTTCGACACGATGAATATTTGCAATGGAATTTGATACGACAAATATTTTACAGAGTACGATCGCGCTTATAGTATTACTACGATAATTTGTAATATTCGCAATGTATAATTTTAAATAGATCGGGAGGGATGAAATATCGCTCGTGTGTAGAATCCGAGTCACCGAAATTTACCCCCCCTCAAGGAATTCGAAGAGGATTCGTTTTTGAAAATCCAGAGCCAAGCGGATTAGCTCGTAGTATCCTGTGAGAAATTGTATATAGAACTGCATTTTAGTATTATACGAGTAGAGTAATTTATTAAGGATAATGCGCGACGAGTTATGTGCGAGTGTGTTGTAGTGCGTATGTGTGAGAGAGAGAGAGAAAGAGTATAGAACTTGCTCGTGTCGAATTTAGAAAATCTTAGAAACGAGACTTGAAAGTATACATTGAGAGTCGGGAGTCGTGCAATCATTACGATAATAACTTTTGTGTCAAAAATCACACGAGGTACACGATGTCGCGCGCGAGCGGCGTTGTTCCATCTATCTTTATGAACTTTCTAATAAAACTATTAAACTAAGCCAAAGTAATGGTAAATTGCGCAACGGAAGCGAAGAAAAAATTGTTGTCATATGTTGCACGAAGCTCGCGAGGGCATCACAGTGATTCACAACTTTCAGGCGCCGTATACGATTGCGTCAAGAACCTTTACGATATTCGTTAAGCGTGCGAAAAATTGACTTTCAAGGAGAGCAGCCGAGTGCTGAATTTAGTTTTCTTTTTGCTCGCGCTGGTTCCGAAAATTTACTGCATTTCAATTAAAAATGATAATTATGTACATTTTAGTTGTATCCGCGAAGTATTAAAAAAATACCATAATCGACGAATGAAGACGAATAGAATCAAGATTTTTGTAGTTCGCATTCAATGTCAACGAAATTCGATTTACTTTTGGTAATGAATGTGATTATTAAGTGTTCAACGCTTCGACAACAATGAAATAGTATTTCAAGTAGAACAAATCTTTATAAATGAAGGGAAAAATTCGCAAGAGTGAGCATTGTTTGAAAACTCCCGCACTATTTACCGTATAGTGTAATTAAGAAGTTTCATGATGTTAGCACTAAAATACACATTGAATATAATCTTTTGTAAATACAATACATATGGTATACGTTATATATATTAGATATAATATATAATTACGAATATATTATTATTATTATTATTATTATAAATAAAAAATAAATATACATAAATTTTACTACATAAATATACACGCAAAGCAGCGCCCGGTACGTACGGAAAATACAAAGTATTCGTTATAATTGTTTTAAGTACGTGAGTCTAAAATTCGTAATTAAATAACAAAAAAAGTAAATAATAATTTATACGAAATTACATTTCAACGTAATATATGCAATAACGCCAAGTTCACTAAACGCGAGTAAGACGAATCAGTTTTTTTGCAGAGTATACGTGCACGCTGTCGCTTCACACGAAAATCCCATTGGCAAAACTCATCGATAGAAATCAAGCATTGAATTACCTCAAATTTTGGTATATTGTGATATTCTCAAATGTGCTCGTGATTTCAAACCTGTAAACCGATATATCTACTATAATATACGATGCATATAACGCTTCTATCGCAGCTGAAAATAAAGTATTCCTCCACGACTTGTTTACACGATCGAAAATCGGCGCCGAAAGACGCAGTAATCAATATCGACGATGATACTCATTATTCAAAGTAGATTATGTGTTAGATGATATGTGTATAAACACGACGACGCAGTGATCGCATGATAGAAAATCTAACGATCGGTCGAGGCGCGAAAACAAATAAAACTCATCGATATGTCATTGACGATGAAACGATAACGAGTTTTTCGTTGCGTTTTGTAATGAATATTATATACGTGAAGTGAATATACGAATTTATCCTAGATGCTAAAACTGCAACTTGAAATAAGAAAAAAATATTACAGTACGATTAGTTTAAATGGTGAGAGAGAGACAGACAGACAATGAGAGGAACGTGTGCGTACGAATATGTATACGACCGGACACCTCTCCGGAAAAATTGCCCGGCATGAAGAAAAATTTATATATCATTGATAAATCGGCACGCAGGTGTGAAAAATAAAATCCATAAATACGATTATGATTAAACGAATAAACGATATTACTCGTACATTATATATATATCAGTAGATTGTACCGTTCTATGTACACCATCGAGAGTATACGATTTTCAATGTACAAATTGATTCGAGAAAAAAATAACGATTATCATTACCATGATGTTCATCGTGTATTTGAGCTTTATATTGCATAATAATATAATATTATTAACGATTAAAAAAATAATGATAGAATTAAAATAATAATAAATTAATGAATACAAAAGGATAATAGTCGAATAAATCAGGCATAATTATAAAGAAGAAAATGTTCATCGAAGATTTTTAACAATATTACATTAAAGTGTTACGATTAAAAAAAAATACCGAACTTTTCCATTTCCTTTATTTGAATTCATCAAAAATGAGAAGTATCTTTTCCTAGTCGCATTTAACGCAAATTTATGCATACCCTTAGCAAAAAATGAATATAAAAACAATAATAAAGGCTGGAAGAAATACGCGAAAATATCATTTCTGAAATTGATTATAAATGTCTAATCGTTTGTGAATAATAAAAAAAATGCCATTATCGTACACATTATCGACACGAGCCTACTTTGCAGGTTCAACTTGCAAAAAATAGATAAATGGTATACGTTCAGCATCGATCTGAATATAATACATTACACCGAATTCATTGCAAAATGCTGTTATAAACAAAATTGTATACTCATTGAAAATGAAATAAATATTGCAGTAGTTTTCATATTGTGGTTCGTACTGCGACTAGGAATGTTAAATTTTCATTTTCGTCATTGTATAATTGTGTATAGAAGTCAGCTGAGTATGTAAAATAAAAAATTATCAAAATACATGTACAAAGTAGTTTAAATTATTTATTTGTCTTGCCATAACAGTTATCAATGATATGTTAGCGCTTCTACTTTAGGATCGATTTTTATTTTTATCGAAATCATAAGATACTGAATTGTGGAATGAGCATATGATCATTCTCTGCGTTTATTGAAAATATTTCAGACATTTTTAGCTTACAATCGGTAGTAAACTTACATTTAATTATCTCTTTTTGAAGCAATTAAGACAGATCACGTATCAAATCGATAACATTGTTATCTTGATACATTTCGCTTAAAACTGTGAAAAATAATAATTAAAACGATGAAAAATAACGTTTCCATATTATTCGATAAAGTACAACAATATATAGCTCTTCTATAATACGATTTTTTTCATAAGTATTTGTTACATTAAATATTTTTATGTTTCATTTTATTCAACTTTTGACCTCAGATAGATAATTTATTTTACGTACGCATCACAATCCTTAAATTATTTTAATGTTATGATTAGTCTGTATTGAAATCATTCTTTCAGTCTCTTATAATTCAAAACTTTCTTTGACAAAACAAACATTTTTTTCTCTTATTGAGAGAAAAAAATGCTGCAACCAAATTTGTACTTATGACTAGATAAACCTGTTCCAAGGAACTCAAATTTAATTCATCCCAATTTCACACGTATAGTAGAGTACACTTTGGTTACATTCATTCTATCAAGTTTTCAATTACCTCGAATTCGTAACTATTGCACGATTGATGCTTTGCACAACTTAAATACAATTGCTCGTTTGCGCAGTTCACTCAAAAAATCGAATCCTTTTATTAACTTCAAACTCGCAATAATAATTATTTGATAAAAAGTTATAAAGAAATAGTCAATATATTCTCTTTAATTAAAATCAAACATCTTACTCGTACAGTAATTAAATCATTCAATGACGCTTGGTTTGTATGTTTGATGCATTCATATACCATTTATTCGAATTTTCAGACTTCGTCTGAGTATTCTTATTCAGATTGCACGTTGAGAAATATATTTTATATCAGTAAATTTTTGAAATATTGTAACATATTATAATAAATTTTTTTTCAAATTATGTATCAAAATGAGATCAAAAGTACTCGACGAAGCATACATTTCCTACTTTGCTCTGCAACTTTTTTGATAGCTAAAATACAAAAAACTCTTTTTTTGTAATATAATCTAAATAACACATGTGCATTTTTCAAACTGGAAAAACATAGTTAAATAAAATATAATTATTGTACTGCAGTTAAATATAATCAGACTTTCCCACAAAAACTCGTTTGAATGTTTTTTACACGATTCTTTCTGTATTATTTTCACCAACCTCTTCATCTGAAGTCTCTGGTTCTGTGTTCACTTTACTGAAATCTCGTGTGTTTGGCCGTTTCTCGAAAAAATTGAATCTTCGACGAGCTTCGAGGAAACTTGACAGTTTGATGGCATCGTTTCTTCCGCTGTCATAGTTTGATCTATTCTTACAGCACGGATATAAACAACCTGCCGTTAACAAATTATTTTATTCGTCGCAATAAAGGCATGATTAAAATTGAACTTAGAAAACATAATTGGCTTTGAAGAATAACAAAACATTTATTACAAGTCAATTAAGTACTATGAGACATAAATGTGCTAAAAAAATATATATTTAAAAAACGACACATCAAACAAAAAAGGTGCAACAATAATGTATTTTTGCTTGTAAAGCAAAAATAATTATAAGACATTTTTGTGCATCAAGCATAAATATCGATTGAACTTGTACACACAAAAACGTTATAATTCGTAAGTTGGTCGACAATTTTTCTACTATTTATAATACAATAAAATCGTGCAAAATTCTAAATTGAAGCGTTTTAACATAATCAAGCATACATTTATATACAACTTTTTTAAAGTATCAAGACGAATTTAGTTTTAAGCACCAATAAAAATAATATACTTTAAAAAATATCCTCTCACTTCGTCAAAATTTAATTTAATTATCAGAATCCAGCTGAATAAAATTAAATATTTGTATCATAACTGGATAATAAATTTTGACGATTTTACGAGGCAGCAAACTCAATCAATAAACATTACAAATAAAACATAAAAGTCAATTATAACTTCACTATACATAAAAACAATTGAAGTTACGAAGCTGGATAACTTCAAGTCATCTAAGCATCATCTAATGCACTAAATTCAACTATAGGTTCACCATATCTTGATGTTCTACCTTTTTTCTGGTACTTGGCTAAAAGAGCAGCAAGGAAAATGCAGAGCCCGATGAAGACAATGGCAAAAATAACGGCAATGATTACCATAAATTTTTGTGACGATTTTTCAGGGATTTTGACTACTACCCCATTATCTAAAAGTTCAGCTGATCGAACTTCAGTCACATTTTTCAATTGAACTACTTTTGGTTCAATTTTTAATGTTTTAACATCTAAAAATCATAATTGAAAAAAATTTGACTCATTATTTTATTTATTTTTTAAAATTAGACATAGGAATGATGATAAAATTAATAGTTACCTTGATTAAATTTATAAACTCTCTGAATATTCAATTCAACGACATATATTTCTTTTTCATCTTGTGATACTGCTATGTCATGAGGACTATCCATATCCATATTTGGTGCAAATTCTGACAATAACTTTCCAGTATTTACATCTAAAACGTATCCTCGAACATGTATATGTTCTTTATTATCAAATCTTTTGCCATTAACCAAGTATAATCTGTTATTAGCATAGGCAATACTGTAGACTGGACCACCAAATTGATCGTTTTTGTATTCTTTGTGAATTGTTCCGTTAGTTGCATAACTACAAACAACTCTGTTATTTTCTCTATCTGCAATATATAAATATCCATGTTCTTCGTCAAGTGCTAGAGCATGAGGGACCAAAAATGCATTTATAGGTGGTGGTCTTTTGTACAATTCTCTACCTACAACATTATTGACACAAAGTATTTAATGTACTTTATAAATATTTAACACTTGTATAACTCTACCACAAGCAAATATTATAAATATGAATATTAAAAATAATTCAAATTGTGTACCTTCAAATCCCCAAGTTCTTCCCCACTCATCAATTCTCTCACCATTTTTATTAAATTTAATAATTCTTGAATTGCAGTAACCATCGCTTACAAAAAAATCACCATTGCTTTGTACAGCTACTGCAGTTGGCTTACAAAATCTGTAATGATCATTGCCTGGTTGAAAAGCTTCTCCCAGCGATAAAGATGGTTTTATAGGTTTAGAGTCATAAGTATAAGATGATTTTGTTTCATATTGTTCAATATCCTTAACATCAAATTTAAAAACTTGATGCATGGCTACATCTGTAATCCAGTAATTTCCATAAGAATCTATAGTTAAACCATGGGGAAGATAAAACATAGCTCTTCCCCATTCTTGTAGCACCCGGCCAGACTTTTCAAATAACATTACTGTAGATTGTTTAATGGGCCCCTGGTTCACATCGAATTTGTTATCAACGCTAAAAGTTGATGCATCCCAAACACGGTGTCCTCTATGAAATATACCTATGTTACCTTGAGGATCTATTGAAACTGCTGATATTTGTTTTACATTTAAGTTTTCACCCCATCTTTGTTCGTATTTTATATCTGTAAATAAAAAGTGGTAAGTAAATTTTAGTAATGAAAAATTTCTAAAATAAAAATAGAAATGTTGAGCTCATACTAGGATTTAAGTTATCTATGGGTTGTGGATTGTAAGGTAGAGCAGTTTCTTTAGGCAAAATTTGATCATATTGTACGTAAGGTGAATATCCTGGGGGTGAGTCCCTTTCGTCGATTTCCGAATCTTCATACTCTTCGGATGGAAACTTTTGATCCTCTAAATGATGTGCTGGAAACTACGAGGGATGAAAAATTAATTTTTCTCATTCATTCAATGCTACAATGGGGCGATATGTTGATAAGCGACGGCCGTAAACTTACGTTTTCGTCAGCTCCGTTAGCAGATGATCTGAGAATTAGGAGCAAAAGAAGCAGGCAAGGATAAAATTTGAAATTTAGCTGCTTCATTTTGATCAGCAGCTTGCAGCGGCAGCTTACTCGTCATTAGTCGGGCTGCGGCCGAATCCTTCACTCAATGGAAGCTCCGAAACAGGAAAATCATAACTCGATAAGTCGCAAGTGCAGCTGGCCTCGACACTCGACAGGTAGTTAGTTATATGCGCGAGAGTGTCGCGGGTTGTTGACTTAATCGTTGCGCCGCGTGTCACACTGCTTATATACTGATCGCGCTAATACGACTGCACACGCGATCGAGAACAGCAGCAGCAGCAGCTCGAATGGAATTAGGTAAAATAAACTTTAAACGTCAGCTGCAAAGTATTCGCTCCAGGCTCGATGCCGTATTATTATATTATTATCGATTCGGGTGTCGGACCACTATTTTGAGAACAACAGCCGGTAGAGTTCTTCTCCGCGGTCAGTCTGTCGAAACTCTTATCGCTTCCTAGCATGATACGAGCGCGTTACTGCCAAACGATAGAAAGGTGAGCAGAAAATATCGTGCGCGTAGGCGGATTTAGCGACTGGCAGGCGACTGGCGTCCTCGCAGCGTTCCAAACCCCGGTGGCAAACACACACAGGCGCGCACGCACGCACGCACCCACACAATAACAGGATGTCTATGACGTTACTACTTTGTATTTCCTCGTTTGCTTGTACTCGTTCGCAACTATCATTGACACTTGTTGAGTTGGTAAATAGCAGCGATTGTTTGTAGAACTGCGGTGCTCTATGACGGCCGCACACACACACACACACACGAGCACTCGCAGCGATGCAGTATGCAGTCTCGCGGAGTTTATGCGATTGCAACACGTGCCGCAGCAGCGAGCAGCGTATATATGCGATGAAAAACACCTGCGGATAGGGACGAGCGCTGATCGATCCTACGGTGAGCGAGCGCAGGCTGGACTTTTTCACGCGTCCTGCAGGCCAATGGTCTTCCGGACTGGTCCCTCCACTCGCCCCATATCCACCTGCGCGTATCGACCTCCTGCCTCCTATATGCGGCAAATATCAACGCTCGCTCGATCTCGTACGTATACGTTCTTTTTATGTATGTTTACACTTTTAATTCGCGCGAAGTATGATACGCGACTACGACGCGGACTTTTCACGCACAGCTGTTGCAACGCACGGCCGATGCTGTCTCCCCGCGTCGGGCTTCGCTCGCTCGCGCGCGCGTGGAAATGGAATGCGGATGCAGTCAATTTACTATCGAAAGTTCGCGCACCTATGCATTAAATCTGCAGGCGAGCAGTGACCGTGTACTTGACTTGGTTCATAAGACACATGCTGTCGGTAATACGTGTAATACCATAGTATTATGTTCGCTCGTTAGCTTTTATCGTGTACAATTTACAAGGGCTATTTAGCTTTAACATTTCAATACTAGCAATTATTCATTTTATCTGTTTTTCTGCGAATAGTCATTAATGTTTTTGTTGAAATAAAAAAACTGATAGTTTTCTTATATATATTAAAGATTTTATTTAATATCATAAGAAAAATGATGTTTAAGACTCCATAGGAGTAGCAGCATCTTCTTTGTATTTGCCTTTGTCTTTGCCCAAGGCAGCCAGACGACCCTTGCTTCTCCTGTCAATGATGTCCTTCCTATTTCTGTCCATTTTCAATTTGACAATGACAACCTATAAAAAAAATAATTGATTGTCAAAAATATATATCAATTTAAGGTTTCCAATAAAAAATTTTTCTATTTTCAATCAGTGCCAATTACTCTGCAGTGTTCAAACTTAGTAATATAAGCTAGTCAAATAACTAGAAAACCTAATTACCGACTTACTTATAATATTCAGTATGATCCTATGTGAATGGTTTGGATCATCATTCAGTTTCAAAATAAATGTTCCTACTATTAGAAATTAATATACAATAAAAATTTATAATTTTTTCTTACCTTTGATGGGTCAATGCCAACTTGAACAGAGGAGCCATTGCTCTTTTCTCTCTGAATGCGTTCAATGTAGATCACAAATTTTTTGCGGTATACCTGAACAACTTTTCCAACTTGTTGTCCTTTGTAATGTCCACGAACGACCTATAATCAAAGATAAAAATATTTATCAATAACTGATTATTATTAAGAAAAATTTTCATGAATTTTTGACATAAATATCAGTGCCATTTTTTCTGCATCAATTGAGAATATAATTGAACCGAACGCTGTTAATGAGAAAACCTCAAAAACAATGTTAAAGAACAATTCATTACACAATTTATGTGAATGGTTTGGATCATCATTTTGAAGTAGTATCTTACAAGAGTTTTTACAATTTTATAATTCTAATAAAACATAATATTGGGAAATAATAGTACTAATTACTTCAAATCATTGTACCTGGACTTCATCATCCTTACGGATTGGCATACTGCGAACATTGTATTTTGTTCTCAGTTCCTTTGAGAGAGGAGCTGACATGAGCCGCCTTCTGATGTGTGAAGGGGCAGTGAAGTGCGCCTTCCTGCTTTTCCTCCTTGATGAACTCACTAATTTGTTGAGTTTCATTTTGACTGTATAAATGAATACAAATTTTTAATTAGTTGAAATCCTTCTAACTTGACTCCTTAATACTTATGTGATAGTTCATTAAATCCACATTTAAATCATACATTCATGTGAAAATTACCATAACCTCGCTAGTTGTAAACCATATTTACAATTGCATTTTAAATTTAGTCACATGAGGAAACGTTATAACCCATGTTAAAATGAAAAATTTGAACACTGCAATATTCCACTAAAATTATTTTAACTTCAACAACGAAAATGAATGCACAATAAGTATAAGCAGCTTGAAAAAATGAAATTCAAACCGTAATTATACAGAATTAAAAAATTTTCAACCCTCATGTTAACTAATAATTAAAGTGGTCTTGAAACCACTGGTATTGATAATTTTCACATGATTATTGTTAATTTCACGGTTTATAAGCTTTTTAGGGATAAAAATGAAAACGCACAAGACCTTATCGTAGCCGGTTCTTCGACCAAAAGAATCCAATACGACACACGTTTACACTAGTGTAGCACACATAACACATGGCTTCAGGAGGTTAGTTGAGCATCGGCCAATTAGATTCATTCTATAGCAAAAAGCCATACGAAGTACTGAAAGTGCAGCGCTGATTGGTCGAATACTTTCTATACCGGGAAATTTAAACGTTTACTTGAGGAGTTTCTTTCAACATTTTTTGAGAAATGAGACCTACTCTATTTGATAGATTACATCACGCTAAATCCAACGGTGTATTTTTTATGTGGCTTACGTTTCAAAATATTTAATTATTTCGTCTCAAAGTATGAAATTTTTTACATTAGCCTTATAGGATGACCCCCAAAATTGAGCATTCATAAAACAAAAAGTAATTTGTTCGGGTATCAGAGTATATAGAGTATATAGGGTTTATAGAAAAAAATCCTCATCTCTATGCCTGTGCATCGCAAAATAGGGCTTACGCTTCAAAAAATCAAGATTTCAAATCAAAGTGAAAAAAACAATGATTTTGTGACGAATAAGCCGATGCCAGGCTGCGCATACAAATATACAGCTCTAGGCAAGGCTCACTGTAGAAAAACTTGAACTGATCTATCGACTTTTACGAACAATGCAATTCAATCATGTAATCTTCATGAATTAAAATTTGATAGCCTTTTTAATTCAATTGGTCATAAAGAAGTTTCAATATTCAATTCTAAAAAATAACTATGAATTCTTTTAAATTATCTCCACTGATTATGAATAAAAATTCTCTATTAATTGTGAAATCTTCTTTTAGTTTTAATTCGCGATACCGGCAGGTAAATTAAAATTGTATTATGTGAAAAAATAAGATCGAATGTATAATTTTAACTAAAAATATTATTAAAAATTTAAAATTAGGAAATAGTTTTCTAATAAATAGCGTTTAATTGAAAAAGGTAATTTTTAATAAATTAAATTATTTATTTTTTAACATATTTCATTTATTTTTTTTACAGTGTATATTCATGTATGTTATAAGAACTACGGCATCTAGCCATCTTCTGAATCTTTATCATACTTCCCATTAGAAGTGTATAAAAGTCGACTTATTGTATAATCTTATGTATAAATTCAAAATATACATTTATTAAAAATTAGCAAAAAAGTTTGTACATCAATATAATATTTCATTAATCCAACTTGTCGCAACTATAAATCTAAAAATTCAGTTATCTACTTGTTTATAAAAATCCAACATTTTGTATAAACAGAATGCTTTTGACTGCTATTTATACCTTACAATTTTTTTTTTTGTATTTTGATGGTTAATGTTAATACGATTTATAGTTTAAAAAACATGATATTTTAACAGTTTCTAGAAAAATATTAAAATCATAACAGCTAAAAAATTCATATTTATTCAATTACATAATAAATTTCTATCTAGATAGCTATGTAAAATTATCTAATAACATATGTATATCGTTATCACAATAGATTTGGCTAACAAGATATTTTAGTCACCCATATGTACACATGTGTCAACAAATAATACGTATGCACGTTTCTAAATAGCGTGATGGAGTGGTAATTTCATCACAAAAAATACATTATCCCTAAGTATATGTTAACAATAGCTTGATGTAGTTTTCAATCTTATCATAAAAAATAATTGAAGATTTCATATATCTTCTCAGGCACTTTGTATAATTGCAGTGATCCAACCACTCATACGCGATAGTAAATCTAACATTTACAGACTTTTTTTTATTTACATTCAACTCCATACGTCAGTAGAATAACGCTTTTGTGAGTCCATCTTTTTTATGTAATCAGCTGCTTGAAGCTCACTCATATTACCTTTTTCCATCACAACCTTCAGCAGAATATTGTGAACGTCTCTAGCCATATTACGTGCGTCTCTGAATAATCATTAAATATTAATTAATAATTCGAAAATTTATATTTTAATAGAATTTCAATAATTTTTTCAAAAATTTTACTCACCCACACACATAAATGTGACCGTTCTTCTTACCAATCACATCCCATATTTCATCTTTATTTTGTTCAAGCAAATGAGTAACATAAACTTTATTTGCTTGTTCTCTACTAAAAGCTGTATGCAAAATCAATGTTCCACTATCGACATATTGTTGCAGCTCCTCTTGGTACAGATAATCTTCGTCGCGTTTTCGGCAACCAAAGTAAAGAACTGTATCACCAACTGGTTTACCTAAAAATAAAATTAATCTCTGAAGTAAATTGAAAATTTTTGAAACTTAATAAATTTTTGACATTAAACTTACCTTCTCTTTTTGCTACATCTCGCTCTTGAATGAACGCTCTAAATGGTGCAATACCAGTTCCTGGACCAACCATGATCACAGGAGTGGTAGTGCGCGATGGTAAACGGAATTGAGACTTTCGAACGAAAATCGGCACTAAGGCAGGAGGATCAGATGGATGCTTTTCTTTCAGCCATGAAGTTGTAACACCCCGGTTAATTCGGCCGGTCGGAGTTTTGTATTCCACAACAACAGCAGTAATATGAATCGCTGTCGGATGTAACTGAAAGACCGAGAGACAAAAAATTAAATGGATAATCAAAATAACTTGAATCTTTCAAAACAGCTTATAAATAAGAGTTTTTTTTCAAATACCTTTGGAGACGAAGAAATCGAATAATAACGACATTGCAATCTAGGCAGCAGTTCACATAAATGATCTAATGCCGGCTTGCAACTCGAAATATCTTCTAAGATATGAACAATATTTCGGTTTTCATGAGTGATCCATTGCTGAAACAGAGCTTTACCCTCAGGAGTAGTAGAAGACATCTTTAATAATTTTTCTTTATCAGCTGGATCACTGCAGTACTCAGCCAATTCTTTCAATACATGAGTTCTTGGGTTGTTGGTAATATCCAAGTAATGAGTCAAAGCAGTTCTGTAGGTACATGGGCACGGGAAAGGATTTTTCTTAGTACTTTCCTCTGTAATAAAAAAAGTAAAATTTGTATTTTTATTCAAAATTAAAAATTTTTAATCTTCTTACCATCAGTATTTTCCAAACTTATAACTTGATCCAAATCTGCCTGACATTTTTCACCAATTTTATTAACAAGTTCAGCATTATTAGTTGGATATACAGCTAAATGATCTCCAGCATCATATCTCATTTAGATCCATTTATGTCAAATTCAATATGCATACAAGATCGAGTTGAAGAAGGACCATGTAATTCTCGATTTACCAACACAGGTGCCAAGAAAGGGTTCTTAGCATCAAATGGTCTGCAATAATTAACCATTTTATGAATAAAAGTTTAAACATAGTTTTGGTGCATAATTAAAGTTCTTACGGTCTTTGATTTTGAAAAGCATTGAGTCTAGCAATTTCACCCCTGAAAACTTTTTCAGCTGGCATATTAACATGTTCTGTAAGTTTGTACTGACGAACACTAAATTCTTCTGCAGCTGGTTCAATATTAAAATATTCACAGACTGCAGGCCAGAACCTTTCTTTCCAAGTAAGAAAATCATCTTCAATGCTGTGGAGAATCATCCATGAGATTTTAAGAACAATTCATAATTACAAAGTCAGCAGAAAAATTACTCACTTGGCATCATCATCTCCAAGACCACATTCATAGACACGATTAGCACCAAGCTGCTCAAGTTTGTGATCGACAAAAAGGGCAATTTCATTGTAGTGCTCATAAGTTTTGTTGCCCAATCCAAACACCTGAAACGAAATGTTTTGGAATTGATTGAAGAAGTTGAATCATTTGAACTCAAAAATTTATACGAAAAAACTAATAGATGAATCAATATAATGAGTTAATTTGATTTTATTAATGGTACATCTTATGATTTTTAATGCATAAAACTCTTTTTACGCACGCGACATTTTGTGCGACAAGAAATATTTTCACGCTAAATAATGCAATATCGTGATTACTGAGACGATAAATTTTCGCAAGTCATGCTGATAAATTGATATCGGCACAGTGCGATGCTTGGAACGAGTGCACCATTGGCAAATTGAAACGAAGGCCGGCATAATGAAATTGTCACCTCGTAAAGAATAGTGAAAATAAAAAAAAACCATGTCTAACCTCGGAATTGAAGGATGAAGAAGCTGCAATTTCGAGGGCATTAACATTATAGCGAGCAAAGTGAGCTTCGACAAGGTAACGTTTCGCGACTCGCGCTATTAACGATTTGACCGCTGCTCGCATCTTGACTCATATCCAGAGTACAGGCACACGTGCATGTACTACTGTATGCGCAATGATATTATATATATATGTAGCTGTATATATGCGCTTTGTTTATATATATACACACATATTACACATACACGCACAGGCAGACAAAGTCAAGCACATAGACGGCAGTCGGTAGTAGTCGTTAACCTCTGATCTCTCGCGCTCGCGGACAGGTGCATGCAAGAAAATCGTCCGTGTCGCTGGCGATACGTAAGTCGTGTCGGCTCGTTACGGCGTCGTTACATAATCGTGCCAAAGTCTGCGTGTGCTCGGCAAGTCTCGGCGGAAGAAACGCGCGACGACGACGACCACGGCAAAAATCAAGAGACGATACTACGGACAACGCGAACGTCTGTTCTATGCATGATTTGTGCACACATGCGAGCAGATTTGCGACTAGATGAGAATAGTATACGGTTTCGGAGTCGGCTGCTCGCTAGCAGACGATCATTTCTGGCTCGCTGTGTGCAGACGACGCACGAGTTACGACGAGAGGGAGAGAGAGAGAGAGAGAGAAACGACAACGTAGCGCGCACGTAATAATATTATAAGCAAGCAAAGCGGGACCAGAGACGCGAAATTCTCGACTCTCCCGTTTTTCGGAGTGGAAAAAAGTTTGGCCGTGCTCTGCGTGCATTTCAGTACGATTGGAAACAAATGGCTCATTATCGAGCGCTGTCGACTGATAATCGCGGCTTGCGCCAACTTTCGTAACGAAAAAGCCGAGTATAGTTCAAAGAAATTTGCAAGTATTGAACACTGGCGAGCACACATTATCGTCCGCGCAACCGATATCGTAAATTTCGAGCGCGTCATCGATGGCAAAAAAAAAAATTGGAAAAAAACCTCGTTCAAATAGGGAATGCCAGATCGGTTTACAGCGAGAAAAAGAGAGCGAGCGGAAAAAGTGCGACAGAAAAAAGTGCCGAGTCTGCGCGCACGGTCGAAGTCAAAGAACGAAATCGCAGCTCGTAAAAGTATCGTTGGCATGCATGCGCTCGCTGCAGTGGACACTCACGGCGTAATTGAGACCGTTGAGATCGGCGTCGCCGTTCTTGAGCCAGTCGACGAATTCCATGGCGTTGTCGGTGGGATCGCCCTCGCCGTAGGTGGCCAAGCAGAACACGGCCAGGCTGTTGGGGATGTCCTTGAGATTGATGAGCTCCTCCATGTCGCACTCCTCGGGGTCGGCCACCATGCCCTTGAGCTTGTAGCGGATGCCCTCCTTGGCGAGGCGACCGGCGAACTCTTCCGCGGTGCCGGTCTGGCTGCCGTAGAACACCACGAGGCTCCTGCCGGACGTCTTGAGCTTTTTGATGAAGGAATTTTCCGCCGGCGTTATCGACGCGCTCGTTGTGACGGGCCTAGAGAGAAGAGAGAGAGAGAGAAAATCAGCCCACGCATTAAATTACCTTCCAAGCGGACTAAAACGAGAGTCGATTAGACAATGTATAATGTAATAATATTACTGAATGCTGTAGGACTTGGCGGCATTGCTCGGCGAGCTGTCCTTTTTCCTCTTCAGCAGCCACCACAGGGCACCGAACAAGAGAGACCCCAGCAGCAACAGGTCGAGGATGCTGAAGAGAGGCTCGCTCATTTCGGCCTCGGCTCCGTCCATGTTCGGAAGTACAGGTGAACTCATGATTTTCACGGCCTTTGGCTGGGATGCTTCAGCTGTCTGCAATAAATCAATCAAATCACTCGAATCAGTCATTTTTCTTGTCTCGAGTTAGTTCGATAACGTATCGAATTCACCATTTTTAGATTAAATTTTTTTTAATAAAAAGAAATATGCGGGTTAAATTTTATAGCAAAAAAGTTCGTAAAAAGTTTCAAGCTGCGATACGGAGCGCTCGCTTTTTCGACGCAACACAACCGAGTGGCTCGGAGAGACCAGAAATGTTTATTCGCTTAGGCACGCGACTGCAGCAACGGCAGCTGCAGCGCTCGGAAATTCCTTCTTAACAGTGAAAGTCACTTGAACTCTCTTTACGACCGAATGCGCTAAAAAAAGGAGCAGCAAAATAAGCCGCTGAACAAAACCGCTCAACGAATTGTAAATAATGCAATAGTTCTAAGCGATCGGTATTTACGCGATATAACTCTCAAATTCGGAGGGCGTGCACCAAGCCTGGTTCACAGTCAAGTTCGTCGCAGTTGAAACCGACGAAAAAAAAAAAAGGGCAAAATAACTCTGTAACGCGCCAAGGCGCGGTGGCAAAAACTTGCCTACGAGCGATCCAGAGAAACCGGTATGCTGCGTGAGGCGATTAACCGATGTTCCGATAGGGGATCCGCGTTTTCGTAAACACGCGACGACTCGGCGACGCGTAACTAACGATACATTATTTTTTTTTTTCAAAAGAAAAATCTTCGAGCTCCGGCACCAGGTTCAAGCGGCCTGCCGAGTAATGTTGAATGCTTGTGTCTCGTCGCGATTACTAAAAATTCGCTGACGCATGATTCTCATCCTTACGTATTTTTGTAAGAAGTAAGCGTCGACAAGCTGCTCGTTAAAGGATTGAATAATCCAAAGTATTGCAAAGTTATTATATCACAATCGTGACTGCGCCACCGAGATCAACGTGACATTGCGAAGTGAAATATAATTGGAGTTATCAAGCCTACTGCTTTTTGTATGTTTACTTTTCCTTTTTCCAAATTCATATGTTCTAATCATCTATTTTCGTGAATATCATAATTTTTCTGAATGAAATGGTCAGAGCAACATTCCTATAAGTTTTTTCTTAATTCAATTAATAAAATATAACTTTCAATTTTAAATTCATTTATTTATTTAATTATTTTCTCGATGAAGATATAGAAAAACCTATAGAGTATAATTGAAAATCGGCTCGAAATCAAGCACAAATAAAAAAATGTATCTCAGCTATATCCTTTTCAGGAGGATATGAATAAGCTGATACATCTGAATTTTGCTCTACATTTTTAACTTCACAGTAATTGAAAGTACCAATAATGTTTCCGAATATAGTCGTTCTCCAACATGCAAAATCATTAAATATTACCATATTTCCATTAACTTCCGCAAACGCGCTTATAATTCCCGATTTTGAAGAATAAAGTTCAAATCAAAATATCACGACGAAAGATATACAAACCAATATCAATTACGTCAATGTACTGACTAATTAATTAGAATATTGGTCATATAAGTCACGATCAACTATATATTACGTAAAAATCTTTAGAAATTTCAAATATTTTTACTAATTATATACTTATATCACTCGACAAAATTGATCATAATCACTTTCGTTGGATTTCAAATGTTTTCGATCGTGAAATGATGTTAACTAGTTTCTGTATTCCAGTACAAGTCAAATTCATGCGTTAATTTTTGTTCTACATTTCAAACTTTCGATCGTAGTACGACCTTCCACACTAAATGACTGCAAACTATGAGACTATTATTTTGATTTAATATTATTAATGCTTGAGTTAAAAAAAGTATTTTTATACGAAACCGGTTTGTGTGGCTCTTGATCATTAAATATCATGGTTAATGCTTTCATTGACCATGCGATGATACATTTTTAAGATAATAATTCGAATAAAAGGAACCCTCTAAAATATGCTACTTGATCGAAATAAAAATTCACATGATTAAGGAGTTTTTAATTCAAACATCGTAAACAAATTTTATTCATTTACCAAATGCACATTAATTTCAGGTAATAATACAATCGAAAGCAATAAATGTAAGTTTAAAAATATGAAATTTCAATTTGAATTTTACTAATTTCGCAGCGAAAATGATTATTACAAAATAACGCGTAAAGTTCATTGCGCGCGAGGAAGAAACCTTCAACTGCATCTGTTTCGTGCACTTGACACTTGTAAGCGTGCGTGCTGTACCCTATCGACGCGTTGCATAATAAAAATGATTAATGACGCTAACTTTTGTGCCACGAAAGCAACGATTGGATTTGATTGCAGTTTTTGAGTTTCTCGCAGTCATAATCACGGCAATTATTTCCTTAAGACGGAACTGCGCTATAATTATAAAGGAATTTCATAAGCGATGACATAATAATGGAAAGAGCTTAAACTTCACTTAGGATGTGAATAATGCGAAAAAGAATCGAATAAAAATGAACGATCAATTATCAAGTATTTCTCTGACCGGCAAAAGCCATTGAATTCCAAAATTTTAAAGCGAAAAAAGTCTCCAACACATGAATCACAATGCACGTGTCGAACGAAATTAAAACACAAGATCATGATGATGATTTACCAAAGAATCGAATTTCGTCAATGATTTAAATGCTTAAATGTTTCTTTAATATTCGACGCATGTTTACGATAAATTCGCCAAAAAGTCGATATTATTTGAATTGAAAAAAGTGACAAAATTATTTTTTGCACGCAAATAATCATCAATCGGTGTCACGAAATTCATTATAATAATCAAACTAAAAGTTGACGAAAATTATCAATGATGAAACGATTCTCGTTTATAGAACACAGTAGTTTTTCTTGAGGAAACTAGTTTTTCAGCAACATTGCTTTTTACCAAGCCGGATTCGAAATAATTACAAATCGAGTAATGATTGCGAATGATAATGACACAAAAAAAACGCGATAAATAATTTTTATGCTTACTCACAAGTTGTACTGTTATATTTAAAAAGTCATATGTAGCTGAAGATTTTTATGATATGCAAGTATAAAGTGTTCGTAATGTAGATATCAAAGTGTAAAATTGTATAATACTTCCAGAAGATCGATTGAACACCTAACAATATATACACGCGGAGGTTGTGAGACACACATTGCGTAATACGAGGTGACGTCAAAAGTGCATTTTCCTCATTTTCCGTCACGAGTGACAACTTGTCAAATGAATTGAATAATCTTTTTCACCGTTTGAATCGACCAACGCAGCTTCAAGCATTTGAAACATCTTTTATTGCAAGAAAATAACAAAAGTTGTGATTTATCCTCGTATGAAACGCTTAAATATAATTTAATAATTTGACTCAATCGAAACTACAATCTAACGGCAATTGATCGAGTTTAAAACTCGATTTTTTCGATCGCGTTAGAGAATATAATTATCGCAAACTTTGACATAGCACACCTTGAGTACGCAAAGCTCGCTCGATCGAGTGTTTGTTAATCGAGTAAACGTTATTTTCAATAAACCGCAGGAAATAATTTCGCACGCTGACGCTGCACATATTCAATTCTCAGCGAGTATATACAACGCAAGTTTACTTTGTACAAGTTTTGTGTCAGGAAAATTATATTATCGTCGAGTCTCGTGCACATCCGATCGAAAAATCCAGCCAACGATAATAAACAATCGATCCACCAGCGAATATGATTTTTACATCGCTGCTGTTATTATTACTCGCGACGTATCGCGCTCGAAATATACATAATCACAATGTGCAGTCGCGCAATGTTGCATGCACATTGCAGCAGAATCGAGTCACTTATACACGCGGAGATCGAAACTGAAACGCGCACACGATCGGTTGGACACTTTCACCGCGGTAATTTACGCGTTATGTATATACTCGAATGAGAACAAGACGGCGGCACGCATCCCTTTGGCGAAAGTCGCCGGGAAATCTAAGTGAGATTCCGTATCGATACCAATACCTTTTCGTTGCGTCGCCGCACAGGAGTCGCGTTACGCACGGACGTCGACGAATCGTATGCCGCGCCTGCGGATCAAGTACGAAGATCGAGATCGACGCGACTACCGGCTATTTAAAGTAAGTGCAAGTTTTGCGAAAGAGCAGATATATTTTATCCTTATCGTTGTTTTGGCGGAATAATCACTGCAGGAAAAATACGACGAACGAACGGTAGGAGAAAAGTGCTTGCTGTCAATGTACTCACAGGGAAATCCATGCTTGAGTTCGATGCCAACTTGCGACGAAAGATGCAGAGTCAAAAAAAAAGCACAATTGTCAATTATCGAAGATAACGTTCACCACCGATTCGACGCTGTGTCGGCAGATACGATATAATGTTTTATTGCAATAAGCGCGACGCGTTTGTGTTCGCTCGATCGTGCGATACCGATGCGCCCGGAAGGCCTGCGTCTCGACGACTGGCGAGCATACGTCGACTTTGGCCCTGCCCGACGAGAAGGAGGAGCGGCGCGACTTTTGTATATCGTTAACGCGGACTCGTCAAAGGTGCGCGGCTCCGAGCTCGAGAGTCGACTGCACGATCAAGCGAAACCGACACCACGAGAAGCGCGAGTCAGCTACTCGGCGGCGGCGGCGGGCAGCTGTCTGTCGCCGCGGCGCGGGGGACAATAATCGTCGGTTGCGCTTGCGCGTCTGCATCGGCCCGCGGGCCTAAAGCCCCGACTGTCAAGTGCCACTTTTCTGCACACATGTGTACTCGCGCGCACACACGCATACCGATCTCCCGCCACGGAATTTTCTCGATTCGCCAAAAGTCCATTAGTCCGTGTAAGGTGCACTTAGCGCAAGTGTGTGTGCGCGTGTGTGCTTCTAGTTTACGAGGCCAATGATTTGTACTCAAACTGCTGAGATTTTCCGTTAAGCATCGAACGATTTCATCGATTAATTAATTTTTCACGCCTTTGAATGATACGATTTTCATATTCCTTGGCACCGGAAAAAGATCGATCTGACAAACATCCGTAATCGCTAGAGCATCGGCTGCCTCGATCATAATGTACAAACGCGTTTGAAAAAGGAAATGAGAAATAAATGCAGCTGCCCGTGGGCCACGATAAAAATAAATTCAAAAGGAAAATGACAAATAGCAACGACGACGAGATTCATCGCTTCTGATTCAATTCTGGTTTAACTTTGACCATCGAGCATACATCTATTATTTTGCTACTAGCATAATATAACGTGAGAATATTCTTGAAAGTTGGAATTCTAAGCGCTACAATGAATCAAGCAAGAGTCGAGCGCTATTATTCGGGTAATTTTCGGCTTCTAACACGTAAAAATGAAGCAGCTTATGAATTGAAATTGTTTGAAGAAGGAGGAGCGCGTAGAAACATCGATGATACGACGATAAAAGTGCATCGGTGGCCAACAATGGGTATACCTACACGGAGAATCGACCATTCGTAGTCGGGACGACGATGGGGCTTTTTGTTTGTCCGATCGCGCCAAGGCCCCAGAAATTAGCAAGTTTTCAGTAAATCATTGTTTAGCGCGCGCTCGCGGCATCGTAAAGAGTTTGCGGACCGCGGAAAAAATTCAGCGCACGAGCCGAGAGCGAGAGAGAGAAAGAGTGCGAGAACAAGCGAAATGTAAGCAAACAAGCCAGTTCTCGTGGTGGACGTGCAGAAGAAGAGGAGCTGCGCGAGGCCTCACTTCGTTAATGGCATATACGAGAGAAAAAAGCGCGTACGTGACGAATTCGCTGCCTCCGTCCAGCACAGACATCGTGCACGTATATCGCCATATCGGAGCTCTTGAATATGTAGCGAGGCGTGTGACGCGCACGATCATGGAAATTCAAATGGGCTTGCACACACATACGCTTTCAAACGCTTGTTCTATCCTCGAGTGTTGCTATATACATCGAGTCACATGAAGCACGTCAATGTTCGCTCGCTGTCTCGCCTCTGCAGACTGTACGTACGTATGTATGTATGTATGTATGGACAGGAAAAAAAGCCCGAATCTTCCTTTCTCGTTGACGGGCATCGAGTGTTGCATCCTCCGTGTTTGCATTTTCAAGTACACCGAAACCTTGCGCGATGCCTACGCAACTTCTTCTTTTTTTTTCTGTTTACGAGCACTCGACCTCCTTACTTCTTCTCTCTTTTTTTTTATTAAAAATTTATATTTTGAATGAATCAGATAAATGGAATCTAGCGACGTTCGTTTGTACTTCAAAATCCTTCAAGTTAATTATTTTGTAAAGAAGAGACATGAAAATTGCCAAAGTTAACGGGACTGAAGCGAAGATTTTTCATCTTTCCGACTTCGTACCGGTGCGAGTTAATATTTCCATGCAGCTACAAAGTATGAAGGTCAAACGGTAGTTCGAAAAAATAAAACCTCTATAGCATGCGGACCGCCGAGTCTTCTTACCGAGAATTTTATAATGTATGAGATTTTGTCGTAGAAAAAAAGAATTTAAAAAATATAAATGAATAAGAATCGAGAGGAATTTCCGTAGTAGTTGTCAACCATCGCCTGAACTCATTAAGCACAAGTAAAACGATCAGCGATAAAATTGGTTATTTATTTATTTAGGTAAATTTATCATTTACTCGATTTCGAAGATAGAAATGTAATCATATATACTCTTGATATAAGAAAATTGAGTATTTCAATAAAATGCAAAACTTGCAAGTATTAACAACGTGTAAATTGGCGCTAGCATGAGTATTGGCATGAATTTTTATTAAAGATTTAAAGATTAGATAAAATTTCAAATTATAACGAGTAAAATAGACAATCTGACTGTTATAAATAAATAATAAATCAACGAGTCAGATAGGTTCTCAATTAATATCGGATGTAATAAAAGACACGGAGGTCTCGGAGCTCCAAAAAAAAGTGTAATCGGTATAGAAAGGAAAAAGCGATGCAGCGATCGACTCGCAACTTTCGGTTTTTTTTCGTACGAGTCGCGTTATAAGTGCGATAAACGCTTCGCTCGCGATCGTAAGGATCGATGAATATAAAATCGCTAGTACGCGACAATGTGCATCGCGTGCCCCGACGTCAGAGAAAGAGAGCGTATGGAAAATAATTCAAACGGTTCAAAAAAAAAACGTTATAAGAGTCTGACGTGAAATTTTTTCTCGTCTATCGACGTGTTCAATACGAGAATGCGTGTGTCGGTGTCGTGCACGAGTTATACGAAGAAATGAGACGCTAAAAGAGGCATTTGCATATTTGATAGCGACTTTGATCGTTAACTATATAATGAAGCTCGCTTATATTATAGTTAAAAGACATATCGCGCGTGACTTCCTCGAGACATTTTTTTCCATATTAGATAATTCTTGAACAATGTTACAGCTAGAACGAGTTTTCTTCAGCGCTGTGGATCCTAAACATTAAAAAATAAAGACACATGTTTTCGCGGGCTTTGGCGCGAAAAATCTCCTACCGCGTAGCAGGTGTTTAAATTGCCATCAAATTGATAAATAAAATGAAAAATACAGCAGTTTTTTCTGAGATATTGGTAAAACGTTTCCGTTGGTTGGCAGTTGGTCGCGCGGGACATTTAATGTACAAGTACATCGCACTCGATCGACGCGTGTATCTTACTCAACGCATCGAGCGTAAACGATAAAAAAAAAATATTCGCTCTTATCCACGCGATTTGCCGATATCGTTATCTCTGCCTTTTGTGAATATATCTCTCTCACCTCTTTCGAACGAAGCAGCCGTTTACCCCTGGATTATGCAAATCTGAAAAACTAAAAGACAAGCGTATCAGAGCGATCCGTGGAGAAGATAAAAGTCGTTTCTTTTTTAACAATAAATAACGATGAGGCTGCAAATCAAGCGACGGAGAAGACGATACAAAACATCGCAGCGATGGGGTCTCGATGTTTACATATGTCATTGTCATAAGAGGCGTACCATTCGGCAAATTCAATCAGCTAGACAAGTATCGGAGCTTAGTGGCGGCTGGTGTCGTAATTATAATCGATTCAAACAATGGTAGAGAGACGAGCACGAGTACACGGCGGTGGCTCGCAACGCATCGTCATTGCGTCGTACGGTATAATAGCGCTGCTCGGCGGGCATTGCGTAACGCGTCATTTTTCCGCAAATACTCGGGGAGGCGCAGTAGTAATAAGCCGCTACTTTGCGCGCCTATCAAGTAATACGATACACGTATATATTATGATCGTTGCGGCTTTTAACTACGCATCGGCAAGCTGTAGAGGAGCGTCATCAGTTTCCGGGATCGTATAGTATAAGGGACCACCCGATCTTGCGGGCCTATATCGGAAAGACGTCGCGTAATTTTGGAGCATCGTATATAAGTGCAAGCAGAAGCTGGTCGCGGCGGGCACCTGTTGCACTCGAGGCGCTACAGGTCGCACCGACTGCACCGCACGAGCCAATTACCTTTGCGCACCGCTATCGCATCATCGGTACATATAAGAGTAGGTGCCTTTGCACCAAAACAATCGGAGTCGTGCGAGTTCGGTGCACAAAGGTCAATCGATACAATATAAATTATATTTATATAAATTATCGAGGTGCTCTTTAACTCTTCGAGCGTGGTGGGCGACGACGAATCGAAACGCGAGCAACAGCTGACGAGTTCCATACGCTCGATCGTAATTGGCCGGGCGCGCCGGACTCGCACACGCGAGATTCTCGAGGAGAGCAGAAACGTCGAGACTCGAGAGCGGCTGCTGCTCTCTCGTAATCTGCTTGGATGCAGACGAGTTTTTTTTGCTCCTGATTGTCTGCTACTCTGAAGGTGCTGCGCGAGTAAGTGTGTGTGTGTGTGCGTATGCGTGTGCTCGCGCGGCGACACTCTCGGCTCGGCTCGGCTCCGCGCCTCGTTGCAGGAGGGGACTTTTTATTGCTAGCGAATAGCGCTTATAATGTACCACGTGATCGTTAGTGTGCGAGCGTACTGCACGATATATAGAACGGGCTGCATCAGCCGCGCGGAGTCGACTGCACGGAGAGGCTCGACGAGAGCCCAGTCAATTACGCTGTACACTTTCGTTGGTTCGCTTATCCTCCATACGCATACGCACATCCTATCTATGTAGCTTCACGACAACACGAGATCTCACACAAATGTACTCACGCACACGCTTTGCCGATTATTTACGCAGTTCGAGTCGGCGCTCGGACTCTGGAGCTTATCGTTATATGGTCGTGATCGTGTTTACCTTTTCTTTTTCAATGAAGCTCGAACGTCGTGCCGCTCACAGGACACCGCATTTATGCACGCGAACTGGGCAGAGGATCGCAGGTAGAAAGCGCAGCAGCAGCAGCAGCTTATTTACTCGTTGTCCCGCACGTTCACCACGTGTATAGAGGAAAATTAATTCACGGAACGACGCAGCAAAATAAAGTCACGATACGCGAGATTCGCCACTTGCGCCGAGTGTCTGTATCCCGAGCCAGTTCCAGGTAAACGAATGAAAGTCCGTCTATCGAACTATCTAACTGCGCGTACCGTTCGATAGCGATGCCTGGCACATATATAAACACGCAGAAGAAGAAATGAAGCAAGCGCGAAGGGACGCGTCTGCCAACTGAGACTGACTGTTGTGGCCTCTGCTTTGCTATAGCTCTCTTGCTGCTGCTGCTGCTCGCGTGAACTTGTAGTGCTCGGATTCGTCACGACGCAGCACTCGGCAGTCTCGTCTTTCGGAGTCTCTCTCTCTCTCTCTCTCTCGATTCTCGAATCTCTTCCGTGATGTGTGTGTGTGTGTAATATACTATCAGTCAACAGGCGCGTGAATCTCCAACTTGCCTCTTCGAACTCGCGCGTGTATACCTGGTGGCGTCTGCAGTGGCCGGACGCACGTGCTGCGACCGACGTCTGAAATACTACGCTGACAAATTGTAGACCTTACACACGATTCTATTCTTCGACCAACTTCACCTCGAAAAATTGTACTTATTTTAATCGATGCGAGAGACATATAAAAAACAGCACAGTTTTACTCTTCACATTTCAATTGATCGATAGTTTTTTATACTCGTTACGAAAAATTACAATGAAATTCGAAGTTCAGCTTTTAATCCTGTAAATGATGATTATTGCGCAATAGTATGACATTTATATTGTAAGCGAAAACATTACTCCAAGAGATGTAGACACAAGGATGAAAATGAAAATTTCCGAACGAACTTCTCCAATTTTTTTCGAAATATTGCTTCTTTCATAAGAAAGCTCTATGATGAGCTCGAATCTATGAATTCTAAAATTCAGTCCCGTAAAGTGAACTAATTTTATCGTAAAGTTAGGTTTTAATTTAAATTGAATTTACGCTGCGATTCGAAAAAAGTAATCAAACTTGTTATATTAACGGGGATTACCCGTAAGTTATTTTAAGATTTTTTCTCTATCACTGATGAGTGGATAAAATTTAAGTTGAAACACAATAGATTATAGTAATTTTGATGAAAAATCCGATTTTTTACAAAATTGTAGCTTATAGCTATATCGTTGATATTAATTATATTAATATTTTATACAATACATTGACATAGTTATAGTTCGATGAGTACAAATACTTTCGTCAAGTCGTTTACCATGCCATTCACGACAGTCGCAAAGGCATTGCCGCCTGAGGCTTTCAATACGAGGGCAAATTGATTATAAAATAGTGCATATTTCTCATACTCATTGGCATCATCACAGATAACTGTAAAATCGTTGATGTTCGCACTTATCGATAATAACATTGAAAAATATTTAATCAACTTAGTCTATAATAATGCAGGAGTTATTGCGGCGAAACGTGTCAAAATTTGCTGCTTCGACTGACGTCTCTGGACTCTATCTCGCAAGATCTCGATTTAAATCCCATCAGTTTTGACAATTTGAGCATTTCGGTAACCTTCTGTCTTTTGTCCTGACTTTTTTTGTCTCTTTATTCAGACCTGTAAAAAGAGAAAGAACCACGTGAATATTTGAACGAACGAAGAGCTCGTATATCAGAAGACCATTAATCCGAGCACGCGTTAGGTGGCGTAGGGTCAATAATTAGTCGCATCTTGTGCAGCGCGTCGCTTGTACAATGCGATGATCGCGAATCGACGATCGACAGAGCGACTTGCCACCGATGTGAGTCCACGATACGTATGTGTGTATATTGTATGTATTCAAACTCATTGTTCGCAGGCAAAAAGCAGCAGAAGAAAAGAAATTCGTATGCGTATACGCGTGCATATATGCTATACGTGTACGTATAAAATAGTGCCGCGGTGGCGCGAATGTCAAGCAGGTGGTCAACGCGTGATTCAGTCTCGTTTTTGCATATGCATGCGCTGGTGTGTATAAATATACGATCGACGGTTCGTCGCCAAAGTGGCGAACAATCGACGACTCGCGGTACACACGGGGGCCCCACATCGCATATTATACGAGTTATTATCGTACGCACATACATACGCGCACGACAGAAAATCTTTTCTGTATATATAGGTACCGCAAGTTTCGTGCCGATGGCCGATGAATCGCCGATACACGCGAGTCTTTGCGACGCGAGTACGTGTCTCAATTTTAGCTGCGACACATGCGATCCAAGCTCCGTATAAGAGTAAATAATCTCTGCCTCCCCGAACAATGAAGCTCGTGTCAGCTTCGCTTCGGACTTTTCGTCGAGCAGCCTATTCTTGGCTCGTTTCCTCCCTGTGTGCAGCGCGCTCGTATACGTATGTAGGTACGCAAGGAGCTCGCGATGCCTTCCGCCGCACGACAACTCGTTCAACGCATCGCGTGCAGCTGTGCACCGTCGCACGTGCGTGCCGCGCAGGCGGTCGCCGACGCCGTACACATGCCATTATATCGCGACAACGCTCGCGTACTCACGGATTAGGTCGGTGCCGAAGGTGATGGGCTCCTTGCGGGCGCTCTGGATCTCCCTGAGGACACTGGCGTTGAAGGCCAGAGCCGCCAGCCGGCAAACAGCTCGTTCACTCCGTCGCCGGTTCGCGCCGACACGGCCCAGAACTCGGCGTGCATCCGACGGCCTATGTCGCTCGCCTTCTTCTCCACGATCTCGTACACCTGGTTCGACTGCAAAATTACGTCGCGTTTCATTTTTTACCGATGCACCAGGGCCAGTTTTCGTTCGCACTGTTATACCGACCAATAGATCTCGTTTCGTGCCCACGAGGAAGACGTGGTAGGGTCCGTTGTTGCTTCGATTAGCCTCGGATAGCCACTGCTCGCAGTGGTGCAGCGACATCAGGCTGCCCAAGTCGAACACGACCATGATCACTGCGGAAGGATAATGCGTTGCTTAAAAATCGTCGCACTCAACCACAAAGTCAATCGGAAAAAGTTCATTCGCGTATCGTTACCGTTCGCTCCTCTGTAGTACGAAGCCGCGATGCATTTGAATCTCTCCTGGCCCGCTGTGTCCCATCTGCGAACGCGCAAATAGAAAGCGACGTGAATCTGCGTGCATCAATTATCCGATGGGACTCGACTGACTTTTCTTCGCTTTCGCGCGGAAAATTCAGTCGTTCGTTCGGAATAATACGTAACGTCGATGCTTCGATGATCGTTAACGATTTAGACCCGAATACCAACTAATGGGTATTGCTTCGACATGCTAAGTATAATGAGTGTCGAGTACTTACATTTGCAGATTGAAAGGAACTCCGAGAATGTCGAATCTCTCGACTTCGAAATCCACGCCGATTGTCGCTTTGTAATTGCAGTCGAATGACTTGTGACAGAAGCTGAAATTCGCACAGATTATTCGCTTAGTCATTGTTAAAGAGACGATTTTAACGTAAAAGTGAAAAAGATGTGTATTGGTCGGAGTACGAGCTCGAGCGCGCTGAAATTATAACGATGTCTTGGTAAAATCAATGCCAAACTCTCATTTTGCAGTCAATTCGGGACTTGATAATTCCTACCGATCTTCGTACTTGATCCGATTTCGACGTCGAGTTTCCTTCTTCGTCTACATTGTATCGCGAGAGCAGCTATTCGAGTTTCTCACGAAGGGACATTAAACGATCGGGGAACGATTCGCTGCTCGCGAGCGGGTCCGCGCAAAGTTGCACGAGAACGACAAAAGATCGGTAAAGTATACGCGCGATAAATTATCGCGGCAGAATTGAGAAAGCCCCGAAAAGAAATCTCTCGACGTGGATCGCGAGTTATGAAAGGGTCGGACTGAGCGCGATAAAGTCCACTGCTCAGGCCGTTTCTGTCTTCCGGCCGCGCCGAGCGAATTTCATGCGAACGTATATACACGTAATGCGTAGCGTGCATCCGCGATAGATGTGTGTGCGTGTACGCAGCGAGTATGTATGTACCCTCTATCGCGAGGCGCGTTAGTCAACAACATCCTGCGCGGACTTGGAGCATATATATATACAGCGCATGTACAGCATGCCGGGGCACGTAAACTCGAGTCACGGCTCGCTGGAGCCCTTGAAAATGCTGCTACTGCTGCTGCCTCGCAGCACACCGACTCGCGGAAAAAAGAAGAAAGCCGAGAGAGACGCGCGGCCGTAATTATCGCCATCTTCTATCGCTCTCGCTCTCTAAATCATGCACGGTGCACACACCCACGCAGCTGAAGTCTGTCGAAAGGACTGCGCTCGTTTGGCAAAATTACATACATACGCGAGGATATAGTTAGAGACGAATTTTACTCACCGATTGACCAAGGCTGTTTTACCGGTGGCGACGTCTCCGAGGACTATGACTTTGGAAATCCGTGGCATGAGCGGCTGAGCCGCGCAAACACGCCGCACCGCCGAGCTAAAGTCCCGCTCGTGATAGTTCGTCTTGTCGGCTGCGAATGGTGCTGGCAGTTTGCGTATCTGACGACAATTCATCCTGACGTTATTATTATTTTACAAATGACCAATGGTCTTTATTTTATTTTTTTTTCTTTCGATGAAAAGGTCCTGGCCTCGCCCGACTATTCAAATGTATATTCGTATGCGTCCTCGCGAGGATATAACTGCACATACGCGTACGGAATGATGTACTAATTGTTTTGTATGTTTTGCATATTTATTCGACGCACTGCCGCGACTCGTGTTTGTGTATATATAATGCTCAGTTTTCAATATCACCTTGCCTCGACGAGCTGCGTACGAACGGCAAATTTCGCGCGGATAACGCTACTTCCTTTTCACAAACAAAACATTGGCTTTCTATTAAAAAGCTCCACAGAATTCTCAAAAATAATTTAATAAAAAATGTTTGCTTATCTTTTTTGGAAATTAAGAAATTACATCTACTCGATACGCATTTCTAATCAATTCTACAAACCTATGCTGTTTGCGTGCGTAACTTAATTATGGAAGCTACTTTCTTTTAATTTGCCTTCACATTTGTATTTTTAAATTTGAATTCAATTCATCTTACAACGTTTTGAGATATTTGTAAGTCTATATAAATCTGACAATTTTTAAAAAATCTTTTTAAAACTTTTATTAATGATGTTCACAAACTCAATTGATTTTATTTAAATGTGTACACGTTCACGTGAGCTTTAACAAGTTGAACTTTCTGTTGATAAAAATGAAGTCACAAATATTCATTTAAAATTCCCACGTAATTATTTTTGAAAAAAAAAAATGTTTTTTCATTGTTTACATTTGGCTACAATTCAAATAAGCGGATAAACGTTGAACTTCAATATACCCAAGGTATATTTTGTTGATTTCGATCGGACAGTACACATTTTTTAAATTAAAAATGACACAGTTTTCGAAAAAAAGCTGGAAGTAATCTTAAACATATAATACGAAGTAAGGTATATCTACGTATCATAGAATGAATCATGAAAAAATAATGATTACTATTCAATAGACTTCAATTTTTTTTATCGCCGATGATAAAATATTTATCGGTAAAATTATGAAGTTAATTTAGATAATCTTACTACAAAGACAACCTGCAAATTATGTGGTTCATTCTATCAGTTTACCATGGAAAAGACACATCATAAGTCAGATAGATCAAGACATAAGCGATCCAGGTATAGAAAATCGCATCGTTCGTCTTCTTCGGACTCCAGAAGGAGTAGGAGCAGAAGCATTAGCATATGTAGCGTTAGCAGCAACAGTAGCACCATCCAACGCATGGACGGCAGCAAAGACAGAATTTCAAAGTCAAATAATGACCAACGGTGTCCATTGGACCGTGGTTAGTATTCGATTTAAAATACCAATTTTTTAACAAGTTGATTAATTAAAAATATATACTTTCAATAGTCGAAGTTAACTATGGAAATCCTCGGCCATCTTGTTCAAATCAAAGAGACTTCACGGGTTCCGTAGATAATAATAACGTGAGTTTTTATTCTTACGTACTTTCCACGCATTTGTCTAGCTATATTAATTATCCAATCAATGTTTTTTTCAAGTTACAAACAAACTACCAAAATCCTAGGCCGTCTAATTCAAATGAAAATCTAAGAAGATATTTTACAGGTAGCATATATAATAACAACGTAAGTTATAATTTGTTTACGTATTTCTACCTTAATCGTATCATTTTCAATCGATTTTTGTTATTTAAAGCCAAGTCAAATACCATCATCGTCATGTTTGGAAATGGGGCTAATAAAAAAAAATATATCATCCAAAGTTATTGATCTTATTTCAAATCAAATAAAAAGTACTGGTCAATTATATCTGGAGATATGGACAGAATACTGCAAAAGAAAAGGTATAGATATGTACGATCCAAAGCTTAATGAAATTTTAGAATTTTTCTATGTAAAAAATTCCGAGAGAGAGCAATGGGAAGTTTTAGAAAAACTTAAAAAAATCTTGCCATGTATCATTAAAACTGATATTTGTAACCATCCGTTGATAGAATTCCTTTTTGAAGCTTTGAAAAGTGAAAGACCAAAACTAGAAAAGGTTCCTGCT
This sequence comes from Trichogramma dendrolimi, assembly GCA_034770305.1. Taxonomy (NCBI): domain Eukaryota; kingdom Metazoa; phylum Arthropoda; class Insecta; order Hymenoptera; family Trichogrammatidae; genus Trichogramma; species Trichogramma dendrolimi. Next base: position 652,339 of record JAPMIB010000008.1, on the reverse strand, counting down.
AGTTTACATAAAAAAATATCACAATTGCAAAAAGATAATAGTTATTGGTTAAATGTTTTTAAACAAAAAGATGAAATAGGGACCATAACGGTTGTTACGAAGTTTGAACAAGTTGTGAACGTCACTACCGAACAAGATTTTGAAGCGTTGCTGGTACAAACTGCACTAAATATGTAGATATTTAAATAAAAGGTTCGGGTGCCGGATCGAAGAATAAATGCAAATTTATCAGTTTCGTAATGTTGTACATTTTTTTCAATGTCCTTGTAATATTTCACTTTTAAAAAAAGATACATAAAGTACATACGTACACGAACGTATTTAAAGTTGGCAAGTGAGCTCACACACGTGCATTTAAAAGTCCTGCATCCTGTCATTTTCTGCAAGGGTGAGCAGGTATTATTTTTTGTATGCGCAACTGCTGCGATACACACGTGCAGTTAGTGTCGCGCGAGTCGATAAAAAGAAATAATATCGCGCTAGGCGCTTTAATGACACTTGCATCATAAAGGTAATATTTACCTATTGTCGTGCGCGCACGATTCATTGTCATTTAACGCGTTAAGGTATAAGTGTAAGTACCGGCGGCTCGGTAAAAATTCAGTTTGCAGAGAATCGGAACTCACCGTGCGATCGCTGTTGACGTCACTGTTCATCATCTTGTAAATAGCCGATCGGGTCTCGAGCATATCCAGTTTAACCAACAAAAAAAAATGTACAGGCGAGCACACACAACTTTTGCGAGGTCGGAAGTGCAGCAGCGGTCGTAGCTGGGCGTCTACGCGTCAACGCAAAAATCCGCCGCGGTTGCGGGTCAAGCTGCACTCGACGCTTCGAAGACGAGCTCGTCGCGGCGGCTCATTTTTCGCAGTCACGCCAATTCGTCTCTCCGCGCAGAGATTCTTCCGAATCGACAAAAGAACACCGCCAGCAAATATACGAGTCGCTTTGGCACTTGTGTGTCGTATATAGGGCGGCTCGGCGGTGTTGTTGTTTTGTTGTTAAAGGCTGTCGGGACTGCCGGGACTGTCGGCGTACGGAGTCACGGTTGCCGCGGCAGGTGCTCGGCGTCGAATGATGACTGTATATACACGAGCTTTGTGCGCGCCTGCGACTCGTATGGGTAAGTAAGGTACGAGCGCATGGTGGAGGTAAAGTGTTGGGATATGCAGGCCGCTGGCATATATACACGCGGCGCATGAGCCACGGGGGACGCGCTTGCCTGCCCTTACCACCCATATCGTAGAACTGCGGGTGTGCGAGTACTCGACTTTTCTATGATTATTTCAACTTTTTCAATTGCGCTGTAGCATCACTTTTTTTTTAATATTTATGTTTTTAATGTTTGTCAAAAGATTAATTCAGTCTCGATGAGGTGCCGTGATTAAATCAAACATCGAAACTCATTTTTTAATATATTTATTTGAATGATATGGAAATTGTGCAACATTAAATACCACCAAATATAAAACACTGAAAATATGCTCGTCGAAATCATGAGCTTTAGCCTGAAGCCGCCAAGCAAATATGATGTGAATTTTGGTGCATCAGCGCTCGATGATCATTTAGCAACATTCAATCGGTAGCTTGTATAGCGCGTTACCATCAAGAAAGGTACTAAAGTCCATCGTCGGAAAAATCCTCTTCGTCATTTCTCGCACAGATGCACAGCACGCGTCTCTTTATTATGACTTTTGAAGAGCATACACAATTTTTTCGAGTGCGCGAGCTTCAAGTATAGTAGTCCGTACAAGGGTGTATAGTTTTGTCGCCTATTCGGATCGTAACTGGTTTGTAGACTGCATTGGCGGTTACGGAGCTCGCTAATCACATCATGACGTGGGACGGCCAATTTTGGAATAGATATTAAAATTGTTTACTCAATGTTTCGGGGAGTTTTTTTGTAGTAATTAGTTTTAGAAGGCCAAAAAAATTCTCCGAAAAAGTCGTCAGCACGTTTAAATTTTAATATCCTTCAAATATTGTAAGCAAAATGTATGAACAGATAAATCGGTTACTTAATTGTCAACAATAAGCTCACAAACGATTTTGAAATAGTTCCTCGAACCCTGATCTTGTTTATAGTAGAGTCGAATTAATTTGAAAAACAAGACATAATACTAAAAGATAAATTTTACTCATTCAATTTCAGTGTCACTAGATAGAAAGATCCAACGTTTATTTTAGGCATCAAAATGGATAAAAGCGAGAAAAAATCCGAAAAAATGATCTCAAATGATAATTCAAGTGAACAGGACATAGTTGTTTCAGACGACAAAAAATATGTTTGTGACACTAGTCAGGAGGCATTTACACTAGAATCAAGCACGATATACACCGAGACAAAACTCACAATGATCAGAAAAATTACGCATGCGACAAGTGCGAAAAAAAATTTGAGTTCCGAAGTCATTTGAGTAGGCATCAAATATCAGAACACAAAGGTCACGAAGATTTTGCATGTGACAAATGCAAAAAGAAATTTGTGAAAAAATCGAGTTTGTTTACGCATCAAAAATTAGTACACAAAGATCACAAAGATTTCACGTGCAACAAGTGCGAAAGAAAATTTGAAAATAAATCAACATTACTCAAGCACAAAAAAATATTCCATGAAATTTTCAAAAATTACTTATGTGAAATGTGCGCTAAAAGATTTGATACTAAACATAGTTTGCTCTTGCACATAAAAACTGTCCATAAAAGTCGCAAAGATTTAACATCCAACAAGTGCGAAGAGAAATTTGTAATAAAATCAGATATAATTAAGCCGCCAAAATACAGTCCATGAAGGTCGCAAAGTTTACGCGTGCGACAATTGCGAGAAGAAATGTGGAAGTAAATCAGTTTTGTTGAAGCATCAAAGGACAGTACACGAAAGTCGGAATGATTATACTTGCGACAAGTGCCAGAAGAAATTCGGAGAAAAATGGATTATGATTCGGCACCAAAAAACAGTCCACGAAGGTCGCAAAGATTACGTATGTGACAAATGTGATAAGAAATTTGGGGTTCGGGGCAATTTGATAAAACACCATAAAATAGTTCACGAAAATCGTAAAGATTTCGCATGTGACAAGTGCGAAAAGAAATTTGGACACAAAACGCATTTGCTCTGCCATCAAAAAACAATTCACGAAGGTCGGAAAGATTATATATGTGACAAATGCGAGAAGAAATTTGGGGAACGAGGCAATTTGATCAAACACCAAAAAGTAGTCCATGAAAGTCGCAAAGATTTTGCATGCGACAAATGCGAGAAAAAATTTCGAGAAAAATCGAAATTGATCAGACACCAAAGGAAAATACACGAAGTTTGCAAAGTTTAAACAAAAGACGATTGCGAGGAAAAATAAGAATTAAAAATTGTAAATATGTGTAGAATACTCATACACATGTTTTCTAAAATTTCAATAAAAATTGTGCCGAAATGACTGTGTCCTACCTGAACTTCACGTGCTATCAAATATCATTACATCATTGATAAACCTCGCGTAATAATATCCCGATCCTGAATTAATCAAACATGCACTAGTGAAAGATTTTTAAGAACTTGCGGACAGACTGAATATTTATGCTAAAAAAATTGTCGGTAATAACAATACGTTCTCACTGAAAAAGACAACTTGGAACCCATTGATACTTTAATCAAACCAAAAAACGTTTGTAAAATTTAATCAAAATTAGGACTATTATAATTGTGTTTTCTCTTTTTTTAGTACTTTTATCAAACCAAAATCACCACCAAAATCTTGTGGAAGTTTGTGTGGAGACTACTCTTTGTCTAATCCGACACTGGTTGCAGAACGACAGACTTGGATTCATAAATATTTTTTTATTTTTCTCGTGAAGATTTTGTTCCCATACCAAAATCCATCAAGATTCGTTGACTTTCCGACCAATCAGTATTTATCGATCAATGTCACGATAATCAAAACGTCACTTTAATCCAATTCGAACCCTCTTTTATTGAGATGGTTACAACTACCAGAACACTAGATGCTAGTCTCAATTTAAAATTATGATAATTTTTACACCCGTTTCCGTATCCGTTCTAATCTGGATTCAATATCCAACGCCAACCGGAAAAATAATTAGGTAGACAAATCAGCTCAATGATCCAAGATTATATCGACCGCACATGCGGCAAAAGATTCGCCACAGCCTGTAGCAGCGGTGTCCAGCCCATCTTGTAACCTGCACATATCGATGGTTGTCATCGTTGACATTGAAGAATAGCTCCACCAAGTTGTCATCGCATTTTTTAATTTTTAATTAAAGTATACAGTTGACGAAGAAGTGTGCGTCGCACATTTTTGGCCTTCAATTGAACTTTTCATGCAAGCTCTTAATTCCTTAATTTTTTTAAGAAAAGACGTGTCTATAGTTTGACACACTAAGCATAAACGCAGTTACGTATAATTTAAAAAATATATTTTTTTCATGTTAATCACTTTTAGCGATCGATGTGATCTTCCTCTGCTTATACTGTACTATATTTTGTAGGGTCCTATTGATTATATATAATTCGCCGATTCGGCAAATTAATGCAGGTTCAGATCAGTATAGTCAAGATTTTACCGAAATGTTATAGTGCTACATCATGAATAAAGATGGCGCGGCAGTTTGATTATCGTGTGTTAGTATTGCAGAGTGTGCAGTTCTCTACTGAGACGCATATGGTGGCCCGGCGAATGAAATGTCGAAACACATGTGAGTTTGTAAACTAACATATCGAATTATTGTCACTTTACTGTGTTCGCAGACAGTTTGATACGGAATCAAAGGATATTGGAAAATCTGCAGAAACGATGAACAACGAAGAATTGGTGGCTGCAATTGTGAAGTGTACCAACTTTGCTGCTATAAAGCATACATCCCAAAGACGTTGCAATGCAGCAAAGACTCCCTACATAAATCATCCTATTGGTAAGTCATGCGATTAATTCACAAAAAATTCATTTGCTTATTTGTTTATCTTAAATATTATTTATTTTTAGGCGTTGCTAATATATTAGTCGAAGAGGGAGGTATTTACAGTCTTCCTGTTATAATGGCAGCTCTTCTCCATGATACAGTTGAAGATACAGATACGACTTTCGAGGAAATTAAAGAGCATTTTGGTGAAAAAGTGTGTGACATCGTGAAAGAGGTAACAGATGATAAGTCTCTACCAAAACAGGAGAGGAAACGATTACAAATTCTCCACGCTCCCAGCAGTAGCTATGAAGCAAAGCTAGTCAAATTAGCTGATAAGCTTTACAATTTGAGAGATTTAGAAAAAGAAACTCCTGTTGAATGGACCGAGGAAAGAGTTGATGAATATTTCAAGGTATGTTGGAAAATTTCTGTATGAATTCCCGTTAAACTTTGTACACTTTTTTCATATTGAAATTTTGGTTAAATTTTTTAGTGGGCCGAATCCGTCGTTCGCGGATTGAAAGGAACAAATGCGAACTTGGAACAAGCTCTCGATGAATTATTTCAGCGGCATTCTACAAAAAAAAATAATATTTGAAAAGATGAAAAATCAAATATATTTATAATTTCGACAATTTTCAATCTTGAATTACAGAACTTGTAAAAATAGTTTGAATAAGTGTTACCTGTAATCAGATTGAAGTAAAGTATTTATATTTTTCGAACATTTTAATTAAGCATTAAAATCACCAGTTACAAATTCAATTGATGCAATTAAATTTTATCTATATTAATTAAAATTTTTCGCATAAAAATAACATCGCTCAAATAGTAAGGAAAATCACCGCAACTGTGGGAAAACCCCGATGCCGAGACTAACAAATTTCAAGCTGTCCTGAATCTTCAATATTATAAGAACGTTTCGACTTAAAATTTGTTTCTAATTAGTTTTTTAGCACCATTTCTGCATCATTGTGACATTTTCTTTTATGAATTTCATCGGAGTGTTCGACTGCAATGATATTAGCTGTTAGCTGACATTGAAAAAGCCGATGAAAAAGGTGTTATTGTTAGAATTTGTACCCAATCTTTATCTCTATTAAATTAATTAAATTTAGGCTCGTATAAGCAGGAGAATAAATTTTCTAGGTAGAGTGGGCAAATCCCAAATTTAGCTCCTCACGTCGTTCTTATCGTTAAGCATCGATGTTTTCTAAAGAACTTAAATTTTATTGTGCTTCAAGGCGAATACTGTTAAATAGGGGTTGTATAGCTCCGAATCGATCGAGCGCATACCAAGACCTTCCTCGCAATGCTGTCCACTCAATTTATGCAATAAAATTTTTTTACCTTATCATTGTTATGTCGACACGTCGACGATGGTGATAAGGCGATAAGTTTACTACTATTTCCGATTCACATGTTGAATATTTGCAGGTATTTTTCTCGCTAACACAGAAAATTAAGACAGTCGGACTATATTAATAAATAAAATTTGAATAAAAAATAAGATATATTGCCTTCACGTTGTATAAGCTTTTCAGATCCCCATCTTATACGCATTGTCCTGTTCACTTTTGCGAGTTAAACTCTTGGAATTTTCTAATAAGCTAAAAATTATAATTTACACCATGACGTAAAATGTTTTCTACACCTCTGTATATTATATTAAGTCTACAGTAAAATTGAATTTTTTTCTTTGCAATTGGAGCCTGAAAAGATGGGGCACGGGAAATTTAATGAACTTGATGAAGACATTTTATGTCATCTACAATTTTGTTGGATCTCAAAATTATTTATATCAAAATTAACGATATGATAAAAACTATCATATGGTTTTCAATTTGGTACAATGAAACTATTTCGAATTCAAAAATATTTTCATGCTTTACTTTTTTAACGAGAGAATAAATGTTCAATTTTTTTTAATTATAAATTAATAACATGATCACTTGTAGGATAAAATACAGAAATTTATTTTTCATAGAGTATTTGCAAACGAATTGTCAAATTTCCGAGGCTTTGGAAGAAGTCTCTTATTCTTTCGCATCTATTGATGGAACATAAGTAATTCCATATTCGTATTTAAAGGTAAATAAGAGTCACGGCTTTAAGATGGGACAAAATAAACAACTTGTGCTGCCACAAGAGACTTTCGAATGTCTGGACTCTACGTGGGCGTAAGTGTGAGATGCAAAAGTAAAATTCACTGCGGCTCACGGCTACTACAATTATTAGCGCGTAGTTGAATCTTTTTTTAATCATAGGGCAAAATCATCGACACCGATCAATACTCGAATAAACGTTTCTAGAGAATTTTTGCGATCGGCATACGCGTAAAATAATAAAATATAACTACACGAATCGCGACACGTATACACCGAACGTGTATAATGATACCTGTACTTACACAACGAGCTAGAGTCTATAATACAAGTGCAATAGTACCTGTCATACTCAATTCGAATGCGTCTATGTCTAGGGCAAGGCTAACCAGAGTATCGATGTTAATGAAAAATCATCGAGTCGAGTCTTGTACAATTTTCACCGAGAGAAAATCTCGACTCGCCACCGAGTACGATGTAGCTCTGCTCGACTTTCGACGAGTTGATATTTTGTATCGAAAGGTTTTTTTGCGATCGACGAGCGATTTAAAACAATCGTCGAAATTGTCATGAAGCCAAGCGAGCCAAATAAAACGATTTACAAGGTAATAGTACCCTGCAACGCGTCGCACCATGTATACACATATTTAAAAGGATCAATAATTCTACGCGATGACTCATACACGTGTATCGTGTGAGAGCACGTCGGGACGCGCACCGCAGTCCATTAAAAGTATTTTGCCGCTCCTAAATATTTTTCTTTATGCCTAGATCGAGTGCTAATTTTTGGAGTTTGCATCTATTCGTTTTCTGTCGCCTGCACACTTGCCCGAGGCTCAAAGAAAGCCGAGAAAAAAAGTCCTGCTGTCATCCTCGAGCAAAATCGAGCGGATGTTGTTGTACACGTAATCCAAGCGTATGTATTTAAAAAAAAAATGTAGTGGGCGACTTATAGTGTCCTTTTATGGACACGTACACACGGCGCGCACTGCAGACGTCGAGCCTCAAGGAATCAAAAGTAGAACGCTTCGCCTGCCGTTGTCTGGCAGGCCGCAGAGAAACTCGTTTTCCAAATTCTCTCTCTGTCTCTGTGAATGAAATGCAGCAACTCGCTTGCTATCAGTATTTAACGTCGATTTTCGAATACAGCTTTATTTTATCTTTCTTTCTGGACGTGCTTTGATTATTTCTCACGAAAATGATCAATGAAAAGCGCAATGATTGCGCTTACGAGCGCAGGTCATCGTACGTCGAATTCATCAATAAAATTCATCGGTCTTCATTTTGATCGATAAAACGATGGATTCAATTGAAAGCATGGAGATCGTTGTTTGTTTAAAATCCGAAGCCAAGTTCGTTCGTGTCGAATGTTATAATATGCATAGATACACAGCTATCGGCTATAATATCGAGACACATTCACGCAGCTCCAGTGCGCATTGCGGTCGCAAAACTCGCAGTCGGCAAGCGGCCAAGCGGCAACACGAACTTTGATACAGCAGCAGTTTTGCGAACACACGGCAATTCTCATACAGCGAACAGACACGCAAAATATAGAGCCTGTACACATAAACTCGCGCATAGACACAAGCACACACCACACCACACACACAGACACAGCTTCGATTGCTATTCCAGGCGAGTCGCTCTCCAGCCAATGAGAAGTTAGCCAGCACGTCACCGTCGACCAACCGCTCGCAGCCAAGCCGCCAGTATAAAAGGTCGAAGCTTGGACCGCGCGCGTCACAGTTGCGCTAGTTCGTCCAAGGAAGTATCATTGCCAGCTTCCAGCGACAAACGACTCTCGCCGCTATCATCAAATCTTTATACATCGCTCGTCGATTATTTAACTTTTTTGCTCTTTCTGACGCTTAACCTCTACCACCCAAACCAAAATGGTAAGTTTTTAATTTTACGATTTTTCCTTACTTCTCTTTTTCACTCGCCAACATTTTCCCTTTATCTTTGAATCCAATTCGTTTGCTGCCGTACGATACGAAAATAACAGTCATCGAATAGACTTTCGCGACGGCCCGAAATAAGGGAAGAAGACTCGCGTTTCTCGCCGAGCGCTCGGCCATTTTGCGCGAATGAACTATAACGGTCGCCGGCCGGCGACGCCCCAACGGTGACTCAGCCCTTGGGACTTGGAATTCCGCGATACCGTTGAATAATTTAGGCGCTCTGCTTTTTTTTATCGATTCTATCATGCCCACGGTTGGCTTTCAATGGCACGATCATTAAAGTTGAGATTCGCGTACTCGGCCGCGCAAAAACGCGCAACGCTCAAGGCTCGCCCACGTCTATAATAGAGTAAGAAATTATCGAGTATTTCGCGAGGTCGGCTCATCGCTTTACAGGGAGCAGGGGAAGTCAAGGAGAGGCAGCTGTTTTAGTAGAGCGTATCGCTCGACTCGTATGTATTCGTACGTTACGCATCGTATTTGTATGGCAGCTTTATATACGGCGTGGCAACCGCCGAGCAACTTACCAGCAATTTCCTTCTATGGGAGAGACCGCTCCTTTTTCGCGGCGTTCTCTCGGCGCGCGTACAAGATGTGCCTGTTAGAGCTCGATCCGTTGGAAGGGGCGGGAGAGACAGAAAGAGAGAGCCGACCGCCGAGCCTCCGGATGTTACTTGCAATGGGTTGCGCGCGGTACTTCATGTGCTTATTTATGCTTTCGCCGCGTCAGACAGAGATTTAACGGTTTTACCAGAGCAACTCAAAACTCGTAGCTCGCATTCTTTTCGAGTAATAAGAAGCTCTCTCCTATCGCTGAAATTTCTTTCGACTTATTCGTTCAAATTTTTCGCCAAATTTTTCCTAGCTTTTTCGCCTACTACATGAATTTTTTTCGATGTAAACGAATGACTAATCTTTTTACTCTGAATTTCAGCGTGAGTGTATCTCAATCCACGTTGGACAGGCTGGAGTTCAGATTGGTAATGCCTGCTGGGAGCTTTACTGCTTGGAGCATGGCATTCAGCCTGATGGGCAGATGCCATCAGACAAAACCATTGGAGGTGGCGATGACAGCTTTAACACCTTCTTCAGTGAAACTGGTGCTGGCAAACATGTGCCCAGAGCAGTCTTCATTGATTTGGAGCCCACTGTTGTTGGTATGTCACAAGCTTTTTCATTAAAACTTTTTCATTCCCAATTGAAAGTATAATTATTTACTAATTACACTTTTACCTATTTAGATGAGGTACGTACTGGTACATACCGTCAGCTGTTCCATCCCGAACAGTTGATCACTGGCAAGGAAGATGCCGCCAACAACTACGCCCGTGGCCACTACACCATTGGCAAGGAAATCGTCGACTTGGTCCTTGACAGAATCCGCAAATTGGCTGATCAATGCACAGGTCTTCAAGGTTTCTTGATTTTCCATTCCTTTGGTGGAGGTACTGGCTCAGGTTTCACATCCTTGTTGATGGAGAGGCTGTCAGTTGACTATGGCAAGAAGTCCAAGTTGGAATTCGCCATCTACCCAGCTCCACAAGTCTCAACTGCAGTTGTTGAGCCATACAACTCGATCCTCACCACGCACACTACCCTGGAACATTCCGATTGCGCCTTCATGGTCGACAATGAAGCGATCTACGACATTTGCCGTCGTAATTTGGATATTGAGCGCCCAACTTATACCAATCTGAATCGTCTGATTGGTCAGATTGTTTCATCCATCACGGCTTCGCTCCGTTTCGATGGTGCTCTCAACGTCGATCTGACCGAGTTCCAAACCAACTTGGTGCCCTACCCCAGAATCCACTTCCCACTGGTCACTTATGCTCCAGTTATCTCTGCCGAGAAAGCCTACCACGAGCAACTCTCGGTTGCTGAAATCACCAACGCCTGCTTTGAACCCGCCAACCAGATGGTCAAATGTGACCCACGCCGTGGCAAGTACATGGCCTGCTGTATGTTGTACAGAGGAGACGTTGTACCAAAGGACGTCAACGCAGCCATTGCCACCATCAAGACCAAGAGAACCATCCAGTTTGTCGATTGGTGCCCAACTGGTTTCAAGGTTTGTACATAACTGTGTAATCACTAATTAATAGTTAGTGATATTGCAGTGTTTAATGATGAATTTGTTTAACTTACAGGTCGGTATCAACTACCAACCACCAACTGTCGTTCCTGGCGGTGACCTTGCTAAGGTTCAACGCGCTGTTTGCATGTTGTCTAACACAACAGCCATTGCTGAAGCTTGGGCCCGGCTTGATCACAAGTTTGACTTGATGTATGCCAAGAGAGCTTTCGTTCACTGGTATGTCGGTGAAGGTATGGAAGAAGGTGAATTCTCCGAGGCTCGTGAGGATTTGGCTGCTCTGGAGAAAGACTACGAAGAAGTAGGCATGGACTCCACCGAGGGCGAAGGCGAAGGTGCCGAAGAGTATTAAACATGATCGCTTTGGTTTCAAAAGCGCATATTAAAAATTTATTTGATCACAATTTTTGCAAGGAAATTTTTTACTTCATTTACACTCGAGACATTCTGTATTTTTTAAATTTGTTTCAAGTTTAATAAATAGATTTTTCCGAGCATATCATACCTTTTGAATCATTATTATCCCTTACCTATTCATATGTGAAGAAATCAATTACTAATTTTATAATACTTGAAAACCATCTCATTTAGACTTGATTTTTTTAAAATTATCGTACAACAGTAATTAAAAAGATGATTTGTAGAGAAATTGTCGTTCAACAGTAGTTAAAAAGATTACTATTCGCATTTGAATTCGATCAAGTTATCGTCACCTACTCGTGCTTGGTTGCTACTAAAGTACAAGTATAAAATTATGATTAATCCATTGTGAAGTCGTAAGTTTAAATTTCTAAGAAAAATTGATCCAACATCCAATAAAATAAGTTGACTAAAGCCTAACTTATCAACTATATACTTGCTATCGCTGCCGAATAAAAAACGTCGGATGTGACGTCGCATTACCTACGGTTAATGCTAGGTAAATTCAATGATCTTGCGTCGTCTGTTCTTTCGTGCGCGTGAACGCGAATCGTGAAAACTGTACTCCAGTCAGTCGTTGTTGCTCGTCTCATAGTAAAGTGAGAAGTGAATAATAGCAAAAATGTCGGCTGCAGAGCTTAATCCAAGACCTGTCCGGGTTTCACCCCTTATCAAGGTACATTACAGTGTATTAAATCAACATTATCACTGAGGCTGATGATTTCCTTACGCTTTCATTTGAGATCAATCAGGTGACTCCGAGAATTAATTTGCTCGCAGAAGTTACATAATTTGTAAAACTTGAGTTATCATGTAAAAATAAATATTATTGTTTACAATGATAACCAGAGGTGGAATTGTGAAAAAAGAAAAGAAAATTCGGTAATGATTTCATGCTCGAAGTTTTTGTCTACCGTTAAGAAGTCATACACTTCAGCATATAAATACTGTAGTTTAAATTGTAACCTTCAAATGACGTTAAAGATCACTTATTGTTTAGATGATATATTTTTATTACTTTCCCTTAAGAATATATAATTCTGAACAGAAATGACTGGTAGCATTTACGTAAAACTAAATATGATAATTCTTTGATTATTTATTTATCTTATAATACTGAAATTGAACCTTTTTCAAATACAGTTTGGTCGCTGGAGCTTTCTTGCTTTGGGAGTAGCATACGGAGCATTCCATCAAAATAGACTCAGCAAAAGAGAAAATGCTCGACGAGAGATAGAAGAAAGAGAGAGACCAGCTCGTGAAGCTAGAATTGCTGCAGAAAAGAAAATTGCTGCTGATGGTAATTACAAAATTCATTTATAACTTTCAAGACCATATTTTAATGGTTTATAAACCATTTCACAATGTGTTTTATAAACTAAAACTATTTTTTAATTTTACTGAAATCAGTGATTTGAAATATTTATATGTAATTTTTTTTTTCAGCTGAATTGAAAGCTCTAGAACAAATGGCCAAGTAAATTGATAAACTCTTCAGTAATCAATAGTATCTTTGAAATGATTTGTTTTAAAATGCTAATTTTTGTTAAGTTCACTCTTGAAGTAAGATGAAAAATTATAAATAAAAAACAGTGATTACACTAAAAAGTGAATATTTTTTTTACATCCATTAAATTTTACCTAATTTCAACTATTCTACTCTATCAAATTTTTGGAAACTTAAATTATATTATATTAACTGAGTAATTATAATTGCAACTGTTTTTATAGTCTATTTTTACAGTTTAATTTATTTCTAAACTTCATGTAGTTGTATTGTATATTGTCTTTAATTATTTCTTAACATTTATATTTTATGATACAGTTCTATTTTAACATTGATTAGTTTATTTGTATTAGCCCACTTGAATTTGTGATAAAGGTCTCTATATACCCTCCTTAAATGAACTTTAAACAAAACATTTATAATTGTACTATTTTAATAATTTTTTAAAATTTTTTTACAATTCCTCATTAAAATTCCTGATGAATTACAAAATATTTGAGTTTTTGGACAATATGAATAAATGTAAAAAATCATTTGAAAGAAAGGGAATAATTAAATATAATTCAAGAGTGTTGTTTTTCTTGTATTCTTACTTGATATTTTGATATCAAAAAATTAACGACTCAAAATAGAAAATGACAAATTATTCTAATATTAGTGCAATTGGAAAGAGAATATCAAACATTTTTTCATAATTAGAAGTTTTTTTATGTTTAATAAATTGTTCATTCATTAATTCAACAACTTAAGGAATCTTATACAAAAATACCATTATTATAATACATGTTTTACTTATTTGCATCTGAATCAATCCAATTGGCTGATATCATCGAGTGGCAATGCTGAATGCAACTCCAATGATCGGATCGAATTGCATTGCAATGCCGCTTTGCGCCACGGCCCGCGCTGAGCGCGTGCACCGCGGTCCGTGGCCGCCGGTGGCGTGGAATGGAATTTGGTTCGAGTGGCATGAACAAAACTTAGGTTAGTCGTTTCGTGTCTTAAGCATTTTTCGAAAAGGCTGTCCTCACAGGTAATTACTTTTAACAAAAATCAATGCCTTTAGTATATTAATTTTTATAATAATTGCCAATATTTATATGTGGCTTACTTTTCTCTATTTGAGTTTTATTTTCTTGTCAACAGTTGACATAATTATTTTATGAATTTATAAAAAATACTGTTGTAAAGCAAGGTTTGTAATTAAACTATCACATGTGACTTTCATCTGACTTGAATGGTTATGAAAGTAATCACATGTAATATTTGCATAAATGCAAGTAGAGCAAAAATGTAACAAATTACTGCATGATGTAATATGTATAGAAATGTAACATTTTTTTTTATGTTTATTAAACAGACATCATGAAGTTGAATAAGTTAGTAAGTTCATCGAGAAGGAAAAGCAGGAAGGCGCACTTTACAGCACCTTCACACATCAGAAGGCGGCTTATGTCAGCTCCTCTCTCAAAGGAACTGAGAACCAAATACAATGTTCGAAGCATCCCAATTCGCAAGGATGATGAAGTAATGGTAAGATAACAAGGTACATAATTTAAATTAATACCACTGTTGATGCAAACAATTTTATGTAATATATCATAAAGTAGTAGAGAACTTATAAATGACATTAATTTAAAATGATGATCCAAACCATTCACATAAATTGTGTAATAAATTGTTCAATGACATTGTTTTTGAGGTTTTCTCTTTAACAGTGTTAGGTTCAATCACATTCTCAATTGATGCAGAAAAAATGGCACTGATATTTATGTCCAAGATTAATTACAATTTCTTTTAATAATAATCAGTTATTGATTAATATTCTTATATTTGATTATAGGTCGTTCGTGGACATTACAAAGGGCAACAAGTTGGAAAAGTCGTCCAGGTATATCGCAAAAAATTTGTGATCTATATTGAACGCATTCAAAGAGAAAAAAGCAATGGTTCCTCTGTCCAAGTTGGCATTGACCCATCAAAGGTAAGAAAAAATAAAAATGTTTATTGTATATTAATTTCTCATGGTTGGAATATTTATTTTGAAACAAAATGATGATCCAAACCATTCACATAGGATCATACTGAATATTATAAGTAAATCAGTAACTAGGTTTTCTAGTTATATGACTAGCTTATATTATAAAGTTTGAAAACTGCAGAGTAATTGGCACTGATTTTGATGATAAATTATCGCTTTTCTGAGTCTTTAATATACAGGTTTTTAAAAGCTAATCTCTTATTTTGCAGGTTGTTATTGTAAAGTTGAAGATTGATAAAGATCGTAAAGCTATCTTAGAAAGAAGAAGCAAAGGTCGACTTGCGGCTTTGGGTAAGGATAAGGGCAAATACAAAGATGATGCTGCTACCCCAATGGAGTCTTAATCTCTTGAATATGTTATTATGATTAATTGAATAAAATTATAGTTGTGAATAAAGTACGGCGTTTTTTATTTTAACTTCAAGTTAAAAAAGGAATTTAATACTCTACTTTTAAATGTAAATGAAAATTAAAAAATTTAAAAAATCTAGTATTATAATTTAAGAAACTAAAAATATATAATTGCCTAAAAATATGCGCAAGGTGTCATTTTTTTTTTTATGTAAATGGCATTAACAGATATGCAAAAGAAAACACTAAATATTTTCCAAAATCGAATATTTGTTGATATTTTGGAGACGCACATTAAGTTTGCTTGAAGTTCACTAATCACTAATAAAGCTTACAATTTCATTAAACAGTTATGAAGAATTAATTAAGTAATTTATTTATTAAATTATTATTTTGGAATGTACAATGGATATTAAAACGTACATTGTCCTATAACAAAATAGTCAATACTTTAACTTTACTTTTTCTTATTTTAGTAAAATCACACTCAAAGATTTATAAATATATATCTGTAATTGTCAATAATTATTAATTTAGTTTTAATAACAATATTAAATTCTGAAATTTTCTAATGATACAAAATTGTACATAAATGTGATTAGATATTTATAAATTTTTAAACAAATCACTTTGAAGAATAATTTTGAACTGATTTACTAAACAAATTTTTAACTCAAATTAATTCAGGATCAAATATTTCGAAATACTTTTTCATAAATACATAAGAACTAATCCTAAAGTAATTCTATTAAATTCTTTTTAATATTCGTCCTTTTTTGGCATAATTTGACAATTTTATGTTTTCAAAGGAAAATGTGAGTATCGGTAAATTTTTTAACTTGGGAAAATTGATATTTGAAAAAATTCAATTGCAAATTTGAAAAGCACCTTTTGTCAATCATAATAATATTGTGCAATTATTTTCGAGCCATTTCTAAGATGCGTAGAATATATAAAAACAAGTTAAGAATATCCATGTAGATATTAATAGTAGCTAGAATGTACTCCTCTGGTGATAATGTTTTCATTATAAGCTGGGTATCAAAAATAATAAACAATGAGAAGAGTAGAGCTCCCCCAACGCAAATTAAAAGCTCCATTGCACTGCTCTGAATGAATATCTGAAGGATTCCTCCAATTATGAGTACACATAATAGAGAGAATAATCTAATAAGAAATATATTCATTATTATGAAAGATCTTTTGCTGATAAAAATATATTTATAAACATAAAACTTACGCAGCTCCCATAGAAGAAAAATCTCGTTTAGTTTGAAATGTAAATGCTGTCAAAGCAATCACTACTGCAAGAGTTATAAACAGAGCTTCAATCACCAACACGACATCATATAAGCTCACAACTATGCCAATTGTGAAGGCTTGCACCATAGTCTTAAATTTAAGATTATTCAATTATAAAAATTAAAATGAATAACGAAACTGTATGAAAAATATATGTGATTAAATACGTACAAAGCAAGCCAATAGAATTAAATTAGTTGGGTGCTCTTTCCTCTTGAAATGCAAGGCTATTAAAATTCCAAATGTTAAAAAGAATGATACCATAACTGGCCAGACACTAAAAGATAAAAAGTTAGTTGAGAATGTATTAAAAATTAAAGTCAGCATTTCTCTTTAATTAAATTATGTCATAACAGAAATTATTACTTTTGAGAAACATAGAGTTTCACAGGTGATACCATGCAAAAAATGCTGCCAATGATTACAGTCATGAGAAGTTGTACACTGAGGAGACTGTAAACTTTCCGAATAAAAGCTATAAAATGAGAAAAAATATTAATTTTCTAAACTCATAATTAGGGAAATAGTGAAATTCAATTTTCTTGCCCATGCGAATTTTAACTGATGCATTTTGAACATTGTTTCTATATGCAAAATCATTTTCAATATTTTCTTGTCCTTCTTTTCCTCCTGTCTCTATATCATCATCTGAGAATAACAGTGGACTTGCCATTTGTTCGTGGTTCATCATCTTGAATCTTCAAAACAAAATAGACTTTGTAAAATATTGATTATTAATGTAAAGGTTTAAAAAATTTCGAAAATAATGGTTTATGAATCATGAGCAATATGGAACTCTTGAATCAATGTTTTTTGTTATTGTTTGTGGGTTGCAAAACGTTGTGGTTATTCTCTTCACTAAATGTCAAATGATTCTTTCCATGAACATTGCATTATAATTGCAACAACGCGTTTCCAAAATTAATTCAGCAGCTCACAACGTAATTACCTTTAAATTTAATTGCTTTAGAGCAACTGATCACCTGACGTATTATTTTTTTATCAATAAAACTTTCAGCACGTCATTTTGGGGAGTACCTATCTGTTATATACTTCTGTGAAAACTGAGAACACAGCTGCAAGGCGCGCGACGATGCCACTCAGTAAATACAGCAGTAGCCGTTCTCCGAACTAGTCTATACATAGATATAGGTATACCTGGTCTGTGCGTACATTTTGATATCATATCGTGCAGTACAAATGAGCGCAAAGGATAATATTCTAAATGGCAACGGTAGAATCAATTGCGCAAACTCGCACTTACTTGAGCCGCCTAATTACGATTTTACGATATTACTTTACGGAAATACGAATTGATTTATCAGTATAATGATGATAAAGGTCGACTATTGAAGGAATCTTGGTCCGCATCCTTCACCTAAACGTCAAAATTGATAGTATAATAACTATTCGAAGGAATTAAAATCAATGTGTCACGATGAAGAGTTTTTTTAAATTTGTTACGAACAAATGTTCATAAAATGAAAAGTAACGCCTAAAAAATTATATTCAATTGCTTTTATAATATGAAACATCGAGATGAAAAATTTATTATCAATAGTTATTTCAAAAAGTAATTTTAATTATAAATTTAGAATAAGGCAACGGGATAATACTATAACTGTTGAACAAAAACCATTTCACTGGGCTGTAAGAATTTTAAAATCACTTTATCAAAAAAAACGATTTTCCATTTTTCCATAAAAAAATGTTTAATTATAAATGTTATGATAATGGCAAATACAAATTTATTATGAAGTGCGATCAATTGAATTGCTGGCACCAATAACATAACATTTCAGTGAACGCTGAAAGGCGCGAAATCTTCCGGCTGACAAAAAGATGTCGGTGGTTCTACCGGCGTAAACCTTGTGCACAGTGTTCAAAACAATATTGCAACTTTCTTATGAAACAGTGCGCTTATTAAAATTTTTGCTAATAATTGTACTTTTAGTTGTGATTATGTGTATTTTGTACGATTAGTTTTGTGGTTTTTCATCATATACTATCTTGTGAACTCTTTTTACTGCAACTAACCTTTATGTTGGTTGGTGTCTAACGACGATTTGTATTTAATGAGAATTTAAATGTTCAGTTGATATTTTTACTACTTTTTTTGAGAAAAGTATTAAGACTCGTTTGAAATTTTGTGAGTAAAAACCATTTCCTGTTTTGATTTTCTTATTTTTTTCTGTATTTCAATAAAAACTTGCTCTTCAATCTTGTCATGTGATGGAATTTTTATTGAATGAAAAATAAGGTAAAATGTCTTGAATTTTTCTAGAATATTGTTACAGTATTTCAATTTCTGCCAAAATGGAGCCAATGAAAATCCATCTAGATGCCTTGGAAATGGCAGGAAAAATGGTAGACAAACATATTGTTGCCGATAGTAATTTTCCTTCATTGATCAATCTCATGAGATATAATGTACAAGGGAATCCGACTGTTAGTGGTTTAGATGTATATGACTATCCAAATCTAAATGGAACATCAATGAGTTTAACTAATATTAATCAAATGCGAATGCACAGTAAGATACCCCTACCATCAGAAGTTATGGAACATTTTGGACGTATGTTTTAAATATGTTAATTAATTTAAAAACCTTAGGTTTATTTCAATAATATTCTTTTCTATTAATTTTTTCTATGAATCAATTATTTTAGATATGCAATGTCATTGTATGATGGGTTTATTTACTGATATTTCAAAAGCATGGTTAACTATTGATAGTGATATTTATGTGTGGTCATATGAAAATGAGTAAGAAACTTTAAACTATTTTGAATAAGTAGTCAATTTTGTACATATTATTATTATACTTTCAAATTACAGATCTGATGTTGCATACTTTGATGGATTAAATGAAACAATCATCAGTGTAGGTCTGGTGAAACCTAAACCTGGTATTTTTCAAAGTTATGTAAAATATTTACTTGTGTTAACTACAACTGTGGAAATAACTGTTCTTGGAGTTACTCTTACTGATAATGAAGATGGTATTTTGCACGAATAATATTAAATTTTATCATCAATAATATGAGTAGCAATTTTATAAATATCATGCACTTTTCTTTCAAAGGTTCACAAGGAGAAATGCAGTTGGTTCCTGAACCTATTTTTACTGTCACAACTGATGGCATAGCTATTACAACAATTGCAAACACTAATAGTGGGAGAATATTTTTGGGAGGAAGAAATGGCTCTCTATATGAGATCTATTATCAAGTATGTAATTTAAAAAATTGAATGTATTAAATTTTACAAAGTGAATTCCTCTTTCAGGCAGAAAGCAGCTGGTTTGGCAAGCGCTGCAAAAAAATCAACCACTCTGAAGGCCCATTTTCATTTTTAGTTCCATCATTTGTATCTGTTGCATTGTCTGATGAAGAGGCTATTGTACAAATATCAGTAGATGATTCTCGTAGCATACTTTACACCTTAGGTGATAAAGGTACAATTACAGTTTGGGATATTGACAGTGGCGGTGCATCAAAAATAACATCAATGTCTCAAGCCACATTGGTTCAAAATTCTGTACATGTAGTCAAAACATTGGACAGTAACAATTTTAGACCCCTTGTTAGCATATCTGCTATTAATGAATCAGAGTCTTTGCATTTAAATTTGGTAGCCATAGCTGCCACAGGTACAAGATTTTATTTTAGCTGTACATCATCAACTAATCCTATGGGTAGACCACAATGCTTACAGCTAATACATGTACGTTTACCTCCTGGATATGCTGCTAATGCACCAGTAATGAGACCACGCAAAGTACAAATGGCCCATTATAGAAGAGGTGAATATTCTTACCTCAATATTTCTACAAACTAGAAAATAATTAATTAATTTTTTTAATACTTTCTATTATATTATAGGGACATTAATTCTCACATGTGGGGGTGATACTGAAAGTGCTTGGTGTTTAAGTAATGATGCTTATCCATTTTCAAATTGTCTTGCTGAGACACAGAGCATTCTTCCCCTTGATAGTCCTGTATGGGCTTTGGCTGAAATACCTGGTGAATCAGCTATTCAAATTGAAAAGCAAATAGCCAGCCAAGGTGACCCACCACTTTTAGTACGTCAACACATGGAACCCCCACGTAAATTCATCTTCTTGACTGCTCAAGTAAGTTTAAGATGAATACACTTAATAAGTGATTACAAATTAATTCATTATGTTTAATATATTTTAGGGTGCCATTGTACTTATTCAAGTTCGACCAGTTGATATCCTCAGACAATTGCTGTTGGAGCAAAGAGGACCTGATACTGAAGCTGTGAAAGCTTACTTTCAAACTCAATCACCTGAACAAGCATGTGCTACATGTCTGATTCTTGCCACTTTGGAGAGCTCTCAGAATGCTCAGGTAAATTAAAATTAATTTTTTGGTAAATTTTCATTTTATGTTGGTTTTATAACTAAAAATAATTTATTAATAGCTGGCTGAATGGGCGACAAGGGCCTTTTTTTTGTATGGTTCCCAACGATTATTTAATGGTCAAACACCTGATATTCAATCACCGTTTTCTAATATTACAGTTAACTTGTGTAAGTTTTAAATTTGAAAAAATTTAGAATAATAAAAACTTAAAAAAAGTTTTCTCGAAACACATTTAGCTTTGAGAATTAATTTTACATTATATGTTTCTTTTGAACAGTGACAAATGATATAAGAACATCAACACCTCGTCTTCCGTACTTTGATAATCGATCGCAAATGATGCGTACGCCTCAAAATCCACAAAACGGTGGTGGAGAGGCAACAGGACTTCAACAATTTTCAGCAAAACATGGTGGTCTTTACCTCTACATCGGTCGCATTTTGCGTCCTATTTGGAATTTAAGATGCATAAAACAAGATTCTAATCAAGCTGGTAAAACTCAGATATTTAGCACAGTGAACTCTACTCAAGTTGGTTGGATACTCGGTCATTTACAAGCACTCAGATCATTCTTAAATAAGAATACACATATATCGAAATCGTGAGTATAGATATGTTTTTTCAATTTTGTAAAAATTTTAACGTGATTTATTTCAAAGCTTTTCAAGAAACAATTAACTATTAAAGACTACAAACTAATTTATTGCTAAACTGCAGAAAATTACTTAACTATTATTGTATTCCAGACATGGTGGAATGAGAAATGTCAATGATGGTTTTGACAACACAACGATAGCAAGTCAATATCAAGAGCCAATTGTAGAAGAAAGAAATTCTTTGGATGCATTAAAAATTTTCATCACCCATGCCTGTGAAATTCTTGGTTTGTGGAAAATACTGTGTGAAAATCAATTACACAATATTGTTAGTTGTTTATCCAAAGATCAAGTGAGCCAATTTATGACTGCAACATTCCGCGATCTTATTTTAATTGGTCATGAGATTTCATCTCTACTTATTATTCATCTTATTGATAGGTAAGCAGTAAGTTTATCATGTAACTATTTTTAAAAACTTAAATTTTGTTATTACAAATTTCAGTTATCTTGGTGACAATGCATCTGTCGATTCAGTCAGTGCAAAATTGCGTGAAATTTGTCCAAATCTTTATCGTAGTGAAGATGCAGTTTGCTCAAAAGTAAGTAATCTTTTTTTTCAATAAATGTTTACTTTTTTCAGTCAATAATTTTTTATATTTTGCAGGCAAATGAAATAATTTTAAAAGCTAAAAATTGCACAAATCCAGAGGAAAAAGAATCTTTTCTTCAATCAGCTTTGAAGGTCAGTAATCACTTTCAGTATTGATAATTTAAATTAATTCTATAAAATTATAATTATTTCTAAAAACATCAAATTTTATTACAGCTTTGTAAAGAAGTTGCGCCAAGATTGAACATAGGTGCTGTGTGCCAGCAATTTGTAGCTTGTCATTTTTATAGAGGTGTCTTAGAACTTTGTCTTTGCTGTGCAGATAAAGTTGATCCCAATAATGCGGCTCTTCATTATTACAAAAATAACGAACCCACAGAAGATCAAGAGGGAAGTTTCTCTTATATGAAAAGGTAATTAAAATTAAAAGAAGTAAGCCCAATAGTCTAATTGAAATTTTAATTAATTGAAATTTTATTTTTATCAGACTAGAAATTTACAAAGAATTCACAGCCATGTTGGATTACCTGTACAATCAAGGCATTTCCAATTCCATCGCGGTGGTTACTTCAGCCAAAGAGACGGTTATTATTTCAAGCATTTCATTTTATTTTTATTTATAATTTATTTATAATCTTCAATGTCACTTAATTACAGATGCATGAAATTGTTGAAGAAGCATTAAGTTCTAAATGTGAAATATTACACACATCTGTATATTCTTGGATGATAGACAAAAATATGAACGGAGAACTAGTTGCATTAGCAGCTCCTTCACTTGAAACTTACCTTATTCGTGCGAATGCACCAGAACTATTATGGCAGTTTTATGAGCGTAATAAGAATCATGCAGCTGCCGCGAAGATACTCTACGCGCTCGCTACCAAAAATGGGTACGTCAAGTATTAACTTATAAATTATAAATTATAAGTTTGTTTCCATATTCTTTATAATTCATCCTATATCTTAATTAGAATTGAAGCATCGTTGCCTCAACGAGTTGAATACTTGGCAAGAGCAGTTGTATGTATGCGAAGCGATCAAGCAGGCTACGCTCCTCATCTTGGCGTTTTCTTAAGAGAATTAGAGGATAAAGTTGAAGTCGCTCGCATTCAACAGCAAGTAAGGCTATTTCTAAATCTATAATTTTCGACAAAGATAAATAATATTTAAATTCAATTCTCAATGGTTAAAAAATGCTTTCTCAGGTTTTAGACACGATTTGCAATCAACAAGCTTTGTTTGATGCGATGGAAGTGCGGGACGCTAAAGCAAGATTAAATTCTGGATTACTTGATCTAACACAGGTAATGTAAAAAATTTTGTTTCCGTTCATTTTAAAATTGATTTGTTAAATAATGCTAAAATTTAATTATAAAAAATTGCTTAGCTCTACGAAGAATTTGCCGAACCATTACAATTATGGGAATGTAAGTTAGCAATAATTCATTGTTCTGGACACCAAGACGTCATGTTAATTCAAGGAATTTGGAAAAACATTATTGAAACAGGTAATTAATCCGACGATCTTAAATATGATGAAACATTTTTTATTTTTTTATTTTTTCAATTTTTGTATTTTGTTTAGAACTGAAAAATGCTCCAACATCTGCAGATGATAAACTAAACTAGCTATTATTACTAGTAAAATTAAATTACTTGGACAGGAATATCGTGTTACTCCTCATTGTTTTCCAGTTGGTACGTATATTACTTTCAAAGCAAAAGAATTTTATTGCTCAAACCTAAACTAATAAAATTAAATGTTGCAGATTTTCTCCTGAAAGAATTGGAAATTCGAGCATGTCGTTTGAAGATATCTAATGATCATATTATCACTTGTTTCTTACAACTCAACATACCAATAGAAGAATTGCTTGATCACTATGATAGGTATTAATTTTTTTTCTGATTATATTTATAGTCGCATCCATTCTTGTAAAATAGATATATTGATTTTTATTAATTTTTTAATAGAATGATCGGTGGTAACAACAGAACTTGGCTTAATGAAGGAAATGAATTCCATCTAATTGAATCGGCAGCTAATCTTGTAAATTATTTCATCACAAACTCAAATATCACAAATGCTTTTATAAGGTAAATAAGAATACGATATAATATAAACATTTATATCACAAAGAAAAATTTTATTTACATAAAATTCGTCTTGTATTTTTAGACGGAAAATCATCACCAGATGTCAAGATGTGATTTCAAAATGTTTAACTACTTTATTCAGTAAACCTAATGGTGGCGAGTTAATTACAAAATTGCGTTCAATACAAAGCGTCTTGAATCGATTGTAAATTATTAACAATTATGTTGTCAGAAATGAAGAAATTATGTAAAATTCAATGACAATTGTTTTGTTGTAAACAACATGTACTTGAACTTCAATCAGTACTATTGGATAGAAAAAAATAATTGAATTTAATGTTTTAGAAACTACAAGTTTCCTCAAATAAATTATTATTATTGTAAACTCATTTTTTCACTTGAGCTATTCTACATCCATATTTAAACAGAACAAAAAATATTGTTTAATATATAATAAAATTAATGAAAATGATATTTCATGTCACCAATCAGTTCATAGCTTTCGTTTCATTGGGCCTTTTTCTATCATCTTTTCCTGAACATGGAGGTAATTTTGATAGTAAATTTTTAAGACTTTGAAGTTGACATGGTGACAAAGAGGGTAACTGTGGTTGTACTGTTGTACTGGTAACAACATTATTAGAAATCTAAAAAAAAACATATGTTCGATTAGTTTTCTTTCTTCTGAGTCGAGTATTATGTGCTAAGCAAAAGTTTATGGCAAAATATATTACCTTGGAATGGACTGTGCATTTTGATTTATCTCCATCTGCTCCACAAGAGGTGATTTTTATATTGACTGGGATAGGTGCAATCATAACAATTGGATTTATAATAATAGATCCTGATGAATTTTTAACGTTATCTAACACGTTCTTTGTTATGTTTATTTTAGCAGTTATTATTGAAGGCTGCAATTCAATAGGTACTGGTTTGGTACAATTTTGTATAACCGTTGTGGATTGTTTGCTTTCACTGGTAACTGCTGAATTATCAGTAATTAATTTATAAGATCCGTTTTGATGTGAACTAATAATTTCTTGCTGCTCTAGTTTCGGCACTGTTTCAATGTGTGATTTTTCTGAAGCTTTTGGAGAATTATTATCAACAATTGAACCTGGATTTTTAGACTCATTTTTTTCATTTTCATTTTCTTCGTTGAGCAAAATAATTTCTTTTTGATTCTTGGAATCTAATAGATCATTTTCCGATTGCAATTCCTCAAATGGACGGTTATTATCAATATTATACTTATATTTGGGGTCTTCTTCGAAATCTATTAGTTGCTTTTGATTATTATTATTTTCTTGCTGGATAGGAAGATAATTTTCCGGTTCATATAGTGAGTCTGCTATTGTATCTTGGATATTTTCACTCTCATTTGTATTGTTTTCATCTGAAGAATCTTGTGGTTGTGTTTCAACATTCATTTGCTTATTCATCGTATCAGAATCCAAATCAATAAGGTCATTAACAATTTTCTCCGCTTCTGATGGATTTAAATTATCGTATCCACTTGGAATGAGAGTATCTTCGATTGATTCATGCTTATCAACATTATGATTTAAATCATTATAATTATTTAAAGAGTTTACATCTGGAACCGATTTTTCTTTATTTTCTGCCTCTAAGATATTTGTTTTTACAGATGAGTATTCATCGTAATATTTGTTTAAATCACTTACAGATCCTTCAGAATTACCTTCGAGATAATTAGGTTTGTCAGAACCGATCAATTGATTATTATCTGACTTTGAGTATTCATTATCACCAAGGGTTTGCTCAAGATTTTCATTTGAGTTATCCAAGTATGGTGTATCAGATTTACTCTCTAGTTCAGTATTTTCATCTAGATTTTCAGATCCCAAATCTGTGAATGGATAGTCTTGATTAACGGGCAGTCGATCGACATTCTGATTTGAGTGATCAATAAGCTCTTCACGGATCTTTCCCTCTGGATAATTAACGTCTTTGTATTCAGGATTAACTTGAGCATCCCCATTTTCACTTTCCAGATTTTGTTGCTGTTCAACTGCAATATGTTCATTATCTAGTCGATCCATTTGTTCTACAGGATCATTTCCATTTTCTAAGTTATCGAGTGATTCATCTGGCACATTTTCATATCCCCATCCATTTTGTGGATAAACTTCGAGGTTTTCATTATCTACGACGTCTTGTGGTTCATCTGCGATATTCTCATTTCCCAGTTCATTTTGCGGTTGATTTTGTGATTCAGTGGAAACTTTTCCATTTTGCAGGTCATTGTGAGATTCATGATTTCCATTTTCTAAGTCTTCTTGCAGTGCATTTGCGATGTTTTCATTTCCTAGCTTATCTAGTTGTTCAATGACGGCGTTCTCATTTCCCTGCGGATCTTGAGGTTGATCTGCAAGGCTCTCATGTTCGAGGTCTTGTTGTGGTTCATTTGCAACATTATCATTTTCAAGACGATCTAGAGGTTCAGTGGAAACGCTTTCATTTCCCAAGTCAGTGTGAGATTCAAGATTTCCACTTTCTAGGTTTTCTTGCGGTGCAGTTGCGGCGTTCTCATTGCCCAACTCATTCTGTGATTCACCTGCAACATTTTCATTTTCAAAATCATTTTGTGGCTTAGCGGCTAAATTTTCACTTTCCAGGCCATCCTGTGTTTCAGCTTCAACATTTTCATTTTCTAGGTCATGATTAAATTCACCGATAACATTTCCATTTTCAAGTTCATTCTGAGTTTCAGCTGTCGTTTTTTCATTTTCCAAATCTTGGAGTGGTTCAACTTCATGTTCTGAATCATAGTTTGAGTCTCCAATGAGATTTTCATTTCCCATGCCTTTGAGTGAATTATCCACAACATTTTCATTTCCCATCATATCATGTTCTTCAAGTGCAGACTTTTTTTTTGTCTCAGCAGCCAAATTTTCATTTTCCAAGTTTTTTTGCGTCTCTGCTTCTAAATTTCCATCCCCAAGACTATGCTGTGTTTTATCTGCCACGATTTCATTTTCCAGGCCATCTTGTGTTTCACTTGGCAGGTTTTCATTTCCTAGGTCATGACGTGATTCACTTTCATTTATATTTTCTAAGTCATTGTGTGATTCATCTGCTGCATTTACGTTTTTCTGCACATCATGTGGGTTTGCTGTAACGTTTTCATTTTCAAGACCATCGTGTGTTTCAACCGCTCCTTGACCATTTTCCAGCTCATTTTGCATTTCACCTTCTATGTTTTCATTTTCCTGGCTATTTTGTGTTTTAGTCGAAGGGTTTTCATATTCTAGTTCCTGATGTGGTTCATTTTCATTTATACTTTCTAACTCATTGTGTAATTCATCTGCGGCATTTTCGTTTTTTTGGCTACCTTGTCTGTTGACTGCAACGTTTCCATTTTGAAGGCCACCGTGTGTTTCAGACACATCTTTACCATTTTCCAACTCATCTCGTAATTCAGCTTCTGTATGTTCATTTTCCTGGCCATTTTGTGTTTCAGTCGAAGGGTTTTCGTTTTCTTGTTCCTGGTGTGGTTCATTTTTATTTTCCAACTCATTGGGCAATTCATCTACAACGTTTTCGTTTTTAAGGCCGTCGTGTGTTTCAGACACATCTTTATCATTTTCCAACTCATCTCGTGGTTCAGCTTCTGTATGTTCATTTTCCTGGCTATTTTGTGTTTCAGTCGAAGGGTTTTCATTTTCTTGTTCCTGGTGTGGTTCATTTTTATTTTCCAACTCATTGGGTAATTCATCTACAACGTTTTCGTTTTTAAGGCCGTCGTGTGTTTCAGCTGCATCTTTATCATTTTCCAACTCATCTCGTGGTTCAGCTTCTGTATGTTCATTTTCCTGGCTATTTTGTGTTTCAGTCGAAGGGTTTTCATTTTCTTGTTCCTGGTGTGGTTCATTTTTATTTTCCAACTCATTGGGTAATTCATCTACAACGTTTTCGTTTTTAAGGCCGTCGTGTGTTTCAGCTGCATCTTTATCATTTTCCAACTCATCTCGTGGTTCAGCTTCTGTATGTTCATTTTCCTGGCCATTTTGTGTTTCAGTCGAAGGGTTTTCGTTTTCTTGTTCCTGGTGTGGTTCATTTTTATTTTCCAACTCATTGGGCAATTCATCTACAACGTTTTCGTTTTTAAGGCCGTCGTGTGTTTCAGACACATCTTTATCATTTTCCAACTCATCTCGTGGTTCAGCTTCTGTATGTTCATTTTCCTGGCTATTTTGTGTTTCAGTCGAAGGGTTTTCATTTTCTTGTTCCTGGTGTGGTTCATTTTTATTTTCCAACTCATTGGGTAATTCATCTACAACGTTTTCGTTTTTAAGGCCGTCGTGTGTTTCAGCTGCATCTTTATCATTTTCCAACTCATCTCGTGGTTCAGCTTCTGTATGTTCATTTTCCTGGCCATTTTGTGTTTCAGTCGAAGGTTTTCGTTTCTTGTTCCTGGTGTGGTTCATTTTTATTTTCCAACTCATTGGGCAATTCATCTACAACGTTTTCGTTTTTAAGGCCGTCGTGTGTTTCAGCTGCATCTTTATCATTTTCCAACTCATCTCGTGGTTCAGCTTCTGTATGTTCATTTTCCTGGCTATTTTGTGTTTCAGTCGAAGGGTTTTCGTTTTCTTGTTCCTGATGTGGTTCATTTTTATTTTCCAACTCATTGGGCAATTCATCTACAACGTTTTCGTTTTTAAGGCCGTCGTGTGTTTCAGCTGCATCTTTATCATTTTCCAACTCATCTCGTGGTTCACCTTCTGTGTTTTCATTTTCCTGGCTATTTTGTGTTTCAGTCGAAGGGTTTTCGTTTTCTAGTTCCTGATGTGGTTCATTTTCATTTATACTTTCTAACTCATTGTGTAATTCATCTGCGGCATTTTCGTTTTTCTGGCTACCTTGTCTGTTGACTGCAACGTTTCCATTTTGAAGGCCATCATGTGTTTCAGACACATCTTTACCATTTTCTAACTCATCTTGTGGTTCAGCTTCTGTATGTTCATTTTCCTGGCTATTTTGTGTTTCAGTCGGAAAATTTTCATTTTCTAGCTCCTGATATGATTCATTTTCAAAATTTTTATTTTCTGACTCATTGTGTAAATCATCTGCTAGACCGGTTTTGTTTCATTCGCTCCTTTTTCATTTTCTGTGCCATGGTGTAGTTCAGCTGTTTTATTTTCATTTTCTAAGTCGTGATTCGATTCACCAACAAGATTTTCATTTCCCAATTTATCTTGTGATTCACCTGACACATCCTTATTTTCCGAGTCATGCTGTGTTTCGGTAGCAACGTTTCCATTTTCTAAGTCATGATTGGATTCGCCAGAAACGTTTGTATTATCAAGTTCATTTTGTGTTTCAGCCGAATTTTTTTCATTTTCTAAATCGTGGTTTGCTTCACCGGCAAGATTTTTATTTCCTAATTCATGTTTCGATTCAGCTGTCAAATTCTCATTTTCTAGGTCAGGGTGTTGATCGTTTTCTAAATTTTTCTTTCTCGACTCATCGTGTGATTCGTTTGCATTTTCGAGGCCATTTTCTGTTTCAGACGAATTATCCAGATTATTGGATGATTCAAATTTGTCATTTTCATTTTCTAAATCATGGTTTGATTCACCAACATAATTTGCATCTCCCAATCCTCGTGATTCAGCGACCAGGTTATCACTTTCTTGGCTTTTTTGTGTCTCAGCTCCCAAATTTTTATTTTCAAGACTATCCTGTGATTCAGCAGCAACATTTCCTTTTTCTAATCCATTTTGTGTTTCAGTTGAAGGAATTTCATTTTCTATGTCGTGGAGTGGTGGTATACTTTCACGTTTATTTTCTGACTCATCGGGTGATTCAGATTCTAAATTATTAATCAAGTTATTTCGTGTTTCATCTGTCACATTTCCATTTTCAAGATCATTTTGTGTTTCAGCTGCACTGTTTTCATTTTTCAGACCTTGTTGTTCAACCACAGTATTTTCATTTTCTAAGTGGTGGTTTGATTCATCGATATTATTTTTATGTCCAAGCTCTTGTGATTCAGTGGCCAAGTTTTCATTTCCTGAGCCATGTTGATTGTATTCATCGGCTACTTTCCCATTTTCATGTCCAACCTGTATTTCAGCCGTATTTTTTTCATTTTCCAGACTTTGAAATTGTTCAGCTGTTGCTCTATTGTCATTTTCTAAATCGCGATTTGATTCACCAACTAGATTTTGGGTTTCTGTCGCACCTTTTTCATTTTCTAAACCATCCCGTGTTTCAACTGCAACATTTTATTTTCTAAGTCCTGATTTAGTTCACCGGTAACGTTTTCTTTTATCAGATCATTCTGTGATTGAGTTGGAAAATGGTCAGCCTCGTGTGGTGGAACTTCATCAATACTTTGTTTCAGATCTGTATGAGAATCTGCAGTGTTTGATTGCTCGAAGCCGTGATTTTTTTCGTTGAGATGGTCGACATCATTCTGATTCACAGATTCTACTAGGGACTCATGATTACTGCTTTCTAAATTATTATCTTGTTCTCTGTTGTTTCTTGATTCATGCATTGAAGAATCTCTGTTATTATAAGAATTATCAGAATGTGTTGAACTTTCTTGTGTTCGATCATCGTCATAATTCAAAGTTTTTGAACCTTCATCGATATTATTTTTTCGTTCACCTTGGTTCTCAGCGCCTATTAAATAAAAAATTGTGTTATTTTTCTTGAAGGTTGTTGACTATTACTATTGAAATATTTAGAAAAAAATTAATTAACTTTCATTGTATGAATAAATCTGATACAGAATACATGTTTTAAAACTATTGTAAGTATTTTCGTTATAATTTCTCGATTACTGAGAGTAATACAAGTATTACTTTACCTGACTGAGAATATCTTTCCTTTTTTTCGTAATTAGAATCTTGACTATTTCCCTCGTCGTTGGATGTTTTCCTACTTTCCAGATCTTTCGGTTCATTCCGATCTTTATCTATTCTTTTTTTACTACTCGATTTTGTGCGAACTACAAATTCTTTATCATATCCTTGATTTTGAGCTTGTCGGAGAGATGGACGGTTTTGTAAATGATCTTTATTTTTTTCATTTATTTCACTAGAACCCACTTCCTTTTGTGGTAAATGTTTGGAATTTTGAGTGTAATCGCTACCGTGACGTTTCTCTTCAGCAATGTGCGTTTCCTTATAACTGGTACCTTTGCTGCCTGAATGGAGCTAAAAATAAAACATTTCAACTGGGTTTGAATTGATTTATAAATTTTTACATTGCCGAATAGATGGATATTTACTTTATCTCGAGATCCGAAAGTTTTGCTTTCGGTATGATTACTGTGATAGTAAGATTTTTTTTCTGTATGAAAACCATTTTTGTTGCTGACTGTTCGAGAATTATTCTGGTTCCCATTCCACCTCCTCACATTTTCCGAATTCGCAAAATCATTTTTGATTTTCTTATCGGAAATTGGGTTCAATTTTTTTTCATTGTTCAAGTCAGTTTGTGAATTAACTCGTTCTGTTTGAGGTAGCTCGGATGTAACTCCACCGTCGTGACTAGGAAATTGTTGGGAGCTGCTTTCGTTATTCACGACTTTTTTATTACTGTCATTTATGGTAGTTATTTGATTTTTTTTTTCTTGCGATAGTCGTGTGTGACATCAGACCAATCAGAATTATTTAATCCCAAAACTAAAAATCCTGGCCGGGTCTTTTTTTTTCTGAAAAATATTTTCAAATAATTTAGCTTCATAAAATGATACAGTATGTAAAACAAAGTTTCGTCGTTTACTTTTTGTATCCAGCCGATGATCTTTTAATAGAATTAACTTTATAAGATGGTTTTCCTTTTTTTTTTGTTTTTGCCGTTTTATTTTTGGGCATTTCATTGAAATAATGCTTATACTTTTCATCTTTACTGATCACATCTCTGAGTTGTGGTGGTAACCTTTTCAAATGCTTGCGATGCAAAGGGATTATGGCAATTTTATGCTGTAAAAATCGAGATATTTGGTTTTCGATTAAATGCGCTCTTTAATGGTTAATAACTAAATATTTATTTTATAATATCAGGATACACGTGATATTAAATATAATTTTATCGCATCAGAATTCTTTGAAAAATATTAATATGTATTTACCCATCCTTTACTGGGTAGAAAAGCATCATAATTTGGTGAATCTAAAATAAATGATTATCTTTTAAACTTGAGCTTATTTCGAAATATTACTGAAAAACTAATATACAACTTACCTTCTTGATCAGCTTCAAGGTCCTGGTTTGCATTCTGTGCCCTAGAATAGTTGAGTGCAATAAAAATCAAACAATATAACAAAATACGCGAATTCATACTTCAATAACGACGAAAGTTGTTCAAAAAGTGTCGCGTAGATACTAATTTCGACTTACTTTATTACGCTTTGCTTTATTAAAATCGTGTGCTACTAAACAAACTTAATGCAGCTATCAAGATTTATTACTAAAACACGAGGTGCCCACTATTGCTTGAAAAACAATTTTTTTTTAATAAAAAAGATCAATTTTCGTTACATTTGGAAAAAAAAAAGTATTAACAAGTTTTTGATTTCCCATGCAAACGTGCTTGCTTGAATGGAATGAGAACGCGATCTTTCTAATGAATTAATTAATTACTCCGATATATTTAACATATTTTTTATTATACAATGATTTTTGTGAAATTTTAAAATAATTGATATTAAAATGTGATTTTTGAAATAATTACAAATCTTTTTATCAAAGTCAGAGACAAATAATGAATATGAGAGTATGACGTATGAAAATGTATGCCTGACTGTCGTGGAAGAATGATCAAATCCGTCATTTCCGGTGCGACTGCTTCACCTAGTATAAATTATTAGAAATTAATTCAAATTAGATTATGATTAATGTTCAATTTATAAATTTACAATAAATTAAGCGAATTTCAATAAATTGGAAAGTTATATCAAATTCTGAGGCTAATTTTTGCTAAAATAATATCAACGCTTTATAATTTCTTACGTTTTTGCGTTAAAATACAACATTTATTTGAACAATAATATAAATATGTAATATTCTTTTGTACAAAGAAGTAAATAAGTCTCATAAAATATTATTCATAATTATAACTAGCCATGGGGGTGCGATAATTGTGTTAAAAAAAAAGCGTATTACTCAAGATTGTGTTACACGTTGCAATTAATTGCATAGAACCTGTACTGCAGCCGCACGTAAACCGGCCACATGTTAGCGCGCGCGCATGTTTACTCTATAGGCATTGGTTTTGAAAGAACCTGTTGTTTATAGGAGTTTTGTTATTCCAAGTTAGTTAAAATTTATTTTGAAAAAATGGAAACCGAAAGACCTTGCGGTTGCAAAGGAATTCGAACTTGTCTAATTTGTGAACACGAATTTTCAATTTCAAAACCAGATTTAGCTGCCGACTTTAAGGTTAGAATGACCATTTTTCTTGACAGCTCATGTAATTCATCAGTTTGCGTTTCAAAATAATATCAAGAAGAAGTATTATTAATACTTTATTTTCCATTTTTTTTAGAGATATCTTAGTTATGTTTATTGTCCAGAGTGTAACAGAGCTTGGCCAGGATGGGATATCAATTTATACAAGCAACATCCTAATCATTCTGGTATTCCAATTGAATTTCCTGGTACAATCATTAAGGTAAAATATGTTTCAATATTATTATTATTATTGTTTTTATTGTTATTATTGTTTTATTCTAAGGAACTTTTTTATTCTACAGTTGGATTTCTAGACAAAACCGAAAGAAACAATTTGATAAAAGATTTAGACTCTTTACCATGGGATCTATCACAAAGTGGAAGAAGAAAACAAGTAAGTTTTGAGTAATTGATTTTAAATTATATAAGATTATTTCTATCAGTATTTTGATCGTTTACTCATAATATTTTTAGAATTTTGGTCCTAAAACAAATTTCAAAAAGAAACGTTTGCGTCCAGGAAATTTCAAAGGCTTTCCAGAAACAACACGATTCGTTCAGGAAAAATTAAATAAAGTTTCAGAATTGAAAGAGTTTCAAACAATCGAACAGTGCAGTCTAGAATATGATCCAATAAGAGGTTCTTCAATAGATCCACATATAGATGATTGTTGGATTTGGGGAGAGCATATTGTCACAGTCAATGTATTGGGAAATTCTGTATTAACAATGACGCCCTACAGAAAATCTGATGATCGATATAATCTGAAGTGTGTAGAAAAATTAGATCAATATGAATTGCCTGAAGAGGACATTGTCGTTCGATTACCAATGCCAGAAGGATCTTTAATGATTCTGACAGGAGCTGCAAGGTAATTCAATTATTTACATGCTACTTAATTTGTTTCTAGAACAAGATATTTTATTGCACTTTTCTTAAAATTTATTAAACAATTATAAATGGTATCATAAGGAGAAATTTGAGAAACATAAAACATAATATATGACAAAAAACAACAGCATTTATTTATGCTTTTATCTATACTACTATCTTTGCATATAGAATTTACCTAAGCTATGTTTTTAGGTACAAATGGGAACATGCAGTACTAAGAGAGGATGTTAGTTCTCGCAGAGTTTGCTTAGCTTATCGAGAATTTACATCACCATATCTTCCAAAAGAAGATGGTGTCTGCGATGCTGAAGCTGCAGAAATTTTGAAAAGAGCCTTAAAATTTTGGTAAAATTCTAACTTCTTTTCATGTAAACATGTATATATACAGTTAACTGTACTATTTGTTGTTAAATTATATTTTTATGTATATAAAAAAAAAGGATTATAATAAATTTTAATATCAATATGAGGTTTGATAGAAAATATAATCTGATTTTTTTATTTCTTTCTTAATACTTAATTAGTACTAGATCAGTTCCTTTTTTAAGCATACAACTATTACCTATTAAAACTGTTACTAAGGCATATATTCGTTGCAACAATTTTTAATCATCTGAACGTTTTGAAATATTAATTTGGTTGGTTGATCAAATACGTAGATATTTGAATATTTTATACATGAATCAAGTGAGTAAATGAAATGAGTTGAACCTTCTAATAAGTTTAATTATACAAACTACGCTTAACGACATTTTTTCTGGGAAAAACACGCGGAACACTCGTTTGAGCAACTATTATTTAGCCCCTGGTAGTATTGCTCGCTGTCATATAAATGATTGGATGCGTCCTGATCAAATCGCTTTTACCAATTGGTTGGTATCCTCTGAGCAAGCTCTCGCGCATCTGCCATCTGCGTTGCTCGCGCTCGGTTTTTCGCTTTCTGATCATGTTGCCGAGCTTGATGGCGAACAAAATACCGCCGAACTAAAAAGTAAGAAGGGATGCATCGAGTTAGAAAAAGCTCCGCTTAATATTGGAAATGGTGAAAATATTCGTATAAAAGTACCTGGAGCAAGGCGAGCACTACCGCGCCGGTCGTGAGGTAATAAGCGCTGTTCTTGACGACCAATTCCATGCTCTTGGCGCAACCGCGAGCGTGAATTCTCGAGCAGGGTGTGTAAGTCGTGCGGCCCGCGTGACGTCTGATGCTGCAGCACGACTGTGGTACTTTGGCACTGCTGTTGGTATTGTGAAGAATTTCCTCCCAATCGTTGTAGCCGTCGAAACCGCAGCAGCGCAACTGTAAAATTAAACATTTCCATTAACAAAAATGTTTTACACTTCGAGGATTTGCATTTCAGGGACTATATTATTTCCGAATCAGTTTTGATCCGTTCTGATAATTGTGCTTACCTGTTCTTGTATGAGGTCAATTGATATCCTTGCCTTCTCATCATATGTATACATATGGATCGTCTGATTGAGATTCTGAGACACTACAGCTGTTACCCTGTCCTTGAGTACGAAAGCTGTAATGCCAGCCGATACCTCGACTACCAACGTGGTCGTCAAAAGAGCCGCAAACTGCAGATGAGAAAAGTAACATTAGAAAACCATTTACATGTGACATTGGTTGATAGATCGATCGTATATATAAACGTGACACTAACCGTCAACACCATGCAGGTACTCTCTTTCAAAGCGCCGCAGCAGCCCAAAAATGCAATTACAAAAATTATGGCGCCGACGGCTATCAACATCGTCCCCGGTGAGGAGAAAACTGGGTCCATGACGCTCGCATAGTCATCGTAAATCCGATAAATGGTAGAGCCAATCAAAACTATCAATAGGCCGGTGATCTGTAACAAGAATTACAAAAATTAATCATCTCAATTTTTTCACGTAACCATTGAACACTGTATCCACATCCGTATATGTTTGAAAAAAAAATTCACGCCTTTTTGTATTGAACAATATTTCCTGATTATTTTATAAAAAATTTCACGTTGTAGAACAAATCATCGCTTACTATAAATAAGTTTCTTATCGCCTTTGTACTAGCTTAGTGCGCATATGATATAGCTTTTGTGCTAGCTTCGAACTGGTCGAAAACCAATTATCTATCATCGATTGCATTGAAAAAAAATTCCGGCGTACTTTCATTAGAAAAAGTTTGACTCTTTTTGTATTTTGACGTTCGATTCAAAATATTAGTGTTTGAAAATACGTATGCGTTGCATGTATACGCGCTACCAATTAAAACAAACGTAATAATAATAAAGATAAAGATAAGAATTTGTTTGCGATAAAAAACAGGTCTTTGCGAGTAAAAAAATGCCAAACGATCTGTGAGTTTTGTTTAAAGAATTTGCCGTTATAAGCTCACATCGAAAATTCCGAAACAATTTTGAATTTATATCAAAATAGATGTATGAATACATTTGTGACGGATTAGCTCGCAATAAAAATACGAAATACGGTTGCGGAAAAAAATTTTCCGATATACTGACATCACTGATAGCGTTTACTCATACACTCGTAAAGATTTTATTTATTCTTGCACACCTATGCGATTTAGATTCGACTTTGTCTTGCCTTTTCGCGATATGACTAATATGTATATAGTATATGCGTCGCTACAATTGATGTCACGTTAAATTTTTATTTTTATGTTTCAAAAGACTTTATTAAAATTTTGAAGTTCTTTGAAAATCTATCAATGATTTAGTCGTATGACACAAGTGATGAAAATCAAACAGAATTCATTTCAGTCTTGGATTCATATAAAAGAAACATCTGCTTAGAAAGTGCAATTAAATATTTTATACAAGGCATGAAGATTTTACTTTTTAATTGATTATCTTAAATTTATAAAAGCTATTCAAGATGGTTTAAAAGAAAGTCAAAATTGTGAAAATGTCATTCAGCTACTGCCGTCTAAAAATGAAAGAAAATGCAGTATTGAAAATTATTTTTCTTAAAATAGGTGAAAAGCAATGAATGAACTTTGAATTCTCATTCAAGAAGTAACAATGAAAGTGGTTCTCAGGGCAATCGTCGCAGAGAAAGTAAAAATTTCTAATGCGCTTTGGGTAATTTTGGATGCTCGAAATCACTGAAACAAAGCTTTTGTGCTTCCAAGTAAAAATAAGTAGATTTTTTTACATGGAATACGGGGTCGAGTAATTTTCCCAAAAAGCGTCCAACTTATAGGAATAACCTCGTGTTAATTAGACGAACACATTTCCGTCCAAGGGGCCACGTGATTCAACGCGAAGACGAGATGCGTCCTGACATATATTCTCTCTCTTTCTCTCGGTATAAGCGTAGGTGTGATCGTAACCCGTTGTTCTGCTTTCTGCTGTTACGCACAATGTAAATGTCAAAATCGCAAGAGGCGCGGGATCAGTCGACGGCGTCTCTCATTGTCGGCGCGTGACTGTGTGATTGGCCATCTCGCATACATATACAAAGAGTATAACATAGCAGACGTCGCGCACGTTGGGAGCCATAATACCGACGTGACGTGTGTGCCTAACGCGCGTCTGTATTATGAGAGCCAGCGATATATATATAGTGAGATCGAATGATAATATTTGATGACAAAAAGACTCTAAATATCTTATCGAAAATCATGAATTCGCTGATGCGTAATTCGAGCGCACCGATAATGTTGTTACCAGAGCTTGCCACAGAGTACCATTGTAGACCTGTTACATCGGCGGAAAACAATTTTATGACGTATTTACCCAGCCGGGGTTTATGCGTTTTACCCACTGATCGAGTGTGTTTAAATATAAAAAATGATGCGATGAACACGAGCTTACTGTCTAGTCTCGAAATCTCCAAAATCGTTGCATAAAAAACAAAAACCTACCGAGGCGTGAGATAGTCACGCTGCTTGAAGCGTTATCGCGGTGAGCAAGTAAACAATGGCTCAATCTGTCCATTCGAGTTTGAAAAAGTGTAACGCGTCTCTAAAAAAAGCTTCAACGTGGAAAATTCAACCATCGACCATCAATCATAGCCTTCCTTTCGACGCGTCGCTACGAGATCACAACGTGTACAAAAAAACACGCGCTTATACCGAGAAAAACCGAGCACTTTTGAATACGTACCACAAACAGAATGTTCACGAGGACGATCAAAGTCTTGATACAGCCAAGGCTCAAGCCCCAAGGTTCCACGGTGGATTGTGCCATTCTGTAGGATGTCAGCTCGATTTTCCGGGCAACAGATAACTGGCGAACAATTGAAATCGGTATAGGATTTTCCTCGACCGCTTGATAGCAGCGACGACGCTGGATCGGCCGATTCAAACTGGTCTGCTGCGTACGCGCGGTCCCGACACACTACTATTACTGGCGAGTCTCTCTCTCTGTGGCCCGAGTCGTGCCGGCTCTACTCTGTGGACTTTGTGTCTGTGTGTCGCGCGCCGCCTCTGTACCGGGCCTGTAGAGGCCGCCTTCGCTCTTCGTCACAGGTGTCTGCAGTTGTATGATGCGCACGTGTGCATCAAAAATTACTAATACTAGTATACTTCCGTACGTTTTTACCCATCATTCAAAAATGTTTGTAATTTTCTTTTTTTATCATTAACTAATTATGAGGTAAAAATTGCTCTAATGTAAAAAAAATTACAATACCAAAAAAGACACTATCGAAACATTGACAATGATTTTTTTTCATTAATTAAATGAAAAAATGCATCTATGTATAGAAAGGAAACTCAATGTATAATAAAAATCAATATTATTTATGTACTTAGAAAAAGCAAGGCTTGATATACTTTACCATTCATCACAAAATAGTTTTATTTTTTACCGGCCTGGTATCTGTAGTTCATCTCGTCTTTTATTTATATTTCTCAGGAAGATTTTAATTTTTCTTTTGAAATTTAGAATTCGGAAGTTGTGACTCAAAATACATACAAAATTACACTACACGTGTGAGTTGATTTTTTTTCAAGGTAATACTTATCGATCCACATACGAGTTCTCGAAACTTTTTGGTATGTTCAGAAAAATATAATGTTTCATTTATAGAAGTTGAGAGATGAAAACTAATTATTATGTGTTTAGAATTCATAGTTATTCTAAGGTATCATTAATACATACTATATCGATATTCAGATCATAATTATTCCACATGAACTTCAAATAGTTCAACTCAACTCAGCATATTTAACTATTTTTCATCAATGAGTTCTGGATTATCAATGTAAACAAAAATTAAGTGACGTTAAAAAGAAAAGTATTTAAGATACTTGAATATTTATCGAAGGACCTATTCAAAATAGTTCAAATCGAGGTAAAATAATGTGTTTTATAATCTATAATCGGTCATCGTTCTTTGGAAAATAAAATTGAAAAATTTATTAAAGAAAAATGCGAATGTATTAATTTATAAATTTCCATGTATCAATGATTGTCATACAGAATATGTGTATAAGAACATAAACATAAAACTTCTACGAACCCACGCATATTTACTTGAAAAATAAAAAAAACAAGTGCAGTGCGTGGCATCAAACCTTAATTAACTTATACTAGAAATTATGAGATAAAATCCGAATAATAATTAATGAACTCATACTTACTCGGATATTAAAATATAAAATGGCATTAGGCAAATATTTTGAAAAAAAAACACTAATATATTCGCAAATACATTTATACACATGGATTAAGTCTATAACATTTAAATTAAAATTCATCGCTATTTACAGACGATTCATAAATACGCAGGAATAATCGAAAAGATTTTTTAAGACTTGATTAATTGTACAAATGAGTAAGTAATCTTAATCTACTTTGAATTCGAAAATCTAGTAAATGTTCAACAAGTTGAACATTAATATTACTGTTTGAATTGTATTGATTCATAAAATTTTTATTGAATAAGTCATAATTGGAAGCTCAAGTGCTTTTATGCACTTGAATGCAATGCGAAGTGACTATTTTACAATAGAATTAAGAAATAACAAAAATAAAAAAAATGTTCAACATCTTTTACACAACAAAAATTTGCGGAGAATATGAAAAGTACATATCATTCATTAAAATGAATGAGTACTAATTTATTTGCTTTTTGATTATGTTTTGCTCGTTTTCACGAAAATTTACTGATTAGGGCATTCCATGATAGTTCCTTTTAATTGCTTTTGCTAAATAAACTGCAAACCAAATTCCAACAGCCTGAAAAAGTATGACCAAATTAATATGGTTGATAAAATAATCTTACCCAATATTTTCTAAGATCACAGTATTTTTTAATCCTACCTGAACGAAAGCTAAACCTAAGCCAGCGCCTCCAAGTTGTAAGGCGTGGTCTTTAGCAAAACCAGTCATAGATTCGATGCATCCTACGTTATAGTAAGTAAGATTGTCATTTGCGGAGAAATCAAATTCTAAGGTTCCATTTAGTTGACATGCTCCGGAAACGCCAGGTTTGCAGCACGAAAGCGGTAAATCGAGAGCATGCTCAGTTTTATTACTGATCCTTGCTTCCCAATCTTCCGGTTTTTTCACACCACAGCATCGGAACTATACAAATTTGATTGTGCATTTTAATTCATTGTTGCCAAAAATTTGAAAGAGAATTCTGAAGCTTGAAAAAAATGAAATTTTTAATCCGTTTTTCTGAGACTATAGCTGAATGTTTTTTTAACAGTTCTACGAAGACGTTTGCTTTAATTTCAATAAGCTAATTTGAGATTCATTAAATAAAAATACTCGGTATGAACTTTAGTAACGGATTTAAAAATTTTCATTTTTTTCCTTCACTTTAGCATCTCTTCAATGCACAAATAAAGTAAATATCTTACATCTTTCTGGATGAGCTCCCAAACTTGTCGGATTTCTACGCTTGCATTGTACTTAAAAGTAGTATCATTCATTTTTGATTGTAGCGCTTCTCCAACGCTATTTCTCATAACGTAACCAGTGATACCAGCTGCGAATTCCATTACGAATACAATGACCATGAGAGCTGCAAACTGATAAAAGTCTTGGTTAAGAGTGTTCGCTTTAAATAATTTTTTTTATACTTTTAAAACTCATTTTTTTACTTACCACTATGATCATGCAATAATTTTCCTTGATTGCTCCACAGCAACCAAAGAAAGCTATGAAGAAAATGATTGAACCAATCGCTATGAGGAGTGATGGTACTGAGAAAAACCTGTTGTCTAAGAAGTGTTGATACTCATGGTACATGGATAGAATGGCCGATCCAATAATCAACATAATGATTCCCGATAACTGAAAATAAAGCAAAGGGAAAATTTGTAAAAAATTGTATTATATCTCAACTATAAAAATGATTTAATATTAATGATGAAATCACTTAGAAGACTAAATTTTTTTCTAAAATGTTATGATACCAGTATGAAAATTAAACAACGTTCTTTCTTGAGCCGCTTAGAAATACGTCTTAAATTTATTTTTATTTGGGTTTTGGTATCTTGAAAAGCGGGGAATACCAGACCATAAAATAAAAATTTGTTTAGACCATAGTCCCCTGAAGTATATACTTTTTTTCAAGACATTCTATAAGAATATCATTAATCATGGTCAAATTGTATTATTTCAAAAAAACTTATCGCATTTTTTAAATCAAAACTCATTTATTCTTTTGCATTAATATCTTATTACTAACTCATGTTGAAGCATTGTTATCTATTTTAATAATCAGTTAATAGATATTGAATTTAGTCATATGAAATATTTTTTAAGGCAATTTATAATCAAGGCATAAAATTAAAAATCTGCATAAATATTGCTTAAGTTGAATGTAATTTTAACCTTTCAAACATCCGAAAAATTTTTTTTGTAGATAATTAAATTATCTTTGTCTTAATCTTTCTATTATCACTTGAAATGCCTTAAAATATAGATTCTCAATTCTCTTAATTACACAGCTTGATAAGACTTTTTCAAATTGTGAACAAATGTCTCTGCTTTCAACAGCTGCGGTGTCCGAGCGGTTAAGGAGATGGACTTGAAATCCATTGGGTTCTACCCGCACAGGTTCGAATCCTGTCCGCAGCGAATTTTTTTTCGAATTTTTTTTCAATGAACTGACAACAAAGAACAATACGACCGTATTAAAATTTTAAAAATAAATAATGTACAACCTAACAATTTATTTGGCACGTTGCATTTTTACAGATTTATGGGAAGTACTTGTGCAGATCAATTATTTTAACAAAAATGGTGATAAAGTACATTTTAACTTCAATTTTTTATAGATTTTTTAAAAATTTTTGTTGAAAATTAAAATACATTTTAAAACCAAATTTCTTTATTAAATTTTATAAATTAAAGTTCGGTGGAAATGGTCATTATAAAACAAGTATTTTCTCTATTTTGATATTTCTGCACTGGCAATGCAGTATACTGTTACTTTTCGTACAAAGAACTTATAAGTAGTGTCACAATTGAATGGAAGTTAAAAAAATACATATTAATCATTAATATTGGCTTAGATTTTTCTCATATGTTGGAGTATTTGAGTTAAAGCTAAATTTTGCCAACATGTGATTACAATGTCACGATTTTAAAATATTTTCTCTGCGCACAGTTCAGAAGCAGAACAAGTTAAGCATGCTTTTTTACATGTTATCGTTTACTATATGCGTGTACAGCCTTGCGATAACATTGGTTGTTGGCGAACGATTTAGTTGAAAAATATATCTAAGTAGGTATGTATTCATCGACATGTGGTTATATGGGCCGAATCACGTCAACCAAGATAGGTTCAAAAATAGAAGTCGTAAATGAATACTGGCGTCTCAAAAAATGATAAAACTCGAAGATGTCTAAGGTTACATATATCATTTTATTCTCTCGTGATATATTCAAGATGAGGCATGTTTCAAATTTTTTTAACACTTGGGCCCATTAAATTTGATATCATTCTGTTCATTTATATTAATTATACAAGCGTGAGCGAGTACAAGACGGAGTGGTTTTTGAAATTCATCGATTTTGAAAGAAAATTCAACCTCCGTGACAAAACTTACTCTACAAATGTCGAATAAATGCGTTTATGATTGTCGTGAACTTTTACGGTTCGTAATAATGTAAAATAATTACTCGATTGAACGATATATTATTAAATGTACACAATTGCTCGTCAAAAGAAAAATGATTTTTAAATAGCAAGCACGACGAGCATATCTTGATTATACCATCATGTGTGCGCTCAAAGATAAATATAGCCGCTCGAAAACACTTAGATTTATTGTTACACGTGGTAACTCAATGTCCTTTATTTGCAAAAGAATGCCTGTTGTTTCAAGTATTTAACCGTATTTCAGCCTAATACCCGCGTCGGGTGACTGAAATTATCATAAAATGTTGCTTGTTTCGAATTCGCAGTTAATGTCTAGGAGCACCATCGTTGCCAAGTCGGTCCAAAGACGTACTTTGCTCGATGCTCCTTGGACAAATAAAAGTGTCAGTGTGTGTCAGCGAGCTCTCGAAGCGAACGAGAAACACGTGTATGTGCTGTTATTGGCGTGAAAAGAGCCAACTCGGACTTTATCAGTCCTATAACGAGTGTGTAATATGATTACATACATAGCTCGTCGACTCATCGTCGTCGCGACTGGCGCGAGCTCGCGCAACAACATACCGATACTCGCGGCGAACGCGTTACATTGGCAGGTCGATCAATCGCGACTGGCAAGTTGGATTCGATAATCGAGGAATCGATTTATCAAAGAAATATGTCGGTCTCGCGTCAAAAATCGTAATAACTTTGAAGATCACACGTTGAGAGGCGCATTGGCACAAGAAGTTAGGTGCTTGCGACAGCCGGCAGATTCGCGAGAAATCGGCATATTGCGCGAGCAGCCGCAAGATTGGGTGCGCGTTATCCACACAGACTGCAGCTGGAGGTGTCGCGAGCGTGCGGCGGGCCGACAATTGCCACGACATACGGAGCGAATAATCCGCGCGACACTCGGACTCGATTATTTTTTT
This sequence comes from Trichogramma dendrolimi, assembly GCA_034770305.1. Taxonomy (NCBI): domain Eukaryota; kingdom Metazoa; phylum Arthropoda; class Insecta; order Hymenoptera; family Trichogrammatidae; genus Trichogramma; species Trichogramma dendrolimi. The sequence goes on along the minus strand of JAPMIB010000008.1, from coordinate 607,611 downwards.
TTTCTCACAATTTACTCACCAGGAACAAGAGGTTGAAGGTAAACAGCAGGTACTTGATGCATTTCGAGCTCAACGGAAGCTGAAACGAGTCCATGGTTGAATGTGTATATCTGTTCTATCGCGCGTGGAAGCACGTCACTTGGCTGGCACGGTTGTTTCTTTTTTTACTCGAACAACGAGGAAAAGCCACGGAACAGACTCGAGTCGTCGGGAGGCTTTATCAGCAATGTGTGTCGTCGTGTTATTCGCGCGAGATTAAATGTACATTAAGCGTACGGACGGTTGCAGCTCGCGGCAGCAGCACGTGGTATGTGTACGTATACGTATATAATACGCGCCGTGTTCCAAGTACGCAGCTCGACTGACAGTGTAATCGAGTCGATGAAGCTCGACGCCGCAGACTTTTGCACAGCTCGGCAGGCAGGCAGGCCGCTGCCGCTGCTTATACGTTTCGAAAGAAAGAGAGCGAGAGAGATAGAGATTATAACATTTTCGAGAGCAGTTCGTATATATATATATAATGTATGTATACGGCTGGAATATGTAAGCACATAACACGCGGCAGGTGAGGGAGAGCGTAGCCGTACAGCGTATTACGCGCGCCCGTGAGCATGTCTGCGCGCTCTTGACGTGTATGTGCGTGTACTGTGTGTGTGTGTGTGTGTGAGCGCGATACACGAGATACCAGTTGCCACCTTTTTTTTTTTTGTGCGCAAAAATATACGCGCGTGCCACAGCTGACGAGGAACGCCGCTATTTTTTCTCTATGGGTTTATACGGCGTCGTCGATCGATTCCCTACTCTGTACGCACATCGCCCGAATCGTCCGTTTTTTTTTACGTGTCCCCGAATTCTAGATTCTTCCCCCGCATCCCTCGTTTTCCCCCGCGGTCGCCTCCTTCGATTTTCGCCAAAGAAGCATTGTGGATATTGGGAAGGCACGCGCGACGCCTATCATAATATAATATGTATATAAATGGCGATGACAAAGGCGCTCGCGATAACGATTTGCAAAGATAAAGCCTGACGCACACACGCGTGGCTCGCTGCGCGAAATCCACCAAGATATAGACGGCGACGAGAGAGAACTTTCAGTTTCGAGCGTAAGTTGCGGCACGCGATACAAGTCGTACTCGAAGCACACGAAGGTCAGAGCCGCGTCGAGCTCTGCATATTTTGAAATTATCAACTATGCCACGAGCGTATTTTACTACTTGTTGAACATCGACAATATATATAAGAGTATCTCCTCCACAGCTCGATCGGCGATCCTTAATGTCCGAGTCGCCGTGAGCCAGATTTATGATTTTCTTCAGAACTGCCATAAATTCGTCGGTAAAAAGTATCCGGTAAAAGTCGCCGGACCAGGCTCGATCGCTCGAATTACGTATGCAGATGCTGTAATAGCACCGATATCATAATGCTCCGTTGCAAGTTTCGTGCCTGGCGCATTCACTCGATCCGGCCAGTTAGTTAAGTTTACAACGACGTCGGTCTTCGATCGCCGACCAGATGCGAGAAAGTATGCGTGCCTGCGCCGCTCTATCGACGAGGGAGAGAGGGGCTCCAGTGGCAAAACCCGTACTCCCCGATATTTATATATTATATTGTATGTGTGTTTATCCCACACGTTCACTGCTTTTACTGCTATTATATTTGCCAGAGCACCATGTGCTTCCAACTTCTTACATATGTCTTTATTTTTATTATCTAATTCGTCGAAATTTATTGGAAAATTTTTGGGCCTTTCTAATATTTCATCTCTTCAATTTCCTACATAAAATTTTTTTTTACCAGATCCAATGGTTATTGCAGATATTTCAATAATTGCAGGTATCGTTTTTTTCTAAAACTTGCACATTGTTCGCGTCTCTTATCCAAGGTCATTTCGAGCTGCGCAGCTGCGAGTAAAATTTAGTCCAATACTTGCAATACGATAATGAGTGGAAAATATACACGTGTATACGAATTTCAACGAGAAGTGGGTTAGCCGCGATTCTCGGAAGACGAGAAAGAGCAAAAAATAAATAAAGTAAGCTACAGGGTTTGGGTCAATCGTCCGTCAGCCACCACCGCGGGGGTGAGTGTAAGCTCTGGCTTCGGAGACAAATGGGACCAGAAAGGTATTAGGAACACATCGAGTCGGCGGCGCGCCAACGGAATGAAATTTATTGCGTATTACTGCGCTCGGTATACACGTATACATTGTTATGAGGTCATTTTACATCTCCACACAAATGAAACACTACGCGATTGCTTCTTCTTTTTTTTTCATTTAATAGTTTTTTACTGAAGATTACGACCTGTCGAATAGATTGAAAAATCATTGAGCACCTTAAATAACTACGGATGACAATCGAGAACGGGATAACTGTGCCGATGGAAGTAATTGAATGACGAAACGTAGTATGTATCGACGTTAAAATATTCATCGAGTATTTATCAAGTACATATATAGTAACGTAGTCGAAAATATGGGAAAACATTTAAAGCTTAAAAGTTCATTTCCTCGTACTTTGAATATTTTGCTTGAACCCGAATTTTTGAACAGCTTTACAGATGAATGACAGTAAAACCTCTATTGGAATGTTATTATAGATTTACGCGTACAGATTTGCCGGTAAAAATGAACCTCGTTGCTTATTATTTTTTCAACGTCGTTATTTGTTTTGTATTTATAACGATGATCGATCGACTACTAGTTGATACAAGAATCGCACAAAGATAAGCTTTGAAAAAACGTAATAATGATAATGAAAAAATGACAATATAAGTAAAAATTGTATTATTATGATTTTTATTTATCAATTTTTATCGGCTCTGCAGTACTATACAAAAATCTATCATATCGCGTGTTAATAAGAAGGTAATTCATGATAAATGTGTGCTTGCAATTTCATGCGCGGATCGATGCACTTAGACTTCGTACTGTAGTTACCGATCTCAGATGGCACTAGCGATCGACTTGTACCATACTCTTTTATAACTGCACCTTCTTTCGTATTTCCGTAAACTGCATTGAAATTATACATAAAAAATTTAATTTAATTAGTTTTATGAAGTGTACAATGAATTTTAGGTATCAGCCGTAGTTATTAGTACACACATTTTTGATTTTTTTCATGTGATGTTACATTAACAAGAATTCAATATTGTTACGTAAAACGTTTTACATTGAAGTCTATTTATAATAATTGGTTCGTGATTAAATATTAAATTAACATTAACTTGCAAATTTCTATGCTAACGATGTGAGTTGATTTTTTCAAAAAATGAACACTAGAAAATCACATCATGTTAATAAATTAGATGTTTCAGTCTATTTCATAAAATCATAAAAAACGTTCGAATACATTATTTGTCGATTCAAGATTGGAAAACGAGTAAAGAAAATAAACAAGTACATTTGTTTGAATCAATCGATTAATAGCTTACTCCGTGACTAATGAGTTTTTGACTCACTTTTAATGCGAATCAAAAAAAATCTGAATATCCACCGGGTTGAGGCGATTAATGCGCGAGTTGAAAATATTTCCAACGTAATTATTTTTTGATAAGCGCGTATAGAATTATATGACTGTACGTGAGCGTTAAAAGGCGGATCGATGTGTCAAACATAAAGTATGGCACTCGAACGTAAAAAGCACATCGCCATTGCTCCGTCGAATGTATAATGCGAATCGTATATATACATATATCGTATGCAAAGACAGCCCGACGCGTTCCCTAAAAGAGAAAAGTGTCGCGCGCCGTGAGCAGCAGGACGAAGGGGTCGAACGGCGCTCTCCGTCACGTGCGCGCGTATAATACAATACACATTGGGCATAAACAATGGCGCGACTTGGTGCGAGTGTATATACATCGCAAAGACGCGACAATTGCTCGAAGTACACATAAGCTGCATATATGCTGTGTATTAAATATACCCCTGTGCAGTGACGCACACTCGCGCGTTTTACAATTACATTTGTGCGTGCAGCTAGCGAGAGACTTGAGCACACGCGTGCGTGCTCTACGCGTGTTTACATTTCGTACGCGCGCCTAACTCTTATTACATTTTTCGCGCGATATATATGGACGCGCATCGGAGTCAAAAAATAGAATGAACGATAATTTTGAGAGACGCGATCATCGTCCGTAAAGCAGCTGCAACGAAATAGCTGCAAGCTTCGAGGCGCCCACTATTTCAATTGAAACAATGAGGCACGCTTACAAATGCAATTGTTAATTTTTAAAATGTAAACAATTATGGAATTAAAAAGCTCTGTCGTGAAATGTCATTTTAAATCATTTATTAAAAGACCGTTTATCATTACTTTTTCAATGGACATTGTTTTATTTAAATTTCCAGTTCGTCGGAACTTGAAAATATGTATGCCAACGAAAAATTCTCATTAATTGCCCTAGAATCGCGAGCAGACACGTCGTATAGGAAAAGTGTTACGATCGCCGTGGGCAAAAATAAGAACAAAGCTGCTCACGGGGGTGGCTATAGCTCGCGGTAGCTCCGAGAACGTATAGCTCGTATACGTATAGGATCTATATACTCGAATCTAGTGTCGTGTATAAAACTGAAATGGCGTACGAATGAATATGCATTGGCCAGGGATGCAGCTGAGCTGCATCGAGCGTTTGGTCTATACCCTTATAGCGGCGTACACACTCGCGCATACAATACGTAGAGGCGCATTCGATTGAGCTTTTTCGCTTTGGCCGTAAAATAAAAGTGTAAATGCGTCGTGCAAGTAGATAGGCCGAAGCTATGCTGCGCAATAAGTCATTTATGTAAGGTAGAACGTGGAACTATAGCTGGGCGATATAGAATCGCTGACCATAAGCCGGATCGATCGCGTTGCTCTATGTATAACGTGCTTTTATGCGATCCATCCGTGTGGCGCTATACTCGTCGGTCGTTTCGCTCCTCGGCCGGCTAATTTTCATTTCGGTCGAGCATCGCATATAAACACAGCTACATATAGAGAAAAGCTTCGAGTCGTCGTTTTAATGCTCGTTTTCGCTATACGCCCCCGCGTATACACGCTTACCTTGGCGCTTAAAAAGTCGACGCGCTTTACGCTCGCGCCGCCGCTACAAAATCGTCGGCTGGATATAAGTCCAAGCTTATTTTGCCAATGATACGTTGCTCTTGAGCGCGCAGAAAGTTCTTTAGAAATATAAAGGAAAAAAAAAATTAGCCATCGCTGGACGAGTCGAATATAAAAATTCAATTGAAAAGCAGCAGCAGCAGAAGCTCCGATGTAAGCACGACGCTTTCTTTATGGGGATCATTTCGACGACGATTATGTATTATACGGCTGCGGGCGCGGACATGTCGATGAAAACTTGATGAGCTTCGTATATTACACCGATATGTATTACCTTTACTATTGAACTTTTCCGTCGGTCGGTCGCGCTCGCGCTGGAATAGCCCCGCTGAGCTGCGAGGCCCAAATATCGACCCAAATCAATCGATACCATATAATGCGGACAATTCGAGCGAGAAGTTTTATAGCGCAGGTGCGCAGCTTTTGCGCTTATTTCGGAAAATCTTGCTTCGCGAAAACGAAGGCATTTGCGCGTCGACCGGGGTTACCGGGGGTACGCGAACGCGCTGGTAATTCCCAGCCGCACAGCAGCATTTGTTGCTTTGACGCGTAATTCTTCGTGCGACCCTTGAACCGGCGAACGGCCAAAATGTGTATATGTATAGATAAATCGATGAGATGGCTCGCAGGGTATATACGTGCGAGCGTCATCGGCGCGTCATTGAGCCCCTCTCCGTCGAGCGAATATATCTTTTCCAGCAAAATTCCGGCCCTTTTCAAGAGGCACGTGAGCCGCTGTAAATTCGAGGCTTTGTGCCGCTACAGTACAGCTTCCTTTTTGGCAGCTGGGCAAAATGCTTCACACAGATACGTATATGCGTATTTGTATCAGGCGCGCGTGTGTGAGTCTAGACGATCATCACAAGTGCACGCGTCGTCGTCGTCATCGTCGTCGTCGCAGACGTCGAGCCGTTTCGCAGTCACGTTTACGTGCTTATATGTCCGTATAGCCACCGGATTCGAGGGGATGTGTTACGTCGTGTCCGTCAGAGCAATACATATACTATATATGCTCGCTCGACTGCAGCTTTATAGAGTACAACACCGTCATACACGCATATAATATAGGTATACGCTTTGATCGCGCATCATTTCTCCCGCAGCTCGGATGAGCCCTTCGAAACGATCGACGCAACGAAAACGAGTGCGAACCCACGTGGGCTTTTTTCTTTTTCAAATACAATCGCGTATCGGCTTGGGCACAAGTTGTCGTTTCCTGCCTCGCGTATTTACCGGCTTGGTTGGTTTTTTTTTTCTTTTTTTTTTCCAGGAAAATAATGTCAAGTCGTATTCACGTACAGGTAAGTAAGTACGTACGGCACAATAGCGTGAGTCAAGATAAATGTCGCAATGTAGGAAGTTATTATGGAGTTTTTGAAAAATCTCTGCTATACAATTCCGGATATTTTTTTGTAAGAAACAAAGAGCTTTAAAATATACAAACACAATTCGTTTCTAAAATGGTTCCCCACATTCTCGTGCGAGAAATTCATAATGCCGAAGGATAAGTTCGCCGCCTATAAGTCTTGAACGAGCAGTTTGTGAAAAAATGTTGTTTCTTCTCTATAGATCGGAGGATAGGCAAATAGCATTTATTTCGTTCTTGAGCTAGAGACGAGAATAGAGACAGGTGCTCAAACGATAGATAGATCGACGTGCATATCGCGTCTGTCCGGGGTAAAGGGCCAAGGCGACGCGCGTGTCCGGCCTTCGAGCGCAAAGATCGCCTAGTCCGCGTCGTATAATTATAATTAGACAAAGGGACGTAGAAGATATAGATACCAAAGCGGTCACGGAGGGGGGGGGGGGGGGAGTAAGTGCATTAACTGTAGAGCGTGCACGAGAGCACCGCAAGGACTACAAGGGAGTACGAAGGGAAAAAAAAGGACGCGACGAGGAGGTAGTAGCTGCACGAGCCTCGTGTGCCTCGCGAATCGCCGTCGGTTAACTGCAGGAAAATGGGATAGGCCGCGTGCAGACAGGTCGTTGCGCACGAGCTACGAAATAGGTAGTTTTTACAAACATGCAACGTATCGCAGGTATATAATATGGTACGGGTACAGCGGGTATACGCAGGAGTCGGTCGGCCAGTCGAACGTAGTCGGCAAGGAAAAAACACGTTACACATCATAGAGACGAGAGCGAGAAAAAGATAGGGACGCGCTTGTATATGACGACGACACCGGCGCGGCACTGCACTGGTGGGGACTTTGAGTCTCCAACTCGCAGCTATTCCTACTACCTATATACCTTTATGTTTTTTAACTACATATAAAACGGAGAGATAGAGCATGAGGTGCACAAAGGTGTATATACACCTACGGTGTGCCTATTATGTACACGATATAGTCCTATACCAAGTGCAATACGCGTAGCTTTTATACATGTAGGTGCTGTAGAGCTGCGCTCATATTATTATATCGTGTGTAGCTGCACACGACCTGCGACGGCTGTATATACGAGGCCTGTGCAGAAACGATGCCGATGACGCGCGCTCCTATGTTTCTGCGGCACGGCGCGCTGCTGCTGCACACGAGCTATATACTATACCTACCACACGGCGGCGCACTTCAGCGCGCAAAAGTTCAGTTCTCGCCGCAAACTCGACTCGTGCGCATCGGCTTGTATCATCGTATACACGTAGTCGCTCGCTCGCCGCTGCACATTCGCAATTGGCAGTAGATATATCACAGTTACATACGCACGCAGCGACTCTTTTATTATTATTAAATATATAACAATAATAATAAAAATATACAGGGAGTCGAGGGAAGCTTTCAAAAAAGCCGCATCATTTGTTTGTGCCGATTCGAGTGCTCGTAGAAGAAGAAGAAGAAGAAGAAGCCAACGTCGTCGTGTTGTTGTGTGTCGCAATTGCAGTGCAATCGTCGTCCTGTGCAGTTGTCCCATCTCCTCCTTCCGTGCTCGCGCGAGAGTCGAGTCGTCGTAGCAATACGTAAATAGGCTCTCGAGTTTCGTCGTTGCTCGCTCGTCCGCGAGCGAATTAGCCCTGCGAAAATGGTGTCCGGCGGTATGGCCTGCGTCAAGTACCTTTTGTTTCTCTTCAACCTCGTATTCGCCGTAAGTACTGCACAGCTTCTCTCTGCCGAGGGCATTATACCTATATGTGTGTCTGTGTGTGTGTGCCTGTACATTAGTGCTGTATATAGGTACTTGGTTGCACATCCTGTAGACATGCACGTATCGAGGATGTGTATACGTATAGAAGAGGAGCATCTACATTGCGTGTTGGGCCCCGCGCGCCTACTTTACCTGTATACACACACAAGGACATGGCGTGTGCGAGCTCTTCCCTTTGCTCCTTTTATACCTGTACACACTCGCACAGAGCCAGGAGTCTCTGTATACTCCGTGCATCGACTCTGACTTTTCTCTCTTTGTCCTCGCGAATCCTCGTGTGCAGCCCTTCTCGCCGGCTGCCCCTATACCTATATCTTACTACTATAACGTATCCACGCGCCACGCATTTATTGGCTAGTCGGCGGCAGTCGGCTTTGTTTTGCTCCGCATCTAACCCCCAATGACACGACGACATAATAATAATAATAACACAAGCACGACTTAAGCAGACTCGCGCGAGTCAAGCTCGGGCCAGCTTTTGCTATACTACTTTTCCGCGAATCAAAGATCACGATGCGCCGTCGATGAAGCTCCAAAAGTTGTTAATCGCGACTTTGCTCCTCTTCTTCCCCGTAACTCTAGCCGGCTAATGTGTATACCTGATACACAACGGAGAGCCTCGCATGGTATACGCGTTACGCAACTACGACGCATATAAATATAGTATTTATGATAGAAAAAGCAAAGACGCCCGCGGGAAGTCGTGTCGGGAACAACCAGGCCTGTGTGTTTATACGAAACTTCAATTGTCCAATTGTCAAAATTGTCTTATAGGGGGGTGGATGGCGGCGTCGTTCCGCTCGATGACTACTGCGCGTCGAGTAGCCCGCGAGCCCTCCACGTAACACACTGCGGGGCTCTATTGGGCCACTCAAGACCTATACAAAATGAATTTATTAATGCGTACTCGACGCGTATATACTCGAGTGGCAGGGCATACAATAATAAACGCGTGCAGTGCGTTATATAGTAACAACAGTAGTAGTAGTAGTAGTAATAGTGGCGTCGGCGGCGTCGCTATCACCTATGCAGCCGCTCGATAATCCAGTAGCTATGTTTGCCCCTGCCGTAGTCGTCCGTCGCCTACATATCGCGCACAGCTCACTCTTGCATACACACACACACACACACACATTATAAACGCGAGTCGAGCTTGCCCTACGTCGTACGCGCCCCTTCTCTCTATACATATATATATCTGCCTGCCTCGTGTGCACGTCTATCTCTTTCTCTCTCGCTCTGTGTTATAACGTAACTACCATGGAAAAAGGAGAAAAGGAGAGCGCCACAGGGGGGTGGCGTTGGCGGCATCGTGGCGGCTGACGGCAATATTATACCGACGGCATTGCGCTCGAGGCATATACACATTGAGGGTATAAAATGAAATAAAATCGCACAGCAGCAGCAGCCGGCGACATCGTGACGACTGGCGCGAGCCGGACTGGCGGCAGCGATCCTCGAACTCGCCATACCAACGTCGTCGCCCCGAGGACGATGATCCAAGCGAAGCTTCGTATGGACTTTTCCCTCTCCCGCGCGGGGATATGCGCCGCCGCGCTTGGGGCTTTTATAAATTCGTCCCAGCTAGATGCGCGTAACGTCGATTCCTCCTCGTGGTTCTTTCAAGTATTTATACGTAGTACGCGAGTAAGTTGCAAAAGTCCGCATAAAATTACTCGCAACGATGCCAGATTGATCAAGTGCATGAAAACGGTAGGGGTGAGAAAGTGACTTTTTTGCTCGTTAGCGCACCAAATGCAACAACTGTATATATATATGTACACGAGTACTTGAGTCGGTTGCGCGCGTGTGGATAGCAACAGCTCGCAGTCCGTGCCACCACCTGCGCGTTTTGTTCCGAGCGCCTCTCTCATGACTTATAACTATACACACGATATTTATATCGGACTTGCATTGCTGAGCTGTTGCTGTGCGCGGAGTAGAGTTCGCTCGGCCTATTGTTCCTATAGCCGCGCTTCGACCGAATGTTTTGCCGACTACATTTTTTATCGCTTTTGCTGGTCGATACACGGCGGCTGTTGCTGCCCCGCGAGTTGTTGTTTAAACGGCCGAGAGCTCGAGAAAAAATTCCCCATTCGTGTATAGCTCCGTGATCGCGCGATTGTTCCGTAATATTGTATACACATATATCGACTGCGATTTTCCACCTATTTTTTCTCGCGGTAGAAATCGGTTTTTTTCTGCGGTGCAGCTGAATTATCCGAAATAGTTGACCAATTTTTAGCTACAGTGCGTTAACCTTTCACCGCGCGCAACAAGATTGAACGATAAAAGTGTTTTCGCTCGGGCTCGCGGTATGCATTCGTAAAAAATCTTCCGTGTTTATTTTGCACACGAAATCCGTATTTATATTCGATTGTATTTTCTCAGTAAATACGAATCGTTTCTACCCTATAAATTCACCTGTCGTCTGCTTGCCACTATTTTATAGGTTTTTCATTTTAAACTGACGATAAATCATAGTCTTGATTTTGTTTTTTCAAAGTAAAAAATAATATTTACAATGAAATCGGAGCTGTGAACGAAATGCATCATATCTCGATCATTGATACGCATTTTCGTTTTATTAGGTACCGTCTAAATAGAACGTTTCATTGGTTAAAGTTAAAATTATTGGTTGATATTTTTTGTTGTTCGAAATAGTTCCATTGAGGTAAAAGTTGATATTTTCTTCGTTCACTTGAACAAGCGTTGCGATTCGTGGGAATACTTAATAAGAAACTCTAGAACAGTACAGTAAACTTTTTCACATCGAAATATGCCGTGTAACAATAAGTCTCTAGATAATGCAACAGCAATCCCATTGAGAAATAGGGAGTATTTATTATATTTCTACGAAGGTGCACATATTTTTATTGAAAAAATGAGAATAAAATAACATTGCATTTGAACAGCCTTCTAAATGGTCTTGACTTTTAATTTGTTGTTTAAACTACATTTTTGTTAATCAGTTTTTGCAACAAAAAATTTAATGATAGCTTCATCTTTGGATTATGCAATATTATAAAATGTTCAATCTGCGCTTGCGACACTCGCAAGCTCGCCTTTGAGAGTCCAATAATTTAGTTGTCCAAATGTAAAAATTGATAATAGCCGCGCTGAAAGGGAACGAGCGAACGCGAATATCAGTCGCGTAGACGTGCTGCGTTAAGAAACAATGGGCGTCTGGGCCCATGAGCAGCAAATTGGATAACAGCTGCAGCAGCGGCAAGTCGAAGGTGCTCGTGTGTCGCTCTATACTTTGCGTTGGCGCGAGTCGAGTTAGGTATGGCCGCGTCGATTGGACGCCCGTGCACCGTCGTCGTGCAGCAATTATCCTCGTCGTCAAGCACGCCTCGCTCCAACACACGTTACCTGCGCTGCCGTGTGTAATATACGCGTTCTGTATAGAGTCCTAAGCTCGCGCTCGTGCCCGGCGTGCTGCTTCCCGCTCGATTTCCTTTTTCGCTCGCTCGCTAGCTCGCGTTCGTGCAACGCCTCGAGCTTCTTGAATTTCCTATGAGCGATTTGCACGCGTCTTATATGCATTGTGTTGATGTACTTGAAGCGTATGTAGTGTCAATTGCGATGACGACCCACTCGATAAATCCGTTCGGCCTTTTTTGGTGCGCCAAATCGTCGTTCGACGCTCGATCGGTCGCGCGTCCTGCATTCGAATGGGCTCGGCGAGAAAACGAGCGAGACAGAAGACAGAAATGTCAATGCGCTCACGAGGAAGAGGAAAACGTCTTCGTTATGGCGTTGTTGTTGGCATAGTCTTCGCGATGCTCGACCGGTCAACGGACAGAGGGAGAGAGAGAGAGAGAGAGAGAATGAAGAATCTGATTGTAGCTCGGATGCTGCTGCTGTTATTGCTCTTTTGAATTGCTTGACTTTGACACGAGTTGCAAGTTTTTTTTACCACTGCTAGTACAGCTCGACTACAGTTGCAGTACAGAAAAGAGGGGAAGGTTGTTGACTCCTGCGGATAAGGATCTACCCCAGTAATGCCTTGGCATTAGGACAAGGAGAAGCAGCAAGATTATCGATTGAAGCGCGGGCTTTTCTCTACAATATCGTTCTCTCTCTTACTCTGTCTGTCTTTCTCTTTTGTGTTTCCTGCAAAATTCCCTGAATTATCTATGCAACTATAGCAGAGCCCCTAGCTGACTTTTGAATAAATAAAAAATCTGGTGAGACTCAAAAATCGCCCTGCTCATCTGTAATGTACCGATTCTTCTTGGATCGCACACAAAATACATTCGAACACTTGAATATTTAACCGAAACGCGTTGACGGTACACATTCAAACGATAAAATTGACATTTCAGATCACCGGCATCGTGTTCATCAGCGTAGGAGCTGTGATACTAATAACGTATCGAGACTACAACAATTTCGTGGACATATGGATGTTCGCAGTTCCGGTGCTCATGATCATCGTCGGAGTGGTAGTCTTCATCACGTCCTTCTTCGGATGCTGCGGCGCAGTCAAGGAGAACCACTGCATGATCATAACGGTACGTTGACTTGGCTACTTTATCAAATTTTCTAATCTTCCTTCGCTTGGCCCTTGTTCAGAACCTGTACTTTTTTTTTACAATTTTTATATATTCTTGCAATTACGTGTCATACAAGTTCTTAAGTTGAAATATACTTTCAAAAAAATATTCAGTTAATGCTTGACTCAGAAAATGTTGCCCACACGAGTCATCTTATGAGTCGATTTCGATCTAATAATAGGCTTGGTCCAAGCGACTTTATTACACGAGTTCATTCTTCGCTTAATTATACCTTCAATTAGTGTACTTACTCACGCGCGAGTGATGCACTTTTTTTGTCTCGCACGGAGGCAGACTCGACAACTGCTCCTTTCTGACTCTGAAAATGCCTTCCCATTGAGCTCATTCAAATTCTTCATTTACTCGCTAATTTTGACTCATCTCTTTTTATTAAAAAAAAAAAAAGTAACTTTTCTTTGAGAATGAAGCTTGAATGTCATTTGTTAAAATACGCGGTTGCTTCGTGTCAAAGTTTTGTTCCACAACGAATGATTGATTAAAAAAGTTCAAATATCATTGACCATAGTTGAGAATAAAAAAAATTATGAAATGAAACTTTCGTTCCCTAGTTCTCGGTACTGTTAATACTGATCTTCGTGCTTGAATTGGGTGCTGGAATCTCTGGTTACATGATGCGCGGCAAGGTCAGCTCCATGCTAGAAAAGTGCATGAACGACACGCTCGTTGCCTACAATTCCAGGGAAGACTATCGCACATCGTGGGATATTATGCAACACGACGTGAGTATTATTTATTATACACATAGCATCGAGCCAGAGCATTGATATTAGTGCGCAGATCGGAAAAAAGGCAGCGCGCGGGCTCGCGGTAACGATTTAAAAATCGCTTAAAACTCTGCGGCGACTCGAGTCGAAAAGTTCAGCCGGGCGTAGAGCGCCGTGGTAGTGGTCGTCGCGGCTGCAAAGGGCGCGCAGACTCGTACCAACGACTCGCGTTAATTACTGTAAAACATTTAGATGGAAATGGCGTGCTATCCGGCTATATTACGAGCCGAGCACGCTACATTATGCAATTAGTAGATGAGAAACGTCGAGCTTCCCGATTTAGCACGTGGCTCGAAGCTCGCGACTCGTCGACGTAACGACGTACGGCAAAAGCCACTCGTCTGCCGTAAGTTTTTTTTTTTTTTTAATGAAAAAACGAGCAGGACTATATACTTGGGCCGCGGCTATCGTATTTACGGTTGCGCATTCGACGCACGTGCCGCTACGAAGAACGAGCGAATGTCCATCTTAACGCACATAAGCTTTACCGTTTAATTTCATTCGACGATTTTTCTCAGCTCGAGTATAAAGAGCCAACAGAAGATGGGGAACAATTTCAGCTGAAATCGCTGGTCGATGACAGATCGATGCCAATCGCGACGAGATCGCTGTGCTATAGACTCTCCGCGCTTGCGTTGCAGGACTATCGATCAGGCAGAAAAAAAAGTTTTTCTTATTGCACTCGGTATGTGTGTTTATGGCAGCGGCTAATAGCAGAGAGAGAGCCGGTACATAAAAGTACACGCAAGCCGCGCTCGGTGGCAGTGGTGTGTGCGGTGGCGGCAGCGCCAACGACCGGAAAAAGAAAAATGCGTTTACGCGGCGCAGACACGCCACTGACACGAGGCACATATACAGAGAGAGAGAAAGAAAAAATGAAAAACACATATGCACAGAGGTATAACGAGTTCAAATCGAGAACAAGTGTCATAGCTCTCTCTCTCTCTCGCGAAACCGTGGGCGTATATGGTTGCACGAACGCGCATAACGGCACGATTAGCATTGCAATGCTCGTAGGCCGATACGAACGACGACGTTGTGCTTCTTGCCACATATATGCATATATATACGCATGTCGCGGAGCAGCAGCGATGCAGTGCGATGACACTGCGATATTATACGAATACATATGTTGATTCGACGAGAGCATAATACGCGATTCCTACGGTGGCATTGCTCGATCCTCGGCCATTATATGGATACGAGTTCGGGATTGAATTACCGCGAGCGGCTCGCGTTACGCTCCAGAATTCATATACTTACGCACACGCGCGTGTATAGGCATATATACGTGATATTGTACACACGCTGCACGCACCGCGTCCCATGTCTGCGCGCAAAGCCGCAATAATTCATCGCGTCCTCGACGAATGCGTTGCATAATTTATCTAAAGTCAAAATAAAACTTTTTTTCTTATAGTTCTTCGGTTTCGTCTATCCTTACCCGCCACTCGGGCGAACGACGTTTTATTACTTTTTCACGCAGCCTCAAATGTTTTATAGCCGCGCGCACCAAGAGAAAAAGTTAAGGTCGAGAACTATATTAATCAAAAGCTTCGTCGCAGCGGAGCTATATCTGTGCTATGCATTATTGATAACTTTTTATGTATTTATCATGCACACGTGTACAATCTTATTGATTTTAAAAGAACAAAGAATTACTCGACTCGGTAGACACGCTTTTAAAATGAAGAAAATAATCCAATTGCTATTAACGAAATATAAAATTCACATTACTGCTCGTGGAATGTTACATCTTCAACGAATGAGTATTTGCTTGCACGATACATTTTGAGAAAAAAATTTTTCGTTTTTTGCTCGTTACGCCATTAGCACTGCTACTACTACATCATTACCAATCAATATCGCACCTTGTCGTGCTGCGCGGCCGTGTACGAGAATAATTACTGTATCATAATGCTCGACTTGAGCGAAAAACGAACCCCTCGACATCGCGTCTATCTTTCCAACTATTTTTCTCCACGATATATTCTATACTCTCGAGCGTAATAATATATATAACGATTTTTCTATGTGTATTAGCTGCATGTACTATAGGAGCCTTTGTATGTGTGCCACCGCGTACACACGATTCTCGGTTGGCTTTCTATTTCTAGGAAAAATAACGCAAGCGCATTTTTCGTTTTTTCTGTCTTTTTGTTGAAAATTGAAATTTAAAGAGATTCTATTATCAAACGAATCGGCATACGCGATTGTCCAAATTGGCAATTAACATCGGTATCGAGATCGTAGCAATTGCAAATTAAATGAACAATACGAATTTTCGGATAATATAAAAAGCTCAGAGATAAATAAAAAATTCAAAAGCTGGCATAATTTCGATCGTTATAGTGACTCGGTGACCAAGTGCTGGCGTTATTTTGACGCACCTGGTCATACACAGTGCAGCAGTCGGCAACAATCCCTTCGCGCGGTTTCCTACACGTATGTTTTTATTTCATTGGCACCAGCAGTTCTCGCCACTCTATTATACATTATTCACGATTCGAAAAGTATAGTAGGAAAAAAAGCCCCATAGAGGCGGCGACGACGACGGCGGCGTTCGTGTGTGGAAGTATATGTAGTCGGCGTCAGTCGCTATGCTCGCGCACATACAGTCGTGTCGTGTATGCATGTAGCTACGTGCAAAGCTCGGCTCGCTCTACACATCGCGTCCTTATCGATCGATCATTTCTCACATTATATAGACGACGCACACGCACGTACACGTGTATACCTTATATACTTATAAGAGCTGGTTGCCAAAGCACATACCCAATATCTTTTCGCGATATGCTCGCGGCTTTGCTATAAGCTGCTGCACTCTATACACGACTCGGCAAAGGGCAAACGACGATGCAAAGGTAATGCGTCCGCCGTTCCGTACGTCGAAAGTTCGACGATGATATATGCACGGACAGAAGCGCAGCGAGACGTCGTCGTGGCTTTTTCGCCGTTACTGCAGATACGCGCGCGCGTCGTATGCAACCGATTCCTGCGCTACTCGTGGACACTTGCCTTGGGAGGCCGTTGACAGTTAGAGACGCGTCGCTCGCTGATATATAATGCGCCGCGTCGGCGAGGGAAAAACGACCTCGAGATGAGGAGCGATGCGTTTGCGATGGAAACGACGAAAATAGGTCGTGTCCGGTGCGATGGGCTGCGAGAGCTCTGTACATTAGCCAGCGATTAGTCGATATTAAGTGCCACACTGCGTACAACGTGTATGCGGCGACTTTCCCACTGCCGATCGTCTGGTCGCACGTCTCGTTACGTATTTCGCTCCGATCTTTGCTGTATAATGGGATGGCGCGATGTCTCCCTTTTTTCCGCGTTCTTCGTCATTTTTGCCAAAGGGTTTGGCTGCGATCCAATGGCGTGCCTGGAAGCCGTATACGTGCGTGCGCAGCATCTCCCAAAAGCAATATATGAATCGATGCGAAAAAAAGCTATACCGCCAGGAGAATGAATATGCATGCACATCGGAACGTGAAGAGAAAAAAAAAAGATAGAGCCGCGCATATCGATAATGCTGGTAATGGTGGCGGTGACCGCGGTGGGCTCGCAACCGCTGGCGGACCGAGTCGACTCGGGGCTCGGTAACTGCGCTGTACAGGAATATATATTGTAATTGCAGTCGAAACGGGTTCTCGTCAAGCGTTACATTACATTATTACACAGCCGAGTAATGTGCATGAAACAGGTAGACGTGTGTAATGTACGTGTGTCTCGATTCTCGTCTTACAGTTGCAATGCTGCGGTGTGGATCGCCCGTCCGACTGGGAAAGGGCCGGCTTCACTGGAAACACTCTGCCCCAGTCCTGCTGCACCGAGATGCAGGGCATTGATCCGACTTGCGACATGAACGATATCAAGTCCAATACCGAGGGATGCAAGCAGCAGCTACAGAGGAAAATCGAAGAGAACGGACTGATCCTCGGTGGAGTGGGCATTGGCGTTGCTCTCATACAGGTACGATGTCCGACGATAGGATCGATAACTATATACCCCCTTTCGTAAAACCTTTTCCCAATCTGTTCTCCCGAAAGCTCTCCCTTTCCCCGGCGTTCAATCTCGCCGGTATACAACTAATCTCGCTTCCAATTGAGATCGATCGAATCCACTTCGTTCCTTTCAAAAATTATTCCTCTTTTACTTCTAAAATCTTCGAAAATTGTCCTTCGTGCCTATTACAACTTCATACATATAATTCGAAAAATTATGATTTCAGTTGATCGGTGTGCTGTTCGCTTGCTGCCTAGCTCGCTCAATACGTCGCGAGTACGAGACTGTGTAAGCTGATCCCAAAAGACTATAATAATCTAAATTCTAAACACTGCTATCTGATTGCCAAAAAAGTAATCCTGATAACTAACTAACAACAACAAATAATGATAATTCTTTTTCGATCTCTCAATGTGTGTGTATGTGTGTGTGTTGCGTGCACAATGTGTTTTTTTTTCTTATCAACTTATACACGCGTGTCTTTTTCGCATCGCGATCATGGTATATTGGCATTTGATGTATTACAAATCTACGTCTCATTGATACCTGTACCGAAATCGTTTTTCAAACATTTATTTCCTGTAATTTTTTCACTCTATTTGTGCACAAAACAAAACGAACAAAACAAACAAAACGCACCGAAAGTCTTCAGTATTTGCTTTTCATTTAAGTTTTATGTATATTTTTTGTCGATATATATGTTTACAAACAAAAGCTTTGGATGTAAGTACAGTTTTTCAATTCACTTTTGCTGTCATTGTAAATATTAAATGTCTTTTATGCATACAAAACCAGTGACTATCGATATTAGTCACTTGATTTTCCGTTGTATCATTAGTTCTGTATTATTGCGCTGTAATGTGGTATAGTGGTGAAGGACGCCTTTTTCCAAGGTATACAATGGTGTGCAGCAATTGATATACTATATGCATGTGGATACATACTAACACGTAAAAGTAAAATTTATGTAACGACGCAGTCTGTTAAATGGATCGTGTGCATGCAACAACAAAAATTAATTAACAACTGTGACGGTGAGAAAATTCATTTTTCACGTAGTTTTTAAGTACTGATGCTGTCACGACAAAAGAATACGACTGAAATTGTACTCGCTGCCTCTAATAACTTTGATCTACTTCGACGATGAAATTTCACCAGTTGCTGTTCGATCTGCAAAGTAATTATTTTTCCCACCAAGTCGCTCGATATGAAAAAGTTAAGATGATGATTACATTTTCAAAGAACGAGAATAATCGACGAGATGAATATGTAATCGCCGCGATTTCGCTGTGAAATCTTTTGCACTGGCCTTGACCAACTTGAGCGACTAACAACAAAAATAATCATAGTAAAGGATGACGATCATTTAACTAAAGGACATGCACAAGTTCGTTAAGCTTGGGTACCCTTGCTAGCATACCTATTGTAATTGAACTCAGTCATCCTTGATGACATTTGGAAAGGAGAAAAAAAATAAATACCAATTACAGTTAAGACTACCTTTATGTAAAACTTTTTACAGTGAATCTTAATAACGTCCATTTATGTTGTTAATTTAACATCCAATTCTTTTCTTTTGCTACGATAAAAAGTCACATTTCGGTAAAGAAGCGTTTAATTAAATGATGTAAAAGTATTTAATATTATACTCTTTTCTAACACTCATTTTTCAAATTTTTTGAAAATGAATCTTTTTGTATATTATAAAATATATCTGATATAAATAAGATATATATTACGTTGTTTTTTTTAATAATGAATATATACATTACAAAGTCTACGTAGTGTTACAAAAGCCATTTCATGCATTTTGACAGAGTCAAATGTAATTAGTCTACACAGGAGCTTAATTGCATTTTTGATAACTAAGGAGAAAAGTTGATAAAATATAATACTGTCAGAGACTGCATCGAATTGATGTTACTGCCAAAATTTTTAACCGCACATAATAAAGTACCAACTTTTACGTAATAAATATTTTTTTACTGTACCTTGTAATGAAAATAAGAGTAAAAAAATGACGCGTGAACATATAAATAAGTCCGTGAAAACTTACGAGTAGACAATACATAATTCGATTATGTAATATAAGAGAGTGATGACTAATAATAATTTACATTTATTCACTTACCATTGCATTTTTTTTTTAAATCTTGCGATAAAAAGGCAGTGGAGATTAAATGTACAGTAAATTAGCTGAAATGCTCCCAAAAATTAATGGGATTTGGCGTAAGCTTCTTTTGCATCAACATTGAAAAATGTAATGTGGTGAGACATAGTCGACTCAAGAATTTGTTCAAGTGTTCAGAGCTTTATGTACTCGTAAGCTTCGATATAATCATTACGTTATATAATCGCACATATAATATATTTATAATGTTCATGCACTCACTATTCACACTTGGTGTTTGTTTACTTATTATGTGTACAGCCGTTCTATAATAATTATGTTCTTCGTCTAATTTATTTATTTATTGAAAATGAAATTTATACTTAAATTCATTTACATATCTAATGGTTGTGGTATACACATGCTTTGGTTATTTTATGATTGATGGTTGCGGTAAAATAACCTTCTTAACACAAATTGTCAAATAAAACCAGTTACAATAAAGTTAGAACATATATAAATTTCAATACGAAGCATATATTATTACGCATTCCTTGGCACATTTTTTGACTGCTTGCTTTAAAAAACGAATAAATAAATAAATGCAGCAATATACAAAAATTCATTGCACTAAGATGTTATTATCTGAAATAATGCTGATATTTATACTCTTTGCTTTACCTCACGCTGATTTTTTACCATTTCAGTGAGACCACGGCACATTGATCGGCCAGCGCTTTACCGGCTAAAATTTTACGCTAACTTGTCCATCATGCATATACATAGTAGAAGAAAAGAAAAAAACAAAAGTAAACGCTACATTTTTTAGAAAAAAATTGAAAAAGTAACAAAGTACGTCTCGCGCGACTATGCAACAATCATCAAAATCATCCCGTTTATCGTAGGTTTTGTGTTCAGTTTAGTTAGTGGTGGAATTGATCGAACATAAGACAAATAGAACTGCCAAAATGAGAAAATTTACCAGCAAACAGCTACTTTGCTGTACTTTAAATTGGTGAAGACATTTTAAATGTATCTTATCTTTTAAAAACCTTATAATGTTCGATGATTTTGATCCGTTCGAACCTTAAGAGTTGCGCGACGTCAACTTGTACATTGTATTATAGTATTACATATGCTATACATGATGGATAGATTGTGCTAATTTATAAAACTTGCAAATTCTAAAAATGAAGATGGGTTATGATGAGATGTAAGAAAAAAATATGGTAAATTACGTTTTTTTAAATTTAAGTAATGCATGCAATTATTTGTAATAAAAAAACGAAGAAACTATGATATTTTAATAATACGTAAATCAAGCATCGTTACATGTATCACTTCAAGTGTTGGGTCGAGATATCTGAATCATTATTGAAAATTTTGTTACAAATTATCTCAAAGTATTTATAATGAAGACTCAATCAAATTCTTGATGCATCATGTAGATAAATAAAATGCATGTAAAAGCGATACGAAAAGTTTACCATTAGTTTAAATTCGAACAACCAACGTAAAAATATCATTCACGGAGTGTAGTGTGAATAATTCGAAAGCTCACTTTACAACTAAAATTCATTTCGATAACTCGGTCCAATACTGTATTATTGCCTTTTAATTAAAACAAACATCAAGTTATCGATGAAAAAGAGTCATTAGATTATAATTTAGTCCAAATGGTTTGGCAATATTATATTCGCTGACCATTCATGGAACTCAAACTCACTCACCAACTTAATAATATAATCTACATAATATTTTGTGCGCGTTATAATTATTACATTATTGAATATCTCAATATTGCATTTATTAATCTACACTCAATGTAAATTTCATTATCAATCAATAAATGAAACCAATTTACACGCTAAATATAGTGATATCAACGTTTTATTTCGGTAAATCGTTAAATTAATAAAAAACTTTCTATACTTTACTTGATCGTACTTTAAAGTCTCAAACGAATACCTCCATATGTATTTTTATTTTCTAAAATTAATTCATGTCTTCTCGATCACGCATAAAAGCTCAATCGTTGTAAACTTAATTAGCTGTTGGCGTTGCTTTTAAATCCTCATTAGTGAAACAGTAACAGTAGTTATTTACAAAACATCGCGACTTCTTTATTGATCATAAAGCAACAATTACACCGCAATAACAAAAATGAAAGTCATGTAAATGAATATAGTTTTTATATTCAAATGCATAGGAGACATGAAATTCTATTTTCATGGGATGAAAAATTGTATTGAACTTATATTGTTGTGGGACCAAACAGGGAACGATTACAGATTTGTTACTGTGATACTCTGTAAAAATTGCTTGCAACTATCGTATATGTTCATGTAAATTTTGCTCAGATTTAATGTTTAAATGTAGATCAAAATGTGACCTCGAAAAACAATTTGTTCAGACAACGTCGACTGCTTTCATAAAGTTATATTAATGATACCGTATTATTATATGTTTTGAAGTGTTTTTCCATATAAATATTTATATTTATATCATGTGTACGTTGTAAAGGAAAAGCTAAAACATAGTTTGGTACGTCGCAAGCTAGGTGCACGTAAGCACATTTCATGATGTCCATTTTTTGAATTAATAATTGGTTACGTTAACGAGCAGAAACCCTTTTGCCAATCCTGCCTTTATATCCAAGATAATTTAGCCTTTACACGGGAGTGATATGTACTGAAGATAAAATAATGAAAAGCGAAGCAAAGCTTCAAGTGAATGAACTTATTGACTAGATAAGGAACATTTATACTTGTACTACGATAAAACAACTACGGTGTGTCAATAACATCTCTGGCCATTGGGTGATATTTCAAAATAACTGCGCGTGACGCTTGTAATGAATGATTTCATGAAAAAAGTGCCCTATTGATCTGCTCGTTACGTAGATCCAATGAAAGTACGTTACATTCAACTATATGTGTAATTAAAATAATCGTTTAATTTTCGATAAAGAGTAGTGAATAAAGTATTAAAATTGTATACTTATGTTTTATTTTCCAAATTTGGCAAAGTTAAACTTTGGATGATTTATAAGCTCATTACAATAGAAGAAGATGTAAGAAACAAATTAAAAGTGTATTTAATCCATAATGATAGAAAATTTTTAATAAAGATTAAAATTAAATAATAAAAGGAATAAACGTAATTGTGTTACACATTCCCTTATAAATTAAATTACGAGTCGTTTAAATTATTACTGATCGCACAATAACACGATCATTATCGGGCATATTCTTCACTGTACAGTTTCATAAGTACTCCAAAGTTTTCTCTCTCTAATACGCTAATAAATCATTAACTATTTTATTTAAGAATCTTGCATGCATGAAAAAATAGTAGTAGTAATTATGATAAAAGTATAAAATAATAATAATGAAATTAATGGTAATTGAAAAAATTATAATAATTCACTTATTACGCTTATTTATCAATTGTACCGGACCCATGCAACAGGCGCCTCGCTATATAAAAAAATCACAAGAAAAAAGAAGACTGAAAAAAATTTATTGTAATCAGTATTAACGACAATTAGCTTGGGGAACTCGTTGAAAACTCGTTGTTCATGAAATCTTTCGGATGCAGTTCTATTTTATTAGCTCAGGATAAAATTTCGGACGTCTATTCGCACTCCAAAATAACCCATACTATTATAATTTTGCATCACGCGATTTTGTATACACAGATATACAAAGATGGGTTATTTTAGGATGAAAATATACAGTCTCTACAATTTTTATAATGTAAGAGTACGTATAAAAATGATATGTTAAATCATATACTCTAGTGTTGCGGACAATTGAATAATTCAGCGCAAGTAGTGAAAAAAAGAATTCATTATATTTACAGAAAAAAATAATACACAAGATAAAAGAAAAACTCATATTTGTCTAATACTTATGATACGTATTAATGAAATATTGAGTAATAAATGAAAAGTAATTTAATTCTGCGTCTCTTTTTGAAAAACGGTGCCTGTGAAGTTTTTTTCTTGGGATTTATGGAGGATAAAAAATAACAAAAATAGTACAAGTGAGTATATTTATTTCACTTTCTTATCCATATTATTAACTAGCAGACTAACATTTACTAATAGTTATTACTGATGAGGATAATGAAAAGACAAACATGTCTCTTTCTCTCTTTTTCTTAAATCTTTTTAACGCGCGTGAAGTCAGCCTGGACTTATATATACGAATCAGACACACGATTGCATCGTAATCATCGATGAATTGCACGAACAATCACTTTGAAATTTCTACAAATATCTTTCATCTTTTTTTCCCTTAGTACCAGTATTTTTTTAATAAGATAAAACTTATGAGGATATAATTAATTTATTACTACAGTTCTCTTTCTCATTCTTACCTGTCGTTAAATGATTTTCTCAAATAAAAGTATACATCCCCGCACTCTTATTTATCTAATAATTCATAGATGAACTCATTAAAACGAAATTTTTCACATTGTCTTTTTTTTCACAATACCAAAAAATGCAATACATGAATCAGAAATGTATCATAGCGATAAAGATTGGTCAAACTAATGTGTTACATCATTGATATCATAGTAAAAACAAAATTTACTAAATATATTTTTGTATCTATGATAAATTTGCTAACAAGCTATATGACATTTCCTAATCAAACGAAAAAGTGTCTACAGATTTTCATGTTTCATTTTGACTGGTTCTATAACCCGATTCAAGTATTATTTATTAATTTTTGTTGGTTCGACTGCAGCTGTTTTCATACATCTCTTGTTACACACTCAATAGTAAAAAAAATGAATGAACTTGAATGATACAATCTAGGACTTGACACAAAAATTTTATGGATCAAATAGACTTTATTAATCATCTAGATCAATTTCTAGTTCCATTTCAAAGTTTAAATATACCTCTATAGGTGTTAAAAGTTATTAGTTGTAAATTCATTAGTTAATTATCGTTGGCTGCAGTTTTTAAAATTTGATATAAACTTTTATTGATTTTTTTGCAAATATTACAAATATATGAAGAAGCATTTGACATTGAAGTACAATGCGATGATTGTACGAAAATCATGTTACGATCATTAATGGTAACGAATTATTATCAAACTTCATCTTTCTGTTATTGATACCAAAGAATAATATCACTTCGATTTATGATTAATATGTATCACTTTTAGATATGCGATTACATAATAATCTTTTTCAATAAGGAACGCACTATTACCATAAGTTTTCTAGAACTGAGCCTACTCTCGTCAGAAAAAATTGTTGATTTATTTGGAAACAACACAAGGTAAGTTATTGCAAGCGAAACACATTTTTTTTCAAGCCATGAATGTAAAAAAAGTAATCATTTGAAGACTCATCAATTCAATTTGTTAAAAATTTATCACTTCAGTTACAGTTATGTGCTATTTACACCGTGTCTTTCGAAAAATGTATACATGCTGACAATATAATTATATCGCAACATGTATGATTAAGTTTTTATTTTTTGATATTTTTCCAAAAATGAAAAATAGCAAAAATAATATTTAGTTGAATCATCGCGGACAGCTCAAGCAGCTGTTGAAATTGTTATAATGATATTTTTTCTTAAGATTATACACACAAATATGCAATTTCATAATAATCGAATGGCTATTACGCGCTCAGTGTCGATTATTTACAAAGTGGATTACTCCAATCCTTTCTGTCTTCGAGGTTTTGCAGACTGATACAAAAATAACGTGGAAGCATGAAGAATATTTCAAATAGACAATACAATTTCCAGACATTTTCCTTAGTATATATTTCTATTATAATTTTTTCCAAGATTTTCATTTTTATAGTATGTATAACTGTCGACGTAAAATTGTGAATATTTATATATTTTGTACGGGAACTAGCGAAACACGAGAAAGTTCGCTTTTGTGTGTATATAGTAATAATGTTTTTAAATTCATTTATAAAAAAGGCATTACTCCTTTCAAACAACCAATCATTCATTTTTTGCAATTTAATTTAATTTTAATTTTATTCCATTTTGTGTAATATTAATAATCTTCTTAGTAGTTAACGTCTTTTATTTTCTCGAAAAATTTTTTTTAAAAAACGCTTGAATACACTCAGGCCTCAAATGATCAATAAATATTTAGTAAGAGAGTGTTGTGAAGGAGCTCAAAGAGAAGGCAAAATATATAAAATTCAGAAAGGTAAAAATTCCTCGACGTTTTTTAATCATACAGAAAAATGTTATATAATAATATTTATTTACAGTCACAGTTGATTTGTTTCATATTTAATTCATTTTTTAGTTGATGGCCCCAACAGTCTTGACCTGTTCGCCGCATTGAATTTAATAATCAATAAAAATTCATTTAAAAAAATGTTCACAATTAATTTTTTTTTTCACTAATGAATAAATTAAATTAATGATAAAATTCATAGTTGGGGGAAAATATTATTTATAAAAAGTTTACCAATGAAACGATGTATTGAGTATAGTCTACATATCATATACTAACTAATAAAGCAAGTTTAAGTTTAAAAAAGACGTTAAAAATTATGAAGTATGAATCGAACGCTTAGGAACCAAGCAATTACGACGTCCAGGAAAGTGTCTGGGTCCCTTTTACAACTTATTATCTGCTCTTACTAACTAAGTACCTAATTTACTTACAACTTAGGAATTCATTGTAATTCGAGTGTGAATAAAGTACTAGCACGTCTTGGTACTTCATTTTCATCTTAAAAATTAATATCCTTCTCATTTTCATTCACTCACTCTTTTTTTATCTATCAATAATTTATGAAATCCCTCTTCCCTCAGTTTATTTGTATTATTTCAGTAGTAAAAAAAATTACTCCCGACTCATGCCTTGATATCATACACTATTTATTCTTAGGCACTACTGCACCTATTTGAAAAACATCGACAAATTATAACTTATAAATTCACACACTTACTACAAATCAATTTTACACAAGTCTTGGGGTCATTGATTGTAAATCTAGCTGATCTGATGATTTGATAATGACGAAATGCGTGGTACGATTGAGATCTACAGCATGAATAAATTGACGATTATTATGACTTACATCAATGATTCGTGAATCCACATTTGGTCAACATTGAATTAGGGAATATAAATTCTCGATGATGCAGTTTGATAATTATTTTTGAAATAGGTAATGATGAATAATCCATTATCCAAGAAAAATCCGCACATGTCGTTTTTGAACCATGAATAATAGGGTGTAATAAATTGGCATGAGACTTATCAGGAGTTTGAGAGTGTAGTAAACCTATTCATGTTGCATAACGTTTGGTCCATAAGCGTGCTATGCGGTCATGTTCTTCTCGATTTTGAATATATTGCGTTGCTATGCTACCCACCAGTGGATCAGCTGAAAATAATGGATTTTTATAAATTTGATTTCATAAAATTTTATTTCAAGTTCATTCAATTTTCTTTTAAATCAATACAATTGATCAGTTTTATAATCCTACTTATGTAGGTTTATGTAAAGATTTAGATTAACTCTGCTAATATCTGACTAATGAAGGAATCTTGATTTAGTATTCTACCATTTTCTACTTCTCACTATAAAATAATTAACTTGTCTCAAAAATAATGACAATTTTTAAGAAGCATTCAAGTTTGACAAATTTAAAAAAATGTCAAAAAATCAGAGTTTGAAATCGGATGAATACCAACATCAAGAGAAAAATAGTTTTTTTAGTTTAAGATTACAATATTATGAGTTTTTTTTTTATACAATAATTTATTGTTAGACAACATGTATAATAATTTGATGATAAGTGTGTTGAATATACTATTAGATACTCTCTTTAGAAAACTAAATGGTCACCTTATCAGCCATTTTATTCTATTGCTAAGTAAAAAATATTTTCAATATCCATTTAAAAGTAAAAAATTACCTGGATTGCAATCTGTGAGAAGGGAACAAATAGACAGCAGTACTTTTGATATAGTGAGGGCTGGAGACCAATTGTCTTTAAGAATATCTAAGCAAATGACACCTTGACTGTTTATATTGCAATGGTAAATGCGAGTCCGAAAAGTTACCTGAGAAAATGATATGAAACATTTAAGTTGCAAAACATAATTATAAATTTTTAAACATTAATTTTATTAACAATAAAATAAATTGGTAATTTACCTTTGGTGGTTTAAAAGGATATTCTGGAGAAAAGTGAATGTCTAAGAAGAAAACACCGCCTTCATATACTGATCCTGGTGGTCCTAAAATTGTTGACACCCACTCGTATAAATTATCACCTTTTGGTCCAGCACTAAAATAAAGTGAACAATGTTTTTAATACTTCGCATAGTTATTACAGATTAAAATTAAGTAAAATAATCAAGTTGCAACTAACCTGCAATTTGGAGGTGGATCCAAAGTAATTTCTGCTAGTTCTTTTTGTATCCTGAATAAGTTGAAATAATTTTAATTCATTGAAACCCCAGTATAAGTCTATTTAATTTGATTATTAGCTAAATAAATTAAAATTAGCAATGTACCTTTTGGCTGAAGTACCCAGTGCTTTAGACATTTTTGGATTGGGTTTAGTTTCTTTACTTTCTGGTTTGTTATCAGCTATGGATGATCCGCGGCCACGACCAGAACCACTTGAGCCAGCTCCAGAAGACATATTTCTATAAAATTTATTGGTTATTATAGAGTAATCAAGTAAAAGATTGAAGAATGAATCACTGTTATTTTTAAGAAAATGTTGCTGTAAATCTATTAGCTTGCGTAGTTGGCAGTGATCCAAAAACAGGTAGCGATTCACTCAGTATAAGGTGTTTAACCTTGACAATTAACTGAAGACTTAATTTTAGAGAAAGATAATAAGACATTATCTATAATTATTATAAAAAAAAGTTATAAAAGTGGCAGTCATTTTGGAGCTAGATAGTCATATTACATTAATAAGTATTTGGTAGATGTCCAGAATAAAGTTTAGAACAAAAAAGAGCTAATTTAAAAGCTGCAATATTTGTGAGTGATCAGGTACTAGCTGATTCCTGATGAGCACTAAGTCCTCTGAAGGAACAAAGCAGAAAGCCATTAGCACCTAATCACCATTTTGCAAAGCAAGCATAAAGCACCTTCCATTGCAGTGACAAAGAGCAACAGTTCATGTTTTGCCTGGAGTAAAGGCTTCCGTTTTTTTACCTCGGTGGTTGCGGTGTCGGTATAGAAGTGATGTGCGTGAATCTGAATATGCAGCGGGGTATGAAAACATATAAAACTAAAATGAAGTAACTATGTTAAAAGCCATTGACCATCCACCCTCGTCCATCCGAAAAAAGCTAAGTAATAGCAGTAGCCGTGGCGCACGCATCAGCTAACTATATTATATATATATATTATATATATATTATATACTTGTACGTGTATGTACACAGCTATGTAAGTGTGTAAATATATATATGTATATTTGAGCACAGGCACGCATACAGCCGCACACCGTGCTCTTGGCACCGTCTTCTCTATTTGCAAACCGGAGCAAAACTTGCCTCTCTTTCACTTTCGCATTTTCTATATGCTGTAGATATACATATACATAGGACTGTAGGTAGTTGCGATGTAGTTTCAATACATAGATATGTATAACTGTGTATGTGGTACTACGATAGTCACGAAACTGCTACTTGTCCCTCAGTGCCGAATTTTAAAGAAAATCACGAGACTCGATTTGCAAAATCTAACCATGTATCAAATGAAAAACTCCAAATGCGATGCATGTTAATGTCGAGTAAAAATAAAAAAAAAGAAAAGTTTTTCTTAAAGCAAGAGAATGATGCACGAAAATATTTGCAATGTCAACGATATCAATCATTAAAAGGATAAAAAAGCAAAGGAAAAAAGCATATATACAATTAGTTGCAAGTGCCTACCTTCAAAAGAAATTGAAGAAGAAAACTTTAGGTACTGAAGAGCGGCCGGCTAAGCTCAATCAACTAGCCGGTGCCTATATCGCTGCACTGCGTGCGGTACACTATGCGGGCGATGCTATTGCAGCCAAAGGGCAGCAGCGATTTGGTGATTAGACCGCGGGTATATTATATTAGGCGCACTCCGTGAGCTCGCGTATACACAGCGCAGTTCCGAGTCAGATGCGACACTGGTCTACTATACAGCTCCGAGCTGTCGTCGACTCTCGCCCTGTTGATCTGTGATTCGGCTTGCGAACGCCGAAGACGCGGTAGAGGTGGTTTTGCAAATAAAACTGAGATGCACGATGACGATGACGACGACGACGACGATGATGATAAGGAGGATCGACGCCGAGATTGACAACGTTGAGAAATCAGTAAAGAGAAAAGCGGTATGCAGCTGCAAGTAGCTGCTATTCTTTAACAGGAGCCGTTGCCCGTTACTACCTTCTCTACGTGTCCGCGTGATCCCATACACACGTTCTTTCTTTCGGAGCAACAATGCAACGCGTTTATCCCGGCCTGCGAGGTGTGAGAGTTGCAAACTGCCGAGCTTCTCTTACACAGCGATGATTTTACGCTTGCCTCGCTCGATGTTGTAACATGAATCGAAGAATTACTGGCAGGAGCAGCAGCAGCCGGCTGCCGGCATTCGCTAGCCTATACCTAATGCACCAGGGCCCGCACAATATGCACCAACACACGTATATATATCTGTATCTACAGCTCTTGTATGTCCTTTTTTTAATATATATAGATATATACGTATTAATCCGGACGCGCGCGCAGATTTCCGAAATTTACACTAGCTGTCTCGCTTGCACTTTCGGGGGGCTGACGCACTGGCGAACTTGCATCAGTGCGCGTCCTACGCGCGAATCACAGCTCTTGTGCAGTCGCAGAATTTCAAACTGCAAACGAACTTCCGATCATCGATCGTTAAAAAGTCGATTCGAAATCTGGATTCGAACGAATCATCAATTAAAAATTCTCCCAACGACAGACAAATCGGTAAGTAGGTACTGACATTTGCGACGTATTTATAACACCAACTTACTCGCACCTTTGACGAAAGTCGATCCCGCGTCACGGCGTGTTTAATCCAGCCTTCACTATTCCATTTGCTGCATTAGTTGAGAGCTTATTACTCATGTATTTTTTTAATTTTTCAAATTGAAAAAAAGGTGTTTATTTAGTTCATAGGTTGCATTAACTTGTATAATAACAAATTAATTTACATCGTAGAAGCATACACATGTGACAATCTGAAAATAATAGACGCGAAGGGTACTGAATTTTTTAAGCAAATATCTTTTTTCGAAATTAAAATTTCTTTTTTTGCAAGTTTGGGTAGATCAACTCATTAAAAATAAGTTTATAAGTTAAAATTTGAAAACAAATTGATTACAGGCAATTCATACGAAACAAAATACCGAAACAAGGCCAAATTGAAAATTTTCAAACGCATACTCTGAGATGTCCACATATTTTTCTCAAGAACTACGTCCATGTTAAGAAAACAACAAAATCAAGATTTTCACATAACTTTCCACGAAAATATTAAATGGAAATTTCAAAAAATCTATTTTAGATTAATTCACGGCTAGTATTTAAAATTTTTGCATCTACATTCTCAAAAATGCATGTGCGATTCAACGTATGGTAGAAAATGGGAGAAATATAATAAACATAACGAGATTTGATTTTTAATTCAAACTATATTAAACTATTATTATATACATTTAAAAATTTTTTTTTATTAACTGTAACAATTTTCCTAAGCTATCATACAAAATAACATTAATTTTCTTCGTCATCATCCATTCGCATCTTTTTAGGTTTTGGTCGTCTTTTTACATCTGATTTTCGTTTTCTCTTTTTCTCTTGCCTCTTCAATTTTCTTTTATTGGCTATTTCTGGATTGGTTACAAACTGAAAAAATGTTAATATAATTTTAATTTCTTTCATTATGATGAAAAAAATCTAAGTAAAAAAATTATTTAGCATCTTACCTGGCGGGATCTCTCTGCCTTCTTTTCGGCTCTTTTCACTTCCAAATGTTGACTTGCTGCATTGAAGAGTCGAGTGTATTCGTCCAAATCCAGAAGTTTTTTGAACTTTGTAGATACTTCTTTAGCTAACTGTCGAAGAGGTGCATTTTCCACTTCAGTAGTTGTCATTTCGCGCACCAATGGCGATACTAATTGATGCAGCATTGGCTTTAATTTTTCGATGTCAATATTGACAGTCACACCTGCTATCCAGTGAAATACTGCTTTCCTCTAAGAAAATCATAATTTCAATTATTATATGAATTTTATTAGATAAAATTGAGAACAGGAAAATTTTTTAAGAATTGAAAACTTACCACTACTATTGATTGTGGTGCTTGAGTTATTTCCAAATTAATTTTCTTTCTCAGGGATTTTATGAGCCAATGTAAAGACATCTTCTTTTCTGATTCTTCTGTATTTTCAATTTCTACGAATTTTGCCAAATATAACAGATTTTTAATAGTTTGATCAAATAATTCTTCGCTATCTACTTCGGGGTGCAATTGATCTACGTTATCTAAAATAAGACTGCGTAATTTTTCAGCCGACCATTTCTTAACATCCACAGCAGGGAGTACAAACCCAAGCACTTGAGATGCCTTCACTCTTACCCATAAATGTGGATAAGCTAAATATGATTGACAGCAATCTGAAGAACATAGTGTTTTTTAAAATTATTATTCAGTTTTCAGAAATTTAATGGAATTTGTAATAAAATAAATACCTGGCAAAATATCAACGTATTTCTGGTATTTGTTTTTCTCGTTTGTGCCTTTGCCCAAAAAGTTCGGACAATAATTACATATCTTGAGAACCAGCTCAAAAACGAAAAAGAAATGGTGATCTTTCAGACTTTTTATACTCTTTACTTTACGATCCTTAACAAAAATTGATTTAACTTTTTTGACGAAACGCCCTGGGGCATTTTCATCAATTTCATCTAAATTTTTGTTAAATTGTTTCATCAAAAGAGGTAGGAGTGTATCTAATCTGGAAGAAAAGTCAGCTTTTTCTGTTTGGACGAAAATTCCACAAATTTGAACTGCTAGTCTTCTGAACGTCAGTTTTTCTCCTACCATCCAAAGACAAGTGAAATTGAAAAGTTCACTTTTCCGATTGTGTGAGATACGGCTTATTAATTCTTTTATGCACTTAGATAAGTTTTTCAGACAAGTCGGATCTTCATCATTGAGCAATCTTTGAACAAGTAAAAAGAACATTTCTTCTGCAATTTCTTCAAGTTTTTGCTAAAAATAATATAAATATTTAAAGTTACTTTTCATTTCATTTTAGTAACGCCTTATCAATCAATAAAATATATGAACTCACCTCTGGAAAGGTAGTAATAATATCATATGCCATCGTTATTACACTCATGCGACCAAAAGCCTCAGAGTAATCAAGATTCTTCAAGAAGAAATTTATACGACCTCCTAACTTCTCTTTATCCACAGGATAATCCATTAAATAAGTGTAACAAGCATTTCGAGCTCTTTTCCGCACATCTTCCGATTCTGAAGTAACAATAAGTTTTGACACTTCTTCCATAACTTCATGCATTTGGGGAACTATAAGTTTTCGCTTTATAATAGCTTTTAGTAAATCAAACCCTGTTGCTCTTCGTTCATGATCATGTATATCTTTTTCAACATATTGTAATAAAATCTGAAAAAATATGTAATGTAATAAAAATTATCTGTTAATATTGATTAAGAATTATGCAAAAAATAAAAAAGTACCTTTAACTGTTCTGGAGTAAGTTTAAAATGTTTAGCATCTTTTACTAGAATAGACATGGCCTTGAAAGCAGTCATCACGAGATCAAATTGACACCTTTACCAAGACCTGATACCGCATATTTGTGTAAAATCTTAAACATTGATTCACAAATTTCCGTTGAAAACTTTCGAACGTTCGGTAAATCAGTCGTCATAACATGACATAGACAACGCAATGATAATGTGCTCAACTGAAAAAATTGCATAGAATTAATAACATTTTCAAATAAAAGTTACATGCTTTGACACGTTGTAAACATACCTCGACATGTTGTGATTCTAAACAACGACTCAAAAATGGTACAAATCCATCGAGTTGCTTTTTCGAATCCTGATCATTGAGCTTATTTTGTTTCAATAATAAACTCAAAATCCTCAGTCCAAATTCCATGATCACGTTTGCATTGGTGTCTTCGGAAATTTTCGATTTGGTCTTAATACCCATTCTCGTTTTAGGTGGTGGCTGAATGATCAGTGAAAGTGTACGATCTTCGTCGATAAGGAATTTCGATTTCACTTGTTTATCCTCGTTGTTTTTTTTACGTTTAGAGTCTGGCATAATCTCCGGTATAGTTTCGTTAACTACGCCTTGAAGAAAACTCAATAAATTTGTAAGGGGTATAAAAGTGTTACGGGCAAGACCCTTTCCAATTTCTTGTAAGGATGTAGTAGCCTTGCGAATGGTTTTTGATGAATTCGTGCGTAAAACATCGCGTAAAGGTTGAATTAAAGGAACCAACGAGTCTGCAAATACAAAGAACAACAAAATATAGTATTTTACATTTTATAAAGCTTTAAAAGTATTGTTTTTTGATCTTGAAAAAAATTATACCTGCACCAGTGAATTGGCCCATAATTTTGTAAATATCATAACTCTTAGTGGCTTTAGCTTCTGAAGTGTTTTTTATGATTCCAGAAATCTCTTTCTCTTCGGCCGATGGTCCGAATAAATCTATCTTACACACACTATGTAACAGTGCATATTTGCCTTAACATGCTTAGGCTCAAGTGAAGGCTCTAATTTGATTAAAACTGCATGTACAGTAACAGCTAAAACGTGAACTTGGAATCCACGAGTCAACAAACTGTTCATTTCTACAAGTAAATGATGTAAATAGTCGGGTCCAAGAGTAATCATGATTTCCTCTAAAATTTTTCGAGTGTCCCTACGCACCGATTCAAGACGAGATTTCAAGAAGGTACAAACTTTCATAAATATTCTGAAAAAATACATTAGATCATTAATAAAAAGTACAATATCGTTATGTAATTATTAGAACATTTTTTCAAAAACTCACCCTCGCACATTTGTATCGAGTATATTGCTCGGGAGCTTTTGTAGCAATTTGACCATAGCTAAAGCAATGGGTACCCGTTGCAAATCACGTTCTCCTGATCATCTCGTACAATCTTCTTGTTGACTTTGTGGGCCCCGTCTAAACGGGCTCGTACGGTGATACTTCGGTGCAATTGAGGCAGTAACACAGTGGAAATACTCTGCACGAGTCGCCTCGCCATATATTGTGATAGGACTGTTTGTCTTTCTACAATAGGTATTTCTTGGACAATAGGGACTTCTTCCGTGTCTGGTTCAGCATTTCATTTTCCTCAGCATTTTCATTTTCTGCGGATTCATCAACATCCTCAACATTTGGAACATCTTCAGTTTCATTTTGGACATTTTCGAATTTTGAGTCATCTTCAACGCTCTCATCTTTTTTTTCATCATCGTCATTCTCGTTGTTATCCTCAATGGCTTCATTGACTTCTTTATATTTTGACAGATCGAAATGGAAAGCGTCTAAAATCGCTACCACTATTCTAATGACTTGTTTTTGGTGTTCCATATTGTTTCGCAACTTGAACAAGTAGTACTTGAGTACGAATTCATACTGATTCCATGGCAACAATCTGCATACGGTACCGACGGTGTCAATTGCTGCGGTGATAGTATTATGGCCATCCTTGTTCGCATATTTTTCATTGCAAAGATAATAAGATGCAAGAGGCAAAATGAATTGTGAAAGTGTTCTCGGATTTGGTGCTTTAGTGAGGGTTTTAGCGACGCTACAGAACTTCAACAGAGCGCGACCATGACGATGACGCTGTATGTGTCCAATATTTTTAAAGAAATCCACTTCTGGGTCTAACTTGTTTGTTAATGCGTGGAGATCACGTAATACTACATGCACATCTGGACATTCCATGGCCATATGCCCTAAATAGGCTATGGACTGCAGCTTTACCTTGTCGCGTTTATCCTTTATTCCATTGCGAATCAAGTTCAAAATAGTATCTTCTACGAGATATTTTCTGTCGCCCGGTACAGCATTGAACTTTTTGCACAAATAAACACTTATGTATTTCAAGCATTCGCTAGCTCGATCTTCCATAGATTGTTCATTTTCAGTTTTTAAAAAGTAGTAGCAATTTAAAATTATAGATACACCAAAATTAACAGTTACTTTTTCTTCCCTGATCAAGCTGTCGATCTGTTGAAATGCGTTTAATCTCCGATCATAATCAGCTTGTTCGATCCAACGCCGATCATAAGCATTCAGTTCTACCAAAAGCTTATGATTATTTTGTAAATCTTCATTATTTCGAGCAACTTCTTCTAGAACTTGCATCAATAATTTTCTTGCTTGGGGTGTAGTTAAAAGAGCTAAAAGTTGTTGAACGGGGCGCAAGTATATTGCAGGATTATTAACACGCTTCATTAAGTTAGCAACTGTTGTTAAAAATCCCATAACAACGTCTTCGGAATCACCAGATTTTTTTGTGAGAATCGGTAATGTCAAAGTGAGCAATGTATCACTCGTTTCAGGATCAGTAGCAAATTCCGTAATTGACGATAGAACAGTTAATTCCGTGCGATTTGCTCCATGTTTCTTCTGTTCTCTCAATTTCTTTACCATAAAAGCCAATATTTTACTTACGTGAGGAAGTAACATGGCAGAACCATAATTAATTGTATCATCTCTAACGATTTCTACTTTTCCAGTAACAATATCTAAAAGAGATTTAGCTTTTATCGTGTCATCGACATCCATTGCTTCTGGATCCTCTTTTTCAAAGTCTAGTGTAGTTAGTAACTTTTCAATAATTTCCATAATCATTCTGAGCACAGATTTATCAGTTTTTTCATTGGATAATAGTTCTATTATAAAGTTGATTGGTGTTTGATTGTTCTGCAAATAAATAAATCAAATTGTATTATTGAGTTATAATTGACGATAATATATGTTAAAAAAGATTCACAACTACCAAGCTTACCTTATTTAATTTCACAAAAAGAGGATAATAACGAGGATTTTTACTCCAAATGTCAAACATTTTCAATAAAGGAGTCGGACTATGAATGCCTTCAATTGGCAGTTTATCCAACCAAGGGAATACAGCTGTTTCAAATACAGCATCAATTTCATCACTTGTCCAGTCATAACATTCGAAATGTTGGAAGAATCTAGCAAGCACATTAATTCCAGTGTTCCTAACATTTTTGATCATTTTCAAAAAATCAGGATGTACATCATTAACTAAATCAAGTATACCGACGGTTTGAGCAAGAATGCACACAAGTATTGACAGTAAATGTGGAAGTACATGTTTTGTCATTTTTCCACCAAACTGCTCTATCATTATTGATATTAGATTCATAGCACTTTGAAGACGTTTTGGTGGAATGACGTTGTCAAGATCAACATTGGGAATGAGTTCTCTAATCATTGCACATAATTTAACATAGCTCTGAGATTCTTTTTCAACTTTAAGAATTGGTAAATAGTTTTGGAACGGTTTAAAAGCCATGCGAATGAATACCATCATTTCTTCTTCTTTTATGCCTGCCAAAAATCTGTAAAGAATAATATAAGATAAATATAAACAACAAAAGAATAAATTTAAGTTGTAACATATAAAAAATAATTAAAATAAAAAAGTAAGAAAAAACGATCTTTCGTACCTTAAAATGGTTTTCCTTTTAACAACTCCGCCTGCTTTACCACCAGTACGCATTCCAACTCGTTGAATCATTTTAGTATGAAGGATTCTCATTAATATTGGCATCAATCCCTCTCTATGTTCCTCTTGAATTTCAGATTGTTCAACGCTTATTTGAAATCTCACTAACTCATTTTTAAGATTTTGTTCACTTACAATATTGTCCAATTGTATTTGGTAAGGAACTAAATATTTGTGCTTGTAAGTATAAATACAGTTTAAAGCAGCTTTTTGAATTTCCAAGTTTTTGGAAGATAGAAAATCGTGGTAAATTCTACAAATTTCCGGTTCACGTGACAGTGATCGAGTATTTGTAAATTTGCCAAATACTTGAAGCATTTTTATAAGAAGTTCGGTTCGTTCAGAACGAGTTGATTCTGTAGATGTTTCATCAGCAAAGCTTTTTTCATCAGACAATTTTTTGTTAGATTCATCTGTCTTATAAATTCTAATGGAACAAGATTTTGCTTCCTCAGAATATGCACGATAAAAGTTTTTTTCAACAAAATCTATAAAAATATCAACATAATCTCGATTTTTTGGTTCTATGTACGTAGTCATCATACCCATACACTTCCATAACAGATATCTAACTTTCTCTAGGTGAATTTTATCACTTGTGTAAACTTTGCTAACAGTATCATTTAATATTTCATTTCCATAACTTGGTTTGCAAACTTTATCTACTTCATCTTTCTCAGCATTTATACTTCTTAATTTAGAAATAAAAATTGGCCAAAATACTTTGCAATCTGGGTTGGCATATGATGTTATTATCTGACACATTGGATCCCAAATAAGAGAGAAGTTCAAATACAGACTGCCAAAACAATGGTGTATAGGGATATCTTGATATTTAGCTTCAAGATGAATAACTGAAGCACTGTTAGCATTAAGAGACTGAGAGTATACAAGACGTTGACGATACTGGTGAACTGTAACTGGTTGACATTCAGCTAAGTAAGGTAATTCCAAAGCTGATTTTGTTGGATTTTCTTCAGAAGTAGGAGGCTTCATTGTTGGAATTGAAGCAAACAATGAAAAAATATGTGACACAGTTAGACGTATTAATGAATTTGATGATCCTGTAATAAAATAAGTTGTATAAGAATAAAAAATAGAAATTTAATATGTATGAAATATTTTATCAGTTTAAAGTTGCTCACCTAATTTTGAAACTAAAGCTTGATGAATGTGGTCAAATACTGACAGATTAATATATTCATTTTCACAACTAGAATTTTTCATATAGCTCAATAGCATATCTAAAGATTTCAAAACTGCCGTGTCATTTTGATAAAAACACAATGTATCTAAAAGGTTTGGAAGATTTTGGATTAGAACGAATAATTTATCAGAACTCGCTATTCGCAATACAGACTCCATGGCAAGTAGAAATGCAAAATTATTTCCATCTGTACTATTTTCCTTCTTTTGAATTCGTTTGTATAAATTTATCAAGCTCTTTGTAACTGCATTATATATTTTATCTGGTAAAGTAGACAGATGTGGAATAATATATAAAACTTTCAAGAAATCTTCATTAACTAAACCAATCGCTTCAAAAGTATTCAAAATATTAGCTAGATAAGTATAATTATCTTTGCCCTGAATATTAAGATTGAACTTATTCCACTTTTCAAATTCAATCCCACCAAGTTTTGGTGGAGATTTGAACATAACTATATTCACAAAAAGATCCAATAATTCATTGTTCAAAATTGAAAATTGACTTTTCTTCAAAACTCGTGGTAAAACCATTGTCTCAAAAGATGAATATGGAATCAAGTCACGAGTAATTTTTATCAAACAATTTTGATCTTCAATGGATAATAGCTTTATTACCAAGAAACTAGAACTTTCTTGTTGTAATTTTTTTATGGCTAAGAGTGTGTCAATGGACACATCAACTATTTCAGCAATTAATTCATTATCATTTTGATACTTCTCAATGAGTTGTCCTAATTTTAATGCCCAAGCTGCTGGATCTTTAACCATTTCTTCTTTATTTTTAATAATGATTTTAATGAGTTTTAGCAATAATTTCAAATTATTTCCTTCAAATTTATCCAGATACTTCAAAATAACTGTCCATAATACTTCACTTTTTTGGAAATGAATTTCTTTTGTGATGCAGTTGAAAACAGTTGTAAGTACTTGGAAATGTAATTGTTGCTTTGAAGGTGCATTTTCAAGGGCATCAAAATAAATACTTAACATGGTTTCGGCACATGAGTGAAAATGTCCAGGAGTACCTACTAAAA
This sequence comes from Trichogramma dendrolimi, assembly GCA_034770305.1. NCBI lineage: Eukaryota > Metazoa > Arthropoda > Insecta > Hymenoptera > Trichogrammatidae > Trichogramma > Trichogramma dendrolimi. Next base: position 567,846 of record JAPMIB010000008.1, on the reverse strand, counting down.
CATGATAAAATAGTTTTCCACATCCAACAACTTTATTTTGTTGTTCTTCTAGAGCTTCAATAACTAGTTGAAGAAATGCAGGTTTATCTTTAACTTTTCTTACAACAAAAGCAAAACCTTCAGCAGCAAAATTGTTGATATAAGCTGGATATGATTCTGCCAGTAAAGGAACCAGTAAATAGAAAATTTTGTCAATATTTTTGATCATGTAACGCCATTGGTATTTAAAGAGATATGCAAGAGTTCTAAAAGTATATTCGAGCTGATCAGCATCTTTGACATTTAATAAATCTATAATCGCTGCCAAAAAATCTGGAAAGTATGGATAAAACTCGTCTTCTAAATCTTTAGCAACAGCAAGTAGTATTCTGAAAGATGATAAATATATTTTAAACAATTTATAAAATGTATCTCGGATACTTTTAATGAAATTTTAAACGAAAATCTTATTAATTATTATTTACTTACCTAAAAATACTTTCCAAACACAATGGATCTTTTAACTTTAAATACTTCAGTAAAATATTTATAACGTGTTCTTTACAAACAAGAAGTTGTGGAAGAGTAACTATGTGCGAAACTTCTTTACGAAAATTCAAATAATTTTCAGCAAGATTGAGAAAGTTTTCCTCTTGGACTTGCTGGTAGAAATATGATTCAACTTTATCAGGAACCTCTTCATTGCGATGCTTGACTTTATGAAAAATATTGACATCTATGTCGTGGACCCTTTTAGAGAACGGTACGAACCGATGGGCCGTATCTACTTCCACTTTAGGCATGTTGAAAAATATTTTTTAAACAGAACAGTGAAGAGATGAGGGCCACGTGCTCTGCCGCTGGCCAGCTGATGCGGCACTGCCGACTAGAATATGAGCGGCAGATTATCAATAACTTTGTCCTTCTTTGATCAATGAACTAACAAATTTTGAAGAGTATATCAAAATTGTTTACTTCACTTGGAGCCTAAACTAGGCCGAGCCATAAAATACTGTCTATGTCACTTGTAACTTAGTCTACAAAACTTTTTTATTCACTCACACATTTTTCACGCACGTGTTTCAGAGAGCAGTAACGATAGCGGTGTACACGAGCTTGCTAGCAATAAGCAACACATAGCAGTAGGTTTTAACTAGCGCCACTGCTGCTGTGTGCGCCGTTGGCGAAGCGGTAAATTCAAACTAGAATTTAATAAATGCTTCCTATTATAAATTGCGTTCTGTTGCTTAGTGATTTAAACAGCCTCGTATTTTTTGTATAAAATTACAACGGATGCGGGCGGATTTTTTAAGAGCAGCAGTGCGCTAAATGTAGAGTAATTTTATAAATGATTATTATTAATAATTAAATAAGTATTTTAATTTTTTATGAGCTCTTCGTAATTCATGTAATAACAACTATAAATTTTATAAAGAGAATGTAAAAGAAGATTTTTAAATAATTTTTCACTCTTTTTTTTATTAATGTCAAATCACTTGATGATAATTTTCAAGTTAATATCGATTCTAACGAGGAAAAAAGGTAAAATGTCCTAAAAAATAAACTACCGTGAAAAATGTAATTCATTTTTCAAGGCAGAGTTTCTTATCCATGAAAATTTCATGGAAGGAGTGTACCTATGTGCAGAAGTCCTCAAGGAAAGAAGAGAAAGGGATCAATAAAACATATTATAAATGTGTGTATATGAGCAATTCTATAAAAAAACTTTTAAATTCAAGGCTATAATAGCGATGAATATTTTTTTTATTTGACGCATATAATGGACGGTAGCAATTCGATATTTCGTTCTAGGTTTCGATGAATTAGATGTTATAAGGAATTCGATTTTATCCAAGATTATTTACGATTTCTTAACTTATTTTTTTTAATAGTGAGAATAGTGACAGTGTGTGTATAATCCTATTTTTCATAGTAAAATATAATGGTGCATGTTATTATTTTTTTATTTAAAAATTTACAATTCAATCGTTTTCATCGTGAGTTAAAAAAAAATTGAAGCTTATTTTCAAGTTTTTATGTTATAATTCCAATAAATCTTAGAAACGAAAAAGACTAGTTATTGTTAACACCGTAAAAGCCAATAAACAAAATTTGTTTTGGTCTAATTTTCATTTTAATGATTTTTATTGAAAATATTGTTAAACTTTTGATAGTATGGGCATTGCGTAAAAATAAAAGAAACTTATGCAAAACAAATCAATTTTTTATTTACAGTCTTTCTTGCACTGCAAAAATTTTATTTGACTTTACAAAACAAGACGTGCATATATGACACATGGTAACTTTGGAACAAACATTTACTGCACAAAACTTGAAAATTCAGCCAAGGTCAGTTGCAGAACATGACAGCACGACGGACTCGCGTCAAATAATGATCATTAATCTCTCTCTCTTTCCCTCTCAATAGTGAGAGTAGCCAGTGGCGATCGGAGCAGCGGCATAAGTCTTGGCAGCGTAAGCCGCTGGAGCGAAGGACTTGATGGCCAACGGAGCGGCATGAGAATAGGCCAGAGGTGCCGCGGCGACCGGGGCGAACGATCTCAGAGCGAGAGCAGGCTGAGCATAGGCTGGAGCCAGTTTGACCACGGGTGCGACCTGGGCCTGGGCAATGAGGGGCGTGCCCTCCTTGCGGACGACGGCGTTGAATCCGTTGTGGTCGTCGGCGGTGTACTCGACGATGCGTCTGGTGCCGTCGGCCTCGAGGAGGGAGTAGCTGCCGCGGACCTGGTCGCCGCTGCGGCTCTCCTGTTGGCTCTTGTAGTCGCCGGTGTTGGGGTCCTGCACGTCGTAGCCGTAGTTGTACTGCGGGTTCGGGTCGTAGGGCTCGGCCTCGATTTGCCTGGTGGCGTAGGCCAGAGGCGCTGCCGGTGCTGCGTAAGCCAAGCGAGACGCCGGGTAGACTGCGGGGGCCGGTTGGATGAAGCCGGCGCTCACGGTGGCTACCGCCAAAGCGCAAACGAATAATACCTGCCGATAAGCGATATCATTATTGATTTTTTCTTACTGACTCGCAGTGATTTGGAAGCGTTTTTTTTAAATTCGAGCTTTTGAATTACCTTGCTGACAACCATGACGTTGATCGACTGGACGATTCCGACTTTCTACGAGTGCAAATTGACCAGTGAATTCGCGACAAGTGAGCGACTCGAATTGATGCAGGTCCTAGCTGCACCCGGTGCTTTTATATGTTGGAAACCTCCGAGCGTCAAACGCTCTTTTTGCTGCTCAAATTGTTTGGGGCAAGGACGTTCTGTCGCTCGGCGCACGTTGCTGCTTGTGCACTTCAAAAATTGGACCGGCATTTTTAAACGCGTGCATTTAATAAGCCGCCAAAATGGGTGGAGTCCTCTCGGCCGGCCTTGCCATTACGATTGTACTTGCACGTTGATCTGCTTTTTTTGTTGTATTATGGTTTCAGGCGCTAAACGATATGGATCAAAAATCATGCTCGTGTAATATGCACCGCGGCCGTAGCAGTAACGGACGAGCCACGTGCATTACAAATTTATGATATGCAATGATCGATTGGCTTTGCCTCGGCTTGTCCAACTGCCAGATGTCTTGGAATTTTCGTAATGTTTGCTTTTACAACGATACGCGCACGAATGCCAATTTTTGCGTAATTGATTAACATTGAATTTAATGAGAGTCCGATGGCATTCATAATTTTTTGGGTAAAATTTTCACGTCCGAGATAGAAAGGACTCGCGAGGCTGAAAAGGTATCATTAAATTTGATTTCTGCGAGGTCCTATAAATTTGAATTTTCAACTTTATTTCACATTTTAATTGATGTTGTTGTCTCTTAAAGCTATAATGCAAGGATGTTTTGGTTAATATCATTGCAAAACATTACAATTCATCGATTTGTAATATGATGATGTAAAAATAAAAAATTAACAAACATAGCAAGCTAGTTGACACACGTTATCCATATCATATAAATAGTTTTTTACGATCGACCGAAAGTTATCTAATTATTATCCTCGAGTTCGGATCAATTTATATTTCCAAGAAAAATCACTGCAACGTGAAACTTGCATCACAGATAAAATAATTTAAATTATTCGAGCTTTTATGATCAATATCTTCAAATTAAAAGGGCAATGCAAGTATATAGAAGTAAGCTCAGAATTATTATTTTCAAACTTTGTTTATTATATAAAAATGAATATTTTTGGACAGATAGAGGTTCAAATATTAGTAAAAATACATGAAGTCAAGGTTTTTTATGTGAAACATTCTAAACCACAATATTTTCGGGAAAAACATATTGTGTCGTTCAGTTCATTCAAAGTAACAATTTAATCGTTTTGGCGCGTGCAGGAGAATTTTAAGAATTTTTTTTCCTTTTTGTTTCTCAAGGTTATCTATATACTTTGAAAGTCAGCGCGAGTCGTAAGGGTTACTTGGGGCTTACATCAACTACGTACATGTATGCCGTAAATACGTACCAATTATATCTTTACTTGCAGTGGTGCAAAAAGTTCGAGATGCTATCGTCACAGAGACTCGTATATCAAAGTAAAAGTAAAAATATTTCGAGCAAAAATATGCCTATGTACTCGAGTATCGATAATTATTATTCGATATCTCTCTGAAAAATGACCGTATGTAATTGTTTCGCCATGAAACTGCAACGTACGCGCGGGCCCCTTTCGGCATGCACCTTCAATAATAAAGACCGTAAAAATGAATTCATCAGATAGGCGATTTCTCATAGAGGGCGCAGAATATACATCACACGCTCGTAATTTCTTCTCGCGCTTCTCCGAGCCGGCCGCGCATGATTGGTGGCTTCAACCTGTTTATGCATATACACGAGCTCGCCCCGAGTACGCACTCCTAAATTAAAGAAAAGAGAAAGAATGTTAACTATAACGATGTAAGAGAGAAAAAAAAATCGACGAACAAGCGTCGGCGCGGTTTCGTGTTCCGGAACCTGCGCGCGAGACTCGGCAGTCGGCAGTCTGAGTACAAGCCATAAAGTGGCTTTAGCCAAGGTCGCGACTTTGAAAGGCCGCGCGAGCGCGCGCGACTGTTATCCATCAAGGCTAAAGAAATTCTCCTACGCCCATGTCAATTCCCACCTGTACCCGGACAATTCGTTCGTTTGTTTTGTAGAATCCTCCTTACGCGCCATGCTCCTTTGTTCTATAAGCAAAGTCTGCTTAATAAATCATTCGGACTTGCAAAAGCAACGCAGTAATTTTGCCATGGAATTTCTGACTTTATAGTGCGTAAATAAATACAACGAGTACCATAAAACAAATATCTTTATAAGTTTTGAAGTTTTCTCTGTTTATTTAAAATAATAATACATTTAACAAATAGAATTAAAAAAAAAATACCATGTTTTACTATTCAGTAGACGAGGAAACAAACTGAACGCCCACTATTATATTATCGGTAAAAAATGTTTCAATTGTTCACTGTACTCAATTTAATTTTTATGATTTTGAAATTGAAACGATAAGGAAAAAATGTCTTCATAAAAGTTAACTTAAACATTGATTTTTGTTCTGGATAATTTCAATATTTGCCAAAAAACAAAATTATTCGTTAAAAATTGTATGCTTTACATAGTAACTATTGGATTGTGCTATGGACATCCTTTGTTAAAGGAAGAATTTACAATTAAAAATTTCATGGACGATGATCGAGTGAAAGGGACATTGTATTATAATGACTGGGCCGTTTTATTCGCACGACGAAGTAAACCTATACTGCACACGCCTCAATGCGAAATTGCAGGATATAGATCGCGATATATATGGTCGTGCACATCGACACTTATCTTACGAGTGGCATTTATGAAGCAGTCTCGATTTTCGACATGAAAATTCAATTACTGTTCACGGTCTCAACGATCAATTCTTGGCGGCACTCGAACGTAGTGCCCATAACGTACTTTTTTATATAGAGAATGACAAGTGGATTTGATTGCAGGAGGCCCGGTCATTAAATAATAGAAAATCAAATGTCTCTGCGTACCTTCTTTGAAACAAAAATTGCTAAAATTTTACCGAAGTATCTTCACATGTATATAATCATATTTTTTTCATACAATTTTATTGTCATAGTAAAGATTCTTAGTTACACCACCTTAATTTGAGTTTGCTACAACAAAATGAAATTTTGTCGTCACAAACACTTTTTTACTGTAATCAAGTTAATTACTCATTTTGTGTACTTGAAACGATGCAACAGATAAATGATTAGAACCATGTTGCAACGAATCATCAACTACCAAATATAAATTTAAACTTTGAATGAAAGTTTTAAGAAATAAGTCATACGCATTTATGACATATATAAATCATAATAGAAGCGCATAGTTGATTATTTTCACGAATGCGTAGCCACCGTCGTAAATAAGATGCGAGCGCCATATAGCATTACAGCGTTATATTGCCCAGGGTTGCCTCTTAGGACTTGTCCTTTAAAATAATTATTTTCGAATGTTTCTGGCTCGAGATGAAGCTCGGTTTTTTTCGCACGGCAAGCTCAGACCTGCCGTGGCTCGGCATTAATGCAGGAGAAAAATAGTAGCATTATGGTAGCTGTGGTTAGCAACGTTTTCGCGTTGCCCATAAATCACGGCGTCGCGCGCGCGCGCGCTCTGGGACCGCGCGACTGCAGCAGTAACTGAGGACAAAGGCCGCATCAATCGTGCGCTGTTTTTTTTACATGCGGGTAGATTTTTTTTTCTCGCTTTTCAGGGGAATGCACCTTTCACCCTCGTGAAGGTGAGCCGATTCATCGGCCGGCGCGCGCGGCATCGTTCCCTGACAGGGTGAAAGGATCCGCGTCTCCAAGCGTGCATCCGGCCAAGTTCAAGAACTTTCGAGCGTCCCAGGCTTTTTGAACTAGTGGCGGTTGCACCGCGTTGCAAGGGTGTTAGGGTGGGGCTCTTCGCAAATGACTCGAAGCATTTGCCGGCTCGCGACTCGCAGCTATATAAGAGCCCGGCGAGAAAAGCCTGAACATCATTGTGACTTCGAACGATCTTACCGATCTACCGATATCTACCAAGCATCCCCGCTCAGCAATGGCTCTCAAGGTGTGTGCAAACAGTTTCATACAGTGAATTTGTGACAATCAATATCCATATTATTTTTCGTGTACCGAGTAGTTTTCTAGAGCAGAATTGTAAATTTTCAGTTTGTCGTTCTCTCCGCTCTGGTGGCGTACGCCCAGGCTGGTCTCTTGCCGGCGGCACCTCTGGCTGCCCTGCCCGCAGCACCGATCGCCTACGCCGCCGCTCCGATCGCCAAGCAGGTAATCACCAGAGTGTCCGACGCCGAGTACGACCCCCATCCCCAGTACTCGTTCAACTACGACGTTCAGGACAGCATCACCGGTGACTTCAAGGCCCAGTCCGAGACCCGCGACGGAGACGTCGTCCGCGGCAGCTACTCCCTCCTCGAGTCCGACGGCACCAGACGCATCGTCGACTACACCGCCGACGACGTCAACGGATTCAACGCCGTCGTCCGCAAGGAGCCCGCCGCCATCGCCCTCAAGGCCGCCCTTCCAGTGGCCCCCGTAGCCGCCGTAGCCCCGGTGGCCAAGATCGCCGCCGCGCCTCTGGCCTACGCCGCCCCGGCACCCGCCTACGCGTACGCCGCCCCCATCGCCAAGTTCGCCGCTCCAGCTCTGCCTTTGGCTGCCGCACCAGCTTACCCCTACGCAGCTGGCCCAGCTTTCTACAAGAGCTACTACTACTAGATACTAAGGCAAGGAAGTATTGCGGATGTTCAAGTATCTGGCCGCGGCAAGACGTCGCGTTCTAGTGGACAATCATGCGGACACTTCGGTTACCAGTTCTGCTGACGCCATAGCCATCGTCACCGTTGAAATTTTTATTATGTTTTAATGATGATTTTTCACAATCCAATATTGTTTACCTGACTGTTCAATTCACCAACAACTGTTGTCGGCCTGGGTCAATAAATTTGTTTTATAATACTCAACAAACAATTGTAATTATTTTTTCAATCTTCTGAACCATCTCCCAAGTTTTATTTTTAAAAAATCATGACATCCTAAATGAATCTTCATTTAATTTTAAAAATATTATTTTTAATTTCGTTTATTAAAAATAATTGACGCCTTTTTTAGCCATTATCGCGCAATATTTCAATTCTCACGAAAGTCATTAAACGTATCACAAAATTTTCTGTTTAAATTTAAAAATCACCTTCAGACATTACACTATTAGGCATTTTTTCCGTACAAGTTTGACCGCGAGGGGGCAGACGTGTTTTGGGTATTCCTGTGTATTTAATATATCTATATACATTTGTGTACATATGTCTATATATACATAGATATATTAAATACACAGGAATACCCAAAACACGTCTGCCCCCTCGCGGTCAAACTTGTATGGAAAAAATGCCTAATTGAGAGACTCTCTATTGAGAGATTACTCAGAGAGAGAGAGAGAGAGAGAGAGAGTAATATTTTTATACTACTATTGCTAACTGAGCCAATTATATTGAATTTTTTTTAATAATCTTTTTTTATCAATTTACTTTTATTCGATTTTTGAACGATAACAATAACAACAACAAAATCTTAAATTACCGAAACAGTGCGAGTACGACTACAAAACTTTATTTTATCATTGGGAACAAAAAGTAAGTTGGTGAGTAAAAATTTTTTTATGTTTCGCTAATTCTCCTAAAATTCACAAAAACAAAACTTGAAAAAAACCGTTAATTTTAAGTGAAATATTTATTGACTGGTATCTTTTAAATGTAGAATAGAAAAATGGAAATTCAACTAATATAATCCTGCATAGTTGTTTATAAATGTCGAAACGAAAATTAAAAATATTTAAATATCTCTGACTAATCTCATTTCGATAATACCCCGCATTTTTTATACACTTCTCAAAATTTTTTTTTATTATAACACTAACTCTTTCTGGATGAAAAGAACCAGATTGAGGTACCCTGACTCAATGCTATCTTACATACGCGCGTGTATGTCTCGTGGTGATCACGCATTATACAGAAACTTTAAGTACAGTAAGGTAAACGGCTTATCTTCAGGATGATGTCCCTAAAATATAGGAGTACAAGTTACTCGTGTGGGCTCAAAATAAGTTTTCATAAATGGTACCTTCTAAAAATAGACATGTAAGAGAACCCTGCATATCCTAAAAGTTCAATAAAAATTTTAATGAATCCATAACTAAGTACGCAAAGCTTGAAAGCACGTAAAATGTTCTGAATTTAGTGGAGAAATTTCGAACATTATGTCTAATTTTTTTTTTTAATGGAAAGTGATGAAATCACTCATATCAAGATATTTTTTTATTTAGCACTTTAAAATCAATTTTTAATTATACGATACATAATGGTATCACTCACTCTCACAATAAATGTAGAAAAGCATTCAATAAAAGGAACGTTTAAACACACATGCGATCTTGATATTTTATAGTTTTATATTTGAGCAGAACGGTTTGAGTATAAGTTTAAGCTATTACAAGTACACGTATGTGCAAGGAAAAAATTGTATAGAAAACTATGCGAATGCAAAAAAATGTTATCGAATAAAAACAATCAAATTGATTTAAAGAAGTTAAACCTCAGTCCAAGCTTAGTCTTACCTAAAACCATAACGCACTGTAAATTTATGCACGCGAAAATACCCTTCCCCACCACAAGGAAAACTGTTCATAAATGACAAAAAGATGTGCAATCGCCCCCCTCCCCTTTCTCCACCGGAAGGACGGTAAAGGTAAAGATTATTTTTAACATTTTTAAAAATATATAACTTTTATCTTTTGTAAATGTTATAACTTAACATAATCTATAACATTTATAACAGTGAAAATGAAACTTAAGCAATAAAATCACAGATTAAAATCAGTTATATGATTTCTATTGTACGCAAATTGATCTATGGTACTTTTAACATTTATTTGTACATTACAATGAACATTTATCAAGACCATACCATCCAAGCCATCTTCGCTCATAGTTATAATTTTCAAAGAGGAAAAGTTTCTTTTAGCAGCTAAATAAAGCTCAATAATTTTGCTGTGACAGTAAAATATCTTGTTTTGATCCAGCTCTCCATTTTAACTAAATTTACACCTAAAATTTTTTTCATGCAGGAACCAATCGGAATGTGAATACCATGTAAAATGTGCTAATTGTTACAACTCGAGAATTTATGAATAACATCCCCAATTTTTGTTTACGCTTTACATTAAAAACGGAAAATCGTATCTCTCATATTCTTCCGTATAAATGCAAAGGCTGAAATGAAACTTGATTGAAATTTCTGCATAGAGCTTGTGAAATGCGCCTGGTGCTCGTGTTTTTTCTCGATAATCAACACAAAATTATTAATAATCATTAGCGATTGGCTAGGTGTTACTGCTCATTTTCATTTTTACTTTTTTAGAACTGCTCTTGCTAATTAGGGAGACATATTATTTATATCTTAACTTAACATTTTTTTTATTAAATTATAGGTCACTATCAAAGAGTACTTTTATGATTTAAATTTTGGTAAATAGAGTAAAATAAAAAAAATGTGTGTTATACATGCAGAGCACTCTACGTGTTCGTCATCCCTAAAGTACTTGTGTCTGTTAGCATTGATGTTCTAAAGAAATGTACACGACCCTGGTGCTGAAGCTCAATCGGTGCCCTCTGAAAATTACGACAGAAGACTAAAAACATAACTTTTCATAAAATGCAAAATACGAAAAAATTGAACACCAAAAAGGCTCACGGAAACAGCTGTATCTCAATAAAAAATCAAAATTTTGTAATGGAATTTTGAATTCAATGTGTATATGTCCTATGTCCCCTTAACTTATCAATTTTTTTATATGAGATGTATATTTATTTTTGATGTAAAAGAAGAAAATCTTCAAATGACCTCATTTACTAAAAAAAACTGGTTAGAGATTTCAAAATGATTCAGGGCATTGTTGTGTAAAAGGTATTCGGTTTCTCTTTGCAAAAAACAGGTGAAATTGATGAGTTAATATTCTTATTCAATTTTTATTTCTGTAATAATGAAAAGATCGTATAATTTCAATGTATTTTGATTAAAAAATGAAATGATTTTATTTGATATAATACAACATTTTTGAACTCTGACATAATAAAGGCAGTAAAAATTAAATCTCCAAAACTTTATTAACAAGCTAATTTGTCTCTCGTGATAAATTTTTTAAAAGAAGCAGAACAATAAACGTTGTTCAAATATACTTACTATAAATTTGGAACAATATTATCAAAGAAATTTTCATACTAGAGAGCGTACAAATAGAATCTTACTCAAAATCGTAGAGCATGCATCTGTAGACAAATAAAAATGTACTCCATTTTTTTCAATTTACGAATTATTATGTACGACAAAATACCAAAGCTCACGCAACGGCCGATTGCACTGGCATAACATTACACATAATCGAATGCTCTGCAACAAAAGAAAGAAAACGAAAAATGGAGACAAAAAAAAAGATAATTCTTTGGGTCGTCCGTTTGCATAAGTGCGTAGTTGCAGCATGGCTCTCTGCACTTGCACACATGTTCGAAAGTATCTTACTGGGTGAGATGATCAGCGTTTCGGTGAAAGTTATTCGCCCGCGCATAATAACTGGACTTACCGCTTCCCGCGAAAATGCCCATTACATACCGCTCCGTGTATAACAGAAAGAAGGGCATAAAGATGTTGCTCGCTCATTTTATATCGTGTTTTCTGATGCGGCTTATATTATTATAATTTTTTTGTATATTATATAATACACTGGAATATTTTCTTCGCCGCCGAAGTTATGTGCGTGTGACGAATCGTTACGTGTAACTTGTATGAGCGCAGGATCATTTTTCACATGAAAGTCGCCCGAATCTTTGCTCTGTATAAATACCTCGTAAAAATTTTAAGATGAGTGCAGTCATTGGCCATCGGGCTCAAAGAGAAGAGCTTGATCAGTAGTGAAGACGCAGCTGAAAAGTTTGTTACTAGTGTGAATTTGTTTGCAACGATTGTAATAATTTATATTAGTGTTTGAAGTATCGAATATTCACAATGATCAAGGTAATACGAATTTTCCTATTTTGATTTAAAAATAACCTTATATTTAAATTTCGTTCATAGACAATCTTGCTAGTTAAAAAAAAGCTGCAAGCTTGAAGACTAAATGAATGAATTTTGAATCTAAGAATTAAAGTTTAATGCAAATACTAATTACCACGCTTCTCAGTACATTCTTGTAGTAAGTTTGGCTTCACTGGCGAGCGCGGGCTTCATTAACCAATTCAACCAACCTCAGCAAATCTCGACCCACGAGGGCTCGAGTCAAGCTCTCCAGCACGCAAGCTCGTTTGAGACAGGCCATCAGCAGTCATACGAAGCACAAGCCATCCAACAGCCAATTTCGTCTCACGGAGATGCCAATGCTGCCTTATCTTATCAGTCGTCCGATTCAAGTCAGTTTTCGAGCGACGCTGGATCTTTCTCTGGTCACGAAGCTTTGAGAGGAAACCTGTACCAAAATGACGCATCTTCCTTCGGCTCTCAATTTTCTCTGGGATCTCAGTTGAATCAGTTTAGTGGAGCTGCCCAATCATACAGTTCTCAGTCATATCAACCTCAAATCGAGACTCACCAATCCCAGAGTATTTTACCAGCTAGTTTAGGTCAATTATCAGATCTTGGAGAATCTTTCAACTCCCAAAGTTTCAGCCAGTACAGTGCTCCGGCTCCTATTTCTCAATACGGGGCTCCAGCTCAAGCCGCACAACTACCATCCTTGCCAATTTCTCAACCAGCTCCAATTTCTCAATATGGAGCTCCAGCTCAAGCTGCACAACTGCCATCCCTGCCAATTTCTCTACCAGCTCTAATTCTCAATATGGAACTCCCGCACAGCTTCCATCCCTGCCAATTTCTCAACCAGCTCCAATTTCAGAGTCTTATCAACCCGCCCCAGCTGCCATCTCTCCGCCAACAACTGTTCAGATTGAACAATCGCTGTCACTTCCTGTAGCACAGCCCGCACCTGTTTTACTTCCTCAACCACCTCAAATTGCCCAACCTCTGCTACTTCCTCAACAACCTGCACCCCAACTCATACAATCTGGTTTTTCGAGTGGCAGTTTTGGATTTGGATCAGGCTTGCAAACTATTATGTTAGATACTACTCACGGACAGGGAGATAATCACCAGAGTGGAGGACATGACAATACCGGATACCCAGAAAATAATAATCAGGGTGGTTATCCAGATCATGGTAGCAATAACGGAGGCTATCCAGATAACAGTGCTGGCTATCCAGAGAGTGGAAATAATAATGGTGGAGGCTCAAGCGATGGCTACCGCTATGACAAACCTGCCATTCGATTCGATTTGCCAACAAGATCCCGTGGAGCACATTAAACATAATCACGTATAGTGAGCAAAAAATAAATTATAATTTAAAAAATTGATGGGTAAATTTTCAATTAGTAAGTCTCAGGTTATTTGATTACATTGTATATAAATAATAATATTAGTCACGTGTTTTGTGATAAGCTAGCATTTAATTTACCGCCATGTTTACGTATCTATTGTACTTATGAAATTACTTTTTTGTAGTTTTCTTATAATGAAATATTTCTGTGAACCATTATTATGACTGACGATTTTTTTACAATAAATAAAAATATATTGGAAAAATAAAATGTATTATTGTCATTCCCTCTCAAAAAATTATTATTAAGCATTAAATTGGATACTTTTCAACAAAAACTAAACTACTGGTTTAGAATTTCTTTTGATATTCCAAAGTGGCAAATCAGTGTCTATTTTTGAACATAATAAAATGAAAGCATCGGCTGAATTATTAAAAGTGAAAATTTATTGATACAAAACTTAGACTATATTTTTACAAAGAAAATCTTTAAGGTTACATTTTTTGGTGGTACATAATGAGAGTAACAAATGTTTAGTTTAGTAGTAGACTTGGGCGATTTGACCGTGGGAGTAGGCATAAGTTGGGGCGATATGGGCATATCTGTGGACGATGGGCGACGAGTAAGAGACTACTGGAGCTGCAGAGTAGGTGTGGACGACTGGAGAGATGGTCTTCACCAACGACGAGTAAGGGTGGATGCTTGCAGCAGACGAGACGTAGACGGGGGCGGCAGCAGCGGCATAGGTCACAGCTGCTGGGGCTGAGGCGACTGTTTCGACGGTTTCCGAGCTCGCAGCTTGGGACTCTTCCTTGGCCTCTTTCGCCTCCTTGACTTCGGTTTCGACGGTCTTGAGGACTTGAGGGGCGGCCACGAGGTAAGCCCCTTGGTGGACGACGGTGTTGACGACTGGGGCAGCTACGGCCACGGCGGCTTCTCTGCGGACGACGGCGTTGAATCCGTTGACGTCGTCGGCCGTGTAGTCGACGGTGCGTTTGGTGCCATCGGCATCGATGAGGGAATAGCTGCCCTTGACCTTGTCGCCGTCACGAGTCTCTTCCTGGCTCTTGTGGTCGCCGCTCACGGGGTCGGACACTCCGTAGTTGAACGAGTATTGGGGATGATGGTCAAAGTCCTCCGGGGTGACGGTCGTGATTTCGACGTCGGCTGGTACTAGGCCGGCACTGGCGCAAGCCACGAGGGCAGCTACTACGAAAATCTGCAAGAAATAAAGTACAATTTTAGAAAATCGTTGATAAGCCCTCGAGTACCTATCGTACGTCTTTTCGCTCACCTTCATCGACATTTTGAGGAGGTAGTCTTTGGAATACAGTTGGACTGAGACTGATGCTCAACTAAAAATTGACTGGCCTTTTTATACTCATAAATTCTAGATTGAAGCTTGCATTGTTTGCTATGATTTCGTAGCCGAATATTGTCTTTACGAATGTCTACTCCCCCTCCTACTCACGGAGTTGTTTACGAATAACCCCGCCTTGAATTACTTCATAGTTTCAGATGTAACTATAATAATTTTACAAGCAACTTCATCTTAATTTATAAATTAGCCACATTCTAAATTATATCATCTCGAATCTTTTCTGTAATTAATCAAAGTATATACAAAGGTCTAAAAATTTTGTTTTTGTTTTGCAGTGTAATTGATCAAATTATAGTTTTAAATTTATAAGGTACTTTATACAAGCCTTTGTGGTGGCTTGTAAATTATGGAAAAAATATTTAATTAGAAATATTGATTTTTTCTGCAAGCGAAAGAACAATTTATGAGATTTGCATTGTTTTTTTTAAGTAGCTTGATATCTTGAACAATTAAAAATTGTTGTTAAAGAAGGCTCGTTATTTCATGTCAATCGCACAAAAAATTATTAAATTTAACCCGATTGTCGGTTGGTTTTTCTAATACGAAAAAGATGAAAAAATGCTAGTTAAAATTGATCATTATAATGAAAAATACCTTTGTAAGTTTGGATCAAAATTTTATTATTGTGCTCCAAGTAAAATACATATTTGATTTAGATCGATGGTTATGATCTAGTTTGCAGGCACACATTAGCTAATGGTTTTACTTTTAAACTGCATACTCACTACAACGTATATATTCGCTATTATTTACATTTTAAATGTAATATTATTGAAATCAATGAAAAGTTAGATTTCCGAAGAGCGGCTTAGTAGTGGTGGGAGTAAGACGACGACGAGGAGATCTGGAGATGAGGCTGCTGGTGAAGGGCAGTCTGGTGGTAGGCGATCGGGCTCGAGTGGTAGGTCAGAGCGGGAGCCGCGTGAGCGACGGCGTAGTGAGCGGGCTCCTTGCGGACGACGGCGTTGAATCCGTGGTGGGCGTCGGCGGTGTAGTCGACGATGCGCTTGCTGCCGTCCGACTCGATGAGCGAGTAGCTGCCTTGGACCTGGTCACCGTCGCGGCTCTCGTGCTGGCTCTTCACGTCCCCGGTATGCGGGTCGTGGACGTTGTAGGCGAAGCTGTACTGAGGATGCGCGTCGTACGGCTCCGGCTGCAGGACCTTCGTGATGATCTGAGGCTGAGCGTGATAGGACAGCGGCACGAGTCCGGCGCTTACCGCCCCCAAGACGACCGACAGAATGATGAGCTGCAAGGAAGGGAAATATTAGATCACCGAGCTATTCGCAGTTTCCTCGGACTTTGGAGCGAACTGCACTCACCTTTGAGGCCATGTTAGCTGAGAGAGTTGCGAAGAACGACTGATGCTGCATCCAGCGAGGGTTCAACTTTATATACACCCAGCTGGTGCATTGAAAAACGCACAAATTTCGTAAGTGCACGGGCCAGAGCCGCGAACGCCGCCAATGACCAAAAGAAAGCAAAAAGGATTTTCGTGCATTGGCGCGAGTAAGAGGGGTGTACGTAAGCGCGCGCCCTTTCGCAAAATATTTGCCGGTGCACTGTCAGCTCGCGGAGCCGCGCGTATATAATACTAATGGGCGCACGAAAGAGAGCCTTATTCACAGCGCACGCCACGATAAAAATCGCTATCCCTTTTTCATTTCTTTGTTATACGATTGTCCGCGCGTGTTTTGGCAGCGAAATTCGTCAGGGGAAACGCTCGTTATTACGTATTCGCGCGGTCGCGTACCCATAACGAGTGCTGTTCTTGCTATTTAAAGTATTATTACGCGGGAGCGCGGCGCAGGAGTGCGGAGAGGCACGCAACGAAATTCGCCCTGTGTATCGTCGCCCTGCTTGTTTTATGCGCGCCTGTCATTGCTGCACATACATATACACCATATAATGACTCTTAAACTGTAAAAAAATACAAAAGCTTAGCGTTTATTCCCGGCGAGACTGCAGCCATTGCATCATATCTATATTGGAAAGTGTGCGAAAGAAATTATGTCGATGCTTACTTTTTGAATGTTTTATTTATTGATTTTTCTCCGTGCACCTGCATGCACATTCAAACTGGACCAACAAAGATGATACGCTTACATCACTTACCCGCATTAACTGATCTATATCTGACGTCTGTATTGGCCACTGAAGTGAGCTTATTATTTCAATTACATGGGCTACACTATATAACTTACCATAACAAAGCCTAAATACAGAGGAATTTGAGTTGACATCACCGACAAATCACGTAAACTGTATAGTTCATTTCTTCGAATTTAATGATTCACGTGCTACGCACAGTTGCTCAAATCGCATTACAATCCATTATAAGAAAGTCTAAACACGTTATTTAGTGCGTTCGCAGGACACTCAAATAGCAATATACTTTATATATAATTCATTCGTGGAGTAATAAATAATTCCCGCTGATATGAGTACACAGTCGACAATAACTATCAATCAAAATATTTTTACTATACCTTTATTTTCGATAAACAGCAAGTTGATCGATAACTTAAAAATATTTTTTTACAATTGATCAATAGCACAGACTATATGTACTGACGTTTTGTAACTATCGATGAATTTTTTTCATGCCCATTACTATTTTGAACATTTTGGATTAAACGTAAATCCGATTGACGCATTATAATGGTAATGTAGCTATTTTTTATCAACGAACTCATAGTGCAAGCATCTTTAACACGTGAAAACGTCAATGAACAAAACTTTTAAGCTCGTCAAATGTATTCAATTTTGGTGCTCTCTATAAGCAAATCTTACGCTGCGAAGGTCATAATCGACGTACATTGATATGCCACGGGTTGAATAATTACAGTCGCGCAATCTATTACGCATGTGAGGTGCATTGAATTTATGAAAGGCGGGTAATCAAGAGAATTTTGGACTAACTATTGTAATATTTGTCGTTTACTGCTCAACATTAAATTTAAATTTACAGTATTTAATGCCTTGAATGAATTACAAGATATTTTTTGGGTAAACTTTCCACATTACATTTGTGAATGGAAAGCAGAATTGATTACTCTATGAAAGACTTCTTAATTTATATTCAACTAACTTCAGTCTCTTTTATGGTGCGTTAAAGCACGAAAAGTTTTAACATAAAACAGCAGGTACTTTGGTATTTTTTTCTCTAAAGTGCAGTTGGCTGGTTCATAAAGAAAAAAAGTAATATAAATATTTCGTACGTCATGTTCGTGTATGCAACCTTGATATAAAAATTTGTATAGTAAAAAGTGTAATTAAAAAACATTTATTTCCCCCGACAGTTGTTTAAATTTCGAATTTCAACTTTACCATTTTTTTTAAGAATGCTTTTGTACTTTCGCTTCGAATTTTTCAAATGATATTGCGAAGGTACTTATTTCTTGTAAATGAACAAAAAAATATTAAAAGATTTATGATTCCTTATTCATTAAATTCCTTGCATAAAAAATTTAAGTTTATATTCAATAAATTAAATAAAAACTATGAGAATCTTATAAGAACAATCTTTGTACTAGCGATCCCAAAGTAAAATTTTTGTAATGTTAGAAAAGTTCGACTGATTCTCAATTAATATACAATTGTACCAAAAAGCTACAGTCTATACAATCTTGTGCTAGTTAATAATATAGTCAGTCACGTGGAATCAAAGGACACGTCAAGGTCTTGCTTGTTAATTTGATGTCTGGGTTATGAAGTATGATCTGTTCGCAAATTTGCATAGTAAATTAATTATTAATGTGTTTTTTATGAACTCGCCAATTTCAAGACATGCCTTGTAACTGCGCTGCGAATAAATCTTAATCGAACAAGGGGATAGAATCCTGTAACTGATGCTCTTCGTACACGATGATAATAAGCATGTAAAATTCGTCTCCGCAGACTTAATTTTTTTTTTTTTTTTATACATAATTGTGCAATTTTATACAAGTATAACAATGCGTCGGTCTCGTATGATAGTCATAAGCGTGCGTTACGCAAAGAAAGCGCGCAACATTTGTCACATTGGAAAGGCCTCGTTCGCATACACGAGCGCGTGATACTTTTCAAAGCGCGTAATCGCGCAACGATTCTTAGAGGTGAAAATGCGAACGTGAATTTGGCATCCGCCAATCTGACCTTGAGCAGCGGAGAATCGTCATTACAGTTACGATGCACAATCGGTTGGCTTGGTGCATCTTCGCGGCCCATGGGTGGGTGAATCTCTGTTGTGACATCTAGGCACGATAAATACGCGCGTTAGTTAGCGTCTTAGCATCAGTCTTTGACGAACAGTTCTAGTTGCAGTTTCGCTAGTTATCGCAGGGCAGTTGGAATTAAAAAATCATGGCTTACGGAAAGGTATGGCTTTCAGACTAAGCAATTTAATCGATAATCATTAAAATACCTATTGCATTAGAAATGTAATAATTATTTTTCAGATCGTGTGCTTCATAAGCGTCGTCAGTGCATTCTGCAACTTGGCTCGGGGCGAAGCCGTAGTACCAGCAGTTGCCCCCGCCGTTGTTGCCAGAGTCGAACATTACGACCCGAATCCTCAGTACAGTTTCGCGTACGACGTGCAGGATCCCTCAACTGGTGACTCGAAAGCTCAATTCGAAACTCGCAACGGTGACGTGGTCCAAGGAAGTTACTCGCTCATCGAGGCCGACGGCACCAGACGCATCGTAGACTACACCGCCGATCCCGTCAACGGATTCAACGCCGTGGTCAATCGAGAGCCAGCCGTTGCCGTGGCACCGGTCGCACCCGTTGCCGCCGCCGCCGTCGTCGATGCGCGTCACAGGACTCTCGCCGTAGCTCCTGTGGCTCCTGTGACTCGAGTTATCGGTGCTCCCGTGCACCGAGCTGTGGCTCCAGTCGTTGCTCATCGTCACTTGCCTTTGACGGCGGCACCTGTGGGCCATCTACATGCTCACCCAGTGAGAACCGTGGCCGCCCCGGTGCTTGCCAGGACTATCGCGGCCGTACCCAAGCCCGTTGCTGCGCCAGTTTTTGCCACTAGGGCGCTAGCTCATACGTATGCTGCGCCAGCTCACACTCACACGCACTACGGCGTACCAAGGGCCGTTGCCACGAGAATCAACTATCCTTATACTTACGCCTACGAAATTTAAATGTACTTTCCGTGGAAAATGCCGAATAATGTGTCGTTGATTGCATTTAGCATTTCATTATACCTCTTGGTTTTATTAATATTTTAGTTGTACATACATTGCCAATAATGTACTATTATTAGTTTTGAATAAAAATCACTTTGAAATAAATGATATTTTCTTTTATACTTCTATCGAGTTCTTTGAGGAAATGAATAATTCTTTAGTAATATCTACGGCTGTGCGAGTACCCGGTTTTTGGAGTTTTACTCGACTTGATTCGGGAAACTCGAGAACTCGAATTTTTTCGTGTATTCGATGGGCAAAAGAATAATTTATATTACGAGCGCTGCGAGTATCACACTTATCATCATGTACACCCGACAGACATAATATCTGTCCGGATCTGACTTCACTTGTTCCGATGATTCGAAGTCTTTCATGTCTAGCGTGAATTCGAGGTCTGCACCGATATTATGTCCGTCGGGTGTGCACACAAAGGGAGAGGTCTAGAGATGGTTAATTCATCATTTATTCACTTATAACTCAAATACATGGCGAGTACTTGAAAAAACTCGATTACTCAACTCGAACTCGACAAGTCGAGTTATTTCGAGTACTCGCACAGCCCTAGTAATAACTTCATGAAAATAAATTAAATGGTGCATCAGCCCTTCAATGAAATGTATACGCTTTTTTCAAATGTAATTGCAAAAAAGGCTCATTGACTTATCAGAAATGATTGTAACTTATTGTAACTACGAAACTTTTTAAGTACAAATAGCTTTTACTAAGCACGATTCGCGCTCCATGGTGTACATTTTTAATTTCCAGGACTAAACTGTTGATTACCGAAAATAATGTACTGTTTACTATCAGTCAGGTCAATAATTTGATTCCTTCAATGATAAATAGAATTACTCAGACGCTCCATTTATATTCATATTGATTAATTAAAATTTTCATATCTAGATTGGTAGTATTGTTCAATTATATTTAAGATAATTGAATTAATACATAACACTAATACAGAATTATTATAATGAATTGAAGACGAGAAAATTCAATAGATAAGTTAATTGAAATGAGATTTAAAAGATAATTATTGAAAAAAAAACGTTTTCTAATTTTTAAATAAATTAAATTAAATAAATAATTCCAAAGTTCATTTCGATTGTAGGTAAAATTTATTGGTACAAAACTTAGACTATATTTTTACAAAGAAGAATCTTTAAAGGTTACATTTTTTGGTGGTACATAATGAGAGTAACAAATGTTTAATTTAGTAGTAGACTTGGGCGATTTGACCGTGGGAGTAGGCATAAGTTGGGGCGATATGGGCATATCTGTGGACGATGGGCGACGAGTAAGAGACTACTGGAGCTGCAGAGTAGGTGTGGACGACTGGAGAGATGGTCTTCACCAACGACGAGTAAGGGTGGATGCTTGCAGCAGACGAGACGTAGACGGGGGCGGCAGCAGCGGCATAGGTCACAGCTGCTGGGGCTGAGGCGACTGTTTCGACGGTTTCCGAGCTCGCAGCTTGGGACTCTTCCTTGGCCTCTTTCACCTCCTTGACTTCGGTTTCGACGGTCTTGAGGACTTGAGGGGCGGCCACGAGGTATGCCCCTTGGTGGACGACGGTATTGACGACTGGGGCAGCTACGGCCACGGCAGCTTCTCTGCGGACGACGGCGTTGAATCCGTTGACGTCGTCGGCCGTGTAGTCGACGGTGCGTTTGGTGCCATCGGCATCGATGAGGGAATAGCTGCCCTTGACCTTGTCGCCGTCACGAGTCTCTTCCTGGCTCTTGTGGTCGCCGCTCAGGGGGTCGGACACTCCGTAGTTGAACGAGTATTGGGGATGATGGTCAAAGTCCTCCGGGGTGACGGTCGTGATTTCGACGTCGGCTGGTACTAGGCCGGCACTGGCGCAAGCCACGAGGGCAGCTACTACGAAAATCTGCAAGAAATAAAGTACAATTTTAGAAAATCTTTGATAAGCCCTCGAGTACCTATTGGTACGTCTTTTCGCTCACCTTCATCGACATTTTGAGGAGGTAGTCTTTGGAATACAGTTGGACTGAGACTGATGCTCAACTAAAAATTATCTGGCCTTTTTTATACTCAATGAACTCTAGACTAAATTTCGCATAGTCTAGCAGGTTACGACGTTTAAGTCGAATAATATTGCAGCAAATGCACGCTCAACCCCCCTCCTGCTTATAGACTTGTTTGCTAGTGTAATGTCATAGTACAATCTCGTAGCATAATCTCATTGTATCATATCATTTCTTTAAAGTAATTTTTAACAGTCATTTAAACGGATACGCGTAATTTACATACTACTTAAAAGTGCTTGAACTCATAAGAGTGATACGATCGATCAGTTGGACCACGGACCAATCCTTATGATGTGTCAATAGCAAGGTCAAGTATCACGCAATTGTTATGAAGTATTTAAAACATCGTTATTGTCTTACTAATTTTCATTTATAATTTCGACGAACATATTGAAAGTTGAGCGATTTCGGCAGCTAATTTGTGAATACGTTCATAAAAAAAGAAGGTGTTTACGGGTATATCATTTGCCATAATAGTTTGTTCGAGTAATGCAAAATTTAGTCTAGAGTTCATTGAGTATAAAAAGGCCGGGCAATTTTTAGTTGAGCATCAGTCTCAGTCCAACTGTATTCCAAAGACTACCTCCTCAAAATGTCGATGAAGGTGAGCGAAAAGACGTACAGAATAGGTACTCGAGGGCTTATCAACGATTTTCTAAAATTGTACTTTATTTCTTGCAGATTTTTGTAGTAGCTGCCCTCGTGGCTTGCGCCAGTGCCGGCCTAGTACCAGCCGACGTCGAAATCACGACCGTCACCCCGGAGGACTTTGACCATCATCCCCAATACTCGTTCAACTACGGAGTGTCCGACCCCGTGAGCGGCGACCACAAGAGCCAGGAAGAGACTCGTGACGGCGACAAGGTCAAGGGCAGCTATTCTCTCATCGATGCCGATGGCACCAAACGCACCGTCGACTACACGGCCGACGACGTCAACGGATTCAACGCCGTCGTCCGCAGAGAAGCTGCCGTGGCCGTAGCTGCCCCAGTCGTCAATACCGTCGTCCACCAAGGGGCATACCTCGTGGCCGCCCCTCAAGTCCTCAAGACCGTCGAAACCGAAGTCAAGGAGGCGAAAGAGGCCAAGGAAGAGTCCCAAGCTGCGAGCTCGGAAACCGTCGAAACAGTCGCCTCAGCCCCAGCAGCTGTGACCTATGCCGCTGCTGCCGCCCCCGTCTACGTCTCGTCTGCTGCAAGCATCCACCCTTATTCGTCGTTGGTGAAGACCATCTCTCCAGTCGTCCACACCTACTCTGCAGCTCCAGTAGTCTCTTACTCGTCGCCCATCGTCCACAGATATGCCCATATCGCCCCAACTTATGCCTACTCCCACGGTCAAATCGCCCAAGTCTACTACTAAATTAAACATTTGTTACTCTCATTATGTACCACCAAAAAATGTAACCTTTAAAGATTCTTCTTTGTAAAAATATAGTCTAAGTTTTGTACCAATAAATTTTACCTATCAATTGAGACAGTAAATATTGTTTTACTTAATTTGACAATCGATGAGTATAATACAATGTTTGGCTTCTCATTTAATATATTAGTGGTAAATTTTAAATGAACTTTGCGTGCTTTGATTGATTGCATAAAATTTCAATTTTTGCTGTAAATATCGCTAATTTCCGTTCAAAGTCAAGTCAAAAGTTGACGACGTTTTAAAATGCTTCCGTTCGGTTGAGTTTGTACCTTTTTTATAAATAGATTTTACAATTAAAAATTAGCTTATGATATTTAGCCATGCAGGAGCAAATGAAATATCTGTAGAATAGTGCCTTTAATTTCCAAAAATTCTGATTTTTTTTTAATTTTTTGTTTGAAGTATGAAAATTTTCATCACTATTTTTCATAACAATGCATAAACAGGAAAATTTCATTCATAATAAAAACTCAATATATTTTTCATTTAATATCTACTTTTATTATATTTTTTCATATCATTTACGGAAAATAATTACGACAGAACGCAATTCGACAAAGTTTCAGCATACATTAACAAATGAATTTCACTTTCATAGTAAATTTGGAATGTTCTCAAACAATAATCACATACATATCTTAATGTAAAAAAAAGCTAAATCAAACAATCGTTGTATATGTTAGCCCGAGCCCAGAAATCGGCGCGGTGTAGGCGATCGGTGACGTATAAGTAGCTGTGTACGCCGGATAGCTTAGCTCAACATTTGTAGTAGGTGCAACGATTCTGCGAACCTCAACTCGAGCTAAAGGTGTGGCAATGGCTCGAGCTGGTGCAGTGTTGATGTGCTGTATTTCTAACAACAGCTTTCAACTGATCGGCTTCGGAAGTTTCATTGGGTTTTGTGTAGACGTATCCATTATTTTGAATCGGTTGGTTCTGCGGTTTGCTCGATCGAGTCTCGATAATCTCTACTTCGGAATTGGGATTGTCAATTTCGACTTGGGGAGCCACTGTTTTTTCCGCTGATACGACGATTGGAGCAACAGCTGTCGCTGGTTCGCGTCGGACAACGGCGTTGAATCCATTGACAGGGTCAGCCGTGTAATCAACGATACGTCTTGTGCCGTCAGGTTCAACGAGTGAGTAACTTCCTTGGACTACATCACCGTTGCGAGTCTCGTATTGGGCCTTAGAGTCGCCGGTGCTGCTGTCTTGAACGTCGTAGGCGTAACTGTACTGAGCAGGTGCATCTGGTTGTTCGAGTTTTACGGGTAGTCTTGTAACACGAGATATCGTTGCTACTGGGACAGTCACTTCTGGCTGGCTTATCGTAGTTACTGGAACTATGGCTGCACGAGCTAAGGGCATCATCGCCAGTAGGATAGCAAAACACTAAACAAAAATTAAAACAATTTTAATGATAAAAAATGTTATAATTTAACTATGATAAGTGATTTACCTTGTTAAGAGCCATTTTCGCTGAACGTTGATCAAAGCACAACTGATAATCCAGGGTTTATCGAGCACTTCTTTTATACTAATTCGATACGTGTTTCAATATAAATTGCCCATGCACTCCCACTTTTCAAGTTTATCATGCGTTTATGATTCTCTATCTTCGTAACTCAATATTTGGCAATAATGACCTTGTACAATTTAGTATAGGTGCACATTTGAAAATCAAAAATTGCATGGTCAAATGTCCCTGGCACGAAACAAATGCGACGCGACTTGAAACTTGATAGAGTTTAGCATGCTTGAATGTCTTTTCAATATAATAATTTAATCAGTCTCGTTTCTCGTGCTTATCGAGTTGGACGCGTGTTTATTATTTAAACGTGTAGTGATGCACGTATTTTCACGTTTACGATAGATTCTACGATGGCTTAGCTCAACAAAATCATTTAAGTACACTACTTCATAGTTCATTGGTGACTATTGCACAGAATGCACAATACAATTTGAATGTGTTATTTTTATTAATAAAAATTATATTTCAGATACTTATAACAATAACATCGATTTTATGTGAAAATGAGAATTTTTTTATTTTATAATTTACGGAAAATTTTACTCGCACTAATTTGACTTCTATTTGCTCCTTTCTTAGTTAATTTTAATAAATACTCGCCCGACTTTCAGCGCGCTGCGTGCGCTCTCTTCTTTCTTATCCCATTTTGCCATTTTTTAATATTTAAAATAGAAAAATAAAAACGAAGATTATGTTACAAACTGTAAAAATACGCAATGGGTCGACTTTTCACCTCAGCTTCCCCTCGAGGAAACCAATCAAAATTAGTCTTAAGCCGTCAATAGGTTAATATTCCACTTTCTTAACTTTCTACAACACTCGTACTTGCGCACCACTAAACAATTGCAAGCTACTGAACGACCAATAACAGCACTTATAAACTGCTCACGATAAAAACCTCACCACTTTTATAGGATTATTATTATAGGATAGGAAGGAATAGGAATAGGATTAAAATACTTAATTAAATACTGCTACTGAATACCAGTAGCCCTATAGGGTTCCTATTCGTCTATCGATTTGGTCTAATACCTCGTCCAAGACATCAATTAATTTTGAGAACATTTTTAATATTTATTGCTATGAAATCAGCTAGTTAATTTTTTGTTTGGTCATTAATTAAAATATTGATTTCAATCATTATCTAGTAACCAAATGAAACATTTTACCAAGATCATGCTATACAGATCCACCCCGAAGAAAAAATTGCAGAATCGAACTTTATTCTGCGTGATTATTACGCAATGTTCAGGTGGGATACCTTTTAATATAATTGAGAGAAATTCATATGGGATTTCCATGATCATTTACAATTATTTATGTGGCAAATAATAGCAAAAGTTTGTTTGTTGTAGCAAAAATTTATTCAAGTAATATCAAGTTTTCATTTCTTTACAAGAAATATACATTATAAAAAGTTAATAATAAAAGCATCACATTCTTCATATAAAAAAATATTTAACATGTGGACTATTTATACAATATATAGCATAGTTAAGAAATAAGTAACTATCGTTGATGCACAAAATGTCCAGGGGCAGTCTGATAAAATTGAGGATGATACCTAAAATGATGATGAGGAGGAGGTATGCCCACGGCAACAGCTGGCGCGGGTGGAAGTGGAGCTGGAGCTATGCCATCGGAGCTGCGGGCACCGGTACCGGAGCGGCTACTACGGCAGGAACTGGTGCCGCTACAACTGCGGGCTCCCGATGAACGACGGCGTTGAACCCGTTGACCGGATCGGCCGTGTACTCGACGACGCGTCGAGTCCCGTCGGCTTCGATCAAGGAATAGCTGCCTTTCACTACGTCACCTTCGCGGGTCTCGTATTGATTTTTCGAATCGCCAGTGATGCTGTCTTGAACATCATAGGCGTAGCTGTATTGAGGATGAGGATCGTAATCTTCAAATCTCGTGACGACAGCCGGCACGGCTGCTGGAATTACATGGCCTTGGACTCCCACGATCCACGTCAAAGCCGCCAATTCAACAAACATACACCACAACTAAAATTGTAAATTTTTAGAAAATTAATAACCGTTCAACGTTTTAAGAACTATAATATTAATTAAAAATCAAATTAGTTAAACATTTTTTCAGGTGAAAAAATTTTATCACACAAAAAACTATTTTTGAAGAACTGCATTAAATTTGGCACTAAATATTAAGCATACTACAAACACTTGAACCATATCACAAATCATCAAAATTGAAGTTAGAGTATGAACACAAAGTCACTGATAAAAAAACGTTGATAACCTTGATAGCCATTTCTGAAGTAAATACTGTTATTGATTGATAAGTCAAAAACTATTTCGACAATCGGATGTCACCAGCTTTGCAAGTACTGATGTCCGGACGGAAAAGTCTCGAGGTTTTTATAGTAAGAGCCG
This sequence comes from Trichogramma dendrolimi, assembly GCA_034770305.1. NCBI lineage: Eukaryota > Metazoa > Arthropoda > Insecta > Hymenoptera > Trichogrammatidae > Trichogramma > Trichogramma dendrolimi. The sequence continues at coordinate 540,444 of JAPMIB010000008.1, read as the reverse complement.
CTGGCACATCCCCGCATTGTTATACTTCTGGTGTCTTTCTACCTGTGATGCAGTACATACATATGGTCGTACGTGACTTCTTGTGCACTGGAGTACTATTTGTAACGGCAAAAGCTTTGCCGCTTTCCTTACTCTCTCTCTCTTTCTGCTTTCCTCTTAAAATGTTGCAATCAAAGTTATCAGAGTTGGGACGAAATTTTTTTTTCTCATGTACGAATTAAATTTTTCGCGCTAATTTGATATTTTAAGTATCGTAAAAATCACAATTTTTTGAAAATTACATTCTTTGTAATAAGTAATAAATTTGAGCGTATTCGTGTAACACATATAGCATGTTGCAACTGTTGCACAAACGCGTACGCGCGCTGCAACTCTCAGATAGGAAAGGTTCATGAAAACAACATGGGGTGACGATTATGTATCACGTACATCTACAAATGACTAGGAAAATAAATACACTTCTTTCTCATAGTCTATAAAATGGATTGCAGTTCATCTAGACCAGTATTTGTATGTTTAGAAAAATTATCATTGAGCGCTCAACTGATTGTAGCTTATTTCGAGGAAACTTTGGTCCGAATTTTTTTAGGAAATGCTTTCACAGTCTTATGATTGAATATAACATGATAAAACAGCAGAACAATTAAATGAAACGATTTTTCTATAAAAATATTCATAAAATTGGATGAAAAGAGTGATATGAAAAAAGTATAATTCAATCTGCTTCAGATTTCAATTTTAAAGTGTGCAATGTTTTTTTTCTTATTAATAATGTATTAACGAGCAATGCGTCACTATGTATTTTGCATTCAAATCACTCCAGGCAATAATCACTCATCAAGCTCGTTTTAAATAAATTCAATATTACAACTTTTATACATCGTACTTATTGATAATTGGTGTTTTACAGATGAAAGTAAAATATATCAATTCTCCCTATGATGTAAGTTCAACACAGCCAATGTTAATTAATTTTCAATAACTATTGAGGAAAACACGTCATTCTATTGAATCCACCAAAAATTCAATAGCACTTGTAATGTTTCATAGGTGTGGAAAACACATACGTGCCGTGTTTGTACAAAGATGTCCGAACTTAATATGCACAAAAGCGAGCTGTTGCAGCACTTTCACGCTAGCCGTTGCAACGAGAATGAAAGTTACTTCTTATGCGACTCAAATCAAATGGGAAAAACGTGTCTTACGACATAATACAATTATACGGATGATTTTGCTGAATTAAATAATATCATTCTTTAAAAAGTGCAGCGGTAACTAGCTTAATAATTTGAAGCATTATCAAGGGCCTTTGAAATAATCATAACGACCTGTAAAATGTTTGTACCTGTAACTTTTTTTTGGCAAACTTGTTTTGTTAAAAAAAAAAAAAAGAATTAATTGCTCGATGCATAAGAGTCGAGCGCAACCTCTTTCAAGATTCATCTTAAGCAGTTCATCGGCCGTTTGGGTGCTATTGCGTAAGAAGTAAAACAAACTCGTCGGAAGATGGGCATTGACCTTGAAGAGCACACGAAGAATCAGGGTCTCGGTCGGTCTATATCTCATATCTTCTTTTTTTCCGCTTATGGCCGAGATTGAACCGGTCATCAACCTGAGCTCTTCCTTTTGATTTTAATTCATTGAATAAAATCGTTTGCATGTGACGTCAATCTTTTTTATGATACAAACACACGGTGAAAGCAAACTATGTACGTTTTGATGAGTTACAATTTTTTTTTCACTTCGCATTGACATGTTTAGATTAATCCAAAGATGAAACGACGGTGCGCGTTTTAAATTAGTAAGCTAATTAACACGTAAACTCTTTCACGCGCAAAAAAAATTTTGGTATATGATATACTCATTTTTTCATTGACTGAGTTTTAACCCAAAATAAATTTTATATTTTTTATTACGATTAGAAATCTATTGAATAGCCTTATCGACAATTTGATTAAATTCCAGTCTACGTTTAAATATTAAATAACAAATTGGAAAATTACATGTGAAAAATTTTCAACCAAAAATAATAGCATCCAATTTGAAACAACAACGGCAGAAGTGTCAATCACCGTCATCTCAACTGTTTTTCGGAATTAGTAATAGAAATCTTGCGCAAAATTATTGCATCGTCGTTGTTTACAAGATTACCCGATTTACACCGGCATAGATAACCCGTCAGTTTTCCAATGCGTCAACTGTCGTTGAGAAGCCCATAAATCTGAAAGGAGAATTCAATCAGCCACGAAGGTTTATCGCTGGTAGGTAAGAGATGAAAAGTGGTCATTCTATTAAGACAATAAAGATTGGTCGTGCACTGAGAGAAATTTGTTTACTGCTAAAACCTCACGCGTTGAAAATTTATTATCCTACCAATGAGTGTGTATGAATATTTGTAATGTATTTTTGATCATTTTCCTGTATGAAAAAGACATTGCTTCTACCTTGAATGAAAAAATGTATTGATTCTGTACTATTTACGAATTTTAATAATATTGCTCCTTATAAAAGGCTAAAAAGGCTAATTGGTTTTGAACTGCTAAGTTCATTTTTTGCAACACTTGAGATCAATCAACTATATTTGAGACAAGTAGTCATTTATTCAGCAAATGATGCTGTACCTATATAAAATAATTTTGTACTTCATACATGTATGCATTAACTTCTATTAATTAGCAATACGTGTATAAGGAAATAGTACTTTTTTGAAGAGTGATTTTAATGGCCCAGAAGTTAAAATATCATCGCTGCCTCGATATCAATTATTTATCGTTGGATAAACAGTAATTTGTGTATACTATTAGCGAAAATCCGAAGCATATCCAAGTCCAGAGCAAAAAAAAACATCGAATCACGAAGTAAGCGAGTAATTTCATGGCAATCAGAAAGTTTTTTGATAAATGTGTGGGATTATTTTAAAATCTGGATTATAGCTACATAACCATGGCTAACAAAGGTGCAGAGTCTCTAGTATAAATCAAGAAAAACGTCAATTTTCGTTTGACAAACGTACATTCGACAGGTTTATTGTTGGCCACTTAAAAGTGATCGCATTATTAGCCCTAGAGCAGTGGAGCAGTTATATACTTGCACACGAGAGTCGGCGATCGCAAACAAGGAAGCTCTGTAGATCGGGAATATTATTATTGTTCATCACACCGATAGAAGCCCGAAGGGAGATTTCGTTGCCGGTTTGAAAAAAAAAACTCGAAAATGATTCTCTGACAGTTTTGGGTGAAGGATCATGACGGTATACAATCTATTTTTAATCGCTGCTGCTACAGATTTTTCGCACAATCATGTAACAAGCTATTTCGCAGCGAAAATCATCGGCTTACGTAATTTTGATATAGATCAAGCTCGTTTGGAAATCGCTTGAAAAACAAACTCATTGGGAGTTATCACAGCTAACTCGGGCCACCCAATTGTGCGCATTAAAATATTAATTATTAATTTAACATGGACACACACGAAACGGCTCTTAAAATATGCCGTTGACTTTGTGAATCGAGATATAAATGCATGTGCACATTTTTCCATAAATAAAGGCGCGCTCATGGTGAGCAGATAATAGTGCACTACATACACATGCGGCGTATCCTTGGAAAATCAAAAGTGTATAATAAAATACATGGGCGAGTTCAATAAAAGTGTCTTTTTGAAAATCCACGCGTCCACGCAAAAGCTCATAAACCTATCAGCGAGCGAGAGATCTATGGCTGTCTTTATGGTATATACATTACGTGACAGTAAAGCGCAACGATGGACCGCTCGCTGACTCCGTCCGGCCTGTATACGCGAGCGAGCGAGATAAAAATACGTCAATTCCTGCGCGCGGCGATTTTTTTGTCTCAATCGTCATTATTAGCCATTCGAGGGATCTATATACCGTGTGCTTATTGTAATTCGCGCTACATCTAGGCCAATCAGTTTTACTGATAATGAGTCTCTTAATAGCTTGCAACTATTAATAAAAGCGTGTGCGCGGGTAAAAAAAAGCCTCGTGCCACTTCATCGTCATCGCACCGCTGGGTTTGAATTAATCGAAAAATTAAACGATCGAGACACTTTGACTGGAGTCTCGATGCGTGTCCCCCGCCTGTGAAAGATGACTAACCCGAAGCGCGCGTAAGGATCTCACGATATACCCCGACATAGAGGCGGTGCTATACGGTCGTGCTGGGAGTCGCTAACTACACCAGGCCGACGACGATGACGAAACACGTTCGTTCAAATGCAGAAAGGATTACGCGCGCTCGCCTCCGATATCTCTAGCTGCGCCGCGTATAGCCAGGATAAAAATGTGCAACCGATCGCGGCTAGAGGGGCTCGCGATTCCAGCAAAGGACAAAGTGGGGTCCTCGACGCGCTTCGAGCCTTTGTACATGATACGTGCTACCTGCGTATACTATGTATCTATGCTCTCCTCTAGTTATTTTCGCGCTACTATATAAAAGCTGAGCTTTGCCGTTTGCTCCGAATTAGATCCCGATTCTGCTCGGTTGCAGTCAGTTAGTAGCACACATTTTCCACGGTTACAATTGTTAAGGAATCGACCTGCTAGCTACTGAGAAATATGGCAATTTTGGTATAAAAATTTATACATTTGTTGTTTTTTTTTCCATTTTTGGTGTTTTAAAATATTTGTTCTGATTTTGTGAGACACTTTGAATTCTTGTTTTGAATAATTTTACGAACAAAAATATAAACTGAAGAAATTGAAACAAATTTGTTGGAAATTCATTCAAATATTATTTTAAAAAGCCACACGACAGATATATCCTTTTTAAGTACTTGAAACGAATATAAAAGAAAAATGTACTCTGCTGAAAAACTAAAAGATTCTATGTTCATTGACAGCAAAATTTCGTGCTTTTCGCGGCCCTCGTGGCAACAAGTCGCAGCTTGGTGATCAAGCCCGAAGCTGCAGTGCCGGTAGCCGCTGTAACTCCTCTGCCGCCATTGGTTCCGTTTGCTGCGACTCATCCCCTGTACTACGGTCACCATCCCGCGGGGGTGGCACCAGTCGCCCCGGCCATCGTCAAGACCATCCACGCCGATCCGCGAGACAATCCCCATCCTCAGTACAGCTACGTCTACGACATCGCCGACCCGGTGACCGGTGACGTGAAGAGCCAGCAGGAGAGTCGCGACGGCGATGTAGTTCGCGGCAGTTACAGCTTCATCGAGTCCGACGGTAGCAGACGCATCGTCGACTACACGGCCGACGACATCAACGGCTTCAATGCCGTCGTCAGGAGGGAGCCTGGAGTAGCGCCGCCGACCGGACCTGTTGGACCGTCAGCTCCAGCTCATGTGCACCAGCAAAGCTACAACAATCCGCTCATCCACCAACACGCCTTGGCACCGCTTCCTCCACTCTCTCACAATCATCTCAATGTAGCTCCCGTCATAGGTAATGTACAATACGACATATTAATTTTCGAATGAATCTCAATTCCTTGAATTTAAATGTACATGTTGTATCGGTTAAGTATATAAATTATAAAAGGATATTTCATCCACGTGCGTAATTAGCGTACTAACAGTTTATTTAATTGCGCAATACATACACGTGCTTTAGTAAAAATTAAATTCATCTCGTATGAAAGTATATATTACTTGGCTTAGCATACTTTAAGGGATTACGTTGATTGCACCAAAGTTTATTGAAATTTTGTTCAAGGTGACAATTATCCCTCATAACTTTTGCACTTCCTTCTTAAAAATTAATACGATTTGATAGCGCAAAGATTTTTCTTTGCAAGGCAGGCTTTAATTTTTCATAACTTTTTAATTTTTGAACGAAAATCAATAATTCTTTAATAGTCAATTACTCTTCGTTATGAACACGAGACAATGAATTTATTAACATTATTTGATAGTAAGTGCGCATAATTCAACGATATTAATGTCCAGCTATATCTATTCGATCAAAAATTATACCCTCTACATGTTTATGTATGTACTGCTTAAATATTCTACACGTGTGCTTCGTTCTTTGTCCTTCGCTCGTTTTGACATGAAAATTTTACCAAATATTTTAATTATTTATTTATAAGGATTAAAGTTATCAATCTTGAAATTTTTATGTTGAATTTAGTAAAAATTTTAAAATTAAACTACAGATAAATTTAATAAAAAATTGTTATAGTTAACAAGTGCAAATAGTATTCTACATTATTTTTATCGCAGGACCATCAAATGCTTACTTAGCTTTACAACGTCAGCACGCCGCAGCTGCTGGTTTGGGTCTTAGCCATGTTCACAATTCACTGGTCAACCCAGTGTATCAACAATATATACCTGCTCATCATTATCAGCCACATTTACCCATTGGTCGTATCGGATATGCTCTGAATAATGTGCCTTTTGGCTATGCTCATCAGCATTAAAATTTTTATTTTCATTTAAGCTTGATACAGTTTTAGAGAGAAACAAATTAAAAATACAAAATGATTTATTCCGTCGAAAAAATCATCTAATTTACCTAATAATTAAACACCGAAAGATACCAGCTTTAGATTATCCCGGTTAAATTTATAATTAATATAGAACACCTTATTTAATTACAGGCAACGTCTAAGTATAATAAATAAAAAAATAGACAAAATTTGCTCTAACGAGGACATTGAAAAGAGAGTATAATAAATAATGCATACTTTTAACTTCTGTCCTATTCACTAATTAGTTGAATGAAGTAATCAAGTGTGCTTTATTAAGACAATAAATTGAGAGTACGCTTGATATCTGTATACAAATATGATTGATTGAAGCTTGTTATTTATATAATGAAAAAATATAATTATACATATCTATCTATACCATTCTGTTATGTATGTATTAACTATGAGTTTATGTAACCATGAATGTGAATAATAAATAGATGAAAACTTATTATAACCCAACTTCATTCGATTTTACCAGAAATACACTAATTTTATCAAAATGTTTGAAAATATACAATTTTCGCAGTCACCTCTCTCATTGACAGTTTTAATTTACTCACTGTTTTTCCTGAAATAAATTATTTTTTAAATTCAATTATAAAAATGTTAAACGATTAATATTTGTTTATGATTGTTTAAAAAGTTTTAAAAAATTTAGTTTAAAAAGGAAAACAACATAAAAATATAATGGTTAGTGGATTTTGAGATATATATTCGACTATTATTACAGCGTACGTGTTAAAGATATAATAATAAAACCCCCATCTGTCAGTTTCCTTATATATTTTCTTGCGCAAAAAAATAAACTTTGATCGAATTGACTTTTTTCTCATCTACTGCATATACTGAAGGTCATCTAGCAAAAATAAAAGACTCATTGTTGTGAAAGGCAGACACATACATTCGAATTTCTCCAAGACCTTCGCCAACTTCAGGATATATTACGTGACTGCAAGCACTTGATTTGCTTTTATTGACCGATGGTCAATTTTTGAATAACAATTTAAAATAATAAATTTTATATAATAATTTTAATGAATTTTACATGAATTAGAGCAGATATCATAAAAAATTTGATGATCAGCGTTAAAATAACATTTAGTTTAAAATTTAAGATGGAATATTTTGGTGAGACGAATAAATGCATCATTCTTCTTTGTAGAGATTATTTTTCAGGGTTTTGTGTAGTGAAATTGACTAATCGTTATTTATGAAATGCAATGCAATTTTATTTTTCAATACAATTTTAATACATTTAACTAGTATAAGAGAAAACAAATTTTCCCAATCTTTCCATATCTTTAGTATAATTATTGGCAACCTTGATGCAAGGTAAAATAATAATTATGGAAAGTAAAGCTATAATATTTCATGACATTGACTCGTTTGCCAAAGATACTGTTTATCCGTTGTGCGTGAATAATTAGCCTCTGAAGTTATTACAATTAGTGGTAGTATTTGAGAGGTGAGGCGGCATAAGTGTTGTAGATTGGGACATTTTGGGCTAAATAAGTCAAAGGTTGAGCAGCGTAGGTATTGTACACAGTGGAGCAGAGTAAGATGTGACCGGAGCGGCGGCAGCTTGGTAAGCATAAGCTGGTGCTGCAGCGTAGGTAGCGGCTGGGGCGACAGCGGCGACGGTTTTGACAACTGGAGCAGCGACAGCGAGGGGCTCTTTGCGGACGACGGCGTTGAATCCGTTGACGTCGTCGGCCGTGTAGTCGACGATGCGTTTGGTGCCATCGGCATCGATGAGGGAATAGCTGCCTGTTACCTTATCGCCGTCGCGGGTCTCGTGCTGGCTCTTGTGATCTCCGCTCAAAGAATCAGAAACTCCATAATTGAACGAGTATTGAGGGTGATGGTCGTAATCTTCAACGCTTTGGGTGACTACGGTCCTTGACACTGGTACCACGGGCACAAAGCCGGCACTGGCGTAGGCCACGAAGGAAGCGAAAAGGATGAACTAAAATGATAACAAATTAGTAAATGTGTAAAATGTAAAAATTGACAATCAAACAAAAATATAATTTACTTTGAAAGCCATTTTTGAAAATGTTCTTGTAGTCACTGCTCGACTTGAACTGATGCAGAATCCTAGAGCAGTGGAGTTTATATACAAAAATTGATCCTATTCAGCTACACCTGGGCTCGCACCTCCCTCCTCTGAGCAAGGTAATAAATTTGGAAATCAAACATTTACGAATCGATTAGTGGTGTAAAGTGACTGGCTATTCTTTTCAGAGATTTCGGGCTGCTAAATTCCTCATATCATACACAACATATGTCGTACGCCACTTGACCCCCAAACTAGATCCTGTCTCTTTCCTGTTCGAATAAGCCGATTGAATGAAATACTTCTAGTTCAGGGTTTCGGCGCAAGAACGGATCTCGACCTTCTTGACAGATTCGTTGCAACATTATTTGTAGAAATGGTATTGTATATTTGAGGAGTGACTTTTAAAAAACAATTAACTTGATAATTGCGTTACCAGGTTTGACTTTTTGTGATATAATTAAAAATTTTTTCGTGTAATATTTAGATTTTTTTTTAATTTATGAAAATAATTTTATTTATAATAGTTACATTAACTAATGGCATAATATTTGTCTGTATTTAATATTCACCAAAATTTGATTAAAATCAATTAGTAAATCAAAATATCACATTGGCGATTTATAGTGAGATTTTATGTCAATTTTTAATCTCTACTCTTTGCAAAATTCCAACATTTAAACTCATTCTCAAAATATAACTTACTTGGTAATAGAACTTTTATTATTATTCGACACAAAATTATACGAAGTGGCTCTCGGCTGTTATTGTAAACTTTTTAATAATAATCATTTCATTTTTAAACTAAAACTATTGAAATAAGTTATTTATGTCACTATCGAACTCGAGGTGAAATTTCAATGATATATATATATACACTTTTCGTGTTTTTTTATTTTTTGCTTAAAAAATGCAATATATAGCTGCGACAGTAATACAGAAGCAACCTATTGTTACGCAACTGTCAAAAAAAGAAAATAGTTCGATAACCACTCATGTCAAAAGAATGTCGGTACAAGGTATATAAAAAACAGTACACACAATACTCTGTCAAAAATTTGCTACCTGTGCACTAAATAAACTTATAAATTTTATATTTATTTTCATTAATAATTTACTTTTTTAATTTAAAAGTACTTTAACACCCTTACAGAGACTGATATACACAACTGTTTCACTATAATTTGAAGGAAAAATTGGAAGTGTAAATTAGAAAAGATCACCACATTATTTTATTTACAAATTTTATTATATATTTTTTATCATGTACCAGTGCAGTTAACGTTTTTATTTTGGTGATGATTACATTGTTCGGAACAAATACATTTTAGTATTTCCAATGAGAGTCACGTGTTACATGAATTAAATCGTATTAAAAACAAAAATTAAAGATTATTTACAGTTTTAATGTAATATCAATAATTATCACATTAATATTTGAAATACATAGTTATAGTGTTTGTTGAGTATCAAGTAATAATAATATAAAAATAAGGTAATAAAGAATAGTCGGACAAGCTAATTGTTTCTAATATTTGACGTAGAGATTAAATTACAGACATTTAGTTATCTATAACCAAAGGACTGTTTCCAAACGTTTGTACTGGCGTAAAACGATGTTTATTGCTAATATGATTCGCAGATTTTTTTAAAAAAGATCCAAATTTAACAAAAGGATTTTTCAGAAAATCAATTACTGGTCTGCAGAGATCGAAGTATTATAACGATACACAGTTTTTTGAGGCCAGGGAAAAGTATTTCGATTAAAAGTTGGTACAGATGCAACCAAATTAACATTGTAAGTTGGGGATTTTTGAACTGGATAAGAATGATATGAGACAGATTTCTGAGCAATTGGTGCTCTATAGAAATTTGACGAGCCGGGACTTGAGCACTATGAGCGATTACATTTGATGAAACGGATGTTTTGAAGGGAACTTGGCGAGATGGAACAGGAGCTTGATAAAAGATTTGACTGTTTTTTACCGGTGCTTTATAAGTAGCATGATCAGCTAAACCTGCTGCATTGTAGACACCTTGATTTGTTGCAATCAGTTGCGCAAAAGACACTTCACGAGATGGCACAGGGGCTTCATAAAAGATTTCACTGTTTTTTACCGGGGCTTTATAACTATTATCGACCAAAACTGCTTCACTGTAGGCAACTTGATTAGATGCAATCGGTTTTTCACAAGGCACTTCACGAGATGGAACAGGGGCTTCTATCTTACTAACTGCATTTGAATCAAGATGTGCAGTCGGACTAATAGGGATTCGAAGTGGTTCTTGATCATTGAGCGAGTCTTCTTCCAACAATTCGTTGCAGTCACATTTTACGTCGTCTTCCAAATGGATTTCAGGAGAATGGAGTGAATTCGACTGTTTTTCAATGGTCTGAGATGCTGTTTCCAATGGTTGAGCAATAGATAAAGCTACTAAAGCAGCAAAAGTGAGAAGCTAAACAATAAACATATTTGAAATGAAAAATTAAATATTAATTCTATAAAAAAATACACGGCTAACAATGTTTGCTTACTGTGAGCTTCATGTTTTCTAGACACGGTTACTTGACTGGTGCTTAAACGAGACTAATCATTCTAAGATGGCCTAAGCTGAATTTATACAAATTCGAGAAAGAGCAAGTTCGGTAAAATAGTCTCATCTCCCTCTTTACCGTCTTCTTACAAACTATTTCAAAGCAAAATAGTTTTGCTCGCAATATTCAAGCAGGTTTTTAAATCAATTCAAGAGAAGGTATGCGTGCCGGCGAGTTAATAGGCAAATTGGAATTAATATACACTGTAATACTTTGAATATAAGGTGCGTAATTTAATTTTTTCCGAGTACTTATACATTCTATTGATGAGCTTAGAATAGTTCATTTCGCGAATGACGTATCATAAAAAATTTTAAACTGAAAAAGTGGTTGAGTTTTAAAAATTTGTCTTATTTGCACAATTTATTATAATTTATAATTACAAATAGAATTTTAATAATAATTTAAAAGTAAAGTTATGAAATATTCTATTAACAATTAATACTCAATCCTTAGTGGACATTATAATTACAGAAATGTAAATAAACTTTGTTTATTGTAAAATCTATATATTTTTAAGAATAGTTATATATAACTTTATTTTTATGAAACACGAACTGAATATATTAGATAAATTAAAGTGTAAACAATTAATTTGTTGATATGAATTATTTTCACAAAATTGCATTATAATTTACTCAAACATAATTAAACATTTTCGATTTTCATGCTAAAGAATGAAATTGAATTTAAGGTAAGTTATGAAAAAAAATTATTTTTAAAATTTCCAAGCTTATTTTAATAAAATGGTTCTCACAATTCATTATTAGCCGATAAAAAAATGTATATTCTAGTCATAGAAGTTTGATGATTGCGGTTAATCCCATGTGAAATTCTTACAGTATGATCTTTGATACAAGTACTGTATGTACGGTTTAACTAAATGTAAAAGTACTGAAAATTTCTCTTGGCTACATGATTCATTCAGCAAATAAAAATTGGTTGCGTAAGAAGATGATGTATCTTTTAAAGCTTCCGAACATCAAATGTGGAAGCATTAACCCGTAGTATTTCTTAAAGTCAATAAAAACAATGCTGATTATACCGGTAGTGAATACTTTAACAAGATCTGAAGCTAAAAAATATTAGCATATTATTTGCAATAAAAATTGTTATAATTTTTTAGTTTTATTTTGATCTTTAATTTTTTATAAAATTAAAATTAATATTTATTTTACTATAAAATAATATAATGTATAACGTTTGAAAAATCAAAAATTCCGATTCTATGTATGACAAGTAGTTTACGCAATACCTTCAACATGCTTTTAAAATCCAAAAAATACAAAAGAATCAAATAAAAATATTGATTTTGTGATGCGAATTAAATTTTGACAAATTTACTCGACTAATTTGCTTTTTTTTTTAATTTAAAACAATAAACTTCTTTTAAATATTCGAATAATGATATTAACTTTGCTTAATTTAGGAGGTGTAATTATTTCATCAAGCTTTTCAAGGCATAGAGTAAAAATGACAATATTTTAATTTAGTATATATAAGAGTAAAAAATTATTTATTTTAAAAAAGTTTATATACAGTAATTCAACTAATGTAAAATGTAGTAACAATCAGTGTAAAAGTTTCATGTCACTATAATACTTTTTATAAAACGTATAAAAGTCATCATTTGCTATGAGCACATATTCAATTTTGCTAATGAATAAACAATCAAAGTTTAAACGTAAATTTGGGAGTAGTGTGGTTGAGCAAAGTAAGTAGCATGGGCTACAGGAGCAGCTTGGTATGCGTAAGCTGGTGCAGCACCATAGGTAGCAGCAGGGACGGCGGCGGTAGCGACGGTCTTGACAACCGGGGTAGCAACGCGACAGCTGGTTCTCTGCGGACGACGGCGTTGAATCCGTTGACATCATCGGCTACATAGTCGACGGTGCGTTTGGTGCCATCGGCATCGATGAGAGAATAGCTGCCGGTGACCTTATCACCGTCGCGGGTCTCGTGCTGGCTCTTGTGATCGCCGCTCAAAGAATCAGAAACTCCGTAATTGAACGAGTATTGGGGATGATGGTCGTAATCTTCAACAGTTTTAGTGACGACTGCACTAGCCAAGGGGGCGGCGTAAGCAACCGGTGCAGTTTGATAGCTCACATGTGTCAAGGTACAAGACCGGCATTGGCGACAGCCACGAAGGCAGCGAGAGCGATGAGCTAAAAATTATTTATAATTATTAATTTAAATATTGATTATTTATAATTAATTAAAAAGTATTGATGTGATCGGCTTACTTTGAATGCCATTTTTGATTCGAAGTTATTGTTAACTGTAGAACTAGTCGACTGAGACTGATACTGAAACAGAATCCTGTGGGGTCTTTTATACTTGGTCAAAAAATCATATATGTTTAAATAGTTAGTCCACCACTACGAGATATATCATATCCAAGGCAAGTAAATGTAATTATTGTCTTGCGAGAAAGACCTCCTACCAACTAAAAAGCAGCGAAAAAAGCTGACAACGCTGCACGACTACACGAGCCGATTAGTTCCTCAAGGCACTTGAGATATTCCTGCGTAACGCATGACGAAGTGTTTCACTCCTTTTTCTTCTCTCTCTCACTTTGTTACGTTTCCTCGGAAGATCAACAAGATATCTCCCACAGGATCCACGCGCGAATATTATGCTTTTCTATAAACACAATAAAGTAAAGATTGCGCAATCTTACTTAGCTCTTCATGTATTTCTACTCTTAAAAATTTTGCACGGAACTATATCGATCAGGATTACTCAACTCTTATAATGTTAATCGCTCTCCAGCTACAGCCAATAAAAATCTTGTAGGTGTGTATAGATCAAAGAGTTCGACCTCCCATGATCCTAGTGACCTTGATACTAGAGTCGTAATATTTTTGGTCTTACGATTCATGATTGATTCTTATTTGCATTACATGACGTGCAGGCTAATTATATATACAATCAATTACTAATAATAGACTAGCTCGTGAACTTGACATTCGATTTCGATCGTATTGTCTAAGATGTTATACAGATAGTACTAAAAAGGAATAATTTTAATAATTTTACACTGCAGTAAAGAAAAGTAAGAAAAAAAGTAAATTTTAATCTCTTTGATAATTATGAGCGAGGAACTTTCATACAGCTTTACATTTTATTAATTTTCCAATTATTTTTTAACGGTTGTTCATCCCTCGAAATCGGTGAATTTTACTTAAAAAGTAATCTACTCTGCAATCAAATTGTTCGATCCATCATTACGTTACATAATTCAAATAAAATTAGAAAAAAACTCTCAATATTTGCTCTACATCAGACCACGTATTCGTTCCAGCATCTGAAAAGTAAGAAGCATGATATTTGTTTGCTTTATAATAGTTGCAAATGAATTTCGTCACTCAGGCCATCATCATCAAGACAGTAATCGGCATGAAAGTATACATTTATTCAGACTCCAACTAATTATATGACATGTGGTATTATGCGTCGTGGAAGAGAAAAAGTCAAAACGCACACGCACGAGAGAATGACCCATCGTATAAAGTCAATTACCGATTTCCGCGTCACACGAAGGCAAGTGGAAAAGGCAAAAAAAAGAAATACGAGCACAATTTCGGCTGCTGCTGCTGCTGTCCAGCTGCATGTGTGGGTAAGTGTAAGTGTAAGTGTCAGTACGGTTCTTTTGCAAAAAAAATACATTACATAATTCGATTCACTCGGCCATTATTATTGTGCGCGAGAAGGTAAAAGTGAGCCAGCAAAAACAGCGAGACGCGTTGATGCCGGTGCACGTGAATTTTCAAGATTATGTAGGGCGCGTATTTTGGGCATTATTACGACACAGTAGCTGCTTATAATACAGGTGTATATGTTTTCAAGGGGGATGATTGGCTGGTCTGAATCGCCAGAGGAGAGGGGCTTTCTCTCTCTTTCTCTGTCTCGCTTTATAAAGTGCATTGCAAATACGTGTGCGTGCATGTCATTTGACAGAGGCGAACGGCGGCCCTGGGCGCAACGAATGCAACCGCGAATGCAACGATTTTTGGGTATATAAGACTGCTTTACTTGCTATTTTGGCATTCACTTTCATTGCGGCCTTCGCTAAACTTGAAAGGCTCACCTTAAGAGTATAAACCTACATAACTCCGAGAACACAATGGTTTTCAAGGTATGTTTCGCCGAGATCAATATCTTCCGGGGCATAAAAATTCTTATCTATTTTGACCATACATGATTTTGATTTGGGACGATTGCGCGATTTTTACTGCGTAAGACATCCCAGCTTACTCATACATCGATCAATCTACACATTCATCACGTTGACGCGAAATATAGCGACGATTTCACATTAACAATTTGTACTTGGTTTTCAGCTCGTTCTTGTGGCGGCTCTCGTGGCTTGTGCAAGTGCAGGATTAGTGCCGGCCAGCTACGCCGAGGAACCGATCGCTCACGCCGCGCCCCTGGCTTACGCAGCTGCGCCCGTCGCCTACACCAGACAAGTGGAGGCCGAGCCCTACGACCCGAACCCGCAGTACAACTACGGCTACGACGTGCAGGACCCCAACACCGGCGACTACAAGAGCCAACAGGAGAGCCGCAGCGGCGACCAGGTCCGCGGCAGCTACTCCCTCCTCGAGGCCGACGGCACCAGACGCATCGTCGAGTACACCGCCGACGACCACAACGGATTCAACGCCGTCGTCCGCAAGGAGGGCACACCCCACATCGCCCATGCCGCCCCGATCGCCACCCACACCAGCTACGAAGCCGCCATCCCAGCCGCCCACGCCGTCTCTTACGAAAGCCAAGAGCAGCACGCCATTGCTTACCAGCAACAATCTCACGGCTACGAAGCTCAAGTTCACGCGTCGCACGAGTACCAGCACTAAGACAGTGCTAATGCATACCGTACACGTTGTCGTATACCTATGCATTAGGCGAAGTGAGACTTTTTTGTCGGAGATGTGACAGATCATTTGGAAAAGTGTTTGTTTGAAAACTTGTTTGAATCTTTTGCCTTTTTGGACCTAATTTTTCATCGCTGCACTGCTTAATATGCGTACCTGCACAGTTGTTTTTGCTATCTTTGTACATTAAGTTAGATCTGAATAAGCTTGTAAATAATTTCAATAAAATTATCATTCTATTTTTGCGAAATACCATTTATTTTTCAATAATTTTTCCTTTCTCAACAAGAAAGACGAAATTTAATGCAAGTTTAAGGCAATCCTCAATCAGGGAAAAGAAAAACAAAAAATAATACAAATTGATCATAAAAAGTAATTCGATTCATATCTTTAATTTATCATTTCTTTGGGAGAATTTTTATGCAATTTAATATGTCCCTATCTCGAATCTGTGAAAGATCATAAGTCTAGTTAACCGTTACGTAGCAGAATATAAAAAAATACATAAAATTAGTTTATCAGAATCGGCAACTTCTTTGAATCTATTTTTGAATCAATTTTACATCGTCATCGCAAGACTTCACAGTAGTATTTAAAATAGCAATTTCAAAATTCGATATTTTTATGGATCATTTCAAGTTTGACAACCTTTGAAATTACTAAATTTTGGGTAAACACTACACTACAACGTTCGTAATCTCTGAAGTTCCTGAGAGAAATTCCTGAGTTTCCTCAAATAAATGAATGAATATTACTCTAAACTCGAATCATTAGAAATACCAAAAATGTAGGTATTTACAATTGACACAAAAATGACGATTGAATAGTATGAAAGACATGAGTACATCAGAACTGCAAGTTGTTACGGAATGAATTGGCAATTGTTACTACATTTTTCAACACTGTAACAAGACCTCTTACTCAAAAATTATATGAGTCTAATTTTAACGCGTTTTAAATGAATAAACTAAGATCAAGGTTAAAATCTTACTGCAAGCTGTAAATACAGAAAAAACTGCAATATACAACAGCTTGACTCAATTATTATATACAATAACTGCGTGTTTATCGCAATGAAAATAACAATGTATCTTCTATATCGTCATAAATTAAAAGCATCAAATATTTTCTTCAAACTATTTAATATCATTCATTGAATAATATTTTTAATGAACCTAATTCTACTGTATAAAAAGCTCCCACTCTCGTACTCCTTCAAAGACTTGAAACGCTATTACGACAATGTTTATTTGGTCCGAATTCGCATTACCCAGCTGGAAAAAAGTAAAGAAAGAAAGAGTATAAGAGAGGTGATGGTTGAACACGCCCAGTGAAAGTATCCTACAAAGTCATCACGCGCTCTCGAATCATCGCAGTCGTTTCGTGTATACACAAATTACGTTTTGCAATACTTTTTTTGCACGGATAATCGACACAAGTTCAAATAATAATTTAATTGAATTGAATAGCGGTTAGCACAAACATATTTTTGACTTGCAATCCGTATGATTAACAGTTCTAAAAATTTCTTTACTTTTTAAAATATCGACTCTTACCAATTAGGCTAATTTTTATTAAATTGGAAGAAATTATTTTGTGACTAATTTCTCTGTAATTTAATTCATGATAACCCCTTATTACAAGGTATTCAACGAGTAAGCTTTAATTTTAAAGTTGCTCATTAGTATTCACTAAATAACTTAATTTTTCTTAATATAAATAATGATATTTTTATTAATATTAAAGCAACACCTTCTGTTTTTAAAATTTCACTTGTAGTTATCTGAAAATTAAATAGTATTAATTTAGTTTATTTGGACTTAATTAAGAATTCACTTCTACTCATTTTTGAAATATTTACAAACGTTTGGTAGTTATGTTAATTATAATTCAAACAATATTTCTGTAATCATTTTACTATTTTAATGAGAAGATCCTTTTTAGAGGAATATTGGGTAGAAATTTTAGAAAACGTTATTGAAAATTGTTGTTTTTACACAAGCTTCGATTTCTCCAGTTGGTCGATGCAGTAGCGTTCTAGAATAGAATGGATTTCTGCGTTACCGATAAGTGTTCAAATCCAAATCGGTACGGCAAAATCGGTAAATAAGTGGTAACCGATTATATGAATTATCGGGTTTCGATAATTTGAATAATTAATCAGCAATGTTTTTGAAAATTATTATAAAATAAATAACGATACAACAAAAAGAATTTTTATGAAATTGACATAAGTACTGTTCAATACAGCTCAAAGCATTACTATTTATAATGAAAATTGAAAAAAGTAATAAAATAAAAAAAAACTATCTTCAATAGTATTAAATAAAAAGTTAGAAATCTATTCCATTGTAGAATTTTAATGTACAAAAAATGCATTCTTCATTTTCGATCGATGTATAGGTGAACACTTTTATTACATACTTGCCATTCGGCCATTGTCCCGATTCGTCTATGGTTTAGCAATTGAAACAATGAATATCTTTTAATATGGAGTTGCAACAGTTATAATTGAACAATTTCGTTGTTTCAAGCACTGAAAATATTTTAATGAACAGTCCTTCATGCTTTGAAAAATGTTGCATTGAAAAGTGAATAATGCATATCTAGCACTACATTTATGACATCCTACATCAATTATATTTGCAATGTTTCATCTACATCGACAATCAATTTTCATTTTCCAAAAATCTGTTCGGAAATCAAAGGTAGAATTTATAGTAAACCTAGTAAAGTACAAATCGATATGACAATGACTTTCAACCGATCATTTTAATCAAATTAAATTTTATTGCAACTGTAATAAATGGTGAATGAACTTATAATTTTTATTCATTAGCAGAAATTGATGTGAGATGAAAAAAGAGTTCCCTTGCCATCGATGATTGTTAAAAAAGCATTTTCATGTTAAGCTTGAAGCCTAGTGATCTGCACAACAATAGTCTAATACATCTATCCGTCAAAAACTAGTATTCTGATCTGATTCTGATATTCAGTAATTCACTGAAACTGAAAATCTTTGTAAGGATTTAATGAATTTAAAAAAAGGCCGAAGTGTCCTTGGATATCCTTGGACGCACCTGAATCAAGAGGATCAATGAGCTACAGCTAAGGATTTGTCGTGCATTTCGAGTATCGATGTGTATGCCGGCTAGGCCAGCATAAATCCGAGCTGGCCAAGCGCACCGAGCAGTTTATGGTTCACGGTCCATTTACTCGCAAGGTGGCATACTGCACACGTACGGCGCAGACACACACAGAGCTGCCTCATTTGTATGTATCTTATATACTTTCTCCGGAGAAAGTGTTTTTATTCGCAAGGTAACAGCCTATACAAGACACATCGGAGCTGCAGCGGCCGAATATATACTGTTACAAGTGCGTCGACCGCGCCTTTATAATAACCAGTTGACGGCCCATGTGGCAAAAAGTTTAAGCATTCGGATATGTTGGCTATTGCACTCGGATCAAATTGGTTCATTTTGTTTGTTCTTTTCGGAGAAAAGAATTCAAAGTTCGGAAATGAAAGCTCGCGCGCGAGACTGTAAATATTAAATGGCTCGGATAAAAACGAAATTATGAGAATTCATTGACTCGATCGACGTAATAGTTCGTACGTATGAATTGCGTTCATTCGCGACTCGGACGTGTATATATAGCTGCAGCCGCGAGAAAAATGCTTAGAATCGCAAAGCAGAACATTAAACGACTTGGCTCGCGCGCTCGGGAGAGATCGTGAACTGAAACTCGTTTGTTTTTGTTGACAATTGCACAAGACTATTATCGAATGCATAGACAAAAGTGCGAATGTAAAAAAGAAAATACATGATGCAAGCCTGACACAACGGCCGCTGGATCATATTTGCATAAAAAATTAGATTCTTCGTCGATCTGTATATTTTCTTATAGTTTTGCGTACGAAGTCAATTCGTACATTGCACATTAACCCAGAGAACAAAAATGTAAGTTCGAAAATCACGAGCTGGCACGAACGCGCGAATATGTGCACGTGATGTACCAAAGAAAGTACAAACAACCATAGTTAATTTGCCTGCTCAACAGCTGTTCGTGTTCCATATAAATTCGAGTATATAACATTTGTAGATATATATGAGATTCGAATAGTTTCTATTATGCATCCATTCGCGAGATACACTGACTCAACTTCGCGCTACAGCGAGTCGGACGCGAAAAAAAGGCGAGCGCTTGTGCGTGCGCCATCTTCCGTGCGCGTTAATTTTACGTTTCGAAAGTTCGAACACTTAATTATTTCTACTCATCTCGAGCTGCAATAACATATCGAAATACTGGTGCGGCACGCTAACATCTTTCTAATTGTAATACTGTGATCAGCGCGATGAAAGAAAGAGAGAGAATAAAACCTCGTGCACTCGTCGATTCTGCGTGCGCGTTCGATCGATGACACAAATAAAAAGCGATGCGAAAAAAGCGAGAGCAGCGTAAAACACCGTGACTTTCTTATTTCGATCGCTATTTGAATAATATTTTTCAATGCTGGTCAGGGCATCGAAGCTAATTGTTGTTTCAAATTCTTGGTACGCTGGAAAAATCGCTCTTTAACGGCGTTTACCGATATCATTTTAGAGCTATAATTGACTATATTTATCGTGACGATCATCACCTTGACCGTTGAAAAATGTGCACGTGGGAAATTCATCAACGCGCGGTCTACCCGCGTGGAATATCTAATTCAGATTTCCGCGGTAAGCAACAAATCGGACAATTTGGAAAAACTCGCTGTAGAGAGCAAACATATATTATAATATATATATCGCGGAGCACTTTTACTTTCTACAAGGCACGCGCACGAATATAAACATATATATAATGTTTCTGTGCGAACACAAACGCGAGTGCAGTCTGTATATTTTGCGCAGAAAAACATCCTTTCCTTGTTATACGCCCTGAATAGCGCACTAAGTAAAGCTGCGCGGAATTATACATGCATTACACGTTCTCGCGCTGCGAGCCCAGTGTAAAAGAATATATACCTGCGGTACACAACGGGCGCAGAAAAAAGCGAGAGTATTGATATAAATCCGACTTTCTTCGTTTGTCTGCTCGCGTTGCGGCGCTACGAATCTTTTTTGTATGCATCGGGTGGCGGCGCAAGGTCATTGTTTTTTTATGGGATGATATATATTTTACCGGTACGATGCACGAGGAAAAATTAGAATAGATCCTGCCGGGCCTTCTGTTTGGTACACCGAGTAAGATAATTAAGGCAAAACATGTGTGATACATTCTACACGGCGAAAAAATTATTTCACGTTTTCGTTCGGTGCTGAATGGATCTCTCAATAATTCGGCTTTTGCAAGAAAAACTCTTGGACTATTTATGATTGCACGTTTCGCTATGAGGACGTGAATGCCTGATACCAGCAACAATGTAGATTTGATGTTTGATATACATTTTAATTATGAGATCAATTACATTTTATCAATAAATACACATGCATTAATTAGAAAAATTCATTTCATTTTTACTTACTAAGTTATCCAATTTTTTACAGTGAAAGTACAAACGCAGACATCTATTCCTTATTCAATGAAAGTAATAAAAAAATTTTCTAAAAAAATTAATTCAAAATTACACGTACCTATTTGATTTCTCTGCATTGCTTTACTTCAGTGCACTGAAAATCAAAAAAGTATAATAAATTATTACTGAACTTTGGTTTATCTAATAAGATTATATTGAAAATCTACATCGGTAATTATTTTTTTAAACAATTTTATTTTCACTGAAATACTTTTTCAACTAAAATGTAAAAACTCATATCTCATAACATCAACTTAACCTTAGGACAAAATCTCAGCGCTGATTTTTACACAGGTGCCAAAGAAAGACTTTCTAGTTCTATCGCCTTGGGGTACTATGACACGCAGTATCATATACAAGTTTTCGATGATGCAAGATGTCGATGCACTCAAGCGCTACTGTTCCCTATTTTTTGTCTTTCATTCTCATCGGCGAAGTTGACGTTCACCGGTGCATGAAAGATATTACTTTTTTTGTATAATACACCATGTCATCGAAATTCCCTTTGAGAAATTTGGCACTCGTCATGACAGCCAGTGTAGGTTTTATTTATTTAATTTTTTTTATTAATGCAATGAATAGGCGAACAAGTAATCGTTGAAAAAGTTAGTATTGTGGAGGAACAATGATAATCACTTTAAATGCTTGTTAATGCTTGGAAATATAATTTCATTATTCAAGTTTGATGGTTTCAATAAATAATGTTGTCACGTAAATAATCAACACGTGATTTGTCAAATTTCAATAAAAATTCAAATAAAAAACAAATCTTAATATTTATGCTTTTACTATATGATGATCACCAATCCCTTTTAAATAAAGTTTCAAATATAATTATTAATTTAAATCAAGCTAAATTAGTCAAATTTATTCAAAAGGTATCAATTTTTTAATAATACAAATGCTCGTCTCTAAAGTCATTGAGTAGCAAAAATCCATTGACTTTGAAATAAATTGAACTAACGCTGATGCATCCCCGCGAACCCCCTCCTGGAGTTAAGCGCCTATGCATGCGGATCGGTAGAAATATTACTTTCAGAGCGGGCCAAAAGCTATATAAGAGAAGGTCTGCTGGTCGAGGCACTACATGAAAGATAAAGCTACGCGTTCGTGAGTGTCCGTTCTCAGTTGGAGTGTGCACCTCTTTCACTTCAGATAATAGCATCGAGTACATGCCGAAAAGAAAATACGTATTTGTTGCTGTTTATTCCCGTGAAAAAAATAATTCCACCAATTCGTTATTTATCGAGGTAAGTGTCAAACTGTTGTTTGTGCAAATCTATTGTAAAATTTTGTGATGATATTTTGGAAAATTATAAGACCAACTATTATGTGATGAAAAGTGATTACTTATGAAATTAATAGACAATTTTTGTATTTATCGCATACATTTTGCTGAAGATTTAATCTTATAACAACATATTTTAATTATTCGACCAAAAAATGTTATTGTTTTTTTTTCTTCATTGACAATTATTATTATTTTGTAATTGTTTCGGAGCATTGGAAGTCAACTTTTAGTAAATTATAATAAAAAGTAATTCATTAATTTTTGGAAGTACATCATTTTTTTTAGAATCCAAGCATTCATTAAGAACGCGCATTATTATAAAATTTACTTAAAAGTTCGGAGCTTTGAAATCGTGTACAGTAACAGCGCTTTCTTGACCATTACTACTTTCCTAACAATTTTTCAATTAGAGCCTTTAAATTACAAATTTCAAGAAGCAATTTATTGAATATTTAACACAATTTTACTTAACTTTTACACTAAACAGTTTATAAATGTTAAGCGATTTCCCTTAGCACCCATTAAAGAAAACTGAAGAAACAAAAAATGAACTTTCGAATTTGAAACGTTCAATCTCAATCAAACAAACGATATTAAGCTCGCGTGCGGCGCGATGAGTATGAAAATTTACGTCTTAATTAATTAACAATCGAGCAAAAACGATTTATTAACTTTTTTATATGACTTTATAATAACTAGCAGCTCATAGCGACTGTGATAAATCATTATCATGCGTGCGGTGCTCGATACGATCTCTCGGCGGATACTTTCGCACCTCGCGAGCACGCATATGCAAAAAGTTGGAGCTTGGCGTTCTGTATCAGTTGTTGTGAGTCCAGCTGCGCGCGGGGCTGGTGGTAGCCGCTGGAGCTGCTGCACTCGAGCGGAAACACGAATTTAAATATTAATCACTTTCATCGCGAAGGAAAAATCGAAAGTATTCGTTGACTCGCCATGAAATCGCTGCTAATGTATTGTATATCACACTCATTATATACATTATTTACTTATACCCGTGCGTGAGTAGATAAAAGCTGGAATAAAGAGCTGCGATGCCGGAAGCTGCGCGCTGCTGCATAGCGATCACGAGAGAAAAAGATCGGCTCGTTAGAGACTTGCAGTTCCGATCGATAACGACTTATTTAATGACTGTATTAATAACTCACGAGTTATTTCAAATAACGCGACAATAAAGTAATAATGAAAGTTTGTTACACCGTGCGCAAAGTCTGCTTATGATTTCAAATAACTTGTGTGCTTATTATAGTGCGTTAGAAATGAGTCCCGGATATTCATTACGTTATTTAACGCAAAAATGCACGCGGAAAAAAATCTAAATCGTAATACGTATTTAAAGGTCGAATCGAGAAATACCACACAGGTTTCGGAGAAATGATGTGTTACGCGAAAATTCCACACCGTATTAGAATTCATTTTTATTTTTACCAGCTTACTCAACTGAACGAACTTTTTAATTTTAATTAATGCTTCTGCGGAGTCGTTGTCACTAACGGCGAGGCCATAAAATTTCTTTATAAAGTCAAATGGCAATGCAATAGTGTCAAACGAGAGCTTTGGGAAGGATTTTTGCACACCATCAAATTGCAATTCTATACAGCAGCTCCTATAAATACAAGTCGATATTATGTGCAACATCTTATAAGAGCAACTATGCGGTCAGCGGCTCGCCGTTGCTAAGTTTGACCCTCGCTGCTCCAGTTTTCCTTTTGCAAAAAGCTACTTATAACAGTAAAAAACGAGTCTAGCGCGGTTATAATGCTCTCTTCTGACGATATCACATGTTCACCCGCCGGGTAACTATCTCCGAACGTTTGCTTGTGCAATGATTTTTTAGTCTTCGAGTGATGTATGGACGCCGCCTTATTTACGAGTTATATTGTAGGTACGCGAGTTGCGTACGTACGACTTTATTCACTTTTTTGTCTTAATGATTCGAAATTCGAGAGGACGCATATTGTCATTTATCGATGTTTCATTCTTTTGTTTCGTAAAACACACATTCCAAAGACACGTTCAACGCTTTTTCATGCATTATTGAATTCCAAAATCGTATATTATAATTAATAGTTTTTTAAACTCTAAACTATCAATTCCCTCGCTGTTGTAAAAAACCTTTAATACAGATTCATTAAAATTAGATATAGAAATTGAAGTAACTGATACTCAATTTTATTCAAGTTTCTTTTAAAAAAAATTTTCGTTGAAGATTAATGTAACAGTACTAATTTATTTTTTCACATTATTTAAGGAAAGAACTGCAGAAAAAATTCATGAAATTTAAATCATAATTGAAGTCAGCCTTTGTCGCTAGGTGGCGAGTACCTTTATATGTAAATCCGCAAGTGGTAACGTAAAAATAACTGTATAAGTAAAAGCGAGGTTTTAACAAATATCATTATTTACAATTCCCGTGATCCGAAACATTTTACATAAATAGTCTGATATGATTCATGAAAAAATAAATGAATTTAATTAAAATACATTGATTTAAATCCTTCTACGTGAACTTAAATTCATTTACGTGAAGGAAAAAATTGTCCTCTACTTTTATCTTAATTTCAACCTAAATATTTTTAACAGTACGATCATTCGATATACACATTAATATTGACTTTACGATAGAAGTGTATCATCAAGATGCAATTTGAATTCTAAATGTGTTTTACACACTTTTTGAAATTGTTAGAAAGCGTAAATGAAAAATTTGCGGAATGAAAATTTTTTTCTTCGCAGTTTAAAATTGATTTTGGAAAGTATTTAATTAGGCTATCGACGACTAATTACAAATCAGTTACTATTCGCGTGCATCACACATGCGGCGACGTATAAATTTTCATGTGGCCTCTTTCGAGAGTAAAAATTTTCAAGAAATTGTCAAGTATAATCACCGGTCACTGGTTACATCTCACTTCTGTAAATAAAAGTTAAATGAATTGTTTCAACTAGCGCATGTGCACTTTGAACGTTGAAAGCTCTTACGTTGAAGTTTCGCCGTAACTCGTCAATTCTCTGGACAGTTTTTCCTTTCACCTTGACAGGCCTTTTCCAAAACCCATGCGTATGCGCCCAATTTTAGCTGACTTATGATGATTGGGTTGGAATTTTGATTATGCATCGCAAATGTTGTCCAATACCGTCGAAAAAAGTTCGTACAGCTATATTTTCGCAACATTTAGAAAGCCTTTGCAGAATTTCCGGGAATCAAGCTGACACAGAAATTTTAATTTTCTCGTCTCGTTATACTTTGAAGCTCGGAAGGTGCTGCGGACACGGTGATGCGCGTGTGTAAGTAAAGGTTCGCTGATTTTTTCGTTATCTGTACTTATTTGTCAATTTTTCGAACGGCTGACCATCCTCTGCTTTCACTCTCGAGGTGCATCTTTACTTTCCTGTCAAGTACTTTGAAAAACCTTATTATTCATTGTCATTTTACGTGACTCCAACAAGATTATTCATACATTCATTTTGAAGTATTCTGGTTTACCCGTTCTATAATAAGTTTCAGTACCTGAATCACGAATATATCTAACGATAGAACCACGTATGCAGTCGTGTATGTTATACAATTGCTATTTGAAATTTTTGTGACACTTTTCTAATTTTAGATCATATAAAATCATACAAGCGCCACCACATCATTTGACAAAAAATTAAAGAAAAACTTGTGTTTCATTTCAAGTCATGTTTCATTGAGTACGTGCGAATAAAATCTAGCAAATCTACGTAATATAACGGGCCTGTCGGGACGCTAAATTCAATACTCGTTTAATAGATCTTACATTGTATTGGCTACAGGAAGGTGTAACTTTTTTTCGGGATAAGTGAAAACTTTTTCGGCGTCGCTCATGTGCTTCCGTTTGCCATTGCGTTACGAGTGCAGATGAATAGAAAAAGCAGTTCTCACACTCACTAAATCACGATGATTGTTTTATACGCACATAGTTGGCGCAAATTACTCGAGTTTCTTGTTGAACGGCTTTAAATGTACACGCCACATTTGGGTGTCTCGGTTTTCTTCCGCATAGTTACATCCCTTGTAAAGTAGGTAAAAGATGTATGTCGAGATTTATTGCACGCGGCGTAGTTACAGGTGCGTCGCTTACTTTTCGGATCAACACACTGAACAAGTCGTAATAATTTGCTCGATTAGATTTAGAAAGTAATGCAACAGTGATGAATTAGATGATTTTTGATAGCTCTTCGAAGAATTTTCTGGCAAGTATCTTATGATTTTTTTAGAAGTTTCAATGAAACATTGTTCATATTTTTGAATTACGAGTTTTTTCGCGAGCTTCAACAAGTTTACATCAAGTTGACGTAAAAATATTAATGACGCATTGTTGACTCAATAATTAGATTAGATAGGGCATGTTTCATATAGAATTCGTATTCATTTTCAATTCGTTTAAGGCACCAAACTTCTGGTGCCAGCTGCAAAATAATTGCAAAATCCATTTCTTTCCCACAAATGTGGTATAAACACGCACGAGACTCGTATAATAAAATTTGCTACAACGATATGTCGTTTCGTTTTCGGTGACGATTCATTTTTATACGGCCAGACGGCAAATCTGTTAATGCTCTAGAAAGTTTGCAACGCTTTCCACAAACCGTCTTTCTCTCTCTCTCGCTCGGCAATATTATTCAAACGCGAACACATGTACTGACCCACGCACTCTCGGATTCGTTCAAGCAAGTCTAAAGTACACGCGCGAGCGTCTCACTCTTATTTTTTGCTCAATATCTCCGCTTGTTTTCACTAGGTGGATTTTTCACGAGAGTCAGAGAGAGATGCAGAGAGATGTGTATTCTCTCATACACCATAAAATTCATTCTGAGCTCTCAGCTGTTATTTTCATGCTCGCGCAGACTCTCTCTTGGCAATTGTGGTTATGACTTTTGGATTATCCCCGTTATTTTGATACACATAGCTGATAATGCTCCTCGGCTATTGTGCGTTTTCATTGTTATTCGTGAAATTCGTGCGTTTAAGCGTTGCTTTTTATCGGTTTGTTGGTAAACTAAATTACTTTGCAGTTTGCAGGCTTAAGTGGCGCGAAGCGTTGCGCCTTCGTGAACTTGGCTAATGGGTTAATTATATATTTATAAGCGAATAGCGAAGCACGCAACAGACTATAGAATGACAGGGCGCAGCTATTAATCATGCATGGGCTTACTCGCGATCATTTCTGTTATACAATGCAGGAGAGTTCGAGTGAATTTCGCGCGACTATTTTTGCGGATTGCATCAAGATGAAAGTCTTATCGTCGAAGAATTATGGGCGATCATTATTAGCAATAAGAATCATTCGCGCAGACTTTTAAATCTATAATATGATATCATTTTTTCAATCGAGGCTCAACGCATGATTTATAACGTTTAGACTACACATGCTTCCACGCATCAATCAATTTTTCATTTGATCTACTCGCCTGTGTACTTACTATTTTTACGTAAACGGGAATCATTCAGGATATCTAAAAATGGACGAAAAAAAATGAAGTAATAATTCACTCGACTCAGACATTGGCAAATACTACGTATAGTCGGCAGACAGAGATCGTTTTTCATTTTCATTGCGGTAGCTTTGCAAAAAAGCTTATCTGCAGCACGAAATTGACACTAGGCCGTATATACGCGCCGTGGCACGTACTTGAAAGTGATCGGAATTGCAAATTAATGCGAAAGCCGATATGAAATACAAGTTAGACTAATTTTATATATCGTCTAATCCAACTTGTATTAATAATACTATAATATGATCTTGTACTTGTTTATCCGAGTTGAAATATGTGATTGTTTTTCTAATTTTGGCTGTAATCTGAGAGCACCAATAAACTTTCTTGAACAAAAAATCATTGTTATACGCGCGTCTCAAAGCGAGCACATTTTGAAACAATGTAAGAAATTTGTTCGGCGAAAGTTTCTTCAATTTTTCACGTGCAGTGTTCATCGTGTATTTCAAAGATCCTTTTCTTAAAAAATTAAATGCTTAGATGACATCTTCACATTTTCACTCAAACTCGTCGTTTTCATTGTGTTGCAGACTCCAATAGAGGAGGATACTTGATTAAAAACATGTACCGGCTGTACCTGCTACTGTGTACCGCCGCACTGGCCGCGGCCCAATACGACAACATTGAGACTCGCTCGGTGGCGTTCAACGGCAAAGCAGCCAACATCGGTCCGCTTTACAACTTCGCCAATTCGGGATACCGCGACACCAGCTACGAGGACAACGCCGTCACGCCGAGCCCGTCGCCCGCGCCCATCTATCGCAATCCCAGCGCGCAACAGGTACGATCGTATGCTTTTTTTTCTCATTTCGATCTCGACGACGTTACTCGACGTTCGTGATAAATTTTTCGGATTCGTGTCGCAGGTGTACAGAAAGCCGGGCATCGATGGATCTCAAGAGTACCGGACGCCGACTCCGATCAGGATAAACGCGAATCCTCGCGTGCAGATACGCGGTGGGCCCCAACAGTTTACCAAAAATGGACCGGTAATTATTTTGCCTCACAATCGGTACCGAGAAAACATTGACTGATTCTCGTTCTTTTTGACAGCTGGAAGAATTGGAGGAAGAAAAGGAAGAACCCGATCGTCTGAGTCTTCTCTTGCCCCAGAGTAAATTCGACTGCGTTGGAAAACAAACGGGATACTACGCCGATGAAGAGCTCAACTGCGAAGTATTCCATTACTGCCAAGACAATGCCAGGCACTCCTGGATCTGCCCCGAAGGTTTCACTTTCCACCAGGTATGTCAATGCACCGCGATTATCGTATACACTCGTGCTGCAATTAAAAATAGCTCGAGTATAGCGAGTGTGTATACGTATAAGTCGCGCGTATACATGTCAGTGAAGAATAAAAAGAGCGTGTCGGTGTATGTACCACGAGCGCGCGCAGTCTAATTTCTATTCAAAACGGGTTTCTGCCTCGCTGCGCCGAGCGCGTAACATTTGATTAACTGGTTCGATGATGTTTATCAGGTGCATTTAATCTGCATGCCGCCCAACGGCGACATAAACTGCAAAAAGAGCTCGCAGTATCACTTCGTGAACGAGTACCTGTACAAGCCATTGAACTTGGAGGAGGCCGAGAGCAAGCCCAACGTAACGATAAGATACAGCGAGAGATATTTCCCGGCCGACATCTACACGGACGAGCGTGAAAGTTCAGAGTCTTACAGAGCGCCGAGCCAGCAGAGACGGCCCGTGAGTATAAATATATACTCCTTCCTTTTTGTATCTACCCGGAAAATCACTACTACTTGTATATGCGTAATATCTAATCTTTGGATAAACTTGCGCAGATCTACATCAACACTCCTACTCAGCACGTCGCGCCCACCGCCAACAGTATCCCCAACGTGGCGCGTCCCCAGTCGACCGCCTCGCCGCAGCAGTATCGCTTCCCCATCAATCAAGTTTTCCGCAGCCCCGAGGAAGTTAATATTCCTCTGCAGCAGAGAAGACCTCAGCAGCTGTCGGCCGCCCAAAATCTCAGAAGGTTTCCTCAAGTCAGACCCGACGAGGAAGATTACGAATAAAAATAGTCCTCTCGACGCTTCGAGTAGTTTCGTACTATATACGACTCGATGGCCAATGCAGAATTCTACAAATCGAATCGTCGATTCATAATTCAAGCATTTTTTTTTTTCGTTTATGAAAGCGTACGTCGCGATATCGGCGTTGTTTCATACTTTCATCTTTTTTACTTTTATATAATACATCATACAAACGAATTAATTCATTTACTTATAAATCGCAATTATCGTATAGCCAAAAATGCATGATACATAAAAGGAAAGAGTTGAGCTCGCGATTCCAACGATTTAAACGCCTTACTGAGTCATCAGGAATGTTAGAAATTAAAAGAAATCGTTGTCGTGCGGCATGCACAAGAGACTGTACATATGAACTTTATCGTTAATGAAATTATTCATTTACCTCTATTTGTATATTATAAATAACCAAACAATTAAAGTGAGAAAAAAATCGTATTAATTTTATCACACGCTTGAGTATATACCGCGTTCAACGTATATGTAAATGCGAATTTTATAAAACAAAATGTATAAGAAATTTAAATAATAAAATTGTTACAATGTTTATCTGTTTGTACTGACTTTCACCGTAAGTGCCTCTATTTATCATGAGTTTTCAGTAAACTTTTGACTTTTGTTTTATTTTTATATCGAAACTCCAAAGTTTGCGAAAATTAACAAGCTCAGTGTTGTTAGTGCTATCTGCGCAACACTTTTAAAACTACGAAATAAGTTTAATATTTGAACTCAATTGACATTGACTGACAAGAATATATGCGAGAAAAGAATCATTTAGTTCTCTAACTTTCAATTATTGGAGTTCATCATTTCAATAATAACACGATTCATAAAATCTTATATAGAAAACTGAGACTTGACTAGAATTTGAAAAATAAAATCGGGCTTGGTAGGTAATATTTAAATATTTCAATATAAAATTTTACCGATACGGTAAACATTTTCTCAAGCGAGCGCAATAATAATAAGAAAAAATCGTAATTACGCTATGAGCCACATCGTCGCATTGCAAGTGGACCCTAATCTTCTATAAATTTTAAGAGGCAAGCGCAGACAATTATGATTATGCCCCGAAAACATGGCGACGGTTGTTACTGACGACGTTGTTGTTCTCAATGTTTCGAACTAATTTAATCAATTCGGTCTTCAATGCTTCTCTTTACGTTAAAACTTAGCTTGCATTTAAACCATTGACGACTACTAATTAAACAAAACAATCTTGAGAACGAAATCACTAATAGTAGCTATCTTTACAACTTAAGTTTCCTGTTGGAACAAGTGTCTGTGCACGAATCGCAAAATAACAATCATGGCTGCGGCAGCTGCGGCAGCTTTGCTCGACGAGCTTATGGGTAGAAACCGCAACATTCTACCAAATGAAAAACCCAAAGAAATTAATTGGGAGGATCCGGAGGTGAGACCTTAACCAACCTCAAAATCTTAACCATCTAATTAAAAATGAAAATTAAATTATTCATGTTATTTCAGTTTTGTAAGTTGTACTTTGTCAAGTTCTGCCCCCATGATTTATTTGTCAATACCAGAGCTGACTTGGGGGTGTGCACAAAAGTTCATGATGATGAAGCAAAAGAACTTTACGAAAAAGCTCCTTACACTTTCCGTAAACAGCAGTATGAAGATGAATTCATCAGGTTCTGTCAAAGCATGCTGTCAGAGGTTGAACGCAAAATTGTCAAAGGCAAACAAAGGTTAGCCCTCATTGGAAATAAAGATATGGTAAATGATTGAAAATAATTTTATCTTTCATACAATGCATTTTGAGATTTGTAAAATTAACCAATATCTTTTATTTAAGACAACATTGACTCCGGCCCAAACTCAGAAAAATGAAGAGCAAATTGCTCTGCTTTCAGAAAAAATCAATAAACTTGTTGAAGAAGCTGAACAATGTGGAATACAGGGAAATGTTGAACAAGCCCAAGGTTTGATGCGTTTGTGTGATCAACTGAAAGAAGAAAGGGAAACGTTACAAAAGTCTAATGACAACAGCCATTACAACCAGGTGAATGATTCTAACTGGGTATGCTCCTTAATTCCTTTATCCAAGTAAACTTCTTATTGGATTGTCTTCATTTTCTATCTTTTATTTTATGTACTTTTTTTATGCAATAATTTTCTCAAATAACTCTACTCTATTTCACTACCCACATTCACTTCACCTACTAATAAATAAAAAATAGAGCATATCCAATATAGAATATCTAATTTACTAAAAAAAATTATACAACGCTAATTGACTGTTTTAGACTGCAGAATTAGCAGCTGCTCAAGAAAAACAAATGGAAGTGTGTGATGTCTGCGGAGCTTTCTTGATAGTTGGGGATGCTCAGCAAAGGATAGATGATCATTTAATGGGAAAACAACATGTTGGATACGCTAGATTGAAAGCAGCTCTTCAAGATATTTTGGTAAGTTATAATTTTGCTTGTAAAAAGAAATTTGCATCATCAATTTTTATTAGAAATTAATTAACTAATTATATTTTAATAATTTTTTCAGGATAAAAGAGATAAAGACCGCGAAGATAAAGAACGCAGAAGAGATGATAGAAGAAGAGCGCGAGGAGGTGATGATGATAGGCGAAGAAGAGATCGAAACAGAGATCGCGATCACGAACGTCGAGATGTCAATCGAGATCGAGAGACCGAGACAGAAATAGGGATAGGGACCGAATTAGAGACAGAGAAACAGAAAATGATAATGAAAAAGATGATAGGCATAAAAGACGAGAACATGATGTGCACAGGTACGAATTTTATTTTACATTAATTTTAAGGTTGATATAAAAATAATATTTTTTATGAATTTCAGAAATAACCAACAAAGAAGTAGAAGCAGTGAGTCCCGAGAAAAACATGATCGACATAAAGAAGATGACCGTCGCTACAAGGATAGAGGTAAGATATATACATTTCAATGTCAGAAAAAAGAACGGAAATTTTAAATTGGATTTTTTAATCAATTAATATATCTATACAGGAAATCATGATCATCACCATAAAAGTCGAAATCGTCATCGATCGAGAAGTCCAAGTCGCAAATAGCTGCTCTTGATTGGTTAGTGAGTGAGCAGAAATTCAGGTATGCACTAGCCATTTTTACTTTTAACGTCTCAATTACCCTACAGATTATTTTGTCAGGTAAGCTTTATTAGTTGCACCTCAACATGGAATTTCATTGGGTTTTTATGTCAATATTTAAATTAAAGCTGCCTATTTTAAAACTCGGTAATTTATTATAATATTGAACTTTTTTCCCATAAATACAAATAGGACGAAATGATCGATTTTCAAATGTTGAGACGTTATAAAAAAAAGTTCCTTTACATATAAATTTTGCAAAACGAGGTAGGAGAAGGTATACCTACACTTGTTTTGGTTCGAAAATATTATGTGTTTAGGTTTTACACAAATTTTGAAATAAATTCCAAGGACAGCGTAGAGTATTTTTATTGAAAAAAATTAGTGATTTTACGGAGGAAACAGTGCCTACTTCTGTAAACCTGCCTCGACTGTGTCCAGTGAGACTGACTATACAATCCTAGCTTCTGCTGAGAATATCAGAGGTATTTATGGCGGAATGATAAACATGGCCTCTTATAGATAAAATAAAATAAAGTGTAAAACGTTAAAGATCGGATACTAAGTAATTACAAGATTATAACACGAAATCTTGTAGTAATAATTGTAGCAAAGTATTGTTGAGTCTGAATTTATTATGAAGATCCTGATTTGATACTTAATTTTTTTTTAATATATTATAATTATAAACTTTCATTGAAAATAAATCGAGTGCTAAAATGATCGTAAGTCCCGATCTCGTTATTACTTAATAATGCGTTAAAATAAAACCAATATATTCCCATAAAAAAACTGTTAATAATATTTTTTTAAATCTAGGAATTAATTCTATTAATGCACAGTTTATGAGAAAGCCTCTTAGAGCTGAATATATAAAATTTATCAAGGGTTATACGAGTCAAGTCCTATTTTATAAGAAAATACTAAGTTTTTTTTTTCATAAGGAAGAGTTTGTTTGCATTAAATAAAAATGTTAATTAGAGTACAATACATATGCAAAATATCCTTTTCAAATTGTGTAATATTTAATCTTGCTTTGCTTAAGCTTATAAATAAACAAATGTGCCAAAAAAATTTGGTTCATTTTATGAAAAATGTCTTTTTGACAATTGAACTGACTTTGAAAAGTTTGGATTTATTTAGTTAAATTCTGCTGTGTTCTGTTCTTGGACAATGTTAATGATGATTTATCCATTTTAAAGTACTTGATACAAATATTTTTGTGCCTAACAAATTTGATAAAGTGCTTTGTTTTTAATAATGTTACAAAAATATTTATTTCCTTTCAGACAAAAACTTCATGAGGGATTTCATGCAGCATACACCAATCATACCACGAAATGAAAGTTGAAATTTTATACAAGGTAAAGATTTCCTTTTTATCATTGAGCTTTTTGTTTAACCATATAACTTCAAAAATGGATGTTCTACTGGAGTAAATGTTCATTGATGGAGAAAAGATGTGACTTGGTTACATGGGATGCCGTCATTTATAGGTTTTTAAATTTGTTTATAAATTTAAAGTGTTTGAAGTAAAATTAGATGATTGTCAAACTTAACAATATTCATTATAAATATTATTTATTATAAATATGTTATAATGAAATAGTAGTATAGATACATTGTAGTCTTCTAATTTGTTCATACAATAAAGTGTAAAGAGAATTTTTGAATTTGAAGTCTAACTTCAATTATTGCTTTTCAAAACGTATGTAAAATAAAACCTACTTATGGCATAGGGCTGAATAAATATATTAAAAAATCAAATATGACTTTATTATTGACTTTTCTATTCCAATAAAAATAAGGCATTTGTACAGTCAACCAGATTAAAAATGAAAATTTTTAAACCTGTTTCTCAAAATACCTAATCAACACTTTACTATAGAAAGAAATAAAAAAAACAACATATTATGACATTTTTTTTTGACATTAGATTAAAATTTAAAAATATGATTGCAAAAGAATCCATTGCATAATTATATAATGGATTGAGCATCCTCTTGAAATAAGTAATAATTAAAATATTTTTATTTAAAATAAAATGATATATTTATTAAATTAATTATAAGGCACTTATAAGTAGTAGGTAAATATTTACAAGAAATTTAATTTACAAATTCATAAATCAAGCTATCAACAGAACAATACTGCAAACGGTTTTGTCTTAACCATTAAGTTATTTTAAACCAATATTTCTTGTGATTTGCTCATAAACAGTCCAAGCCATTGAAGTCATTAGTGTCCTTCTAAGCATACGAGGCACAATGCCTTTGAAATATCCTAAAATTCCATGATTGTTATATACAAATATAAAAGATCTTTTGAGGCTTTTGAATTCTTCTGGATACAGTTGCATTTTAGTTTTAATAACATCTGCAGGATGTGTTACAATTGACGCAAAAATGCCAGCCATAATTCCACAACTGAAATGAGTAGCTGGCAATTCACTATATCGCGGAAATTCTAAGACAGAAAAAAATACTTAATATGAAGTTTCACTGATTAATTATAAATGATTAAAATTGTGTCTTGTAATTACTTACCTCTGGATGTTAAATTTTTTAACTGAGTATAAAACATCAAGTACAATCCACTGTATGGTGCATCACGTAAAAGTGTTGGAATAAGGCCACTTGAAAGTCCTCTAATACCTTCATGCTTGTGTATGAGTCTAAGAGCTTCACTAATGCTGTTATATTTATACACACCACTCTGTAAATATATGATACATCACAACATGTAATTTAGGTAAAAGTTTTTTTGCTTCTCATACCTCAAATCTTGTCTTCACTACTGTTATTGGAATCAGTAAAGCGCCTGATATAGTTCTAGCTGTTATTCCTAGAGAAATAGCTTGTGCAGGTGTAATTGGATCTGATAAGTCTAATGTGCTTTGAAGCCAATGTAAAGTTGAAAAATATAGTCCCACGCCTGGAATAACTCTTGTCATAGACTGAAATAATTTATAAAACGTTTTTAAGAATACAAATCCAAGTGTATATAATATTTAATATAATATAAAAAAAGTATTTACAGGAGTGATTCCTCTCCATAATCCAAAAATATTTTCTTTTTGAATGATAGATATTGTTGTTGACATCATTCCACTTTTTTGATTTCTACAAAAAATAATTTCATTATAGTAATAATTTTTTCAAAATGATAATTTTTACACACCCTACATGATGATTGACTTTATTTTGTAATCTTGTTTTAATCAAATCAAGAGGTTGAAACAAAAGTGTGGAAAAGGTACCAGAGAATGACCCAGCTATAAATGATTTCAAAACTGGATACTGAAATAAAAAATGAGATAAATTTTCTTATAAATGATATAAGCTCTTATAATAACATAAAGTGATGGTCATTTATCTCTAATTGCAGTTGAGGAATGAGAATGTGTGACAATGTATCAAAAGGCTATGAAGCATAATTTCTCAATTGAAGATATATTTTATCAACGTTCATAAATAAGAATTTATAATAAACCACTAATGGAATATCTATTGAGCTTCTTCACGTGACTTACTATCTTTGACAAAAGGAAAGATTTATCTGAAGAAATTTTCCTGGGGGGTCGATATCTTCATTGTAATAATTATAAATGTATTTAGCAATAACTTCAATTTGTCAAAATTAAATTTTACCTTCAATTTTAATTATATATTTATATTAATATATTTTGTAAATATATTTAATGAACAACCATTTTAATTATTTAATTGTTTGTTGAGCTATTTACTTCATGGGGGGTCTACACAAAGAAGCACAATAACAAGATACTAATTTACACTATTTTTCCACTTACAAATTTTTTAAAAATGTTTTTTCATAAATCTTATAGTCTTTTCAATTTAAAAAAATAATCTTATTATATCTAATTATGAGAAAATTGTCAAAATTTATGAAAAGACATAAATAAATGATGATTTTTCAAACTCAAACAACAGTTCCAAATTTTTTGAATTTTGAAAATTGTTTAATATTATAATTATAGATAAAGAATTGTAATGACATTCACATTAGTTCAAATTTCAGTTTCAACTTAAAAAGATAATTATTATTACACTCACTCCTCCTAAACTTTCCATTATAAATGAAAATATTTTAAACTGAGTTGATACACTTAAACCATGGCACTAGAAACAATAAATTCATCACAGCGTAAAATATATTTTAAATTACTGTCTTAAAAGTTTTGCTTCTTATTAGCCCTGTATTATGTCTTGAAGTTTTACGAAATACTGAATGGACGTTCTCAGCTTCTGTGATACTTACATCTTGGCTTATCAATGTTTCCTCACTTTCGGGGTCAATTGACTGGCTATGCATATCAAAGCATATTTTTAAATAAAATTTAGTAGATACCACTGAGAGAGTGTGATTGAATTTTAATCTTCTTGAACCTTAAGGTGCTAAAAATAAATAAAAATGTTTTAATAATAGTGTATACATAGTTATAGTTTATTTTTATTGATACTTCAAGAATCGATTATTAAAAATGTGGCAAATTAAGATTCAGAGAAATGGAAAATTTTTACCAAATAACAACATTACGTTGAACGACGTTATAGAGATTTTTATTCTAAAATTTTACGAAGTAGGTTATAGATAGATATGTCAATTAATTTGGCATGCAATGGTGCAAATATTCGTGAAATGTTATTATCAAATTGACGAATAGAACTAATACTTCATTCATATGTTATTGAAACTCATCAACGTTTTGTAATAATGCGAATACGTAATAAACAGATGACGTAATTTTCGATCGTAACTTACATTTTTTCGGAATCAAAGCTTAAGATATGTATTAAGCGTCTATTGACTGATCCTATATCGTTTCCCGTTTACATGATAACGACGTAGGTGATTTCTTGATTATTCTGTGACGTAAATCTCTTATTATTATTCCCACGTGAATTTTTGCTGAATAGTTCGACATAGTACAGCAGACGATTTTCATTGAAAACAACAAACTTTATGTTCACCCTGTATTTTCTCTCATTTTTCTGTTTATTGTTGAAATACCGATAGTTACGTTGTACTCAAACAGAAGCTTCTCGTGCAAAGTTAATGCACCGATCGACATCATTTTAACAGATATGTCAATAATAAATGAGCGTTTAAGCAATTACAGGTGTGCAAAATGTATATATCACTATTGCAGACTAGATGGAGATTGAAAGACTTTTAGCATAGCATATTATATGCATAGGTGCGTATGTATATTGAGAAACGGAGACGTAATAAAATAAAGTTCGAGGGCATAGCCGTACCAATATACGTTTAAAAGTCCGTATACAATTAACTTTTTGTAGTCCCTTAAAGTTACGCGACGTCACAATAAAACATTAGAACATTAGTCCTGTGACTACACAAATCTTTACAGTTTTGAAAATTAATTTAGTTTTTCATAGTAAATGAATCCAATATTGAAAAATTTATTTTTACGATAAATTTTGACAATCTCATGGAACAGTATGAAAGTTTATACTTTTCTTTAGTATTATTTATTTCCTCGAAATTAAATTTTTTAAGAGATTTCTTAAATTATTAAAGTAATATAATATAAGCTAAAATGAAAAAAAGAAAAGTAGTAAAAAGTTGTGTGTTTTAAGTTGAACGTTTTTACAAAAATAAAGTTGACAAAATACATAGTATTTTTAGAAAGTTTGAAAACGGCGCTGCAAAAGTGGCTACCACTAAATTTTGCTAAAACGGAAATGAGGCCGCGGCTACTTATGTACATAAGCGAGCGATTCTCGCCTCCCGCAGGCAGCGAACTGCCGCGGGAGCAACTTGAGAAAAAAAAATAGATTTTTTGAACCTTACGTTCGTAAGGTCCGTTGCAAAAGCATTTTTATTCTCACGTTGTTCCCGCGACGATTTGTTCGCTCGCTTATGTACAATGTAGCCGCGGCCTGAATGTGCGGCGTTTGTGCATGGTGACGCGGCATGACTGCAGCGCCAGCGATCCCGTGAATTGTGAGTAGCTTGGTTCTGGCTTCTACTCTCTCACTCCTATATCGTAGACTCGAGGAAAAGGTTCTTTGGTCGCCAAGTATTAAAGCAATACGTAAGTTCATTTTCATTAAGTCACTTTTCACCTTTTTTTATTTATTCTCTATTACAGTTTCATGTAATTCTATTTTAACTTTCCTTTCAATACATTTTTATGTATTACATAAACTATTTTATGTGCAAATGATTGTTTCGCGAATGCATATTCCTCCACGTGCCGCTATTTTTATGGTTATAATGTCGTCAATCTATTATCATTAATAACTATCGATCTTTATCCAGCTCGAGTGAATTTAACTTTGTAATGTAATTTTCTATAAGCAATACTATAAATTTCATTAATATTACATTGAATTACGACTTGAATTGTTGAGCACATGTTTGCCCGGTTAGAGGTTAATTTAATGGATGCCGTCCCGGATCTAAACTCAAATGCATTAACAATCACTTTTGCACTAAAATATGCCTTACTGTCTGGGCAAGGAATGTCTGTTAATATACAGAACGTTTCTAATCATTAAGGCTATATTAATTTCTATGTTAATCATCAAGTGAATACCATTGCTCACTTGACTTCATATTAGAATACATGAAAACCAATATTTAATAATCTAATTGCAATTACTATCAACCTGGAAACTAATAAATATATATTAATTCAGAGCGACCATGGTCAACGGTAGAATCCCATCAGTCTTTTCCAAGACTTATGTCACCCCTAGAAGACCTTATGAAAAGGCTCGTCTTGATCAAGAGTTACGTATTATTGGTGAATATGGTCTGAGGAACAAGCGTGAAGTATGGAGAGTCAAATACACTTTGGCTAAGATCCGTAAAGCTGCCCGAGAGCTGCTTACTTTGGAAGAGAAAAAGACCCCAAGCGTCTTTTCGAGGGTAAGCATATATTTCTCATATCCTATCAGTATAAAAACATCTAATTTTATAAAATGATGATAATCTCTTTATATTCTGACACCTCTTGTCTGAATTTACTTTGAAATGATATCCTTAATCTGAAAATTTAATTAAAAATTACATAATAATTTACATCATGAAACAAAATACTAGAGTTTGAAATTTTTTTATTTTAGGAAATGCACTTTTGAGACGTCTGGTTCGCATTGGTGTCCTCGATGAAGGCCGCATGAAGCTTGATTACGTTTTGGGCTTGAAAATTGAGGATTTCTTGGAGAGACGTCTCCAGACCCAAGTTTTCAAGCTTGGATTAGCCAAGTCTATCCATCACGCTCGTGTTTTGATCCGTCAAAGACACATCCGGTATGCATCAAATCAATTTAAATATAATCAAATTTATGCCTTATTGTCTGGGCAAGAAATATCTGTACAAGCAGACTGTTTCTAATCATTAAGGCTATAATAATTTCTGACTTAATCATTGAATATATACTATTGTATATTCAATTTCATATCAGAATACAATATTTAAAATATAAACTTAATTATCACTTAAGGTGAAACTGTTTTCTGACCTATGTCAAATTTTTAGTCATGCTTCAGAGTGATTCATTGGCATTGGGATGACGAAACTTGAATCTAGAAAAATATTTTCTGAAAATGAGTTGATCATTCAGGCCACTTAAGTATCCAAATATGATTTGGTACTTAATGTCTGTTAACTTTGATTCAATCAGGCCACTTGAGTATTCAAACATAAATTGGTACTTAATGTCTGCTAGCATTGATTCGATCAGGCCACTTGAGTATTGATAGTATTTAAATACTTATAGTCTGTATTAGGCAACTCGAGTGTTCATAGTACTGCTCAATGCCTGCAAATTGTTCACTCTGGCCACTTATGTGCTAAACAATGTTTAGCACATAACGCCGTACATTGCAATGCTAAAATATAGCTTTGTATTTAAACTTGGTACAGTTTTCTTTAATA
Source organism: Trichogramma dendrolimi (assembly GCA_034770305.1). NCBI lineage: Eukaryota > Metazoa > Arthropoda > Insecta > Hymenoptera > Trichogrammatidae > Trichogramma > Trichogramma dendrolimi. The sequence continues at coordinate 498,980 of JAPMIB010000008.1, read as the reverse complement.
ATATATAGTTGCTATAACTAGAGAAAATTGCATATTGAATTGAAAAATAAATCAAAAAATTTCAACTCATGATTATTGTTTTTTCTTCCAGCGTCCGCAAACAAGTTGTGAACATCCCATCGTTCATTGTTCGCTTGGACTCGCAGAAACACATTGACTTCTCTCTGAAGTCGCCCTTCGGTGGCGGCCGCCCAGGCCGTGTAAAGAGGAAGAATCTTCGCAAGGGAGCTGCTGCTGCCCCAGCTGAAGAAGAAGAAGATTAAACCATATGATGGCTTATATTTTCTTAAATAAATAAAAAGTCCATAAAACTTACATAATCACAATTTTTTTAATTTATCACCTTTGATTCATTCTATTTATACATTTATTGATTTATTCAAGAACTATTGATCTATTCTACTAATACATGAAAGCTAAAGAACCTTTTATCATTTAAATATGTCATTACAACTTAAGCATGCATGATCAAAATTGTGGAATTTGTTAGATTAAAGATTGCTAGTGGGAATTATCTATTCTCAAACATTATTAAAGTTGAAATTAAAATTTTGTTAATGAATCTCATAAACAGTAGAGTTGCATACAAAAATTGTTTTCTAGTACTAGCTTTTACTTTGTAAAATTACATGTAACTAATTCGTAGTAACTAATACTTCCATGTTATTGTCAACAAATTAAATGGTCATTTAATTTAATAGTAATAATGGAACTAAAAGTTGATACAATTATTTCGATGATTATTTGAGTAAATTTATTAGCAATAACGCCTTGGAGTTTTCTTTGCTAATTAAAATAATGTAGAAAAAAACGAGTATGGATTGAGTGTCTTGAACACGGCAAAAGTGACCTATGCAGTGCTGGGTCGCCTTCAAAGGTTTCTTTCTGGTATACATAAGCGCTTAGTATGGGTTTTCGCGGACACTGCACATTTTTTGTCCCACTGCTACATCGCGCAAGCTTAATGGGCTTAGGAGCCGTGTAGGTATATGTGTGCGCAATGACCGGATTTGCAGCGATGCTCCGAAGAGACATGTCGTGCTTGTTATGCTTTCGAGTTCGCACCGAGAACGTCAAACGTACTTTTTGATATCGATACTGTTACGTAAAATACACCGATATTATAGCTTCGGAAGCGTCACATCAAAACTTCTGATTCAAAGAGGCTTGCTGATTTTCCCCTCTATCGTGGCAGCTTTTATACAAGTATCAATTTTTCAAAATTTATACTTATAATAAACTTAAACATCCTATAGTTTTACTAAATACGAGAGCAAATCTTCTACTTTGACCGATTGCTGCTGCTCATCGCACTACTGAATATTTTGAAAGGCATATATTTATGACATGAAAATGAATATGGATACTTACACAGACATTTAATGAATACTTCGAATATTAGCATCTAGTTTTCGGACATATACGTATTTTTATCCTCTTTGATGACTTATGACTTTATTTTGTGCAATGTTTTTTAAATAGAGACTTAATTTTTGTTTACTTATTAGACACTATAGTTGCACATTTTTGATTAAATAAATTATTTAAAATTTTTATTTTTAGTATCTGAAAAATAGGTGGTAATAGTATTTAAGAGCTTTACTGAGTATAATTATATTCATTTAAAAAATTTGACTTACCTGTTATTCTTAAAATGCAGAGTCTGGGTCTTTAACAGAATGTTGATATTTTCAATGCTAAGGCGTTAATTTGACGTGCAGAACAGCAAACATTACAACTGTTTTCTATGCATTTTTTGGAACATCGCGAGCTTAAGGATTCAAGATGCAAAGCATATAGTAATTTTTATGTAATAAAAATGAAATCGCTTATGCCAAATGAAATGCATTATGGTATGCATAATTTATGAGAATATAAATCTGTGAGTTGAACGTGCCCTGAAAAATATTGTATTTATGCTTTATCGGACGTTTACAAGCTTATACAAGCAAGCTAGTATCGTCGAATTATAAAAATGAACAAGTTGCGTACGTGAAGAATTTATCATTTTACATAACACCGAGTACAGATGTATATAGAAAGACAATTTAAAAAATACAACTCGTACGCTCGAAGAATCCGAGATTGAAACTTGGCCGAAAAATGCGAAAATTCGAAAGTCTAAGTGTTGCAAATGGTATCTGTGTACATAAATAAATTTTAAAAATCTTTTGACAACAGCAGACAGCGTAACTCGAAATGTAAGGATCTTCAGACTTGGTTCGCGCGTGTCCACATACCTACTCGTTATAAATAAACAAGCTATATAGTAAGTGTTAATTTTTACATGTAAAACTAAAGGAAAACATCTTGCTCCGCGATCCCATTCAAAGCCGTACAAAAGTCCAAAAACCATTATCAAGCTTTCTGGGTAATTTATTTTTGCAATCTATGCAAGTGTAAGCTTACGAAACACACGATTCGTGCGTAGTTACGTCTATCGTACGTGTTTTAACAGCTTGATATATTTTCTCATTTACAGGCGTTTTTACATATTTACGCAGTGTCGATGTTAAGTTAAAAATATTGATCCTCCGTGAACTTCTCGGGCAGGAAACTTATTTAAATATACTCCTGTGGAGTGCTGTTTTTATGTTTCGAGAGGGGCCTGAAAGTGTCCCTCGAGAGATGTGTGTACGCATTAGATAGTACGCACAATGTGTCTCTGAAAGTGCAAGTCCGTTGTTTCCGCGGAATAAGCCAAGAAAATGCTCATCTCCCTTCCGTACCTCCCTCTCTCGCTATCTCTCTCTCTTTCTCTCTGCTTCTCTGCTCCTCCGCCTGTTTATCCTATTCACGAGTGCGGTATTATCCTCGCACGCACTTGTGTGTACGTACGTACAGTGGCACTCCGCACTACGTATGCGGTTAGAATTGCGTGTGCAATCTTTTATCCATTTTCCAGGTTGCGTTTATGTGCGCGCGACTTACGCGTATGGCTCTCCGACTCTGAGAATTAGTCTACCGAGACTTATTGATATCGATGTACATTTACGGCGCCTGCACCTGCACTTTTACTTTTATTTTTAACGGCATTTATACGCGTCGACTCGATGGAACTTGTTGCTCGGGGAGACTAGACAGAGACGCATAAAACGACACGCGCCGTAGCAAAACTAATTTATTTAAAAGTCTTCTCTATCGGAAAAAAAATTACCAAAAACTATTTGTCTACTTTTGAAATGAATCCTGCAAAACACAAGCAAGTATTTTTCGTAATTTCAACACGATTCATTACGATGTATCATCTACGTACATTTTTAATGGATGTGATGAGAAAGGTCGCGACCATCGTCAGAGAGAATGAGCGTGCCTGAAACATTCATAGTACATCGCCGAAATGAAAACGAAAGCCGTGCGATTGTCTCAAGGACGGCAAGGACAAAGGCTTGAGAAATAGACTGAGCGAATAAAAATACTCGTCGTGTCCGCATTTTCCCTCTGGGAGTTAGATAGACTTTAACGAAAATAAAGATGCCCTTTAATATTTTATTAATGCTGCGAGTATAGCTTCTGCATTCTTGGCTCAATGAATAATTTAAAGTACTTGTTGTTAAAATTGGATTAAATATTTTCAATTCCTAGTTCAACGTTTTTAGACGTGTTGACAAAACTCATTATACTTATTATAACTGGCTACAACGAATCTTTGAAGATTTCAAGTGTCGAAGACTAAATATTTTACTTCGCTGCAAGTGAAACGTTCGCAAATTCACACTTACTCAATGCCTCCACTCAACAATTGAATAATTTTTCTCAAAAATCCCAAGTCTCAGCCCCATCTTCCCAAGAGGTTTTTTTTATATAAGCGCACGTAATGCATCGACGCTCGCATCGCTTGTGTCGTAATATAAAATGCGAGCGGCAATTTTATCAGTGTTTCGATTCAGCTGGATGAAAAAACGAGAGATGCTGTGCGTACGTGAGAGTCCGGATTCAGCGGTAAAATTTCGCACTCCGCTCGAATCGTAAAAAAGAGCCGAGCCACAAGCATTTTATAAGGAAAGCGGCTGGAAGAAGAGCTCGTTTAGCGAGAAAAGGCTTGTTTAGATATTCAAATTCAATATAGGCTCAAAAAACTGCTGGGCGACAATAGCTCTATCTAACTAGACGTAATTATGAGAGCGTATATGAAAGCCGAGCAGCTGTGGCAGCCGGGGGACATTTTTATGAGCTTGGCCGCGTGAACGCAAGAGAGGATGTCCCTGGCAGGGACGAAATCAATTTCGAAGCGAATCTCTTTTGTCCATGAAGCAATTTCGTGTCCGCGATATCTCGTGCGGGGTCCTTTCTTATCTCGTCGTATTTCGTTGAGCGCATTACGGTATATCTCTTAATCCAAGTGGCCAAGCAATGTAGAGCTTTGATTTTGATCATTGCGAAAGGAACGTCTATACAATAGGGATGTTGACTTCTTCAGCTTATACTTCTTGCAGCTCAAGGGTGGAACTCAAGTCCGTCGAAAAAGGGAAGAATCGAGGAATTAATAAAAAATATTTTTCCCAATGAGTTATGGGTCTCCGATGCATACATACTCTTCGCTCAACGTCTGCTCTCGCACTGCCTATGTGTATACGCATGCACACATCGCGTTCGCATGCCCCAAGCTCGAGTTCACCAAAATATATCGTTTCATTTGACGCTTGTACGGAAGAAAAAAAGACCAAAGAGTCGTTTGCGTACATCTATCAAGTCGACTGTCAATTCCACTCGCTGCAGATCTAGTGCTTTTCCCGCTGTTATACACGTGCGCCTATATATACGTATACGAATTCGCAACGGCGGCGACGACGATGTTAAGTCCAAGGCTATATAAACCCACGATGTGCAATGAAAGCTTGGGAATTCCACCGAGGGCTGTGCAGTAACTTGGGACTTGGGACGTAGTGCTGCTGCTGTTGTACACCTCGCAGCTACTTCAATTGCTCCGCATGGCTCGTGCGTCCTCGAGCTCTAAAAGCTATAGCATTGTATACCACCGAGGATATGTCATACATGTATTTTTTAGTCATGCATTACACGTAGCGCGCGCGTATGTAAAAGAGAGAAACTGCTCGACTTAATGGACGCTCGGCCGTATCTCTCTCTGCTCCTGCTGCTCAAGGAAGTTTTACGCTCACGATTGTTTTGATTAAATCTTACGCTTAAGTTTATTGTATTACATTATATCCATGCGCGTACGCGTTTGCGGAATGCGAGCGCACGTCGCGCAATGCCGCTCTCAAAGTTTACGTGGGTCAAATTTATAATTCGTGTTCGACTGGTGTGGCTTGGGCACGAGTATAGGGGGGAGACCGGTGTATTTCATTTTTACTCGATATTAATCAAGCTAATCAAGATTATTATCTCTCGTGCGCATGCAGTTAAAGTTACGTTATAGCCGTGTAGGAGAGACGTGTTGAGGCAATTACGCTCGAATTTTTTAATATTATTTACGATGGAATTGAAATCAGTTTCTTAACGAGCAAATAAAAACTCTGTAGCCGCGATTTGTTTTCAACTGCTCTCGAGTTACATAAATTTGTATTCTGGATCAATTTGACAATTATTATAAAACTAGAAGCATTAAACTTGTCGTTGTTTAACTGAATGCTAGATATTCCTAAGCTTAGATATTGAAACCTGCAATAAATATCATGTATCTTGAACACGTAACATATATAATTCCTTGCACATTCGCGAATAAAAAAAAACACGTTTCAAGCGTCAATCTGAGTTAAAAACTTTGCAGTCAAGTGTCTTTTATTGCGGTACTAAGAGATAGCTTGCGCACTAAAATAGTTGGGAAAAATTAGCTTGGCTATAAGTGGGAAATCGCATTCACTGCGACGAAATTAAAATATGCACTTTCTAACTAAAACTTGTTATCATTAAATTTATACCAGTGGAACAAAAGAAGCTAGTTTCTTTAATTTCTCTGTCAATTCGACTGGTTGCTTTGATGAAAAATATTTATCTTCATCGCTGACATCGATTTTAAAATTATCGATTGTGTCAATTGGCGACGATGTGCATCGGCCAATAAAAAATTTGTTCCTCGACGTGAATTAATTTCTGCTCTAGAAAATAAGTGGAAAAGTGTCGGTGCATATCGGAAAGAGATTAAAGCTCCCCAGACGAAACAAGTTTGTGTACGATGAAGACTTTGACACTTGATACCATTGCGATATCATAGCCTACTTGTGTACGTAGACCAAGAGATGAAACAGCCAAGTAAAGGTTAAAGGCTTGGTATAAACGGCTTTAGAAAATGAATGTGACACGATGGGCTTTTCAACTGGGTACACATCGACACAAAGATAGAGAATGTACCGTTGCCGCTGAAGCTAACTCGGACTTGGGACACGCAATAGCTCCTACAGACGATCCGCGCTGTATAGGATTTTGCACTTGACACGACAAAGCGGAATTCGCTGCAGCGCTTTCACCGCGACACAATTCTTTTTTTGTCGACTCGATGCATGCGCATCTTTGCTGTTTGGTGCGTTGCATGCAAAGTTTGAGGCATATTTCATCGATTTCGCGCTCTCGCCGATCTCTATCGGTCCTTTTTGTTTACTCGAGAGCTGCTAAATTAATCGAGAGAGCCATTCTTCTTCAGCGCGGTATACGTATGCATGAGCTTTTTATATTCATACGATTCAATGAATTATTATTCATAAGGTGAGAATTCTTTATGACCGAGCGCGCGCGCGACTGCATAGCGTATAATCTTTACCGATTGGAAATTGCGTTTCGATGTCTCAGGACGCGCGCACGATGTGAAAAAGGATACGAACGCAAACGGAAAAAAAGCATAGGAATCGATGCGTACACATATAGCTCCGCGGTTATTTGCTAGGTATAAATTTTCGTCGATTGCGTAACGATCGAGTGTGGCGAGAACGGCGACGGCAAATGTTTTTTCCCTCGCGATATCTTTGAGTACACGCCGTGCATGGCATGAATATAGGATCGCCGCGAAAGACAAACGAGAGCCACGAGCATACATACACATTTGATCGATCAGCTGCATGCAGTGTGCCGCCGCGATCGGATCGAGTCAATAGCCCCCCGCGTCAATGCCAAAAGCTCCGCAGCGAAATCTGAGCGAGGCTTTGCCTTTGATCCGGGGGTGGATGATGTCTCCTACACATGTAAGCGCGGTGTGCAGTGCACTGCTGTTTACTCTGATTCTTCGCTCTTCTTAGCTCTCGGTTTAAAGGGACGCGTTTTAGTGCTTTGGCCCGCGTACGCGCGTGTGTACGTTCGAATTTCCTAAACAAGCAGCTCGATCAACTCGACTGCCGCACAGCTGCGTGCACAATTTATTCGTTCGCGTTTTTCGTTGAATCGCGCGTTGCGCTGTTGCGTCAGCGCAGGCTTATCGCGCATACAGTGAACGCGATTAAATCGGCCTCCGAGAAAATCCTTAGTAATTCCTGCAGTGAAATGTTCACGCGGTCAATCCAGTCGATGCACTCGCGATCGCGTAATCACTTTGAATACCGAAACCTGTGCGAGCCACACGGCTATATGAGCTTATTACTTCCTTGTGTGCCGATACTATCTCGATGCGTGTAGCTACACGCACATGCGCCTGTATAAGTCATGCTTCGAATGTGGAACGTCATAATGCAGTAACTGAATATTTCATATATTTTTCAATTCATAAAGAGGCTGAAAACAATCTGTTTCCGTAGTTTTCGAAAAACTTTCGGTATTGATCGCGGACTGGAATAAGAAACTATTCTTTATTTGCACTTGGAATTTCACGAATCCAGCATCAAATTTTTTGCAAGCCCATTATTTACGCAATAATTAACATACCAATAGGAAATGACCAATGAACATGATTTGGTAAAATATTGCAATTAGTATGTACCAGTTACATAGTTGGGATGCCTCACACAGCACGACGTTTGTTTATAAATATATACCCATGCTGGACACACCTCAGCAATGAGCAATTTAACTGTATGTTAAAGCTATGGGCTAAGAGTCGCGTATGCACATTTCCCGCGCGGACACAGACTCGCAAACTAACGTGCAATTGGCTATTTTTTCTCTCGTTTACACATGCGTTTCGCTCGACACTCTATGTACATGTACCTATGGTTAATATATATGAGCAATTCTTTAAAACAACGTAAAATTCAAGGCTAAGTATCGATTGGAATTTTCATTACTTGACTCGTATTTTCTAAAAATTATACCATTCTAAAGTTATTTTTTTCAATTTCATTCAATTTTTTTTCATATATATTTTCAACTATTTTTGTTTATATGAGCATTTTGAAATTTTGGGAAAATAGGAACCCAAAAAAGCAATAAACAAAATATCTATGAATGTTTTAATAGTACACACATTTCCTCACGTTTCCAAGAACTCTTCGTTACCGTTCACTCTCAACATAAACCAGAAATGTCTTAAAACAAATCAAAGAACTACCTCCAATTTTCTCAAAATTTTTCATAATGATTTTGGGAAATTATATTTCCCGAGCTATTCATATCATCCAAAATCATCTCGTTAAATTCGATTTTTGTAGATTCTCTCATATATATGCAATCAGCCAAACACATTGATTTAGAAAGATTTATCGATCGTACGGCCAAGTTAATTCATGCTTCGGATATCGCAGGTACTTTGAAATTGTTCAAGCCTCTTATAATATCGAGGGAATTTGTCGCTTAAAACGGTAATTTGCCGTACTGATACATGCGTATGTGCCGTACCACGCATTAGTGTATGAACGGGGTTTATACGCGAGCGTACGGGTACAACTATAAAAGTTGGGTTTGAAACTAAGCATATTTTCTGTGAAAGTGTCAGCGTTAGCGAGGGATCCTCAAACGCACGAGTATATGAAAAAACAAAGTTGACTTTTGTCATTGCGCGCGATAAGTAAGTACGAAGCTTCTCTTTAACACGGACAGTCGCGAGCAGTGTTTGCTCGCTGCAAATTTTACATCGCACGTGCTCGCACGCGAGCAAATGTAAATATAGGCCCGAGGATAAGCAGCTCGAGCTCGAGCGCAGATCCAAGTCGCCCGTGCCGATTTCTCGTGCTCTCGGCAGCATATACATCTCGTGGAATGCGCGAGCAAAGGCCGGAATCAAGGTTGATCTTTGCAATGCTGCCGGGCGAGCATATCGCGCGCGAGAGTGGCCATCGGTGGCTGCTGCTGTTGTTGCTGCTGCTGCTGCTGCTGCTGACGCGAGAGACGATCATCGCGATCGCGTCTGTTTCTTCCGGCGCGCGCGCGCGAGTCGATGGATTCAATAATAGGCTATGAGCCGTGATTGAGAACGAGGCGAACGCGAAAAAAGGAGGATAGTAGGGGAACGACTATCGGATTGCAATTTTATTCACATTATAAATTGTAGCGACTATACGCGCACGCGTCTGTGCGTGCGTTAGCTTCCACGACGACGATTCGTGTTCGATTCGACGCTTAATAAAGGAATGGAGTAGGTTTTTTCTTGTTTCACTTTTTACTGCCGCTCGTCGAAGTCTAGATAGATGTTAGCGAATGTATATATGTGAAACACGATTCGACTTTGACACGACAGTTACACGATACGCACAATTTTACCGAGAGGCACTTTCCAAAGTTTTTTACAGCTTTTACGCCAAACGTACATAAGAGTAGCTATTATATATAGAGTTGGAGACACTCGAGAAAATCCATGTAACTTGTACAAACAAGTAAACAAATAAGTACAAAGAAGTAAACGAACGAGCGAAAGAACAACTGCCATTTATTTTTGGCAAATTACTCAGACCTATTATTATTAGCGCTGGAGTCGAGTTCGTGCGTCGAATAAAAGAGAAGAAAGGCCAGGCTCTGCGCGTCCTGCCAAAGCCGAATAATAATAATAATAATAATAATAAAAAGACAATATCTCGCAATCCAGTGCGAAAAAAATCAAGGATAGCACGTTCCCCGCGCCTCCCGCGCACCTCCCGGCATTATATATCAATTCTTGACTCGCTGCCTCGAGCACGCGCGTATTATAATGCGCCGTAATAATTCCCAACGGCCTGTGCGCAGGGCCTCGGCTCTTCTCGGCGTGTGCGCGAAAATAAAATTTGCCTAAGCTCATACTTACAGCTCTCTCTCTCTCTCTCTCTCTCTCTCTCTCGTTCTTAGGCGCGATTTTCACCCCGTCGCTCCCGAATACTCGTGATAACGGCTGCGCGAATCCCTAATGCATTTGCTCGCTCGCTCGTCGCGCCTTATAATAGTAGTAGTCGCAGCAGATGCGCGCGGCGTAATCGAGCGGTTATTATGCTTCATTCCAGGGCGCGCAATCCGCTTGCTTGCCTTATATCCTATGGGCGCATACGGCCGCGGTAAGTAAGAACGAGTAGCGAGCCACGTATTTGGCTTTCGTAGCTCACGATTATGAATTTTCGGCGAGACTCGGCTTTTTCTGAAACTCGCCGTGAGCGAACAAAAATGCTCCTTCGCACCCACGTGCAACGTTGGGAATTTTACGAGGCGCAATCAGAGTCGCGCGTAGCGCAATGAATACGCATGCAGCACGTCGCCGCATCTACGAATTTGGAAAGATATTTTTATTGCGCTTTTGTGCGAGCGGCTTTCCTACGCAGCCACTAAAGAGATACTGCAGAACCCGGGCGACGTGTGCGAGCAGTAATAGCCGTTTATAAGCCTTAATTACAGGCACGCGAGCTAGCCATACGGCATAAATGTGCGTTTTACCCAGCTTTGAGCAAACAATAGTTGACTTTTCTTAAGCAATATGTATACGCGGCGTATATACAGTGGGCTGAAGCGCAGTGCAGTGCAGCCATATAAGCACGATCTTTGCATTCTTTGGCTATTATCCTTAATTGCCACATCGCCGCGAGCGTGCGTGTAAAATTTTGTTACTTTCCATGCAACGCGACGTCGCGCGAGCGACGAGGATAAACAAAAAGTATGTATAATAAGAATCAGTGCGCAACGCAGTTTGAGTGGCATCGCAGCGCGCGAGCTCGAGTCTTTTCATTATAAACGTCGTTTCGCGAGCTCCTCTCCAAGCGCGCGCGTGTGTGATCTCTGGGGCAAATTATTTTATTAACATGTAAATATACGTATGTATCAGTGATTGGCTCGGGAAAAACGAGACGCACCGCGAGTCATTAATCGTCCTGCAGGTATAACGCGAATGTATAAAAGCGATCTCCCCTCGTGTTTGCTGCTTCGACGCGGAACGAAAGTAAGAATATATCGCCGAGGAATGAAAAGAAAAGAAACTGCGAGCAGCGGCGGCAGCAGCAGCGGATCGAGTTGTGCATGCGCTGCGTGCCGGGCGCGCAAGAAGACGCGCATCATCGAATCGAATTAGGCTTATGCGCGCCAAATAAGCGGAGGTGCTCGTGCACCAGCAGCAGGTTCTGAGTAACCTGTTTTCACTTTTCGTTCTTTTGGACGCGATATAAAAAAAATGTAATAATAAAGATGCGCGCGACACGTCGCTCGCTCGAGCATTCCTAAAAGCAGCTGTACAAAATCCAATCGAAGCTCGAGCGACCGATATTAAAAAGCTTGGGCTGCAGCAGCAGCAGTAGATAATTTGCTCATAATATAGAAAAGCTTAGTGGGTTGGAAAAAGCGCGCGGCCGATATATTGTGTGTACGTGTCTTGGCGCATTCCTCGCAACTTACCTTAATGCCATTAGCGCATATATACGAACACACATTCACGTATAGTAGGCCTGCTCGCGGCAAAGAAGCTGAAAACAGGCCGCGAGTGAGCGGACTTATGGTCTCTCTTTCTATATACCGACTACTCGCGCGAGAGCCTCTGTCTCTTTTCCGTACATACGTATTATACCGCATTCGGCTTATAATGCACGCGGCTCCGCTCGACTCTGGAGTATATATCCGATCTTTGCAGTCCGCGACTATATACGTGCTGCTGCATTATATACAGGTATATACGCAGTCTGCAGGTTCACCGCCCGGTATACATACACACAGCTGAACGTATACATACAACGCGCAGGCAGAGCACGGCGTCGCGCACTCGCAGTCGTAGAGAGTAACAGCGGCGGCGCGAAATCTCCCAGAGAGAGAGAGAGAGAAGCCGGCAACAGCAGTCCGAGTCCGACTCCAACATCGTAGCAGTGGCAGCAGTCAGTCAGTCGCTTCGCGCGCTTCCATATGGTCGGACCGATGTTTTTCAAACTCAGTCGAAATTTCGCTGTTTATTGATGCTGTTGTGTGTTGTTTTTATCGGGTGTGCTATCTAACGAGAACAACGAAATTTTCTGCGACATCTGTGCCGATCGATCGTGCGTCGAGGCTTGATTCGGGAATATTCTCCAAATTGATTTTTGGCAACTTGAGTGTGCAGTGTGCGATTTGAAAATCGATAATTTTTAGTGAGCTTCGACTAGTATCTCTCAGCAAAAGCGGACGTCGAACATCGAATTAGCCGCGAGAGATCAATCGGCACTTTGTGCTTCGGTAAGTTTCTGCATAACGCGGTCTACTGTGTCATGCCGTTTGCATGTGCGAGCGCCGTTCGCAAAAGTGCGCAAGGTGCAGTACACCGGAGAGAGTAAAAAGGATTAGAAAGTGCAGCAGTATGTAGGTACACGCAGAGTGCATTTCGCGCCTCCGTATTGCGGATGATTACGCGCGAGCGCTAGCCTCGGCGCATCTACGTGCATTAGCGTATATATACCGTATTAACCGAAGAAAAGCATTACACGTGTACGTCACGGCTTCTTCATATATGTATGCACGTTGTAATGGAAAAACAAGAGTGTTGCATTATCCCGAACTTTGGGATTTCTCGAGCGAGCGGTAGGTACGGCCGGGCAAAATCGTGACTATCGCGCGCTGCACCGTGTAAAATAATAACCGCGCGACTCGGCCGAATAACTGCATAAGTACGTAATTAAGAGGAATCGCGCACCAGACTATCGTTATTTTTTTTCTCTCTCTCTCCCCCTCGATCGCTATTATTGTAAACATACGGAGAGGCGCGCGATTGGGAAATCATCCACCCACTTCGTTTGCGCGCACCCGCTCGTTACCGATTCAAAAGCGCATCCCGTGGAAATAATCGTTGAAAAAATTCCCGAGGCAGAGAGAGAAAACTTTCGGCGTACACATTTTTATTTGCTCTCCGCGCAGCACTTTTTATTTTCACCGCTGGTCAGAGCCGTGTATTTACTTTGATAAGAAAAACACACATAGGATGAAGATTTGACGCGTGAATGATTAGTCAAATTCGATTTCGACGAATGTCAGGCGTGAACAATTTATCAAACTCATAAGTTTCACTGTATTACAATGATAACAAGTCCGCGTTTGAAATAATGCGCTCACGCATATAATAAGCATTGAATATCTTATAATTAACAATGAATGGCTCTTTCGTCATCGTCTATTGTTGGTAGATTAAAATAGGTGAGAGGGTAAAGATAAAATTTACTGCAAAGTCCTTTTTACGATGATTTTCATTGAAATAATATCGAAAGCTTCGTGACTGCTATAGCGGCAGTGTTATTCCAGAGCCATATGAAGCTCGGTCAAAAGCGAACGTCATTGGATTCGCATTTTTCAACGACAATTCCACCTTTAATCGATCGGGCTTACGAAGAATATTGAATTAATGACTTTTGATATGCTAATTAAACGTTTATAGCCCTTTGCTAATGGGCTGAGATTTATTTTTCACGAATGCACTTGTTCGTTTATGCATAAATGCATTTTCGATGTACAATTATTTTTAAAAACAAGAGTACAACAGCAAGAAGTCGTTTGTTCAAGACTCTCTTAAGCTCTGTGGTGGGTAATTTCTTGCCGAGGTTTATTCAAATTCTTTATAATCCATTTCACAGCTCTTCTTCGGTACTTGGCCGTTCATCTTGATAAAACAACTCCGTCGAGGTTGAAAATGAGTAATAAAACTTCGTTAAAAGCTCGCAGCCTCGAGAGAAAAGTAGTCAAAAGCATGTAAAAATCCAAGCTCCGGAATTTTAGAGAATAAAGACAGATCGAGATATTCGCGTTGCATCTAGTTCACGAAAATGTCCCGAGCAGTAGGGGCAGATTTCAATTCACACCGCCGGTCATATCGAGCTCCAATTTGTTCGCAGTATTAGCAATTTGTGGGTGAATAGCCGAGCCGAGTCATGTGCATATTTTTCTTCTTCTTTTTCCTTTGCTATCTGCGTCCGCAAGCGATGGACAAGTAATTAGGTGCGGGATAGCTTCGACGTGTACGTGCTTCGGTGCAGAGGGTATCGGGCAAAGAAAAAGCGTTTTATTTGATAAACAGCCACTTAATGTAATGAATATCGCGTGGCCTGGGTCCGGTCCGAGCGGCGTAATAACAGGATACAATTTGTTACGGAGCTTTGATAGATGAGATTTTTGGCTGGAATTTATTTTGCTCCGCTTTTTTTCGGGGCGAAAATATTTTTCTTCTCTAAAAGATCCTTCATTTATCGAATTTATGTAACGGACAAAGCAGCATCGCAGCTTCGAAGGCAGGTTTTTCTCCATACATGCGAGACACTATATATTCCGCACTGATACCGTAGGAAAGGGACGGGTTTAATTTTTCAATTACGCAATTATACGCATATAGCGAAAAATGTTAGACTGCAGCGCACGCTTGAATTCGTTCGGTGCATATAAACGCAGGTCGCGAGCGACACAACCTGCTACTAATCTATCAACTTGATTAAACGCACTTTTGGGGCGATTATTCGACGGACAAATTGCCACGTTAGCCGCGAGATCGCCGAGGAATTTTCTCATTGCAAAGCTTTTATTTACAAGGCGCGCGTATAATCGCTCGAAACGTAAATGTGTGATTACATATATAGGAGCGTTGCAGTCTGAGTATTAATCAAATCTCGCCCGTTTCTCTTTCTCGGGCGCTGAAAATCGAGCGAAAAGTTTGTGACGGAAGTAATCTAGAAAGCCACTCTTTGACTCTCTGCAGCTCTTTTCTCTCTCTCTCTCTCTCTCTCTCTCTGTCTCTCTCTCTCTCTCTCTCTCTCTCTCTCTCTCGCTCGCGCACACATCGACACGAGGCCAAGAGCCGAGGAAAAGTGCACATCTCGTGTCTATAGGCCGGGGACGATGGGATAGGTTGAAACTTTTGCCAAGTCATCGTCGTTTTGTTGTGCATCGGCGGGTCTTGTAAGTGGCAGTTGGGAAAAAAGCAGCAGTAGTGTAGTAGATATTTAATGAAATCAAAAAGGCGCGTGCCAGGTACTCGTTGTTTTGATTGAAGCATCGGTGTATACGTTTCAGCTGCACCTTACCCATAAATCATTTTTCAATATTTTAATTGAAAATAGACAGACTCGCGGGTCTTGCTTACTTTTTCCAATAAAACTAGCTTCGATGTAGTTGAGCATTATTGAAATTAGTCCGTGATGGAGAATGAACGGTACACAGGAGTAATACGACACTGACATATTTTCGAAAGATTGTTGCACGTTTATAAATAATAATTTCACCTGTAAATGTAAGTTTATAAGTATATTACATGTTATATATATAGGGTAAGCCGATACGGAAGAATCAAGCGTAACCGAGAGTACGCGGCTGGAGATAAGTATCGGCTGTTGCTGCTGCTGCTGCTGCCGCCGATTCCACGCGAAATATCAGAGAGAAAAAAAGTACACGGCTCGATGATGCATGTACCGTTATCGAATGCGGAGCATCCTCGCCATGGTCCCCCAGCAATACACACACACATACACATTCCGTTCTCGCGTTTTATTTTTCGACAGAACGAGAAGAATATTTGCTTGGCCCAGAAAAGTTGTGTAATTCATTTATAGCTTTTGTACTGCAGGCAACCCGCGAGCTTTGTGTGTTGTGTATACACATACGCGCGCGCTATAGCATAATAAGTATGTACTCGTTCGGCAATATTACAGGCTAGCTTTTCGAGGAATGATGAAAAAAAAAATAATAATAAAAATGAGGAAAAAGGATCGGTATGCCGCTGGCGTATGATACGCGCGTGGACGTAAACGAGCGCGACACAAAGACATTACTCAAAAACTTTTGAATGGTCCGTTGAATTGGCAGGAAATTATTAAATCACGCAGGTGTAAGCCGTATCAGTACAAATCCACACGCCAAACCCGTTCTCTCTTTCTCTCTCTCTCTCTCTCTCTCTCTCTCTCTCTCCAATAGGTTCATTAATCCTGCCTATGTGTACGTATGTGCATGTATGCGTATGCTGCGTATCAGTATATGCTTATGTTATGCATTATGAGCGCGTAGCATAGCATACGTGCACGCATGGGGGGAGCTGCTGCGAGCTGCGTTAAACGCGCCACCGCACCTACTCGATGTGCCCCGCCGACCGCAGCAATCGTTTAGCTGCACTATACGCGCATTATATTATACACACTCGAAAATATTGAGTTACACGCCTTTAATTAGTTTTCCGTGTGCCACAGAGCCAACTGCCAAAGGAGAGTATAAAAACCGTATAGATATACGTATGCGCGTATCTCGATTGTTACATAAGATGCGTGCAAATTAACATTCTTTCGCTGCGACGAGGCAGCGAGCGAGCAGCTGTTTCGCGTTCAAGCTGTTTCCGATCGCAATGCCATTACACGCGAATATTGCCGATCGAGCTTATCGCGCTGCACGAGCCATCGATAGCTGCGAGAGAATTGAGTTTTGTCTTCTTTTTTCTTTTTAACTTCATTGCATCTCGTGTACCGCACGCGCGCAGGCTTAAGATAAGCGAACCGTTACTTCTTAAGAGATAGCGCAGTTATTATAACATTTTTATTCTGCAACACTATTGTGCGATAGGGCTGTGCAGGAGGGAGAAGAAAAAAAATTAATCGGCGCCGGTGCGCGACGCAGCGATCGATGACATAATAATAGCTTATAAACACTATCGAGAGAGTCCATTGAACTAGTATAATTAATCGGCGGCCTATCGCGGCTTTACGATCTTGCGATTATACTGCCGCACGAAGCGCAACGCTGCTCCTGGACAATGCAATTATATATTATAGAGAGCGACGAAAAAAGTGGACAAAAAAAAGCAAAGTAAGCCCGAGCGAGAGCGCAGTAGGCCATGCTCGAGCCGCGAGGGCGTGTATTTATGCGCGATCAAGTCCGCTGCTGCTACTGCTGCTGCTCGGATCGCGTGCGGATTTATATATAGGTACGCGTATTATCAGCCGGGAAATAAGCCGAGAGCCTCGTGTCGGCGGCTTATGCTTCGGCAGCTCGCAGTCCGCAGATAAATCCAAAGCCAGCAAGCAGGCAGCGCACGGCCAAATGCAAGAATCTTGTCTCGGGCGTAACGGTTCTAAACGACCGATGTAGGTAGTATTTTGAATAAGCAACAGCCAAATCGAGGCTCTGGCTCTCGCGCTAATACCTGGCTATAGGGGTCTACCGCTTGGACTGCTACTACTGTAACACGCCATCTCGAGCAACTGATACCGCTGCACTGTGCCAGTGCTTTACCGAATTACTGCCTATCTGCAATCGCCGTACTGTTGACGTAAAACTTCTTCGACTTCTTATATGGCTCCTTGGGATAGGATTGTCACTCCATGAGAAACGAGCGAGCTAAATTTTGTGCCTCGCAGAGCATTTAGTTACTTCGTGCAGTGTGCCTGTGATTGACTGGTACTTTTGAGTACTGATCAGTCAGCTTGCCCCCCTCTACTGTGGCTCGTAGCATCAGGGTCGCAGGGCCAGACGTGCCTCTGAAACATTTGCGCTCGCTTGCCTCGCTCGTGCGTGTCCGTGCGAGTCGCTGATCTATGCCATAGTGTATCAGGCAGTCAGTATACGTTACGACGCCACAACGTGAACAACAAAGGAATATCGTAAGTCGGCTGTAGAAAGCGATTTAAAAGTATAAACTTTTTCATATTTTACAAATAAACGGTGTGTGGTGTAAGTGTGAGTGCCTTAAATGATGTCCGGCGTCGAGTTCGACGTATATTTCGGCAATGGCGGTGCCGATGGTCAGTACGACTTTGATTCTGAAATTGCGAATCACCTCAAGATAATCTCAAACTTACGAAAACTGAAGACAATGCGTGAATTGGTCATCCGGGACATGAAAGAAAATCGAGGTGATCTTTTTGAGAAACTCGATCCCTTCTTCAAAGCCTGGCAGGGGCAATATCCAGATCTTCGAAAAATGTTTAGTCGCAAAGAAATAGAATGGTTGCTTACAGAGTGCATGCTTGACGAAGGTGTGTTGAGCTTCGTGATCAGATCCGGATACAGAGACGAGCCCGAGCTAGACGACGAAGGCAAGCCGTTATTGAGTCGCAGCACACCACTGCATCGTGTAACCGACAGATTTACCGCCGGTGAACTTTTCAAGATATACAATAGGTTCGACGTGAATTACACCGACGAACGCGGCTCAACGCATTTTCACGTGGCCTGTAAGTACGATTGTTATGACGTAGTCAAGGAATTCTTGAATCTCGGACAAGACCCAAACTTCCTCACGCCAAAATCACTTGAGAGCCAAAAAAAAGAAGATGAAGAAGAATCCGTGTATCCACCGCTGCATACAGCTCTTTACTGGGGTAGCAAAATGGTGGTCGAGGTGTTGCTGAACAGAGGTGCCGATCCGAATTTAAGCGATACAGAGGGATTGACACCTCTGCACGCCATCGGCAGAAGACGCAACGACGAGGACGGCTTGGCGGAATTATTTTTCAAGATCAACGATGAAAAAAATCAAACTGTGCAGATTGACGCCCGAGACAGGTTGGGTGACACACCATTACACTCGGCACTGGATAAGTACGTCCACAGAAGCTTACTGGAGTTGTTACTAAGAAGAGGCGCTAATCCCAATTCAACCAACGAGGAGGGAATGACTCCTCTGCACTTTATTTGCAAGGATCGCTACGAAGCTGCCCCTGAATTGACTGAATTCTTTAATGTCAACGATGACATCCAGCAAACCGTACAGGTCGATGCTCTGGACGAGTTGGGCCGGACACCGCTGCAATTTGCTGTGGCAAATCTTTTGCCACGTGTGGTCGATGTACTCTTGGATCATGGAGCTGATCTATCTAGCTTCACTTTTCCCTGTGTGAGTCTTTTCGATGAGAGCTTGAATAATTCTAGTAATTATTATAAATTGAGGTTAGCGTGTGAAGTTCTGACCATCGTCGAACGACTTGAGAAAAGAGGATACGAGCTGGACCGAAGGGATGCTTTAAGAATCATGACATTATTTGCTAAGCTCGAATTGTTCAAGAAGACGACGGAACTTGAAGACTCTTTGTACAACGACGGGGAGTTTGTGAAAAAAGCGAAAGAGTTTATGATGAAGCCGAATCTATCGCTCTACGATCTGATTCGATTACGACCCAAAAATACGAAAAAACTATTGCCATTCACTGACTACTACTTGGAGTTCTCACGTTGGAACAATTTGTTTACGCTTCCCAAGAGTCGTAGAATGGCATATGCTGTGCATATTTGCGATATTATAATAAGAAGGTTTTGCCAATCATGGACCCTGACTTCTTTCTTGGAGCTGGTGCGCTATCGGTTGCCGATTCTCTGTTGTGACATGATCATCGAACAACTAACGAGTGAAGAATTATGTAATATTTGCTTCGCAGCTGCAGGCTGGGGCTCGACTCGAAGTGTTAAAGAATCAGAATAAACAAATAAAAAATATCAGCCGCAAGATGTGAAACTTCTTTAAGAGCTGTTCGATTACAGTTATATAAAAATTCAAATAATTTGACAAGTTTCATTTGACAGAAACTTCAACCAGTTGTGTTAAAAAAATATTTATATTATATAGCATATTTTAATTGTTGATTTGCTTGAATTTTTAAAAGTTTTTTCTAATAAAAATTGAAATAAATTAGAATTTTTCTTGTTTTTGTAATTTTTCTTTATACTTTGTTATTCAAATTTAATGCCGGTTTAGAGCATTAGAATGAAGACATTATACTTTCAATCGACAGATAAAGCTCTCTATTGGTAATTTTAAGTTTTTTTTCAATCACCGCAGCACGCGCGCAACGCCTAGAGCTGCTTTCGCAAATTAAAAGCAAAAAATGAAGAATGTCGATCAAGCAAATGATAATTAGTTGCTCCGCTCCGTGCAGAGAGATGTTTTCTCGATAGACCATTAGGGAGCGGCGCACAGCGCCTGTATAGCCGTCGAATCGATTCATTTAGAAAGTATTAAGACAAGCCGATGATGTATTACGAGGTGAAATTTCGACGTCAGATCTCCTCTGACCATATCTGCTCTCCGCGGAAACTCAAAGTTCGCCCTGGGCTTTTTTGCTCGAACAACACATATGAAACTGGTCGGACTGTTGTTGGCCCGCACAATTGCGTGTGCAGCGCGCGGTCGGGAAAGTGCGCGCGCGCGTCGAGTACTGGTATCATCCGCACACCTCGGTGCCGCAACGTCTACTCGAAAATTGCGAGTCTGACACGCGGCGCGCGCGAAAATCGTTACAAAGAGCAGCAGCAGCAGCAGCAGGGCCGATACGAAAAATGCGGCTGAAATTATACAATCATGCATCTTCGAGTGCGGCGTGCCCATCGTTTAATATTTCTCTCTAAATAGTAAATTACTTTGGTGCTGGATATATACTGCATGCCACAAGCTGCGCGTGGAGAAATGATTGCCTCGGCTTCGAACTCGTATTCTTACACCCGATGAAATAACGAGTCAAGCCACGAGCACACGGAGTGTATCGGTATACGTAATCTTATGTAAGAATTGCATTGCCGAGGCAAAGGGAGAAAAAAGGCACGAAACAGAATCAGAGCAGTGCAGCCAGTGCAGATCGTGTCGCGTATATATACTTTTATTTGGTGAATAAATATAGATATATCGGTACGAGCCTTGCTACATGCAAGAGAAATATCAACGTAGCTCGGCTGAGGTACAGAGCCATATAGGCTCTCTTCCATATGGGTATAAATGTTATATAGACTCGGCGGTGTTATTACACGCGTCCTTGCGAAATGAAAGGGCGAATATATAGGATTGAACTTTAGAGAGGTAAATTCGTATATGCCTATGTGTGTGTATTTTATAATAAGCTTTCTCGGTCAGGTGTATCTAGGTAGTATAGCGTCTACACGTATAATAGCGGCGAGAGCCTCGACTCAGCTCCTATTCTATGCTCGAGCGACATTTATATATAGAGCTCATGTAATTTTTTTTCGCTACATATTTTATTACGTCCTCTCGGTAACACGCTCGTAATATGCATACACCTTATATATTCAAATAAAACTAGTTAGTTACGTGTATGTAGGCAAAACAGCTCGACTCCGTTATTACGCTCGACTGCCTAGTGTCGCTGGAATTTTTAATTACAACCACTTGTCGTTATCCATTCTAAAAACATCTATATTACACCGTCAATCATAAGAATGAAATTTCAATTCAAAATTATTACCTGATACCTACTGCTCGACGTTGGGATGAATCTTCATTCTTTCTTTTCTCGTCCAATTTTCAATCTAAACACCGATACAATCGGAATTCAGCAAGATTTCCGCGGCCGTTAGTCCGTTGACTACAGGAAGTATACAAAAAATGCCGTGCGCGCGCCAAATTGCACGTATCGTTGCCGCGAGAGCCGTTAATTCTTTCACGTAGATTCCAAAGAAAACAATCATCGATCACAGCGCGATGTATGTAATCGAGCCGATGATAAACGAGATAGCTCGTTACTCACATCGCGTACACATTGTACACTCGACAAGTGGAATGCACCTATATATATACTTGCATGCATACGATAATGTTAATACAGTAACGAAAAGTACGAGTTCGCTCGAGGAACGGCATCTAATCCACGCAAGTCCTGTAGATATTAGCATATACAATGGCACTACGCGTGTATGTTCACTCGATGCACCAAACACTGCTGCCACACTGAACACTTACACAACGACAACCAATAACACTATCCACTTTACGGTTAAATTGTCACTTGAATAAATATATGCGATTCTAAAATGGTCACTGTACGCTGCACCACCTTTTTCCGTAAACAAATCTATCGGCTGACCGAATGACCGCGAAAACAGAGATTAAGTATTCAACTTCCGACTAGTATAGTGCAACACGGCAGTTTGGCGAATCGCGCGCCGAAACAATGTCTGTGTGTTTGTGTTAAAATGCGTGTGCCGGCGGTAGCGGCTAGTGAGAGCGGTGAGCCGGCCGCAGTCCAACGAACTCCGCTTCCGAACGTCGCACGCATTCGACTCAATTCGAATCGGCGGTTGAACGAACAGTAGATTACTCGTCTTCTCGAAAGACGATGTGGCTCGAAAAAAGTATTATTTTTATTGAATTGCAGTGTTGGTGCAACGGTGGTCGTCGAACGACTTTTCTTATGCGATAGTCGTAATCTAGTAACTATACAATTTATAGTTGTGCATTCGCAAGTATGAGTGAACTCGTAAATTTTATTCATGTCGGTGTAATTGTGGTTAGTTTTGCCTCGAGCTTGTGTTTTTACACAAAAGAAGTAAAAGTAAAAGTTTCAATAGTTATAACGTCTGAATCGTACGATTGTTGCAGGCTCTCGGGGTCAAGGAGTCGAGCGGAGCTCGTAACATGCTCGCACGTTGCTCGCTCGAAATTAGCTGATTTTCGCCGTCGACATCTTGAATCGAGCCTAGAGCAGCAGCTGCAGCCGATCCGGCTACGTACCAAGCATCAAAATGGAAAGCGAGGAGCTTACTAAACTCGTCGATGACATCTACAAGGTGAGCCACTTTTCGTTTTATCGCCCTTTGTGCAACGTACGGAAGTACGATTAGCGTCGACGTTTTCATATACTCGTAACGAACGGCCCGCGCTCGAATCACAAACAGCAGAGAATCGCGGCGGTCAAAGCAGCTGTAACGAGAAGAGGATAAATCTCTACTCAAGTTCCCGTCGAGCCATCGCGATAGAATCTAAAGAGAGACGTAACGACGTAATACTCCTTCGTAGTCTGCATATATATATACACTAGTAATAATGATAATGTGCGCAACTGCATATACTGTAGATGAGCATTATAAGAGGCTACAGTAGTGAGAGTGTCGTGTACTTAATATATATAGTGTACGTGTGGATACGGGATAGCTTGAGACGTATACGTCAGGTGTCAAACGTCTTTTTTCAAGCGAACTTTTTTAACAAACTCCGCGCGACGAACGAAGCGAATGATTTTTCGATTTCGAGAACACGTACCACGCGGGAGAGGAGGACGTGTAAAATTCATGTTCGAGGCTCGGAGGAGAATTGGATATACTGCAGCAACGTATACGATATATTATCACGAAGCG
This sequence comes from Trichogramma dendrolimi, assembly GCA_034770305.1. Lineage (NCBI taxonomy): Eukaryota > Metazoa > Arthropoda > Insecta > Hymenoptera > Trichogrammatidae > Trichogramma > Trichogramma dendrolimi. The sequence goes on along the minus strand of JAPMIB010000008.1, from coordinate 475,658 downwards.
CAGCGCGCGATATAGCTGTGTTTAGCTAACCACGAACTCTGCCGATAATTAGGTGTCACGCAGCTATTGGCTAAATTATGCCCCTTCACCTCCCTCGTCCCTTACCCCCGTGACTCAGTTCTCGTATAATATATCTGAATGCGCGATATATGCACGAGCATGAGCCGTACAATAAGATGTATTGTCGCGGAGGTAATCTACTGCCGCTACTGCTACTGCTGTTTTATGGACCAGTGACGCGAGGATTTGCTAGCATCCCGTATGCACGAATTCAAAAACTTGATCTCGACTCTTCGTCGCGCCGCGCGGCACACGAGCTTTTGGGATTGAAACCGAAAAAAATTTTTTCATTCGCGGTAGAATCATCTTGACGAGTCGAACTTTGTTGAAGCCATTGATCAGCGCTGGAGCAGCAAAGTACAACAACATCAACAATTCGGAACAACCGGGAACAAAACGTCGTAGATCAAGGTGGCGGTTGCGAAACGATGCTATACCGCTGTGTAATCCGCACATTCTATTACACCTGGTGAGCTCTGTATACAAAAGCAGCAGCGAATCGGAAGTCAATTAATTTAGGATACACCGAGGCGCGAAGTGTGCAGCACATATTCTCGAGTGTGCAGTTGCTGCTGCGACTCTTGCATCCCTGCGCACTGCATAGCGGCGCTCATTATGATGCATGCGCGCCATGCAACGTCGTAGCGGTGGCGGTGTCGGCGCCCCTTCCACTGTTCCTACCTGCGCTCGCGTATAATGTATATAAACGCCCGAATTGTCTGCCCGTGTATACGCGAATCCGTTGAATTATATATACGGCGACGCTCGTAGTTACCACCCTTTCTAGCCATAATCTATATGCACGCGTGCAGCATCCGTCAAGTTGTGGTTTACCAGATTTCGCGGCATTTTTTATTCTTCTTTTGAAGTGAAATTTCTGTAGATACGTAGGGTATGTAGCTAGTTTAAATCTTAAAAACCAAGCAAGCGCGATGATTGTCAATATAATTTTAATTCGTTTCTTGTAATTACTCGTTGTAACTCAAGCATAGTAAAGGTTTTACCGCTAGATGTCAGTATAAAACCCACAAGTAAAAACCATACCGCCAAAAGTTAAATTTTATTAAAGGCGATTTTTTGTTACTGTAATCTCGAAATATCTCCTCAACTTTGAATAGTAATTTTGTTTTTTGCAACAGAGGCTCGCGTTCGCAGAAAATTTACCTGCCAGTTGGCACGCACGTTCTCTTATTTACAATTGCCATATACCATATCCTGCGCTCGAGCTCTCGTGCATGTAAGCCACGTTATACCATTTACTTATCTGAGTTATTTCAATTGTCATACAGCCGGGCGCGCTTCGTCATATTTTCTCCTTCTCTCCTCTGCGTGTCTGCGTGTGCACGTGTTTCTAAGCGCGCGCACGACGTTTGTTTCGTTCTACCAGCTCGACAAAGGCTAAAGTACCTGCACATTGAGCACGAGTGTGTAGTGTACCTTCAGGTTTCCTTACACGTAAAAAAATATATTAAAATACCGAGTACGACCGCGTGGAATTACGGCCCGACTGTGTTTCGAGCTTTCGTGCCAGACACTAACACTGCTAATACTTATGTTTCAATTAAATAGTAAGCTTTGACTGGAACGCACATCCTTTAGATGCGTAAAACTTATTGTCTAAGGCAATGTCAAAAAAAATGACAATGTTACAAGGAGCAAAGTGTTGTAATTTACTATCGTGTCGAGCACGTGATTTTGCGTTAATAAATGCAGCATTAAATTCTCGCTAGATACAAGAATGACGAGAATTCGTAACGACTGACGACGAGTGTTAGAAGGTGTTGGTTATGAGGCGCGCGTGCCAAAGCTCGAACAATCGGTAGCAAAACAATTAATCGTCGCCTTTATAATTGCGAAAGAGCATGAATACATATCTCGACTTACAATCAGTCCCTTTGTTCTTTGAATCTTAATAATAATAATTCACGCGATGTACGCGGCATAATATAGACAGCTGAGTTGGTACGCTGTAGGACAGGAGCGACGAGGAGGGTACGCGCGCCGAGCATTGCTAGATACATTACGTAGCACCTGGAACTCACGAAGCGATCGATGAATATCATTACATCCATCTCGGCGCTACCTCGGCATGCACGCGCGTTGTGCTCGCTGTGCATACACACGCGACAAGAGCGTGCTCGTAAACGTGTTTGAATGCAGCATCGCGGCATCGGGGTGATTTAAATACCAAACGAAAATTGACCCTTGGCTATAGGCAGCTCGTGTACGCGCCTACGCACATCGGTCAAATCTTGGCCTTGATTACGCAGAAAATAGGCAAAGAAGAAGAAGAAGGGTGCAGAATAGTCGAAGAAAAGGATGCTGTTACATACGTACGCCGATAGCTGCGTTATAACAAAGATTAGTTATTTTTACCCTTGTTGCTGAGGTGGAGTGATAATAAAAGAGGACTGCTTTCGGTAGTAGTTTGATGTTCTCGCATTCTCGCATCATTAATACCTACATAATAAGTAGCAAGAATTTTATGCACCCGCGAGCAGTGCTGTTTTCTTCTCGTTGATTTTAACTGCTTTAAAATTATTGAAAAATATATAGAGCAAAAGGCTATATGGGAGGATCTAACAATGCCATGGGTGTTCGTGCCCATCCACGAGAGTGAAGCCGTTAATTTGAATTTTCGATTGGCTGGTCGGAACTGGTTCTGCGAAGGTCACGCGTGTGTATACCAGTCGGTCGTTGACCGACGTACCTCCTCGAGCCGACACAACGTTTCCTCAAATATCGATCGTCGTCGTCGTCCATACCCGGCAGTTGGAAAAAATTATAAACAAAATTGGCCATCGGATCGTTAGATCCATAACTGTACGATGAAATTCCTCGCTAATAATTTCGCTCGTTTAGACATCTTACGATACACATATAATACGCATTGCGCACGTGTACGACACGTTAACTATACACGTCAACTACACGGCTGCAATGTGTATTATGTTCGACTGCTCCATTTGCAACGCGTGACTGAGTTCCGAAATTTCCGAATTAATGGAGCAGCGTCGAAAGATCGCGTAGCAAAGATTAATATCTCACGAAAAAAGTGTACTTTCAAAAAATAATCGCCAATCGTGCTGTGCGGTACACCGGTAGTGCGGATCTATACGTGTAATACATGTATATATATATTGACACTGCCACACTTTTTTCATTCGAAATTTTCGCTCTCTCTCTGTCTCTCCCCGTCCTAACTGTACATTGCGGTTATTACCTTGCCCGCGTGCTCGCTCGCTCGCTCGCTCGTTTGTGTGACCAAAAAGGATGCTGTGTACAGCGATATAAGTTACAGAGAGCTCGAAGCCGCATGTACGCGCGGTTTGCCAAAATAAGCGGCTCCATTGTCGTTGAAATTTAAGACCAACAGGTTCCCAAGGCCATTGCTCTCTTCTCGGCTGTCGAGTCGATTGCATGTGCGGCCGGCGCGCCAAACCGATGCAAATATTCAAGTGCAAAGAACGTGTCTCGTTGCAGCCAGCCAGCCAGCAGCAGCATCACGACTATACTGCGTTGACAATTAAAAGACTCCTGCGACGGAATAAAGGCCGCGCGCGAGAGCGTGATCGTGCTCTCATCGAGGCATGTATACTCGGGCATAGATCGACAGAGTACAGAGCCTAGCAGATCCGGAAAATCCGTTTATCCTCGTGGTCGATCGCCGGCTCATCAGCTTCCCAGATTGCCACTTCTCGCTCCACTCCAAACTAGATTTTCTCTTCCTAATTGGCTGTATATAGTTCCATTATCTCGAGCACTGTGCAGCGCGACGAGCTTATCTATCGCTGCTTATCACCTCCGTAGTGTAGCCTATTTTGTCCCTTTTCACCTCGACGCGGAGTTCGAGAGAGTGAATTAGTGGCTCGAAAAATCCCAATGCAGCAACGGTGATACGCGCGGATACATCGACTGTATACGTATAAAACGTAGGTGTTGTAGCACGTAACGGTGTATTGGCCAAATGTAAAATCTGCACGAGCGACTGTTACGCGAGGTATATAATATACTCATTCCCTCGTTCCAAAGAGATCGTTGTGCAATTGCTGTTGTATGTTGATTTTTTTCCTCGTTTATTTCCGGTTCTGTGTCGCGCGAGCCGACGCCGACGACGACGACGACGACGAATATCTGAGAGATTCTCTCTCCGGTGCGCTTCTCTCGTCTCATTGACAAACATTGCGGCAGGCGAGAGCGACTGCAGGGCAAGTAGCGCGTCGGCGTTTTTGCGAATAGCTGCTAATGCCGTTGGGCTGATGCCGCGTCAACAACAGCGACCCGCAACACAGAGAGCATACAGTCCGCGTATTATATCGGCGGCCGCTCTCCAATCATCATGAGCTTATTTCCCTCGAGAGACCGACTCGAGCCTTGTAAAATAGCGCCCATGGAAATAACGAGCCAGCAGCGGCAGCGAATTTATAGTGTATTATATTATGTACGTACACGAGTTTGCAGGGAGCGGGGTAATGTAGAGCTACAGTAGCTGCATTTTAGAGCGATAATAATCAGGATTTTTGCACGATCCGCGCGCGCACGCGTCGTCAATACGATGCAGCAGCGATCATGCCCACGCGTGACTGCAATGTTCAATCATCCTTATCGTCCTCGAAGCATTTGCCAGCTACTTTCTGCAGTCATGATCAGTTGAATTTGCGCCGGGATAAACGACGCGCCAGCCAAGCTTATTATACACGTATTCGTGGTTCGGACAAGCGCGAGCGCGCGTGTTTGGTCAATTTTCACGTACAGCAGCAGCAGCAGCAGCAGCAGCAGCAATAGCGACAGGTGTTGCAAACTGCTGAAAATTATTCCTACGCTACGTGGCGCGTAGGTGTGTGTGTGTGTGTATAACTTGTGCCTAGTATAAGCTCGAAGTAGCAGCAGCAGCAGGTCTGCGTTCGGAGACACGACTGCTGCGGGGATTGATTTAATGAAAATGGGCACGTCAGTTTGCGCTCGCGTCTAAATCGCGCTGGCACGTCCTCGGCTCTTTGGAAATTTACCCCGAGCTCTACTGTTAACGCAGACTATTCCGACATCTCGTTACTTTTTGTTCTGCCCCTCTGTCGCGTGCGCGCGTATATACGTGTGGCATTGTATAAATTGTCGCGCTTCGCTCGTCAAAGCGTCCGTGTGCCTCATACGTATAAACGCTAATGTCACAAATAATTACTCCAAACGCACTTCATTTGTCCTAAACGCGCGTTTAATTTTTTTTTCTCCCCCGTTCGTTTTGAGACGACTGATAAAACAAATATTCCACCGCTGTGATACGGTTCTCATATCGAGCAGAATATTTCTTGCAGTTGGAACACTGTTGCTGGGATTGTGTGCCAAGCTCGAGTGCAGAAAAGAGTAGGTATATAGAAGCTGAGAGAAGAAAATTATAACGTCTCTCTCGCGGCAAGTGAGAATCATGATTTTACTACGGTGTCTCTTCGTTTGTTTAATACTGCAGCTGCACTTCTCTGGCTGCGGCAACGAAAATTGGCTCGAAGAAAAGTACACTAGCCAACGTTGCTATGAGTTTCGAAAGCGCTCGATACTTTTGGATTATATTAAAAGCCAACGTCGGAGAATTCGCTGCTCGCCATACGTATACGATATCGAGTTACAGAGATTTTTGCACAGTCTGCACTTCGAATCCTGCCACGTATATGTATACCCTCTTTCGTGTAGAATCTTTTACGTCTGTCATTAGTATAAAAATCATATTTTATGCCGAGGAGAAAAATCAAGGAATATACGTGTGTGCGATGAAAATGATCTTACGCGTAGCGTTCCCTACATCATCTCGAGAGAACGAGCGAGATATCGAACTCGTTTTTCGCTTGACTGATCTCACGGTATATCCTATATACGGCGCCGCGCGGAGCCAGCCTTTTTTCGCTCGCCGCCTCGCGATAGATTCGATCTTCTGTAAATGTTCGCGAAAATAACGAGCATGCACGTTTGCGTACAACTCGCTTATAGCAGATTTTTAGATCAACTGTGCCTGAGATACACTTTTGTCATTCGACTGATCCAATACTTTTATCAAATAGTACATCGACAGCTTTTCAATCATTCAACTTTATCACCGCATCGTTAAAAATATATTTCGATTTCTTAAAATATTCATGACGCTCTAATGATATAATTACATAAAAAGTAAACATATTTTGAATTATAGTGTTCAATGAATCAATTTTCATATTAAATATGAATATTTAAGTTTGTATTTGCATGATGCTAACACGTAAAACATGTAACTAAAGTTAGCCACTAAATCATTTATCCTAGATAATCTATAGGATATATAGAAGACCATTTATGCAAAAGTAATGGGCTCTGATCGATGAGTATATGCAGTATACATGTTGGTTCGCGAAGAGTAATTGGAGTACGATACTTAATTAGAACGATAACTTTTACCCAAAATTGTGCAGTTCTAAACTTGTGAAATATCGTCTTTAGAAGCCATTTTGAGTAGTATGCATACTAAATTGAAAAAGTATTCATTGAAAAAAAGGAAAAGCAGAAAGTTTAGAAAAACAAAAGTTATTTTTTTACGAAAAAAATTGATGGAAACATATGGTGCCAAGAGTTTGCTCCAATTTTTTCCTTCGAGCTCTAATATAAAATTGTTCACACTCGATGATATTACGTAAATTTTAGAATATTTTAATGAATGATTCAAGATTACTTAACTTGAATTAGATGAAAATTACGAGTGAAAGTACTTTAGTTATGCATAACACGCATAAAAGTATACAGCTGCAATGATGAACGACAAATAAATTAGACAATCACGTGGAAAGAGAGTTAGGTACAATATAACGCTGATTGGCCGTAAAGAAAAATCGGTGAAAAGTCATTTTTGAGCTTCCGCAAATTTTTTCGTCGAACTCGCGACCAGATACACGTGCTGCAGTATGTGTGCATTGCGTGTACATCGCGTCGTCGTGTACTTTCACACGAGTGAAATGAGAAAGATAATTTAGAAAATCTTCAATGCATCTCGCCGTACACACACGAGGTGTTGTGCTGCTGCCGCCGCACAACACAAGTCGTGCGCGGCGAGAAAGCTCGCGCGAGGCTCTCTGAGAAAGAATTAGCGAATTCCAAGCGTCGAGAAGACGTCTTGTACGAATGTCTAATGGATTGGAGGCGATATTGTACGGTTGCAAAACAAAAGATCGGAAAATGTTGTTTTATTTCGCAAGGGATTCGTACGGAGTTACGTGAAATCATCAGCGGCTACGGCAAAGCAGTCGATAAAATTTGGTCAATGGAATTGCAACTTCGAGGCAGAAATTCTCAATTAAAAGCTCGCTCGCACGCAGTTTCGGATCTTTTCCGAGCATAGCGCAATAGCTCTGCAAAATACAGCGGTCGAAGTTGGTCAGCTTCAAACTGTCGACGATCGAACTATAAGAGCGCAGCACGAGTACTTTGACGAGTGTGTTTACTTCAATTAATATGTATACGCGTAAACACGTGCAGTCGCAGAACAAGTGCCCTACATAAATAGTCTGCGTCGAGCTGCGCACTACCATACTACTGCTGTAAGGCCATAGTCGAGTGCCACCGCCGCTGCGCCGATTATGATTGTTATCTCGAGAGGCTAGTACACATATAATATAGTGTAATTTTCAATCGAAGCGTGAGAAAGTCATTGACATTCCAGTATTGTGAATGGAACTGTTGCGCAAGATTCTCTCGCTATAAATGCGCATTGTCGCACTATTAAGGATTGAGCTACGTGTATGCAGGTGAGAAATAACAGAGGCGTGAGTTTCTCCCGCTGTGACAATTCCATCGGTCACCTTTTTTTCTCTCTCGCATTAGTGAAATTCTAGAGTTTTTTCTACACTCGAGCTGCTTCTTTTTGCGATTCCGTCAGTTGTTAGCTTCGTTTTCTTTTTATATTCCAGGGCGCATGATATCGTCTAATTTTCCAACATCTGTGACTCCCTTCGAGTTTAATATTCGGCCGGCGAGTCGCGTGGAGAGACAAAAAAATCGTCACCTACCTACGCGCACACGCACGGATTTCGCATGAGCCGTTTATTTGCTTTGCGCGCCGACGAGTTTGCCAAAAGTTATTGCTACGAATTACGAGCGCACAATCTTTTCACCGCTAGTCGATCAAAGAGCGAGCGAGTCGCAGCGCAGCAATCATTTTTAATGGTCTGCTCCGCTTCGCAAGTGGATTATTTATTTGATTTATTTTTGCTAAATTGCAACATCCCGATGATAATTCAATTACCCGAGCCTTGCGCAATATAAAACCCAATTTTTTTTCTTCCTCGGCTCGATCATGGTGGCCCGAACGGAGGGGCGCGCCGCCTAACGACGCGATCGCGTCGGGCATAACGATTTCTTAATTAAGTAAACAACAATGATCAAATACTTTGGTATATGGTTCGGTTGGCGCCCCCCGTGTACGTAGTACGTGTACGTGCACACACATTTATCTACAATACGAAAATCCGATTGGAATTGTCAATTATCCGCGCCGAGATCGTTAAATTAGCCGCACGCTGCCGCCGAGCTCGCGAGCAGCAGCTCGATACGCGTGCTCAGTGCTGGTATATATAGCTGCGCTGATCGCGCTCGGCGCGAATAGAATAGCGCGCACCGAAGCGCACCATCGCAGCCCATTTCGATCGGAGTGTTCATCAGACCGTTATGAATATCTGTAGACATATATACGTATGCTTCGTGTGTACACACATATGGAATTGCTGCAGAAGCTCCAGTGCGTATGTGTGTGTGTGTGTGCGAGAGTGCGTTGCACAGACAGTCACTCATCTCTCAGTCGATGCAGCTAGCGCGGAAATTGGATATCCGACGTGTGCCCGAGTTTGCAGAGGCTCTACGGCAACATCTGCTTTGTTTGTCTAAGTACTGCGCCGCGCGGCAATTCGAAGGTCATAAACATGCGGGCTCTGGGATGCAGCAACATCTAGAGCTACACATAAGCTCCGCGCGGTCCTCTCGTAGTCGCACGGTGCAGAAACACGTGTCGCATTATTGTATTTGCACGCTGCTGCCTATGTATGTATGTACGTTCGGCTCGTAATTAGCTCGTATTATTACGTTGACTCGCTGCTGCGGTTTGATTCGCGCCGAATACCAATATTTACTGTCTTGGGCATGATTTTCGCAAAGCTATATGAAGTGCATTTCTGTGTGTGTTTGTGTGTGTGTCTATGGCACACCTTGTATGTACGCGAACACGTGGGATGCTTAGCGCAAGAGAATCGATTCGACCGGGTATATAATGAAAAACAGGTCGAGCCGAGTCGAGGGCTTGCAACAATGAGTTTGTATGTGTGCGCGCGTACATACGAGCAGGTACCATGCATGCACACACTGTTCGAGGTGAAAGTACAATATAAGCTGCCGCAGATGTGGCTGACAGACGTAAGATGATGCGGCGATATTCGGCTGAATCGTACAAAACGTTGCTTATGCCTGCACACTTCTACGCGCAATTTTGCTCACCTGCAGCTACACGTTCGAGGAATAAATTCAATATGAGAAATCTTATACCAGGCTAATGATTGTTTTGCAAGCCGTTCTCTTTTCCTCGATTTAGGAGAGATTCAAGCGCTCATTATATATCGGTACCTACACAAAATATTTTCATATATAAATACAAATCGAAAATGTTTTGGTCACTTGCGACTTTTCAATACGCCATCTAGCGATGGAATCAAAAAGCTCATAATTAAATATCAATAAATCTAATTTCAATGCAATATGCATTTCGCAAATTTAATTTCTACATTTTTCTACAATAATATAACTCATTCTTAAAATCGATAAGCACCTGTGTAAGAACTACAATTACAAGTGAAACTTCAGCTAACCTACAGCTTAGCTTAGCTATGGCTTCGCGTTATACATAAGCTGTATGGCTTTATACATAGAAGTACAAATAAGCGCGAGCTAGGTGGAGTCGTTTGGCCGAGCCCTCGCCCAGCAACGAGCAAACTTTCGGCACTGCCGAGTGCCATGAGTCAATCCTAGCGCACGAAGCAACTAGACGCTCCCGAGGCACAAACGCGCTCGCTTGGGTTTTGAGAGTTACCTATTCACATCCAACGCGTCTAAAGAAGTTTCACTTCAATAACAGAACCTCTCTGCTGGTGAAAAATAAACATCGATCTTTCAAAAAAAAAGAAAGGGAATGAAATCTTGGGCTATTGTCCTCGTCTCGGTTAAATCCTACTCCGTTCACAACGACAGTCTCGCATCTTGTAATCCTTGATTGACTTTCGTGCGGCAGAGTCAGTTTCGGCTTTGGCGCTTTATCGCGCGTCCATATCTACTATATATAGGCGTTCGTGCGCACGTGTTATATGTATACACAGGTGACGAACATGGGCCGGGTCGCCAACTACTAACTCGACAGCGGCGGCAGCTTTGCTTCATTGAAAATCAACGGCCATCGCGCGCGTCTGCAGCTTAGCACTGTTTGCGAGCTGTATAAGCGACAGGCAGCTTTCGCCGATTATTCGGAAAATTGCCCCGTTCGCGGCGTTATAGCTGTATATACACACCCGGGGATTTTCTCCGCGACTTTATTTTTCGAAGCACGCGCGCGTGTGGCGCTGCGCTGCACTGCTTTTTTTTGGTCCGCGCGTCGTAACGCCGGCTTACGCTCAGCGGCGGTCGGTGGCGGCGGCCGCCTTCCGAGTAGTTTCTTGTTTTTCTACAAAATATTTTAAACTTACTTTGTAGGACGTAGGACGGGGCTTAAGACAATTTATTGTAATGAGAAAGTGGCGTTGATGGTCGCCGAGATTTCGAGACAAAAGTAAATGTATAATAACTCGAAAATATATATGCATAAGCATTAGTAATGGCTTTCTCAGTCATGTGTGAAACTTTTTACGGCCAACTCTGCTCGTTAATTTGCGAACGAATGGAGGTCAGAAGGTATAAAAAGCCGTGGGTTCTATGCTTGCATTTTATATTGCGATAATGCGCTGCGTTAAAAAACGATTCTTAGATATAGACGAGAGGCATAATATTTGCGAAAGTCGAAAGTACGCGCTGGTAATTTTTTTCCTTCGCTTTGCAGTTGAAATATTTTTAGAATCGTTTACTGCCATTGAAAAGGCCATTGTCATGAATATATGGTGTCGGACACTAAGCTAATTCATGGAGGCCGACTCGTATCTACTTTATCATTCTCCGAAACAATAGTCTCACTCTCTTAAGAGAGACAGAGATATGCAAAACAAAAGCAATACATAATCGATCGATGCAATGTAAACAAGTTATAGCCACATCGAACTTGGAAACATAATTTATAACTGGCTATAATTTTCTCGCGATGAGTTCACCAACGTATAACCTGACACGTAGACCGAGTTTTTCACCCATGGAATTGAAAATAGAGGATCGAAAAGATATCTTTTATCGGAGACCTGTAATTTTGGCGAAAGTTGCGGAATTTTTGTCTCGCATTTTTATCGCGCGTATGCGCCGCAGAGCAGAGTTTGATGATCTTTTGGGGGATGGAAAGAGCAAAAAACGCGGAACAAGATCAGCTCTCTCGAGACACGTCGCAGAAAAGTGAGTTATAAGTCTGGCAAATACTCGTCTCTTACGCGTTTTCGAGGCATTCGACAAAACGCGATCGCTTTTTCCACAGAACTCATCGATTGCGTAAAAGTACGTATAGCTTTTTATCGATTAATACGGCTCGCAACGAGATGTTAACGTCGAAACGAGCAAGTTTTTTATTTATCTCGGCTCAACAGCTGATAATTGCACGTTTCACCCATCGCCTATTAACGGATATTACGTTTAAGTACGGGGAAAATTCACTTTTACCCGCGAGTGTACCTTAGCACGCGCGCCTTTCTGCGCGTGTGTGTGTTTTTTTCGCCGCACGCAGTACGGCATTCTTTCGGCGCGTGACACGTGTGCGTTGCCGCGGAGGAGAAAAGTCGCTTTTGATGTACACCATTGCGCGCGTGTACGCGCGGTCTGCGCGTCGTCGTTATCGCGTGTGTAACTCACGTTGCGAGCGACGCATGCGAGCCGCAAAATGTATATAAATCAGCTGTTGCATACACAATATTTGAGAGCAAGGAAAAGGATATTTTCACTTGACCCGGCGCGTGCTTATGCCTTTCTGCGGCGTCGAGCAATGCACTTTCTATCCGCGAGCGTTTTTCGCCGCAAGTAGCACGACGACGACGACGACGCGCGAGGACTCTCCTCGAGGACGCGGATGACTTTTGGACGCGCGTGCGCATTTTCAGCGCGACGAGAAACGAGAGTTTTCGCGACGACGTGCACCTTGCGGGCCGCCGACTAGTAGACTGTGTGCTACTCTACCGCGGCTAGCCTCGATTTCGATTATTATCCTCTGTACAGCAGCAGCACTTCGTTATATATATAGGAGCCGAGCTTTGAGGAGCTGTTCAGTGGAGCTTAATTATAACTTATCGCCGAGCTCGATGAATAGACTATAAGATCGCCGCGTTGCCGAGCGTATTGCGAGCTGCAAACGGCTGCTGCTGCTGGCTCGCTTCGTAGCAATTATTTGACTCTCCGATTGGATTCTTTTTATTAGCATATTATGCACGTAACGATCCAACCGATCTATAAGTAAATTATCCCTAACTTTTATACAATGCTTAGCGCAAGCCTATATACGTTTGCGTTATATATATTTAACGTGAGTGTATATAAAATATATATAAAATGCAGTTGGAGCAGTTTGGCGGCGGCGGCGCTTCCTCCTTTCTCTCGGAGCGCAGTACGCTGACCTCCGCCGCGCGCGATGCTGCATACGTACACACACACACATACGTCGGCGAGGCACTTGTTTACGTGTGTACGTGTGAATGTATATAAATATATAGGCATGGATATGAACGAGCCCCGCGCGCTCGCATGTGTTGCATAGGGCCGCGCTTAATTGACTCGCATTCGCGCAGCAGCCGTTGCGCGCGCGCCGATCGAAAGACAGTCCATACATCTTCGATGAAGGGAGAGAGAAAAAATCCACTCTTATATGCGCTATGCGCTGAATAGGTCTAATGAATAATCGCCGCAGCAGATTATACTTTATAAAGCCAGCGACGTACGGGAATGTTTCCTATCGGGCCGCGGCTATCCACTAATTTAATCAAATATATTTTATTTCGTCGCGCTGCTTTCTTATGAATTATTAAAGAGAATCACTCGTTTTAGTTATGCATTGCAGGCCTTTGGTACACTTATCGACTGCTGCTTTAGAATCGCACGTTATAAATACGTAAACGTTCGCGGAAAGAGCTTTGAATTCGCTGCATCGGATCGCCGAAAAGTGACGCCAAGTGGAAATAATGTAATCTGATGTAACTTGATGATTCCTGAGACAGCGCCGAACGGAGTCGATGTTTTTCCCCCGAACTCGAAAAACCGGCAGCGCATTCGGCATTTAAAGGCTTATCTCCATAAGCGGCGTGGAAAAACGGTACTTATACGTAAGCGCGTACGAGAGAGAGAGAGAGAGAGAGAGAGAGAGAGAGAGAGAGAGAGAGAGAGACATAGGCGAGAGGCGCGCCTGGCTCGCGCTTATCACCGACTATACTCGTGTGCTCGCGCGGCGATTCTATAGGTACCTACACCATATATAAACGTGCGTATATTATATGTGCAGCGTGTGCGAGGCATTTCGTCAACGCGTGCGAGCCCGTGCGAGCCTCGGCGAAGCGCCGATGTACCGTTACGCTGCATATCGGCAGTGGGTTGTGCGCGCGCGCGAGGCGCAACATCTGAAATCCGAAAACCGGTTTATCCTTGACCAGCAGCGATTCGACTCCAAGGATATATATATATAAACTGCGCTCGAGCGAAGGAAGCTTAAATCTGGGATTTTTTTTCGGGGGAGCAGAACAGATGCCGACGATGATCGTATCTTCCGTACGACGCGCGTTGTGCAATTGTACAGTGCTCATTATCTGGAGCAGTGCGCCTCGGTGCAGCGCGGTGACAATTCGCTTGACAAATGGATCTATTTTCTCCGCTTTTCCGTGTGATTAATGGTCGTCTCGTCGCGCGCACGACTTTCTTTCCCATTTAAGAGGAGCTGCTAATGCCTATTACGGAAAAATTACGAGATTCGACGACACCAATTTTACGGCTCGCGCGCTCCGCAGCGTTACAAATCGGCGACCAAGAGCTAGCTAGCTATAATATTGCGACTTACGCATAGCTACATAGAGCTGCAGCAGCAAGTACTAATCTTCCGCACATCCGATTGCGTTCGATTGCAGTGCGCGTCACTGCATGCGTTACTCGACACTCTTGTATTATAGGCAAACAGAGTTGCGCAAAGAAAATACGTCGAAGCCGCGAGTCGAAAGGAAAAGAGCGATCGCTCGGAATTTCGCCTTAACGGTATGCAGCAGCAAGCAGCGAGAAAGAAGCCGGTTTCTTTAAAGCCCCATCGTGTGCACGCGTAAATATATATACACGAGCAATGCGAGCAATCCTTGTTATTAATACTTTGAGCGATTACTCGCTGAGCTCCGAAGAAGACAAAAAATTGACCATCTCAATGGAACTCGGTTAATGTTGTAGAGCTGATTCGTCTATACTTACTCGAGCGTTTTGGCCGCATGGAGACTCGAGCGAGGATGCTAAAAGATTTTTCAGACCGAGACTCGGCGATCGCGTAGGCAAGAATCCGATTATCCTTATCGATTCGACGGAATCATTTGTTTTCAAAAGCGAGCGCCGCGATGGGCGTTATCGCTTCGTTATTGCCATTTATTTAATTGCCTTCCGAAAGAGCACCTGCCTCTTTGCGTGTGGCACGACTCTCCCCGTTGATAATAATGGTCGCTGCGTCTATAATGAATCGAAGCTCGAAGCCCGCTCGTATCACGTTTTTACTTTCATCGCTGCTGCTGCTGCTGAAAAGTAGCTCGTCGTAGCTCGGCTCGTTCTCATCGTTCCGCGCGTGGATCACAAATCGCTCATCGATCGGGATCGCGAACAATAGCCTATATAGGAGGCCGTATTATAAGAGAGCTCGGCGACGCTGCGGATTTCTCGACTCGAGCGAAAATCAATTCCGTGACTCTGCGCGGAGCTCGTCAGCTTCTATGCTAATTTCCACGCTTGCGTTTTCACTCGCTCTTCATCTTTTTCTCGCTTATGCATGTATACGTGTATTTCACAGCGGAGCACGCGGTGTAAGCTTAATTGCTTTATTGTCGCGCTCCGCGATTTCCTTTATTTTCTACGACGCGTCGCAAATGTTCCCTTTTACTTTTTTGTTCTTGCTATGTACGACTTTTTTTTCCTGTTAAGCGAGCATCGCGGTCAGTCCAGCATTTATAAAAATATCATTTTAGGTATGCGGCTTGATTTTCACGTGCTCGAGACGCAAAGTGCAAGAGTTAAATATAAAAAATAGATTTTAATTGACATTCGACGAAACGTGTATAGGTGTGAATGTTTTTTTGCTCGCTCATAGCTTGCCTCTCGTACAAGTTTCGGCAAATCCGCCGAAAATCAAGTACAGGGCGGCATCGCAATTCCTTGCACGGGGGTCGGTACATATATATGTGCGCAGCGTGTACACATCATACGTATAGTGGGATATATAGCCGCGCGAAGCAGTAGCTTAATTAGGATCGAAATTCGTTAGACTCGAGCTTGTCGAGCGTCTGTTGCTGCTGCTCTTGACTTGCTCCGCGTGTACGAATATATGTACGTGCGCTTGTGCGGGATATTTCACGACGTTTGCCCGCGTAACTGCGATGTATATACCTCTACGACGATGCATAGGAGCAGTGCACGAGCCCAAGAGCTAGCTCGCATTGCACACGAGGCGCGTCTACGTATGCGTCTGTATATGTAGTAGTGCTCGTCGCCGCAACGCACGCGCAAGCAAGCATACCTGTGCCGTCGTCGCTGCCGCCGCTGCTGTTTCGCCTCTGCCTCGGAAATGTTAACACGCGTTGCGCGCACGCAAATGAAAAGCTATACGCGTTTCGGGGGGCGACGAGCGCGCGCCGTGTGTGTGTGAGAGCTGCGCGCCAAAGCGTCTCGCGTACAAATAGCTCGCAAAAGGGTGAAAATTCTTCGATGAGCTCGATTAATTAAACTGTTTTTTTCTTTATTTTTTTGCGTTTTTTTGCTCGGCAAGGCTCCCCTATATCCAAGTTGGGAAATAAATTTAATTGACTGCCACTGTTAAACTGCGTGTACACTGTACACTTGCGCCAGGGGGAGAGAGAGAGAGAGACTTTATTGCGCAAGGTGCACTCAAATACTGCGAACGAGCTTGCGGATGAAAAACATTGGGCCAAAATGGAGATGAACGTGAAAAAAAAGCAAGCGAGTGATGAAACAAATTGAACTTTTCTCTTTTCTCTCGAGCTTTCGGATGATGTGATGAATGTGTCTGTTCCGAATAATTTTTCACCCCGAAAGGAATATTTTTAATCTGTGGGCTTAGAAAAATTGAGACAGTTATTCATTTGTCGAATGGCTATATAGATTTCATGATTACTTTGAGTAACAGAAATTTGCCGAAAAATGCGAATTACATCATTGACTTGTCACATTAGCTCATATTTTATTTCGCACATACGTAAGAGCCTCTCTTTGTTGGCGAAAAAAAAACTGGTGCTAAATGAGAATAATCTGTCGCAATATAGGAAAGCAGCAATTAGAGATGAATAACATTAGCGGAGTGTTTATACACCTAAGAGACTGTTTTCAAGTAATTATGAAATTCACATGCATTCGACTTTCTAATAAGTATGTATTACAGCGCGCATATTATATTTTTTTTATTACGACTCGCATGCGCATGGCGTGGCGCGTTGCTGCTCTACTCGACTATGCGCGGAGAGTTTTGAAACGTTCGGTGATTCGCGAGAAGTAGTAGTTGTAGCAGTAGTAGCAGGCATTAACAGCAGCCTGTGAAAGGTATATAATATAATATCGCAAGTTATGCGATTTTGCGATGAGTACGTTTTTAAATGCGGAAGAATATCATAACGTTGCAAACAGCTGCGAGCAACAGCGCATCGCGATATATTAAATTATAATTACAACCTTCTCATTATCGTTTTTCACTCGAGCGTTTATGACGCTTTGACAGGAAAAATCACGTTACGCGCGCGTCCTACACTGCTCGTCGCTCTATGCGATTAGTAAGTAATGCACTTTTACAGCTGCGCAAATCTTCCGTCGACAGGATACATCTTGTAGCAATCGTTCGATATATATATATTAGTCATTCACTGGAACGGAGGGGTATCTCGCGGAAGAATACGAAGAAGCTAATGCGGCAAAGTCCATAAACGTGCCCATTGATCTGTCTTCCGCGGTTCAACCCTTCGGACAGAAATATCCGCGGTGGAACGAGCGGGAGCGAATGTACTCCGTGAGCCTACGCTGCGATGGCCTGACAACAAAAACACGAAAAGAAAAAGGAGTACACAGCTCTTATACACAGCCACTCGCTCGTGAACGTCCATGCCTTTTATACCACTCCGCGAGCCGCGCATTTACAATTCTCCCGTGGCGCGCGTTTATATGCGGCTTTTCCATTTTATTGATAATCATTCGCGCTATTTCCTTCTCTCGCGCGCACCGCAGCGGCGAAAATTAATCGAATTCCATAATCGCCGAGGCGCATTCCGGCTTTAAATACAGTTGAAAACTGTAACTCGTGTACATATAGCTTATAGGAGTGAGCATGGCATGGCCGTATAGCGCGAAGTATTACATGCCTGCATGATCTTTCTCCGCGCAGTGCACCAGCTGCAATGCATAGCTGCTTATAAGTATATACACAAGTGTGTTTGTGTGTGTGTGCATGTATATAAAATTTATATGTATGCATCGCAGTGGGTATATATGATAAGTTGTACCGTTAGCTCGAATGGCCTTCGCGCCGGAGCGCAGCTTTGCTTTTGATACTCATTTTCGAGTTGCGTCTTTGATAACGGCGCATTCGCTGCTGCTGCTGCTGCTTCCTTTGAGTAAACCTATATACGCGTGGAGTATTATGTACCCATAAACACACATACACAGTCACGCCTATCTATAAAGTTTTTCCGCGTAAGCAGTTGCGCCGCGCGACAGGTAGAAGAGTTCGTTTTGTCGGTTTGCACAATGGGATTTTCTCGTCAGGACGCGCGGACCAACTATATACAGGTATACTCTCTGAATGAAAGATTAATCACGATCCGAGCTCGAGAGACAGCCGTCGAGCCGGTTAGAATCACGAGTAAGTTTTGCGTGCGTGTATAATACGTAGCTCGGGCATATTTTTGCCGATATTATCGCAAACTCGTATTTGCCTTGTTTATCGTATCGATACGATACTTCCGCTTGTCGTGAATTTTAACTAATTGTCTCGATCGATCACGCTATATTTATAATTATTAATAATGGCTTATTTATGGAGTTTCCTCGGAAAATGTCTCAATCGATCAGGGTATGATGAAAGGGACGTTTTCGCTAGAATCAAATTTTTCAATTATCAAACTATTTATATTACGTTTATAAATGGTTTTATCAATGGTGTAAATTCGGTGTCTTAACTAATTACTTTTTTAAATTAAAAAAATTTATCAATCTAATCAATTTTATCAATCTTGTTCCTGCCAAATACCAAATGTATTGATTTTTAGATTTGCGCGATGAGGAATCACCGATAGTCAAATCGTCGGTCATTGCTCTCTTCGCAATGTTTTTGTTTTTTAATTGAATCGAAAAAAAATTCAATCACACCTAGACAAATTACCATAATGATCGATTTATTCTCAACACGAATATAAATCAACAGAATATAGTGATATATTTTGTGTAGATTTTACCGTACACTTGACTAATTTATGCAGGAATATTAAGCGGATTTATAATTCCGAAGTAGCGCGCGATTTACAAAGGTCGCGAGGCACTCGTCGACGGCACGACTTTAACGCATCCTTGAGCAAGTGTCAAAGAAAATGTTAATCGGCCAAGGAATTGCGAGGTTGTTTTTGCCACTGCGGTTTTTCCGTAATTAATCTTCAAGCGCGCATATTACTCGGCGCTGCTGCGCCGTGAGAAATCTCCTCTCATTTTCTCTCGCCTCAGTTCATGCGTCGGGGCACACACTGCGCGCCAGGAATAAAAAAGCAAATAAGAGGGATGATTGCGCCAAGTTTTATAATAGGGCAGATGCGCGCGTTGCGTAACGCTACTACTCTCGTGCAGCTCCTCGCGAGCGCGTTAGACGTAATTGTTCATTTCGCGCTGACTCTCGAGGTTTTTAGCGCCGCGCCGACGACGTGCTCACTGAGACTACTCTCTTTCTCTCCTCGCAAACAGCCGTTTAGCCTCAGCTGTACATGACATAATAGGCGGTATCGCGAGCGCCATAAGACGAAGAGATAGCTGCTCCATATTTTTCCTTGATTCGGGTAATGTATGAAGGGAATTCCGCCAACGGAAAGGGGCTGGAGGATGATCGATTTACCTTGGCGCCCGACATACTATACCAAGTTATGCGCGCGGGATTTGGCACGGGAGATTAAGTCGCTTCGATTCTCCTGTCTAACTTTTTTAGCTCAGCACTCAATAGTCTATATAACGGTTTAGTGCCGTCGACTTGGAGTTGATGATCTTTATCCGCGAATCCGCGTCGATGCATACATATACGCGAACGATCAGCTGCGATCATGCACAGCATATTCACCGCGAAGCTAAAATACTTCAACTACTTTTTCTTTTTCTCGCCTTAATTCCTCGATTCTAACGCGATTCGCAGCAAAAATAAGGAGATATGAGAGAGCGTTGAGAGTTATGCACACATTATACGGTAAAAAATACCCCGGAAGAAATTACGACCTCGAGCTTTGTGCGCGAAAAAGGTTGTGTGCGCTGCTGCCTAGCTCGCGGTGAAATAAAAGGGCGCGCTCGACTACCACTCGCTTATAACCAGGCGTAGCGCTTCTTTTTACGGTGTTTTTTCTTTCGACGTAACGCACAAGTTGTTCGCAGACAATCGTCCGCTTTTTTTGCGTATAAACTGCAGTCGCGCCAATTTCGGTCGTAAAAAAGTACAATTAATTCGGGAAATCAAAATCGCGACGAAAAAATAACTTTGCTATTCTCGATTCGCGCACGGACGATTAAATTTCTCTATATTTAACGGCTCTCCAGCTTTAAAATCGATCCAAGCCAGTCGATGTAATATGGATCATCTCGTTGGGCTTGTCACTCAGGCGACGGGGCATCGCGCGGACTCGAGACCGCAGGCGTGCAGCTAACTTCTCGGCTTGTTGCAGTTGCCAGGCAGAACGTCCCGATCATCGTGGACAAATACTCGAGAGCACGGCAAATTCTCGCGTTTATGCGTTTATTGCTTCCTCGAAACTGTTTCGATTTCACGACTGACTCACTTCGGGAGCTGCGAATTCAATTTCGAAAATGTAACTCTCTGCTGTATTTGCTGGAACTCGAGTTTTCGTTTAGCTGGTATAGCTGCGCACCGCACGATTATTAGCCGGCGCGGAGGCTCGGGGCTATAATGAAATACCATTATATGCAGCCGATATGTTTGGACTGAAAGCAGAATAGTTGTAGATTCTCGCAGCTGTATAATAATTCCACGTAGGATATTTTGCTAATATTGCGAAGGCAAATATGAACCCTATCAAACTTTGCGACATCTTACGCGGATGCGAGAACTTCGGAGCCAATGTATAGAGCGAATGCTATCTCGCGCTTGCCACTTCAACGGCGCGATACGCGCTTGTGCATTTCTTATCGCAATAGTTTATGATTTGTTGCTTGCTTATACGTTGAAATTACCGTATTTTCGAAAGTATTCATGTAATTTTTAATTAAAAAAGTACGCACGTGTCTTTATTATTCATTGCTCCTTTCACTCTCATCGATACTTTCATATCTTGCAGGAGTATGCAAAGGCTTCCGCATCGATACACGTGCACGCATAAACTTATTTGTTTATTCCGATCCCCGAAGCAAAATACAATAAATTAATACTTTCGCTTGAGTTCTGTTATCTGGTACGTTGAATGCGGTACTCTCACCCTCGAGATCATCGTTTTAAGACGCGTCGAACGGACGATGCAAATTTACCACTTTACATGGCTCCTCGAGCGCGACAAATCTCTGTCAAAGTGTAATTCAACTTTTTATCTTCTTTGTTGAACGTGATTTAATTAAGATCCGATTTTATCAATTAACCTTGCCGGCGCGGCTCCGATCCTTATTTTGCAAAACAGCTCGTACACAGACGCGCCTTTCAAACGCTAATATAGAAAACTCGCTCGTTAATTCTTGTTGCTCTTACGCTTTGTGCTAAAAAGCTACTATACTCCTTTTGCTCGGCACCTCTGCATCCGTGGGCCCCCGACTTTCATTTACGCGATAAGAATCCTTATTTAATACGTCATTTTCACGCGCGCCGCGGCAACAGCTGATACAAACAGGAGCAGCAGCAGCAGCAGCAACTCTCGGCTTCCGCGCGAATAATTTCGATCTCTTCCGCCACTGATCAAACGAATTGCGAAACATTTAATATATTTTTTAAAGCACGCAGTATAAAAAACTGCGTGAGGATTCCACTGAGTATTTCATTTGTCTACGAGCAGTAGACAGCAGCAGTAGCAGCGCGCAAGGCAGTAGCACGACACATCAAAGTATATAATAGATGGCATAGAAATGCAAAAGAAGCTCCCATCGTCGTCGTCGTTGCGCGCGCCTCTATGTACCTATATACTCAAGAGTGAGAGAGAGAGAGAGGAAAAAAAGAGAAACGAACGCGCCAAGGAGTGTCGAAGCTCGTCTACGCGCGATACAAAGCTGGAATGCCTGAAGCGTCATACAGATGCTGCGGATATTCACTTTGACGTGTGAGCCTCGCCGGCGTTTCGCATATCTCTCGAGTTCTCTTTTCCACCGTGTACACTCTGCTTCTTCTTCCTTTTTTTTCCCTCATATTATTACGCACCCGCCGATTTCCAACGTGTTTCCTCAAAATTAAGTTCCCCGATAATTGTAGCAGTCCCACATCGATCGCGACTCATGGTGCTTCCTAAAGTTCTAAATTTAAAAGGCTGATCAAACTTTTATTTATGTACTTTGCGACTTGGACTGACATACCATCTAATCACTGCCATATACAAGGGAAATTAAATAATATACTTGTTCAATTCTATTTATTACAAGCTACAGTAACAGGTTGTAAATAAAGGTTGCTCCGACACGCAATCGATGAAATTGCAATAGTTCATTTATTTATGGAACACAGAGTTGTTGACTGCAGTTGACATGATAGCTTACCGCAAGGAGTCGTTGATTTGAAGTACTTTTACGTGTACCTTGTAAAAAAATTTATGTTCAAAAACACTTGTCACGTACACAAAATAACAATTTTTCTCTTTCAATTTTGCAGAATATTTTGGAAAAGTTCAATCCCAGCGCCAGGCAGCTCATCACCGCGGGCAAAGCCTACCTCAAAGCTCTACACGGTAAGTACTCGCCTATAAATTATCCAATGATTATTATTGATGATCGGAGGAGGCATTATTTCATCGATACATACGTTGCCAAGCGTTAGTGTTACGTATCGCCTGGACATATTGCGACGACTGGACACAATATATAATGCATCGACGCGCTACGCGTAACATGGCATCAATCAGAACCGCATTCCAAGCCATAGCTCGTAATATACGAAGGCGAGGTCCTGCTGTCTTGGAATATGTCTTGGAACGCAAACGAGCCTTGGGCTCTACCGCATTACACGTTTCCGATGGACGTCTATTCTCTTCATCATCGCTTACTACTACTACTACTACTGCTACTATACGTAGTCGTATAACGAGCTCGCGTAGAGACACCATAGACGCGTGTAAGGCAATGCGTTGGCTAATTTATGAGCGGACGTCTGCGGAGACGCGTATAGAGCGCGTACTGCGCTCGACTGCGGCTTTTAAACATCCCCACACGCGCGCTTGGCTTAGCTCGTGTTCATTCCACGTGGCACGACTCGGCGCATACATCGCTAATCGTTAGTTTTTATCGCTGTATATGTAGCGTTGTATACGTTTCTGCGCTGGCCGAGTCAAAATAAAGATCGTTACTTGCCCCATTGATTCTATAGCTGCTACATGATTTCTAGCCATTAGTATTTACGAGACGAGCGTACACATTCCTGCTCGGGCAGCAATTGCGGCGGAAAAAGACGACAAACTCGAGACGACAGACTGTATACACACACAGCAGAGCCAAAGGGCATTGGATGCGGGCTGGCATCCACGGCTCGCGCGCGCATTTTCGCCTCGACTCCTTCTCCTCGTGCTATGAGCTGTCTCGCTATACATCCGAGCAAATCCCACTCGTGCCAATCGATACGGGAGGATGGCTGCGCGCTATACACGTATACGGGGGCGCACGACACACACACACGACGAGATATCGAGAGGGCGAGCTTGCGATTTACGACGCGTTCGGGGAATCCGATGTGTTGCTGCTGCTGCCATGCGGACGCACCAGCTGTGTACACACGCGTATAAGGCCAACACGGCCGCAAACGTCAACTTTTGTTTTTCCCAATCGAGCTAGACACGGCCGGGCTGCCGAGCTATAGCTGCCTCTAGTGCTTCTCTACACCTATCGCACACGCCTATAATCGCGCTTGGCTTGATACGAAGAAAGCCCATTGTCGCGCGCGCGCTCCTATCGCCAGCTTTCCCGCACTTCGACGCTTATAATGAGATCCGATTTTTTTTTAAGCTGCCTTGCACCTTTTGTTATGTCCGCGCCGCGAGCTTTTTGTTCGCGTCTACGTATACATGCCTTACGGTGCTGTGCGCGTCGCGACCTACCTTGTTGTTTGTTGGTGTTGCGCGCGCTATACGTTATACTACTCGAGCAATTGCAGGGTAGGTACTTTATAAATCGAAAGTAGGCATATACTTACGACACGCGCGGGCGTACGTAAACAGCTATCAGCGCGCTAATAACCGTAAAGCATCCGACCCTTCTCTAAACACTATACTATACTGTGTACGCATTCTGCGTTGCAAGCTCGCCCCTCTCATTTTCGCTCTGTGTCTCCTGCGCGACCCTCAGTTCTGTGTGCCTCTTATACACGCACCGAGTCCTCTGCTGTATCTGTGCATATAACCGTTCGCTTCATGCAAGAATTGTCTGCCTGCGTTTATATACGCGCAGGCCGAAATTCAAATTAACATCCACCCTTCTCATTTATATAAATGTAGCTCCTCTCCCTCCAACGTGACAACGACGCATTAATTTGATTTGTTGTATATTTTCCTTTTACATTTTTTCTGCCTCCGCTGCAAGAACGACGTTCAAGAAAATGGTTCTTTGATGCAGACGTTACAATAGTCATAGAGAGTACAGTGCGTTTTTGCGTTTCTCGTATTTCTCTTTTTTTTTCATTTCAATGGTATTCCGATTACTTTTTTTATCTTTTTTCTTCGATAAACATTGAACTGTAGGATATGTGCAACTATAGAGCCGACATTCGCACTTTTATCTTTATCGACAAGATTTATTTTTTTCATTAAATTTTATCGCACTATAATCGTTTAAATTATGCTGATAAAAGTTCAAATTAAATGAGGAATCAGGTAAACTTGGTGGTTAAAATTGAGTTTAAAATTTAATTTCTGTAAAACTCGGCACACATGGTTAGCTTTTTTGACTTTAACGCACAGAAATTTATTACTTTGACATATTTATAGCTAATAAGATCAAATGCGAATGAATCTTTGTGTACATTATACTTTGTTCGTGATGCATTGAACTCGGCGAAAAGTGTTTTATTCCACGAAAGAGAGAGAAAATAAAACACTCGTTCGTTTATATGATTTTACCATGAAAAATTATAATATACTCGAAATGCTGCATAAGTTTGCAGTTATTAAATAACTTCTCGTTGGACATTTAAATGAGAAATATCGTAAAGGCAGAATCGTAAAGCAATTTCGAGTACGCAGTTATTTTCCTCGTGCGCGCACATACACAGCGAATATTAGAGAGTTCGAGACACGCAAAAGCTCCCAGTCGCAGTCCAGCTACAGCCATATCCTTTAATTGCAGTCCATCCATTATTTGTCTCTGAATAGTAAACACTGTAGGTAGAACAAATATGCCTTTTTGTTCCGCTCATTTTCGCTGCGAAGCAGCAGCGCCGAAGGATCGGCAGAATTTATCGCTCTTTAAACTTTTGTACATGCGCGCGACGCTCGGTGTCATTATCGTCAGTTTCGAAGCATAAATAGCCGCGCGCGCTTGGAATCGTCTTCTCTTTCGCGCGTGCACGTAAAAGTTTCGTATCGAAATTTTTCCAAGACTCGATGCTTTTATATAGACGCTTGCGCTCGTCTCTGTCCTTTTTCCGCGCGCAGCTCGTATTTATACATACACTATATATACTCGGGACGCGTGCAGATGGTATCGTTACAGATGCTGCCAACGCAATATCGTATAGATATACACGTTATAGACGCGTATAAGAAACGGCAACTTTTAGCCAAGTCGGTATCGCCTGGAATTAAGTTGTTTTAAGCTTTTTTACGCCGTTAGTATGACTTCTTTCGGAAGTAACGAAGAGGCCGAGCGGAGCGGCTGGTCGCCATTTCTGCCGTGGAACTTGGCTTATACGACTGCGGGAAAACTTTACGAGTCAAGAGGACTTTGCTTACGTATATAACTACCAAGAGGGAGAAGCAGGCGATAGAGAAAGAGTGAGAGAGCTGCGAGGAAAAATTACGAGTACGCAGATGTATACATGTATATGCAAGAGCTACGTGTAATATCGATCATTTTCTCGCCGAGACTCTCGAGACGCGTTCGTTTTCATTATACAAAAGAAAAGAGACGATAATTTTATATCGAAAGA
The DNA here is from genome assembly GCA_034770305.1 of Trichogramma dendrolimi. Classification (NCBI taxonomy): domain Eukaryota; kingdom Metazoa; phylum Arthropoda; class Insecta; order Hymenoptera; family Trichogrammatidae; genus Trichogramma; species Trichogramma dendrolimi. The sequence continues at coordinate 449,677 of JAPMIB010000008.1, read as the reverse complement.
GAAAGTCGTCCCCTCGAGAAGCGCTAAATTCATTTGTCAAGTTTGATGGCCGCCGCCGCCGTTGGCTCGGTGCAGGCTCGCACAGCTCTACACCACCACCGCCTCTTCCTCCTTCTTGGATCGCACTGAACTCCTGCGCCGATGAGTGATTTATGTATAAAAGCCACGTACCGCCTGTTAGATATCGTGCGTTACTTTTCTTTTTTACTTTTCCGGAAAAAATTTGTTTATCGATCGCTCGAGGAATTTGGTCTATTCGCCGGCTGTCTATAGGTTTAGTTTTACTGGAAAAATAAGAAAAAAGTTCGGATAATTCCAACTTTTGGCAAGTTCCATTCGAACATTTATTTAATGAATTTAATTTCATGCATAATGAGGCGGGGGCTGAAAAATATTGCACCAGGCACAGACTATACATGTATAATTGGTGTGCCAATGAGCAAGAAGTTCAGTCACGGTGTCAGGAGCAGGCGTGTGCGAGCTAGGCGAAAAAGGCTTATATATAACAGTGGAGCGAGAAGCTTACTACACGTACTATAGTAGTAGGAGTTGTCGCACTCGCTCTGGATAAATTAACGCGCGCTGCCTAGGTGTCTGCAAGGGGATCTCTCTTCTCCTTTTCGGAGCCTCTGCTCACATGCGTTTCTGAATACATACACTCGCGTGTAAACAAGAGAAGTGTTTATGCTTACATGTAAACTGCAGGCGAGGCCGAGCTCTCGTATACATGTACGCGTGCGAAACTACTAATGAACACGTCTCGACTCTCTCACTTCTCTCCTTCTCGAGTCTCTCAACTTTTCATCTCAAATTTCGACGCGAAAATTATTTGATTGCAAAAATTATATATAATATATATCTGCGCGTCTATATGGACATGGCACACCGAGCAGATGGCCCTGCAAACGAAAGCTGTGCTGCACATGCAAAAAAAAAAAGATCGAGTACGTGCATATTTAGTCTCGCGTGCATATACATTTAGAGTTGCCGTTCGCGCGTTCGTGTACTTGATAATTCGAGCGTTGCGCGCGCCAGCCGTGCAAACAATTCTGCGTAATCCTCATTAAAAGCGCCATTGAGCTGAATTCACGCGGCTCGACGTTGACGTATATACGCCGTACCCTACACCCCCCATCGCGCAGCACCATTACAGATTCACGCATACAGCCGGCATATATACATCCTGCATAGGCGATGATCGTCGCAGTTCCCATACACCATTAAATGGTGTATTCGCTGGCTATATGGCTCGCATCGCCTGTATATATTATGGCCGATTCTCTGTGAAATCGAATGGCCCAAAATTTTCGTTATCTGAAACGTTGACACACTTCGTTTTCATGCCAGAAATAATCCTGAATTTTTATGGAGTTTTCAGGCTCATCTAAATACTCTGTACTGATATCTAAACGTAGGTCCTTCATAGTTTTGGTTAAAATGTTGAAAAAGAATCTCATTCTTCTACTTTTCCAATGGTTTAAAGCGAGTCATGATCCTGCTACGTAAAATAAAAATTTCTTGTTTTTTTTTCTATACAGATACGAGGCTATTATTAATAAAAAAAAAATATCTAGCGATGATTGTTTTATCGTTACGAACTTAAGGCGTTTCCTTGCGTTTACGGCTTGTGATATATTTAATTACAAAGACGCATCAACCCATTATAAGTTTATGGGCTAAGAATCTTAGGAAATTCACGAAGGAAAGTAATAGGACTCATTGAAACGAGCACATTTATATCATACAAAAAAAAGTACAGACGCATGAGTACGCGATCGTGCAATAAATTGCTACGATCATTCCGTAATGGAAAAAATGAAAAATGATACGGTGCCATTTTTGCGCCGTGTCCTTGGAGCTAGGTTTCGTGCACGTTCTTATAGGGCTCAGAAAATAGCAGAGACAAATCACGAGACAATAGGCTTGCTGTCTCGCAGTAAAGCTGGACTCATGTTGCGACGCTCGTGAATACACTCGAATAACACAAAGATATGCTCGTTGTTCTTTGCTTCGTAACACAGATATTTTTACGGTTAACGCTAGTCATACTTTGCTTTCACATGGACCGTAAGTGCTATTTTTTGAAAAAGATACATTTATCTAGGTTTTCGTTGAATTTTCGGGCTCGAGCTCACTCGATTCTAGAGCTCACTCGAAATCAATTGTCGATAGATACGAGCCTATTGAAAATCAAGAATACGCTCTAATCCCATCAAAATGGATATGCATTCGCACAGTAACATTTGGAAGCTGTTGTCATAGGGCATTCGGACCGGCTACATACAGCTCGCGCGCTCAAGCTCCATGTATATGAAGCGCCATATAACTATGGCAATGGCAACAGCCGTTGCTGCGCGCCGCAGCTCGCATGCGTGGGCTTCTTCTTTCGCGCGTGCACGAATATTGTCCCCCGAACCGAGCGAATTTATGGAATGTTTAATATTGCTCGAACGCACTGCAGTACAATGTCGCCGCCGCTGCTACTGCCGCTAGCGGGCAATATAACGCGCGGCGCACGTGGTTTGCGCTTCGGCCTCTCGTCGCGCGTACGCCACCTCCGTATATAGTTAAATTACGCCAAAATATAGTATATATAAGCCGGAGACTGAACTACGTCGCTTAACTCGGTTCAGCATTTCGTCGTATAATGTTCTCTAAATTTGATTTTCAACCTGTCGCAGCGATGCAGAAACCGGCAAAGTTTCGAATAAATTTAGCCTCGTGCAGTCGGTTTTTCAGCTCACGATCGCAGCCAGTGAAAATCGCGAAAGCTAGCTGATTAACGTCGCACGGCTACTTTCCTATTAACTGCACGTACATAATTGCGAGCGGATGGATTAGATCCAAGGGATGACGGCCGCCGCCAAGTTGGATGCGATTATACAAGTAAACGTGCGTCGAGAGCACTGCGTCTCGAGTGAGTCGTCGATACGAATCCAGAGATAAGCATCGATCAGCCGAAGGGAGAGGCGTGCGCTGGGCAGAGAAAAAGCTCTCGAGGTGGTTCGGTATCGATGTTTCAGCTTCTGCCTAAGCCAATTAGAAAGTGCTCGCAAACACAATTAAGTAAACTGCCACACCACTACTTTCGTACTTGGGGTTCTCTCGATACAGCAGCAGCAGCTATACTACGCATCGCCTTCGTCGAGCTTTGAACGCGCGTTGCTATGGCTTTGGTATTATGCTTTTATATAGAAAAGCTTTACGATAGCAATTAAACGTCAGTCGCTCGCGTTTATTGGGCCAATTCGTCACTGCTAGTGCCAAACAAGTCGAGATAAAGATTCACCTGGAAAATCTAGGCTTTACCCAAAAGCCAAATTTATACTAGACAAACGTGACTGCATATCACTGAAAATGTTATCATCAAGACTTATAAAGTTGAGTAAGTGATTATATACTTTCAATGGGTATGGTTTTTTGCCACCTCAACAGTCAGGAATCGTGTGGGATTTAAGTCGTGCAAAATATAACCGTATTCCACCTGAAAACATCGTCAGTGGTAATCTGCTGCATATACATTGTGTAGGAGCATAAGCGCAAGAGGTGTGGGGTGCGACAAGCAAATTTCTCGCCAAGCTCAACGACCGTTAAACTGTCTCATAATCGAGGCCGTAAAAATTTTCCCCAGCGCGACTCTCAACCCTCTTTTTACTTTGATTAACTCGATGCAATATACATTGCAAACTCGCAGTAAACGAAGATCTTTGCCACGCACAAAATTAAGGGATATGCGCACATTCCATGATTAAAAAGAGATAAAATGTGCCGACGAAAAAAAAGATAAAAAAAAAAGATGAAAAGAGAGGAGGGGCGATAAAAAATATAATTGAATCGGACCCTTTTGCTCAGGCTGGCTTGAGACAGGCATTCGATCATTGTGTGTACGCAAGGCAAACGAATTTCGCGGATTAGCAGCGTTCTACATTGTACGAAAATTTGGAAAAGATTATTCGAGGCGTAATTCCAGTCGTTCGAGTATATTTCGCAGGATTATGAAAATTGTTTGCCGACAAAAGAAATATAAGGGTTAAATGAATACGGACTTGTTGATTCTCGCGAAGCTCGACGCGCTCAGTGCAATCAGGTGCTAGGTAAACGTGGCAGCCTCGCAGGCGTCAAATTTTCCACGGAAGCTTCGAAAAAAATCGATCAAGTTCATCTCGAAAGCTGGCTTGCTTGTTCGCTCACGCAGAAGCATTACAAAGAACCAGTCAGCAGGCACCCACACACACACACACACACGCGCGCGCATACGTGGTAGGAGAGAAAAGAGAGAGACAGAGAGAGGCATTTGAAAAGCTCGCGAACGTAGTACGAATACTGCGGGAGTTGCACGACGGACGACTGAATTCGCGCTTGCGTGTCTGATTCTCTCTTTATACATGCGCGTACAAGCGCATCGACGTGAAAAGCTGCTGCTGCTGCTGCTGCTGCTGCTGTAGTTCTGTTGCTACGTGGCGTTGGCTTTTTTTTTATTTTTTTAGTGAATCGACAAGAGGAGGTATCTTCGCAGGCGCGCGCCCGTGTATACACACACGCACCGCAGTCAAAAACAAAAGAGAGAAAGACGGAGTGTGCGGCAGAAAGAGAAAAATGGAGATGAAATGTCATGTTTACGAATGTTTTATCATCGTGTGCGAAATGCGCAGAATACATGCAAAGGAACGAGATAATTTTTTCAGTTAAAGCAGTCGAAAAAAAAAGTACGAGGCACAAAATAATTCACGGTTGTACGAGAGTTCGGGAGTTGGGCGGGAGCGAGCGAGCTAGCTAGCGAGCACCGCAAATATACAGCAAAGAGTTTTTCGCGCCAACTTTAATCATTTGCGCGCGAACGACGCGCTCATGTTTTCTCTCCCGTACTGCCGCAGCTATACTGACGAATAATTAAGACCGATTAATATTCTCGACTCGTTTCGTTGCGAAGCAGCAGCAGCAAAAGGCTCTGCGCGTGCACGCGTCAACCTGAAGCGTGAATTTGTCCCGCGATCCCCAACTATAATACGACGTTCTTCGCCCGGTGCGAGGAGGAGCGGAAAAATCGATCTCGTGACGGTGTCAACGGTAATTGCGATACCGCGACAGCCACCATGAACCATGCCAATTTTAACAAATGAACTTGGCGCGGCTTGAATAACTTGCCGCGCCGATCTTCGATTCGTTTTAATTTTTTTCGACTTGAAAGCCCTGCACGGCACGATGGGCACGAAAAGTAAAAAGAATATCGCAGTTTGTAAGTCATTTAAACACCCCATTATAATCTAAACGAGCTCAACAAATCACTTTCCCCTCTTGCTCGCCACATTCGCGTTGAATAATACTCCCATAGAATGTATCTACGCGCGTATTGGTCTCTACAGACCCTCTTCTCGTGTATTATATACAAAGCGGGGCTGAAGTAGCGAAAAATCGCCTCCATTAAAAATTGTTTGTCTCGTACACAGTTCCTATATAATAGCGACGATGAGGACGACTCGACTGCGACGACTATACGCTGTAGCGCGGGGCAACACGGCAATTTCCCCGGGGGCCCGCCACGTTACGTACCTATACAGTCACAACACAGTGCATAGGCGTTTTATACGTCCAAGAGCAATGCCCAGACGACACGATTAAGCGTCGATGCTTCGCTAAATGCAAACAACATGTAAAGTCTTCGTTTGACGCTCGAAACTTCGTTTGTCTCCGCCATTGGCGTCGGACTATTTAACGATTTATCGCTAAGTAATCTTTTCAAGTTTTATTCTAATCAGATTTGTTTTTGAATAATGGATTAATTTTCTTGAAAATTTCATTATCCGTGTAGAATAATTCGATACGAATTTCAATAGATATTGTATGCATACAAAGCCAAAGTATACAATATCTCGCTCAACTCAGATAAGAATATGATAAAGCGACGCATCGATTACCATTATTCTTTTTATTCATCTTTATCCAATGCAACAGGACATGGTGTCGTCTCGTTCTTGACAAACACGTATCATTTATATTTACTCGATTCACACGCACAACATTCACTGAGATGACTGATATAATGCAGATCCTTTACATTTTTTGTTCAACGCGTATCTATTGAATTCGTTGTAGAGATATATACATGCAAGTTAGGAAAATATTTCTATATATTTTCAGTGACAGTCGGATGAACCGTGTGCGTAGAGTTTTTTTAAAAATGAAAGAATATGGTGTGGTATTTAGTGTAGAACAAAGAAAATAAATGTGAAAAATATTTTTCAATATTACAAAGGTTTTCCAGTTTTTACTTTTTTATCGTAACCAGTAACATTCAAATCGATTTGATTTTTGTTTTGCAAGCGACATTCATATACTTCAGCCTTTACTCATATAAAATTTCGTCAATTTATTCAAATTATTTATACGTACTGCACTGCAGCTACAGAAAACCCTCTATAAACGCGTTGGATAGAGCCGATGCACGCATGAAGGTATAAAGCAAGTTCTGAGAGTTATCGCGATTCTTCCAGACTAAAATTGAAAGCTGGCTCATGCTTACAAATTGCGAGTAGATGGATTTTTCGAGCTTCCTTGGGCCGAAAAGCGCAGCAGCGGCAGCAACGATATATCGTAATAAAAAATTGCTTTGTTGGCACTTTGGCGAGTTGTCTGCTGCACACGCGGCGTATACGGTATCGTCTCGCGTTTCGCAATACGTCGTTGAGTCTCGAATGCCGTGCTCTGCTGCTGCTGCTGCTGTGCTGCCGGGCTTGTTCCGGTAACGAGCTGCAATAGTAATAAAGCGTTTCATGACTCCCACGGACCAGGAGTGCACATTTCGTCGTAATACGCGCAAACGCGCGTCCTAGATCGAATTACTGTTGCAGTTGCTGCCCGATACTTTTGTCATTTTCTATATATCGGAAGCAGCGAGTGAACGTTTGATGAGAAATGCTTTTATTTTGCACCGATAGCGGCGCGCGGCCCATAGCTGTAATGTACTCTGCGATATACACACTGTGTGTGTGTTTATTTGTTTTTTCTGCATTAAATTTACGAGCAATACTTTATACTTGGAGCGACGTCGTGTAACCTTGGAGAGCTTTGGCGGGTGTTGTACACCGACTGCGCAACGTAGAGCATAATTTTTTAAGGTCGTTGAAGTATATTGGAGCGCATTTAAAGTGGATGAAATATGAAAGGTACTTTCTGTGATAAAACTCCGGGCATGTGTACGTGTGTATACGAGGGAAAAAATTGTACGCTTGGGAAACGACTCTGTTGACAGTTTTAGCCATTACAATGCTGCGGAATTATAAAACTGAGTAAAAAAAAGTTCGTCTAGTATCAAGTGACGTCCCTCCAAGTATAAATTAACTTACAAAAAGGTCGCGAGATTTGGTCCAGAATCGAGCAAAGATTATAGTCGGAAATACTAATTCGAATTCGAAGCCTGCAATCGAACTCGTAAATTTTCCAACTATTCAAAAGATATCAAAAGACGCTTTTTGCCAGGCGTAGACCAGCCTTTCCTCATCAATCGCACATTACATAAATTAAAAGGGATTCGAGGACTCTTTTATAACTCGCGCAGCTAACTCATAATCCATATCGGAACTGCCTGCTGGACTGAAGGGGAAAACTTCGGAAAAGAGAGTTTGCAATAATCGAAAAACTTTGATAAATGACCTGATCGACAATTGCCTTCTGATCGAAATTTTGACACCTCAGTTAAGTCAACAGAACAATTTCCTTTGTTACTGTGCATTTTACTAGAGTATGATTTAGAGTCTTCATTTATTTATTTATTTATTTATTTAATAAAGTAAATCCACAAAGAGCCAAAAAGTTTTTCATCAAATAAAACTAATAAGGTTTACAGTACACATACAGAAGGGCAAAGTTCGTCAGAGATGGGCAATTGATGCCGAGACTTTCTTTTCCTCTCACTGCTTCGAACAAATCGGCAATGGAGAAAAGGAACATTTTTTGAGAGAGACAGAGAGAGAGAAAAGAGATGGAAAAAGAAGTGGGTGTGCGCCACGAATGTATAGAGATTCTTGCTGAGAAATGGCGCTCGTTACGGCGACGAGCCCGGTGAATAGCATTCGAAGCGAGAGATATCTCCGAGTCTCCTTATTTTTGCGACAAGTGCAAAAAAAGAAAGTAAAAGAAGTAAGAAAGAGGGTCCTTTAATTGCAGAGGTTTTCAGTCACTATTGAACTGATTCCGTTTCATAGACTACTCGATCTCATGTTTTTTTTCTACTTTTTTTTAATACTTTTTTTCGAAGACGGCGTAGACACTCTTGATTAAATTAACTACTGCACCAGCAACGAATGCGGTATGCTGAGTTTCTACTGGCTCTAATTGAATCAATTTTTATGCTACATCTTGAACGATCGACCATAAAGCTTCATATCTGAAACTTGTGGCACAACAATTTCCACAAATTTAAAAAAGTTTCATGAGAGTAAAAGTACTCTACTAAAATTCATTTCAAATCTATCTTTGAACTTTGTTTTCTACTTTGCTTCTAAAATATATACAGCTTTAATTATAAATACGTAGCGAGCTTTCTTGTCTGAAGTCAAGCATTTTTTCATAAATATATCGATGGGCTTTACACTAAAACGATTTTTTAAACATTAAAAAAAAATATCTTTTAAAAATTTTAAAAATAAAAAACTTAAGATAATATAGCCTCGGGAAAAATTTCTCAAAGTACTGTACACAATACAAGTACACAAAGAGTTGCTTGGCTTTGCGACACCGAGCAGCTCGGACATGCTTCATACTGATTTTGGGTCTATTAAAATAATGAAGCACAATTTTCATTATTTACCATAATTTTAAACTGCTTTATGCTTGTGCAGCTTTAAACGTTGTAAGACAATTGTAATTTGCAAATGTTTTATATTAATTTTAAAAAAATAAAAGGAAAAGGGTGAAAATATATTACAAGAAAATTTCTACACACGCGTGTCTTTCAAAGAAAATTGGGCAGACATGAAAAGAAAAGATGTATCAGATCTTTTGAAATTCAAGCATTCTTGTGAATCCACTCGAAAAAGTTAAATAAGATCAAGACATACATGGATTTGAATAAATAGAATTATTCAATCATAATAAAGATGCTTAAAGATGTAGTAAAAATTACTGCTTGAATACGAGTCTTTTACACCTTAAAGTCAAGCGAAATTTCAATAAAGATTCTCCTCAGCTGATAAAGTGCTGCAGCGTACACTCGGTTTCTCAAAATTCCTTTTGAAAAGAAATCTAGTCTTGCCTATACGCCCCCTTGCTTGACAATATTTTCAGTCGCGAGGCAAAAAGCTTGTAGCAGACTCGAGTACCCATATAATACTCGCTCTCACTCCGTTACACGCGTACCCCAGTGTAGGGTGTACATATGAAAAAAAGGAAAGATTCTATTCATAGAGAAACGCGTGAAATGCGAGCCACAGATAGGAGCTATCTGATAACTCTTTTATCCCTCTTGAAGGGAGAGTGAATCCTAAGCCTTGAAAACGTATATGGATGTCGCTCTTTTTCTGGAAGAAAGACATGGGAAATGAATATATATATACAGCGTGTATTCTTTAGCATACACCATGCGTATACGTAGCATGAGGGAATAGGAGAAAAGAGAAGAAAAGATCGGAAGTAAAATGTGTAGAGCGTATAATGCACGAGATGAATTTCGATATCGTTTGAATCCTCTGCAATGCTGCGATACATGACTAACAAGGCTCTCATTAATTTTTTGCCCACATTTTAATGATACCGAATCACGAGTTGCAGCCTAAAAAATGAAGTCAAGCGAAGAAGGAAGCTGCATCAGAATTCGAGTGGTTGGCGAGCAGCGGCGGGGCTCAATCTACAAAGTTTGGTACAGCTAAAAAACTGATTAAAACGAGCAGTGTGTATATATAAGCAAGAAGAAGGGAAGAGGACAAGACGTTCCTTTGTCCAATCTCGCGGCTCTGCAACTTCTTGAAATTTTCATGCGCCCAAGATGTGATAATTAATCTCCCCGGAACGTGGAGTCGAGGTGTAGAAACTTGGAATTTACTTCATCTAATATTCAATTTAGCCTCCTCTCGCGGCAGTCGTACGCAGAGGAAGAAGAAAAACGGTGCGTTCAATTATGCAATGTACCCAGAAGAGAGATATAGAACGAAGAGGAGAGAGAGAGAGGCGATGGGTGTGGGAAGGGGGAAGACGGGAAATCTCAAGTGTGTGTATTCTAGCGAGCGACGTGGATGGAGGTGGCTAACCGAATTGCCACTTGCTCGTCTCCTGCGGTCTCGCTATGAGACACAGCTAGAGACTAGTTTTCGAGAAATGTCATGTCATCGTCCTTGTCGTCGGCGTCTCGTAATTCCATAGATAGACGGATAGATCTCCGTATGGACGTACATGCAGATGAGCATAATTCCAGCAAGGTCAAGGCTCTCGCCTCATTGTCTGCGTTGTACACATCCATTGATGGTGCGCATAAATCTAATATTCAATAAAAGTATAATTCGATGTAAGGGATTCAATAGAAATGGATTGATTCTGCCACTATTGGATCAACATTGAGATAGAATTATGTACAGGGGCGAGTGTACTCGAACAAGTTGAATGGTAATGTAATAGCGAACTCATAAATAATATTTTCTGATGACGCTGAAAAATATTTCGCATCTCGCGTCAACAGAGAAATAAGTTTGCGTATAACTTTTAAGCATCGAGGTGAAATCTCATTTCGTTTGGGGCGCGAAACGTCACACATCGCGTTGCGGGATTCGCCGCTAAAGCAAAGCTGTGCCGCTTGTATGTAATATATAGAAAAAAGTAAAATACTCGAAGGAATTTTCGCGCAGAACGAAAGCTGTGTCGCAGCAGCGCAAGCATGCGCGCGTAAAGTTACATACGTATATAAAGTGCAAGCGTTTATTATATATATATAAAACACACAACAGCTGCATCGGACAAAAATGCGGTAGCCGTAAATCATATAATGCCTGCGCGCGCGCCGAGAAAACAGAATCCTGCAGCGCGTTATATATATACGTAGCCGAGATCAAAAAGGTAAAACGCTCTCCCCCGCGCGCTCTCTTATTATTCAAAAGGAGCAACCGCACAAGAAGTTCTCATGGGTTAAAACACTGCGTTCTACGTGCCGTTCTATGCGTATATATACATATTCTCGCAAGGCGGCGGCGGCGGTGGCAACAGCAGCAGCGACGGCGTCGGCAACCCTTTAACCACTTCAATCTCCTTCGCCCTCTTATCGTTACAAACAAGCAGCTCGAGGGGACGTGCGTCGTTGCTCTCTTGCGCGCAGTTTACCATTATATACACATACTTACTTGTATGTATAATATACACGGTATAAATATAGTATATTGCATATAGAGAAAAGCTTTTCCACGCGCATCGAGATAGTTCAGTTCAGGTGTGCGCCGAGCTTTGTGTATTAACGTCGCTTGTTTACAAGATGTAATCCGCAAGTCTGTCGTTATATAAATAACGTCAAAGTGTCACAGTTTCATGCGTCTCGATGCGTCTCGAGAACGACTAGCTAAAGCGCGATATTGCAATTTAACTCCTATAAAAAGTTGCAGTTCGTTATACTTTGACGAAAAATTTACAACTATAAATGCGTGCGCAGATTAATGCATCCTGTGAATTGTCCTCCTTTCGTTAAAATAATTGCGCAAGTAAAAACGTGTGTAGCACGAATGTAAATGAAACTACTGCAGCAACAACACTGTGTGTACTTCCAATTACGATAGCATGATATTTTTTACTCTCGCGCCACGATCGCTATCCCGCAGCGAGCGAGACGCGGTGCTCTGCTCGATAAAAATAACGAATTTGCCCTGGGTCCTTCGGGCGCTCGTGGCGCACGATTCGCCGTAATATACTACATCGCGCCACGACAGACTGACCAGTGGGTGTGCATGCGTATATAGGTAGAGGTAGGTAGGTAGGTACGTGCGGTTTAAGGTGTAAGAGACGCTGAACTCGAGACTCGTGAGTTATTGCGCTCTTGAACACCAGCGAGCCACCCACATTATTTATCCTCCTGCGTCACTCTATATATAATACGATGTACAGCACCCGAGTCTGCGCTTCATTTTCCTTTCTCTCTCTCTCTCCCTCTCACTCTGCTTGCCGCACTCGCCGATGTTTATTTTTAATCTGTCATTTTTTATTTCGGTCTTCTTTTTTTCTTTATCCAAGAAACGACGCTTTTTTTAATTCACGGGCTACTCGAGCAAGTCTTTTTTCAATAAACGAACGAATCTGCATTTGGAAAGATGAACCGGTACAAGCAAGTCGAAATAAAGTTCACCGGCGTGTCGTGAAAGAAATCTCGCGAATTTTCGTAAATATGAATAACTATAGCGTTAAAAGCAGTTTTTAATTTACTTGAGCCTCGTTCGAAAATTTCAAGCACAAGGGTGCTGCAGTTTGTATAAAGCTTATTCATACAACACTTACGAAATTCGTCTGATTGAAAATGAATTTAAACGTTCTCTTTATCACTTGGGCGCGCGAGCAAGCGGCCATTGAATTATCGCGACGCCGAAAGCTCGCACACTTACATAAAAGCTCTACGCTAGCTGGCAGCTTACACGTGTAAGAAGAGTACCCTCCCCTAGTAGTAGCTAATCCAGAAAGGCATTAAGTCATCGAGCGCGTAAAAAGCAGTTAATTCGTCTTTCGTCGTCGGGGCGCGCGTTATCCTGAAACTTCTTCCAAGCTGTCCGTCTCGGGCGGCAATAGTGTAGGTAGAGCAGTGTATACCCTCCTGCAGCGGCGGCGGCGGTGGTGGCGGCAGCAGTTCCTAATTACCTTAAAGCAAGCTCGCTTGCCTCGAGCGCTTAATTAATACTATTCCTCGAGCTTACAAGCCAAAGGCTGAGAGAGAGAGAGAGAGCTTTCGGTGAATAGTGTCGAGACATGATGATTGTTGCCACGATCGAAAGTCTTACACCCCTCGCGTGTTTTATCCGCAGTTGATGCGTGTGGTAACGGATATAATGCTTGATTCAGCTTAAAATCACAATATATGCAGCTATGTATCTGTCTCTTGAAAGCCTAGAATACATTTGAAGATATTTTTGAAGAGAAAACTCACAGTCAAACGATAGAAATTTAATTACTAGCAGAAATGTAGCTGCTGTAACATTACAGTTACAGTAGGTAAAAAATGATATTCTCATTATACAAACTCTCAAAATTCGTAGGGATTAGTTGCTTATGAACTGGTTAAATTTAACACTCGGATTTACTTTTCAATTATCGAAAAAATTACATTTGCGCGCATGACCGGCCGAGTAAAAACTTTTTCGTCCATTGCTCGAGCTCGAGGAGTGAAATGCGAGCGCTGCAGCTTTCGCATTATATACTTGAGGTCTTCGCTTCCGGCGTTAATTAAATCAGCTAAACGAAAAAATCGGGTTCATATAGCTGCACTTCGATACGATAATAAAGATGATAATTGATACGAAATAAAAAGAATTGTATATGATATTCTCTTATATCTGAAACTCGGAGCAGCAGACGCCGGTCCACGAATATGAGAATCCAGGGGCGCTGCAGTGAAAATCTCAACCAAACGAGAGAAGTGAACATTCTGCTACATTGCATTCCATATTTTTCTGAGGCGCGTCGGCTGCGCGTGAGACACGACGCTGCAGTATCATATAGGTGATGCTGTGCAGCATCAGTAGCTTTACGAGAGTAAGCGCGCACAAGGGGTGCAAAACTCGCGTATAGACATACATACATTGTAGATGAGTGCGAGGGAGCGGCAGGAGATGAGGATAAGGAGGAGGAGAAGGAAAACGCGATCGCGTAGTAGCGATAGAGCTCAATCGAGGCGTGAAGCTTCCTCTCTCGCGCGAATTTCAATGTACCCTCGGTGCGCGTCGAAAATCGAAGACGCACTACCAGCAGAGCTCCCTCGAGGAAAAAGGGGAGAGAAAACTCGCTCTGTGGGGTAACATCTGTTTCTGGATATATATACGCTGCGCAGCGCGCGCGCACACACACGTACACCAGCGAACTAAGCATCGCGTAGCAACACTAGCAGCAGCAGATGTAAGCCTGTGATCGCGTATAAGGGTTATTATTATAGGGGACCGCACATAAGGGCTGTTGCCAGTGGTTATATGCGCAGCCAAACGTTTAAACTCAACGAGAGGCTGTAATAAACCTTCTGATTTTCGGTTTCAGCACGAACACACGCCTCCGTATATGGTCTGAGTGCGTGCTATCGATGCTCGAATTTCGTGACGTAGACGCGGCGACTTTGGTGCGCATCGTGTGCTGCACCTTTCCAACTGATACTAATTGTTTTCCGTTATGAAATTGGTAAAAGTTATATACCCTTTCATTCTTATTTTTTGTGCTTCATTTTCGGTAATTAATTTAATTAACTATAGGTATTCATCTCGATTTTCGCGGTAAAAGTTTTGATTGAACTTTTATGGGATTGCCAAACGTTTATACGAGAATTATGAAATGCAGTGAATCAGCAATCACAGAATATAAGTACTTGCGTTGAAACTCATTGAACATTCTCAAATAGCTCGAGCTGATCGTACCCTGATACTTACAAACTGAATCAAATTTGAATACTCGTTCGGCTCTTTGTAAAGTTTTACAAATATTTCCGCATTCAAATGTCTTTTATCATTCAGTTGTTACAACGCTCATTGATAAGTATTACTTGAAACTTATTTGTGAAAATTGTATTATTTCTCGTCCGTGATGCGAAATGAAGTAGCTTTAATATTGCATACCATTCGTTTCGGGATCGACTATTTAAAAGCTGTACCCAAGCATCGTTCAGGGAGCTCTATGTACCGATCGTAAAAGCTGCTCGGGCTTCTCGGTCCAACGCCGACGTAAGAGCTTTTTCCAAACTTGCCAGGCTTGTTTTACATATTATTACGACGATTCGATGGCGTGACATAAAACTTAGCACTGATTTATCTCAAAGTGCTGGTAATAAAACACTGAAAGACGCGACGCGTGCGAACCCAGGTACATAGACTATATGCTATCTAGAGCGAGGAGAGAGAGAGAGAGAGAGAGAGCTCCGGGAGATCGACATGCAGAGCACGAGCTCTTTAAGTGAGTCTCTGACAGGCTCGCGAAAATATCGGGATAACGAGATAAAGTTTCTCCCTCTCCTCCTTTCTGTTACAAGCGCGGCACATGCCAAGAGAATAACGTCTATCCCCGAAAAGAGGACGGGAATGTTCTCTGTCTTTCGAGCCACTTAACATTGATATTCCAAGGGAGTATTCGCTTTAATGCTCGCTTTTTGTCTCGCATATAGTCTCGCGCGCGAAGTCGCGTATTCGCGTGGAGGCGATTTCCACCCTACTAAAATAAATGGGTCGAGATGCTACGCTATACTTCTACTACTTACCTCTCTCTCTCTCTCTCTCTCTCTGTTTTTTTTGTTTCGCCTTGCCAGTTCCTAGCTCGCTCTATATTCTTCTCCGCCTGCCTCAAAATAATTGTGTGTGTGCTTTTTCTACTCTGCAGAACTTTTCGCGCCGCTTGTCATGGAATGTTTGTAGATTTGGAAGCGAAAGGTTACAAAGTCTTTTGGAGAGCGTTTACGCAAGTATTTTATTTTCCACCTTCCCTGGCCCCGTCCGCTCTGGCGCGAACTCAAAGTGAAAACTACTATTTATCAAATTACTCGGCTGGTGCTACTGCATATATTACTTCTGTGCGCAGAGATTTCGTATAGCACTACCGATATGGTGCAGCTCACTGCGACAATACGCGAACTGCCCCCTGCGCAAATTGATACTTTAACGCGTATATTGGAATAAGAGAAACGAGTTCCCATAAATGCGACACACATTTCAGACTCGGAAAAGATAATATCTTTTTTCGTTTAATATTTTTGAGGTGAGTATAGTTGCCAAAAGAAGTAAATCGATCGGATTTATGCTCGAACTCGTTCATATCTGAGCTCAACATATGGGGCTGTTTTTCTTTCTCTCTATCTCTCTAACTGCTAGCTCAATAAAATTATGCGTTATCGACTGCAATGCGGTATCAGATCGCGTCTTACGCAGGACATATCTGCTCCATTTGTGTCAATAAGATTCGCCAAACTTTAAACGTAACCCATCTAGTGCGGCTGCTAGCTCGATGCCAATGGCGTCATCGATTGACCGTTTTGCCATTGCTATGCTTCGATATATCTCGTAGATGTAGGTTTTTATCGCAATGCGCTTGCAACTATCGTGCCGCATACTCTCGTGACCTACTCTGCGAAGGCAGTCGAAAAACTTTTTCATAGCAGTTTTATACTTTATAATTTCAAAGCCTTACAAATTTGTTCATGTGCGTGTTTTTTGTTACAGGCGCAGCAGCAGCTTCGAAAGCCTACGTCGATGCATTAACGAAGATCGGCAGACAGGCCCAACTGGGTACTTGGGGAGGCTCCCAAGATGTTGGTACGTACACCGCCACTCACCGTAATTTATTTTCAGATAGCTCCCTGGCTCTTTTTTTCTTTATCAAATCACCCGCCCACGCGACCCATCTCGCGAAATAAAGCAATGAACGCGAGCGCGACGAGCGAGTGCGAAATTTTCAATCTCTTTATAAAGTAGCGGGTGTATAATAATATCCGGGCGTGCTCGACAGAGCAAAATGAGTTTTGCGCGGGCGGGCGATGTGTCTACGTGTCAGCGTTTGGCGACGCTGGTGGCTGTGCCTCGCGTTCGTCGTCGTCGCTGTCAGATAAGGAGGCAAAGAGAACGACTGCAGCCGTGGCTGCGACAACGATGTAGTAGGAAGCCTTCCCAAAGCCAATATAAGCGACACGAGCCAGTCGCGTGTTCGGGCTGCTCGACGACGACGACGCTTTGCAGTTTGCGCGAGTGAGAGTGTAGGTACGTGCGAGCTCGTGTGTGCCATATAACCGTAGTCGTACACACGCAGCCGAGCTAAGATGTGCTAACGAGATGAGGTATTGGATTCGGGTCGGCGACCTCCATGTGGATCTCGCGCGTGTATATGCTAGCTCTCATATAGACACCTACGTGTTATAGGGCGCACATGTATGTGTACGTAAGCGCGATGGGGGAAGCCCTTGACGACTGTAAGCTTGCAGCACGAGAGAGAGAAATGAGAGTGAATTTTCCTAGACCAAAACGTGTCACTATCGCGTGCGTACTTGCCTTTCTTTCTGCTGCCTACTTGTGCGATTACCCTGGCACGTCTCAGCTAGAATGTAGAATTTGAGAGTAGGTTTTCCCAAGTGCGGCTTGTGCGGCGATGTGATCGATATAAATTACGTATCGTCGTGCACGCTTCGCTCTAAAAATTCACCAAGTTTTTCTTTACAAGAAATAATTGAATCGTAGTCGGGGGGATTTTTCAATATACATTGTTGGAAGCTTGTTTCAATTATATTTACGATTGATATATATATTTTTGTTTTTCGACGTTCGAACGAAACGCGCTCGCATTAGAATTGGCGATGGGAAGATTTCATCAAGAAAATTGATGGAAAAGTAAAGATCGCGAATTGACGAAAAAAGTCATCCTCTTCCCTAACTAGTCAGAGAGTCCAAAGGGTATATAGCGCACGCTACTGCCTCTTTTACCCGAGCTTTTTTCTCTCCTCGCTCTCTGCGGCGCATCAAGGCGCGCTTCATGACGAGGTTTGCAGTCAACAGCCCGCAAGACCTCAAAGCCTTGAACTGCTGGACGGCTATCCCTTCTCGGGTACGCGCTCGCTTCTGCACCTATATACACCACTGCTTGACGTCTACCTTGGTACCTCTCAAAGCCCGAGTCTTGCAAAGTTACATGTATACCTGCGGCGACGTTCGCGAAATGGGATGAAGTTCGAAAAAGCCGGAAGTCGGCGCGTCGAGAAATTTAAACTCAATTACAAAATAAGATTCGCTGCTCGAGACGCCGTCGACGCGGTGCCTCGCGCGTTTTGGCCTTGATAATAATAAAGGCTATAGACAGAGAGAAGAAAAACGATCCGCTTTAATTTCCGGCGTAAAATTTTCCACATCGTGCGCCATGCGTAAAGATTAATGCGGCTTGGCTTCTTTCAAAGTGGCAAGCTAGAGTGACTGGTTGACTGGATAATTCTGCTTTCTTTGGTCGAAATATAGAACGCAGAAAAGTCTCGGGCTGCTGGAGCTTAGCAAGCGACTCGAGTGGCATCGATGTATATCTATTTACGCCAATCTTGTCGTTTCATCAATTGAAAAGGTTTCTTTCAATAGTTTTAATCTTTAGCCTAAGCTTGTATTATTCGATAGATATTTACAATCGTATAATCTGTTTTCATTCGCTGCTTTGATATGATTATGTGCAATTATATTGCCGTGTTACCACATCAACGGCACAGAGAGCGGATATTTAATCCGTCTGAGCCACTCGTCGTCGATATTAAAACGTATTCGCGAGCACGTATACGCAGTGTCGTTATCGTTGTTATCGCTGCAGAGAGTCTTCCCTCTCGCGCGCGCGGGCGGTTACGCGTATATGTGTTTGCAGGCAAAGGGGCGCGCTGTATACTCGCTGGCTACGCCATTTCCATATTTCGTAATGTATGAAAATTTATTTTTTCCAATGTTGCGAGGGCTGCGTACTAGCGGGGTCACCAACCCCACGCACTTTTCGATCGTATCGATACGCGCGCGGTTATTTGCTTTTTCGTCAAACATTTTGTCTCTTTTTATTGCACGTGCTTCACTCGCAAAATTAAGATAACTATTACTTATTTACCTGGACAAGATAGATTTCAATTATTGAAATGGTGCGTGGCAAATAACTAATCGATTTCTAGCACGGAGTTTCTATGTGCATAACTATTGTTCTGGAGTATCTAATCGATGCACAGAGTAGCTCACTTGCGCACTCGATACCGTAAATATCGTTACGTTACACAGCAATTAATTCCAGTAACCAAACTGTCAAAGCCTAAACTCGCTACTGGTAAACTGCTTCCGCCTACGAGCGTGCAGTGCATTTCCTCGTGCCCCAAGTGTGTATCGAGAGCAAAGGAGAGTTTACTTTGATCAGGCAAGTTTTTTCATCAAATTTTTTTTGTCGGCAGCTCTCTCTCTCTCTCGTCTCTCTCTCTTCTCTCTCTCTTTCTCTCTCGATCGAGCAGATTGTGTGTGGGTTCGTTTTTTAGCCTTTGACATGAAATTCGGTTATTCATTCAATGGAGTGAAAAATTGCCGCGGCTTTTATCTGCATTACGAGCTTGAGAGCGCATTCAAGTATGCACAAAAAATTTCTTCACAGCCATTGTGCGAGGACGCAATAATTTGTATCTTGACGAAGAACGGAGTCCACGCATAGTGCGTCTCTAAACGTAAAATAAACTGAATTTTTTCATCTTTAATTAATAGAAACTAAAACTCGAGGATTGAAAATTACAAGAATATCCGATTACATTGAGATCTATAATAATTGCACTCAACAGTCGATGCTGCAGTGCATGAAATGCATTCGCTATTTGCAGTAGTTAAAATCGCTATACGGTCGGACATTTTACTGATGGAATCGCTGCAACGTATACTCAGCGCAACGTGTACTTCTGCGAGTGGCATCGTATCGCGTATCATGTGACAAAAGCTACTGCCTGTATCTCACGCTGCTGACTTGGTACCTTATCGGTAATATCAGAGTTTTCATTCGTCGAGGCACTTTTCACCCATCATGATCTTAAAAAGCCATTTAGAAAATTCCGCCTCATACGTCAAGGTGTACGCGTGGTTCGGGCGACGACGATCTATCGTCCTTATATACGCTTTCGGGAGATGCAGAATATGGCTCGGAAAAAAATGACTCCGCTCTTCATCACGATGATACCGTCTCTGCGCAGTCGCGCGTTTAATCTCAATATTCGTCGTACCGTACGTACGTAGGTACGCGCGCGGCAATGGGAAGGAAAATATGCGCCAAGGTACTTGAAGCGCAATTTAGGACTCGGGCTCGCTATAGCAATTAAATAATTGCTATGATATTCCTAGCCTCGAGCTGTCTTTATCTCTGGACATTATCCGAGTGGCTAGTAGTGCTGCAAAATTAGCCCGAATGGCCCAATTGGACTCTCTTGGATAGAAAATGGACCCCCCGCTCTTGCAAGGCGAGGCGTATAATTGCTTCTGCCTTTAGGGGAATGAAAAAAGAAAAGCAGCAAAACGGCAACGGCCTCGCTTGGCGAAGGAACTTGGACGAATTAAAAAGATGTGTATATGCCTTTGTTTCCTCTTTTGAGAAGACGACGGTGCAGGCTGGCTATGGGTGCGAGGGTGTTGCAGCCGAGAGTAGTATAGTTGGTAGATTGCGCAGCTCGCCCGTTATCTTCGACAGTGCGAACTGAGCAGCTCGGCAATTGCCACTTGAATGCCTCGGGGAGAGAGAGAGAGAGAAGGACGCCTCTACACTCTAAGACGCTTATCGAATTCTTCAAAGTTTTATCAACTCCCTTGTACGTGTATAATGTACCTCATTCACAGAGCACAAAAGTATATGAAAATTCGTGCTTTTTCCAAAGACCTAATGAAATTAGAGTCGGCGCTTGTAGAGTATATAAGAGAGCCGAGACATTACGCGCGCGCACGCAATATAATTCATTTAAATGGCCATTATCAAGGATATTTTAAATTTAATTGCGCGGATGGAAAAGGTACGCGAACGCGATGGGCGTATTAATACGCAGTATGTTAATACATTCGCCGTTTCAAGCTGCGCGAGTATCAAGTGAGCGCAAATGGTGAGAATACCCGTCATAAATTACTGATGCTATAGTTTCAGTTAAGAACGAGAAATATTAGACACACGCGCACACACAGTCACATTGGATTTGCGTCGCGAAGTACGCTTTTCCTGAATTCGTTCCAGTGCAAATACATACGTATATATAGGGTAGAAAATTCGGTAAAGGCTGTCATCGCACGTCGCCGCCGCCGCCGCCGCCGCTGCTGCTCCATGCATTACCATAAAATCTAACATCGAGAGAAAATACGTATGAACGCTTGCATATGAGGCATTTCACACCAAGTGTCCTAGCGCTTCGCCGCGCGGTGCAAATAAGCGAAATCACTCAGTTTCTAACTTACGTAAAAAGTATTGAAATGCACCTAGAAGAAAAAGGTAACCCATTATTTTGATGGGAAATTACCTCAGCTTTCCGATGGTGAGGTCAGATTTTCAAAAAATTTCCATTTTCCTTGGAAAAATCGCCGGAAAACTTTAAAGTCGAAATCTCAAAAACGGCATTTTTAAGATTTTTCTAAATAGTCCCCATCGAAAGCTGAGAAATTTCCTCGATATGCAAGTTTTCAGAGTGTGCAATTGATTATACTATTGAAATACAGCGAAGAACGTGTAAAAACGCGACATTTCGACCCACGCGGCAGCTGTTTCGGTGCGCAGTGCCCCGCGCGGCGCAGAATCACATGTTTTACACGTTCTCGCTGTATTTCAATAAGTAATAATCAATTGCACACTCTGAAAACTTGCATATCGATAGGAAATTTTCTCAGCTTTCGATTGGGACTATTTAGAAAAATCTTAAAAATGCCGTTTTTGAGATATTCGACTTTAAAGGTTTTCCGGCGATTTTTCCAGGGAAAATGGAAATTTTTTGAAAATCTGACCTCACCATCGGAATGCTGAGGTAATTCCCATCAAAATGATGGGTTACTTTTTTCTAGGTGCATTTCGATACTTTTACGTAAGTTAGAAACTGAGTGATTTTGCTTATTTGCACCGCGTGGCGAATCGCTAGGACACTTGGTGTGAAATGCCTCATATACATACGCGCATAAGTACGTGCCGTGAGTTTTCGTTGGATTATCCTTGCCATGGTGTGCGCGGGATATATCATGTGCGTGTGAGTGTGTGCATGTGTGTGGTCGGGGGCTGGTCTCGCGCTCATTTTTTGAGAATATGCCTGGGATTTAGGCAAAGAGAAAAGAAAAGACTTGACTCTCTATTCTTTTTCCTCTCTTGGGGACACTTTTTCTTACGCTGGAAAGGGACAGTTTTGCATGCTCGAATAGATGAAGCCAGCGGCCCGTGCGCCCGAGAGAGATGTTTGCGGCAGATAATACGGAGTATTATGGCAGAATATGGATAAAAGGAAGATTTCGCTGCACAGTCTTTTATCCGATTTTGGCGAATATGCGTATTTACATATTTTCTCTCGTGTCCTAAACGATGTCCGCGCTACAAGCTTCGGAATTGAAAACAGGAAAAAAAATAATTAAACGAGTACGTCGTCAATGCGAAAAAATCGATGTAAAAGCATGTGTACCGCACTTGCTATCGAAAAATTAAAAAAATTTAAATTCAATCGAAAGTGGAGAGCCTTTGAAATCACGTTCGCGTATGCATAGGAAAATCTCTACGTGCCCAGCTTAATGCAAAAAACTGCAACATTGCGTATACAGTACGTCGTCGTATCTCATATGATTGAAGCAGCGTCGAATATTTAAAGCCACCAGAAAAGTGAACTGCAATAAACCGTGAAAATATTCAATTTCCTATTAATGCGATTATATTGGAAAAATGCATTTCTCAGTCAAGCACTTTGGCAAATTGCAAGCAAGAAATATATGCACAAATCCATACGCGACAGAAAACATCAATGTCGAAAATGTAGAAAATGAGATGCGTATATGAACTTGCGAACGAAAAAAACCTATCAAGCAGATAACGTCGAAGCAATCATCGGATCACTCTCAAGGGACTTGAAACGTGCACCTTGAATGTACATTTAAATTTATAATTATTTGTCAGGGCTCGATTAATTTCTCATTTCGTTCGAGACATCAATGGGGAGGTGGGTAGAATTGCGATAAGCGTAGGCAAAAAACCGTAATAAATTCAAGGATTAATTCTCAAACGCACGGGAAATAATAACACGAAATATCATTTTGAATAAATTCGTATCATAACGGACGAATAAAACAGAGGACTTGATGTCGCGTAGTGTTGTTGTTCGCGCAGTGGACATCATCTGCACCCATGCGGCTGCTGTGCAACTGAAACAAGCGTGAAAGCGAGCGTTCGTGTGACCGGATTGCGGTCGGCGTCCTTTATCTATTTCCGACCCTCCTCCCTCTGGCTGCTTCCTCTCTTTCACCTCTTTTATGTTGTACAGACCTCGGGCATTTAATTCGACTTAATGGACCTCGACAGATACGTGCCCAGGATAAGACGTTTATAACTCGCACATTGTGACAATTTTCAAATTAAATTTTACGACGGCAAATACTTTTTTTCTCCCCTTTTATGATATCGCGCAGTGCACGGGGAAAAATTGTCGCCCTTGCTCCAACTTGCACACCTTGAATTTCTCTTTCTGCATAGTATGAAAAGCATAAAAGCGACAGAAAATTTGAAACACAATACGTTGCTTGTGTCAACTTTTACAACAGCTCGCAGATACATGTTTTCAGCAAATAAATGTCTCCATTTTTATGTTCATTGTATGTTTATTACATTTTCAATTGATCGCATTAAAATATAAAAAAAAAAAAAAGATGCAATTGGCTCGTAGTGAGATTTTATACTATTCATACAGTTGCACTGGCACCGCAAGCTCAGTACACAAAAGCATTCATTAGGGTGATTAACGGTTGTGAATCTGTGCTGAATACGGGCTGCAGTTCGAGTTCGAGGTCTCATATACAAAGTCAAATAATTTACCATAGTACATTTCGATCGGATTCGCCGATATGCGCGCACGGGTGCAACTTGATCAATTAACTATTCCGTGTGTTTTGCAGTCATATGCCATGCAAAAGAGTATTAAAAAGAGTATCATTTTGAGTTTTTGTCGATTTTTATGCTTTCAGTGCTCTTGAGTGATACATTAAATACTTCCATCGTATTATTAAACTTTTTGTCTTGCCCTGATGTCTGCAAGCATTGACCGATGTAAAAAACAAACGGAAAAAAGTACTATCGCACTCTTGGCCCTAGTTTTACTACTGGCGACAAGTTTACCCGGGGATTATATACTTGATTGTGCTTCGCTGGTGGTTTTTTGATCAGCGAGGCGCGAGCCACTACAGGCAGCTAGCAGCTTTTCGTGCGTTGAATGTGTAATTTACGAGACTGCCACAGATATTTTACAGTCTCGTGAATTTATGGACTTTGGAACGCGAGTGGCGGCGGCACGAGCTATTGTTCTTCGACTGCTTTAACACGATCATATACGATCGTAGCCACTACTACTGCGTGCGTCTGCATAGAAAGCCATTTTACCTACTTTTTTTGTTGTTGCTGGTGAATTCGCACGCACAGCTGTGTGTTAATGGCACGCAGTCAGTCAAGCAGCCTGTAACAGGCTTTGGCGCTTGTTACGTGCCCATCGTAGCTTTACACCGATTTTGTCACTACTGACAAAGACAAAGCACAGGCCAACTTTATTCTGCCTTTATTTATCAACTCGATCAATTACTTTTACAAGCTTGATTTTAAAGGTCAATCTATATAAGAACGTAATAGCGAATAAAACTTTGTAAAAAGTTCAGATAATGTTATTACTCTCCTAATCTAGGTACTTAATTAAAATAATGAGGCTGTATTAATAAGTTCTCGATAAAAATGGGTTCGACATTCGATCGCGAGTAGTTATTAGAACACTATGGGTAGTCAAAACAAATGACTCATCTGCAGATTTTATGTTCATACAGCATATAACTAAATTATTATTATTATTATTACTTCAATTTATCAAGTGATTCAGTAGCACCTAGCCAGCCAAGTATAAAAAAGATTATAAAAAAAAATTGAAAATTTCTTTTTCAATTTTAAAAATTATTAAAAAAAATTATTTATAAATAAATAATAAATTGTTTATAACTTTTTACTTTATTACTTTATCATAAATATCATGATACTACTCCACTCGGCACACTTTTTCTAATATTCGGTTACTTGAACTCTTTTAAAACATGTTCAAAGAAGAGAATGAGTTCTTATAAGTGTATGTTTTTTACATTTATGAAATTAATATTAAGATAAGGTATGATGAATAATAAGAGTTGAGATATTCAAAAAATAAATAAATTTTTATTTATCAATAATCTTCATAATAATTCTATAAAACTTGAGCATTGTTTGGATAATACACTAAAAATTCGTAATATGCGCGATAAGGCAATTATTTCATTTAAAGAATATAATTCAAAAGTACTTCGATTAATTTTTTGTTTCAACATTTTTTTACATTCGTCGAATATTTCTAAGTCATTTAAGGTAGTTCTCTAAAAAAAATGACTATCAATAAAGGGTCTTGAAATTTTAACCACATATTATTGACAATGCTTTTCATGTGTGAGAAATTTCAGAAACTTTAACCAAACCATTTCCGAAATATAATTAATCAAAGTTCGATACTTTAACATGGGAACCCTATGCTAGCGTGTTGAAAAGACACTATTTTGTGTGATTATAAAATACGCATCGATAAAATCTTTTCAAAAACTAGGAGATGATTGTTCAGTATATACTGAAACATAGCTCAAAAACTGGAAAAACTTGACCATACAGTTTTTGAAAAAGTTAATGTAAAAACATTGCAAAAATAAAAATTTAAAAAGAACAAAAAAGCCTTAAAATTTTTCAAGGAAAATGTATGAATTTTTTCAGATTTTTTCTAGACATATGCCCGAATTTGTAGGACAGGTTCTGAGGGAACTACCTTAAATTATCATTGCAATTTGCTGCCGAGCCACTTGTAGATGCTGATAGTTCATCAAGGTTAACATTTAAAATAAATTGATCCCCTTCGACATCATCGTACATTTCTTGAAGCGCTGAAATATAAATAAAATTAACAAAGTAGCTTTGAGCATGAATTTTCGTTAATTCTAGAAAAACATGAAAATATTGCAAATTATTTGAAAACTGAATAAATTTATAATTTTTTCAAAATTTACTAACAAAGTTTAGCCAAAAAAATAAATTTGGAAATTGACTAAAAATTTTTAAGCATCTATTAATTATTTTATTTCAAACCTAAAGATAATCTATAATTTAAGAATGAACGTGCATGTTTTAGCATAAAAAGTACTCACCCTTATAAGCATTAAACTGCAAGATAATATCATCAAGCAATTGATTTTTATTCATTTTGTGTTGTACTATCACCTCACCAGCAATCATTAGAAGCTTACGATTTTTTAAATAACCTTTCACGTATAGCACTTTAATCGTAGGAGCACTGATTTTTAATATTAAAAAACGAAATTTTCGAAACAACATATTACGCGTGGTTAACTGTAGCCAATGCCGATCAAATAAAGTCGCGAATTTGCGTATTCCTGGCTCTAAACGCCGAGCCGATAAAAAGGCTTGCGCTATTAGGTTTACGTAAAATGATTTTTTCTCGAGCTCCATTCTTTTTTCCCAACGATCTGCACGCCTCGAAGCTCAGAGAAAGACTAAATCGTAGACTTACATTTGACATTTGGTACAAATGATAAATTTTGCTGCTGTGCTAAAAAGGCCAAATCATCAGAAAACTCTTTCTCTCCTTTATACTGTGAAAGAATGTTTTTATAAACAAAATGCCGCGTTCAAACTTTTGTTTTACATACGTCGCATATTTCTTTACTTGTGCATGTATTTCTTTTCATAACTGTAAACATTGTTGTTGAAGTCACTAATAACTATTATACCTATGTTATTAATTTGTATTTATTATAATTATTCAATAAGTAGTATTGTACCCCCTATTTTGAGCGGACATTTTGTCGGAACAATTAAATTTACTCACTATTCGAAGAAGCCGATAATTTCAAAAGGAAACGTTTAAATTCGATAAGGCTATTTAAATTATAAAAGTATGTGGGCATTTAAATGAGATAAGTACATGAGCATTAACAGAGCATAATTTATGCTCTCGTAATGAATTATGCTGTATCGTGTATCATCTTGCAATGTAACATATGTCATCGACACCTTTCTTGCAATTCTTTACAACACATGATATTTACTTCTCCCTCTTCAAGTCAAGTCAAGACATCATGAGGAGTCACATGTTTACTTCTCCTTCATATTTCTTCTATACAATAAAGGCAGGAGGGGATCACATATTAATTTTTATGAGCTAACGACATATTATCAGTTGCATTTTATCATTTAAACAGAGGAGAGTTTAAAGCTAAAGTAAAAATAGTAGATACATGTTCTTTTCAAAAGTACAGTGAATTATTTTCAAGTGAAGAAATATATTTGAAAATTAAATCTTGAATTTTTAAAAAAATCCAAAACTGTTATAAACTATTTGTACAAATTATTACGATTAGTGTTTAATTTATTTTGTAGGGTGTAGTGTTATCTGTAAGTGATTTACTGAAGTGTCTCTTTTAATTTATTTAAAAACTTTTTCACTCTTCCCTTTCTTAAATTGCTTCAATATCTCATGAAAGTTAGCCAGATGATTATCAACAATTTTGAAAAAAAATACATAAATCTGTCCAAAAAATTCTGAAGAAATGCAGGTTCGAGTTATTAATATATTTTTTAAGAATTTCTCGAATACATCTTGGGTTTTTGAAAAAATCAATGATTCTCCAGAGAATCTAGAAAAATTACAATAAAAATTGTATAATCGAAGTGATTATTCAATGAAAAATTTGGATTATCTAGGGTTATTTGGAGTTTAGCTCAGCAATTTCAAAATTTCGTATACGCAGTTCTCTCAAATAGCCAAACTCAAATTAAAAATAAATTCAGAGATGCATACACGTTATTTCACTCAGATGTTGTAAATGCGATAATGTGAGTAGGCAAAAAAGTGGTGTCTAGGTTAATGAACATGTAAGCAAAAATATGATCCAGTGACATGTGCAATTCCTGTACAATATATTATATCACTGCAGTGCAATACAATGTAAAAAAATACGTACTGTCTGGGGTCTCAGCAAAAAGACCGCTGTGAATGACGTCATTTATTTTGACTGTACATCTTGGTCTAATAACTACTATCTCTCCATAAGTTTGCTATCAATCAAACATTCAATTTTTTGCTAAATTTGAATTGTATAATACATGTGATGAAAAAATCCGGTCTTATTTGTCAGTTGGCAGTAGACCACGTATCGCGACTCGCGCGCACGTGCGATAAAATGCTTTGAAAATAAATTTTTCCGGACAAATCCGGCCACGTACATGTATCGAATAATCTCTGTCCCGCGTCTGTGAAGGAGCAAAACCAAATCTAGCTCGAATCCTTAGAAATTCATGCGCAGCCCGGCAGCGGCTTGTCTTGCTCTGATATCTCTCCCCGACGACGGCCATGTACAACATGTACAGTATCAGACAGTAGGGGGCAAGAGACGCGAAAAGAAGAGCTCCTACGAGCTCGGGCTTGCTTAGGAGAGAGGCGAGGAGAGAAGAGAAGGAGAGGAAGGAAGCCGGAAGGAAGGAAGGAAGTTGATTTCTGCCGAGTGTGCGTGCGCTCCCGCATGTACATTGCGCATGGGTTATACATTCTAAGCCAAGTGCACACAGTGAAAAGCGCGCCCACCTCGCGTGGTAATCCTTAAACATACGCTTTCGGGATGTTATGTACGCGCCGTAACATTGCTGTATGGCCGAAAGCTCGAGAGCGAACGAGACGCGAAGAGAAAACTATTTTGCTGAGCTAATGTAAACTTTGATTGTTGACCGAGAGCAGAAAGAGAGAGAGAGAGAGAGAGAGAGAGAGAGACGCAGCTACGTGATTCTCGCAACTAGAACAACCACAGTCCAATTAATAAGCTCTATATATTTTGTGATGCACGATGATGTAAATATCATGTAGCGCAGTGGTGTAGCAGCAGCACACCATGGTCAGACGCTATGTACAGGCTGCTGCTGCTGCTGCTATTTGCGAAACGAGTTGGCGTGTACTTTTACTTTTTCATACTCTTTGGAGTAAATCATGCTAATCTTAAACACCCCTTTGTGCTACGCACGAAGCCGCGCGGATATGTATAATGCAAGCTTTTGTTTGCTCGCCGCTTCTATATGAATGTGTGTGCGTTGCAGTAGACGCGTGCGCTTCAACGTATCCCAACGCGATCGTACAAGGGAAGAGGGATTTATCTTGCTTACCCCAGCAGCCGCAGCAGCAGCAGTTATAACCATCAAGTATGCTAGTGGGAGCACAAGTTTTGGGCAGTTTGATAAGGTTTGTTATGGATCGACTAGACAAACGATGACTTTGCCGAAGCCATATTGATTTTTGCAAAATGTAATAAATGTAACTCGTATACATAATATAATAAAGTTACATTGTGCATCTTTATTAAATTACTTTTCTTCTCCTTGCCGAGTTGATGTTTTAATTGCGCGCAAAATTATAATCACGTTAAATCAATGTATAATTTATTTCATTTAAATATGATTAGATGTACCAAGGTGTCATCGCGCTAATACGCGTTGCATTTAAGCAGTATTTACGGGTGCATAAAGGCTGCATAATGAAGCAAGTACAATAACGAAGATATTTTAATCAGTTTTATAAAGTAATACAGAATAATTCAAACTTTGTGCGAAATGTCCTATTCAAAGTTTAATACACGTGTGCATTGTAGAGGTACTATAAGGCAAAACCACAGGAACTAACTAGCCACCAGGGATTGGCAAACTTCTATTGCGAGAAAGAGCGAAAGAGAGAAATAGAGAGATGAAGTCGGAGCTGCGGGGAGAGAGAGGGTAATAGACAGTAGCAAAATAGTCATAAAAGCATTCTACAAACTATCCGACGAGAGAGAGTGTGCGCGTGTGTGCAATAGCAACAACGTGAGCCAGCCTCGTTGCACGGCGCAATACTCGAAAACAGTTGAGCGTAGTACTCTTAATTGGACCAACTTGGGCGTTCCAAGTGTATTTCCGTGTGTGTTCGTCAAGTGAATCGCTCACGAGAAGAAGAAGAAGAATAAGAAGCATCGAAAAGTACTAACGCGCTACTATGCTAGAGGCATCAACTCTTCAAATTCTTTAAAATTTCGCGCGAGACACAGTGTTGCAAGCTCGATTTTCGACTTGCTCCAGCCTATATTTACTCGCTCTTCCATTCACGTGCGTACGCCATGTACCGGGTGGCTGTTGTGTTTGTTGTTTCTGCTACTTTTATCGATAGAAAAACTCCGTGTTTGCTCAGCGCAGCTAGCCAAAAGTTTCCAGCGCGCACGCACGCAGTCTTTTGTAATTCAGTTTGCCTAAGTAGCAGCTCATTACTATGAATTTTCTCACAAGGACGAGCGCAAATAAATATTCTAGCGTAACAAACATTTGCGCGCCTCCGAGCTGCTGCGAGTATTTATCTAGCTAATTTCCGAAGCTGCCGCTAGTTGAGTAAACTGCAGTGTATAGTTACACGTTCGAGCGTAACAGTAATGCCAACATCTCTTTCTCCGTCTCTATCTCGCTGCTGTCTCTCGCTGCGCGCCGAACACGCGCGTACACAGCCGCGCGCAAGCTCCCGAACTCTCGTATATCGCGGAAAGGCACTAGAGGCCGGAACGAGTTCGTGCACACGCACACCCATACCCAACGACATACATTCACACATGTACAAGGGGTAGGTGGGAGGGAGGGAGGGAGTCAAGCGCGCACGTCGTTTTCTATACGCTATAGGAACAATGTTAGTTCTTCGTTGGCGAAAACGAGACGCGCGCGACGCACAGGGGAGGAGACGCCGACGACGACGCCGGTGTACAGTGGCAAAGCTAGTTTTACGCATCTGTGCACACGCATGCCCACGCTCGCACGCCTCGACAATGCCAGCCAGCCAACGCTTATATTGTTGAACGCTCAAATACTCGTTCGACTTTTTTTCAACTCGCAAAAGTACGTTTAGAAGTTTTAAAATGGCCTCGATGGCTTCGAGCGCCCACGCGACAAGAACTTTCTCTCTCTTTTTCTTTTCTCTCCCTCTCTCTATCTCTCTCTTGATATATGTGATGCAGCGCACTTCTTTTGTTGACGTTGAGCTGCCTCAACTTCTGCTTTTATAATAAATAAATATCGAATGAAGCTCGGAAAAGTACAGGTCACGCCGACAAGTACGAACGAATTCCATTAAAAATCCTATTAATTTCCGAGCTCTTTTTGTCTTTCTCCGAGGCCCGAGCTAAGCTAATTCAATAATCATCACAAGCAAAGATGATTAGCTGCGCAGTGGCTGGGTAAAAGTAGCAAAAGATGAGCATTCAGAGCTTTTAGTCTATCCCCGCGGTAAACAACACGGACGAATAGTAGTGTGGGATATTCGCGAAAGCTCCTATCTATCTATCTATCCAAGATAAACAATTTTCAACGAGAGTCAGAGAAAGGCTGAACTAATTATCACACGATATACTCGCGCTTGATGTTATGCGAACCAACAAACAGTGGCTACATCGCTGCAAACGCACGCAGAGGCGAACGAACGCTCAAAATTGCTGCATTTTTTTATTCTCCTACTTATACTTTCATGGGTATACGTAGTTGATGAAATTTTATTTCATCCCCGTCCATGCCGCGAAACTCTGTGGAGAGATAAGAGTGCAGCTAGCATAACTAGAATTCGTAGCAAGTACGAGTTTAACTTTTTTCAGCTCTCAAATGAGAAAAAAAACTCAATCGCTAAAAAATTTCGTAATGGTACTTATAATTTTTGGCTTAAAAAATTTTCTTCGTGCTTAAGAAAAAGTTCCGTAATTGTATTCGATATAACGTTGATGTTCTAAAGAGCTGGGAAACGTTTCGCTACAAGGACCAAGGAAAATTCAGCATCAACGTCGGGGCGTCTTATATCCAAGCCCAAGTCACCGAGGCAAGGTATACCTCGAGAGGTCAGGGTCTGCGTAATGTAGACACTCGAAATTAGAAATTCATTTATGCCTATTTGAAATGTAAATATAATTCAAGATTCCGGCGCTAGGGGTGCAGCGTAGATGGGTACGCACTGTATGAGTTTTGCATTATACACGAGAATATCGAATTTGCGTTCGAACGTAAATGGTTTCCTCGGTAAAACAGACTCGACCCCTCCTCTGCCTCTCTGCAGTTCAGCGTATCGAGATAATTTTTAATTCTCATTTTAAAATAAATATGAGGTATACGTGGAATCATTCGATCGCGAGCGCCTGCGCTCACGAAATGTAAACGTCGAAGGCCTTGGAATTGCCGCGAGACGGAAGGAAGGAAGGAAGGAAGCCGCAGCAGCAGCGTGCCACGTATATAGGCGGAGGCAACGAGCAGCAACAAATATTTTCGTACTTGTGTGCTGGATGAAACTGTTGGGCAGAGGAATATACGTGTTGGCTCATCTTTGGCAGCGAGTCAAGAAAACTCGAGCTCGAGGAAGCGCAAAAATTTTCTATGAAAATAGCCTCATCGCCGCATCGCAGCCTCGCCGTCGAAACTTCCGTTGGATCGTCGAATATACGCGAAAGCTCACGTTTCTCCTTCCTCCCCCCCTCGACTTATTTCCTTTCATTTTTATGGTACGCGGCCTGGACAATAGTTTTCTTTGCCGCGAATAATGCGACGGACTAAAAATATTGTATTTATATTGGAACCCGTGACTCGCGCGTACACGCGTAGACCCCATGTGATATATGGATTATGTTATTCCACGATGGATGAAAATGAGTGGATATCACTGGTAGCCATAGATGCTCCATAGCTGGTATATACTACATCGGGGCGCGCAGTTAAGACACTTCAATTACATTTCGAGTGCGTTGCGCAGAGCTAGCTGCTGCCGCTGAGATATATCTATAGCCATCGAGGCTCCTGAAAAGCCAACAGCCTCGACGCGCCGTCCGAGTAAATACATTCCACTTGAACTCACCCTACGCTCTTTCTACTTATTTGCTCTAGCACTCCTCGCTTCGCTCTTTTTCCAGAGTCCGTGCAGATATAGTATAGACGAGGCGCGCAACACAGTACGCAGCACACACACACACACACATCGTACTACGGGCTGCTGCTGCTGCCGCTGTACACTTATGCGTAGGCTGGGCTTTTGATCGCGAGTTTTCTTTCTATATATGATATATACTATATTTACATGCACACACATCCGTACGGGATACGTACACGTATGTGTTTAAGCACAAGAGTGCGAGCTTTTTATCCGCTTGGCTTGTCTTTTCTTCTATTTTCCAAGGTTTTAAAGCCTCGTCTAAGCACGGGGCGCGCATTTATTTTATATGTGCTCAGCTGTTTTGTACGTGCGGCGCCGGGGCGGACGGGGGGGTAGGTACTTTTAGTATTCTGCACGCCTCGCCGCGCTGCTCTGTACCCGCTGCTGCTGTTGATCAGATTTCCATCGAATGATATTGGAAGTGTTTTTGTTCGAGTGAACCTCCTACTCTACTTCGGGATTCTTTATTGCATTCTTTTCGCAGCCCGATAATAAGTGTGTACTGCTGCTGCTGCTCTTCACCTGCCGCGCACTTTTAAGCTCTCTGAAACAACGATTGATGCAGCTTTCGAGTGAATTTAAACTTTTTTGCCAAGAATGTTATTAAACAAATAGCTGAGAAAATATGTGGATGCTGGAGCGAAGCGCGCGCGCCATAGCGAATGTAATAGAGAGAAAGCTGGAAAATAAATATAAAACGAGCTGAGTATTATAATATAGCGCGCGGCGTATCACAGAAGTCGAGAGATGCGCAGGCGATAATATCTCCGCAACGGAAACGTCGTAAATTTTCCTGACGCACCTTCTTTCACCACCCCGCGCCTCGGAGTCAAGGCGCGCGCGTCGACTCAGCGAAAAAGTCTTGCGTATATAGCCCGCGCGCAGCAATGAAGTAAGGCCGCACCAAGCAATGTACAGCGCGAGCAGGAGATGAAGAAAAAAAGGGAAAAAGAAAGAAAAGTCAAGAAATTGGTAGGCAAACGCACGCGCGCGAGCGAGCGAGGATGAATAATAAAGGGGCGCGCGCAAGCAAGCGTCAGCCAAATAAAAGCTCCTCTGCGCCTCTACGTACATGGTATATACGCGCGAGCGAGCTCCTAGATAGAGCTGTCGGACGATGAAGAGGAATGAATCTAGCGCGTGCTGCTACTGCTACTGCTACTACAGACTACTGCTGCTTGCAGGTGACTTGTTATGGATTCTATACTCGATGCATAAGGACGAGCCTCTTGCGTGACACTTGATACGCTTTGCTTTTTGGCAGTGCGGGAGGGATGGCCTATTTGATTACAGCTTCCTACTTTTATTCTTTTCAAACTCCTTGCATTTATTCACGAGAAAGCGAAATTCAAAATTTCATAGGGGGGAAAAAGCCGGATAACTTTTTTCCCCATAAGGGGAGAGGAAGTTTGCATGATGAGTGTGCGCATACATTTTCGAGAAATAGAGCGAAGGAATGCAGAGAAGGAGAGCAGCCGAGGTTAAGTCTAGGCGCGCGCACAGTGCTCATTTCATTCCAGACATGCCGAAGCGGGTGCGCCGCTCGCATGGACCCGCGGCACAACCTCGTGTTTCGAGTGCAATTTTTGAATAAATTTGTTAAGCAAGAAGATGCTTTTAATAAAACCATGTCTGCCTTTCAGCGCGTAGGTATTCCTGTAGCCTTATATTCAAGGTGGAGAAACATTTTTATGCTTCGAATATGTATGGAAAACATTTGGTACTTCTGATGCTCGTAAATTGTTATGATGCGAAATGAAATTACTCTATACGCATAATCGTGCGCGATGGATCTTGAATGGTTTTTTTATAGTTTTTTTATGAATCTGTAAATTCACGGAATCAGTCTCATTCCCGTGAAGCTCGTAGAAGAAAACCAGCAACAACATTTTTTTAAATTAATAAAGGTTCAATTTATTACTCGTAAAAGGCAAAGATTTCTCATAAAATTTACAAAGCAGAAACATTTAAATGATATAAAATTATAAACGGAATAAGATATCGACTGGAGAATATTTTCACAGCGCTAAAACGGAAACGTGGAAAAGAATATGATTCCTCAAAAATCAATCTTCAGCATCTAGTCTAGTAGATAGTCTTTCTCTTGGTCTATAAATTGCTCCCTACAATGTTTTTTTAGTTCGTATATTTTCTCAAGTTTCTTTTGATTCTCACATTTCAGATAAACTTCAGAAGCCGGCTTTAGACCTTATTTGTAATGATTAGAATGACATAAGTGCTAAACATTTAGTTATTTATAAAAGCCGAAACTTAGACAACATTGTCTTTAATTTACATTTAAAAAGTTTAGTTGTTGAGAGAGTAAGTTCCATGAAGTAATCGAGGGTGTTTTTTGTTGCAGGATCCGCCCTGATGAAAATCGTTGATGTCTACAAGGCGATACAGGAACAGGAGATAAACATCGTAAGTTATTGTTTGCATACATTATTCTCGTTTTAATGAACAAGTCTACGTTTTGCATCAGGGTGTGAGCAAGAGAGAGACGGAAAAAAGGGAAAAACTTCGCAGGCATGTTTTTGGATTATAATTAAAATTTATGCTCTGCAACTTTCGCCTCTTTTTCGTCGAAATTTATCCCGGAGACTTGGGTTGGAGTGCAGAGCTAATATTCATTAGAAAGTACGTGAAATATGAAGCTGACAGATTGGCTTTTGAAGCACATTTGATTTAGTACGATTTAGTTGAGGTAAAGCTACCCAGACTCGTACAAACAAATTCGCAGCGAGTGAGAAAATAACGAATGTACTTGCAAATAAAGGGTGCCTTGCACACCACGCCACATTCTATCTATATATAGCGAGCGAGAAGCAGCAGGCCTTTGGAGATACGCCGTAATTAAGGGGATCCTTTTCTTCTGGAGTCTCTCGCGGTTTCGCACTCCCGACGTCGACGTTGTCGTAATAAGAAGAGTTGCCGTGTGGCACGATCCTTCGTAAATAAGAATCCCTCGGCGAGCTATATACCGGGATACATGTATACTAATTGGGAAGTAGCGAGAGACCGACGCGAACGCTTAACATTGTGTGCCTGCATGTGTGTGTGCAGTGTACGCACGCTCAGAAAATGAACCTTTGATGCTGCTTAGAGCACACGACTTTAACTTCAAACTTTGAGGCTACGCGCAGACAAAAAAATGCAGAAAGGAGAGCTGCTCGTAATTGAGTTGCTTGACTTTTATTTTGACTATTTCTTTGTGACGAATGTTTGTCGATTTGGGGATTCTGAAGGCAAAAGAATTTGCATTAAGCTTGAATTAGGATGGGCTTTCAGATGAAGTATTCGCTATATATTTTATCATTATATGCTCGTTTTCAATTAAAAAGAGCTTATGCATCCAGATTTTCGCAGGCGTCTTAATCAGTAGTTACTAAAACTCTAATCCTTCTTTATTATATCGTACAGGCAGGGAAAGAAATGGCTCAATAAAGAATAGATTTCGCAGGACAAGAAGTAACCTTTATCTGGATCTCCGTGTTTGTATGTCTATACGGATACGCTACCTAGCTCCAGTCGTTCTGGGCAGGAAATTTTCCGACGTCAACTTTTTCTCTCCTCCTCTCTCTTTCTCTCTCTCTCTCTCTCTCTCTCTCTCTCTCTCTCTCTCCTCTCTCTCATCGATTGCCAAAAAAGACTTGAAACAAGTCGCGGCCTTTTGTCCGTCGCCAGCGCGACGCAATCGTTTTCTCTTCTCCCACTTACTGCCCCTGCTGCCGCTGCTCTTAAAAGTCAAAGAGCCACGGCTTTTACCGCGTACTTAGAACGCGAAATGGGGTAATAAATATTCGCTGAATAAAGGCTCGCTTGCTTTCTGCTTCTCTATTTGTTTTTTGCGGACTGTTGGCCAATCTACGAATAGAACGTTTTTTCGATCGGAAGAGGCCATTGCAGTCAATAGATCTTTTTTTGTTTATATACTTTAGGAGGCGTTTGATTTTATATACCGACTTTTATCTCATGCAGGACATTGGTAGTAAAATCATTTTTAATTTTTTTTACGACGTTAAATTAATTGATAGAAATGTACCACTTAGAAACTTTATTTTATCCTTTTCACCCATAAATCTTATATGTAAGCCTTTCAATGAGACTAAAAAACCGATACTAACACAGGAACAGGGTAGATGCAAGCAGGCCTCGATAGTCTCAGCAACTTTTGTGCCAGTAACCCTTACGAGGGCTGTTACGGGAGAAACGAGGGAACTGCAGTAGACCTTATATTATAATTAATGAAGCTGCTTGATACGTACTCAGCCCGTACGAGCTTCCGGACGGATGAAAAAAATTCTACATGCTCGTTGGGCTGTCGTTCCTTTTCTTCTTCTCTTCTCATTTTTTTCATCGACCCTGGGGAGGGTCGAGAGGGTACGAGGTATACACGCACGCGAGAATCGCGCCGATCCTCCCTCGGAGACCAGCAGTTGAGGCTCGAAAATGTGGAGCTACGGAGCCTAGCTCGCCGGTGCGAGTTCTTTTTTCAAAGCGGCCCAGAATTCCGATCGTTGGAAGGAAGCCAGCTCTTTATATCCGACCACTGTACTCTCCGATGGTCAGAGACTGCGTTAGCGAGTCGAGCTCATTGTGTACACTGCGGGTTCCCCCCGCGCGCTAATACTCTTCCGCCCACGATGAGCTTTATTCTTCTCACGGCGAATATATAAGTGTAAGCGCGTTTTCGTGCCTGATACGATAATCGATAAATATCATTTTTTAATTAAATTGGAATGGGTGCTTGATGTTTTAACGTAGATATGAATTTTGTAATTTTTTAATTGTATTGATTCATATTGAGGAACTTCGAGAAAAATACAGCAAGTTTTTCACGAGAACACACAGCGCAGGTAGTAATTTTAATTGAGTTTTTGAAGAGTTGTTAAAATTAGTTCGTACTGCCGTGTTCGTACTCTGCATCTTTTGGCCTACAATTCAGTCAAATTTGAAGGTTCTTTCTCGTTATTACTCCGATGTGTTACAATTTTGATCGCAAGTGAGGACATTAGAATGAAAAATCTCATCCAAACGTCAACTATTCAATCAGGTCTTCCAAAAAACATAATTACTCAAGTTAGTTATGCAAGTAAAAAAGTCGAGATTTTCATGTATATTTAGGGGATTTTTCTTTTCTTCATCAACGTGAGGCAATAAGTTCAGTAGCATGAGCATCTCACGTGGCTGCTATCGTATGTATAAAAGCACACAGTACCTCAAAATACAGTAGGTGTAGAAATAAAGCAACTCGACACACAAGAGAAAATCCCTGCGCACCTTACAAAAGCGAGCACATTCGCGAGGAACATCAGCATCTTGAGCTCGTGCAAATTCACACGTGAGGTACTACCGCGCATGCATGAAAGAATTGCCTCGCGCCTCATATATATTTGAAAATTTATTCCCGGCTACGAAATTTTGATTTCTGGTTTGTAATTTTATTTTTCGCCGCGAACACAGTCGAAGAGTTATAGCGTATACAGCGCAGGCGGCAAAGACAATGCGAGGTATTATGTATGAAGGAATCAAGATGTAAGCCGATGCTGATACGATTTTCAAACTCGGAGAAACTTGGCACCTACTTGAACAGGCTTTCATAAAAGATTACGCAATCCCAACTAATGAATTATTCAATGCCGATCAAGCGTTGTAGCTAATGCTGCGCGAAAAACGAACACGGCGAAAAAGAGGGAAAAACCGAGGCGAGTCTGTGTGCGCGCTGGAAAAAATCGGCCCTGCTGTGCGTACAATACATCAAACTGCACTTACACTCCACAGCGTTCGTCGCTTATAACTTTTTCAGATTTAAGCTTCGATTTCTGCCTCTCTCTCTCTCTCTCTCACTCGCGCGAGCTAGTTCGTTCGCTTGCCCGCGTGGTCTGGCACATAGCACATCGGCAAGGAGAAAAAAATTGCCTTCGCACGACTCCACTGAAAATATATACCGAGTAGTAGTCGAGTGTATATTTGCACCGCGCGAAGCAACGCGTGTACGTACACGCGCACCCCATCGCGTAAATCCTTTGGCGAAACGAGCCGAAACTCCCCTCCAGTTTATTTCATCCGATCCTCCACGAAGAGGTGTCTTAGTCGGAGCTTTTCGCGTATACATAGCAGCCCTCTATACTCGCGCACCAGCCTTATACAAAATCAAAACTAATTTGCATGAAATTTCGCTAATTTATTGTAATAAGTGGCCTTTCGCTAGCACACATTTTTTTATCTTTACTTCCTTTTCGAGACAGAAATTGCGTCGCCTTTGCCTCTGCAAAAAGACCAGATGAAGAATTACATATCTTGAATTTTTCCCTATGATGTAACTTTAGACATGATCGGCTTTAATTAAACGTATTCGTTCTTTTCATGCCTTTGAATTATTTCATGTACTAACTAGTTTTTATACACATCTCATTGAAAATTTTACTATGCAATGAATTAATTTTTAATGTTTTTGAGAGATGAGAGAAAAATAAAAAAATATGTGCGTGTCACTTGAAGTCTAGTAAACAGAGTGAGTTCTGTTATTTTGATATGACGAGAATTTTTCAACTTCAAAATAAAGCCGTGAAATGCATTTTTGCGAGTGTCTTGAAAAAAATAAAAAATTGTTTGTTATCTTGCATAAAAATGTTGTGTTCTTTTTACAGATGAAGGCTTTCTACGTTGATATGCTGGTGCCGTTAGAGACAAATCTAGAAAAGGACACAAAAGTCGTTCAGGTATGCATACGGAATTAGCACTCTTTGTCCACTTGTCACGGCGTATACAAAACGCAACATAAGTAGAAAACGCACTTTTAGAAAATGCAGTGCTCTTTCACATTGTGCCTTTGTTTTCGTAGAGCGAGCAGAAGAAGTTCTTGCAGCAGCACAAAACTCGCAGTGAATCTTACAGCAAAGCTGCCGCTGCGATGAAGAAGCAGCGAAAGAAGTCACGAGCTGCCAATAAGAGCGGACTCGCCATGGACAAGGAGCTCAAGAACATGCAGATCCTCGAGGAGGAAAAGACCAAACTCGACGCCTTTTGCGAGCAGAGCTTGAAAAATGTATGTATTCTTCTTCCTCTTCTTCTTCGCCTTCTTCTTCTTCTCCTCTTTTTTATCTTCTTTACGTATATTTTCGTCACACGTTGAAACGCTTTATAGAGCTTTTGCGTTGATGATACTTTAGCCTTGACGCGCGAGCGTGACCTGAATACTTACGCAACAACGGAGTGATACAGCTTTGATATCTTGGAAACTTGCATTTACTTTTTTGCGTGATATTTTTGCCTGAAAGGAGCAGTTGAATTCAATCTGATTGCAGATTTTAAAGCTTTGATACGCATCTGTTGAGAGCTTGCGTTACTTTTTAAAAATTTGTTGATCGTTTTCAAGGACATAGTCCTTCAAGACAATTGATATGGTCTAGATCGTTTTGAGATGTGGCTTTAATAACTCATTCACAATTACTTTTCTGATTTTTCGTTTACTATCGTAGAATACAAAATTAAAAATTTAAACATCTAAATATTTAATGAAACGTCGAATGTTTGAACAGGCAATGACACAGGAAAGAAGACGTTACGGCTTCGTTCTGGAACGGCAATGTTCCCTGGCCAAGCACTACGTTAGTTTCCACGAAGTAGCCTTGTCAGCTTTCAACCCATCGCTCGAAGAGTGGCGCGATGTTGCAGCCACGAGGGAGTACCTTCCACAGTCCGTTGAAGATATGTTCGCCTCGAGACTGAGAGTAAGAAAACATTGTTACAGGACTAGTCCCTGGGATAATCTAATTTTTTCACAATAGTACACATAGCATAGTTTTTTTCATACTTTATTATTACTCAAAACTGATGCGCAAAATCTAATAAAGCTGATAGTGATATAAATCTCGTTGAAAGATGCGTGCAGACTACTCTCGCAATCCCGTTAGACTAAAAGAGAGAAAATGCGCGGCCGCGTCTTTCATTTTCCGCAACGAAATTTATGTGAGCTCAGTTGTATATAAACGTATGGCAGCCCCTCGCATCATGAATATCCACGAGTAGAAAAAATTTTGATAAAAATTTAATGAAAGACTACGCTAGAGCCTTGTAAAAGAGATTTTATATTATATTTACCTGACCCGTCTGTTTTTATTAAGTGTTTCATTCTCTTTTTTTCGACGGCAAAGCTTTATGAGCTGATATTCAGTTGCAATTGAATGAAACATCGAGCTTATTACGATTCATTCATGTCAACTACCATGAAAAATTACCTTGCTCGAGGCGTTCATTGACTATGTATACTTTTATGAAACTCCAGCAAGTATCATTTTGGCCCGAGGAGGAGGAGAACGGCGGTTCGGATCTTACCATGAGCTCTCAACTACGAAAAACCCGCAGTATGGACAGTTCTTGCTTAGAGCTGAGCCGGCTTGGACCACCACCTCAGAGTCAATCGACTGCCAGTGGTCTACATCATGGACTCAATCAAAATAATCACTCGTCTCATGTGTCAACGCAAATGTCAAGGGCAAGATCTGAGGCTAATTTACACGCCTCAACGCTATCACTTGGACCAGGTGAGTCGTCCCCTTTAATAATTTTATTCATTAATTTAAACAATTAGAAAAGAATGAGATTATTGAAATTATTTAGTTTATTTTGAAGAGAAAATAGAAGAAGATAAAAAATAAACTCAGAGTTCTTTCCATTTTCATGACGATCACGTAGGCGTATAATAACTAACAAATCGTACCACTTGTCACTGCTGTGTGACTTCCTAGAGTATACGAATTTACTCGGTTATAGTGATGTTGTCGTTGTGCATCAGCTACATCAATATTAATGACTCGTAATCGCTTACCTCTCGGCGTTTATCAGTGCGTACACATCCATACGATATATGCAGTGGCTTAGTTATCGCTATATTACGTGTTGCAGCTTAGAGACGCTTTCCATTGAATTCGGTCGTCTGGAGATAACCATATGTACGTACATTGTCGATGAGAGTTTACTTCAATTTTTACAAATTTGACAAGAGAATGACAAATTTTTAAATGGTAGTTTAATTAAAATTACTCACTTGAGGTCAATAAACCAGTTGTGTGATTCGTCTTATTAATGTGCACGAGCAAAGTCTGGAGAAGTTCAGTGACATTATATGAATAGACGTGACTCGAGCGGCAAGATCCAATTAAAACTTGACGAGAATGTTGGAAGGGGTACCAGAACGCGAATGCAATAAGCCGCATTAATATAATAAATAAGTTTTGTCTTGTATCGCGCTCGCAG
Source organism: Trichogramma dendrolimi (assembly GCA_034770305.1). Taxonomy (NCBI): domain Eukaryota; kingdom Metazoa; phylum Arthropoda; class Insecta; order Hymenoptera; family Trichogrammatidae; genus Trichogramma; species Trichogramma dendrolimi. The sequence continues at coordinate 407,511 of JAPMIB010000008.1, read as the reverse complement.
ATCTATTTGATTGTTCACCCTCGCTGCTTCTGTTTTACCTGCTGACACACATAAATAATGTGCGACTTTATGCTTGCTGACCTTACTTTTACAAGAAGCTAACGTAGCTCTGTGTGTTTCTACAGAAGTGCCGGACACACCGCCCAGACCACGATCCATGGTGCCGGTGAGCCGCAACAGCATAGCTCTGAGCAGCAACTTGATCGCAGGAGGCACTGGATGGGGGACGGAGGCGCCCTTGGCTCGAGCACTTTTTGCCTACCTCAGCTCTGGCGAGAACCAGCTCAGTTTCCACGAGGGTGATCTCATCGCACTCATGGGTAAATATCGATCATTGTTATGTTGACGCCTCTGGCTGTCTACAGAACTTTTTCATTTGATGAGAATCAATATTTTTCTCTGCGAGTAATTTAATACGAATAAAAAATCAAATTCATTTAGCATATTACATTGGTATAAAAATTAAGCTTAAACCTGGAAACATTTGTTATTTGAATCTTGATTTTGAACAACAATAAAATTTCAACTGATTGATGATTATCATTCGTACTTGTAACTTTTAAAGGTGATCGGCAGAAGGGTTGGCAATTCGGTGAAAATCTCCGTACTCAATGTTCTGGATGGTTTCCTTTGGCCTATACTGAGACTGCCACTGATGAATCAATAAGGTAAATATCTTTTTTTTTAAGTTACAAATCTTTTTAATAATTTTAGTACATAAAGAAAGAAAAAATAAAGGAACAAATTAATAAAATACTCTTTAATATTGCAGTTCCCCAAGTCATAGTTCGAGTAACGGAAGAGCAAGTAATGGATTCGTAGATAAATCCATGCCGCCTTGCAAACCACCACCTTCTCGGCCACCCATGCCAAACGGCGACGATAATCATGTTAATGGCGAAGTCAATGGTCACCACAATAATGCTACCAATGGTAATATGCCCAAGAGCAATAGCTCGCACAGCATTATCAATGCATCGAATGGGCGTCAAAATAAATCAGTAAGTTATTTTAGCTACATATTACTTACATATTACTTCAACTGATATATTATTTGTATTAAATTGTCTGTCTCCTTGTGTATCTTCATAAAATCATCAAATGAAAATTTACCAAATATCCGTCCTAATGAATTGTTTTGTAAGTTTTGTGACCTGCCCTTGCTGCTTTACGAAATAAAAGGAAAAAAAATCTTGTCGAATCAGCATGCGTATAGCATAACGCAGCTGACAATAGCGCATAATCAGATACGTTCCCTCTGTCTCTCGTTCATTCTATTGAAAAAAAAACATGTAGTTCAAGAGCTTTGAAAGTTGACATTTTTTCTTTTCACCAGCACCGTCCAACTGGAACTCTGCCGAGTCTACTGAGCGGCGGTAGCAATGGTAACAGCAGTGGGGTCAGCAACGGCGGCATGGTCGGGGGCGGAGACCGACGCGTACAACCTCCGGTGCCACCGGTACCGCCACCTCAGGGGGTCACCTCGTTGCACAGTAGCAACGACAGCGGTTTTCAAATGAACCCCCGGTGCAGCCTGACATTGACTACAGCGACGACGAAGCCATGAGGTGAGATGATGATGATGATCTCAAGACTTTTTCCAATGCTGTCTTTTTTAACGATCTGTTTTCATTTACTGATAACTTTGAGGCGAGAGAGATTGACAGATCGAGATGATTTTTTTAATAAAAATTGAAATTTTTTTGGGAACACAACGGCTGCTGAAACAATTTCATTTATTTGCCTTGGTCGATTGTAATTGTTATTCATTACAAATAAATAATAATTCTGCAGCACTTGTGTTTTCAAGGATTTTTTCTCAATAACTATTATTCTTTCTAACGGGATGTGTCGGTACTTTGCATAATTATTTTCAAATTTAATTTTCTTTGCGTAACTTATGTAGTAGCTTCCGTAGATTCATATAGCTTTTTAAATTTTGAACAGTATTTTATTTATGTACTCAATGGTTTTGTACCTTGACTTATTAAATCTTCAGTTATAATACTCAGTTATCTTTTGGAAATATACTTGTATATATTTGAACTTGTCAACTTCTTTTAATTATTTTTTCATTAAGTACGTAGTATATATAACTAAAGTGCTTGTTTTCGTAGAAAAAAATACATAACAAAAATAGTTGTTCGTACAAGCCGGCATGCCAGTGCAAAAGTTTATTCCATGCCAGTGTTTTTATTTAAAAATACCCTCTTTTTAAAAAGCAAGCTTTACAGAAACTGTGATAATTTTTTCTTATAAGTAGAGGTGTACTTTTTTATAAATAGTGTTTTGCTGCCTTGGATGAATAAAAGTATACTTAGCGACCCTGATAAAAATAAAGGAAATAATTTTTCCGTCTCTCCTTGTTATTTCGGCCGTTGCAGCTGTATTCTTTAGATTACGTTTCGTTTTGTTTTTTTCTCTCGTTCTTTGTAGATTCCGCATGCGTTACTGCGATCGATGGAATTAAAAGCGACGGTGGTGGACTTTTTACCGACTTGCCTCCTATAAACTCCCGCTTCCTTTCTTTCATTCTTTCAAAGACAATACTTGCTAGCCTGTACTACTGTTTTCCTACTTCATGGACTAAACAACGGAGAACGTTACCTTCCTTTTTTACGCATTACTCGATACCTTGGCACACAGCATCTACATACGAATCGCCTGGCAATTGATCTGTTGGCACTAGTCGGGTTTTTCTTGCTATCATCTCAATTTCTTTTGTAATAAAAAATTCCTTTAACATCAAGTAGAATTTTTTTGAGTAATTAAATATCAACTGACTTGCTTTTTGCTACTGAATTTTCGTTCACTCGTGTTATGTACATATTTATCTAGTTAAAATTTGTAATATATTAGATCATATTTTTGATTGCAGTAACGAAAATTCAGAATCTAGTATAATGTATTAAAGGAGCTGATAAAAGATTACTTGAAATTTGCTCAAAAAAATTTAGTTCTCTACTTAGCTTCTTATCCATCATATTTCACTACTACGCACACCTATTCGATTTCTTTTTTTCTTCCACATTTTTTTGTTTTCTTCTCTCTTCGTTCACGACCCAAATCCCCATAAAACAGACTTCGACGACGCAAGGCCGCCGCCAAGCAGCAACATCACAAGCAACAGCAGCAGTCCAATATCAATAAGGCTGATGCGATGAAACAGCAGAACTCAATCAGTAACAAGGACTGGGAAAGCGACTCTTGGAAGTCTATACCTCGAAACAAGGAAAATTGGCAAGTCTATCGCAGTTCCATGACTGAGTATTGGTCCGATTCAAATTTACTGGAACGCAAGAAAGAAAAATCCGGTCGTCAAGGATCCAACGAAAATAAAAATACACGGAATAGTAAAGACGATGCAACTATTGGCATGACAAAAAAGGAACGTAAGCAACACCAGCAACAGCAGCATTTGGAGCAGAAAAATGAATATGAAAATCTTCGTTCAGTGAGTAAGAACTCGAATAACGAAAGAGGAAATAATAAATATTTGCCGAGTGAAGATCAAGAAAATCCAGAACGCAGTTACAGTCGTAACAGATCAGATAAAAATGAAGAAATTTCTCGTCAAGAATTCGAAACCGAGGACGATGAAATTGAAGCTGAAGTCGATATCGAAGATGAAGACGAAGAAGAGGAGAATTACAATACCGGCATGGAATATCGCCCTGAAAAATATGAGAACCAGAAATACTACGAAGGTGATGAAGGGCTTCGCAACAGAAGCAACGAGTATGGACGACGCGATAATGATGCGAAGTATGATAATGAAAAAACGAGCGACTCTTTCTCTTCTGAATCTTCTGAATCCGGAGATGAAACGTTACCCGAAACAGGTCGAAAAGTTGAACAAATAGCTCAAAAACTCGAACAGACGGCACAGAAATACGCTAGAGAGCATAGTTCTCCCAAATGTATTGAACGTCGTAGTATGAATAGCAGCCTAGATCGATCCCGCGACGATATTGCAAATGTCTCTTACGACAAATACGAACACAAGGATCGCAATATGCGAAGAACTCCACAGGCTGATCAAAATAATGACCGATACGATAGTAATTCCGTTGTGTCTTCTCGACAGTCCACTTTAGTTTACGAGAAAAAGCGTCCAAGCCACGGTTTTGAGAGACCTCGACCACCTTCTCAAGAGGCACCCGAGAGACCATCTGACCAGTCATCCAAGTACAGAGATATGATGAAGTATCCAAAAGAAGAGATTTATGGTGAAACTACTACTATGGGCTTTGCTAATGACTCGGTACTTGTTGAGAAGGATCGTGGTTATGAATCTAATTTTGAAACCAAAATGGAACGGTCAAAGATTCTTCAACGTCATGGATATCCGAGAAATTCGCGAAATGACTCAAACAATAATAGCCTAATGAAAGAGCGCAAACCTCTAGCACCTAGGCAGAGTTCAACTATGAGTTCGACCATGAGTGTCCCTGCTTCACAACCATTGCGTAATTTTGAATTTGACAATAGCCCAAAACTCGTTAAACGTACCAAGAGCTTTTGGCGTTTTCGCAGAGATTCGGATGTTCTTGAAGGAATGGCTTTATGGCAACATAGGTCACTAGTGGATATCCCTAAAATGCTCAAAAAAGAAGAACCTAAGGAAGCTAGAAGCAAGTCGATTGATAAATCTAGCTCTGAAGGAAGCCCTGGGATGTCCCATCGTAGTTTAGAACGAAAAAATAGCGACGAAACAATAACCGATGAGCGAATAAATGGTCCAGATCATAATGAACCCAAGGCAGCTGAAAGGATGTGCTCACCTGAAAGATCATCAAGCGATTATTACGATGAGTCACCAACACCAGCAGAAAGGTCAAGAATGTCCGACAGAAATACTGAAAAATTCCATTCCAAACATCAAGATGAATATCAAGCTCATCCGCAACAAAAGCAATCCCAAGTAAAACAGCAACTGCACCATCAAAATCATCATCAGCAACAACAGCAACAGCTTATTCAGGAACGCTCATTTTTTGTAGGTAACGTTTCTCGTCGAGCAATTTTAGAAAATGAGCGAAAACGTAGTATGGAGGCTAGTCGTCAGAGCATAACAGACGTGAAAGATAATCAAGGTAAGCCACAAAAACAAAAGCAGCATATGCAAAACATGATGTCAATGAAAAATAACAGAAATGAATTGAAGAAGAAAAATTATGGTGAGGACGACGATGGTCTAATGATTAATCATAGAAATGATCGAAATTACACCGATATCGAATGTAGCGACGAAGAATCTACTTACAGTTGCATAATGATCAAGGATTCGAGCCACGAACAATTACAAAAAACACAGTATCTACCCAGAACGAAACTCCGACGAGACAGCACAGTCAGTAATGAACATATTAGCGATTATAGCAGAAGCAGCAAGTCCAAGACTGCTATCGGGCCATGGTATGACCTTTGGGGTGCTGACCGATCCATTCCTCCTACTGCTGTTACTAAAAAAAAGAAGAAAGCAAAACAACAGTGAAGATATGAGAGCTTTATGTTTCATCATATTATGTCATCGCCATCAAAAACGATTCAAAATCGAATTAATTTTTAGTTTTTATAATTAACCAACACTTCATACTCATTATTTTCTATATTTTTATTTGTAAATACGTTAATAATCACTTGTTTATTGGAACACTTTAATTTGAATTTGTATTTGAGCGCCTCTTTCATTGTTTTGTTCTAATTTTATCATTTGCAATCCAGCTATCCAGCCACGGCTTTCATCGCTTTATAAAAAATTGTTTTGCATAAATCCTTTGCTTGTCTATAAAGATATATTTATTATTTATTTTTCGGTCGACTGAAAATTATTATTTTTGTAGCGCACCCGTGTAGACCCTCACGACGAAGTCTCGATATATTTTATTTGCACTGCACGCCACCGACGCTTTGTTCATTATAGTTAAGAGACGAGTTCTATTCCTTATACAAGAGTTTGTGTAAAATTAGATACTCCTTGGGCTTACACGGTCTGCCAATTTCAGTTGCCTACGTCGATGAAGTATACAAATTCAGAGAGTACTTGATAGCCATGCAAAGCTGAAGATAATAAATCACTCTTTGATGTACGATGTTCGATTGGTAAAAAGTACAAGGTTGACGTAAAAAAAAATTAATCGATCGTAACGCTACTATGAAAATTATTTTATTTGATGGAAAATGCTTTTTACATGTATAATTTTGATTTTATTGCTTTATTGTTTTAATCTCTTTATAATCTATTCGTTATTATAAGAGAGCGTATATACTATATGAAGCGATGTCAAGCCTATGTAAAAGTGCTTTTATTTGTAAATGAAAAGGTTATTAAGATTCGTTGCAATGTAAAGATTTTTAATTGTGCTTCCTCATAGAGGAAGCTTTTTTCGTTTGTAGCAATGTTTTTTATAATTTTTAGAATCTATTAAGCTATATATTAGATTAAAATGTAGATGAACTGAATGTTTTAGATTTTTTGATGTTTGATTATGTTGATTGAATTATATGTACCGTTGACAAAAGCTTGCGTGAACGAGCAATTTGAATTTATTTCAGGGGCAATGTATTTGCAACAGTGAAGTTACGCAAAACAAAAACCAATGACCGATCAGCACCTGCATTATAGTAAGATCTAAAAGTGTGTAAATAAATGCCAAAAAGCAATTGGTAGAAGAATGACATGAATAGACGCGAGTTTCTTCACAATTAATTGAAGCAAGTGTATTGTTTATTGTAATGACGCAATATACAAAAAATGCCCTCAGTTTCCACATAAAAGCTTTCAATGTGGGTTAGTTTGAGAGCTTTGATATCAAATTTTTGAATCAGTGTAATGATGAAATGATACGATCAAGAATGATCAGATCTAAAAAGATAACAAAGCCATCAATACATGAAAAATCAACTTAAATAATTCGATGAATGATAATCACTGAATGAATAAATTAATTCTGTTGGTACCTGTCCATCCATGACTGAGGTATCTGTCCTCTCATGATCTAAAATAGTCATTTTAAGTAAGATTCTGATCGAATATTGATCCAAATAAAAGTGATCGAATTATAAAATATCTGGGTACTGATGTAATTGTAGAAAACTGTTTTGTGTCTAAAGTTGTATTGTTGTATAATATCAATGAGATAAAATCAGCTTATCTTGTAGTTATATATGTATAAAAAAATTATTGAAAACTGTGAGTCATTTGTGTGTAATGTAAATAGTCAATCTTGCGTTACTTAACTTTCTGTAAATTCGAAAATTGACTCAACCTAATCATTATTCAAGTGAGCAAAAACAACAGCCTTTGTACAATAGTTTTTTAACATAACGTCAGTCAATTGATAAAACTATTAAAATCAAAAGACTTTGTACAAACATTTTTAATGAAAAATTATTTATACAAAAACATTCGTTCATAATTTTTTCGATTTTCACGAAAAAGACTAAACAACGAAGCTACCGATTTAAATAAGTGAGGATCGGGCAAGTAAATCAGCACTGCTCGGACAACGTTTACAAAAAAAGATATATTCGAACTCAGTTCATTTATAGTAAGGCTCTATTATGCCGTACCCACAGCCTCAATGTTTCTTCTATCCTTGCAAGCGAAAGAAAAACTTCCGAATGTTCCTTGAACTTACACGTAGAGAGAAAAAAAAAGAAAAAACTTACCACCACCGTGGAATCGCAAGCCCCTAAAAAAACTTGATAGAGAAAAAGAGGGAGAGAAATGAGGAGAAGTGTAGAAATAAAATCTCATCTACTCGGTGTGTAGAAAGTAAAATTTTCGAGTCCCTCTCCATATGCAGGAGCGAAGTTACCCTCCTACATTTAGGATCGACTCAACCGAAACGAAATAACAGAACCGAAGCTAACTTCTTGGTTTTTCTAAGAGTGACTCTTGCTACTGATGAGAAAGTTTCATTGCCTCCAAAGCTTTCACATAAAGCAGCTAGTGTAATGACATAAAAAAGCTACTTCGTTTCGTGACTTTTCGTGTGCAGAGTTTTTATTTAATATTGCTTATTTATTCATTCCAAATGCATATCTTTTTCATATAAAAATTAAAAAATAAGGTAAATACTAAGCGAATAAGGAAAATACAGTTTCTAAACTGGTCAGTAAATATAAATTGTTCTGTCGTATAAAAAATTGCTAAAGTCTACGAAACATTATTATTTTCTGTTCGCGCCTCATTATCTGGGAAACTTATGCAATAAACACGAACTGGTCAGCGTGAAAATTTTTGATTCGTATTTGTCCAAGTAATAATCATGCGAAAACGAAGAGATGAACGTAACTTCATAATGGGCAATAGTAGGGCGCGTATTTCTCTCTTTTTCCTAAAAGTCAATAAAACGTTATTTACTCGATCCGTCCATATACTTTTCCACGTCCGACGAAGCTAGACTGTTCCTCTTTTGTTCACTTATCCTCGCTCGCTGGTTCTCTTTCCCTTTACTCTCCCTCTATCTCTTTCTCTCTTTACTCACCCGTACACATACAGGTACATAGCATTCATTTATATTTTGGGCATATTTGTAATGAGTGCGAATGCGGTGTTTTTGAACATCTGCTGTGTATGTGCTTGTCGAGATTATTATGATTTCCACGTGTATTTATTTTTTAAATTTGCGTGCTACTTAATTGGACTATGTGTCAACGGTGCCATGAATGAAAATTTATAAAATATATTTATATACAATCAAGTAACATTTTACTTTTATATGCAATACTCACTTGTTTTATATTCAATGTTATTTTTTTCGATTAAAAATATTTGAGATATAAACGCTTGAAATTGGTTTTATGGTATGGAAAATACATTTTATCGTGTTAATTATTCATTGTCAGTTTGGTTTTGGGTATGAGTTATTTTTTAAGGAATTGTATTGAATTCGACTAAACTATAAGTACCTTGATAATTTACCATGCCAACATAGTGTATATGAGAAAAGAAAAGATGTTAATATTTACGATTATTAAAAATAAAGAAAAATAAATAATTATATTATATACATATTCTTATCAATATATGGAATATGTAAGTTTAAGTAGTGATCGTTAATAACTAAACTTAAATGAGCAAAATTTTTGGGTTTATCAGAAGCTGGTGCTCGAGTACATTTCGATATGTGTACGTTTATCAACGTACGTTATATGTATTTATATTTATAAAATAAGAAAAAAGAAAAATTCAAAATTGTTGTAAGAACCATGTATACAGACATATATACGTTATATTATATTATTGTTATCATACTTATAACGATTGTGTTTTTTCATTTCAAACCCTTATGAAATTTATTTTTAAAAAAATCAATAAAAACCCTCAATCTGGAAAAATCATTTCAGAATGACATTCTTTTGATAAGTAAGTGAGTATACTAGATCAGTTTTAAATCTCAGCTTTGCTCTTGCGTTAAAAACTTAGCAGGTATACTTCGATATCGAGAGCCTTTCAATGGAATTTCCCACGAGACGAGTATTTATACCTTACGCTCTGTAACCTTTTGAAAGATGTGCTCTTGACGTGTATTTGAGTTGGTCTTTTTTCTTTCTGACTGCAGAAACAACTGCGTGACGCTGTCTCCGGCAAAGAAGAAAGATGACCTTTAAAGAAAATAAAAAACCGATCAAACTCCGAGCGAAAGAATGCTAGGATGAATTTCGTCAATCTGCTGCGATTCCGAATGCTGTTCTATCTTCTCGCCTCGACAGAAAATAAGTCGGAGAAAAAATATCCCCAATACTCGCGCGAATATCCCTTGCGCGCGGGTTGAAAGTAGCTCGCGTCGAGTACATAACGCAGATAGCTGCGACAAGATTACATTATTAGCTGGCTGTAATCTTCGTATCAGTGGATTAAACATGCAACGCTTAACAGTGGAATAATTCACAGCTACACTAAATATCACGGCAAGTAGTCAGTAGGAGCAAATAAACACGGACACATAATCGCATTCCGCAAGTAGGTTTCTGCGTTGCTGTTAATTATAAAATATATTCACCAGACCAGCAGATATCGGATTTTGCGCGTACATGGCACACACACGGATTAATTTCGTAAACGCAGCTCGGAAACGAAATGCATGCACGTGCGCGTGCACTTGTCACGTTCATAATATAATATGCGTGTATGCGTGTATGCGTGTATGCGTAGCATTTGTAAATCCTCCAATAAAACAACAATAAGACTAAAAGATTATCAATGCATCTCCTATAATAATTATAATAATTAAGTCACGTACTCATCGTCTGCAACTTACGAAATGAATCTTGATTAAAATCCCTTTTTTTTGTAACAACTTATAAGTAAAATTTTTTATGACATTTTGATAAATTAACAATTCTGGATAGCCTAGCTGAAACTATAGTCATATGAACATCAACGTGGTTCGAGGAAAAGATGCACTACTATGGAAGTCTCTAAATATTTCTCATATTAGCGGAGAGTATGTGGAATGTCCATCGATATGTAAATCCAAACAGGAATTTCATGACGGTGCATATCAAACGATGACGTATGGCTTGTCTGTGTTTTGTGCTCGAGTACAAGCGTATACCGAGGGTGGAACCAATAAAGTGGATTGCAGCATTATTGCTCGTTCTGCTTCCCTATTCCTACCGTATTTGTATGAGTAGGTATTTGTTTTAGGAGGCAAACGATGCGTTTCGGCTTTTTGGTCTCGTTCGAGTATACAGACAAGCGCAGATAAAGCAAGAGCAAAAGAGAGGGTGAGGGAGAAGCATGGCTCTAGTATTTACGTTATACCGGGGTAATTATTCTCCACCACTCTTTAGTAAAAATCTGAAATCTTCTTTTCGATATTTGGTTTTTTCTGATTTTTTTTCAACACTGGATTTGCTTTCAGTTTTTGTGGTTGTTCTGCCTCATACTGAATTTATTCTGATTTTTGGAATATTTATTTTTAATAAATTACAGATTTACAAAAATGCTTACTTAACTTCAAAATTATAAAAATAAACCTTATAAAATAATTTTTTCAAAGTTCGTGAGATTATGAGTCCCGAAGAAACTTTAATAATAATTACTATACGCGCCGTTAATTTAGATGAGTATTCAATAAACACTAACTGCATGAAAAATGTTGCATTTGAAAAAAGCCTTTCAACAAAAATGTCACTTGTTAGATAAAAATCATTGAATACAATTCTGACATTTTTGGAAGTTGTTAATGTATTGTGTAGGACATGGGGTATTAACACGCAAACGAAATAATTTGCCTATACTTCGGTGGCTTACTGGCTTGAAAATTAATTGTTCCTCACTCGCTGCGATAACGCGTCGACGCTGCTTTTCGATTAACTTTCTCTTGCCCTGGGCAACGACACTCACCACTAAACGCGTTGACACCGAAATTATAACGACGACGGCGGCAGCCAACAGACGTGATATAGCGTACATGTATATAGCAAGTCACGTCGAACCATGTTGCATTTGACAAGCTATAAGTGGGTACAAATGATAGGGTGTCGGACTACACGCTTTACCCTTTATATATAAAGTATTTTTCTTAGTTAATACTGCACCGGCTGGCCATCGTCCATTCACCCTATGTTTGGAACGAGAAATATTACTTTGACATATATCTCCGATCAAAGTCATTTTCGTATAAAAACGAAAATATCAAGAGTAATCCCCATAAACTACACTGTATACAAATTAAATGAATTATTTTGAAGGGCAATTTTTGTGATTGATAAAGTAATGAATAAATTGTTAAAAGTAAGAGGACACTTACACCAATTTTGGTAAAAATAATTTATAAATATTTACATGTAGTTGCAACTGATCTTGAGAAAATTAATTTTCTTAAAATTTCTTTATATTACCTATGAATATTAAATTATTAAACATAAAAATATTGTACCAATGTTTTATCGGCAAAGGATTTGCTTATTTTTTCTAAGTTAAAGAGTAAGAAATTAATATTTATTTTAATCTTACATTTGTTCTGTTTGACCACATAATTTGATAAAATAATCGAGTAGAATAGATTATTACGGACTCTAGGATTACATCGAAAAAATTTGGTAAGCTTGCGAGGGCAGCACGAGCTTATTTTGGGAATTTGTACCGTGCACCGGTAAGATAGATCGTCCTTATTGAACCCTAAAGGGTTTATTGCCGATTAGAATCACATGACGGCAATGCAGATTTTCATTTTTGTCTAGAAAGAATTTTGAATCGGTCAAAACAAAACTAAAAGTTTCTTAGTTTTCTAAAATTTATGAAATAACATTTATGAAATAAAAAGTAAAGAAGAATTAATTGTAGCAGACAAAAGTGACCGAGGGTCGAAATGTTAGGTATCGAATGTCGTATCACGACAATGCCTCATATAATTATTATCGATTCTCGAACGATGAATTTATAATAATTAACAATAATATACTATTTATAGATTAATCAATCATCATTAAATCGGTCATTAAATTTTACTCATAAACTAACTATGATAATTATGCTTTTTTGGTACCTCCTGGCTTAGCTGATATCAACTGTTGATATAAACTAGGTAAAAGAGCACGTGTTATCATTTAAAAAAAATGTTTCTTTTTTAAATTGACAAAAATATAATTTACTGGCTTAGCAAATTTCCATAGTTAACGATTATTCTTCCTGTTCTTACTTTATTTTATTTTATCGAATAAAATCTTAATTTTTCTTGAATACTATTACGACCAAACATATATCAATATTTAATATCACCTCTTATTTTATTAATACTTATTAACAAAAAATATTTTTAGAGATTCGTTCTAGAAAAATTATGTCACAAATTAAAGATGCAACTAAACAGCCGATTTGAGAAGATTTTTAATTTTGAAAGTCATTTCTTTGGCATAGATTAATAAACTAAAAATAAATAAAAAATCGTTAAGTATTATAAGTAAGTTTTACAGATAATTGAAAGCAGTATAAATTAAATTGTAACATGGTGATCATGAGCATCCAACGTCTAATTTGCAAGTGCTCTTCAAAAAGAGAAACTCTAAGCCCTGAGGCGGGTAGTAGAAGCAAACAAGAGAGAAAAACAGGAAGATTTATAAGGCGAAGTCGACGAGGCAACACATCCGATTTTTTTTCAAAGCAACTTTGTCGCTTCGTTTATAATAAAGGTAAAAAAGGAGAAAGAGCGACAGTAGCTTTCATGTAAAAAGGAGAGGGAGATAATTGCTTGGAACTTAATTGCTCGTGTACAAGTATATCTATATTTTATACATTTATGCATAGAGTTACCAAAACAAAGCTAATGTCACGGGCCATTTTTTCCTTCTTATAGTCACAGTGAGCCGTTCCCTTCATTCCATCTAGTTTGAGTTCTATTTCGTTCCCTTCAAAGGATTGAAAGTTTATAATCTAGTTATTATTCATGCAATTGAAATAAAAGTATCAACAAATTTTATAAAAATTTATAACAAACACCCGAAAGAAAAGGTACTCAAAAACAATTAAGAAAAAAAATAATATTAAACTAATTGGTTAGATTTTAAAAATTGTGACTTAATCATGATTTACAAACGAAATTAATGTCCCCAAGGATACTGAAATGATAGAATTCTTTTATTTCTCTAAACTGTAAATCATTTTATTGTATCTATTAAGTATTTTGTTTCGATTTTTCAATTTTTATTGAGTTTGATTTCTGAAGCAAAGTGGTTCAAGAAAAAAAATACGTTATTTGTTTTTGTCTATGCTACTGTAATCATAATGAAGTTTAATGGCAGATTGATCAGGAGTTAGCTCTTCTGGTGGATTTACTTTTTCAAATGCTTCTTTACTCTTCATCATCATTAATTCTGATGAACTTGTTGGTGGATCTGATGATATGTTGTACTTGTAAGGTGCAGGTAACCATGAATGTTCCATCAAACCCCTCGTGTCTATTGGTTCTGGTTGTTTACATTCTTTTGGTAGGGGTTTGTATGTCAAATAACTTGCTAAGAGAAAACTTCCTAACAACACCTGTATACATAATTAAAAATATACCTTCATAGGTTGTATCACTTCAACAAAATAACCTCTTTTAATTTTCAATTGATATAAAATTACTTTAGATCCGTGAGAAAGTAAAGGTTTAGGACAGTCCATTATTTTAATAATTTTTTTTTAATTTTAATGTTTGGAAAATTGACTGTTAAATTTTGAATTTTGATTTTTTAAATTTTTAAATGATTTACAGTTACACCATGGTCCGGAAGAATTTTAATTTGTTTCAGTCTGAAGTTTGCAATAATGAAAAAATAAGTTAGCTATTTGGAACTACATTTCGATTGCATTTGAAAGATGAAATAAAACAGTGACAATAAAAATACATTTTGATTTTGTGAATTGAATTTATTATAAAACATACATGAAACGTCCCAGCGGTTATACAAATATGATACAATTTACAAGTCACTCTTGACATTTATAAAAGGTATGTGTAAATGTTAATTCTTTGAAAGTTAAGTGCGCAGAACTTTGTGCGAATAATTATGTTTTCATTTTAAATCGAATATAATTTCATGAACCTAACAAATGATGAAATAGTTTAAATGATAAATATAGCATACAAATTATATTTATTATACATTTTCTGGGCAGTTCAGTATATCATTTTATAGAATTTGAGATAATTATGATGGATATGTTTTACCTAGCGGCATATCATAATTATATTTCTATAAGTTATTTTAACAGATGAGATGAGATAAAATTTAACAATATTTTACATTCATTCTTTTACCACATCTGTCGTATTTAAACATTTACAAACCTATAAACATGCGTTCTTGTAAACGGGGAAAAAATAAACAAATCGGATAGTCTATACATACAAGAATGGAGAAAAAAAACATCGGTAAAAAAACGGGTAAAATGAACAACAACGCAACCAAGTACAAAACAATTTTATCGCAAGGGTAAAAAATAGGTGACTCGGATAGTTTGCAGTCCAGCGTGGAAGTCACAATTCACTCTGACAATTGCCGTCGTACAAGAGCCATACAGTTTCGATATATCTATATCGTTTATACGCAGCAACACAGTGGAGCAGTGAATAGGCAAATAATGATTCCCCAACCGTTTCTCATCTCTCTTGAGCCTGAGTGTAGAATAAAAATGTCAGTAACACCCTTGGGTGTACATTTTTTTTTCAATTGCAATTTCTCACACATACCAACTTTGAGTTTAACATTTTTTAACTCAATAAGCCCGTACGTATGAATGCTCGCTTTTACAGGATTGTTTGATACATGAATTTAAACATTTTATCTGTGAAAACCAAATAGCATTTGAAAGTATCTCGAAAGTCTTTCATGTTTTTTTTTTTCTTTTTATGTGTATCACAACTTGTTTTGTTATCGATTAAATAATAATCAGTTTCATTGTTTTTTAATTCCATATATTTTTTCGAATACACACTGTGTTTTTAAGTACTTTTTTTTATGGATTTAAAAATGTTTGTTGGTAAAATGTTATTTATAATTTTAGTTGAAAATAGGTTTTTATCACAAATAGTTGGAAAGTTTGAAAAATGCATAACTTTATTTACATTAGAGTTTTACGTTGATAAGTATTTTGGTACTTGGTATTTTTTCAAAAAATATGAATGAGTAAAAACTTAAAATGTTCATATCACAATGAATTATCCTTGAAAAATGTTGAAAACCTATGCTAGCTATTTTCATAACAAACCTGTATTGATAAAGTAGTATTCAACATCTCTCTATTAACTCACATATTTTGTTTTTCCCAAAATGATGCAATTTTTTCTCTTAATGATTTGGACTTGAAAAATTAATGATTCAGTTATGTCCAAATGAAGGACGCATTTAATAGCGAACCTGGTAGGCGAGTAACGATCCTTTATCCCATGCATATAATTCCTGCATAAAAATTAAACTATTAATATTTATATCATTAAATAACAATGTAATTTTATTATTGATCATGAAAAAAATGAACGAGTAATAAAAAATGCTCAACTACTTAAATTCATAATTATTATTATAAATAAAAATAAAGAAGTTGTCACGAATAAAATCTTTTTGGCATGATTCTGAATGGTGAATGCTACGTGCTCATGTAACACGCGATAGATATGCAGGATTATTCGAAACGAGGGTTTGAATGTATTATCCATGTTAACTTTGGTATCTAGACGTGCTAAGATATAGCGGATACGTTTCAAGCAGTAGAGCTGCGTCGGGGTAGGCGAAGCGCGTGAAAGCACGTGCCTTTGTTGGCACAAATTCGAGTGTGCTCGAGAGAGATTCGTGTCATTTATAAGCGCACGCCAAATATGTATACAATACCAGTGCCTCGTTGTTTATCGCGACCGTTTCTACCAATGATGGGACAAACAGCTCGTTCTGACATTTTAATAACAAGCTCACGGCTTTTTAAAAAGCGTACCACGTTTTGCAAAAGTCAAAGGGGCATTATGCGCGCCAAATCAGCTTTTTGTACGCGAGTATAAGATATCGGCAATGACATTCAGTACATAGCAGCGCTCGAGTATTGAAAATTCAATAGCGAAGCACTTTTGATAGATATGAATTGGCATTTATCGGGTTTTCGTTCCTCTGTGCATTCTACGGAGTTATTGAAAATGTCCAATCGCGAAACACTTCTAAAGCTTTTGAAATTGTGCACAATAAGTATACGCGCGCGCGCGCGAGAACGTGTACGTGTTTTTCTGCACTTGTCAAAGTATAACATTTCAGTTTTCATATCAAACGAACGAGAATAATAATAAGCGACTCGTGGCTTACCTTCGTCATGCAATTGTACCTCAGCATAGTCACGCTCCGGTAGGCATTTGAAAAAGACAAGCTGACGCTCATCGGTTTTCCCAGGTACAGATCAATGGCCAAACTGTAAATATTTTTCATGTATATTTGTTACTTATTATTTTAAAGAAAAAACTACGTTGTAAAAGCAATTTGTAAAGCCCATAAGTTCATTAGTAAGAAAGTTCCGATAACAAGATTAAATTGGAAAAATAAGCATCACGCATGGAATGCGTTCGCGAGCAGAGGGCATCGTCGCGCGAGTAAAAAAAGATTTTCGCAACGGTATGAACTTCTCTCTTTAACGTGTGTGTATATTTGTCTGTGTATAGAAGTTCAAGTTTTTCCGCGTTGCAGCGAGTTACGCGTGCTATCAATACAGTTTAACGAGAAAAGCAAAGTCAGCTTGTATAATAAACATGCCACCGCGAAAAAGTTATCGAAGCAATACTCTTAAATACTTTAAGTGCTTTCTTGCGAGCGAGAGTATATCCCTATACCGTGAAAAATGAAGCGAGTTTTTCCTACTTTGCGCGTTAAGATTAAATTACGTAAAAGCTGGCGCGAGAGTGTAGAAAAAAATTATTCGCTGTTTCAGCTCAAGGTGAAAAGAAAAAAGGAGAGAGAAGAAGAAGAGGCTGAAAGAAATTCGATAAAATTGTAGGATCACCTGATATTCATGGTAGAATCGAAAATGCTGTGCACGGCATAGAGCACACCCCGAGCCACGAACATCTCGCCGTACTTGTGATGATCGACGGTTATGTCCCAGGCGTACTCGGCTGTCATGTCGTTCGGATCGACTTTCATGACGATGGTGCCGTTGCTCGCTGTTCCGTAGATAACCCACAGACCTAAGGGTGGAAATTCAACATGATTTTATATTACTTCTCTACATCGAGTGTAAGAGATTGCGCTTAATTATGCATTACATTTGACGGTGATGATTTATCTGCAATGCTTTAAAAAGAAAAATTGAAATAGATCAATCTAATATCTAAAGTGCAACAAATAAAAAGTAATAAAAGTTTCAGTGTCAATCAGCCAGCCAAGCGGTAAGTATCTACAGGAGTGTTAAAAGAAAAAAGGATACGAAACGACGGGTACAGGTGCAGAGCTAAAAGATTAAAGAGATATCTTTGAATTAAGAAAGGCGAAAGTGCTCGAAAGAGGCTACTGTAACGTAGGAAAGGTCATTTCGGCAAAGACAATCGAAACTTGGTTGCGGAGCAGGCTCGTAAGTAGCCTCGACTAACTTCTAATATTAGGTGCTGTGGCTCCTACTTGCCAAAGACTTGGCGGCAGTATCAGTAATGATAAGCATCTAAGGATCCCCGAGTTCTCTCTTTGGCGAGAGCATGTGTCATACACCTGCGTGTGCCCGGGCTGCTTACACGTATACATATATATAGACGCTCTCGAGAACAACTTGACGTTTAATTATTAAGGGAACGAGTACGAGAGAATAGAGAGAAGCCATTTGTGCCTCGCATCTTTGCGTATAATAGCGGTGGCTGGCATTGTGCGGCTCGCTATACACAAGTTTCAATCCGTTACACGTATAATGTGCAGCGTCTATGTATACTGTATTCTTGTGTGCATATACACCGCCCATCATTGAGAATTTCACTGTATAGGATACTACGTGTGTATGCCTTGTAAATGCATCTGCACGCGCGCAAGCTAGATTGTTTGACTTGAGAACGAGCTGGTGCGATGCGTGCCTTTACATGCCCCGACTACGAATGACTTGAAATCGACTCGCGCACCAAAAGTAGCTTTCCGAATCATTAATTTAATTTATCTCCAGTCGTATAAAATAAGACAATGTGAAAATTGAGGGACGATTAGCTCGTTGCTGCTGCTGCTGCCTTCTGCTTCATTAAAATGAAAAGTGCAAAAAGGTATTTCGTGTAGCAGCAGATTTTCCGGCTTTCGACCCGTGCCCGGCGCGCGCCTGACTAAAGCAAAACTTTTCTACTGAAATCGAATAAGGGTGAGTAATTATTTTCGTGAAATTCTCCGATGATCCTCTGGGGGGGCATATTTTCAAAGTGCCGAAGTAGAGCTTCCGCCGAGCTAAATATACAGCTTAGTCACAACATAATCTGCTGGCTGCAGTGCGCGCGCGCGTCTCTACAAAGGACGCGCGGAGGGACGAGGCGCAGCAGAGAAGAACATCGAGTGATAACGCGCTCTCATGCACATGGAACACATGGAACATGCACACACGTACATATAGACACACACACATACGCACCATTCTCGTCTACGTCAAAGTCGACGTAATTGAAGTTGTGCTCGGGCGTATAAAGGTAGTTGCCCGTGTTGACGCGCAATCTGGGCAGCTCGAGCTCGAGCCTACCGTAGGCGTACATTGTGCCCTCGGAGTGCGTTAAATCCAGTCGCACGATTGACGAGCGATTGTATGGGTTGTAAAAGAAGTATCCGTCGTGAACGATGTGACCGTTGCCCTGTGTAATCGAGACACAATCATCATTTTTTGTTTCGCTTATAATTAATGGTAAAAAAAAACATTGGTTTTTTTTTGGTGCGGACAGAACTTTCAGAAAAATATTCACCGTAATGTATACAATGTTTTTGTAAGCTTTGATTCGAATGCACGCGGTTTTAATTAATTTTCGTTATGCGGCAAGTGCTTGACATTTTTCCACGCGCAGCGCGATGATATGTTTGAATTAAAGCGAGACTATGGCGATGCCGCGTCATAGTCCTCGAGGCATTGATGTATTCGCTTTTTTTTTCAACTTATATACTCATTCAATTGGTTCAAGTGGTTGCCATGATTTTTAAAACGCATCACGCATCGCGTCTGATTGAAATGAAAATAATTGAAAATAGCTCGAGGGAATGCCAATTTTTCCCTAAAAACATCACGCTCGCTCTTCACTTAATTTTCTTTTCTTTTTTTCATTCCCAAACGGATTACTTCGCTCCTTTGCGCGCAATAATACTTCGCGTAGCGACTGTTTGGCAAGAGCGTAAAGCTCGAGCCGCGCTACGCGATTATGCAAAACCAACCGCGGGCCGAATCCTCGATGGAAAATTCATGAGAGAATCGCGTTATGATTATTATATTTTTCCATATATTTTAAGCTCGGGTGGAAAAAATAATTAGCCGAGTCGTGCACACTCACCTGAAACGGATAGGGTAATTTAATGACCCTCGGCGTCTTCTGCTGCACGAAATCGTCGATCTGAGCGTACTCGTAAATGTAGGAGGTGTCGGTGCTGCGAGTCACCCAGAGCTTGCCGGCCGTGTCTTCGGTTTTGGGCGACGCGTCCTGCATCCAGATGCCGTAAGTGTCATCCATCTGGCCTTTGAATACGGCTATACCGACGGCTCCTATGACACCCTCTGCGCAAACAGTATCGCACCCGGTGTAATCTCGATTAATTCAGCCAAGAGCATTTCTTGGACAGTACGCGCGGATTCAATTAAACGCAAACGCGCGCAAAGGGAGAGAGAGAGAGAGAAGTAAGACGAAACTTACCGGCAATTCGAGGCGGCATGCCTTTGATGCCTATACCCGTCAACGGTTTCGCCTCTATGCCTGAGTATCCGCAATTCGCTCGCGGACAGTTGTCGCAATTAATTTCGGGTGGGCAGACTTCTGTATTGGGGTCTGGGTGGGGCTGGCTTGCCGAAGACGCCCGTGCCTTTCGGCTCGACTGATTTGTCATTGTTGTCTGCGGCATAGAAAGTTCCATCGACATTGTTAATCTTCGTTTCAATTTTAAGGCGCATTTTCGACGAGCGATTTCCAAATTAAGAGCTCACCTCTGACGTTAATGATACCCCTCGTCGTGTTGATGGTGTTCCTCGCCACGCAGTAGTAAACACCGTAGTCCAAAGAGGTCATCTTGAGGATTTTCAATCTGATCCTGAACTGTTGGTCAAAACATTCATTTTCGCGTTCATTATTAGTTCGGTACACGGGGTGTGCTCGATCAAAAGTGTCGTCTACAGCGACGCATAATAACAGTAGGATAACCCGATGATTTGCTACGCCGTCGCGAGGATCGACGAGCTTTCACGTACGCGACTCACCATGTGCGCGTGTGCGCGAGTAATTTTATACTTTGCCTTGCAAAGTACATCAATTCCGTGTGTCGGAGCTGGGAAGTCGTACGCGCCCCGGCACAGAGAACCAGCGCGCAAGCTCTCCCATGCTACTACGCGTGCTGCAAGAGAGCCTATATCATCCTATGTGTATTTAGATTTATGTATACCGTACGTTACAATCTATGCCGTGTGCGTATATATGTGCCCATACCGTACTTATATTCATGCGTACGAACGTTTATTAAAGCGAAGAGTATATTAATATTTCTGAGACGCTCAAGTTCGCTTCGTGAACTGTGTGACTCGCGCGATATGAATGCACCTCGTTCTCTATGCTAATGAATCAGAATTTATAAATTTCCCTCTTGATTCCCGTTACCGCGTTATTAATAAAAATATCGATTAAAGTTCATAATGAAATCGCATTACCAACTCTCGAATCACTTATATAATTCGCGTACGAAAAAAAAAGTTGCGCGAACATCATTGAATAGGTTTCGTTGGACAAACCTTGTAGTCTCGCCTGTACTCCTCCTCCATGATCTTGTACTTTTCGAGCTTGGTATCCAGCCGGCCGTAACTGCTCTCCCAGTGCATATCGGGTTTCGGGTAAGCCTCGACCTCGCACTCGAGCGTTGCGATGTTGTTCTGACGAATCTTAATCACTTGGGCTCGTACCCTCACCAAAGGTGGAACTGCGCGAAAACGATCGTATGTATTATTTTCGCCCACGCTCCCGAATGCTATGTCATCTTCGAAATCGATACGCGTATGCAACATATAAGCGGATGTATATGGGAAATGCGAATGTACACAAACGAAAGGAGCACATTGATCGCGTATATATACACACAAAGAGTAGTGTGGTAGCTGTCAAAGAGTATGTATACGCGCAGCTAACCATCAGGCGCGACGACGACTCTGTGCATTGCCGCATGCCTCGTGAAACGAGTTTACGCTTCTGTTTCGTTACATCGTTATCGAACTGCTCTCGTACTGATGCTCGTATGTTGTATATACCATTGCCTATACAGAATATATAGCTAATAATTAACGATGAGATACCCATAGCTGTACGCATTCAAAGGGCGAACGCAGAAAACGCGCCGAGTGTACGTGTAAATTGACTCGTGTACGCATTTAATTTCAATTTCTATGCGAATACTTCAACTCTATCATGTATTCAAAATTCGTTAATTACTTGAAAATTTCCAAAATCATAGTGATTTCGAAAAGCTCGCTAACGTCTGTTTCGAGATAATTTAAAGCAAATTTATTGTGAAAAAAAACTATGTACATTTTGTTTTATCGCGTAATAACGAGCGTCGCGATCTTAATATTTAAACAAAGTAACTCTGCTTTGTGAAATGAATGAGCGTAGTAAGATTATTTAAAATAATTTTTCAAATTAAAACAGCATGATTATTATGAAAAATTCGTACTCGAGCTTTAAAATGAATTTCACATGAAACATGTGAAGCTAGTTTTAAGCTGCATAGAGGACGTATGCAATAAGGAGAGGCTATGAATGAGAAATTAAAAAAAAAAAAAAACTAGTAAAAAAGTTGATACTACACAAGCTTCATTACAAAATTGTCTGACGCATTTCAAGTGAGATGGGTTCTGTGGTCTTTTTTTTTTACTCGAATTAAATTATTTTGAATTCATTCAAAAATTGTAACCAGTCATAATAAATAATAAAACGAAATGACGTAATAAACATGATGGTTTGAGCGAGGTGAAATTGATGTTATTAAAATTTTTCATTTCCATTGTTTCCACAATTCGTGTAAAGCTTATACCTATCTAATAAATGGAGATATGTAATATATTGGCACATCTTTCGTTAAATTAAACACAAATATAACTATAAGCGTGAAAGTGCACGTATCATATCCGGATTCAATATAGATGGGATTTTAATTCCATTTTCTAGCTTATCTGATCAACATACCCGTTTTTTTCAGAGTGTCGATTAATATTTATTTTCGCGATAATGACTTCAAGTGTGCCAATCAAATAAATAAACTCGAATCTGGATATGGAATTTCGGTTCTGATCAATTTGATTGCCGCACGAGTTCTCTGTAACATTAATTCATACGTTTCCGTGAATAAATTAATTTGCAAAATCGTATTCAATTTATTTCCACTCGAATAAGCAATGATCATCGATTTCATGATTGAAAACACGTGTATTAAATTGCTTTGAGCAAAATATCAATATCGCTTTGAAGTCACTTACCACGTACGAATTTCAATAATATTGTAAATGTTTTTCACTCGGATCAAGATTAAAATTAAAATTGGAAAGTAATGACTCGGACTATGATAGTGTAAACTTACATTTTACATTGAGCTTATATCGTTTGATCGAACTTGGCGGAACTCCATTGTCGGCGGTGCAAGTGTAATTTCCCATGTCCTCTCGGTGGACTGACGATAGGTTCAAAGAATTACCATAAATGGCCGAAGCTGTAAAACAAACAACAATCACAAAATTGGCTTATATTCTCCGTTAGAACGACAGTCTTCCTATATATGTACGTGTCTATATAAAGGCGTGCAATCGTGAGCATGAAAACAGAGCAACCTGGGCTAATCGAGGCTGTCTGTATCGACCAAGAGCGCCAGGCTGCAGTCTGGGGTATTATAATGGAAGTTGACAATAAATGACACATAGCATGGATATAATATAAAGTCGACTTTGCAACGAACTAACTCGACGCTCGAGAATAATCAAACGGACGAGTGGAAATACGATAAGTCGCGGCTCGTCCGCCGAAACTTTATGGAATCAATAGTGGCAGCGTTCGTTTAGACGTGCGCGGTGAATGTCGAATTATATTTATACATTTATTTATATGAACACATTTAATATACGATTATACATACCGTGTTCTACCGAAACTAGAAGTCTTTTCAAGGTCATTTTAATGCCCTACAGATACAAATAAAGCCCTAATTTTAGCGTGCATTTCTTTGTTCTATAATATACTATTTTCCTTGTTCCACGCATTGTTCCTTAACATATAAATAGGACTTTTTCGAAGCAATATTTAAAGACATTGACGATTTTGAATAAGTGTTATCAAATTCAAGTAAGAACGAAAAGAAAATTAGGGAGCAGAATTGGGCGAGCGGGTCGCAGTAGTTCAGTCGCATGTAGGTTTGCCAAATGAAGCGCGACTGGCGCTACTCGATCAGCTGGGCGCACATCATCATGTAAACACATTTAGCTGCGGAGCCACAGGCGGCTCTGCTTATTTCAGCTCTCTCACGCGTCATACCCGACGATACCGCACTGCCACTGCGTACATAACACGTACACTTTCTCGCGCTCCGTTGATCGACGCTTCGAGTCAGTTGAATAGACTTTACATCAACGCGTGCGTGCATTAGGCACATCGCAGGATGTCGGAGCGCAGCCCTCGAGTCTTCGTGTTTCGAATGCGCTCCAGTGAGCTCGGTAGTACAGCGATATGCATATGCATCATGTTCCAATGTAAACGTATTTACATCGGGCAAATTAGATTAATCCAGCGTTGTTGTATACGTAAAACACGCTTGTGCGGTTACGTAGTAGGCGTACACGCGAACGCGCATATCGAGATAAAATCCAGCGCGCGCGGCTAGTTCGCACAAGCGCATCAATATGATGAGCGCACGCGAAACAAGTCGCTCTATGCCGTATATATATATATGCGTGCAACACACAAGCTCGAGCTGATTAGCGTCGATTAATGAAGTGTCCGTCATGCAGTGGCCAGCGCCGCACGCGCATATGTATATATGAAATCATTGCTCTGCGGCCATGCGGCATATGGACGCGCGCGATATAAGCTGGACAGCGGACTATTGCTGGGCGGATCGATCGATCGATGTATTATAAACGCGGATTTGATTAACATTATAATTCAGGCTGCCCATGCTGTTGCATATGGCCTTGTGTGAGCCGTATTCGGTCAAAGTGTTTACCTGTATGAGCATATCGTGTTGCGCACACATACTACACATGAACGAGCCAAATATCTTATGCGTCAACCATTGGTTCGGAGTTGTTATTCACGTGTCGGAGCATCCGTGTATCATGTACACCGATGAAGCTCTCTGCCGCTTCGACTGTGTATTTCGAGTAAATCTATCATTCCTGCAAGCCATAGTAATTTCATGTAACTGCGCTGCGATTCACAGTTTGCCATGAATTTCGCTGCGATATTTTTTCCGAGTGAAAATATCAATCGTATTAATTGACCACTTGTATGTTTGCTTATAATTCCATTTCGCGTAGAATTTCATTTTTCCATTTGAAACATCACATTTCAATCAGGAGCTATTCAATATTTGCCGAGACTCGCGAAGAAATTTTTACATAAAAACCCGCGTTTTTTCGATATCGTTTTAAGCTTTAATACTCCAACATCGTGTGTATTATGATGCGGCGTACCAATTTTCTTACAAAAGCCGTCTAATATTCGAGGAATTTTCATATTTTATTTTTTAATGCAGCCGGTATGTATTTATTTGTCACTTTCTGGCTCATCACGCTGAGCGTACGCCACGGCAGTCTTCAAACGTACATACATAAATATGAATCAGGCGCACGCCGCGAGAGAACAAACATTTATAATAGCTTCTACATTCGTAAAGCAATTCGTGTTTCTGCAGAGTATACAAAATGAACACAGTGAATTATACACGCGGCCGCAGTTTGAATAATTTTAAGTTGGCGCTCGCGTGTACTTTGTACCGGTCAACTGTATAATATCATATAAATATTCCACTCCAAAATGGATTTTAAAATGATCCAGCCGTATCCAGGACCCCGAGAGAGGTGCGTAGTAACAAAAAAAAAATAAGGAAAGTAAAAAAAAAAAATACTAAAATGACAATGTCACGGCGCATTCGCTTTTAAATCTGCATATAAATATATACGAGGAGGTGGAGCTGCTACCCGCACCGCACAAACAGAGCTCCATAAGCTACGGAGCAAAAAGTTCATTAGCAGCCGTCACGATGCGGCTCGGTCGTTTTTCTAACGCTGCGCGCCGCAGTAGTCGTCATTGAATCGTTCCAGAGTCTTGCACCCTCGGAAAAATATATGTACAGCGGCAGTACACGTTGTTGTTTATGTACAAGCTGTGTATATATATCGCACGCACATATAAAAAAAAAGGGCTGTTCTCATTAGCCGACACGAGTTTTTTCTCGCGCTCGAAAATAAGAAGAGAAAGAGGAAAGGCACACTTTAACGAGGCCGCATGCACGCACGTATCGGAGCTTTCGGCTATACGTAACCTATCCACGCAACTCTACGCTCGTACACTCGTACCCATTATTCGGGCCCTTGTTTTGCACTATACGCCGTATATATATACAGAGCTAAGCTAGTAACTCTTGAATACGACTCAACGACCACGTCAGCGTAATAAAAATGAGAGAAAAAAGTGCGAAAGTGTACGTCGTCGCGCGATTTGCCAAATTGGATCGTTTTGTTACGAGGGCTGTATCAAACATTTTCCTTTGTTCATTTTGACAAACGAAAAAATGTAACCATTCGAATGTCGATGACGTTTTTTTCCTCTCTTTTTTTATTGCTTCGAATCGATCATCCATTGAAATCAATGCAACGTCGAGCAACAGTTTTTATTCGTTAGAGTTTTTTTCCCCAACGATAGTCGACCACAAGGGCTGAAGCTAGGACTTTTTACCGATAATTTGAACATATTAATATCCAATGATGTTGATGTTGCAATTTTCACCACGAGCTTTTGCACTAAAAGCTTCTGGAATATTTTCTTCGATAGAAAATGGCCACGGAGAAAATGTCATTTGGTCTGGGTTGCGGGCAGATTTTTATAGGAGGTCGATAAAGAAAAGCGATAACAAAGCTACAACAGTCTCTCGCGCTTAATTAGTTTATGGGTCAGCTTTAAAGACCGCCTTTGTTTAAAATTGCGTTTTCTCCATGCCACGTAGTGTTTCTCAGCAGCACCGCAGATAACCTTTTTTCTTTTGTTCAAAATAGATGTAGAAGTAAAAAAAAGATATCGAAGCTTGAGAATGCTGTATAAAATACTCACCCGACCAGCTGCCCGTGTGTATCGGCGAGCCGTCCGGCCTGTGCCACTGAATGACGGGGGTCGGGGCTCCAGCGGCATGACATTCGAGGCGCAAATTCACACCTTCCTCGGCTACGACGTAATGAATCGGCGAAGTACCTGCAAGCGAACGCCACACCGATAATCAGATGAATGCAGCGACTGCGAGAGGCCCCGCACTCACACACGTACACGGCTCGACTAGCGCGCGCGATGCACATATCGGCCCCCGATGAAAGAGCTCATTAATATCCGGCACAGAAATCAATATTCATGCAGCGGAGCTACTAGGCTAGCATGCCAACGGTGTCAGCTGCTACATGGCTAGCACAAGCTACTCGCTTAATTATATTTCAATCGGCTTTGATGCGATCGCGCGACTCCCTGATAGGTACATATACGAGCGCATGTTCGGCTTTTCTATATCGCTCCCTGCTCCTTGCGCCACACATATATTTACAGTCGCGTCGAGTGAACGGTGATGATGCGCGATGTGCAGTCGCAGCCCCCAGAAAGTTATCTCGCGTGCAGATTCGAAGAAAAGCCCGCGAATGCGCTTGATTAATTGTTTACAATGGAACTTGCTCCGATGATTTATTCAAGAAATTGCGCATCAATCTTCCAATGAATACGCGCGCAAGCAACCTTTGATAAGGCAGTCTATTTATATTCTCTCATATTATAACGCGTTTATCCAATTTATAACTTAGCGCGTCGTCGATTCAATGCGTATTCATCGGGAGGGTAAAGCGCGAAATGTATGAAATCGATTCGAGCGATCTTTTTGCGCTTTCAATACCTTATTCTAGTTTCATTATCCACGACGCCAGAGCTTGCATGGCTTTTGTTTTCCCGCGTGAGTATATGTCGCAAAAAAATACTCAAGGATACCGAAAATTTAATGTCCCATGATGATTTTACAGCTGGTTAATGTCAAAAAGGAAAATAAGCTCTAAGAACTTTAGTAGTGCTTAGTCTGCACGATACTTGGCAAGTTTTATGCTGTTTTTATGGTTTTCATTCCATAATTTATAGCCGAGCCTGCGTTAAGATCTCAGGCAGTTTGTTGGGAATTTAAAAGTTACAGACCACCTGTTTAGAGGGGCTCCTATTTCCCAGTTTCGCATCATTTATTCTCTCTAGCCGAGGTGATATACGCTGGCGCGCGGAGCGACGGGTAGATTTTCACTCGAGAACTGGCCGAGGGAAAAGAGAGTGGCGGAGCTGTTTATTGAAGGTGGCAACTCACCGACGATCGATGGCGGTATAAGAAGGCTGTGAGCTTCGAGGCTGAGATTGGCTTTGAAAGGCGTGTAGGCGACGATGCTCGGCGCTCCGGGCTTGCCGTCCTGGCCGGGGGGTCCTCGCGGACCAGTCCTACCTGCAACATACAGGTCAGCAGTGCCGTACGTGAGCTAGCCGGTGAGTACAGTAAATGCATGTGGCTTGCAGCATTGAGAGAGAGAGAGAGAGAGGGCCACCACCGGCACACCCGCTAGCTAAATTAAAGCCCTCACCGCAGCATCAGCACGATTCGGCCTGCGTGACTTATGCGCGCTCGCAATCAGTGCGAGTAATATCGTCGACCGTACGGGTGGTTTTGCGGTTTTTATTCATTTATGCTCGGATCTTGCTCGCGCTTTCTCGCTCCCACGTACAAGGCCCACGGGGCTTTCACGGAGTTGGTGGCTAATTTTCTGCAAAACTTTTACAGACGAAACGAACGGAAAACAAAATAGAAAATTTAAATGATTTTAGCCGAAACCGATGGTTTGTCGCGCACGTTTGTCGAGCCGAGAAATAAGGCCGCGTGTATAAGGTAAGATGATTACACTTTTTCGTCAGAAATTTTATGCTGGAAAGAGTCAAGTGAGCACAAAACTTATTCATAAATTAAAATTCTGTTATAGGTGCACAGTGAGACTGAGACTATACATATATCTACATATTATACTTAAGCGAAAGAGAGATAGAGAGAGGCAAGCGGAAGAATTTCGCTACTCGAGTTTGGCGCTCAGGGAGCATTAATTTCCGACGCTGATGCTGCTAGCGAAACTTGGTCCTTCATCTCTCCTCTGTCCCCCTCTCTTTTCTCTCTCTCTCTCTCTCTCTCTCTCTGTTGCTAGCTGGATTACGGTATATCGCGTAAACGGTCTGCAAAGTTGCTCTTAATAAGTACTTGGCGCTCGGCCTCGACATGCAAAATAAAGAAAACACATAGGGTAAAAGGCAATACGATGACGTACGACTAGCCGAGCGCCACGCATAATTACGGGAGGTACTGCTCGGCTGGTCCTCTCATCTTTTTGCGCTTCTATTAATTAGCAACTTTCTTGGGGGGCGCGAGTATAATAATATTTGCTCGTTGAGGCGCGAGATAAACAAAAACGAGAGGAGCGAAAGTTTAAGGACATTACCTTGCAGCCCCGGCTGTCCTGGAGGTCCTTGAGGTCCTGGCTTGCCATCCGAACCTGTAATAAATTAGCTCGCTTGTAATCGCATGATATTCGTATACAACATAAACGTAAATAGGATTGAAAATGTAATTCATTCAAATTCAGTGGATGCGAGTGGTTTCAGTCAGACCATCGAGCCTCGCATTGAAATAAGAATCGATTCAAGGGAGCCATAAGTACTGCGGGTATTTGACTGGCCTGTATTTACATTTACAGCGTCCTAGCAATAACTCAGCGCTGCTTACACGTATCTCTAATGTAGTTTCTTGAAAGCCAAGAATATATCCGAAGTGCGAGTCTCGGGCGTAAGTGAGATCGTAAAAATTTATAACCTACTTAGGTTCGACGATGGAAACGAGAAGGCTCCCAGTGCCGATATTCGCATGATGGCTCGAGCATAATATCGCAGCGTCGCGCGCGCGCGTATACGTGTACACAGGATCGTTGATAGGCTAGGCGTCGTCGTTGCGGGTGCACCTGCACATGCATCGGTGCCCGGCGCATACGTGTTTCGTACACACGCGTACTCGGTAACCGAATACGTGCACGTGCCTTGGTCTAGAGCTAGCTGCTGCTGTTGCGCAGGTGGAAAGGGTGTGCGTGTGTGTGGCCTCGCGGTCGTTGTCCACACGACGACGCTGATTGCATTATTTCGATCGAGTGGAGCTTGCAGCGTGCGGTATGAGCCGCAGCGCGACCGCCTGGCATATTACCGCGTACTGTACGTGTAGACTGTAGCTGCTGGATAGCTGCGCTCGAGCTTGCGCCTGACGCGATAGCCAGGCAAAATTACGAGTTCGTGTACAGAGAGCCCCGAGAGCTCCGGGCGCCGCTTTGATTCCTCGCCGAGCAATGCACACCGACGCGCGCGATTCGTTTTCTTTTGTAATTGAATATTGCGCGCCCAATATCGAAATCAATTCGACGGCATTAACACGCTGCTCGACGCGCGCCGCGGCGTATTTGCTCGATCCATTAAAACTGAAGCACCTTTCCGCACTGTTTCGCGTTCGAGTAGCGAACTGCTTTTTTTTTTAACATTCCTTTATATAGTCGCGTGTATAGTCCGTATATGTGGCGCGCGATTTCGTTTTCCGAGTGCAAACATTAATTCTCTCGCTCGTCCGTATCTCTTTTACGAGCTCGATCGTGGAGCAACGCGTCGAGTAAGCGCCGCAGACGCGCGCGGTGTATTTTTGCGAATAGGCAAAACGAGCAATAATTGACATGTATGAAAATAAATAATCTCGAGCTCCGAGGCATGGGAAAGTTGTACGTGCTCGTCGGGGCGACCGCTTGATATGCGCCTGTGCTACTACTGTGTAGCGCATATATATACATATACGCAAGCTCGTCGGCATACATACAATGGCTAGAGAACACCGCAACGCTTATAACGCGCTTTGCCCCGAGAAAGACTGATGCCGGCATCTCGCAAACTGAAACAACAACAATAAATTGCAACGTACGGAAAGTTTGCATCTCGACGTTAAAATTTGTACAAGCGACCGTGTTACTGCCAAATGCGTGTGTTTGCGCGTGTGTGTGTGTGTGTCCGTCTGCTCGCGCACATGTACGGTATACAGGTATTTTAGCTCTTATTGCTTTCTCGCGCGCGCACAAACGATTACGCTCGCGCCGTATTATACTTGTACACGATGTAGGTGTGTGTTGTGTGTGGGTGCTTGGCGCGCGCTGCATATGCAGAGCGCCGGAGCAGCCCCTCTGCTGCTGCGCTCGGAAAGGTTTAACGTAAAATAAATTACATTATACCGTACACACGAGGCCTTCAAAGCAAAAGCTCAGCAGTAAGAGAGTGTAGAAAGACGAGTCTTTTACGCGAGCGCGCGCGCCTCCGTATATAAAAGCTCCGTACCTCGCGCTGCACCTACACCCACCTACCTAGCTACCCTCTGTGCTACCAACTACTATTATACGAAGGCTTTGCAGAGCCAACTTATCAGTGTATATTGCATCGGAGTGTAAACAACTTCGCGATGTAGACTAATTTCAGGCTTTATATTTGACAGACGTGTGCGGCTAACGAAAGCTCAGCTTGCAGCTGCTTTTCGATCTTTGATCGCGTACCCATACGACCTGTACTTTTTTTTATTAGCTCATAGTCTATTTACTGTATTGTGTTTGTGCGATTCATTCTCGAGATGTTCGTATACAACGAACAACACTGCTGTATCGCGTTTCTCATTTGCATTGAAAAGTGACTTTTGCAGTTTATAAAGGCGCGTGCGCGTTCGAGAAAGAAGGAAAATCTTACATCAGCATCGAATCTCCTATCAAAGAGACGTCACGCACAGTTTTGAAAAAAGTCAGATCGGAGAAAAAGTCTCGTTGAAGTGTTTCTTCGACATCGTACCGTTACGATAATAGTACGCGTTATTCGCTCGCAGTACGCCTATAATATAGCTCGACTCGAAAAGTGAGAGAGAGAGAGAGAGAGAGAGAGAAGGAGGCGTATTCGAATGAACGTGGAAATGCTTGTAAGCTGCAGCTGTCCAATAAGAATCAATAACAAAACTGGCGTAAATCTATGTACATATATAATGGGTTACTGCCTTCGATGCTGAAAACCACGCGGCTCTATAACTGAGCGGAAATTCGATTTCAGGTCGAGAAGTAGCTCTGTGTACTTTGGGTTCGAGGCGACGCCGCTGCCACCGCTACCTACCACCGACGACGACGACGCACGACCACTCGACACGGAGCTGCCATAGAGTACTATATGAAAAGAAGTGCTTGACTGCCTGCGACTTCCCTGCGACTTGCTTACGCGCACCATTTGGTGTTCCACATTGAGAATAAGAGAGAGAGAGAGAGAGAGAGAGAGAGAGAGAGAGAGAAGAGAGAGAGAGAGAGGAGAGAGAGAGAGAGAGAGAGCAAGAGCAAGAGGACGCGGTAACAGCAGAAAACGAGTAGTTTAAGCCAATGTATGAACAGCCAACATATGGAAATGGAGAAGAAGAAGAAGAAAAAAATCCAAAGTCACGTCTTCGTGATACTTAAACGAAAGAAAACGGCTTGTTCGAGAGCGCACGACGATGCACCTCGACAGGCGCCGATATACGGCTTACGCGTCTCTCTATCGTTCAATGCGATTCGGAAAAATGGCTAAAACTATATCTATTTACACAAGGGCGCGCGCGCGCGCGAACACACGAGTTCGCAGCTGTTGACTCCGCGCGCGTATACCTTACACACAAGTACACTTTTCAGGTCAATGAGCTTCGTCGCTCGCGCGCGTGTATAACCGGCAGGGTGTGTATGTGTGTGGAGCGGTAATGGCTCAAGACTGCATGCGCGCACTTCTATATAAATGCAGCCAGCTTTTATAATATTCGATCGGCTTGAGCGAGAGCAAAAGAGAATGACGTTTGATATACCGTTTCATTTGCAGATTTTCGAATAATATTCCTTGTAACTTGTCGTGGTTCGGAAATGAAAGCAAAAAAAAAACAAATAAGGGAAAAATGTTTTCTCTTTCTAGCCAGAGAAAAAATTGTTTCCACCTCTCGAGAAAATAATATCGCGTTACGCATATATGTGCCATGGGTTTGAAGAGGGAAAAAGAAGTCCGTGCAATATATGATATTATCTAGAATGAACGTACGAGATTTATCGTACGGTGCCTCTCTCCCTCGTGTGTACAAAAAGAGAGAAAGAGCTAGTCATACGTGGAATTGTGCAGAGAGAGAGAGAGAGAGTGAAAACCTTTCAGAGTCGTCGTTAAGAAGAAAGAACATTTTCGACACTGATGAAAAATATTCTCCTCCAACGTGTGTCCGTGTGAAGCCGTCGAAAAGTTGAGGCAGGACTGTATTTATTTCGGCTGCTCACACAGGCTTCTGGTTGTCCATTTCAATGATTGTGGTGCGCGCAAATACGAAAATCGCCAGAATTTAAGTATAAGCCCGACAAAATATGAGATTAAAAAGGATCTTTTTGATGCGACCGATATTGATATGTATACTCCAGCCGGAGAGAGGTAGTCTACATATAAACGAGATGCGCCCGGTAGACGTACGTACGCGCTTATATATTCGACTTTGAGTTTCCTTATGCGCAAAGGCTTTCAGCGTGTTGTATAAAGGGTCGCGCGCGCACACTCACAACACACACACACAGTGTGGCAAGGCCAAACCAGCGCTTTTGACTTTATATTCACATTATTACCATAAGTAAAATATGCAGCACGAGTTAAAGAAATATGAAAAAAAGCACGAAAAATATAGCTCGAGCAAAAACTTCGACGTTCATTAAACGACGACAACACGGCGAAATCGATTTCGACATCTGCGCCTTCGACAATACATCGGTAATGAATTCCAATACTCTCCGCCGCCACCGCGAATATATTTATAAGGCCGTGTTTATCGCCGCGTTATGTACGACTGGAGTCACCTCCCCCGGCTGCTCCGGCGCAGTATACATTGTAGTGGCGCGTGCAATCGATGCCCATCAAAATTCAATGGGGAGGAGCAATATCGATTTGCTTATACTTTTTTCCCCCCGATATATCGTATGTATATAAAATTACGGCGACGGAGGCAGCGTGACGGGGCGCGAGGAAAGCCTTATCCGACAATATGAGCGATCGCATAAAGGAAGAACAAGGAGTCTCGGAGCTGCGACTATAGTACAGAGCTTGCGCAGTCTGGCGTGGGAAATATCCGATCACTATATGCATGAAGATTTGCACGCGGGCCCTTTTTTATCGATCAGTATTGCTCATTGTCATGCATAGGACCTCGAATGCGGCACAGCTCTCTTTCTAGCGCAGACATGCACGCGTGCGAAAGAGGAGCTCGGTGAATGTACGTGGGTGTGTGCGCCACCTCCGTAGTTGTCTGAGTATATTGAAAAAATAAAAAAAACGGGAAAAAGTAACGGAGATTGAAGCTTTCTTTCTCTCTTTCTCTTGGAGCAGCGCCGCCAGGCAATTTCACCGTGGACAACAATACATATCGCTTAGAGGTATAAGCATGGCAATGTATACACAAGTTGCCCAGTGTGTAGCTCGAAAGTGTTTGTTTTATTTCGAAAAAGGGGAAGAAAAAAAATCTCTCCTCGTTACTTTGCTCATACATACGTACATAGACACTAGCTGCCTTCTATATATACAGGTAGAGCATAATTTCAACTTGAGCCAGTAAGCTTCGCGCAATATCTCCACCCTCGACCCTTTCTATAGCTTAACCTTTTTCCTCTCTATCTCTATCTTTTTCTTCTTTTACACTGCAAAAAAAAGAACGCAGCCATGCGTGATGATTATATATTTTTAGCAAACACATCATCTGAAAAGGCAATCTCCTTCGACATCGATTTTCTTTAAACACTGGCAACGTTACGGATAAATATAGTATTTTTTTTTCCTTCGCCGTTGTCTTTTCCACCGGAAGCGAAAAAGAATATAATCGTTTACAGGTCCAGATAACGAGCCGTACAAACAGGCTAGAGCCATTACCGCAGTCGACTCGGAAAACAACGGGAACGAGAAAAAAAGTATCTTGACAAAAGTTGCGAGAGAGAGAAAAAAACCGCAAATCGCGAGCGAGTAAGCAAACGCGTGGCAGTTAAAATGCGTAAGAAGCCTCTTCGGCTTTGTTCATTATGCATGCCGGGGAAGAGAGAGAGAGAGAGATACGTGGCTCGTACGTGTGCCAAGCTCGCTCGCTGCTATTTCATTTCTCCCTCTCTCTCTCGCTTTTGCTGCGTAAATGTTAGCGGAGAGACTTCAACAACGTCTCTCGCTCTCGTGCAGCTCTCTAGTAATTTTCATCATTGTTTACGCACATTTTGAGCAGCCGCGTGTATCGCCGCCACGTTTATATACCTGTACACGTTGGTACGAGGGGGGCTCTTTACACTCGTGTTTACGCTTCAGATTTAATAATATATAGCAAAAGAAGGAGTGGGCGCATGAAACGAGCTGCAGAAACAACGCGACACTTTTTTTTCAGCTCGTATTTCATTCCAGGGGACGTGAAGAATTTCATCGGCACGGCGACGGCTCCGAGGAAACTATAGTGCCAAGGCGAGATGAAACGTATACTCCTATTCAAATGTATACGTCCTATACAGGTACATAAAGGCATATAGTATATCTATGGAAGGAATAGCTCCATTCCAACTGTGTATATCTTACTACTCGCGAAGCTCGAGACTAGGCTTTTAGTCAATCCTGTTGACGAGTATAGCGGGCGCACTGCGCCTGCTTATACCCATTCGTCGCGCACTTCTCGCATTTTTTCTTCGTCAACTGGCTTTGCCTAAGATACGCTCGCGCTGTCGTCGCCGCTTCTGCTGCTGTTGATGCTTCGCCAACTTTTTCTCAGCTTCTCCCCCCGCCTCTCGAACCCCTCGCGAAGCGCAGAGTTACGTCGCGGATGAAAAAAATTTTCTCTCTCCTTCTTTATGAATTTTCTCCCATGTGATTATCGAGTACTTTTGGAGGCTCGACTGCTCTTGCCGCCGATAGATATGGATATGCGCTCGCGCGCGAATATATAGACCGAGGCGCGCTTATAGATAATGCTTAAATACGACTCTATCCATAGACGTTGCCTTGAGTGCCTCCTCCTCGTGCGCTGCTTACCGAGGAAAACTTATTCAATTTTGGACGCGATGAAATTTAATTAGCGGGTCATCGCGACGATGATACTTACATTATAAATTCTCGGAACGATCTATATATATTTTAAAGATGCCATAGTCTGCGTGCTCGAGGGCAGCGTGAGGAAAATCATTATTAAGTTCGTTATAAAAGTCTTCAGCTGCAGCTGAATTTGTTTTACGACCCTCGTAAAACCGTATTATAACGGTTGGCCCTCTGGCATCTGATCAACGATAAGTGTGATGTGAATTCTCCTCCTTACATCTACATCAATCGATTGCGATAAAGTTGCGGATACTCGACGAAAGCACTCCATGTAACAAGTACAGAAAAAGTTTTTGATGTGTAATTTTCTTTTAATTTTTCCTTCAATTATTTACTTTAATTATTTTCTTCTAATTACAACACTATAATTATTCCTTTTTTGATACTTTACGACAATCGATAAAAAGCGAGTGTGATTTAAAAATATTTTCAAATTCGCGTCGGTTGAGCATATTACAGGCTTCTGAAAAGATGCGCGGGAAAGGTAGCTATGCGGAAAGACCACATCGTGCCCACAAAAGCGAGGATTCATAATAAGTAACGACGACCACGACGACGAAGATGACGACGTGAAAAGGAAAGAATATGAGAGAGCTTGCGCGTGAGAGCAGCGAGAGAGAGAGAGAGAGCGGGTCATTTGAGCAACCTTCAAAGCAAACACTGCTACACATGCACACAGGTACAGGTGTATACATGTGCGCGTTGTGTGCGCGCCAGAGGTACGTGACACCTCGTCGCGACACAGTTTCGTGGTGCTTGCACTTGCTCTTGCTCTCCCTGCAGCGGTGCACACTGTGTATACCTTAACGACGCTGACCTGAAAAGTCTTCTATCTTTCTTCTTTCATTTTTTTTTTTTTTTTTAGGAGGAGCTCAGGTGATATAGACATCGATATGAAAAGGCTTGCTTTCATTTAGACTCTCGTTCTCGTGGCCGCAGAGCGCGCGCAGATAAAAGTACAGGTGCGAGCGTTGACCAGGCTGTGCAGCAGAGCAGAGCCTAAAGCAGAGTGGAGCTTGCAAATAAATGCCGCAAGATGTGAATATTCAAGCGCGAGAGAAGCCGGTCCTCGTGGTGCGCACGCACACACAGGTACATAATACGCTCGGGCGTTGCTTTTTACTGCCTATATACGCGGGGAGTGCCGAGTCGACCCTGGGCTCAGCTGTGCTCCCTCGGCGCGTATTTGTAAGTTTATGTAAATTCGATCCGACGAGATTTGTTTCTACGAAGCGCGTATACATAGTAGAGCCCGTGCGCAGTCTTGTCATTTGTTTGCAATATCTTTATCCCCTTTTCTCCTTCTCCCATTCTCTCTCTCTCTCTCTCTCTCTCTCTCTGTTCTTCTCTCGAAGCGTACGTGAGCGTACGTACGTACGTATACGAGCACCCCGTGCAATGACTCTGTCAGCTAAGACGGAATTGGTTTTGTTGTGTACCTCGCGGTCCTCGTCTACGAAACTTTACTTTCCCACTCCCACCCTCTTCCTCTCTCTCTCTCTCTCTCACTCTACCCGAGAGTTGTGCGCGCGAGGCTCGACGTATTTCTGGGCTAAATGTCTCCTCGTATATACATAATGCGTATCCATGGCTCTGATTTACATGTGTATACGCGACACAACCTCTACACATAATACGTAGCGTGCGTAGCCGCGCGTTCCGCAGGTGACTGCCACCTACAAACTTGTCGCGCCTGGGCTCTGTACGATATATATTCTTGCGCGCGTTCGAAGCAATTTAAAGCAAATTTCGTGACTTTCTGCCGGCTAATAGTGTTGCGCCGGATATGGCAACCTTTACTTTATCAACTTGCCTCGACGTTGATAATGTACGAATAGGCTCGTGAGCAGGAACACGATCGACGACTGCAGCAGTCATCGCTATAATGCCATTATCATGGATAATTCGAGATGGAATTCATAATTCATACTTTCGACTGTTATCGAATGATTCGAGAGTTCATGAATTTAGAATTTCATAATGAGCGTGTAGTACAGAGCTTATGATTCGCGGGCATTGATTAGCGCGTTCCATCCGACGTGGACGCGGTTATCGATGGTTGGCAAAAGCTTCCACTTCTACGCTTTGCGGATTATCGATTCGCACGCAAAAAGTTTTTCATTCGTTTAATGCCGTCCTCGCTCGCGCTGATGAATCAAATAGCCATATATTTTTAAAGTTGAATAATATTTTTCAACTATTTAACGGCGCATAGATTTTGCGAGTGAACAATTGACAATCTTCGTGATCGTTTTTCATCTCCAAAGACTCGTTTTATATCGAAGCTCGTTTACAAAAAAATATTACGGTCACTCTCCAGAGCTTCATAGAGAAGGATTATATTCAATAGCGATAAAAGGGTTTAATAATGGACACATAATCCATAGTGAATGTAAATTAATATTCATAAATAAATGATGCTAGAGAAAATCTAAAATACCGTACAAAACAATCGTAATGTTGAAAGCTCGTTATAATTGTTTTTGTTTCTGTACGGGGGTTGTAAAATGTGCGAACACATACGTACCATCAGTTCCGTTGTATCCTGGTGCTCCGGGTGTTCCGTTCAGACCGGGATTACCATCTTGGCCGTCCCTGCCGTCTTTGCCGCTTCTCCCAGGAAGTCCGTCGAGTCCAGGCTCGCCCGGAATACCTGCACGAACGTTACAAACACGCACGTGTGATATATACAATGTAATAAGTAATCTTGGTGCGCGCCGAGAGAATGAATACGCGTAATAGACCCTCCCTTCCTCGCTCTCGGGCAATATATGCAATTCTCGGGTATACGTAAGCTCGAGGCTCTCGCCTTTGAATCCATTGAGCAAGCAAAGGGACAAGGACCGGCCAAGCGTCTGTATTATTTCAAGCCGATACAGTTGAGAGAACACAAGCAACCCGAGCTCTCGATGTGCTTGCGAACATATATACGGATCCGACCACCGACTGCCCTTTACAAGCCCAAATCCCATTGAGTATAAACACTTTGTGCGGGTCTCTCGATGATTTTATAGCTCCGAACGCGTTTGTTTGTGCGGAATGTTAATTATCCGTCGAGCCATTTTCCAGACTATTACCGTCAACGCCGTCGAGTCCGGGGTCGCCTCGTAGTCCCATGGGGCCGGGTAGACCCCTCGGCCCCGGCGCTCCTGGTGAGCCTGGTATACCCGGCAAACCTTGGTCTCCCTTCATGCCGACTGGCCCAAGCGGTCCGGGCAAGCCTCGATCGCCGGGCGGGCAAAATTCTCGGGATTTCCGGCAGTACGTTTCTATGGCGTCGGTCTGCAAAACGAAGAAAAATGAATATTCATCATTGTTTACTTTCCTGTAATGTCAGACTAGTTTGAAAACAGGAAAATTTCTCTTTTTTCGAAGTAAATGTCCCACAGAGTCCCGGATAGCAAGAAATTCTAAAGGCAAAAATATTTTACTTGAATGCAATGATTTTTTTTTTGCTGGGAAAATTTTCCTGAACATATAACGTCGCAGAATTTTCATTCGTGCCACATTTTCTACGAATATCATAAAGCTGATTGTATTCGCATCTCGAATTTTTCGAGAGGATGAGTGAAAAAAAAACAATTTTGTCATTTGCGCGTAAAAATACATCGCGCCAGATATTACAGTGGGATTTTTCATTTTTACCTTTGAACAAATTAACGAGCGGCTGCAGTAAACAATTTTCATATAAAGCGCTGAACGCTAACTGCGTCCATACACATCGAACCTGCCATATTTTTTAAATTTTTATTTTCAATGCCGGAAAATGTAATTAAAAGTCAACAATAACATTTACATGTTTACTGCACGCGACAGGCTTTATACAGAGCCGGCGAAACTTTCCGTCCTCAAAAGTTGCGCTGACAGCCGGGCGACGTATACGGCCAACGGTATCGATAGGCCATAAATAACACCGATCAAGCCTCTTATGACCAATAAATAAACGAAATCCACTATCCTCGCTCGAACCCTTCCTTTCTTTCTTTTTTTTTTGGGACAGTGGGCAGATAACACGCTTTCGTTGGCGTGTCGTGGTTTTATCCATGATTTGTGGCGCCGCGTTGTTGCGCTCAGTTGCAGCGCAAGCCACGAATGGAGGAGATAATAGCTCGGATCTCTAACTTAATACAGAAAAATAAAGTCTTGTCGTTTTTTTTTCACGCGAAGATTTTATTTTTCACATAATATCATAATGCAACGCGAGTAGTTTTTTCTCAGCAGAGGCTTAGAGCTGGCTTACAACATTTTTTTCGACGTCGAGGTAAAGAAGGACGCGAGTCTTGCCTTATCTGGTTGTTTAATTAGAGTTAAGGCTACGTGCGCGGCGAGTTAGAACTAAATACGACCAGCCTAAGTACGGCGAAGATATACACGCGGGCACACTCACACATGCTGGGGCTAGTGCGCGCTGCGCATCGTCTCACACTGTAACTCGATTTGCGGCTAAGTGATCCGCGCTAATAAGCCCAAAGCAGATTATCCAACGCACTGTCGCTTCGTACTCTTACCCCTGCGCTGCGCTACTGCCATTGTTAGCTGCTTGTCGGGTAAACAGACGAATGATTTAAATGCGAGTCACGCGCAGCATGACGATATTTTTTAACTAGAAAACCATAATTATGCTGCTCGTGTATAAATTCGAAAAAATAATATGACCTATTCAACCAACTATAGGTGTTTATAATAAAAACTAATAAACGCTTATTATGTCGTCAGAAAAGAAGCAGAAGCAAAGTTAAGTAGGCTTGAAAGTACAATTGATAAAGTTAATTTTTTTAACGTTAGGTTTTTTTGAAATCAAATTTTAAATTCTCTTGGAATTGTTCGAACAAAATTAGCACTGACAGTAAGATTTTTAAATTATAAAAATAATTGTATGAATAATCTTGACAGACGTTGTAAACTATTTCCATTACTTTGGCTACTTTAAAATGAGTAAGCACAAAATAGTTATATCTTTTTACTCAGAGCTAGTAAAGATTAATGTCTATTACACTCGGTCAATACATTAGTTTCGGTAAACTATACCAGTTAAAAGTTTCCTGATAAGATGGAATACAATTCACAGTGTTTAGTAAGCATTAAGATGAATTCTTATTTGTCGAAATCCCGGCAAAATATATACTAATGACTTCTGTGGGTTAGTTTACATGCAAACGATAATTTCCTGCGGTAGAGAAACTCAACCTCCTTAGCGAAAACAACAAGAGGAGGGTTGTTGTCCTCGTTAGCGACACCAACCTTTCCCCACTTTCTCGATGTGTTTGCCGAACATTTCGAGCCGATAAGGAGGACGTTTCCTCATTAACTATTGACTCAAGCAAAGCTGAGATAATCACGAGTGAGTTTTCCAAAGCCAAGAGTAAGAAAAAGCTCTTCAGCAAATATCTGAGGCCTTCGCTGAAATATTCGTTGACTGTTGATGTAAATACCTAATAGCAGTCACAAGTGACTGAACAACTTTGCCTGTTAGAGAATTCATCATTTTAAGAGCAACATTTCAAGGGGCCACCAAGTTTTTACTACAGTTTTCTGAAAATATATTATAAATAACAAAAAACGGAACTTAATTCTCCTAAAAACCAAATCGTCAATTATTTTTTCACTTGTAATGTCGTATAACGAGCATAATATTTGATACACTTTGAAAACATTTTTATTCGAGTCAGTGGTATTGAAAAGCAAATAGTCTCTTGCTCTTTTATAAGTACACAGAGAGAAGTGCAGCAGTCAGAATTATTAAAATCGTATGAAATTTAACTATCATTTTTTTGGAATGGCGTTTTTTCGGAAAATTTTAAATGTTTTTTTATATTTTTTTATTAATTATTCATTTTTCACTTGTTTCTTGCCACACTTTCATCATTACATCAAAATCTAAAAAAAAATTGGCGTACGTTATCGAAAATCTCACTGTATTTTTACGTAATTATAAGAATTTGGTTTATAATCTGTTATAAAACAGCTGATGTATTGAGTATTTTGATTCATTATAAAATATTATGGTAAAAATTCGTGAGATTGTAATCATTTTGATAATTTGATTTTTCATGCAAGCAAATCTGATATTTTTTGAAAAAAGGCCAAAAAATGTCTTATCATGTTTTGCGAGAGTAATTTTACCTGAACTCTCAATCTTTGAATAAAAAGAAACTAGCTTTCAAAAAACTTAATATATTATTCCTGTGTAATTTGTAATAATTCAAGGGCAAAATATGATTTCATGAAAATTTGAACAGGTAATTTTTTCAAGAAAATTTTCCAGTTATAAGAAAATGTCGCCTGTAATCGTTACATTTTTCAGGCACTTCTTGGCGTACAAAAAATTCCCATTGCTCAAATCTTTTGTCGCTCGATGAAGTTTTAGATTTATGTGACTTTCGATGTAGGTGTTATAAATTTTGGCTCACGAGGAAAACTTTTAATTGCAACATTTCAAAGATGTGAATATATGTATAATACAACTCATGTGGCGAACAAATTCCTCGAGACGCGTCGCATTGGCATAGTTTGTGGCTGGAATTTAAAGCTTACACAGTCACAGTTTTATTCTTCTTGGCATATATAGTTAATATGTATATGATCGTACACGAATTTTGATCCGAGAACTTTGCTTATGTCATATATACACTGGTAGAATAGAAACCAATTCGAAACAATTGTTAGGTACGATTTAATGATAAATCTCAATTTGCAAAAGTAAATTGCAGCTCCCTGTGTACTTGGTTAACCTTATAATTATGCCTCCGATGGATGATCAAAAGTTTATGGTTGAATAATTACAGAGAGTGTGTACAAAGTTAAAGAAACGAGATGAAACGAGGCAAAAAATGCCACAAAAGCAAGAAAAAGAAGCGAACTGAAGCAGCACACTAGATTCGATTATTCGACCATTAAAGAGTCTCGAATAGCTAGTTACAGGAGGAGAAAAGCGTATTATTTGCTCGTACTCTTGGATACACAAATGAACGAAATCGATTTCTCGACGAACCAGGCCTGGCATTCCCTTAATCGCGAGAAGAAAAAAGAGATGAAAAGCCTCTATCGAACAGATCACGTATCATTAGGCAGACGCTTTATGCATACCTCGCCGCGCTGCTGTTCAAACCTTTCCATTTCATTGTCTGTCAATTCTGTAATCGCGACTCTACACGTAATGCGTCTTTGGAAAATGGTTCAAGACTCATATTTTTTAAAATTATATGTGAGATCACATC
Source organism: Trichogramma dendrolimi (assembly GCA_034770305.1). Classification (NCBI taxonomy): domain Eukaryota; kingdom Metazoa; phylum Arthropoda; class Insecta; order Hymenoptera; family Trichogrammatidae; genus Trichogramma; species Trichogramma dendrolimi. The sequence continues at coordinate 364,172 of JAPMIB010000008.1, read as the reverse complement.
GCATAATAGAAATAAACGAAAACACAATACAATCCGAAATTCAATAGTAATCTTGAAGAAAGAAAAGAGCCTAAAAATTATTTTATTATTAGTAAGTGCCTATTTTTCTGAATTGCTTTTAAAAAGGAGTGGTGGAAGGGCCCAAAACTTTAAATAAATTTCAGCATAGAAGAAAAAATTTTTTATAAGCCATTCAATTTAAGTGAAAATCGGCCATATGCAGTTTGTATAAAGCTACAGCGGAGGCAGTCACGGCAGCGCGCGCGTCATAAAAAATAAAAGTAAAAAAATGTTCTATCCGGTAGCGAAGAAAGAGCTCGCGCATCAATGCTCACGCTTTCGCTACTTTTTTTCTACCTTCGCCAATGCGCCGGGCTCTCCCACGGCTGCTGCTGCTGCTGCTGTCATTAATAAAGTTGATGGAGTAGAACAAGCTCTACAGGGTTTGTCTCTATCTCACCCTAGGCTGTGTGCCTCTTTCGCTGGAAAACGTGTCGCATTGCGAAGTGAAAAATACAGAGTCAATCGTTCGATAGCCCCTCTCGATAGATCAGCCCTCCTGCAGGCTGCAACTCTCGAGCGGGGTAATGATTGAGAGCAAAAAAAATTGCCCAGCCTCGAGGGACCAACGTGGAAGCTACATATAGCTGCGCCCCGCACGCGCGCTCACGGCGTTAAGAGAAATCTGCAGCCGAGATATAGCACGCGAGCTCGTGTGCCGCCGGGCCAAGGTGAAACCATCAAATACCATTTCCCATTGCGAATGTTTTGCAGCCCGGGCGATGTATTAATAGTCGCATTGTGATTGCTGCCAACTCTTTCCACGAGAGTTTGGAGAATAGCAAAGTTCGCAACGAGATCACATTTAGTAGATATTCGCGTCTACTAAAGAGAGAGCCTGAGAGGGAGAGCATACCGGTGTAAAACAAATTATACACGTGGCAGAGGTATATCGGTTCAACAAAACTACGGCTGGAGCCCAAGGTGATAATTGAATGATGCAATTTCGCCGAAAGTTTGTTGCGTGTATAGTTCGTTGAATCTCTCTTCACGTGTATATAAGCGCATGGCTTGAGTACGTGCGTACGTGTGTCAAGTATACGAGTGTTTACGCGGTCACTTTTTGTTTCCTTTGAGAGAAAACCCCGTGACGCTGGTAAAAGCGACTTTTAAAGCTTAATGTTGAATGGACAGTTCATTAATATTTTCAGAAACGAGATAAAATATCTAAACTACATCTATGTGAATATGTGTTGATATTGGAGTACTTTTTTTTTATTCAGACGCAGCCAGGGACCAATAAAAGATGGTATTCCATCGAAACTATCAATGGTGGATGCTTTGAAACAACCACTGGTTGATCTTCATGTGTATGGATGCTACAATTCTCTTTTATCAAGATGACTAGAGTTCAGTGGCAGCTCTTAAAAACGTCATACGTCAATAACTGGCCCAGGCTCATAACTCATAAGGTCGCATACCTGCCAAATGGTGGCCAATGTTCTGAGAAAAGAAGAAAACCAATCTAGGTACCTACTTTCCTCAGCATTAATTTGACGATGTGTCGATCAATTGTCCTCAAACTAGCGACCTATGAATTCTATCACTTTGCCTGAGGTTGTGATTATAACTATTCATACTCCGAAAAATATGCGCAATCTCAACGTTGTAGCTAAAATAACTTCTTTAAAGTCACGAAACGTGAGAACATTTTCAAAACAAGAATTGAATTTAAAACCTCTTACTTCACTGTGTTCAAACTTTAAACATCTTCCTTATGATTCAATATATTTTTGTATAAAAATATCAAAAGAATTAAATTAAAAGAATATTACATTCATATAATGTAATAAGATTCCCTAATTTTTTTAATTTAATTCAAATCACATTAATTTCAATGTTAATATTTTCAACGGTTTATACTTACTGGAATACGGGTGTCTGCGGTAACCCATACCCATTCGTCTCCTTTTGCATTGGCCATACTTTTCGAATCCTTTGACTCAATGTTCTTGTCGTTGCGATTCTGAAAAACAAACATATTTTTAATAATGCGCACATTCGTGAACTTTTTTTTTCTCCCACCCTAAATTTACACTGAATAGTTTCTGATATATTATACATTTTGTAATTTATATTGGGAAAATTCATATTGCGAAAGAAAATTTTTTTTTTACATAAAGGAAAATAATTTATTTTAAATTTCTTTCATTTCGCTTCTTGAGCACTATTTTCACATTTCCTGCTTTCTTCCGGTTACCACTGTGGAAGATTAACTTCAATTTGAATTTATTCAGCAATTAGTCTTCAAATCATCAATACTTACCTAACTAATGCTTAAATACACATAAGCGCAAATACCAAACAGTAAAGTTCTATAGACTAGTTGAACTACCTAGCTTTATGAGTACAATATGAATTATTTTGCTGAACGTTTGGAATTTCATTACTCGATCATCATCAAATAACCTAATTGTACCATTGAATAAATTTAAAAAAAAACATTTAGTATCAAAGGCTCCAAAATCATTCGAAAATAAACAAATATCCTGATATCTTTTATAGACATAAAATACCTATATGCTATTTGCAAATTATTCACAAAAATTCAATTGAGTATTCATGAGCCACAATGCACAACGTTATTCTAGTGCTATTTAACTTCTGAATGATGATTGCTACGCTGTACGTTGTATATTGCATGCAAGAAAAGCACTTCTTACGCACTAATTGTACTTATGCTACCTATAATGTCGTTTGTGTTTCACTTCTATGGTCTTGATGATTATCGAACATTAGCATACGTTTTCCGCTCTCTTGAATACAGACAACATTGAAGGATTTATATTTCGGTTTTAAAAATATTTGTCAACGATCGCTATTTATTCGATCAAATAAATACGCACAATCATAACAAAGACAATAGAGAGTTTTACAGAAGTTTTCACAGACGGCTAAATTCGTTTCTACGCGAGTTAAACGTTATCACTCGCAACTGTTGAACAGCTGAGCGTACCGTTCCGTGCATTTATTTTGGCAAAGAAGAGCGAGCACACATGCCTTCATAGTAGCGAGTACAATTTAGGTTTGCTTGACACGTAGATGGAAAAAAGTGAGAAAGTAGAAGAATATTTTATTTCTACAGTTTGCCATGCGTGCGCTGTTTAAAAATACGGTTAAAACATGAAAAATTCGATGTGAAAACCGCCATTCCGCTTAGTCTCGCTTGTACAGACAGCTTTTGCTGCTCTACCTTGGGCAATTATTTTAATGTCCTTTTTGCTCGTTGAATTTAAAATTCATTGTTCATATGAGTTGGAAAAATAGTGTCGATTTTAGTGTAGTTCGCGCACGCTTTTTTACTCTACTGTAAATATATTTAAAAAGTTTTCAAATTTATGCTATTAATATGCAATATTCATACGATCGAGGAATTCTCAGTTCAAAAAGTGTCCCTTGCTATGAAAAAGTCGCGTGTTTTGTCGGCAACAACGTAACTTAAAAAATGCCAATGAAAATGCAAAAAATACTGAGTTCCGCAATACGATGAAGGAATAAAGCAGTTTACCGGGCGTATAAAAAAATGCCACGAGAATTTCGAGGAAAAAATCTCGAGCGGGATCTAGGCGCTGAGCTCGCAATCGCAAATAATAATATTCATATAAATCGTGCAACGGGCGTAAAATTGAAAAAATGCGGGCGCATTAATCCGCGCACGATTCTAATAAGCGAATATACAGAGAAGTCTCGAGCCCCGTCTGCGAGGATAACGCGTGGCGGTGACTTTTTCCTCTAGCCCCCGCCACGCGATAAGCTTTTAAAGGGCAATAAAAAGGTGCGGCGTTTACGCAACCTAAATTTGGCGCTGATGCATCGGGCGAGCGAATTAATCTTGCGGATATAGTTATTATACCACGCACAAGACCGAGAAATTCATTTTCCAGGACGTCTGCTATTCGGCTGAGCTTTTGCGTGCGATGTATAATATACGGGTAAAGTTTGCGCCCAAAGCTGCGAATCTCCGCGCCAGCGCTGTTTTCTATGAGAACCGCAGAAAACGCATTGCATGTATGCAGCCCGCGCGCATGCACACACACACACACACACACACACACACACACACACACACACACACGCGCACGCGGACCTACACAAATACGCGCGAGCATAGATATAGGTGGTTCAGTTTGGTCATAATCCCAAGCCACGCGGGCTCTTTAATTTCCTGCGATAAATCTGACGGGAATAATATTCGTGTGCCGCGTCGTGCGCCACTCAGCCGAGTGATTTACACCTAAAGCCGGTAAGCATACATATACTGCAGATCTGAATTTAATTATTTAATTTCCTTTCTTCATTAAATGTATATTAAAGCGAACTTCCTTTTTTCACGTCTTCATCGCGCCGGTAGATATAGTGAATTTATTCGTACGCACGTGGCTTTATGTATAGTGAAATACGCGGAAGCTTCGGGATTACCAGAGAAAGAGAGAGGGAGAGAGTCTAGATGGTTTAATCAGAACCAAGAGTATAATTATAGGTTATATGGTCCTTCCAATTAATCTGGTCCTTGCACGCGTATCTATGCACGTGGACTTGAACTGAACACATGCAACCCACACACACACACACACACACATGTCATACAATGCGCTTACTTTAATGAAAGCCCTCTTCTAGTAGCAGCAGCCCCTCTTACTTTCCGGATATCCTTTACGACTTAATACCCACCGTTCGCCTTCGCTTAGGATTTGCCCTCACCAGAGCTCTGACCAACTGTACTGTCGGCCACGCAACTATTCAAAAACTTCGATATGCCCGATTAAGGTGTAAAGCTTGATTTCGTTTTTTTATTTTTCTCTTACAATTACATCCCTCGAAACCGATGCAAAAGCTTACTTTGAATTTTTTTCAATCTAATTTTTTCTAAGCACGAGTAAAAAGTTCTGGTCTACAATTGCGGTTTAATCGAAAAATGAAAAATTTTTTATACAAAAAACTCGTCAACTTGTATGATAAAAAGACTCACCCTGTAGACATCAGAGACAGCATTGTCCTCGGTAAGTGGCATCGAGCTACTCCTCTTGCGTCTGACCGCAGTTTGACCATGACTACCTCCTGTAGTGGCGCTGGCGGTGGCAGTCGTGGCAACACCGGCGGCCGAGATCGTCGAACATCCTGCAGTCTGCACTTGCTGTACTTGGTGTTCGAGCTTCGCCACGTTCACGTAGAGATAAAGAAAGCTGCCGAGCTGGCCGATAAATTGAACGAAAAGGAGCGCATAGAAGAGTCTTGTCGAAGCACTTGTCGACACCATCTTTCCTTTGCTTTCGATCGTCATTGTCACTTCGCTCCACTCTCAATGATTTTCAGTACTATGTACGCTTACTTTTATCTCGCTATTCCCCACCATTCCATGACTCGACGCGTTTCCGCGTCACTAATGCACTTAGCGCACATCAATGCTTGCTGTGGGTGACAAACGAAAAAAAATTTTAATATGAAATTTTAATGTTATTCCAAAAATGTACTAATGAATGGTTTCATTTCATTTATCGTAAAAAAAATAACAGTTTGTAGTGAAAATCAATTGATAGAGGGAGGCGTCTTCAAATCATATTAAATTAACTTTAAATTTCATCTTAACAACGCGTTTAATTATTAGAATTAAGACGTAATCAAATTGTTTTATAAATCAATGCTTCATTTATAGGTAGTTATATGAATAGTTACTCTGTTCATTGATGGAAGAATAATTTGTTTTTACAAATCGGTTCATTATCGGATAAACAACTCATTAACTTAAAATTGACTTTCTGTTAAATAATAACATCACGTATTCAAATTTTTTTATTGTCCACTGCTGTTGCAAAATTCCTCTCATTCAAGTTATCTGTGAACAAAACAATAGAACGATATTCATTTTACTCGCTGTAAGAAAAAGTATTTATGAGGTTAAGAATAAACTATAAGAGAAGCGTTCATAAAAAACTAAGTTGCTGTAACTAAGATTCGTTGAGCAAAATTATCTTTTTATTTATTGATAAAAGTCACAATTCCCATTCACAGCTTTTTTTTTTAAATATATCTTTTCAGAAAAGTAAGTTTCTTACTCACAGTTTAATGAATCATCTTTTTTTCTCGGATAAATTTCGAAAACTTACTTTCTTTTATGAAATGCAAAATAGCTACTCGTGAGCAAAGTTTAAAGAAGAAAAGAACACCCTGATAGCACGGAAAGTTGCGGCAACGTTGCGGCAACCATATTTTTGAAACATTGAAACTTTAACATACTCGTATCATGAACGTTGCGGCAACGTTGAAGCAACGCAGTTTATGTCCCATTTGGTAACGAAGTAACGTTGCTGGCGCGTCGTCGTTCAGCGTCCGCAAGATTTCGGCAACGTTGCGGCAACTTTCAATGATTTTTTGTATTTAACGTGAGTCCGCGTAAGCAATGTTCCGTCAACGCTCCCGCAACTTTACGAGAGCCTACAGCTTATATTACAGGTTCGTGAAAGCAATGTTCCGGCAATGTTCCGGCAACATTCCTGCAACTTTACGAGAGCTTACTTGCATTGAATTTGCTAACTTGCCGAGTTTTGAAAAATAGACAGTATTGGTTTTCAACTTCTTATGAACAAAGGTATATTATACTCGAACTAAATTTTTTTCACAATGCAATTATTTTTAAAACAAAATAATTTATAAAATAGATAGTTATGGAAAATAGGCAGTATTGGTTTTCAACCTTTCATGAACAACCGTATCCTATACTCGCACTAAATTTTGTTACAATGCACACACATTTTTATAAAAAAATAATTCATAAAATAGATAGTTATGGAAAATAGGCAGTATTGGTTTTCAACCTTTCATAAACAACCGTATCCTATACTCGCACTAAATTTTGTTACAATGCACACATTCATTTTTATAAAAAAATAATTCATAAAATAGATAGTTATGGAAAATAGGCAGTATTGGTTTTCAAACTTTCATGAACAACCGTATCCTATACTCGCACTAAATTTTGTTACAATGCACACATTCATTTTTATAAAAAAATAATTCATAAAATAGATAGTTATGGAAAATAGGCAGTACTGGTTTTCAACCTTTCACGAACAACCGTATCCTATACTCGCACTAAATTTTGTTACAATGCACACATTCATTTTTATAAAAAATAATTCATAAAATAGATAGTTATGGAAAATAGGCAGTATTGGCTTTCAACCTTTCACGAACAACCGTATGCTATACTCGCATTAAATTTTGTTACAATGCACATTCATTTTTATAAAAAAATAATACATAAAATAGAAAAAATATTATATTATTTCATTTTCTTCATTCTGGTCTTTCTCTTGTAATGAGCGAAAGTATCTCTTCTTTGCCTCTTTTAGCCAAGTCTCAGTAGTTGCCTTTATTTGAGTTCTCGTGTAGTTTTGGTTGGTTTTATGTAATACAACTGCAATTTTCGTTGAAATTAAAAAAATTTTCATTCAAATTAAATTTTAAAAAATCCATTATTCTCTTACCAGGTTCTCTAATTTTTTGTAAATACGAGTTTGTTCAATACCCATTTTTTTAATCTGTTTCCTTACTCTTCCTTTGAAATTAAATTTCATGGCTAAATCATCGGTCATCAATGCAGCCAGTATGTTGCGTGTTGTAAAGTGTCCGTCTTTGCCTCCAAAACCATTAAGGTACTTTTTCTGAAAAAAAAAAAAAGATATAAAAACATATCTAGACAAATTAATTTTTCATATCAACCTAAGGTACTTACAGCTTTAGATAAAAAGTGTTTGTCCTCTGCTAAATTCAATTCAAATTGGAGGAATTCTTCCATCGTTTTTAGTTTAAGAATATTAGTGAACATTTCATCAGTATCAATGAGGTCCTGAATACTTGCATCATTATTTTGTAGATTCATCAAGTCGTTTTTAATTTGGGCTTGATTCAAAAGTATCTCTTCGAGTGATCCTGCACAAAAACAATATGAATTAGATATCAAAATCATTTTTGACTCTATTAATGACCTTAACAAGGTTCACTTACTCATAATAATATCATTGTTGGAAGACGAATTTCCGCCCAAAAGCGTCCTCTTGGATACTGGCAACAAATTCGATCGAATTGGTGTTTTACTTTTCTGTTTATGATTGCTTGGTCCTGGATTTTCTTCATCCCATGAAGTGGGTGCCGCCGAATCGTTCGAATGATTATCGCTGTGTCCATCGGGAACTCCTGCAGGAGATGCGACCTTTTCCGCTTGTTCGTCACCGTTATTCGGTACAGAATCTTCTGGTTCAATACTCGAAAATGAGCGATCGCCATCCAATTCATCATTTCCTAGGAAAAAAAAGAAGGAATTATGAAGCATAAAAATATAAAGATTTAATAATTACTTGATGTAACGATTACTTACTGAATTTTTTTGGGGGGGGCTCTACATCTTCGCGAAGCTCAATCTCATCACTGTTTCGGGCTGAAGATGAAAGTGAATTGTCGTCTTCAGACGTCGTTCCTTTTTTTATGTGTCTGGAATGTCTCAATTTTGCATTCACTATTGAATCGTAGCGTTCTTCAACATCCGAGTAGTCTTGCCTTATTTTTAACTTTATCTTGCCGATCTCATATGTTTCTAGAATAGCATAAGGTAAAATATATTTATCATTTAGCCGAAATAAAATTAAATAAAACAAGTAAAATTATCTCGTACATACCAGCATGATCGATATTTTCTTCGATTTCCAACAGATCCCATGTAATACAACAAGGATTCGCCCTTTTTTCAGAGGCTTTCAAAACTTTCTGGTCAGTCTTGAACGGAGGCCAATAACACTCTTTACCATTGCTTGAAATCCAATTATTTGGTACAACGTACAGTGTTCCTTCCTGTTTAAATTGCACTACACACCAGATCCACCGATCGGGATTATAATGTTCGAACATGATTACTAATCAATCGTGAAATTAAAAACAAAATTTACCGCACAACTACACTAAATGCCTATAGATATTACACGCTCGAGCTCGTAGCTTCAACTAACTATACAACAGACAGGGTGCATGTGACCTTCGAGAACGTAAAAACACATCAAAAATGTGCGACTACACGATGCTCAGTTAAAATTCACATAGCATAAATACTACCGCGTGCTGCGCGCGTAACGCGGGATAGCTGATCGACGTTTAACGCTGTGTGTGTCGGCGTCGTAACTGCCACTGCCTGCCAGTTTGCGCGGCAGCGCTGCGCTTAGCCCTGGCATATACAGCGTGAAACGATGACAAGTTACAACGTGATACGCGTCGGCACACTTGTCGATCGTCTAATTTTTCTCTCAGCGCGGCCCCACAACAACGTTATTCTAGCGTCCAGCCGTATTCGAGCATAGTGTACTCACTTGTATTATTGCTATTCGAGCAGATTGTTATTCGCTACTAGTGCTCTGTGGCGTTTGTGCGTGTTATATTATAGGTACACATAAATTGTTCTTGAGCTCTTTCCAACTGTACAGGACAATGTGAGCTCTTCCAAAGTCTTTGCTATCATTATATTTAAATACACAGACAGTGTCAAGATCTTTGGAAAAATTGAACTTCATCATTTAGCGTTACGTACGTATAACGTGTGTATCTATTCCCGCTCGACGCGGCTCTGTGTATTCATATGTGCGTTTATACCGAATATAGATGTACAATCAAATTAATGAACTTTGCGCGCTTTATTGAAGACTTACAATTAATGTACCAAGCATAAAATACGTTTTTTAATAGTTCATTTAAATATACATAAAACAAAAATCAAGAATACTTGAAAATTTAATTTTACTGATCAATTGATTCTTGATTATAATTCTAAATTTGATTAACTTCAAGATGCCAAAAGTTAATCAAAAAAAGAAAAATTACTATAGCCGCAAATTACCACAGTTATGTAGTAAACGACATCAAAACAGAGTAACTAGAAATATTTTCATGGAATCAATAGAAAATATTCAAAAAGTAGAGACAAGCTCTTCAAGTTCATCTGACGATGAAGAGTTCACATTGGAACCATCACGTGAATCCCTAGCAAAAGTTGGTGGTGAGGAAAGGCGACCAAAAGTGTTAACAAACTCGTTTGCATCAGACAAGAATAAAGTATTTGATGATTCAACCAATGTAGAAACCGAAGAATGTTATTTATTTAATAATTATTCTGACACTGTATCGATGGAATTTAATAAGATCACTTTTGAAGACGTTTATTCCGACGAAGTGGATTTACGCTACAGTTCCGAAGAAGATGAAGACGATACTGAAGAGATAACAATTGTTAAAAATGACGAACACTTTTTATCGTCGTCGCATTTATCAAATAAATTTTGCAGTATATTATCTCAATGGTCTATTGATCACTGCATAAATCACTCTGCAATTAATCGACTTTTGCACGATATTAGGGATGAAATTCCTAGTCTATCCAAATTACCGTTGGATGCTCGAACTTTACTGAAAACCCCACGAAATAATTGCAGTCCTGAGACAATGGAATCTGGATATTATTGTCACTTTGGACTAAAATATAGTCTGGAAAAAATCATTAGTTACAGGATTATTGAAATAGACGACGATAAAGTAATAAAACTTTTAATTAACATCGATGGAGCACCACTAGCACAGTCATCAGAAAAAAGTTTATGGCCAATTTTATGTTCGGACGAAAAATATTCTGAAGTGTACATAATTGGAATTTTCGCGGGTCAATCGAAACCAAAGGATCCCAATATTTTTTTGAAGCGTTTCGTGGAGGATGCAAAGGAATTCGTTTATAATGGTTTTTTTTATGAAGAGATGAAATATGAGGTGATAATAAATGCTTTGATTTGTGATGCTCCTGCAAAAGCCTTCGTCATGAATGTTAAGTACCATAGTGGATATCATTCATGTACCAAGTGTACAATAGAAGGAGAAATGTATGATTGCGTGACGTTCCCGTGGGAGAAAGATTATATCGTTGGAATAAAGCCGCGGCTTCGACTTGATGGCGAATTTCAAAATAATATGTATTCCCAAAATTATCAACGAGCAGAAAGTATACTTTGCGAAATTCCTCGATTCGGCCTTGTTTCAAGTGTACCTCTTGACTGTATGCATTTGGTGTATCTTGGTTGCATGCGCAAGTTAATATTTCTATGGATGTTTCCAAAATCGATTCAGAAATTGCCACAAAACAAAGTGGATGAAATATCGTCGAATTTACTGTCGATCAAGAAATATATACCGTACGAATTTGCACGTACACCAAGAGAATTGAAATACGTTAAATTATTTAAAGCAACTGAATTTCGTCAAATTTTATTGTACACAGGTATGATAGTATTAAAAGACCTAGTAAGCAAAAACGTATACAACAATTTTTTAACTTTGCAAGTGTCTATTACCATTTTATGTAACACAACACTTTGTAATCAAAATGAATGGCTAGACTACACTTCTAAATTAATGGAAAAATTCATGTTTGATTATCAACAAATTTACGGAAAAAATTTCGTTACATACAACATTCACAATTTGATACATTTAGTCGACGATGTTAAAAAGTACGGAGCGTTAGAAAATTTTTCAGCATTCCGATTTGAAAATCATATTAGAAAAATTAAAAAACTATTAAGAAAAGGTAACCAACCATTAGCCCAGCTTATAAAACGCTGCGCCGAAATTGATAATTGTAAAATAAATATTATGAAACAAAAGTCAAACTTCGATATAAATTTTTCAAAAATAAATCTTGGTTCACTTATACTTGGACTAAAGATTAATGAAGAGTATGTATTTGCTAATTTAAAAATTTTAAATTGAATTGTATGGATGGAAAAAATGATTGTGTTATGATAAAAAGCGGCTGTCTAAAATTGTTAAGAATTTTGTAGTAACGAATGACAAACGAAAAATGTTCGTTGGAAAAGAATTAGAAAAAGAAGGGGATTTTTTTAGTAGCCCCTGTAAGTCTAGCATACTTGATATATGGAAAGTGAAAGATGACAATAGTTCCAATCAGTATAAACTTTATGATCTTACAGAAATCGTATGCAAATGTGTAAATTTCCATTTGAAACTGGATTTGTGGTTGTACCTCATTCATACTTTTGGTATGAAGAAATAAAGACTTTGTAAAATATTTTTATATTATAAGTTTTATCATCATTCATCTTGAATAATTAAAATAAAAATCATAAGATTAAATATAAATAATTGTAAAAGTAGTCATTTATAATAAATTATTACAATAATTATAAGAGTAGTACATAAATATTAACAAGCATATGAGTAAATCTCGTGAAAATTTAACATTCAATTCAACGGTAATGAGACATGATGAGGTCGTGCTAATATTGTTTGTAACTTTTGTTATCATACACGCACGCTAAAAAGTAACATACATACGAAGCAGAGAAACTGCTTCGAATCTATGCGCGTGGCAGCTACGAATTTTCTTGGTGTCGGATATCGAACTACGAAACGAGGCAGTTTTTGAACTTATGCCTATACGTGAGGCAGACGAAATAGGAGATAGTCCGAGTTGACAAAAAAGTACGATGCCCACCTCATTTAGACCTTCTCATAGTCGTCGCGTGCGTAGAATCTACTGCGAGTACGTAAGGCACGCCAAGTTTGTAATACAAATTCACGCAGTCCTCGGGTGCCTGTGCAATACTTGTGCAATAATAAACCAATAATAATCGAGTACAATATATTTACTTTCGAGCGAGGTTTTTCTGACCATGAATTATTCGTAATCATATCATACGCATGTATACTAGACTGGAACTCATGTAGAATTTTTTTTGCCCAAATCAGAGAGAAAAGCGATCTGTGTAGTAATCATTATTCCTAGGAGTTCGAAGTAAATATCACGCTGTGTAGTTCATTTTCGATAAAAAAATTTATTAATTAGTTTTTTTAAATTCAGAAATCGATGAATGATGCAAGAGGAATTGCAATTGTCTGAATTAGTCATTTAAACAAAAATACTAGATCAAGTATAGTAGTTTCGTGATACAACTAGAAATCAGTTTGTTACATTCATTATCAGACTATAATGCATCAGCGATGAGCCACATCGATGTGCTTTTTAAGATTATTCTTTAGTAAAAATGATTTGCCGCATTTATCTCATGGGTAGTGGATAGTAAACAAAAATACTAGATCAAGTATAGTAGTTTCGTGATACAACTAGAAATCAGTTTGTTACATTCATTATCAGACTATAATGCATCAGCGATGAGCCACATCGATGTGCTTTTTAAGATTATTCTTTAGTAAAAATGGTTTGCCGCATTTATCACATGGGTAGTGGGTATTACTTGCATGCGACAATTTGACATGTTTAAAAAGTCTTGTTTGACTCTGATATTTTTTTCACAGAAATTGCATGGGAAGGTAATATTTTTATGTACCAAGTCGATGTGAGTTTTCAAATTCCATTTTTGGGAAAATGTCTTATCACAGAAATCGCATGGGTAGGTGATACCTTTATGCATTGAATCGATATGACTTTTAAGATTATGCTTTCGCGAGAACTTCTTGTAACACTCGTCACATTCATAATGACACATTCACATGAGCTCGAATACGGCTGGACGCTAGAATAACGTTGTTGTGGGGCCGCGCTGAGAGAAAAATTAGACGATCGACAAGTGTGCCGACGCGTATCACGTTGTAACTTGTCATCGTTTCACGCTGTATATGCCAGGGCTAAGCGCAGCGCTGCCGCGCAAACTGGCAGGCAGTGGCAGTTACGACGCCGACACACACAGCGTTAAACGTCGATCAGCTATCCCGCGTTACGCGCGCAGCACGCGGTAGTATTTATGCTATGTGAATTTTAACTGAGCATCGTGTAGTCGCACATTTTTGATGTGTTTTTACGTTCTCGAAGGTCACATGCACCCTGTCTGTTGTATAGTTAGTTGAAGCTACGAGCTCGAGCGTGTAATATCTATAGGCATTTAGTGTAGTTGTGCGGTAAATTTTGTTTTTAATTTCACGATTGATTAGTAATCATGTTCGAACATTATAATCCCGATCGGTGGATCTGGTGTGTAGTGCAATTTAAACAGGAAGGAACACTGTACGTTGTACCAAATAATTGGATTTCAAGCAATGGTAAAGTGTTATTGGCCTCCGTTCAAGACTGACCAGAAAGTTTTGAAAGCCTCTGAAAAAGGGCGAATCCTTGTTGTATTACATGGGATCTGTTGGAAATCGAAGAAAATATCGATCATGCTGGTATGTACGAGATAATTTTACTTGTTTTATTTAATTTTATTTCGGCTAAATGATAAATATATTTTACCTTATGCTATTCTAGAAACATATGAGATCGGCAAGATAAAGTTAAAAATAAGGCAAGACTACTCGGATGTTGAAGAACGCTACGATTCAATAGTGAATGCAAAATTGAGACATTCCAGACACATAAAAAAAGGAACGACGTCTGAAGACGACAATTCACTTTCATCTTCAGCCCGAAACAGTGATGAGATTGAGCTTCGCGAAGATGTAGAGCCCCCCCCAAAAAAATTCAGTAAGTAATCGTTACATCAAGTAATTATTAAATCTTTATATTTTATGCTTCATAATTCCTTCTTTTTTTTCCTAGGAAATGATGAATTGGATGGCGATCGCTCATTTTCGAGTATTGAACCAGAAGATTCTGTACCGAATAACGGTGACGAACAAGCGGAAAAGGTCGCATCTCCTGCAGGAGTTCCCGATGGACACAGCGATAATCATTCGAACGATTCGGCGGCACCCACTTCATGGGATGAAGAAATCCAGGACCAAGCAATCATAAAAGAAAAGTAAAACACCAATTCGATCGAATTTGTTGCCAGTATCCAAGAGGACGCTTTTGGGCGGAAATTCGTCTTCCAACAATGATATTATTATGAGTAAGTGAACCTTGTTAAGGTCATTAAGAGTCAAAAATGATTTTGATATCTAATTCATATTGTTTTTTGCAGGATCACTCGAAGAGATACTTTTGAATCAAGCCCAAATTAAAAACGACTTGATGAATCTACAAAATAATGATGCAAGTATTCAGGACCTCATTGATACTGATGAAATGTTCACTAATATTCTTAAACTAAAAACGATGGAAGAATTCCTCCAATTTGAATTGAATTTAGCAGAGGACAAACACTTTTTATCTAAAGCTGTAAGTACCTTAGGTTGATATGAAAAATTAATTTGTCTAGATATGTTTTTATATCTTTTTTATTTTCAGAAAAAGTACCTTAATGGTTTTGGAGGCAAAGACGGACACTTTACAACACGCAACATACTGGCTGCATTGATGACCGATGATTTAGCCATGAAATTTAATTTCAAAGGAAGAGTAAGGAAACAGATTAAAAAAATGGGTATTGAACAAACTCGTATTTACAAAATTAGTAGAACCTGGTAAGAGAATAATGGATTTTTTAAAATTTAATTTGAATGAAAATTTTTATTAATTTCAACGAAATTGCAGTTGTATTACATAAAACCAACCAAAACTACACGAGAACTCAAATAAAGGCAACTACTGAGACTTGGCTAAAAGAGGCAAAGAAGAGATACTTTCGCTCATTACAAGAGAAAGACCAGAATGAAGAAAATGAAATAATAAATATTTTTTCTATTTATGTATTTTTTTTTATAAAAATGAATGTGCATTGTAACAAAATTTAATGCGAGTATAGCATACGGTTGTTCGTGAAAGGTTGAAAGCCAATACTGCCTATTTTCCATAACTATCTATTTATGAATTATTTTTTTTAAAAATGAATGTGTGCATTGTAACAAAATTTAGTGCGAGTATAGGATACGGTTGTTCGTGAAAGGTTGAAAACCAGTACTGCCTATTTTCCATAACTATCTATTTTATGAATTATTTTTTTATAAAATGAATGTGTGCATTGTAACAAAATTTAGTGCGAGTATAGGATACGGTTGTTCATGAAAGTTTGAAAACCAATACTGCCTATTTTCCATAACTATCTATTTTATGAATTTTTTTTTATAAAAATGAATGTGTGCATTGTAACAAATTTAGTGCGAGTATAGGATACGGTTGTTTATGAAAGGTTGAAAACCAATACTGCCTATTTTCCATAACTATCTATTTTATGAATTATTTTTTTATAAAATGAATGTGTGCATTGTAACAAAATTTAGTGCGAGTATAGGATACGGTTGTTCATGAAAGGTTGAAAACCAATACTGCCTATTTTCCATAACTATCTATTTTATAAATTATTTTGTTTTAAAAATAAATATGCATTGTGAAAAAATTTAGTTCGAGTATAATATACCTTTGTTCATAAGAAGTTGAAAACCAATACTGTCTATTTTTCAAAACTCGGCAAGTTAGCAAATTCAATGCAAGTAAGCTCTCGTAAAGTTGCAGGAATGTTGCCGGAACATTGCCGGAACATTGCTTTCACGAACCTGTAATATAAGCTGTAGGCTCTCGTAAAGTTGCGGGAGCGTTGACGGAACATTGCTTACGCGGACTCACGTTAAATACAAAAAATCATTGAAAGTTGCCGCAACGTTGCCGAAATCTTGCGGACGCTGAACGACGACGCGCCAGCAACGTTACTTCGTTACCAAATGGGACATAAACTGCGTTGCTTCAACGTTGCCGCAACGTTCATGATACGAGTATGTTAAAGTTTCAATGTTTCAAAAATATGGTTGCCGCAACGTTGCCGCAACTTTCCGTGCTATCAGGGCAGTGTCTAGGAATTATCTGTTTTTACAACTACACGCGCAAAGTGCAATAACCTATCTAAGTGATTAATGGCTTGAATTAATCGAGTAGCTTAATCATGTTTTATTATACAATAATTTTGAAGCCAACTTTGAGAAAAATAATTATTTTGTTGGAAAATATCTATATCTAACTAGAACCGTACGTGTGAACATTTTTATTTTTAACTATTAGCACTATCAAAGCTCTTATAGAAAAAGAAAAGAGCTTATTCTCAGGTGAAAGCATCATCTCAGACAAGAAGAATAAGTGCGGTCTTTAAAATCAAACTTTTTTGCGATTTTAAAATCATTTCAATTATTAAAAACGTATATTGCGGTTTTATAAAAAATTAAGCGGATAATTAATAAAAAGTTTCGAGTTTTTAATCGTCCAGTAACGGAGGTTGAGTAGCAATTGCAGCATGACTTTTACGATCGCGAAATAAATTGCTAAATTACACTTTTTCTACTTTTATACCGCTACTGCGATGTACACCCTCCACGACAAGTAGCGCAATCTAGCCCGCACAGAAAATACAGTGTATGCTTACGTACACGAGGGGCAATTTTCACCGTCATACGAAAAATCTCGCCACAGTTTTCATTCGATCGTTCGTGGAAAAGCTTCACCCTAGCAGCAGCTAATTTCGTGCGAATCGCTCGTGATTCCCTCCTCAAGCTTATACCAGCGACGTTATCATTCCTCCATTCATTTTCCTCTATGTATAAGTTTTGGAAGAAATTGCGATAGAGAGCAATCAGGAGAAAGATTCTGAGTTTTTATTTTTCAGTGCACGAGAATTTCATTCGAACGCGTCACTGTGGCAAATGATTCACCGAGGTTTTTTGTCAACATAGTTTTTGTGAAAAGTTTACTTATTTCTTCATTCGGATGGAGAAAAAAGGTTTAGACTACCCTGGTAGAAATTCAACATTTTTTGACCTAAAGTGTAACGCTTTTTCTCATAAAAAATGGCCATTTAATGGTCATTTGCCATGAATTTTGGCCATTTTTTATGAGAAAAAGCGTTACACTTTAGGTCAAAAAATGTTGAATTTCTACCAGGGTATGTATTTAGCCAGTTACATACAAAAAAAATGGTGGTAAGGTTATGATTGTTTCATATGTTATTTTAATGACTTCGTTAACTAAATCAGATAATTCCTCATAGTTATGCTTATATTCTTATTAAATGTACTTTGTCAAAGATAGATGTTGCCTTTACAAATTATATATGAATATCAATTTTTAAAAAATGATTTTTTTGAATCAGTCTATTATAAATTTACTTACATTTGATTTTAACATTGGTAGCAGCTCTTCTAGAAAAATTGTTTCTGACATTTTTCAAATTACTTTAAGCTCAAAAAAGCTCTTTTAAGTCTGCATTTTTTGTTAATGTTCAGCTAAAAACTGCGAATATCTCTATGCACTTTCAATGCACGGCATAAGCACTTACTTTAAACTTCCCGAAAAGCCACAAAAATTGTGATAGAGTTTGCAGTATAATACTTTCAATTTCAAATAAAACCCCAAAAAAAGTCTGGTTTCACCAAAATTTCTTTCAATTAGTGGTGGATGTTCTGTAAATTACTATGGTTACAGTTACAGCTTTTATTTCAGTACTTCGTTAATCCATTATCATTTATTATAAGTTCTCGATAAATAAGTTAAGAGCTCTGTCGATGCTCTTACGATATTTTTATCTTACTTTTAGCGATATATAGTATTTAAATAATTTGCGATTATCGATATATTTTACTGTAGTTGCTATATTGAAATTTAAATCTGATTTAATTTCTAATCCAAAAATAATACGGGTAACCCTCAATAATTTACATATTTTACAATAATTGTTCAATGCAACTAATTTGGATAACTTTTTATTCTATAAATAAAACCATTTTTTCTATTTTTCGCATTTTTTGTCATAATAATAAGATCGACCTCAAGATAATAAATTCAAAAGATTTTATAACAACTTTATTTCTGCTACACTTCTACCATAAATTTGATTGGAATTATTGAAAGATATTACTGTTGATATTTTTGACGCACAGTTTTTTTGACACGTAATGTCAATGAAATTATTTGTACCTTTTTGGCTCTGTTTTCGTTACTTATCATTAGAAACTTTGAAAATTTATCTGAACCCAGAACATTATTTTTTGTCGAAAGGGAAAGAAAAAATTGCATTTAAAGCAGTCTAAAATAGAAAAGTTTTTTTCGCTATTAACTCTATTCCTCTGTATTTACTTAGGGCAGTGTAAAATAAGCCTGAAAAACATTCCATTACTCACCACAAATTCCGGATGGTATTTGCAGGCTTGTTTAACAAGACTCACGGAAAAAAATCTTTCTTTCTCGGTCACGGTATAGTACACCCTGCTAAATTTCTCACGAGAATCAACACAACGCGTTCAACATTCACATACACACGTGCACAAACGTACACGCAGTCCAAGTACCCCAAACAACGGAGAAAAGATCAAAGGGAAAGCATTATACACCAAAGAGAAGTTATTCGCTTGCGCGCCAACATCCTGTGACCATCATGTTCTCGTTTTTGTCTACGCCTTTTTTTACGATTCGACCAGAGCTTGCGAGTTGGGATGTGCTACTTGCAGAGTAAAAACGAATTTATCCACTGCGTGAAGCGTAATCAGTTGACTTGATTATTTACTCTGTTATATATGAATGTCACAGTAAAATTTCGTTTATCGTTACGTTGCTAAACTTCTTGATCTTTCTAATAGTCGGTAAAAGTAGTTTATTTAAACTTGATGCTCATTTTTAGGCTTTTCTCAGGAATAGCTGTTAAATTCCGGAAAAAATAATATTCAAGCAAAAGTTCACAGCAGACAAAAATGTCCTCGTTATTATCAGTTATCAATTTTCAGTTATCTATGAATAATTCATCACAATTTTGAAGTACTTAAGTAGATGAGTAATGCGTCATTGCAAATAAATGACTTTTTCGTAAACTCAGTTGCTTTTGTTTATTTTTACCGAAAATAATTTAATCGTAAAAGTCACCAAACCCAGTATATGGTACAATTTTTTTAATATAGTAGTTTGTGGAATATCCGAATTTTTTCGCATTCCTATTTCATTAGGTTTCTTCATTTATTTTAATTATCGATATTTTATCGATTGGCTGTTTAAAATACATATTAAACCTAGTGTAATCGTTTGTATCAACATTTTTAAAATAATTTCAACTCAATTTCAATAAAAAATGAATATTACATGAATAAATATGCAAAAATTCTATGTATTTTCAATGAGGTAACAGAGTAAATTTTATATTGATACCAAATAGACTCTATGAATGACGCATATTATGGTGATACGTGCGAGAATCGACAAATGCAATTATAATTCAAGTTCATCAGTATTAACCTATTAATTGAGATTTTCAAAGGCTTGAATAATATTTTTTTAGTAAGTTTATTTATGTATTAATTGACCACTAATACTTTACTTCAGCTCAATTATTGTGTATATATTTTACATTGTATTGTGTAGATAGCTCTTCAACGAATGAAAATGTGTGAAAAATAAATCGTCAAACAAGACAATGATAGATGTCTGTATTTTTGGCTGCTTTACGAGTTATTACGATTTACATAAAATTCCATAATGTCATAATACGGCTCATAAATATACGCAATATTCACAAATGAAATAACATTAGCAAGCAAACTACACATACCGGTGGATACAGTACGCGCAGGCACCTGTAGCCCGCCCAAGTTCAATCTATTCAACGCCTCAGCAAATATGTAAAATTTTGCACCTATTTAGATTTAATGAGAGTATATTTTCATTGAGCTGTCTTTTATTATTTACACTGGCATAAAATCACCGGGACACTGTCACTCGAAGATTCGCAGGGTTTGAAATTACCGCAATTTACATTCACGCGCCAATACCAAAAGTGACCCGATGGCTCGCACTACCTCGCACCAACTGATACGTGCGAACGAAAACGCGTGCTTGCAGCTTCAGGCCGTGCAAATTCTGTCGGCAGACGGATGAAGGCGGCCGGGCGCTTGCGCCACCATTCTTCGTGCATTCACCACCGTCACCACTGCCACTTCTGCAGTCGGCATTGTGCACAGTCGCACAGTGTACACAGAACTTTGTATAGGTGGCAGCACCAACAAAGCGAGCTTTCCAGCTACCTACCTGGTATAATATATCCTCTATTTCGTTTATTCGCAAGCTCAGTTGGCTAAGGCGGAATAGACTATGTATTATGGCATGATACTTCGAACTTAACTATAGTATACATATAAAAGCAACTGGGCTGTAAGTACAAAGGGGTCGAAACTGATCATAAAGAGATTGTTAATGTAGCAAGCTTGCAAATTCTAAGATACACAATTCATCTTCTTTGCATGTGTAAATTATCAGATTTCAGAAACTTAAAAACAAATATGATGTTTTCTTATCTCTAATCTTTTCATTTTGTTTTTATTTTTTTATCATTGTGAATAGCACTGATAATTTAAATAAATCTTTAAAATGATTTGGAAATATTGAAGATACAGCCAAGTCCAAATAATGAATAAGCGAGATGCTCAATAATAAAGATCCTGAAATGAACATTTTTATGGATTTAATCTAAATTAGTTCAGATGAATAATCAAATAGGAAAAATATTGTTCATCGAAAAAACTTGTTATCGAATTAAAAATTATAAAATGTTTTCCTTGTACCTAAAAAGATAATCAGTGATATAAACTTTTGCACGATCGACACCATAATCAAGTTACTTCATTTTTAATAACCAAATACAAAATTTTAATCTTATGAAATCATTTCGATGACAGAAAAAAACACTTATAGTGCATACATAGCACAAACTCAATAAACTAATAGTTCTGTGTGCCCAAACCTTTACACGTATGTATGTAGTTGATTGGCAATTAACGTGCGAAATTCCACTAGTCTCTAGGTACTCGCGCGAGCAGATTATAACGAAATTCTTCGGTGACGCGATAATTGCATCTGTCGAGAGGATCCGGGCATGGTATGCAGTGCTTACGCTATTGCAAAACGACGTTTAGCAACTATAGTATTCAGTAAAATTTTCAGTTTAACACAAACAACGTTTGATTAGAAACGTTAATTTTTTTTTTTTGCATTACTGGCAATAGAATTTTTTTTTAGTCATGCATAAGTTTTCAAAAAATCTGATCATTCAGTAGCAAATGTTAACCTCTGATAGCTTTGAAATTGTTGTAACATCAATGAATTTCGGTAAAATGATAAAATCAATTGATATGCTGTAAAATTAGGGATTTTTTTGAATAAATTACACCAAGAAAAAAAATTAACAGTAACAACGAAAATTTCAAGTGGTGGTCAGTATAAAAATTTAGTTGAAGTATCAAACGGTTTTTTGATCATATGTATTTGACAATTGTATCATTTATCAATAGTTTTACTTTTAAAATTTTTTTAAATTTATTTCATGATGGAAATGTTCACTTATATTTCTCTTCAAGTATGAGTACCAATTTAATTCTTGTTATACTTGATTCCAAAATTAAGCCGGGTCATTAAGTGTACCTCTTTGTATCTCAAACTATAGTTTGACATCAATTCGCACGTAAGCATGTATAACAGATGGCTACCATAAATGGTACCCACCTTGAATGTCAGACTCTTCTTATAAATGAAAGACACTCTAAATGAAGTTGTCTCTGCGACAGTGTGAGTAAAGCTGCGATTATAGGATCTTTCTCGAGAGTTGCTGGCTACCAACATGAAAGTAAACCTCTTAACCGGCGGATGGAAAGGTCGTGCTGATTGATACCTTAGGGGATTGCCTTTAGGGGACTGGAGAGAAAATACAAATCATTCACTGATAATTCATTAGTAAATTTCATAAGCTTGTAAATAATTATATTCACGTATCGTCGACCATATTTTTAAAAA
Source organism: Trichogramma dendrolimi (assembly GCA_034770305.1). Lineage (NCBI taxonomy): Eukaryota > Metazoa > Arthropoda > Insecta > Hymenoptera > Trichogrammatidae > Trichogramma > Trichogramma dendrolimi. The sequence continues at coordinate 341,425 of JAPMIB010000008.1, read as the reverse complement.
TCAAATGCGTTTTCCTGATGTTCTACCAAATAACGATGTGCACTGCGCATCGAAAATAACGCCCTTATTTAACCTAATATTAAGCTTAGCTAAAGAGTTTATTTTCGAACTGTAGCGCCGTTAAAGTAACCTTGAAAAAAAAATACATATTCCAACGTGAAATTTTCCTCTCTTTTCAAATCTGAAATAAAAAATGAGAGGTCACCGTGTGAAAAATTATTTGAAAGTCATTTGGGTTCACTGTAGCTTAAAGGTTATTTTAAGGTCAACTTCAAGGTCAACATTGGATTCCTCGTTGAAAAATACGTCGAATAAGGGATTTTTGATTTTTTTTTAATTCTTAACCTGCGATAATTCCAGGGATGTCCAAATAATTTTGCCAACATTTAAAAAACGCTAAAAAACGACAACTTTGCGACTTTTCATCCCCCTTCACTGCCACCCCATAAGGGGGTGTGGTTATCGAGCTATATAAAGTTTTTTCATGAAAAGTGCATGTCTCGACCTAAAGAATGCGACCATCTGGGTTAGAAAATATGTTCCGGTGCCTAAGCTACGACTATTTGAAGAATACGCAAAATTACGTAAAAAGGCTAATTTTAGACCTCTGAGGGACCCAATTCTGGGCCCTAATGCCTCTTACAGGAATAAAATTTTAACTGAAGGCTATTTTCATATACCCAAAAAACATACTAAATTTTAACTAAACATACTAAATTGGTACTAAACACACCATTGGAAATACATGTATTTTATGGGAACCAATTGTTATTAATAAAAAAAAAATGAATGTATGATTAATTATATCAGTTGTTTTTTTGATTAAGTTTTTATTATACATTTTATTATAATTGTTTACTTGAAACTAAAGACTAACAGCTGATAGTATTGATCGTACGTTCATTTTTTTCTATTAATAACAATTGGTTCCCATAAAATACATGTATTTCCAACGGAGTTGCAGCGTCGCGTAGTTTGTTGAGCGGATTACTTTTCTCATAGCGCTACTATCGCGGCTCAAAGCCAATAGAAAACTAAACATCAGTATAATATAAATTGAAAAACTAAATTCAATCAGGAAAAATTAAATCATACGTGTGTCACAGTAAGTTTTTTAAATGTTTTTTAAGAGTTACGATTACTTTAATACATATATTTAGCAAGTTTTTTTCTAAGATAAAATGAAATAAATTATAATTTAAAATTACCAATAATTGTAGTATTGGTTTTTACAAGGTTACAATTGTTTCTGTAGACGGAAAAAAATTTATTTCGTGTCAGTTAGGGATGAATCATAATCTTACGAAGTACACAACAGTATGTTAAGGAAAAAATATTTATTTTTCATTATTCATTTTATAACAAGTTATAGAATCATTTATTTTTTATCTAAGTAAAATATTTGCCGTATTATAAAAATAATTAAGTTGACATTATATATTTTTGTAATTAAAGAATCATATATGTATATGTACATCGATAAAATATAAGAACTTATTTATTATTGCACTAATTTGGAAACATACTAATCTTACCAAAAATAAATTTTATTAATTTTACATATTTTCGAGTTAACAGTTATTTTCTAATGATTCACAATTAAGTGGTCATGCATAGAGGAATGATTCATTTCGCGTTTATGTTTTTGTTTCAAATGAACTTTAGTGTGTCTTTTTTTCTCATCGCTCCGAGCAAACTTCCTTCCACAAAGATCACAACAAAATGGCTTCTCTCCAGTGTGGGTTCGTACATGGGTTGTTAGATGATCGCTTCTTGAAAATGAACGCATACAAATTCGACACTGGAATGGTTTTTGACCCGTGTGAATACGAATATGTCTTGTGAGCTCATCACTTCTGAAAATCGTCGGTCACAATTATTAACTGGGCAAGCATAAGGGCGTTCATGTACGGGTGTTTTACTTGGTCGATTGGGGTACTTTCTTGGTTTGACAGGCATTAGTTTCAATGGGGTCGAACTATGTTGATAAACTTGTGATAGAATTTCGTGGCCCTTAGAAGTACTTGGATTGTATTCAGCCAGTTGCATTTCTAATTCTTGCGTTTCCATACATGATTGTTGACAAAAAATTGTATTATTAGATGGTTCTTGTTTTAAAACTGTTTCTTGAAGATTCTCAATCAATTGTTGAGTTATCATATTATTTCCATAAGATTCATCTCGAGCATTCAACCAGTTTGTAGTTTCTGAATCTCCATTGTTCCGATAATCTGAGATAGGTGGTTTTGATTCTATTACTAATAAGTCAGAATTTTCATTATGATATTCGGAGTTAATATTAGAATGTGGAAATGTAACATGAGTAGAATTATTTTCATTTCCTGATGTACTCCACGTTGCAGGAGAGCTCAAATTGTGTGTAGATCGATTATTACTGCAGTCATTGTCAATAGCCTGTGTATATGATGTAGCAAAAACAGCACTGTATTTTAATGTTGGCATTGTAGAAATAGAAACGTTATTAGAAATAGACGGTTCAGCGATGGAAGAATTTGGAACAGAATATAAAATAACTCCATTTGATGATGCATTCGATTTTATATCAATGTCATCAACCAAAGATATATTAGAAGAATGGCTACAATTTGTCAATCGGGATGGTGGTTGATTTGAGTCATGGCAAATGCAATTTTGGGATTTTGAATCATTCTTTTCACATGAGTGACGAGAAACTTCTCCATCGATTGGTTCCTCTTCCAGTGAGAGCTCAGAATGAGTTAGACTTCCTGAAAAAAATTAATTATGTCCATTAATTTTACGAACAAAATCAACTCACTTTCTGTCAAAATCAGAAAAAACTTTTAGTCATGAGTGTTAGGACATGTTTTAAAATTATTTAAATGGTTTAGTCAAGTTGATTATTTTTCAGTTGATTTCAATTTTTTATTTCATAAACTATTTTTTTAATAAAATAATAGTGCTCAAAAGTGGTCCGATATTGACAAAAACTGGTTTTTTAAGGTCAATTACCGATTACATTTTGAAAAGTTATGCATTTTTTTCTTCAAATTTTTTTGTGAATTCAAGCTGTGAGTAATCTTCAAGTTTTTATTGTTAAAAATGTAAACGTAATTAACTAAAATTATTTTATAAGAAAATAACCGGATACTAGAAGGTCATCCTAATTTTTTCAATCGTGTACTGCAAAAAATGTAACATTTTCAACAGTCAGAAAACAGTCAAAATATTCTTTTTATTGATTTTCTAAAAAAAAGAAAAAAATTATAAATATTTTACAATTGGATTTATAATTTTATGAATTACTGTTACCAATTTCTAAAGAAAAAATCTCGGTATAACATCAAACTGTCTTAAACTTTCAAGATATTATTTTGACATGCAAGTGATTTTTGACTCTCTTATATTCGAAAAAGATGAAAAATTTTATAATTGGGGGACCTAAACGTAAACTTAGCACAGTCCTGTAAAAAAGCATACGATACTTGTGACTCAAGTAGTCCATTCTTTGCACGACACTAGTATCCTCTCTACGCACGGGCACTATAGCCGCGCCGTGTAATAATAATGGCCTGCTTAAGTCAACCGATTCATAATACCACTTTACGATGCAAGGGCTATAAGTAACACTTTATGACACGTGCAGGAAAGTGATCCCTATAGCCCGAGGATCGTACTACATTTTATAGCACTGGGTTAAGTTCACATTTATGCTCCCTTTTCCGAGTTATAAGTCGAACTTTCTGGTACCGCGGAGTGAGAAATGAGTTATCTGTATCATGTAAGCCTTTTGAGGATACAATTCTTCGAAACAATATTTTACATACAAGAGTTTATTTTATTTTAAAAAAGATTTAAAAAAAAGAGGAAAGATAAAAGCAGTCTGTTCGAGAAATTTTAAAATAAATTATTTATCTATAAAAAAAAATTCTCATATATTTCTAATGGGTGCTCAGAGAGAAATATCGGAAAAATCGCACGCCAATAGTTTGGAATACTTCCTACGGAATATGCTCGCTATGGAAATATCCCCTGTTATTTCTCTCCAAGTAGAGTGCATTAATAGTATATTACTGCCCTAGGCCGCAAAAAAAAGAAAAGTCCCAGAGCACGTGTAATTAGTGGCCGTGGCGAAGCCGAGGCCGATAAACACGTGCTCTGGGGTTTTTTTTCGCGGCAAAGGCCTGTATACTATTTTTCATACACAGTGGTCCGAAAATCGTTCTTCCCGCTTTGCGTAGCAGCAGGGAAGTAGTCACTTTCGGGCCGCTGGTATGAAAATTTAATTGTTTAGCTTTACCGATTCCGACGTTCAGACAATATATGTCTTAAAAATCTTCTTTAAAATTATACTAAATTTATCATCTACGATAAGTAATGAAATTTTTATATTTTTGAGAAGTCAACAGATTCTCTTGGTAATTGTTACATATTTCTTAGATAAATTTTTCCTAAATTCAATATGTAAAATACAATTGTTTTAAGGATAACAAATTAAGTTGGTTCTATTTGAACATTTTTCAGTGCCGAGGGTACTCTCAAAGAAATCATATTTTAACTGTTATTCCTGGCTATAAATCAAGTTTCTAAAAAACTGATTATAGTGTCGCTCGAGCACAAAAAGGTAACTTTTTAAGCCCAGGATCAAAAAGGGCTCGAAGTATAATATGTAATGTAATAACATTTACTTGGGCTGTTTTCGCCTCGAAATTTAAAAATATCTTTTTCCACACTTATTTAATAATAAAGTTAACCGAGAAAGAAATATTCGAAAAATTTTTCAATTGAAATGTACATTTGCAAACTATTTTATTTTTTAAATACATCTAATTGTTTAGATACAACACTCATAAGAATTTTTCTTAAATAAAAGCAACGTAAAAAGTACTTTATCATTTATAATTGACTGTATTTGCAAACTTGTTAGAATCGCTTCATACATGTTTGAATAACTATAAAATACAAATGGGTTCGGCTATTCAGGGGAAATTTGTACACAAAATTTTTCTTTTTCGTACACGAAACTCCAAATAACCCTAAAGATCTCTAGAAAAGTACAATTTTCGTACATGAAACTCAAAAATCTCTAGGATTTCGTGTACGAATTTTTCCCTGAATAGACACTTCGTATACAAATATATCCGCGTAGCATATAAAAAAATATAAGATACAAATTTTAGAAAATGTTTTTAAAAATATTTAATTTTTGCCCTGACTTCGACGTTTTCTTGATTTTTAATTTTTAAAGTTTTTTAATTCCATGAAAAAATCTTCTTACAAAATCGTACCACTCTGTTCAAATGAACAGAAAGTCATGGGTAGTTTGAGAATGTATGTATGTCATTATATATCTATACATATCCGAAGAAGATTACTCTTGTGTACACTGTACTATTTCATTTTATCATATTTGTACGATTTTAACCGAATAATATTTAAGATAAATTTTTTTAAACTATAATGGATAAAGATTATAATTAAAATTTAAACATATTTAATAAATATTTTCTATTATATAAAAATCGGAGGCTAAAATACAAATCGAAACGATCAAATAATTTTTTGTGAATTTTTTTACGAAGGCCTGCAAATATCGATATACGTAAGTTATACAGGTAAATTAGGAAAGGCGAAGATATTTAAGTTTTCCAAAAAAAATTAAAAGTCTACAATCTTTTGAAGGAGCAGAATACAATTGAGTATGCGTTTAAAATTTTTTCATAATAGCTTCATCAATTTTAATAAATGATTAAATTTTAAAAACAACATAGAATTTATGAATTACCTGATATTGGAGGTGGTTCAACTAATGCAGCTGGTCCAAAAAATGAAGGTAAATCACTATTAGTGGTGATAGGTGTATTGAGGTCGTCTAATTTATCTTTTTCGTCAGGAATTCGATTGCTTACTATATTTCCTAATGAGCATTGCGATTGATTATTATTGTCAGACGATTTAAAGTGACGCTTTTTCGTATTTTCCAGTGATTGGTTGTAAGAATTATTAGATTCAAATTTTTTGTCAAGCTTTTGCTCATATGGCTGGCAATGAACTTTACGCAAAGAAGAACATTGACTAAGAGATGATTTTGAAGTTGCAACAGAAAATGAATTTGTATTCAACGATGTGAGTGTACGCGTTTGTAAACAGGTTGGTGCCGTTACCGTATCCGAGCCATTTGTCGCAACCAATGATGATGGTTCAGTCATTAAATTAACAGTGGCAATGCAACCATGTGCATCTGGGTTACATATAGTTGTGGTATTGTAAGTTAAACATGTATCAAAACTTAGTTGAACAGTTTGTAAATTAAAAGTTGCATGATGATGCCCAACAGGTGGCGAAGAAAGTAAAAACGGCGTTGTTAAAGCTGAGTGGCTGGGACAACCAATTATTTCTATGCTACTATCCATGGTCATTATCTTATGAACTGTTACAGTGGTTTCTACCACTCTGCACCACTTTAGAAGCACGAGTGTGACGAAGTTTCAATTCAACTGTCCGCGTAGTACAACATTTCGACTTATTCGAAAGTTGTAGAATTAGATCAACACATAACTGATGTAAAATGAATTAATTTATTGTTTAAATCTGTGTATTTAAGAGTGTTTGCATTGAAGTATGTATTTATCCATATACCTACATATGTTATATATACATATATTTATTCATATGTAGGTATGTATATATATGCATAAGTATGATTTATATACATTTACTCAAATTGTATTTGCACAGAATTATTATTTACAAATATATACTGATAAATGTAAATGTTTGTGAGTATGTTTATGAGTGAAATATGAAAACTTGAAAACACTTTTCCGTTAAATAAACTGAGAACAATTTTAAATGTTAATACTTCGCTACTACGAATATTGAAACCTTGATAGTTACATACAGACTGAACTCTTCAACGGCGCACCCTGTAGTTTTATGAATGGACCGTAGAGACTGTCCCATATTTGGAAACGCCGAGCAGCTGCTAGCCAATCCCGCTCTTCGTATCAATCCACGCACAACCGTGTACGTATACATGAAATTTGCATGCAGCAGTCTACTCTTATCTACTACGTAACTTCTCGTTTAGACTACCTTTTCATATTATTCATTTTTAAATGCTTCGATTGCTAATTTTTAATGGATGAAATTTAGTTTATAGGAATTATACTAGAATTACACTAAAAATTATTGGAAACAATGACTGTAGATTACTTAGTCAATGCAAATGCTTTTTTATACGTTCTCCAATGACGTATACGATGTTGACGTCTACGGTCATTCATCGAGTTATCGATTTTTTATACTTCTTCATTCAATTTTACATTCTGTAGTAAAATCACGCTATTTGAGGTGTAAATCAATAAATATATATTTTTTGCGTACAATTTATCAATTCAAGTATTCGATTTGTACCGATTTCGATGTACATTTGCTACACTAAACGTATTTCATTAACAATTAATTTAAACGCTTAAATTCAATTGTTCAGTTTGAAGCATTTATTATTTTATTTACTCATCAGTTGTTATTTTTTTATATCGATTAAAACTTTACAATTCAATGATCCTCTCAATAAATGAAATATTTTTTTTATTATTGTAGGTGTTTTTATTTTTTGTTTTTTTTTTTCTTATAATTAAAATGTTTAGAAAAAATTAAAATTTAGGTATATCGAAAAATGCATTGGAGAAAGCTTAGCCTTAAAAATTATTATTTTGCTATTTCACCGAGAATGGTTTATAGTATTTATATTTGTAATATTTACTGTATTTAAGATATACTGTTCAAATTTCACGAAGAATTAATAAATGAATTTTGTCATAAATTATTTATTTTAAAATATTATTTATGTATATGCAATGAATGTAATCCTGACTTCAAACTGGAAAAAAGACTAATAAAAATAACTACACGGAGAGAAATACTATACTAAATATCAACACATTCGCTAGCAAATATTTCTATGTTCTCTAGGAAAAGAGCCCCAGAGTCGATATATATATTAACTTTTGTTATGTAACATAGTAATTTTTGGTGCAGTATGTAGTATTTTTTAGATTGCTAAAATTATTTTAAAATAATAATTTTCTGGCTTCCCGAGATAATTTTTCGATTTTTTGAGAGCCCCAAGTATTCGACCTAACCCTGCTTTCTGCTGTTATGGAATTATTTTACTCGTCGATTTTTACAAAAAAACATTGCCTCTAGAAAACTAACCTACCTAACACTTGTGTATTTATATTAGCGCAGTTTGTATTCTAACCTTATGTTAGTTATCTACACATATCGCGCATATATTAACTGTTTGAAATTATTTGTATAGATAACAATCGGACAGTTTTTCTACCACTTGCAGGAATTGACCATACTCCATCTGTTGATGAAATCGAGAAGCTTTGATTATGGTAAAAATTGTTACAATATAAAATAATTTTTGAAATATTCATCCACAAATTTTCCCATAATCTATAGTAAAATTTGCTACATACCAATTTTTACTATTTTATTATAGCAATTTTTAGAATATCTCATAAATATTTTTGAATTACAAAGTTACAAAAATAACCCGATATTATAGTAATATTTAGCTTGTACATAGTAGAAAATGCCCATAATCAGACTCTGAGGCAATTGTACTAGCGAATATAGTAATTTTTATTGCGAATGTGTTGATATTTAATATAGTATTTCTCTCCGTGTATTAAACCCTAAACGAATATAATAGAAAAATTACTTCAATTTTGCAGGCCTTGAAGACTACAACAATAAAACTGTTGTTTTATGAAATATTTTCAATACTTTACTCTCTGCGAGTAATCTATAATTTAGATATTTTTTTATTGAACCAAGGGTTTATAGAAATTTTGCGATATAATAATGTAATAATAATATATTTGCCTATTAATCCTTCTCAATACGAAAAATACAAAAAAGGACCTATGGAGAGCGAGATCGCCCGTACATAGGATTGGTCCAATAACAGATAAAAATAATGAAAAAAATAAAAAATAATAAAAAATAATAAGAATAAAACGTAAAAATCCGTAGATTAATTCAACACAACAACATGTGTCAGATATATACTCGATATATTCTCAATCTTTTTGTTTAAATGTTAAACGTCGTTTTCTTAAAATATATAAAAAATATAATCATAAAGTCATAGAGACTTATAAAATGATTATATTTCACCAATCACGATGATAATAGCAAAATATTTTCCTTCCATTTTTCATTTATAGTCACTTATTCGAATTCAACTCTTTTATAGATCCTTCTTATCTTCGGTTCCTTAGAAAACTCCGTATTATTATAATATATAATAATGCACTCACGAGAATCTTTTTTCTAAAAACTTTTATAAACTTTTATAAAAAGCGTAATTGTTGCCTAATGTAAAAGTAAAAGTAAAAGTTTATGAAAGCTTATATTTTTTTTAACTAAAAAACTTTTAAAAGTTGATAAAAGTTTATAAACGTTCACAGAAGCCTATAGCAGTTTGTACAATTTTATAAAAATTCATAAAAATGTATAAAGGTTTGAATTATAGTAATCAAATTGATTGAATAAATTTTTCTGGGAACGTCCTTATGTTCCTTTATTTTTTATAGATCAAAAGGGGTTTCATAAAATTTTCGTCGATAGAAAAAGTTTAAATTGCACTCTTTCAATTGAACTTAAAAAAGCAATTTTTATTCAAGACCAACATTCTACTTATTATATCCTTCATAAAATAAGGCATAACTAAAAAATATGTATTATATTGCTTAAAAGTGAACAGCTTTGAGTAAGAATAAGCGGATCTTGAACGCATAATCCAGAAAATTAAACAATAAATCATATGTATTTTACACTACTATCTTCTATTAATGAACTTCAAAAAAGCAAATAAATTTTATAGACTTTCATTGACTTTTAGATAGTTTTTATGAATTTTTTTAACTCTTATAAAAAAAATTATTTGAATTTTTTATGTTTTGAAACTAGTAGTACAATAAGCTATAAAATTTAATAAACTTTTTAAAAAGATTATTTAAGACATAATTTTTTTGGAGGAACTATTTTGTTTGGGAGGTATTGAATATTTGCTTAAAGTTAACATATGAGCTTAAAATGAATACTATCGAAAATATATCAATTATGTAGTCTGTGCGTGTTTTTCTGGCGAAAAAAGAGAGAAAAAATTAACTATATCATGGGCTGTAATAAAATGTAAAACTGTGAAACTACTATCGATCTCAGACAGCAAATTTATAAACAGTTTACTTCATTCCTATGTGTGTTATGAAGTGCAAAATGAAGTAACATTTTTTTAGAGATTTTTACATTTTCTTAAATATTCTTTTAAGGATTTTGAGATTTAATTATTATTTCACTATTTCAAGATTATACAAAAAAACTCTATGAAATGAACTATACTGAAAAGTAAAATAGTGTAGAAATATTTACCACGTTTATAACGAATATTTTACTTTTTGTTACCGTTCACAATATTTTTACATCTTTTTATTTGAGTTTTTTTCATTGCAATCTACTTATCTACTTATAAAAAAGAGAACGGCCGAAAAGTGAGGCCGCGTAAAACGACCTCTGATTGGCTGACACTGCAGACGACGACGCCCGACTCGATACGAGCGCCTGCGCTGCTAACTATCAACAGACAAATTAGTACTTAAGTAACCTTAAAATACGAATGAAAAAATTGACGCGCGCGAAGCGCGTTTGAAATTTAATATTTCTAAATCTTAATCTAACCTCGAAACACGAATAAAAAAATTGAAGCGCGCGGAGCGCGTTTGAAATATACTAGTCACTTTTAAATAACAGCATAAAAACTTTTATCGTAGAACTAGATTAAACCAGAATAGTCGCTAACTTTCAGAATGATTTCTAACTTTTAAAATAAGATTATTAATTTTTAGTATTGACTCTGGTGAAAAAATTTCAATAGTCAGAATTAAGAATAAAACTGCTAAACATCAATCAGAAAATGCAATGAAATGTAATTCAAAAAAAATATAAAATGGAGAAAATCCTTTTAAATAATTTTAAAGAAAAATAATCACTGAAAAATTCTCCACTCTACTCCCAATCTTTTCAATTAGAATGTTTTATCAAAGAATATTCAGAAATTTTTTAAATTATTAAATTATATTAGTAGAGGCATGCTTTTCTCTTTTGGTAGTTATTTTTAAGGAGGTCTGTACCCCACCGAGTCGAAAAATTTGTTTAATTTACAGTGAAACCTCCCTTAACGGCCACCTCCCAATAGCGGACAAATTTTGCGATCTCGGCCGAACATACATTGTTTCTTATGGGACTAGCCCCTCTTAATAGCGGCCACCTCCATTAAAATGGTCTTCGTCAAATGGTTGGCTCCAAAAGTTTAGAAGGAGACACAGTGTGAAATATAAATCGATTTGTGGGGAAAGTATAGACGTAGACATGGCAGTCAAGCCTGACACGGTCCTTAAGGGCCAGGCATACCCACTCAGTCGATAACGCAAGGCTACCTAGCAATTTATGTTAAATTAAAAAAATTGGGAATGATATTCGCGTATCTAAGAGTAGAGGCATATTTCTAATATACTCATTAACATCCTGTCCAAATTTCATCCAAATCCATGCATTATTGAAGGAGAAAAATGAGGACAAAGAATATTGTAACCTAGAAATTATTATTGATCATTATTATTTTTTGTCCTCATTTTTCTCCTTCAATAATGCATGGATTTATATGAAACTTGGACAGGATGTTAATAAGTATATTAGAAATATGCCTCTACTCTTAGATACGCGAATATCATTCCCAATTTTTTTAATTTAACATAAATTGCTAGGTAGCCTTGCGTTATCGACTGAGTGGGTATGCCTGGCCCTTAACTGCTTTAAATCTTGTGGATTTCCTGTTGAATCAGACGAGGACGAAAATTCGGATTCCAATACAAATGAAGACGCAGAGTTGCAAGACCTCGTCTATAATTTTTCACCTGATTTTGATTATAAAATCTATGCTGAAATAGACAATGAAATTGAGACAGAAAATTATTCTGTAAATATTTTGGACTTCATTCCCAAGGACGATTCTGAAGGCGAGCAGGAGAGCGAAGAACAACAAGAGCCCACCAAAATGATAGATGATATGAAAGCATCTGCTTATTTGGACCAGTTGAAAGACTATTTTTTACATAATAAAGATACTATTTCGTATGACAATATTTGTAGTGCACAAATGCGATTTGACAGTTTACAAGTTAAAAAACCTCGTAAACAAAAAAATATAACATATTATTTTAAAAAATAATTTTGTATGTTAATAATTTAATGTTATTAAAAAAAAAACTACTTGTTTTCGCTCACTAAATTTTTTTGTATTACATGTTCATTTTATGACCCCCTCTCAATAGCGGCCACCTCTCAATAGCGACCAATTTTTTCGAAACTATCAGTGTCCGCTATTGGGAGGTTTCACTGTATATCTTTTTTTCTAAATCGAAAAACGACTCTGTGGGAACATTCGTTTTGTTGCTTTGAATAACTGGTAAAAATGTTAGCTAATTCCACCGACTAGATTTCCCGGAAAACGTGTTTGAAATTTTCACACGTATCCCCGGCTTGAAATTTTCAAACACGTTTTCCGGAAAATCTGGTCGGCGGAATTAGCTAAAATTTTTACCAGCTATTCAGAGCAACAAAACAAATGTTCCAACAGAGTCGTTTTTCGATATTCAATTTAGAAAAAAGATATAAATTAAACAAATTTTTCGACCCAGTCGGTAAAAAATGTGGGGTACAGACCTTAATTGAAAAAATTTAAGAAGAATAAAAAAGTTTAAGCATCATTTTCATAATTTTTTTTTATTGATAATGAAACTCTCATGTTTATGTAATTTTTTTATTTATTATATTGAATTACAGCATAGGTATACTAGATGTGAAACGATTCGTTTACCAACAGAAAACGAAAATACAGTGTAGTAAGGGCCGCCTGCATGTATAATATACGCGTCAATAATGTAACATTATAAATGCTAGTATACCAGAGCCCCTAATTCGCTCTGTTTACATTTTCTGTTGAGAAACGAATCATTTTACATCTAGTGTACATGAAAAAAGTAAAAAGAAATTTTTCCCAATGATGTTTCCTTCGATACCTTTGTTTCTATGTTACCTTTGATAATTAACTTAACCCGTTTCGCCACATATGGACGCGATAAAATTTGAGGAAGAAGTATCTAAATAAATTTCAAGTAATTTATCACTGACGTAAAATTTCATGAAATTAACGAATGCTAGAAATATTTAAAAATTGACGATTGAAAAATATAAATTAATTTTCCATTTTTTTCAAGTACCAAGAAATTACTCGAAAAATCCTGGAAAATCGTGGAAAAAAGTATTCATGTTCTTCGATCAATTTTAAACTTTTTTTGTTTAACAATTATTTTTCATTAAATGCTCCATTTTTGTGTTAAAACAAATTATACTCCTGAACATGTGAAAATGTGAAAATCTAGAACATCAGGTAAATTAATACGAAATTTGCAGTCATTAATTGTCATACTTATCATATCGTATACATAAGACTGATTAAAAAAAATCGAAGTTTTTAAAAACCTCGATTTTACAATCTTAATGTCTTCCATATGCCTAAAAATGAAGCCCAAAAAATTTTTAGCCCATTTAAAAAATTGTTACTGGTCACTCAACGAGCATTTAGATTTCCGATTTACATAAGATTTGACGATCTATTTTTCCTCTTTGAATGTCTGAGCCAACCCCAAAAAAAATTTGACAACTATGAGCGACACGTACTTCAATGCAAATTTTCATCACTTTTCAGAATCCGGCGTAAAAATTGAAATTACTGCATTATTTTGTGCCGAAAAAACGTGGTTTTTGTGTAAATCGAGAAAAGTGCATTTGCTTCTTCCAAAAAACGGCTCAACACGATAACCTATTGAAAAAATGGCAATGCATTGTTTGATAGGGTTTTGTCTCATCTTTCCAACGCCGTATTCATATTTTAAAATATATATTTTAATCAGTATTTTAAAATATATATTTGAATCAGTCTAGTATACATACTAAAATTTCGGGGAAAATCCGTGGACCTTGTCCGCAGCTTTATTACAAAATTTTTGAATCTTACTCATGTTAATTTGACCCACGTATACTATATCTATAGCTTGGATTGTAATGTGTAATATGTTATATGTAATATGACTTTCAGGCATCGCAGAGCCAAAAAAGATTTTTGATCCATGTATTTGATGATGTAGAAGCACTTGATTTACAGGCTGAATTAGACACTGTTACCCGAAAGCAGTGACCTGACCAGTATTGGCAATGCTACATCTGATCTACGTCCATAAGAAGATAAAATTCCTCAAGGTATCGTCTTGGTGCCTATGCTCCATCTGCTTTTCACCGCCGATTTTCCTTCTGCACAGGACGCAGTCATTGTCAACTTTGAGGTCGACTCCGTCATTCTTACTACTCAGTTGACATTACGAAGTCTTGTATACACTCTAAGCTCACCTTGGCAAACTTTCAGAGTGGTGAGATAACTGAATAAATCTTAGACTCATTTCGCGGTCACGTATCAAACAAATTGTATTATAACTTCAAAAAATGTGCACTGGCCGCAGATATATTTTGTCCATTGGACGGAACGTCGTATGCTTACACAAGTTCCATACCGACAAGATTCGTGTTCCAATAGACAAAATATATCTGCGGTCTGTGTACTGGTTGCTGGTTCCATTATTCCAAATTTTTTTAGACAAGCTCCAATTGTATCTTTAAATCGTAAAACCTACACCGACGCTCCCCATGAAGAGTAACAAGTTTGTGTGTTAATTTAAATGAAAATGTGCTACTGGGTATCCAGTCCTGGAGTGTTGCTTCTACTTCAAATGTCAAAATTATTGAGAGATTACAATCAAAAACACTAAGCAATTTGGTCCAAGTTCGTTCGTATATACCAAGCGTACTATCGATCGTGAGTTAAAAATAAACATTATCAAATCGAAAATTCATTGTTTTCACACGAGATATAAATAGAGGCTCGAAAAACATTCAAATCAACTCGCCAAGGTCCTGAACAACGGGAAGACACTCGTAACATAAAAATTAAAAATTAAAAAAAATTGTTATGACTGCTTCATGAAATATCTGTCTATATAACGTGTTCTTTTGATAATCGAATAATCTATAAACTTTTTGTGAGCTAATAATCATTGGATTGCTCGTAAACCTTCAAATTTTCGTGTACCAATATGAACAGTGTATGTTAAAAGTATCACTGAATATCATATTTTTAATAGTTTGCAACAATAAAAAGGATATAAAAAAGTTTAAAATAGTAATTTACGATACAAATGCCATAAGTAAAACTTTTTAGCACGGTGTAGTTTAGGGCCCAAGTGCATCGAGGGTGATGTGAGGTGAGGTAAGGTTAGCGCATGAGCGTAGCAAGTGTGATACGAACGCCGAGGTGCTAGAAAGTGCGACCTATGACATCGAAATGTGAATTTGTGCCCCGCAGTGCTATAAAAAATTTTATCGTATAAAAATAAATGAAAAAAAAGTTGTTCACAGTTTTCATAATCTTTAGTTTATTTTGACTAGTTCGAGTTATAGTTCCTTTGTTATTGTTTTGTCTGAATTTCTTACTCATTCATCATTATGCACTGGCCGTCTAGTAGGGTACTAACAGGTACTATTATGATAATTGATATTTAATACCTCTGATGTATGAAGTTGAATTAGTGAATAGGCAGTGTAACTCTACTTAGGCAAGTACTTACAGCAGTTTACTAGCAAGGGCAATATTTCATAGAAAACTAATATTAACTCACATCAAAACACCTAGAAGTATTTTTACTAATGAACTGAAATAGACAATTTCGTGGCTTTTGAACAAAAAGGTCATACCATGAAATCCAGCCAGCGAATGGTCAATCGTAGTGGAGTAGAAAACGATACTGAGCCTTCCTACTTTGAAGCAATTATTCAATAATATTTACTGGTCAAAAACATCAAAAACCACTAAAACTATTGAATCAGGAAGTACTATACTGAAATCATTGATTTATAAATTGACTTTTTTTAAATTGAATTAGCTCATGTACTTGAATTGAAAATTTCAATTCTAATTGCTGTTTTTAAATTACTTTAGATTAATTTGTAAAACGAATTCTTCTGTCTCAAAATTAATATTCAATTAAATCTATTAATTTTTTTCCTCGACTTTATTCAAAATTTTTACCGTTGTTCAAGCACTCATAATAAATAATTAAAATTCAAATTCCGAATTTTCTTATATTTGATTACTTCGAAAACTATTGTTAAATATTCAAGTTTTAATATAATACTTCAATTTTTAATTATTATCTCTTGTGAATATATCTTGGTTTATTTGAAGGCTTGTACAATAAGAGTCGAGGCAGTGCCTATGGACAGTGAGCTCGAACAAAACTCAAGTATGAAAACTTCAGATGGGAAGTGAATTTTTTTTCCGCATTTTTACAGTATCATTCGGATTTTTTTCCTTGGGTTTACCATGCGCTCGAAAAACGATTGTATTTTTAATGCAAAAAAAGTCAATGTGGCCGACAAAAATTTGAATTAATTCTCTAAATTTGTGAAAATTTAACAAAAATCTAGCAATAACGTTTAAAAAGGTATGAGAGATTCCAAGTATTCATTGAAAGGGATATAGAAGTCAACCAAAACATCGAAATTTCAATCCAGTTTTCTGAAATATTCAGTAGAAGTTTCAGAAAACTGGATAGAAATTTTGATTTTTTGGCTAGGTCCTGTATCCCCTTTGTTCAAACAGTTATAACGGGGAATCTTTATAATTTCTAAAACGCTAAAAGTACGGTATTGCCAGAGATAGAAACGAGACAGAGACGGTAGTGCCATATTCTGTTTCCTATTTGGCGTCGAACTTTATATATATAAGAAATAGTAATAGCTATACCAATATGGCGGCGTACCCCCGGAGATTAACACGCGTTTGATACAAATAATCTCATTTAAACGCATTCTCGTCGTAATAATTATCCGGGTTGAATGTGACAACTTTAATTTATGTAAAATTCGACGAGGAATCCGAATATCGAATTATTTTTCACCTAAGCCTCCGGAAAAGCCCTGAAAATTGAAGTGTTTTATACTCTTATCTCGCGATCCAAGCAAGATACGGGAAAAATAATTACACCACTCGATTCCTCGCAAAATTTTACATCGACATGCACTAAAAAATTTTCAAGTGTCAGTGTAAAATTATTGAAAATATCAATAAAATTAAAAAATTCCGTTCGGGCGGCCGGTAATTTTAACGGCGCAGAACTCGAAATTTTGCACTGACAATTGACAATGTTTTAGTGCATGTCGATGTAAAATTTTGCGAGAAATCAAATGGTGTAATTAATATTTCCGTAGCTTGTTTAGATCACGAGATATGAGCAAAAAACACTTTAATTTTCACGGCTTTTTAGGAAGCTTAGGTGAAAAATAATTCGATATTCGGATGCCTCGTCGAATTTTACATAAATTTTAATTGTAACATTCCACTCGCGGATAATTATTACGACGAGAATGCGTTTAATCGAGATTATTTGTATCAAATGCGTGTTTATCTCTGGGGGTACGCCGCCATGTTGATGTAGCTATATACATTAGACTTCGATGACCAATACGATCAGTTTACCTATCATATTATAGTGAAAGATGCATTAAAATACAAAATGTGTCGTATTCAATTTCCAATTTAATTTTTTTATTCCTTCGAGAGTTTTGCTTATTTAAAATGTTTATTTGTTCAAATTATCGCTGTAAAAATACAAAATGATGTGTTTTTTCCAAGATAAATGAATTATATAACTTAAAAAGAATAGATGATCAATTCAATAATTATTTTATAAGAACTTAAAAAAAACTTGAACTCAAATATTGTGTATGTATCTATGTACAATATCTATATGAATCAGGATATCACAAGGCAGCCATGGTCCAATCTGCGTACATATCTAGTTACGTATCTAGAAGCTATAACCATAAGTTAATCAGCGTTCAAAAGGTAATCCATGTAAAACGAACCCCCCTGAATTATTTTTTTTTCTGGACTTTATATGATTTGGCAATAATTAAAATTCAGTTCTGAAGAGCTTCTAGAAGAAGTTTTCTGACTGCGAAGACGAAACTAATATTTTAGATTGTAAGATTACAAGAAATTCAATAAGGTATTTAGAAAGACTTTCGGAAAAATTGTAAGTAGAAAAAAAAATAAAATCAATAACAGTATGATTCACTCAATTGTTATAGTAAAATAAATTATTACTATTATTGAATAAAGAAATAGGAATTTTCCTTAAATTGATTTTATAAAGCTTAATATTTATAATAATGATCTTCGAATGAACTTACCTTAGCTATGATTATTGATGAAATAATGATCAAATAAATTAATGAGTTAAGTATTATACTTATGAAATATAAAGAAAACTCTCGATAAATTTTTTGTCATTTTAATAATATGTATGATACTTTTATATCAATTCCTGCGTATCTCAAATACACTGGCTATATATAGTTTCAATGAATTTTATATTATATAAATTTTTTTATTTTAGTATTTTAAAGTCTTCTTGCATAGCTATTTTACACACACTTGCACATCACTTCCGAATAAAGTTTAATATTTATTTATATTCATAAAAATAAATTGAAATAGTTATAACAAGAATACTACGCAGAGATTTCGCGTAGTTTTATTTCAAAATCACGTCGTCAATGTAAACATACACTAAACAATAAATAACTTATCACGAACAGTAAATAAGTTATAAAGATGATTCTGAAATTACGGTTCCTCTTCACTTAAATCACCACTCTCTTTCAAGATAGCAAAAAATGATTTTAAGGACATCAGAGCTATTACTTTACCGTCCCTTTCTGCAGGTTCTTTATTTTCTTCCCAATTTAGAAAAGCTTCATTAGAGAGGATATTGCCTTCAAGTAGATAAGTAAAGAGCTTGTTCATAAGACCTAAAAGAACACATATTTGAAAATAAATGAAAAGATTAAACAAATTAAATGACATAAAATTAAATAATTTTATATTGAGCATAACATCTTCCAATTTTGGCCAATTCGAGCTACATGATTAACTTTATTTTTGGACTCATATGCTAGTTAGTGTTATTTTACCATTTTAAGACGTTTTGGGATTATAAATATGACTTTTAAGTAAAAAATTTAAATTCTAAATAAAATTTGAGATAAAAAAATATAATTTAACAATTTTTTTCATATTCATATGAGAAAAGCAAAATAACATTCGAAAATGAAAATTCCACTTGAGCTCATGTAAATTCATAAGAGATAGATCTAAAAGGCTGAAATTTTCAGGATTTTCATTTTTCAATTTACTTTTGAACAATACATACACAATCTCAAAGTCATTATTTTGACACATCACGCTTGACTTGGAATAGCCCATAAATTTAACTTTGAGGGTGGTATTCATAATTCTGTTATGATTGACATGAATGATTACTACTTCTATTACAAATTCACCCCTAATTTTCACAGTGATACGCGCACGGATGCTCTCCACTCGCACTGTAAGAGTAGGGGTAACAGAAGTATCTGAGAATAGACCAGGTTCATGAGTGAGGGCGACACTGCTTCCCATGTTAATTTTATGGGCTCTATACGATTGTTTTGTGTTGCTAATAAATTAATTTCAATCAATAATTAATAATAGCCGAGCTGAAGAGTGTTGGGCCCTTGTGGCCCAAGTATCGCATTATATCAGCTTACTGAGTTTACAATTATGCCCCTTCTTTTGAGATATAAGTTGTATGTTTTGGGGCTGTGGCGTTATGATCCGCGTAACAATAATCTAAAAATTAGATAACTTCAGGCGGGTTCTGATAGCGTTGCTCTTAAAATCACGTCAAGAGAGAAAAAGATTATTTGTCGACATTATACGATGTCTATTGGTTAATAAAATTTTGTGCGAGTAAATAATTATAATTGAAAGATACTTCACACCCGATAAAGGGATGATTAGTGACTATAGTACCCGATAAAGGAAGAAGAACAACATATTTTACAAATTAAAATAATTATAAAGTGCCGAAAACTAATGGCTAGGCAAACAACGACAAAGATAACGATAAAGGGTGATACCAATTAGTTTTACCTGACAGCAAGTAGAGTTACGCGAGATAACTCGCGAAATGAGTTATCTACGTCTGCACTGATTTTAGGATATATATCGAGGGCCCGTAAGGCCTCAAGGCGATTCTCATACTAACTTTTGTGGTTCGCGGAGCCTATGTCACTTGGCAACGCGATAGTGTCCAATAATTTTACAAGTCTCAGTTCTCCATTCAAAAATACTTTGAGTGTGTTTGATTGATTTGATTTGATTATAAAGTAATATCACCGAGAGTGTGTGACGAAGTGCATAGAGTGAGTGCGAATTAACTGTATAGAGTGTATACGAGAAATCGAGGTAGAGCATCCTCATCACCGACGGACAGGACGAGCACGGAGAGCGAACAACTACGTCTGACGCAGAGCGAGACACCACAGCGAGTCGTCTAAATAAATAAAAATTTTATGTTAATTTAATTATATTTAAGATTAAGCATAAGTCCGCGAGTTTGTAAGCCGATTATAATAGAATAAATTACCCCTTAACCCATTAACGCCGGGAGGACACGATTTTGACATTCAACTTTGCGCTTTTACCATCTCTTAATCGACACGAGAAAAATTATGAAAACCTCTATACTTTATGGTTTTGAGGGTGCTCTTTCTAATGGTGGTATTAAAAATTGCGTAAATTAACAATTTATAATAAAAAATTGCAAATTTACACAAAAAAAAACGTGTTTTGAGGTAAAAAATTTTTTTCTTTTCAATTTTCAAACCACTTATCATTGTTAAATGGGGGTAAAATATATAGAACGTGCCCTCGCGGTCTCTACATTAAGAAACCATCATTAGTTTTGTCAAACAATATTTTTTTCTTAACAAAATGGCGGCTTGAATGAAAAAATCGACTTTTAAGTTTCACTTTTTTTATCTCGTAAACTATTGAGTTTAGAGAAAAAGTTTATAGAACAAAAGAGTCTTAAATGCTTCAAGGAACATCCTCAAATTTTTTCAGAATTTTCCGAGATGATTTTTCAATTTCCGGGAAATGTGGGAAATCCGGTTTCCCAAAATCACTTCCAAAAATTCTGAAAAAATTTGAGGATGTTTCTTGATCAATTCTAAGACTTTTTTATCTTATAAACTTTTTCTCTAAACTCAATATTTTTCGAGAAAAAAAAATACCAATAATTTTTGCGATGTTAACAAAAAATATTTTTTTTCTCGAAAAATATTGAGTTTAGAGAAAAAGTTTATGAGACAAAAAAGTCTTAGAATTGATCAAGAAACATCCTCAATTTTTTCAGAATTTTGGAAGTGATTTTGGGAAACCGGATTTCCCACATTTCCCGGAAATTGAAAAATCATCTCGGAAAATTCTGAAAAAATTTGAGGATGTTCTTTGAAGCATTTTAAGACTTTTTTGTTCTATAAACTTTTTCTCTAAACTCAATAGTTTACGAGATAAAAAATAGTGAAACTTAAAAGTCGATTTTTTCATTCAAGCCGCCATTTTGTTAAGAAAAAAATATTGTTTGACAAAACTAATGATGGTTTCTTAAAGTAGAGACCGCGCGGGCACGTTCTATATATTTTACCCCCATTTAACAATGATAAGTGGTTTGAAAATTGAAAAGAACAAAATTTTTTACCTCAAAAACACGTTTTTTTTGTGTAAATTTGCAATTTTTTATTATAAATTGTTAATTTACGCAATTTTTAATACCACCATTAGAAAGAGCACCCTCAAAACCATAAAGTATAGAGGTTTTCATAATATTTCTCGTGTCGATTGAGACATGGTAAAAGCGCAAAGTTGAATGTCAAAATCGCGTCTTCCCGGCGTTAATGGGTTAATGTACCCAATATATAGAGTGTTCACACGTTTCATTTATCAATTCTACTATTCTCTCCAGCCAGGATAAGATCTGTAATTATTTATTAATGTAACTTACCCACCCGTTAGAGTGGGATGAATTTAGAAAAATAGTATATTACGTGCCTAGGGAGCGAAAAACTGGAAAGCTTGCTCCAGTCGAAAATAACCTATTTCAGCCCTGCGGACAAAAACAAAGTTAATTTCTATTAGGAAATTCAAAAGCATGCACATGTATAAAGCGAAAATAAAAGGCTCAGAACACATGTCAACAGCCTCGATTTCACCTTGGGTGATAATTACACGTGTGGATTTCAATTTCTACGCTCCTAACGCACGCAATCTACAAATTTTACAGTTGTGCCATCATATGTCAACTGACCCACCGCCAAGTTAAAAAATTGAAGTCACATAAAATATGGAGTTGGGGCTTATAATATTCGTATAAACAAGGGCTTTCGAAATTTACGTAGTCTTTGTTCCAAAAAACGTGACCTAGCTTATTGTTTTGTTCAATTTATTATACAACTAACATCACGTGACCGATTGAGGTCCCCCACAAGCCAAATGAAAGGTTTTGAGCTCTACTTTCAAAAACCATATGTGGAAATAAAAAATAACAGAAAAGTCCAAAAATTAATTTGTTTGTCTCTGTCGAATCAGCCAATGTTCCGAAGACCAAAATAGAAATTTTTCTTAAATTCGATTATCAGGTAATAGAGACGCTACCAATAAAGAGGTCTATTGGTCAACTGATAGCCAAATTTTAGGAAAGGTTAGTTATGCAATATAATCCAAATGACTCATAATCTATTCAATATATATTAATTATTTCAAATATTTAAATATGATTTACCTGAAGGATGTTGTAATTTTTCTACGAAAGATTGAACAGCAAACAGACACTGGAGTTCTAAAGACTCATCTGCATCCACATACCGGTGGATAAGTTTTTGTAAGATGTCAAAGGTTTCAATCTTTAAATTCCATTCAAGACCTTCCTTATCTATAAAACGTAAATAAATAATTATATCAAAACATGTTTGTGAATTTTTTCAAAAATAATTGTAAGCTTATAAAATAATTTTTAGGTTACAACACCGGAGAATTTTTTTTTGTGGATATGGCACTAGGCCGGCCTCTTCAGAAGGCCTTATAGTCAGACCAACCTCTTGGTTAGGCCTATTAATCCCTACAACTGCCTTGCATTCGCCCAGGTTTCCGGACCTGAGGGGCAAGGAAGAACCTTTACCAGTGTACGGTGTACCAGTAGATTCACACAGGAGGTACACATTTAGGAAAAACTCCGCCTCGAGACAACGGAGACTGTAGGTACTTTTCTTGCCGAATACCCTTTCGGAAAAGTCCGAAAATTTACTCGCCAGGAATCTAACCTACGACCCCTTGAGCGGTGATGTTTCCGTGACTAGAATGCTAACCACTGACCCATCGACCACTCTGACCGGAAAAAAAGAGAGAAATTTTGTCCGTTTGTCCCGGAACAGATTAAACAATGTTACGGAAACGTTATAGAATCATTCAAAAATAATCCAACCAATAATTTTATAACAAAAGAGAAAATTTTTTTATCAAAAAAAAAATTGGATATTTATTATTTACGAATACTTTTTAAATTTTAACATTTTTAAAGATTTATGTACACGTCAAATCAAGTTTAATAACTTGAATGGCCAACGAGTTCCTTAAATAAAACGTTTCGATGAATCAAATTAGATTTTAATTGATTATTTATACAAAAAATACTTTGATATTACTGTAAAATTTTGATTGTTTAACTGAATTTAGTGAGATATAGTCGAATTTTAATTTCGGTAATATTATTGAAACGTGAAGATTAAAGAAACATAAAGTAATAAGTAAAAAGTAATGAGTAATTTATAATGTTTACTTACACGTTACTGATTCTAAAATAGCTGTCATGAGCAGTCTAATGAATTTTGGATGTTTCGAGTTGGTATTTAGTTCGACCTGAAATTTATTTTTCAATTAATAACAACTTTTTCATACCATTTAAGATTCACTAATATTTAATGTTCAATGTATTATCTTAATTATTAAGTTTGTGTATCTATGAGAGGAATGTATAGGGGTATTAGCTGAAAATGTTTTAAAGAGTAGAACCTTATTTTAACGTTTCCTGACGGGCACTTAAAACCCACAAACAAAAAATTCTTTTTCAAATCATTCCTTATTCTTTCATCCGAAAAATCTATATGTTAATTATAAAAAGAGTTTTGACGCGTTTGAAACGTAGTTGGAATCATCTTTTGTCTCAGAAAGTACCGTTTGAAAAAAAAATTGACCCTGAGGTTTTCGTCAAAAGTTACTTCTTGACCGTAGTCCAAGTAAATAGCTAAAATTTTGGATTTGCAGCAATATTCGAATGACTCTACAGCAGTAAATTTTGCCTGTTCCAAAGTTTTAATTGATTCAAAATTAATTGCTGTAGAACTGTCTGAATTTTGTTGAAAATCACGAAAATTGCAATTTTTCTACATTTATAATAGCTCTAGTTCATTCGGCGAAACACCGATCCTTTTTTAACTCAGGGGTATTTTTTCGTGTATCATAAACTAAAAAATTGTCATATCCAATAACTTATTATTAATAATTAAATCGAATATGCATATAATCCTTACCTTAATCCAATCACATATTTCATCAAAATTTGGATTTTTCATTAAATCAATTAACTTTTGATGAATTTTTTCTGCATTCATAAGTGGATTGTCATTTTGCATGGGAAGAATTAAAAAATCAAGATTCTGAAAAAATAGTTTTATTAATAAAGTATAACTTTTATTGACGTGTATTAAGAATAGAAAATATAATAAATCTCATAATAATTATTGTCAAATATAAAATAAAAACAATTGATTTTTGGAATTTTCAATTTTGTATCTTAACCCAACGACCAAAATGCTTGATTTGTTTGTTGGTTTGCAACGATTTTTTTTTGTAGTTTAAGCCTTAAAATAATATCGCATGGAGCTATTTTGATGTAAAATTTTATGCCTTTTCAGAAACTGAGCTCAACATTTTGATTTTTTGTGTAATCAAAAAGGTATAGCTACTTAAACAAAAAAAAACGTAGAAATGTTAACAAAAAATCAAGTTTTCGATTTTTTTTCGCCGTTAAGGAATCACGATATAAATACGATCAGGGGTGATCACGACTATCAAAGTATCTTCAAAGTATCAAAGTATCAAAGTAGGGAATTCTTATGGAATTTTTGAACCACTTTTTAAACTATTGTTTTGTGCACTTTTTCTGTAAACTCAATAGTTTTCGAGTTAAAATGAGTAATGTTTTAAATGAATATGAGTTATGTTTTGTTTGAAGTATTCGTTCAAAAATTCCATGAAAATTCACTGAGATACTTTGATAGTCGTGATCACTCCTAATCATATTTATATCGCGATTCGTTAACGGTGAAAAAAAATCGAAAATTCGATTTTTTGCAAAAATTTCTACGTTTTTTTTTGTGCAAGTAGCTATAACTTTTTTATTACGCAAAAAATTAAAATTTTGAGCTCTGTTTCTGAAAGGGCATAAAATTTTCCATCGAAATAGGTTTGTGCGAAATTTTTTTAAGGTCTAAAACTACAAAAAAACTAGTTTTTCGGTCGTATCTAACCTCACTCCACGGTACGATTGTATCACTCATGTCTCGAATAACGGTGTATAATGTGAATTTACCACAATTATATAATTTGGGTAAAATATTCGTGCCATAGGAAACCCATCGAGTCACAAAGTATCGCTCATGGCATTTGCGTTGAAAATTACTATTCTGGTACCATATAATCTTCATCATACTCACTGCATTTTTACGCTATCATCAGTTCGCGAGCTCAAAAAGGCGAATTTTATCAGCGAATGGGTCGTAAATGTATTCTCAGCACTTTTCTGTAAAATTTCGTATAATACACGGGTTTTCGGGAGCACTTTCAAACAGGGTTTAGACAGTGACCAACACCGACTCGTCTGTCCAACCGCCAATCAACCAACAATTTTGCTGCTTATTTGTTCCTAACTTCTGAAGCACTTAAATTTCTATCTACATTTAAAATTAAATGATTTATGAGTTATTCTGCGATTTTTGATAATTTTTAGAAAATTACTGAACTTCAAAATTATCAAGAAAATACTAAAAAATGTATAATTCATTTAATGCTCATTTCAACTTTTAAAATACCGGAATATTAAATTCATGTGCACCTACCTACAGGTTGAATCATTTTTGATTCGTAAGTTTTTTTTCATTGGTTTAAAATTATTTAGTTTTGCTGTGCTTTATGCTATGCTTTTTTTTGTCCTCTTTAAATATAACCAAAAGTATTAAGAAAAAAATAAGTATGTAGAATAAAGATTGATTAACTTTAATGAATAACATTTAATGAAAAAATTGATTTCAGTGTTAGCAGAAGTATATGAGCATTACCGAAAAAAATATTTCGTTGAAAAGTCAAATAATTGAAAGAAAAAGTTTGTTTGAATGCAAAATCTGGAGTCAAATGCATTATAGATGTACATAAAAAAAGTTCATAGATATTGGCTGTACAAAGGTATCGTAAACCCTTTGTGGACCACAAGCATCATGAAAGATTCTGAAAAAAATTGAAAATACTCTTAGATCATTTCTAAGACATTTTTAGTTATAAAATTTTCTTTTAAACTTATTAGTTTCCGAGTTAAATCACAGATAAAAGTAATTTTTTCAACAAGAAAATGTTGCAATTTTTGAATTTAACAAAATTTACTAGAACGTCGAAAAAAATGTTCCGAAATATATATAAATTACCTTTTTTGATTTTAAACTCTTTAACCTGTCCCTTAAGTAGATTTTATTGCCAAGATATATTTAGATTTGTCCTAATAGTTTAAGATGAATAAAAAAATGATGACAAATAAATATGTTCGATTCACGTTGTAAAAAGGGATTCTATTAGCGAAATAGTTATTTATAACGCTGTGTGGCATAAGTCGCACATTCTGGCACCATTTTGTCGCATCACACTCGCTACGCTCGTGCTCTAACCTCACTCCGCAGTGCCGGAGACTGCGGCTTATCACTTGGAAAAGGAGGCATAAATGTGGACTTAGCACAGCGCTATAAAATTGAGTATGATACTTGTGCCATAAGGGACACTTTCTGACGCAGCTGACCCTAGCTGCGCTCGGCCCCTAAACTACGCCGTGCCAAAAAGTGTTACTTGCGGCACTTGTATCGTAATAGTAATTCATGGTGTGTTTCATGTGGGTTCACATTTATGCCCCTGTTCTGATGCATAAATTGCACTTTCTGGTACCGTGAAGTGAGGTTAGCGCACGAGCTTATGCGTCTGTGATGCGGCATAAATGTGAACATAGCACAGTATTATAAGATTACATACGATACTCGTGCTACGGGGGACACCTTTTGGCCTAGCTATTAGGACCTATATTACGCCGTGCCAAATTGTGTTATTTATGGCACTAGCATCGTAAATTACTATTAAAAGCACTCTATTAGCAGCTGTTGGGGCAGTGACGGTACTAGCTCAGCCTAAGCGCAGTGAAGCCCTAAACAACATCGTGCCAAAAAATGTTACTTGTGGTACTTATATCACATTTATTTATAGTTATTTATATCAACAATAGTTATTTATAGCACTGCGGGGCATAAGTTCACATTTAAGGTACGCTCTTCGGTGGCATAGCGTTGCCACAAAGTGCGACTTATGACTCGGAAAGTGGGCTTCAAAGTGAACTTAGCACAGGGCTTTAAAATTGAGTATGATAATCGTGTTGTAAGCGACACTTTCTGATACGGACTTAGGAAGTATGGTACTTGCATCACGAAGTACTATTTATGTCAGGCCGTTGTCTCATCTATGCTGCCGAGCGGATTAGGGATTATATGAAATCATCAGTTAAGCTATTTTCTCTTTGTTTTCAATTGACTCTTAATTTTCTGTTGATAACTCATGAACAACGCATTGTATTATAAAATTTGAGGAAGGTTATTCGTTCAGAACCGCCTTAATCTAGTAATATCAATAATATCATTCATACCAGGATGCAAAAAATATATTAAAATTTTAATTTATGAACATTGTAAAAGAACAAACGATTTGAAAAGAATATTTAGTTGTAGGCTTGAGGTGGTTGAGGGATAAATCGAATATGGTGGTACAATTGTTAAATTTTGGATGGTTGTTCAATATGACTTTCTTCAAGTGTCCTCCAAAATTTTTGCCAAAATTTCCGAATCAACTTTCGAGAAAAAGTAATATAAAAATTGATCTTTCAATATGGACGTTTATTACAGGTTAACGAAACTTGAACAATAAATCGTAATTGTGGTAAAATTATGTGAAAAAAATTATGTTAAAATTATGGATTTAGCTCATTTCCTATAGTTTTCCCAGAACTTTTTTGAAACATGATTTTTAAATTATGGGAAAACTATGCAAAACGAGCTAAATCCATAATTTTGCCAGAATTTTTCCCCTAAAATTTTACCACAGTTTTATTTCTACGCGGGTGTGTACATTTAACCGGAAAAAAATATTTAGTGACGAGGGGTCAAAATCAAATAATTTTAGTTAGCATCACGTAGATTAACCTACTAAGATTTGCATAGAAAAATGCAGTATTGGGAAGTAATGCGAAAGGTGGAGGCGATAAATATAGTCACTATAGTCAAGGAAAATGATAGTATACCTATACGTAAACAAATATGTCATCTATTGGGATCTGAGATCGATATATATAGGTATAGTAAACACATGGGACACTCGGATCATCGACAGCCATGTTTTTATATGTATAGGTACATAACCTATGTTAAAACTCGGATCATCTCGTGTTAGGCCCGCCTCCATCTCAGATCCCAATAGTCAAGAAGAATTAGTTCCCAATAGTAAAGCAATACTATGATAATTATGATTATCCATCCGTTAAAGTTATATTCAAAATTTAAATAAATTACGCCGATGCCAAAATAAAAATGAAAATTTCCAAATATGTTTCACGGGATTTCCACATTATATTATTTTCTGATCATTTACGTAGATGTTCGATTAGTTACATTTACTGGAAAATTCGGAAAATTTGTCTGAAAATTTTCAGTTTTGGTTTGGTATTTGACATTTATAAATCAAATTGTTCCAAAACATTGATGGACTTTCATGCTGAGAAACTTTCTGAAATATATGAGCGCCTTCAATAAGAATTTTCGCAAAATATTTTCTCAGAAACTTCAGAAAACATACTTGAAAATTTTCAGTTTTACCACGACTTAAATTATTATTAATATAATTAAATAATTTATAAAATTCGAATTTGAAGGGTTAATAGATTTCTTAAGCATGATTTTAACATCTTTTCTTTTAGTTATATTTATTTTTCATTTTAAAAGGGTGTGCATATTCAAGTATTCTATACTTCACAAAAAAAATTTCATTCATATCATGCATCTCATAAGGCCACTCATAGGAAGCAGCGTTGAAAAATCGTCGATATATCTTCAGGCTGAAACGAAAAATTGAAGTTGTTTAATAATTTACAAATTATTAATGATCAAGCGAAATAAAATAATGCAGATTGGGTTGGTTGCGAATATCCATTTAAATTTTTTTGCGTTTTTTTCATTTTTTTAAGTTTTATCAATAAAATTATATGATATAATTTAAACAATAAAATAAATTAAAATTAAGTTCCTTCCCATAAATAATGAGAAAAATCAACAACGACAAAGTTAATGAATTACCAAAAAACATCTTTCGAGTTAAGTATGATTCAATTCATTGGCAGTCACAAGAGTCAGTCTGAATTTGCTCGTAACAAAACAAGTATTAAAGTTTTGCTTTGGGTGCGTAGAATCGTTTTTCTTAAAATTTTTTGTTATTTTAAATATTCGTTCACTTTCAGGCACTTTTAGGATAAATTGTCATTGTACAAGATTTCATAGCACTACATGGCACGATTTTTGGTGCCACGAGTCACATATTCTGGCCTCACATAATATCATGGATATTGTATTTGTTGAACTCGTACGCTAACTTAAACTCACAGTCTCGGAAAAATGTGACTTGAATTTCGGGAAATGGGGCACCCATGTAACACCAGCACAGTGTTATAACATTTCGTACGATGAGAGGGTCATGAGGATACCTTTAGGTACGATCCGAAGGGCTACTGGTATCGTAAGATTCTTTTTAAATTGGACATATCTATTTCCTAGATAGATAATGATTTAATTGTCGCAATACAATTAGATACAGTACATATTCAAAATAATGCATTCTAAACAAAATATGTATTTAAATATGATGTACATAAATAATATCAATTAAATGGAAAATAGAAAATGGACCAAATAAGCCAATTT
Organism: Trichogramma dendrolimi; assembly: GCA_034770305.1. Taxonomy (NCBI): domain Eukaryota; kingdom Metazoa; phylum Arthropoda; class Insecta; order Hymenoptera; family Trichogrammatidae; genus Trichogramma; species Trichogramma dendrolimi. Next base: position 310,987 of record JAPMIB010000008.1, on the reverse strand, counting down.
TGAAGCAATTTTCATACATAAGTTCCAACTCTATTAAACTAGAGATAATTTTCTACTTACATATTTTTTCAATAATAAGTCCATTCTCTCTGAATTGATATCAAAATCTTCCTTTTTTAATGAACTTTCAGTCCAATTGTTAATGATCCATGATGAGTCTTTATTAATTTCCAAAAGCTGTTTCATAAGTTCAGCAAAAAAGGTCGATGCACATCCATCGGAACGTAATTTGCTAGGTATAGCTTCTACAAACGATTTTAAATCATTGAAGCATAAAGATCCATTTGCAATGGATTTAACTGTAAGAAAAAATTAAATCATCAAGATTAAATTTTAGGTATAACGTAGAGTCACTCCAAATAAATGTGCTCTAAACATAACTTCAATACGTGGATAATGAGAGTTCGATATGCTTTAAAACAAAAATTTATCAATTCAATGGAGCAAATTATTCGGGAACTCTATACACCTTGTATCATAAAATTTCGATAAAATTCAAGACTTTGGACCGTCATTATTTCACCAATTAATACAAACGTTGAAAGATTTGAAGAAATATTTTTTAGCAATAAATGAAAAAAAAAATTTTAATTATAATTTGGATCAACTATACTTTACTAACATAACGTTACTTAAGATGTAAAACAACATGCAAACTTACGAAAAATCATTTAAAATTGAATAATAAAGTATAAATATCTCCCCAGCGTTAAACTTAAAAAACAAAGACGTACACTATAAGACGATTGAATCTGCAACAACCTCCAAACGTAAACACAGCGAATTAGTGGCCTCGGCCTATGCTAGTCCGTATACTATTGTTATTATTGACACCTATGTTATCCGAGAAGAATGATAAAGTAGGGAAATTTAATATCACTCGAGCGCGCGTTCGAGGTTCAGGGCAAAGGAAGAGCCAAGCTGACCTCGGGCGTGTTGCTCGGACCATGTGCGCTGGAGAGCAAATCGATCTGTGCGAATCGAGCGCTTCGCGCCCGATGCGTGGTCGATCTGCACGACAGTGCACACACACAAAATTGGCAATCAGACCGCGAGAGAGGAAGGACGTGTCGTGAAGAGAGTGTAAAGTCGCGAGTGAGAGAGGCAGAATTTGGCCTTGGACGTTCGTGTGTGGTTAAACGTGGAGAAGCTGCGTGGCAGCGGTTGTAGCTGAGTTGTGGTGGAAGCTGTGTGGCAGCGGTAGAACGTAGTGTCGGGTCCGTGGAGAAACTGTGTCGATTCGTAAGCGCTCGGATGGAAGCGAGCAAAGCGAATTCGCTGTACAGCGACCTTCGCGTAAATCGTCCGAGGCATCTCCGAGGTGAACAATCACGAGCTTGGACACGGGTCGCGAGGACGGAGCAGCTGGGGGACAGCGGAAGGCAATGGCAAAGTAGAACGAAGTCCAAGGCAGAGGAGCGAAGAAATAAGGTTGTAGATTGCATTTGACTTGGTCGGTCGCGCGCGCGTGTGTGGGAGATTGTAAAGTGAATGTATGAGTGAAAGTAGGAAGTATTTCGTCGGAGAATTGTTGCAGTAATAGTCGTGAATCGAAATAATTGTCGTAGCTCGTACCTTGGACATCTCAAGTAGACGTGGTTCGAGTCCACGTGTGTCGTTTCAGGCCTGTGCGTGACCATCTTGCGAGGTACTTCCGCCTTGGACGCTCATGCGAGAGCAAGCAAGATAGCGCGTTTCATCTTGGTCGCGTGTACTGCAATTCGGAGAAACGAGCTAATTGCGCGCAGTGCAAATACGCGGCACTTGATTGGGACTCGCGTCGGGCTGGCTTTGTAACCCGCGCGTTTTCCCCTTGGACGCGGCGTATTATCGATTATTTCCGACGAATGAGATGATGGTAATGATGATAAGGGATATGAAATAACGAAATGAAGCGCGAATGAAGTAATAGTTGTATGAAGGATAACGAGAAGTTGGAGCTAAATAAAGAAACGATTATTTGTGTGCAAAAGTACATTTCGCGTAGTCTTTTCGCGACCCTCTCTCTCTTCTTTTCAGCTTGGACTGCCGAAGCTCGCGGCGCACTTGTGACGGCTCGACCCATTCTGAGGTAAGACTCAAGTATAGGCTACCCGGAGCCTCTGTGAATAAATAATAGGACTGCAGGCCGAGCATGGGCTAGGGCCCAAAACCTCGCACGTCTCAAAACACAGGCAATCCGACTTCGTTGTGTTTACGTTTGGAGGTTGTTGCAGATTCAATCGCATTATAGTGTACCTTAGTCTTACATTCGTATTATAGGATTTGGTTCTTTATTGCCTCTTGAATTAAAACTTATTGCGCTAGAATGACAATATGATTTAGAACAAATTTTAGTTTAATTCAGTCTTTGATCACTATCGTTTTAATGTTTATATGATGGCACGCGTAATTAAAATGTAGAACTATCTTTTAATATCATTTATAAAGCTTTAAAAATTAGTTTTTATAGCACTGTGTGGCATAAGTTGTACATTCTGGCACCGCGTCGCACCGATCACACTCGCTGCGCTCGTGCGCTAACCTCACTTCACGCTACCAGAAAGTGCGACTCATGACTCTGAAAAGGGGGAATAAATGTTAACTTAGCACAGTGCTATAAAATAATGTACGATACTTGTGCAATGGGGACACTTTTTGGCCCGGCAAACTACGCCGTGCCAAAAAGTGTTACTTATGGCACTTGAATCGTAAAGTACTAAAATATTTTAATTCAAAGATATCAAAAAATATAGATATAAGTATAATGAAATGGTTTTGTAATATATCTTACCTAACAGCATTGCAATGTACGTCCAAAGTTTAGGAATATCGATGATAAGATCACCAGAAGCACTAATTATTTCATTTAACCTAGAATAAATTCAAATTTAATTATTGAAATAGTATACTAAAACTGTGGCTATGAAAAATCGAAACGTGAAAGCGATTGTACTTTAAAATAAGTAAAGAATCCGATTTTTAAATGTATCCTTTAATTAACAATGAAAGCTTTATTTTATGTCAAATTTTGAAGTACGCCTCGATGGATCCTTCTCAATTATTATTCTGAATAATAGGCACTAATTTCAGTAAAAATAAACTTTTGATGTCATTCGGTAATAACGTTATACGAAAAAGTTCGAATTTGCCACGATAAAATACTAAGTTCAATCACTACATTTTTGGCGGTACCGTGATTCATTATCCTTTCTTAAAATAATAATGGACCAGAAAGTAAAGCAATTTTATACGGCCTTTGATTGGTCGAATGACTTTTGACTCAAATCGAAATTGGATAAAGTGAAATCTACGGTCAAAATGGCAACTTTTTGAAAGGATGACTGAAAAACTGGTACATGCGAAGCGCATCTGAAAGTTACTCGGGTTATGACAAACTATAGAGAAAAATGTCGGTAATTTAGGATACTACGAAATGTATTTAAATTATGATCATTCATAGTCGCGTTTCTGTCTTTTAACAATGCACGATATTTCACGAAATTTGACTGCAAAGGTTTTGGTTAGGCTTGTTGTGAATTATCGAAGTACAATAAATGCATAAACCCGTTTTATAAAGCATAATAATTACACATTTGACTAATAAACATTGTTTCTTAATTGGACAGTTTATCTTATTTCAGCAATTAAAAATGCTTAATCGATTGCTTTTCAGTAAATTTCAAGAAATTAAATTTCAATTTTAATGTATACTTTATTTGAATTGATTTTTAATTTCAGTTTTTTTAACCGGAATGAAGTTCCGCTACTAATCTTTTTACCTAAATTTGTAGTAAGCTAATACAGATATCCTTCGGAAATTCCATAATTGACACATATTCTATTGAAGTTTATGCGTCAATTTAAAGATAATCAAAGCAAATTATATGAGTAATATTAGAAAAGATTTGATGAGATTCGAAATAAATATAATTATTTTTTATTTTAAAAAAGGTATCTTAGGATAGAAAAATATATTATTAAACTTAGAAACATAGAATTGTTTTTGACTCGGAGTTTTATAACATATCTTTCTGTGCTGGGCCGAAGAAATATTAAATGTGTTATAGAGTTAATAGAATGGAGTTATGTAGATTACAAACTAAGATCGATTATAATTATTGTACATTTGTATGATTTTCGTACTCACCCTGATTTAAAATTGTCTTTGTCTATTAGTTTTTGAGATAAAAGCTGTGCGAATAATTCCGAAACTTTGTTTCGATATAAGTCAGACTTTTCAAGAACAGAATTGATTAATTCTTGCACGAATTCAGCATGTGAAGAAACCGAAAAAGCACTTTTGAATTCACTGGCAGATTCCTGAAAGAATTTAAATAATAATTTACAATTAATGCGTTATTTCAAAAAAATTCAAAAGATGGGTCACGTTAAAGTGTATATATTTATATCTGTACGATAAATGAACACAATAATTTTATGACTTATTTTGTACACGGGTTTAGACACTCTTCATCTTTTTAAATATATTCTTACAAATTGGTATGTGTTTACTAAAATTCTTTAAGCAACAGGTGTAGATATGCTTTCTTTGCAGTCGAAGGCTCGTGCTGTAACCCTTCGTTTGGCAGAAAAAGCTTATCTTTACAAGTTGCATACAATATTTTATAGCACAAGAGCCTAAAACTCGCGGCAAAACTTTTTTATTTAAACATTTTTAGTTTAGAGTGCTATAAATAAGTATTACAGCATAAGAGTCTAAAAGTGGTGATAAAAATTCATTTTTAAAAAAAAGTAAAATTATTAATTAGTAAAATATTAAAACTTTACAACACTTAACTTACACGTAAAATTTAAAATATTATAAAAAAATTTACCTCTACGGTTTCTTCACTTGCAATGTACTCTTCAAAGTACCTTTCAAAACTCTTGTCAAAAGGTATTTTTTTATTACTTTCTGCTGGTACCGAAGAAGAAACAGATATAGGGGCATTCAATGATTGCGACGATGTTATAGGTGGTTTTGTCGTAAGACTTTGACTACGAGTAGTTTCAGCAGAGCTACTTTCTTTCGACCCTGAACTGAGTTGATAACTACTATTTCGCGTACTTCGGGGATCTGCAAGAAAAATCATTTTTATTGATGAAAACAATGAAAACTCTTTGTCCATAAGAATAAATCAGTTTTCTAATAGTATATGAGCTCAATCCTTTTTAGTCTGGCTATTAGGGTAAACCGTCCAGTAAATGACCACTCGATGAATAATTACTTTTTAAATTAAATGTATGAGTGATACTTTAATTTCTAATATTTTCCTAACATTAAGCTATGTAATACGTACAGTTTTAATAAACTCTTGACCCATATAAATTGTATTATCTACAAATAAATAAATGTAGAACTTTTTTGGCGGTCATTAACTGGACGAGGCTTCGATTTACATACGACCAGTAAATGACCGATTCTTTGAGAATACAATTGTAAACAGGTCAGGTTTGCCAATAATCAACTTGTACTGATTTTTGCATGAAATCAATTTAAACAGAATAATTTGACCAGTACTGAATCAGTAACAATGATTTATGATTAGATTCAATTATTAAGACAAAAGACAACGTTCAATTTCGATAAAACCTTATAGAAAAGTATATCTGTCATTCACTGGTTGTCGCCGATGATCAATTTGAATGTTATAAAATAAAAAAATAATTTTTTTCCTTGGTGAACTTTAAAGGTTTTTTTTTATTTTTCAAAAAATATAACCAGAAGATTAAAACTCACCGTAACTGGATTTGTAATCTATTCGATTGTAATCTCTCGAACCTGTTGATCTAGACCTAAAAGAACAAAGATTTATTAAATAAAAATTGTATTTCATAATATTGGATGTGAGAAAATTTATGAAAGAAATTCGAATATCATCGTAACTAAAATTTAAATTAGGGAAGATAATTTTAGACAATTAATTTGATTGATAAGATTGATTAAATAAACTAGCTTCATAAGCATTTCATCTATCAAAAGTGAATTCAAGCAAAAAAGAATTCTTAATGTGTTGCACTTTATACCGTAGCATAACTTTTTACACAGATTAAAATAATTGATTAGCCCAGAAATAATATGAACTTTAGTCATAAGGAAAATTTGTTATAATCTCGATCGGAATTTAGAATTTTGTAGTTGTCTCTATGTTAAGATGTAAAGGAAAAATAATAATAATAGTTGTATTGACCTATATTGATGGAGTTACTTCTATACTGGGCTGACTTTGCGATTGTAATAGAACCATTTTGAGTATAGCGAGCTTGAATATCAAAGTATTATTCAATATCGCATTTTTTATATATTTCAAATAATGACGTTAGGTCGTTTTCGCGGGTCCCCGAATCGCAGTTCTCGTGTATATGAGGAGCATGAAGTGAATCTACTCGTCTGACATACAGGCCATTCGGAGCGCGTCACGCGCTCCTCGATTACATACTCTTTTTATTTTAATTTCTCGTACATCAATTCAAGATAAATGGTTTCAAGCGAAAATGGTTCTATTGAGACGGGACCTCGCTTTGTTTGGACACTAACGACTCTATGTAATAAAGAGCTGCTTAAGTCACACATATCATCATATACTTTTATAGCACTGCGGGGCATAAGTTCACATTTGTGGCTCGGTTTCTGCAATTCAAGTCACAGTTTCTGGCGCTGCGCAGTAAGGTTAGCGCACAAGCGCAGCGAGTGCAGTGCGAACGACACGCTTCCGTAAAGTGTGACTTATGCTGCCGAAAAGCGTGACATAAATGTGAACTTATACCCCGCAGTGCTAAAATAGTAGATTACACAACGAGGGCGGGAGGTTGTCGATCTGCACGAGTTTGCAATCCAAGCGTAGCGAGGGTTGCACTGACACGAGTGCAAGATTGACAACCGCCCTAGTTGCGTAGACTAATATTCATTACAAAGTGCGGAAAGTCGATTTTAAGATAGCCAGCCGTGCGCGAAAGTAGCACTTTCCACACGCAGTGATGAAAAATTAAGTACGACCCTCGGGTCATAGGGGAAACTTTCCAGCACGGCTATTAGGACCCCCACTACACTCAGGTCCTAAACCACGTCGTGCTGTAAAGTGTTATTTATACCCCTTGTATCGTAAAGTACTATGAATAACAACTAAAATAAATAAGAGACACCGATTCCAAACCTTATCGTTAATTTTAGAGTATTGAATGTAATATAAATCTTACCCAGGTAGTGGTATATTAGGCATTCGTCGATCTGTTTCTACATTTTCCAAATAGCTAAATTTATTTGGGGTAGATATTTTTGGGGTTTGGCCCCATTGATAAGTAGATCTATTTCCAAGTTGCATATCATCTACCGACGGCTAAAAAATAAATAAAATTACTTATGTTTTGACCAAAAACACATGATTAAGTTTAGTAATATAATTTTTAAACCATCGTTATGAAAATCTGTCTTAGTGATCCTTTAAAATTAGCCTGCACTACAAAGTAAATGTAATAGCCTCGAGGATGTATTTTGTAGTTATAATTATTAACCAAAAAAAAACTATGGGGTTGCTACACTAAATAAAGAGAAAATGTTGTTCAACGTTTGCCCACCTCAACACGCGTTCTTATGGGACTCGGTTACAACTACCGCTCAATTTTTGTAAGTAGCAGATAGATTCTTGAGAAAAAGTTTTACTTTAAAAATAATTGAATTTTTTTTGAAACGTCGAAAAAACAGATGTTGTCACACCATTGATTGAGAAAATTAATAAAATCACAAAATATTTTTAGGTTTCATACAATTTTGTGAATCCTTCAATCTTGAATAACGATTTAATGAATAAAAGATTGTTAAGCAATGAAAAATATACAAAACTGATAGACAAAAATGTTTTTATAGACACTAAGCGTGGGTCCCCGCAATTTAACGTGTAGATACGGCCCCTTTAACTAGAGCCACTTTAACTATATATCAGTTATATTCATCATTTGGGCAGCTAGTGATCTGGAAAATACGCGAATATATTTAAAATTGTAAACTATAGACTAGTTTGAGTCCAAGTCTGTACAGATAGGTTTAGCAAAGACGTGAATGTCTCGAGAATAATCTCTAAGAAATTGTAAAAAAAATCATGTTTGAGAATCCATCTATTCCTTATGAATTTTAACGTTCGAACGATGTCTGTCTAGCTTCTCAATGAACAACACTTAAAAGACACAGATATCTCTGGGGAGCCAGACTAGTTATCCTTTGACAACTCATCCTGCGACAACTCGCCCACGACTATTCATCCTTTACAATTCATCCTAGGCGACTATTCATCCGCAAAAAAATATTTTATTTTATTTTATTTTTCTCTGATTCTGATTTCTGCGTTTGTGTGAGTAACTATACGTGATATAGTGTGATCTCAGCTCACATCCGGTGCTATCTTGTGAGTGTGGTTCTCGCTTCTGAATTCATCATGGGAGTGTTGTGCTCTCCGTCTATCGCCAGCTTTTTGAGTCCTCGCATCAAGCTCCTACTGAAGGTTATCCTCTTCATTTCCAGTTCGCACAGTGATCGGGGTTTTTTACCGCTTCGGAGGCTGATGACATAGCCCGGGTCTTCTTTTTGGAGTGGTGCCCGCTCCACTTCGGGCCCGGGCTTGACCACACCAGGCGAAAAAACGTGCCTCGAAAATTCGCCCAGTGGGGATCGAACCCACGCCATACGGCACATCCTTGTATTAGCAGACAAGAACTATACCCACTGAGCCAAGGAGGCTGGTGTGAGTGCGTGTGTATTTACATGATATTAAGTGTGATTTAAGCTCACGCCCAAGCAGCTTATTTACCTATCTATACTTGCTCTTATTACTGTACGCTCATTTGTGTTTTGTGATTATGTGCAGTAACGTTAATAAATGTGTTGTTGCAATTTGTTTTAAGCCAGCGTAATACGCCCTTGCTAATTTTTTTTTCCTGGATGATTTGTCGTTAGGATGAAATGTCGGAGGATGAGTTGTCCCGCATGAGTTGACGGGATGAGTTGTCTTAAGGATGTAGAGTCAGTAACCCATACCTCTGAGCATACTATATTCAACTTTTTCATTTGAATTAAAATCCAAGCATATAGAACAAGTTTTGATAATCGCTAGTACTGATAAAAAGCTGCAAGTTATAAATCTTCAATGTTCTGTCCTTATTTATGAGTGGGTTAAATATGGCATATAAGATTTATTCAACATCGGTGTTGAGAATGAAATATTGTATCAAGTTTGTGAGAAATAAAACTAATTCCAAGCTAATTTTAAAGGATTATGTTACCGTAAAATTAAAAAAAGCATTATGTAACGATAAAAATGAAAATGTAGCATACCAGTTTATTTTTCAATTTTGAAGATTCAATTGAATAAACCTGTGGTCTCGTCCTTCCTACAGCCTGACTCCATCCATCTTCCACGCTAACACCTCCACCTGTGAAAAATCATTGACAAAAATGCATTTATATTTGTATAAAGCAATATGGTTAAAGAATATTATAAACTTGAAAGTATAAAAGGGTATTAAGATTAAATTGAAAATATACAAGGGTATTAAGATTAAGTTAAATTTAAATTAACTTTCGGTTTATAAAGAATCGATATATTTATTTACTTCGTGGATTTTGTAGGCTTTAATTTAAAGACGTGAGTTTTCTTTGCTCAATCGATTTCTTCATAGTAATATACGATATGATTATCTCGTAGTATTTTTTAAGGAGGTCTGTACCCCACCGAGTCGAAAAATTTGTTTAATTTATATATTTCTTTCTAAATCGAATATCGATAACGACTCTGTGGGAACATTCGTTTTGTTGCTCTGAATAGCTGGTAAACATTTTAGCTAATTCCACCGACCAGATTTTCCGGAAAATGTGTTTGGAAATTTCACACGTTTCCCCGGCATTTTTACCAGCTATTCAGAGCAACAAAACGAATGTTCCCACAGAGTCGTTATCGATATTCGATTTAGAAAAAAATATATAAATTAAACAAATTTTTCGACTCGGTGGGGTACAGACCTCCTTAAAGTGAATACGTGAGGCGAAAATGAGGTTACGAAAGTTATGGACTGCAGCAGTCGTAATCCAAGTCAGATCTAAGGTTAAAATAACGTAATTAAATTATCGCAAGCGAAAGAATGGTATATTTCTTATCGGGAGCAGTTTTGATAAAAAGCCATATCGGTATCAGTTGATGATACTATTTTTCCTACGAAAGCCTAAATTTAGCGGCAAAGTTGCGTATTCTAGGTTCGAGTGAGAAAAAATAAACTTTTACATACCAGCGTCCCGAAAGTAGCATTTTCCTGCCGTTGCGCTAAACGGAATATTGCTATTTTCGGGTCACGGGGTATGTAAAATAGCATACCGGCCTATACCGGGAAAAAAGAAAGCCCCAGTGCACGTGCTAATCAACCTCGGCTTCGCTTCGTTCGCTTATTTCACGTGCTCTGGGACTTTTCTATTTTTCCCGGCCTAGGACAGTAATATACTATTTAATTAACTACTCCGTTTCTATATAAGCCTGTGTTATTGACTTGGAAAAGTCAATATAGTCTAAAAAAGGTTTCAGAGTACATGATCATCAGCCGAACCGTCACCTAGATGCAAATAATACCATCGTACTCAAGTGGTAAACATTTTTTTTAGCGTCACCTTTACTAGACAAGTCATTCTGTATTCGGCATTTCGAAAAGGTTTATAATTTTTCATTATCTTTTTTTTATCAATTTTTTTTACTAACAGTTAGTGAAAAAAGTAAAAAATAGTTCTATACTTACGATTTCGTTTTCGTTCAGCTGGTCTCTCTTCTTTTCTAGGAGTATTTGAAGGCATATTATTCAATTGCATATCCATTCTCTCGGAATCGGCTTCTTTTTGGATTTGATCCATGGTTTTAGGATTGCTATCATTTCTTCTTGGAACCCACTTATTATTTCGTAAGTCAATAACATCTTGCAACATAAACCTTATTCTTGAACTGACTTTACCTTTACTATGAGCAATTTGTTGCATTTGCTTAAAATATTCAGAAAGATCAGCACTTTTCATTTCAAGAGTTTTTCCTATAGTTGTCAGTAATTTACATAAACATTCAAGGTTTTCTTCATCAGCTTGATTCAACAAATGCCTTATGCATTGAATCATAATTTTACACGTCAACATGTTTTGTTTGAATAATTCACCTATGAAACGTATGTTACCCACAGATTTAATTCTCATACGACGTTCATCTTCTTCAAGACTTGATTGCAATTCTTTTTTCTTTTCTGGGTCTGTACAATCTTCAATCATTTTTAATTTTTCAGATCGTGCATTTTCTTCAACAGTATTTTTTTCGAATTCTGATTGACAGCGAGTTAAAATTAATTTTCTAAAATTAGTTGAGCTGGAATCTTCTGAATTGCTGCCAGTAACATTGATATTAGAAAGTTCCTTGCACATAAGTGCGTAAGCCACCGAGAAGTTCGGTTCATCGATAGCCTGAAAAATATTTTTTGACATTATAACATATTAGCGTGGCATAATTTCAAATTTATTTATAAGAATTATGCAAAAAGGTCTTATAAAAAAATTTTTGTCAAGATTAATTTTTCCTATAACAATTTGACATTTACTTTATGAAAAAGAGATTTTGCGTATTTTAGGACTACGTTTTTGGACTTTAAAAATCTACCGACAGTGGGGTCCCATCACGTTTCACTAATTTAAATCACAATTTTTTTTAAAGTAAAGATTGGAATTTTACGAATCAGCCAGACCATTTTGCGATTTCCAATATTTCTACAAAATGTACCAGTTTAACGTGTATATTAGCTCTTCCCTACTTCCTTAGATTTCTTCAGTATTATACCATAAAAGTCAGCCAGATGACTATTAGAAAATTATATCAAAATTTTTATAGGGGCTTTTGCATGAATAAGTCGTCAATATTTGTTCCAATTTTCGTGGTGCAAAGATGATTTTTTTGAATATATTGGGACGTCGTATATTATTTCTAATGTAATTTTTAACGCTGAATTGATTATGGAAGTTTTTAGACTTTAAAATAGAAAGCATTTCAAGATAGAAGCTGTTTTGAGATTACTTTTACAAACGCGGGCATCTACTTAAAAAAAGAGATAAATTTTTTTAATAAATTATTACTAAATTGGCTGTATCGTAAATTAAGATAATTATCACTTTTCCATCAGGCGTGGGCCAAAAGAAAATTTTTATTTTTTACTGTCAATCTAATGTCTACTTATGTACTATTGATTTTTTTGCAACGTATTTTATGTTCACAGACGGCCCGACTACGCTGTTTTTACATTTTTTTATTGATGAATTAGATGGTACTCGTGTTTGACAACTGCACTTAGAAAATCTATAGGAAATTTTTATTTAATATGTAATAAAAATTATCATGTTCAATAGTAAGTGATTTACTATCTCTAATTATAATACTTTACATGATATTTTCAAGAAACATTAATACCAAAACACCGAATATTACCATGTGCTTTGCACAAAAATAATTTCCTCTATGAAATATCTTATTTAGGTTCATAATTCGCCAATAGCCAATTTAACAAAACTCGCAAGTGACAAAATAATTTTGGTGTTAATATACACAAGAACTGTTACCGAATCCCTCTATTAATGTTTCGATAGACATCGTAGGTTCAATAGAATTAAACTTGGGCTAGCGCGAGTCAAAATTATAGCCAATTCTCAACAAATTCGAATATACAAAATAAAACTTTTTCTGAAAAGATGAGAAACTTGCTGTTTCCGATGTCAGAAATGTCCCTGAATTTTATTAGAACCTTTGAGACTGTTTAACACGCTTTTTCTGCAGCTCAAAGTTAGAATTTTTCTGAAATTCATAAATATCGCAAATATTGAAATAATTCCTAGCTCAGTATAGAAAGATTTTAACTATTAAATACAAGAGAGCCTTTTTGTTAGTAATTGTCCAAATTTTTAGTAAAAACATACTCCGAAGTGATCTGAGAACTCTAAAAGATGGTTTTCATTGAAAAACACATGAAACTCCAACTCTAATCGGGTTCTTCAAAACTTCTTCAGAATGTCAGCTTCTACCTGCTTGATTTTTGTATCATATCTGACTTTCAAATCTAACGGACAGGAAATGTTAAAGCGTGACGAAAAAAGTACAAAAAACTTAAGCTGCGTTTGGCGATTTTAAGCTTTATGATCCTTTTCTCTGGTATTTTTGTATCAAATCATGTCTTAGAAAAATGTAAATTTTACAAAATGTATCAAAAAACAGGAAATTGTGCTTTTAATGTTAAAAGATTCAATAAAGACTTTATGGAGTAATTTATGTGATATAAGACATCTCATTGATCAAATATTATCTTTTATGAATAAAAGAATAAGATTAATTATCTTTAACTTACCTTCTCAAAAACTAAATTGATCACACCTTGAAGTCGTTCTTGAGTGTCAATGTGCAAATCTCTAACTTGATTAATTAACGTGTCAAATTTCTGTGGAGTAAGTTTATTCAATACACTTCTAACTCTTTTATAAAGAGCATCAGTTTTATTTTGCTCATCAGAATTTGATGTTGATACCAATCTTGTTGGCTTCCAAGCATTCTCAGTCTCTCGTAATTTCACATCTTCTCTGAGAGAAAGTGAAACATGAATCAAACTTGGTTTTGCTGCCTTGGGTTTACCAAGATGATTTTTTTTATTAAGTGGAAGCTAAAAAATATAAAAATATTGTAAGAGGATACATTTTTATTTGATAATTATTAACTTTATAAGAAAGCAAACAATTTATAAATTAAAACTTGTTCTGGATATAAAAAGTAATCGTAAATAGCATTTATAAAATTTCTTTAGTTTGCCCAAATTTAACATTTCAGATTCATTTCAGTCTGATTGTCTAATGAAACATTATTAATGTACTTGCAAAAAAGAAGATTTGAAACAAGTGATTGAATTTAGAAAGTTATATTAAAACTTCTTGAATAGTTTGTTTTTGGAACTATAATAAAATGACAGGTACCTATATGTATAGAAATATTTTAGGTTTTCACACTTTACAGGGTTCAAAAATTGATATTTGTCCATGAATTTCTTATTTTCTTGAAATTTATGAAAAAAGAATTGTTTAAAGACCATGTATATTCTCGTAGTTGATAATGCCAGACTATTTTCAAATGTAAAACCCGGATTGTTTTTACTTGATTTTTAGACCTTCAAAACAAGTATTCAGGAAATTTTCGAGAAAACGAATAGACAAAAAAAATTATTTTTGTTCAGATCATAAAAATTATTAGTATTTTTTTCTCGAAACAATGATTTACGATCTAAAAGAATATTTCACAAATATGAATGAAAATAATATGGTGGTTTTTTAGGAAATTTTGCAACTTATAAATCTTTTCATTGAAAATGAGAATGTAAATCTTTATCTCAAAGCCAGTGTGTGGAAATGCTTTTTATCATTAAAAAGTTTATAAGAAATATTATCTTACCATTTTAGAGCCAAGAGAAGATTTTAGAAATCCTGGAAATAGTGATTCATGGCGTCCTATATTACTTTCTTTATAACGTTGATCAGAAATAATTCTATTTTTGGAATTCTCTTTTAAAACAACATCTAAATCTGGTAAGTTTGTTGGCTTGACATGACAACAAGGATCTTGTTGAAGCTTCATCAAAAATTCTCTTCCATATACTTTTTTACCCTCAGTGTTAATGGGGCTCCATTGATCTTCATGGTATGAGTATTTCAAAGTTGGAATAGCTTGACCCTCTGACTTTTTAGCATCAGCATTTTCATCACTAGGTACTTCTGTATTGTCAGTATCATTTTTTTCACTTACATCTATGTTTTCATCATTTTTCTGTGAAATATGCATAGAGGATAGTTTTTCTTCCAAACATTTTTCGCTCTTCTGGTGAACATGATCTACTACGTCTTCTATTAACAATGATGAAGGTACATCATCTTTTTTATTTTCCTTTTCTTCATTATCTTGACTCATGGTATCAGTATGGCTTTCTTCAATAGCAACGTTATCAATTACATTACTTTTATCTGAAGACTCTGGATCGTTTAGTTTGCAACTGTTTTGATCTTCGAGCTGCTCTTCTTTCAAAACATTATTTTTATCAATGACATTATCAGGATTGGTTTCTTCTCTTGGCTGAATGTTTATGTTTGAATTATTTGTATTTGAAGGTAAGTCCATATCTGATTTTTCTTTTTCTATACTTCTACGATTTACCTCACGATTTTTAGTTTTATTTCTATTTTTTTGCTTTTGCATGATTATACCTGAAAACAATTTACATTTAAATTAATTAATCAAATATCAAATTGTAAGAATTATTCTTTATCCTAAGTATAAATTAGATATGTTGTAAGATAAATCACGAATCATTATGTTCCAAGCTTATTGATACAATTTTCCCCTCAAATATAAATAAACTTATAATTAATAATGTAAAAAATAAATACAAAAAATTAGCAATCAAAATTTACTATTTTCAAGAAAATTTTAATATTCAAAAAAAATTATTTTGGCATAAATTTATTTAAAATATGTTCATCTACTTTCATTTGATAGGCTAAGAAGATTTATGTAAGTTTTAAAAATTATACAATAAATGAAATATGAAAGTTGTTGTTATTCAAAAAAATTCATAACAATTTAAGGCAGTGAGATCATAAAACTAGATTATAATGAGAACAATTTTTTTTAAATTTGAAGTTAGACAACTATGTATATAAGATGAAGTAAGTAAGTTGGTAAGATTGACATTAAGATGAAGTATATGTAAATCATGTTAATTTAACCAAGTATGCTTTTATCAATTAGTTCTATTTCTGAAAAAACACTAATTAATCAACCTATACACTAAACTTTTCTTCCAATAAATGAAGTAATATATATAATAATATTGTCTCATTTACATTCTTATATTTTACGCATGAAGTATATTTAGAGAATTAAAAACAATGATTGATAATCATAAAAATTAGCAAATATTATTAGTACAATTTAGTAATGCAATATAAAAAAATGAACATTTATAGTTAACCAGTTCATTTGAAACATATTAACTAAGAAATTCATTTTAATATTTCCTGAATTGCTTTTTACATAATAAATAAAGTATAAAATTAAAACTCTGATGCTTAATATAATAATCTATTTCTTCATAAAAATAGAGTAATATTGGAAGCCTGATAATAGTTTTGTGAACCACTACTTATATTAATTTATTCTTATTTACGTTCATTAAAAAAATATTATCAATATGATATGCATTTTGAAGTGCGCTAACTTTGTCCAAAATAACATGATTCTAAAATAGAATATCTATCATTTATGTGAATGCTTTAGTACTGTTCACGATGAAAAGTCTAACCTACAATGGAGTTAATACACAACTTAAAACATATTTCTTATAGAATACTTAAAATCTCATCTAAAGTCAATTAAAATTGCAGTTATAGAAAAAGAAAGGTAACAATGTAGTGAGGAATGGTTGTTTATAATAGAGCTGTAATTATAATGGTAATCATATTTGACAACAAATTGCTAGTGCCATTGGAATGATCTCTAAAGTATCATTCCATAGTGATAGGATACGGTTATAACAGTTTTAAAAGGGAATTTTTTTTAAACATTCATCTTTTCAGAATACTTTGTTTAAAAGAGAAATACTGAAATCTCACTATTCTTATTGAGAACAAATTATATTAATTATCATTTAACTAGAAATAAGACAATAATTCTTACCATATGTGTCAGTTTTTTTCAATGCTTATACATGACTTTCTTGAATTTTAATTTAAAAAACATCAACAAAATTTATCAAAAATATTCACTTTTATCAATATGCTTCTACTTATATAACAATTTCATAATCATTATAAATACTTCAATATTTCAGTAATACATCAATAAAAAAGTTATGTAACGTAAACCTTAATAAAACTTGTTCAAAAATTCAAAAAAATTGAAATCAAGTATAATATTAATCTATAAAACTTAATTCTTTCATAACAAAACGATATTAAATAAACTCAATCAAAAAAATAACTGCAAAAGGATTATCAAAAAATAATAATTAACTTGAAAATATTTGCATTCCCAAAAGAAAAAAGTCGCAGATTTTGTATAAAAATGAATAACAAGCTATTTAAAAATGCTTTTCGACTTAGAACATTGTCTAAAATCGGCGAGCACGTGCATGCAATGTCCGAATTATTATTTTAAAGTACCAGATACATTATTTAGCCGAGCAATAGAATGCGAACAAGACCTAAGAGGTATATGTAAAAAGTTTGAAAAATATACTTCCACTGCAGCGCGCTACATGAGAGAATACAAAACGAGAACTAAGTCTTAAAGGAACATTTTAAAGGTGCTTATACAACTTTCAGAATGAAATGGAATGAGTATCGATGGAACGCTAGAACTCCTAGCGACAAACTTTGAAACTAGTCAAAATATAGATTCAAAACCTTCAAAACCTGAATACGAAAAATAGTAAGGAAAAATTGTATTAAAAGTTTTAAAAATGTTACAGAATGTTAGAAAATGCAAACCAAGGTACACTAGACCTACTTTAATTCTGTCCGAGCAAATACACATTCCGCCGACACGAAAAAAAGGATTCAGACCACCATCTATCTCTTTTCATAGTTTCAGATGCTCTGCGTAAGGTAGATAAGGCAGTGAAGTTACTTATCTACCTTACGCAGAGCATCTGAAACTATGAAAAGAGATAGATGGTGGTCTGAATCTTTTTTTCGTGTCGGCGGAATGTGGATTTGGTCTGGACAGAATTAAATTAGGTCTAGTGTAGTCACCTACGAAACCCAGCTCAGTAATGTTTTTTTTTGATAAATTTGCCAACCAAAGCAGTAACCTTCGCGACCCAGCTCGCTATTATTTCAATTAAATTAATCGGCTATTATTTAAACAAATATAAATTGCAAACCAAAGCAGTAACCTTCGCGACCCAGCTCGCTATTATTACAACAAGTAAACTGCAAACCAAAGCAGTAACCTACGTGACCCAGCACGTGAATTAAACAATTCAATCGGCGCACCAAAGTAACGCAGCTCGTCATATTTCAATAATTAATTTGACTTTTGCATATTTATTTTTTATTTAAAGTTGTTTTTCCCTCGTAGGTTACTGCTTTGGTTTGCAGTTTACTTGTTGTAATAATAGCCGACTATAATACTTAAATAATAGCGAGGTGGGTCGCGAAGGTTACTGCTTTGATTTGCAGTTTACTTGTTGTAATAATAGCCGATTAAATTACTTAAATAATAGCAAGCTGGGTCACGAAGGTTACTGCTTTGGTTGGCAAATTTATCAAAAAAAAACATTACCGATCTGGGTTTCGTAGGTGACTACCTTGGTTTGCATTTTCAAACATTCTGTAACATTTTTAAAATTTTTAATACAATTTTTCCTTACAATTTTTCGTATTCAGGTTTTGAAGGTTTTGAATCTCGCGCTCGAGCGCCATCTTGAATTCTTTCAAGACCGGGCTCCCTGAATGTACCTCAAATTTGGGATTTTAGGAAGATACAATACATAGTAGGGTGAGCGTTAACCTTTAGAGGGCCAGTCAATGATTTAAGATACTTTTTATACTAGTTTTCATGGATGATATGACACTGGAAATTCCGGCGTTCCACCGGATAAAATTACCACTCACCATATGCACAAGTGATTTAATTTTTATAAGTTATGAAGCGTGAAAATGAATAATATTTAATTCAATTTACCATATCATATAAAGTTGAAATATTATCAATTTTCTATTAATATACTTTTCGAAAGAAACAATTTAACAAGAAACAATAAACCGAGAAAAATAATTTAAAACATCAATAAAAAAAATTTTAAATGAGAGAAAATTTTAATTGTAATAAAATGTGAAAATGCATACAATTATTATCGATTTTCAATGGCCGGTAAATTAATTGAGGTATTTCGAAAAATGTTTTTACAGTAATCATGGAAAATGAAGTGTTAAGCTTTAAATGCAAACTAAAAACATGAAGATTTGTGGATTATTTTAAAAGTTACGTCCTGATTACTATTCTTCTCTGCCTTTTTTTCTAATTTTAAATTTTCTCTTTTTCATTTCATTTCACTACATTGTTATATAAGGGTCAAAATAATACTTTTTTTACAAAATCGGTGACATACGTGCGCACGGTTTTGTAAAAAAGTATTATTTTGACCCATATATATGAGCAATTCCAATATTTTTCGCCCAAATTTAAAAATCGGATTCACGGATTTTCTTCTAATTTACGTATTTTTGAGAACATATAAAAAAATTCTCAGCCAAATTTTTGGGTCATAGAATGCCCAAGGGCCCTCTGTTGTCCCAATTGAAACATTGAAAAAATGGCCTGTTGGTCGCATTTTTTTCGTTAAAATTTCAACTTAAAAAAAATTCAACCCCTTAGCTATTTAAGTGCGTTGCTGAGAGTCATTTGCATGGAAGGTAACATTTTTAAAATCAGCCACTTTTATAATGGCTGCATAATCGTACATACTCTTGAAAATAGTTTTGTAATAGCTCATTTTTAAGGTCTATTCTAGACCTTTAAAATGCAACCTACAAAATAAAAATTCAATTATTTTAACTCCATACAGAGATGAGCTAATCTAGCTAAGCTGTTTTCGTGAAAATCGCGATTTTCAACATTATAACCAACATAATAATCAACATTCGAAGGAGCTAAATATGGAGAGGGGGTAAATTTACTTTTTTGAAATTTTTATTTTATTTTTAAATAAGAGGTCATCACCTTCAATTTAATTCGTCAACGAACTCATTTGATGCTCGGGAAACTAATAATATCGGGTTTTACAGATATAAGAAAGGTCAATGTGAGCAAATTTAATGAACAGGGCGGGTAATAAATAAGGAGACCCCGGAAATCTTACGGAGTAAAGTTCAAAATAAATCTTATATCCGACGTATTTTTTGACGGAGAAACTAATGGTGACCTTGAATTTGATTTTGTGGACAACTTCAAAGCTACAGCGGGCCAGAAATTGGTTTTGTACACAATGACCCCATTTTTTATTACAGATTCGAAAAAAGTTTATTTTTAAAAAAAAGGCGTTGGAGAATCCGAAAGACTAATCTAAGACTAATCATTTGTTAGTAGGGGTGTGCGAGTATTCGACAAAAAGTCGACTCGATCGAGCATGCACATGCCCCGGGGACATTCATAGTTCTGTTCATGCATCATTCATTTAGGTAAAACTCGAAAACATGGCGAATACTCGAAACATCGAGTACTCGCACACCCCTATTTGTTAAACTACTTATAATAAAAATATTAATCATGTTACAAAAATAATGCGTTTGTTTTTACAAAAAGTATAAGAAAAGTTGACCTAAAATTATTTTATTTTGGTTAAATACCAATTTGAGCGAACAATTATGGTAATATGTATATGATTGAATTTCACTCAAATTCCTTCATTAGAGTAAAAACTAATTAAATAATAGATATTCTATTCCTACAAAGTCAAATCAGAAAACAATAATATTACATCAATACTTGTCTTACCTTCAACGCCACACATTTCATTTTCTGCTTCATTTGGAATCATCTCATCACAGATTACTTGGTTTTGACTCTTTGTGTCAATCGACTCAATTGGATCAATGTTATCATTGATTGCAGATTCCTAAGAAATAAATATTAAAATTAGAGAAGTGACCCGCTATAAGCCATTTTTGACGAAGATTAAATTTAGATTGACTGAATTAATATACGAAAAATGTTATTGCAGAAGTTCTAAACGCTGTGGTACATAGGTATTTGGAGTGTATGTTATTTCTCGGCATTTATTACGAAAAGTATTTGGAGGTATATTTTGTTCACAAGAATATGAAACGGAACGTTTAACCGCAATGCGCCTGATTATTTTCTAATTTCAGGAGAGATTTAAGTAGCTTTCGTGCATAAAAAAAGTTACAAACAATATCAAGATGGTCTCTTTACTAAGTTAGATAGAAATATATGTACTTACTTCATGAACAGTACAAGAATCGGATGCACTTGTTGATGTTTCATTTTCTGTCTCTTGATCAGTGGTATTTGAGCTTTCAGGATTTTCAGTTATTTTAATAGTAGATCCCTCATCATCAACTGAAACGGGATTTGCAATGAGTGAAGCTTCTTCTTTTTCCACGTTTATAGCTGGAAAAGAAACAGATAAATAAATGGTACAAAAATGTTTAATTCCATTAGTAAAACTTTTGAAATAAATAAAATATCTACAATAATGAACGAAATATATCCCAAAGTGATCAACAACATGTAAGTTCGCAACTTGGGGAAAAAACCAAGATGTACTCCCGCAGAGAAGGTGTGAGCATAAATTAGTATTTAAGCCGGGTAAAAATTAAGCTTCAGGCACACCAAGTTGTATTCTCGCGTAAGGCGTGTCTATACTTCACGGAGTAAATATAAAAAATATTGTAAAGTGTAATAGACTCGAGATAGTGCGTGTCAATAAAATCGAATGTATCGAGCGAGTAAGAACAATAAAAAACCAGCGCCAGCAGCCAGCTGAATAACAGCTATCAACTCTCTCTTGACGATCTTCTACCGTAATAGCTCGTAAGCTTTTATTTAATGTCGTTCAAGTTTGGTATAATGAAAAAGTCGTGTGTAAACCTAAATGTCCTATATTCATTTCAACGCACCTCCTCTCCTCGCAAGACAATAGTAAGGTAATAGTATATTACAGCCCTAGGCCGGGAAAAACAGAAAAGTCCTAGAGCACGGGAAATAAGCACTGGGGCTTTCTTTTTTCCCGGTATAGGCCAGTATGCGATTTTACATACCCCGTGGCCCGAAAATGACAATATTCCGTTTAGCGCAGCGGCAGGAAAATGCAACTTTCGAGCCGCTGGTATGTAAAATAAATTAATAAGTTTTATACCCGGGAAAATGGGATATAACAACATTTTGGAAGTTTAGCCTCCCAAACCGTTACGAAACACTTGAGGTTCAAAGAAGAGCCAGACATATATTGGTTAAAGTGTATGAAACTTTGATGAGCTTAAAATATGGTTATAGGAGTCGCAATGTAACCAAAGATCGAAAAAATTGTACAAAAAATTTAAAGGAAGAGTCCGTCTCCCAATTCTGACATTTGAATAGTTACAAAACTGGGATATTAGAAATATTTTTTGATGTGTTCAATGCCGATTTTAAGGGTCAATCTGTAACGAAAAAGATCAAAAACCTCACGGTAATCTCTATTAATTTAAAAAAAATAATGACAATCGAACGACAGAGTAAAAATTTATAGATAAAATTCTTCGATTCTACACTCCGCAACAAAATTATCGCAACAAAAAATTTCATCGAAATTTTGTCGATTTTCAAATGCTTCTATCTTGGGCTATATTTATCGTATCGACACGCTTTTTTTTTTAATTTCTTGGAAATTTTGTCTTCTTTAAATCTAGATAGACTACGATAAGATTTAAGTTAATGCCCAGTTACCAGCAGTATTTGAGCGCGACACTAAAAATTACTGAAAAAAATTGACTGTTTGAACGTGTACCTGTACCACAGTAATTTTTTTATCGAAATCTTACATACACCATCGCAAAGTACTCTTTTCAACGAGTAATTTAAAAAAAAAAAGACCTCTCTACGATTTTTTTAACGCCCTGTAGGTCGTTTTGAAGGTACAATTTGTGTACGCAAAATGCCCAGAAAATCGTGTTGATTTCAGCTAAACCAGGGATTTTACGTACTTTAAATGGTACCTTCAAAACGACCTACAGGGCGTTAAAAAAATCGTAGAGAGGTCTTTTTTTTTTAAATTACTCGTTGAAAAGAGTACTTTGCGATGGTGTATGTAAGATTTCGATAAAAAAATTACTGTGGTACAGGTACACGTTCAAACAGTCAATTTTTTTCAGTAATTTTTAGTGTCGCGCTCAAATACTGCTGGTAACTGTACATTAACTCAAATCTTATCGTAGTCTATCTAGATTTAAAGAAGACAAAATTTCCAAGAAATTAAAAAAAAAGGGTGTCGATACGATAAATATAGTCCAAGATAGAAGCATTTGAAAATCGACAAAATTTCGATGAAATTTTTTGTTGCGATAATTTTGTTGCGGAGTGTATTATCATTTAATTAAATTAAAATAATAAAATAATAAAATAATTAATTATTAAGTTAAGATAATTATTAACTAAGTTTAATTTTTTAGTTCAGGTGATGCCGAAGGCTCGATTTTGACCGACCGAGCATTAAAAATATAAATTTAAATAATTTTTTTACTAGACCGATTTTCGGAATGCGGCTCTGTGGAACCCTCGGTATTGATACTGTGAACAACTGTACCAAATTTCATCCTGAAAACCTAAATAGAAAATTTCAATCCCATTTTCTGGACAAACTATTTAATGAAATGAGATGAAATTTTGCACAATTGTTAAGGCTCGGTCGGTAAAAATTGGGGATGCGGCCCCACCTTAAAAAAACCCAACCACACGAAAAAAATGTGCTTGTCTAGAGACCGACACATAGTGGACATTATGTTTTTGAGGTCGCTGAGTCCGAATCCTATGTCGGTTTTTCTAGGTCGGCTTATCTTAAATGTTATTTGAGGATCAAAATTAAAAAAAAAAATCTGAAAAATGTATGTTTGTACTGCTTGTAATCTCGTTGAATCAGGATATAAAAAAAAATACCATATCCAACTAATTTTTTGACGGTGAATTTAACGGTGAACTTATATTTGATCTTCAATACAACCACAGAACTATAAAACAAAAATCAATTTTTTAATGGTAACTTAGACTTTTTATTGACGATTTAAAAAGAGCGAAAAATTCTACGTTTGAATGCACCTTATACATATTTTTTTGGTCATTTCGAAGGTGAATGGTATGTTTGATTTGTTGGGGTTTTTATATCAAAATCTCTGAGTATAACCTTCAAATAATCTTGAATGTAAGTTTATAGTGGTCATCTGACTTTAGATTTTAATTCAGCATCTTCAAATACTGTGCATGAGTTTTTTTTTGGATTTTACACCTTTTTCATGATGTGACCTTTAAATGACCTTTGTAAGGCCGGTTATAATCAAAATGACCTTTGATTCAGATTCAACGACCTTCAAAACGAAATGTAATTATTTATTCTCTAAGTTTGACCTTCAAATGACCTTGAAGGTGACTTCAGAAGTGACCGAAAGGTCATCTGACCTTCGATTTGGATTCAGCATTCTCAAAAACCTATGTATGAAGTTTTTCAGATTTCTACACCCATTTTCCTTAACTTGACCTTCAAATAATTTTGAAAATGAGCTAGTCTAGACAAACCGTCATCGGATTCGGACTGAGCGACCCCAAAAATAGAAAGTCTACTAAGTCTGATCTTTGAACATGAACATTTTTTTATGTGCACAAAGTACTATTATAGCATAAGGGCTTACAAATCGTGGCAAAGTTGCTACTTTAAGACAGTTAGACATCCTCTAACTTTTAATAGTATATTACTGCTCTAGGCCGCGAAAAATAGAAAAGTCACAGAGTACGTGTAATTACTGGCCGAGGCGAAGCCGAGGCTGATAAACACGTGCTCTGGGGCTTTCTTTTTTCGCGGCATAGGCCTGTATACTAGTTTTCATACACAGTGGCCCGAAAATCGCTCTTCCCGCTTTGCGCAGCGGCAGGGAAGTAGTCACTTTCGGGCCGCTGGTATGAAAAAATATTTTAATAGTATTTTATAGTAATTACCTTCTTGAGGCAAATTTGATTGAACTTTTTCATCAAATACAGAAATATTTTCAGAACTACTTGAAATTTCATCAACGTTGTCAGATTTTAAATCTTTCTTTGGTACATCTGACGCTGAGTCAGATGCCAGTTTAGCCACCTGAGCAGCAAATGCAGCTACAACAAATTCAGCTCCACCACTCTGAAAGAAATAGAAATTTAATTAATAATTATATTAGATAAGAATATACATTTCTATTCAAACAATAATTTTCTCACTGTATTTTTAAAACTATTGTATTTTTTTTTAAACCCAACAAAAAAAAATTAAAAAGTGTAATGTTCGGTATTAATCAATCAATTGAGTAAGCGATGATATGTGTTAGAATGAGAAATATAATAAAGTGAATATTTGAACTGTCAGTGAGTGTGCAATAACTTTGTCGAAGAAATGCAAACTTTTTAATTTGAATGATAGGAGATATGAATAACTGTTTGTTTGTTTGAGAAAAAAGGATTTTAGATGTGCATTTCGAAGATAAAATTCAGATTCAAATTCTTTTTAAATGCGCAAAATCAATTTTTTATTCAGGCGTTTGTGAGTTTGCTGAACACAATTAACATTGCAAAATTTTTTCAAGGTGTTTGAGTGAATGCGAATATCACAAAGAAAGTTGTGTGTAAGAAATTTGGGGTGTTTTGTGCCATATTAAATTTTTTTGTTAATAAAAAGAGTTTAAAAATGTGCACATCACATTGAATATTGCCAAGAAGAACTTATTTTTAGTGAGTTGCATATTTTTAGCTAATATGATCAAGAAGATGATTTTCCAAAATATTATTTTTCTCAATCTTTTTTCCATGTTACATTATTGTTTCCGCGTTGAGTAATGGAAATTCAACAAATTTTTTTTTAAATTATTTTTGTATCATTTTTTTTTATACTTTGCCGGCTTACTGCTACCACCCCTCTTGATACTATACGAAAAGCGTCCCAAACGTTTAACTTCAAGTCACGGTATCTCGTAATATTACATGTTCAGTAATTTGGCGAATAATACATGATTGCAAGTCATTTTACTAGCATTCAGTGAAAATGCGCACGGAAAACTGATATGGAATATGGAATAATACGTACAGTGAATGTCGTTTACTTGGATAATGAAAAACAAATATTGTCAAAGTCATAGAGCGTTTAATGACGCGAATTAGACGAACGCGAGGGTGTGAATGTGCGAGAGTGATATGAGACGTTAGAGAAAGTCGTTATAGTAAAGCGAGGACATCGTAGCGTACAATAGAGATTACTAGTGAGACTTTGGACGACATGCGAAAGTGTGTGGAGACGGGAGTGTTGTGAAAAAGCTGTATACATCGGAAGACAATGGGGCTGAGTGTATGCCGAGAGTGATAAGAGAGAGTCGCGACTTGACGAGGGCGTAGCCGCGATTTGCTTGCCAGTGTGACCTTTGGTCTAATATAACCTTACTAACGCGCCTTTAAAGCCTAGGTTTGACCCCAATAGCTTTAAGTTCGTGTTCGATGGGATGATTATTTATGAATACTACACGGAAAAGTGATTGATTCATGAAACATTAAACAGAAAAATATTGCACTACGAAAGAGCATGCAGCTTCGTCAATTGCTAAGACTGCTTAACGTTTTCGAGTGCATGATCGTGCGACATTTGTAGGAAGCTGCAATGGCTAGAAAATTTGGTAGATACTGCGTAGCACAGTGGAGATTTGCTTCGCTTTTCGTAAAGCAGCTTCGTAAAAGGTTAAGCAGTACGGCCTCCTATGGTGTAAGTCTGCATCGTGTTTTGTAGTTCTCGTAGCTTTATCTTTCATGAGCCAATCACTCTTCCGTGTAGATATTTAGATGGTTTGACGGTGCTGAAGGACCGCACGTTTAGTTGACAGTACTGAAGGACTGCACGTTTAAGTACAGACGGTATTGAAGAACCGCACGTTTAGTTGACGGTACTGAAGGGCCACAAGTTTTGTTGATACTGAAGGACCGCAAGTTTTGTTGTTGGGATAACTAGGGGGATTCTGTCTTACTGAAGGCAGTGCGTGAAATAGGTACTGAAGGACCTATGTAACACGTACAATTGTCTTGGTTCAACTGAGAAATTAGACACCAACTTTGCCTCTGAGGAGGCTTTTATTTATAGTCGGTCTGCGGAAAGCCCAAAAGTGGGGACGAGCAACCGTCGTGTTGGACCAATCGGTGGGCCCTCATGGCAAACTGACTTTATTGATTTTGCTTAATAATTATTACACTGAACAAAATATCAACTAAAAATTATGATACAAAATTGCACTGTAGTGTTACAAGCGTTTTGATATGAAATGTTATACAGTGCAGTGAATGTATAAACTTAGCATACTGAGAACCGTTTGGGTGTATGACATACTCGGAAAAAATAAAAATTGAACTAGGGCCAGCATTATTGGCTGGGTTGACACAGTACCTTCGCTATAAAATAAAACGATGCTGAACCTTATAATGCGCTGTGCGTTATCAGGAATTTAAGAACATGCGCTCAATGCATCACACGTTATTTACCCAAAACAAATGATCAATTACAGTGCGTTCATTTCAATCACATGAACAGGACATGATATACTGTACGTATGCTTATGGAGCATTTGAGAATTTATAAGTTAACATATCATGCGAATAAACAAACAAACTCTTGTTTCAGACAGCGCACAAAAGGAATATTTAATGTATTCTTCGTGGGTACCTTTGTATAAGCATTTAGGATTCTTAGGTACCTTGAAATCAGAGAAAATGTTATTATTTTCATTGTAATTTAATTTTTTTTAAATACACTAAAATATTGATTTCTCTTTGAGATACAGCTTTCTCCATTAGCTGTAGCGCCCGGGTGGTGTATACTTATTCGGAACATAATTGATCAGAAACGCAACCCAAAGCGAAACAATTGGATTCAAAGATCACCTTGTAAAAACATTCAAACATGCTTATTTTTCTATTCTACATTAATTGTTGTAATATTGGCCTTAAAATTACTCATCAAGCGACCTACGAGTCTCATCATCTTGCCCAAAATTGTTCGTGACCATTAATGTTCCGAAGGAGTAGGCATACGCCACCCGGGGGCGGTTGCGCAAATGATTCACTCTGAAAGTTACGAAAACTGAGGTGTATTTTTGAAAAAAGTTTAATGCCAGAAAACACAACAAAATTAGCACGTAAGGTGTATTAAAAATGCTGAAAAATCAGTATTACAGCGAGAAATCAATCTTTAGGAGTTTAAAAAAATACAATGAAAAGGAAAAGATAATGATAAGGTGATGTTTATAGGCTTATCCATACATGATGAACCCTACTGACATTTGTTGAATTATGTGATCATTGACAGAAATTACCCAATTAAAAACCATATAATAATTGATAATTGGTATATAAATGAGTAATCTTACAGTTTTTTGCGAAGCATCCTTTTCACTGGTTTCAGTATCACGTGAAGAAGTATCATCCTCATAAATTTCGGCGCTGATATTTTGACCCGTATTAGGGTTGACTATGTCAATGATAGCATTGCTTCTAGTCTTTTTTGTCCTACCAGATACGTTACTCATTCCACTGCTGTATGGAGGATATCCATCTACAAAATTAAATAATCTTCTTATAATATATATCCTACTGCGTGTCAATTAACAAATGTATAAAATAATATTTTTTATTTTTTAAATTGCTTTAGGGAATACTCCAAAGTAATAGCGATAATATTTTAAGGCGACACCGACGCATTTGCTATAAAGCACAAATAATAATTTTTAAGAATAGTACATGTTATTATGCTTTTATCATTTATCTTACTGTTGAAAGATTAGAAATGTTTCTCCCTATTTTTTTTCAATATAATAATTATAAAGCAGCATGAATTTTTTGAAGTATCTCAAGAGTAGTTCGTTAAATATAACTTTAAATCGTTTTGAATTTATATAAGGTACTTTTTTAATAATTTGACCTTTTAGTTCAATTATAAATTATATTGAGAAATATAATAATATATTTTATTTACCTGACTGGGGTAGTGATACATTCAATGGATGAAATGATTGCTGTGAAACAGATGGTGGTAAAGAGTTCCCTGTAGACAGAAGTGGAGCTCCTTGATTTCCAGAAACACCTCCACTTAATTGTTGCGAACTAGTATTAACTGTATTAGTGTTTGTTCTGCCAAAATTAAGTTGGGCAGGAGGTGATTGATGATAAAATACTGCAATTAAAGTTTTATTTTATATTAAGTTATTTTAACTTTGACTGATAACAATTCTATAAAATACTTAATATTTAAAAGTAAGCTACTTGTAAACAAGGCTCGCACTGTTTCGGTTCAAGTTCAGTAAGGTCAATTAATCTACTTTATTTACTTTCTACTTTCTACTTTATAAAAAAAATAAAGGCCATAAAGTGAAGCCGCGTAGAACAACCTCTGATTGGCTGACACTGACGACGACGCCCGACGCGAGCCGACTCCATACGAACGCCTGCGCTGCTAACTGTTAATAGATAGTACTTGAGTAACCTCAGAACACGAATGAAAAAATTGACACGCGCGAAGCGCGTTTGAAACTTATTATTTCTAAATCTTAACCTAACCTCAAAACACGAATTAAAAAATTGACACGCGCGGAGTGCGTTTGAAACATCTCGTCAACTAAGCTTTTGAAAGTTTTCTGTAAGTTGAGACAACTTATTTCTCATATTTTGCACCACGGTGTTCGCATCATACTTGCTACGCTCGTTAGCTAACCTCACTTCACGGTACCAGATAGTGCAACTTATGCATCGGAAAAAGGTGAATAAATATAAACTTCGCATACTACTATAAAATTTCGTGCTATATTCGTTCCAATCTGCGGGGCTGAAAACATCTAAAGATGACTATTTATCAAAGCCACAGTGCAAAATGAATTGTACACAAAGTGAAAAAGAATTCAACCTCGACCAGGAGTTGAACCTGGAACTTCTCACCTTTAGCTGGCGAGTGCCATACCAATTTCGCTATCGAGGCCGTGGTTGATTCCATCACATGGTTGTGTGAATGAAAAAATATGTTATTACTTTAATTCAATTTTTTACATTTTTGTTAATTATATTTGTTTGATTCAAAAAAGAATCATGATACTGCGATCCCAGTGATATTCGTAGTATTTTTCCCGAGCCGAACCAGAAGGGCATCGACTACAAAGCATCATTGCAATTAATAATGAATGTACGGTTGTGCAAGAAGTGTTATTTTTAATCAGCGATTAAACGATTTTTTAAATACCGACACTTTCTATACGTGCGGTTAGTTTACTTTGGAATTGAATAGTTGATTTCCCATTAGTTTTCGCTCTGATGCTGCTACGTGGCTTGCGGTTGGAGCAACCTCATTATATTAATTGCCAAATCTTATGTACAACTTACACTCAACTCATTTTACCCTTAATTTAATTCACTTGTATATTTCATTTGAATGAGTAGTATTTTCGTGCATTGGGTGACGATCCTACACTGAAAAAATCTAACAGGCAAGTCCAACAAAAGTGGACAGCTGGATCAGAAAAAGATATTTTGCTGACACAGCAAAAGTATTGGGCTATATTTCAATGCTAAATTTTGCTTAATTTTTTGCTGTGGCAGCAAAATATCTTTTTCTGATCCAGCTGTCCACTTTTTTTGAACTGGCTTCTAAGATTTTTTTCAGTGTAGCTTACCATTCTACGAAAAAGTGCCCACACGCGGCTTTCGCAGTACATCTACCGCTATAATTTAAATATTAACCTATACATCGCATCACATTTTTATGATAAAACTTTTTTCCAATGTAAATACTAATACTTTATTTACACGATCGACATACGAAAAAGATACTTACAGCTAGGATGTTGAGCACCTGCAGCATATCCAAGAAAATTGGATGTTGTCATTAATGTGTGCGGTTGATAAGACCCATAAGAAAATTGATTTTGTGTTTGATGTCTTGCAGGGGGTCCAGCGAACTGAAGAAATATTAATATTAAAATTAAATACGTATAATATTGTTAATTAAAGTAATTAATTAAATAAATATTTTAAATATTTCTTTGTGATTTCTTTAAATAATTTCTTTAATTAATGATACTCCAGCGACAAAAACTTTATCTATGAAAGGTGCTATTTTTTACATCTCAGTCACGTGAAAACTGATATGCATAAACTGACCTCACTTAGTGTCAGAATCAAGAAAAATTGAGTTGTATTCAAAATTTTTGATGACACATATTTGACATCATTAGAAGCTTATTATGAGTTTTTTCTTCAAAGAAAATAAAATATTATAAACATAAATTTATAAAAATAAAAGTTATAAGCAATTTATCATTATAAATAATTTTTTTTGTATTAATATTTTTTTTTAAATTTTTTCTTTCGTCAAATTTTTTTTAAAATTTTTATTTAATTTTTGTCTGTTAATAAAATTTTTGTTTGACATAGGGTCACCCACCCAGTGATCGAAAGCATATCAGTGAATGAAAGCATTTTTTTAAACAAAAACTATTAATTGATAACGAAATTATTCATGAACGACGAATTTTTATGCTATTCTTGGGTATTATTGCTAACTATTCAAATGGTTATCAGGTTCAGAATCAATATAGTTTAACGATAGGAATTGATTTACGAACGCATCGTTCGCTAGGCTGTAAAATACGGTCATTTTGTACATCATCGCTGAAGATCGTTAAAATTTGGAAGATCCACTGGAAAAGAATGAGCAGCTCAAAACCTTTTATACCGGACTAGTTACCTTTAAAACTGTCATTGATATGTTAAACAATTGCATTTCCGGTAAAAAATCAAGTTTTAATTAGAAAATTTCACTCTTTTTCAACTTTCATTTCACTTGCCCAGTAAATGAAAGTACAAATATAAGCATATTTTGATTGGAGTTTTGAACCAATCTTTATCAATGAGGTCTTAAAATGTTTGTAAAATGGTTCTTCTCTACTCAAATGAAACAGATATTTAAAAAAGATCCCTGAAAAATCACCAAAACTTGTCCTACAACATGAAAAATCATAACATAACGTTGAAATACTTTATGTTATTTTAATGCCCTTATTTTAATCATGGCAATAAAGAGGTTGGTTTGGATAGTAAATTTTTTATGTTTTAGTTTCTTATTTAATAAAAAAAGGTAATATATTACAGTCTATATTGATTATCAAATCAACGTATGCTTATATTTTTACTTTCATTTACCGGTTTTGCGGCTTTCATTCACTGGATCGAATGTTTCATTCACTGGTAAAGCACGTTTTTTTCATTTTCATGAACTTTTATTAATGAAAAACTCAATTGAAAATTCTGTAAAAATTCTAATATGTAGAGGAAGGTATGAACTTTGATAAACTATTGGTTCGATTACCTGAAAATGATTAAAAATAAGCATCCGAGCTGCTTGAAAGCAGAATTTTTCTAAACCTTTCAATCACTAGGCGAGTGACTCTAGTTTTTTATATTTTTTTTTTATACTTTGCCGGCTAGATGCTACCGTACCTCTTGATATTGGGTCTGTATTAAATGAATACAAGCACAAAGAAACGGTCACGTTTGAATTTCAAAAAATTGTTTTTTCACCATTTCACAAAATTGGTTTTTTTAGAGTAACTGTTTAAGAATTTCAAGTAAAATTTGAAATGTCCAATTTTCGAAATCTCCTAGTGATACTATTAACACAATTTAATGATGTACATTTTTAATGGTCAGTATACCTATTACTAGGCCGCAAAAAGTTAACAATGTGTGAGCTCATAAACAATTTAAGATAATCGTTTGCTTTTTTGATTTTTGAAAAATCGATTATTACATTATTTTTCGACTTGAAAGTAAATGTCTTCAAGAATATTGTGACAAAATTCCAAGTAGTTTCGATCAATATTGTCAGAATTATGGAGATTTCAATATAGCGCAGTTAATTGGTGGGCACCACCTTTTTAAAAGCGAGAGCTTCGGATACCACTCGAGTGGCTGGAATTATTCGTTGAAAAATATCAAATAAATGTTCTGGACATTGCAGATTAAGCTAAAGAATTATTATACAGCCTCGGAATAAATGACTCATTCTAAATAGCTTTTATATACCATAAAAATCATTAATATCATTCAGATCGTTTTTAACACATTTTTCTCGAAACTTTGTTTTTTTCGTGCAGTAAGCACGAGAATGAGTTGACCGAAGGAGCTGAAATTTCGTGTAGATCCACTTCAGGATACTGATTCGTGATTGAACGAGGATATTTGCGATCGGTTGACTCTTATTGTTATACAGGGTGTCCCAAAAGTATGGAAACCTCTGAAAAGCGGCCAAAATAAGCGGGGGACAAAAATCGATAACCCTATATCCGACGTATTTTTTCACGGGAAATCCAATGGTGACCTCAGATTTGACCTTGAACATAACCTCAAAGCTGCAGTAACTCAAAAATCGATTTTTCAAATGTAACCCCCATTTTTTATTGCAGATTTGAAAAGAGCGGAAAATTTCACGTCAAAATGTATGTTTTGTTTTTTTTTTTCGAGGTCACTTTAAGGGCGTTATAGACGCAAATAAAACCCCAATTTAACCTAAAATCAAGCTCAAGTAAGGACTTTTTTTTCTTATTGTACAGCCTCCAAAAAGACCTTGAAAAAAATAATAAAATACAGATTTTCACGTAAAATTTTCCGCTCTTTTCAAATCTGTTATAAAAATGGGGGTCACCATGCGAATAATCGATTTTTGGTTCACTGTAGCGTATAGGTTATGTTCAAGGACAAATTCAAGGTCAATATTGAAAAGAGCGGAAAATTTTATGTGAAAATATGTATTTTATTATTTGTTTCAAGGTCATTTTCGAGGCTGTCCAATTAGAAAAAAACTCTTACTTGAGCTTGATTTTAGGTTAAATTGGGGTTTTATTTGCGTCTGTAACGCCCTTAAAATGACCTCGAAAAAAAAAACAAAACATACATTTTGACGTGAAATTTTCCGCTCTTTTCAAATCTGCAATAAAAAATGGGGGTTACATTTGAAAAATCGATTTTTGAGTTACTGCAGCTATGAGGTTATGTTCAAGGTCAAATCCAATCAAATGAGGTCACCATTGGATTCCCCGTGAAAAAATACGTCGGATATAGGGTTATCGATTTTTGTCCCCCGCTTATTTTGGCCGCTTTCCATAGGTTTCCATACTTTTGGGACACCCTGTATACACTCGGCAACAAAATTATCGCAACAAAAAATTTCATCGGAATTTTTTCGATTTTCAAATTCTTTTATCTTGGGCTATATTTATCGTATCGACACGATTTCTTGGAAATTTTGTCCTCTTCATTTTCATATATACTATGATTAGATTCAAGTCAATATCGAGTTACCAGTAGTATTTGAGCGCAACACTAAAAATTACTGAAAAAAATTGATTGTTTGAACATATACCAGTATCACAGTAATTTTTTTATTGAAATCTAACATACACCACCGCAAAGTACTCTTTTCAACAAGTAATTTAAAAAAAATAGAGCTCTCTACAATTTTTTTAACGCCCTGTAGGTCGTTTTGAAGGTACAATTTGTGTACGCAAAATGCCCAGAAAATCGTGTTGATTTCAGCTAAACAAGGGATTTTACGTACTTTAAATGGTACCTTCAAAACGACCTACAGGGCGTTAAAAAAATTGTAGAGAGCTCTATTTTTTTTTAAATTACTCGTTGAAAAGAGTACTTTGCGGTGGTGTATGTTAGATTTCAATAAAAAAATTACTGTGGTACTGGTATATTTTCAAACAATCAATTTTTTTCAGTAATTTTTAGTGTTGCGCTCAAATACTACTGGTAACTCGATAAACTGAAAAAAGATTACGGTTCTGAGCACTAAAGCCGACTCGGTAAACAAGAGGACACAGCGACTCAGTAGCCACTACTGTATTTTTCAGTAGAGCGCTCTGTACGGATTTAGTAATACGTTACCGCCACCTGACTATAGAGCTTATTACTAAATCGTACAGAGCGCTCTACTGAAACATCCAGTCACTGCGTCATCTTGTTTACCGAGTCGGCTTCAGTGCTCAGAACAGTGGTCGTTTTTTCAGCGTATTGACTTGAATCTAATGATAGTATATATGAATTTAAAGAGGACAAAATTTCCAAGAAATCAAAAAAAAATTCGTGTCGATACGATAAATGTAGCCCAAGATAGAAGCATTTGAAAATTGACAAAATTCCGATGAAATTTTTTGTTGCGATAATTTTGTTGCTGAGTGTATATTAAATACAATAAATAATAGAGAAAAATGATCATAAATTAAAAGACGCTCAAATAATGGGGAAAAAATTATTTAAACTTATGCAAAATTATCAAATTTCATTTGTTTTTCTTTTCTTTCGTCCAATCACTAACCAAGAGTTTTGAAAAATATATCAAATTTGTAGTTTTCGATGATCCTGCCAGGAAATTTCTACTTACCCGAAAATAAGAGGGTGGCCGAGGAAAATCGATAATTTTCAATATTTTAGCTGAAGTTTTTTGAAAACTTCTTGAGTGGTTAAATTGTATTGAACAAAAATTTCAAATCGATTGAACTTTTAGTTTTTAAATAAAAAAAATGTTCGCCTCACAAAGCTATATAACCTCTTAAGCAAATGAAAAAAATAGGAAACTCCTTCGATTACCAAAAATGAAAAAGCGGAATGAAGTTCAACAACAAAGGTATATTTTATACATTAGCCTATTTAAAACTGGTAACATCCCAGAGATAAAAGAAATGCAATCTTCATCAAAATTTTTTATAATCCAAGATGCTTATAAATTCATACCTGCATAGTTATTTGATTCGCCATCGTGTAAACATTTTGTTGCGGAGTTCCAGAATGTAAGCTTGGAACTTGTCCTTGCGGAACGTACATTGTCGGCGCTTGTATAGCAATAGGAGAATGCTGGTACAAAGCTGTTGGTTGGTTACCAGAATTTACTCCAGACATATTAACTACCTGATTTTGATTTGATGTTTGAATATTTCTCTGGTTCACATTCCTTGATGATTGATTTCTATGACCACTGGCATAAAAATTCTAGAAATAGCAACAAATTTGTTATTTTATAAGTGTGTTATCTTTAGCAGGAATTTATGATCCAAAAACTTTTAATATCGTCGTTACAATGCAGAAAGGTGTTATTCAAAACTCAAAAGCAGAAAGAAAACTGAGTAGCCTTTAAGTTAAAAACTATACTTTTCTGCATTGGAGGACGATGTATGAAAACAGAAAAATGCGAGAAATGAATGTCTTTTTTCCGGTATCCTAATACTCTAACTTTTTGTGGCTATGAGTTAATTGAACTAAAGGTATCATGAGTTATTGGGATACCATGATAAGTTTCTTTAATGTGTTGATTTTTGAGGTAGTTAAGACAATCATATAAATAATTGAAGTGTATGTTTAATATTGTTTAAAGATAATTACAATACAAAAGTTATGATAAAAATATTATCTTGTAAAATATAATTCATCAATAAAAACTTGTATGTTCAAAAGAATTTATTCTAAAATAATAATACTTATTGAAGTACCTGAGATGATCTGTTTGGATTTCCAGGATAAATTTGTTGCATGGATGATGGTTGACCCTGTAAATGAGTTTGCTTATTCATTTCTGATGATGAGGAATTATGAATTGCTGCTGTAGTTGATGCAGATCCCTGTAGATGAGATGGAATATTTGAACAAGCTGTTGTTTGAGCAGGATTATTAGCTGCAATGCCAGTCAAATTTGATGGTGATATTAACGAAGGTATGGCATTTATCGGATGATTCCGATCACTGATTACACTAACTGATACACCAGATGTACCTAATTGTCCTGCAGGTTGCGTATTATAAGCTTGCCCAGAAACGTGATATTCTAGTTTAAAATAAAATTTATTGTAATGTAACAATTTTTAATAAAATGTTATTTATAATTGCATGATAAATAGATAAAAATATCAAGCTACGAAGTCATTAGGAACCAAACAATATTTTACTTTTATATTTATGCTAGCTACTATAGCAACTTGAAATCTTATTCTTCTTGGTTCATTGAAGAATCAAAAGTTGTATATTTGGTAGAGAAAGGAGTAAGAATAACTAGGCTTTTTTGAGCCATGTTCACATTTCAGAATAATGAATATTAGGAATTATAATTGTTCGGAATGTGTCAAATTCGGAATTTTTGAAAATCTGAATATTGAAAACGAAACATAAAAAATTCGGAAAAACAAAATTTTGGAATAAAAAAATTTCAGAATGAAAAAATTTCGGAAAAATTAAAATTCAGAATCCCCAAAACGTTAAGTTCCAAATTTTATAGTCTAAATTTTCCACTCATTTTTCTGTGGATTCAGAATTTTAATTTTTTCGAATTTTTCATGTTTCGTTTTCAATATTCCGATTTTCAAACATTCCAAACATTTATAATTTCTAATATTTATCATACCGAAATGTGAACATGGGTCGCTATTATAATAAATAAACCAGCGATTGAAACTGATTTTAAAATTAGACGGAATAATTTATAGCATTTATCTATTTTCGAAATATTGACTAGTGTTTAAGTTGAAATGTTCCAATTCGCATGAGTAAATCTAAATTTTATACAGCGTTTCACGTCAAAAATCTCGATTTTTATCTTACATTTTCGAGAGTTTTCGCATTGTTCTACATAAACTATAAAAAAAAAACAACCTAGTTTCAGAACTTTATTTTATTACAAGTTTATTTTCTACTTTTTCCGACCTTCAAAGGATCACGTAATTTCAAA
Source organism: Trichogramma dendrolimi (assembly GCA_034770305.1). Lineage (NCBI taxonomy): Eukaryota > Metazoa > Arthropoda > Insecta > Hymenoptera > Trichogrammatidae > Trichogramma > Trichogramma dendrolimi. Next base: position 273,388 of record JAPMIB010000008.1, on the reverse strand, counting down.
AGCAGTGCAATTATACGACAAAGTTTCAAGAAAAACGTTACAAATGATGGTCTTGCAACCAGGCAGTAATATGAAAGCTCGTTCAATTTTTACTAAAAAACCATCGATTTTAATGTTAACGACGTGTTACAGAATAAAAGTATTTAAAATCTATCAAAGAATGCGTGTGATTTTTTCACAGTTTTTGAAGTGAAACTTCTCTAGGCACATTGGGTATGAGGGATGATTCTTTGAAAATCATACGCACGTGCGGACGCACAAGCATGTGGGATAATCGTAGAAATATTCGCTATCTGCATAACTGCTGGCGCCGCGGTGTGGCAGAAAAAAGCGTTTTTTGGAGAGAGCAGTTTTACCTCGTACACAGATAAAAAACTTTTTCCCTCATATCTTGGTTATGTGCAACATACTAGAAAAATAACTACACCAATCGATTCCCCGTAAAATTTTACATTTAAATGCACTATCAATTTAAAAAGTGTCAGTGTAAAATGGTTCAAGATAACGCAAAACAAATGCAAAATTTTTTCACGAAAATCTCTTGCTGCGGTCGATGCGATCACATGTAAAGTAAAAATTGTAACATTTAAGATAAATAAATTATTATTTCAGAATTTTGTTTTTTTACACTCTTTTTCTTTTTATTACAGTTTACAACATTGTTATGTACTTTATTTTTTTTAAATTTCCGCTGGGAACATTACGTATTTACCGAAATAATCGCGAAAAATGTGTGACGGTGTACCGTTTTTCGATCATATCTTGACAAATATGCAAAATTTTGAAATAATAATGGCATTAATCGATTCTTTATCAAATTTTACTAGTAGAAAGATAATCTACTCAAAAACTATCAGTGTAAAATGATTCACAAACTCGAGTGGAACAGTAGCGCGGCGACTGTGAAACAGATCTCGCTTCACCGCGACATGATTTTTGTTTCTCGAATCGATATTGTCAATAATTTTACACTTATACTTTTCGATTCGACAGTCAGTATCAAAGTAAAATTTGACGAGGAATCTAATAGTGCCATTATTTTTCCGAAATTTTGGATATTAACAGAAATATGTTTGAAACCCCGTAGAACTTTATATAAGCTAATGCTTTACAGTCTCCAAAAAACGATACGTCGCTAGGGGGAGCTTCGGTCGATTCGCGCTTTCCCAGCTTGACGGGCCTGCGGTAGCCCAGTGGGCAGGGGCTCTGACTTCTGCCCGGAAGGTCGGGGTCCGATTCCCGACCCTGTCTCCCGTAAAACACTAAATACGTGCGAGAAGGAGCCACGAAATTTTCAAGGCCTAATGAAGAGAGAAATAAGAAGACAATTGCGTTCTGGCTGATAAGCCAATAAATAATACAAAAATGTAACGAAATAATGATTGAATGTGTCCTACGGTTTAATAAGTATGTTTAAACATTGTAACAGAAAATTGCGTTCTGGCAAAATTACTAACTATGTAAATGCCAATAAAAATTAACAAATTCCCCACCTTGACTGACGCAGATAGCGAATAGACTCTACACAGGCAAGGTACTTTAGCGCGGTCCGCGCTGGCCGGTTCAGAGTCTTGGGCGCTCATGTTTTCGTAACGTCTACGCAGAGTCGCGTAAGTCTGTCTCGTACGAATTGCTTGATCAAACGAAAACACATGTCATATATTGAATGCTTCGTGTTGACGTATATACACGTAAAAGTGATTGGCTCTTGAAAGATGAAGCTACGAGAACTACCAAAAACGATGCAGACTTAAACCACAGGAGGTCGTGCTGCTTAACCTATTTTTAAGCTGCTTTACAAAAAGCAAAGCAAATCTCTACTGTGCTACGCAGTATCTACCAAATTCATTTACAGCGGTCCACGGCATAGAGCGCGTGGCTCGCCAACACGGCCGACGGTCGACTAATTTTTCGATATTGTGAACGATTTTACACTGACACTTTAAACATTTTAAATGTATTTCCATGTAAAATTTTATGAGGAATCGATTGATATAATTTATTTTTCCAAAATTTGCTTAGTTTTGGAGATATATGTAATAAAACACTTTCACCCTCGTTTTCACCCTGATTCCGGGGATTGAGATAAAAAATAATAATATGATATTTGGATTTCCGAGGGTCAAAAACATAAAAAAGCGCATCGTTTGTAAATTTTCTAGCCATTGCAACTTTCTGACTACGTTTCCTACATTACAATGCTTTAACAAATGTCACGCGATCATGCACTCGAAAACGTTGAGGAGTCTTCGCAATTGACGAAGCTACACGCTCTTTCGTAGTGCAATATTTTTCTGTTTAATGTTTCAAGAATCAATCACTTTTTACGTGTTTATTTGGCATCAGCTGTATGACCACTCATGCCTGTGCCAGCCTTGCTTGAGATAAAGTACTTCTGTTCATTTGCGTTTGATCGTTAATTTGTATTCATTGGACGATTTTGAGCCTTTCTTATTCTAAAAGTTGTTGACTTTAAATCTATGGTTGTCAAATTAAGCATTAATGATCTTTTATACTGCTCCTTGGTCTAATTCCACCATTTTGTAACGTTTTTTAAGCATCATTCAAGCCTTTGGAAGATAGGTTAAGGTGGAAATCCATTGTTGAAAAAAAATCGAGTCGAAAAATTACTTTTTTTTATTTTTAATTGTAAAATATACAATAGTTATGATAATTTATCGCAAAAGTACCATTGAAAACTGAAAAAACGCTCTCAAAAACCTCTATAATCGCAAGCTTAAACGAAATGATTGAATCCTTCAGTGGCTCTCTCTACTAGTACATTTGATGAAAATTTAAAAATACGTAAAATAAAAAAGTAGTTTCCTTTTAAAAAAGAGTATCTATTTCATCATTTTCATATTACTTTCCATATAATTTACACAACATTTAAATTTAATCGAAACAGGATTAAAAATTTCGATCCTGTTTTTCAGAAAAACTACTAAATACTCGGTAATATAAATATCATATTCTAAAAACACACCCGAAAACCCTTAGGTATGAATTTTCTAGGAAAAATAAAGACTTTATTTATGGTTTTCACAAGAGTGCAAATTTATTCGCAAGTTTGCAATTTTGGGGGTTGGGTTTAGGGTTGCGCAAATTCGCAGGTCTTGCAATAAAGGGCTAATGCAACGCAAACTCTAGGTTCTTGAAAAGTAGAATATCGCTTAAGACGTCAAATAAGTAATCTTAAGTAGAAATTATTTAAAAAGGATAAATTTATATCCAAGTCGAAAATGTCGCAGATCGGACCAATTCAAACGTCTAAAAACTTTCCACTAGTAGATCGTGCTAAAAAACTATCAAAAAGACAATTCTGTTGTTTAAGATCGTTTAGTCTTTTGTGAGTCAATGAATTGATCATTCAGAAGATGGTAGAAGAATGATTAAAAAGTAAATGGAACGACCTATTTTTTTTCAAATAGTTTCGGGTAAAGTATTAAAAACGTCAGAGTTTCAAGACAAGCAAAAGACTTTTCAACTTCTAATTGGCAAGGTCAAACTTTTACTGATTAAAAATTTAATATATTATAGGTATTAGAATGAATAGAGGGGGATAAAAAGTTTTAAATTACTTGGCGAGTATCTCATTCTTATAAAATATGAATTAAATTGATAACATTGAGTGACAAACAAATTCAAATGGCTTGCCATCTGGATACGCTAAGCCAGGGTCAGATTAAGAACATAGGGATAAACTCTATCATGCTGCAGGTTACTTTAGTTAACGTTAGTAGCCCTGAGTAACCTAATCAGCTCAGCTGATACAGTTACAGCTAAAATCTGCAAACTAAAGTAACTCCAAGAAACCCAAATAACCCATTCCATCCATCCCATGTGTTTTTTAAAAGATCATATGTGCAAACCCGAGTAACCCCAAGTAATCATAAGTAACCTAATCTGGTAGGCTCGTGTACTTTTTGAATAATCAAATATGCAAACCTAAGTAATTAAATAACCCAAACGGTCCAGCTCTGGCAGAGTTAATGATGAAATTTGCAAACCAAACTAACCCAAGTAACCAAAGCGACCCAGCACGTGTTGGTTTTTGATTTAAGAACATGCAATCACAAGTGAGCGTAGCGCCAAGACAATTTCCATAATTTTTATTAACCGATAATGTGCAGTATGTGACTGACGTCAGATTTTTTTAATCTATGAAAATTCAATCGTGGAAAACTAAAAAAATTTACGAGTTGGGTAAATTTGGCTACGCGTTATATAATTTATGTCTAAAATCAAAAAATTTCGAAAATGTCTGGTCGCTTCAGTTACTTAGGTTTGCACATTCTATAATTCGAAGATATACACGATCTTGTTCGAATCGGTAACTTAAGATTACATATTTTATTTATACTAAAAATGCATGAGCTAGATGAGTTTAGCTGTTTGAGTTTCCTTATTTAATTATTTTATTTAGAAAAGTGCTCGAGGTGGGTCAATCGAGTTACTCAGTGTACTTGGATTTACAAATTTAAATTTTAAAATAATCCACAAGCTGAATCGATTTGGTTACTGAGGTTACTTGAGGTTATTTGGGGATATTCGGGTCTACAAATTGAATTGAATTTTCAAAAAATCTGGAACAATTCACGCGTATTCTTTGAATAAATCTTAAAATGCAAAAAATAAAAAGAGCTTAGAGAAAAAGAGATTATTCAAACAATTCATGTAAATTTTACAATCCATATTTACAGTATGGATCCCAAAATTTTCACTCAAAGATTGCCATAGTAAACTTTTTTTCAGGGTCTACAAGTGTTCTATTACATCACTTTTGTTTTTTAAAAGAATCTAGAAAAAATTTTCTAAGATAAAACTGAAAACATACAATCTTAAAATCGAATCTCTCTTCATATGCTATGCATCCTCATAGGCATTTGCACCTATTGTAACTATCAGACCACGTTCTATACACCCAAAGAAAAGTTTAAGTATGTCTCAGGGCCCTGAAAAATGTTTTAACAAAATTTCTTACGCATGAAAAATGTCTCGGATTTTAATCATGCTTCTGAATAATTTTAAACATACTGCCTGGTTTGGATAGCTAATTCATTCTTGATGTCCGTAGCTATATAACTGTCTAGTATTATGATCCAACTTTCGATTGGTGTCGGTTTCGGATTCAAATTTTATATTTTAACTATGCAGCGATAACTATTTTATTGGAAAATTGATTTGTTTAAGAAAAACGGACACCTCCGTGAACATGAAAATCTCGAGCTAGAATCATTCCTTTCAATCACTCGCCCGTCTAGACTTATTTTTTATTACCGAATTTCGGGTTGTATGGAAAATTTAGTTCATTTTTTATTTTTAAAACGTACTTGATTAAACAAAACTGAACATTATTTTCAAAAAATGAAATCTCAAGGTCCCAGATTCAATGATTACTTCTATTTTATTTGGTTTAAAAAGTGGTTGACTAATTCGGGACGTTCAATGTGAATAAAAATTTCACGTTTTTTCATTTTCAATTCTCAATTACGCAGATTTCGGGAGATTCAACCATATAAGTTTCATGCAGATAAGCACTACATGATGTATTTTTAAAAACTGTTTATATTCCAATTGAGTTAATTATAACTAGAGTAATTTTTTTTTATATTAACCTAACAAACTGAATTTTACCGTTAATTTTAAATTTTCTTAAGAAAAAATAGTAAATGAAGCTTGTGAATTGATACTTTTAAAATAAAATCCTCATATGTTCGTTCTATTCAATGTTTGTGCAAAAAAATGTATTTTTTTTTTTTTGCACAAACATTGAATTCTGTTTCCCTAAGTGAATTGATTATATGTATTTCTAAATAATTTTTTCATCATATTAAAGAGAGGATTAATGAATGATATGACACAATTACCATGACAAATTAGCAAAATTTTTCTGACTTTACTGATTTTACTGACCATTTCATCTATAAAATTTATTAAAATATTGTAATGCAAGTAGTCACATTTCAAAACATATGGTGTCAATAATGAAAGTAGAAATAATAAAATGTAATGGGCGAATATCAAAGCACTTGAAATTTTTAGGAAATAGAAAAAATTACTCAAATTCTGGCACATAGTAACAAAATATATAACACATCAAAATTTTCTTTACTGACTACAACACTTAAATCATTTATATGATAGTCTTGAACCAAATGTATGATTTTATTGTAATTACATTCCATGTAAAAAAATTTTAAAACATCATAACCTCAAAATGGAATTTTTTTCTCAATTTCCACATTAGAAAGTAAAGTTTCATGTGATATAAAAATGTTTAGATAATGATACTTCCATCTAGATTTGCTTGCCCAGTTTATGCTTGCTTATTTTTAATTAGTTATAGATTGATACACATGGCATTACATATATTTCAATGTAAATCCAACCAGGAAAAAAAGAAGAATTTTATTTGGAATTAATTAAATATTTATTTGAATTAAAGAAACAGCAAAGCCGCCCTAAAATCTATTTTGGAAAAATTTATTGAATAATCTTATAGAAGTAATATGCTTTCTTCAAAATCATATACATTGAGGTACATGTGGAATCTTTTACAGAAGAATTTAGTACAAGATTCCGAAAACGAGATTGTAAATTTGGTTTTTAAACTGGATTTACAATCCCCTTAAATTAAGGTCTAAACAGACTTCATTTTCCCCACATTGAGTCAAATTGGATTTTTTAGTAATTTTTTATCTCCATAAAAAAATGATCAAGGTCCTCGATTCAAAATAAAACCAAAAAGCTGCTGGCTTACGACTAAAGATGTGACTTGGCCTTTTAAGGACTTGATTTCTATTCAATTTATACCTGATTAAAAAGGGTTGATAACTTTTGGTAAAAACCAAATAAGTGGATGCAAAAGTGGGTATAACTTATGCGTGGTTTACTACCCGTTTACTGGATTTTTATGCGGACTTATTAACCTTTAGAAATCAAAGGGTTCATATAAACTACAAGTGACAGAAGATTATTCTTCAAGTCTGTTAAAACTATAGAAATAAAAAACTAATTTATATTAATGTTAGCATAAAGAAAATTTATAGAGTGGGTTACAGAAAATGTAGCCTACTTCTATAATTTTTGTAAGCAAGTAATGGTGCATATTAGTCAATGTCAATTATAAGGATCCATGACCAAGAATAGATAAGAAGAAATTCTTTTTCCATATTCACTGCCTTTATAAGAGAAGTTTTAATAATAATAATGAAAGATCATTCATAAACTAGGTATATAACGCAAAGCAGTTCAAATAGAAGTTAAAATATTCAAATACATGTTGTACCCTTAAGAATTTTTAAAGTTTTTTAAAAAGTATAACGAACAACTATCTTCCTTAAAAAAAAATGTTGTACAGTGACAAATCATGACAGGTTTGATTTTGAAAATGAATCATTATTTACAAAATATTAAAGGTTGAAAACTCATAAAAAAATTAGTTTTAATTCTCTTATACTTTTTGTTAAGATCTTAAACTTGTATAAAATTCTATATTATTTAATAAATTTGTTTCTAACGTAAATGTCATAGGTAAGTCTTAAGCATGGATTTAAAAATATACATAACAATGTATTATAAAATAAATGCACGATTATTGGAATATAAGTAATCAATTTTGATATCATTGGTAACTATCATCTGAATGCATATTTGAGAATTGAAAAATTTAATCAAAATCAAATATTGTTATAATACATACAAAAATAAGTACATGTATAACTTTAACTTTTTGAAAACTGACACCTCGCTTTTCAAAATGACAACTGAGCATACTTTTACTATCCATGTAAAAGTTGCTTTTTTTCATTTGTATTATTATCATTTTTTTTTTTATTGCTCTAATGTGCAACATAAAGAGACAAAGCAAGACAGAACAAATGTATAGACAGAAAAAGAAAAAAAGAGTAAAAACAATTATCTATTACAATAATATGTAACATAAGAAAATTCCATTCCCTAGTCTAATTTAATAATTTTTTATATTAACTTAAAATGTTACAAAATATTTTTAGCTTTAATTAAAAGAATTTTTTGATATAATTTAGTTTCAAAACCAAGTATAAAAACCTATATATAATTGGTTCGTTTCAATTGCGCAATTGAGTCATCTTAAAATTAAATACTTAAAAGTTATTAGAAAATCTTCAAGTAAATTGAGACAGCGCATTGAATTGAAAATTTGAAGTAATTATAGTATCATGATGAGCATATTTTGCTAAATGTTTAATTAATATCTTTTATTGAGATATTTCTATTCTACTACTTCCAATAAAGTACAGAAACTAGATCTTTGATAGTTTAGATAGAAAATATACATAATAATAACAAATTCATAAAAAGTTGAGTCAATGTAATTTTTTGAAATGTATGAAGTATGCTATTAAACTATGAACATTTCTAACCAATCACGATTAATAGGAAATGTTAAATATTAAAAATATTCACATCTTACCTGGATTAGCCATGAACCGAACAGCATTACTATTTAAAATTGCTGAACTGTATTGTTGGACATGTGGTGGCTGGGATAAACCAGAATTACTAACTTGATTAGCACTAAGAATATGCTGGTTTTGTAATTGAGTGTGGTGACTATGGTGAGCATATTTCCCTTTGTTAGGCATGCTCATGGCCCAGCTTTATGAAACTGCAGTAATTGGTGTTAAAATTATAAGATTAAGAATTTCTTACCATTACACAATAATTTATGAGTTATTAGTTTATTAAAATCAGAATTATTTTTTATCAATATTTAGCAACACTGTTTCTTGTCAAGTTTTGAAATTTTGCTAACAATAGAAATTTCAATTAAAATCACTTCAAGTTCATAACTGACTTCGGAAACGCGAATTCAATAATTATTTGACTTCAATATGTACAATCAGCAAATTATAATTCTATGTTATATGGTAAGAAATTAAGATCATTATTCTCTTGATAAATATTCATGTAACAAATCTCACTAGTTCTTACATAACTTTCCGACAATTAAAGAAAAGTTCTCGATCAAAATACAATGAATTATTTATTTCTTAATAAGTAAATTCACCAAGAAATTTTGCATTTATAATGATTGAATAAGAATAAGAATACAAGATCGTACTTTAGTGTGTATAAAATCTTGATACGGAAAGAAAATTGATACTACAAAACTTGTAAACATCAGCATGTACCACTTATTCCAAATCTTATCCTTCGTTAGAAATATGTTTCTTATGCTAGTTTGAGGGTTATTTACAATGAAACTGAAACCACAGATATTGAAATACAAGTACATATACTGGGTAAAAGCATTGATTCTGTTCGGTAAAATGTAGTAGGGAAACGCGTACAAACGTACGAAGTTCCACGTTTCACTGGTCAAAATCAATGCATGGGGAGTGTGGATCGTATTGTTTTCCTAGATTTTTATTATAAGTCATATTATTTTTAACTTTTAATAAAATTATATTTTTAGAATAATTTCCTTATAGTCTTCATAAAAACTAAATTATATTAATAGTTTTATATGGATTTACAGATAATGTAGAATAATAATTCAGTATACAGATGATTTTTTTTACGATTCAAAAATTATATAATGATTATGTCTCGAATTTTAAAAGTAAATTAAAAAATTTTAATAAAGAAAGTTTATAGAATTTATCGTGCGATTATAAATTGTAACACTATAAATGTGGAAACCATCCCGGCATATTTCTTTTTACCATGAAATTTTTAAATAATTATTTTATAATAATTTTTACATTATTAGTTTATTTATTAATGTAACATATGTTACAATAACATGCTAACATACGTTCCTATTCCTCTTCCTCGGACAAATACACCCACGTATGGTGAGTTCATGTGTTAAAATAAGTGAAAACTGCGGTCACCGCAAGAAAATTAAACTTTCGTTTTTTTACGATTCTGTTGCAAGAAGACCCTAATAAAAATTTCCTATAGGATTACAGTAGGAATTTCGCGGGATCCTATAGGAAATTTTTATAAGGGGAGTTTTTAGGAATTATCTTATACAGAAAAAACTTCCAATTGCAGCCACCGGTAGGCACTATTGGGAGGCCGCTTATAGGAGGTGACCGCGATTCGGAGAATCTAAAACACTATACATAGTTTCAGTTAAATATATATTTGAATAATAAATTTGGTTTTTGAAAATTTTATTTTTTTTATTAATTTTTATCGAGAAAACTTAATTTAATTATCTTAAAAAAAGTGGATGAGAATTTAATTCGAACTCAGGTCCTCTAGATTGACTCAGTCACCATATATCAGTTAAGACATTCACCTTCACATTTATAGGTAAAAATATAAATAAGTTTGGGGGTCTTAGAGCAGAGGGGCGCAATGAGATTCGAGAGGCAGATGCTAAGTTTCGGTGAAAACTGGTTCGAAAAACGTCGTAAAACTTCTTATTAAAAAAATTATTGAATATTTATTGAGCACAAATTTTGAGTTGCTTAAAAAGTTATTTATTTTTATAAATAGATTATTTATAATGAGTCATTAAATCTCCCCCTTATGATAAACGTACTGCAACCAATAAGAAGTAAATAATCTAATCCGCTCGAGCAGTTAATAAGGAATAATGACGCAGAACATATTTTGGATCGAATTTATGTTTTTTGTCTTTGATGATGAAGACTGGGTCGACTGGGGTCTGCAACGACCCTAATACGCTTTATTTTTGTATTTGGGAAACGTTTGTGATAATAGGTATATAATAAAAGTCCTTACTACACCTGCAAACCTGATACACAAAGTAGACAGGTCATAGTTCACTATTACCATACTGCCCTAAAGGCATATTGGATTTTCAGCATGATCAACTAAAAGATTGGTCAAGTACAAATCGTCGCCCCAGCACAGGAAGGTATCGCTTTCAATTCTGCATCATAAAGGGTACTTACGCGGCGAGGCAAAGACGTAGCTTATTCGAACGTGGCACCAAAACAGTACCTTGTTCAAATGCAGGGGCAAGAAAGTTTTGGCTCGTTGAATTTAAATTGGCAACACAACCATATATATGATAAAATTCTGTTTCAAAATTCAAAATTTAATTCAAACCCAGTTGAAAAAAAATTGCGTGGATTTCCACGTGAATTATACACGAGGATTCCACGTGGATCGCAGATGGATACCTTGAGGATCGGACATTGATTCCACGTGAATCCAACATGGATACCACGTGGATCATATAAAAAGTCTACGTACATACGCCTCGTGGATTTATGAAATATCCGCGTTGAGTTTCGATCAACCCACGCGGGTTTCCGTGGAAATACTCGTGGATATCAGGAAATCTTCGTTGATTTTCGATGAACCCACGAGGCTTTCCGCGGAAATCCTCATTGATGTTTTATTAATCCACGCGGCTTTCCGCAGAAATCCTCGTGGATTTTCGATTATCCACGGGGTTTTTTGTGGTGAAATCCTCGAGGATTTTGAGTGGAAAAAAGTTTTGTTTAATTAATAATTGTCAGTAATTTTTGCAATTATTTACTCAATAATTTAGAGTATATTTACTTGTAAACTTTAGAGAAGTGAAAAAGTTCCCCAAGACCTGGGTTTTGAACCGGTGATCAGTCCGTTACAAGTCCAGCCCCCTACTACTTGAGCTATTCATTAATTATGCATTTATATTATAATGAGAAGTGTGTATGCATTTTTTCAAGTTTTTTTATCTTATTATATTTATAGTACCACAGTAGAAAAACTAGTTGGACAATATAATCACAATTTGAAAATCTTGCTTTCGCTCTTACTTTGGATGGGTACTAGTTTTGGAATAAATGAGAGGTGATACAATGAAGCGGAGACAGAGGTTCACTTGAACTGAGTAAAGTTTATTTTAAGCACTTGAACACAAAAAGGCACTTGAACTGTGCACCAAAACAAAAAGTGTGTAACTCTGATTTATTATAAGTATCTCTGATAACTCTGATTAAACAACTTAACGAAGTAAAAGAAACAAAAGGAAAAGATACAGAGGCAATCAAATGCGCTGAGATACCGAGCTGAACTTTTGGCTTGCTGCTTGAACAGTGTCGCACCACCGTAAGACCAATTGTGTCAGCCGCGAGTCACTCGCATAGAGAGCTGCGCCGCCGGCGTAGCAGCGACTTTGCCGGGAGGTGCCGCCCTCTGTAGAGCGCCAAGGAGACCTCGACAACAACTAGGTTAGAATCTGGACTCGGCGATGACTTTCTTTGGTAGTCGTGATTTTTTGATGATCACGACTACCGGAAGTAAGTCATCGCGAAGTTCAGTTCTGACCTGGAGCCAAAAGTAGGCTACCCGGATGATATTTTCACACGAAAAATTCAACTTCCTGAAGAAAGACGGATTTGACATGATTTTCACCTGACAATTCACCTGACTTTTCACTTGATTTTTTCCAGCAGGGTTATTAAATTATCCTCGCGGATCTTTCGAGCGTTCTCGCGAACAAGTCCGAAATACACGAGGATTGAACAAAAATCAACGTGGATCAGTTCAAATTCCGCGTCAATTGAATTTTTTTAAAACCATGTCTGATCCACGCGGTATCCATGTCTAATGCACTAGGAATCAATGCCTGATCCAAGTGGAATCCCTATTTGATCCGCGTGGATGTCCATGCAATTATTTTCAACTGGGAAGTTACGTAAAGATGATCACTTCTAGTTTCCTCTCAGTTTTTTCTCTTTTTTGCTCAAATGCAGAGCAGAATTTTATCATAAACGACTGTATTGCCAACCCAAATTCAGCTAGCCAAAACTTTATTGCCACTGCATTTGAGCAAGGTTCTGTTTTGGTGCCACACTAAAATAAGCTACTTTTTTGCCTTTGCACGCAAGTAAGTACCCTTTATGCTGCAGAATTGCAAATGATACCTTCCTGCGCTGGGGTGATGAAATTTTGTGGATCCTAGGGCTTATAGCTGATATCCGGAGAAACAAGGTGATGAGTAACTAAGGTGTGACAACTTTCGCGGAAGAAACTGAGCCTGTCGTGAGGGTGGCCAACAGTGGGTACAAACTTGGAGTGGTGAGATAGCGATTGTGGTCTGTAGCAATCCAAAATTATCATCCCAAAAGAAAAACCGCTGCCAATTCATTGGCAAAGAGCTTCCTCATAAAAAAATACCAATTACATTTTTTTTTAAATAATGAATATTGTTTTTGTATAAAAAATTAAATATTTATGTAAAAATCACCATAACATTTCCTGTAATCATGGATTCCTGCATTTATACGTGAAAAAATGAAAAAAAAATTTTTTTTCCAAATTTACGAAAAAATCTTAGTCAAAAGGCCGTGTATACATACTACGAACATTTTGAGAATTCAATCAAGTTTACAAATATGTAAACCAAATTGTCCTACGAGGTCTTGTTCAAAATCTCGTTTGCAAGCCTATCACAGAGCTTACTCTATGAGGAAGCAAAAGTACAACTGTTCATTTCGAGTCGTTAATTTTCATAATATTCGGTGAATCTCTATCTTTTTGGTCTTAAATTAAAGCTTAGCTGCTCTGCTTTCATGACGACACAAAAAAATAGTGGAAATTCTGGCATCATACGTGAAAAAATGAAAAAAAAAAATTTTTTTTTCAAATTTACGAAAAAAAATTTCAAAAAATTTCAAAAAAAAAATTTTTTTCCGTCTACTGCCAAAAAACCTTTCTGGCCTCATTAATACTACAAACGACAATGAATGCAATTGAAATTTGTACAATCCACCGTAACATTTTCAAGATTTTGCCTCGGACACACGCACACACACACACACACACACACACACATACACACACACACACATACATACATACGGACATTTGTTGAGAATTCAATCAAGTTTACAAATATGTAAACCAAATTGTCCTACGAGGTCTGGTTCAAAATCTCGTTTCCGAGCCTATCACAGAGCTTCCTCTATGAGGAAGCAATATGGACAATGAAAATTTTGAATAGACAATACTCTTTCTAGCTAGTTTGTGAGTGCTTCCAAATTTGCCTTTTTGCCATACACGCCATGAGTTTTTTTCTGGTGGACGAGGATCATGCTCAGAGAATTTATCACTGAATCTCTTATACTTTCAGCTCATCAAAGGCTTTAGTTGTAAGACGCATTTTTCCCTTTTTTATCCTCCTTCGTATGAAGGCCTAAATGAGGCATATTATGCCCGTGCCCACCTACTCTCATTAATCTAGGCTCGAAGCGAACTAAGGTACATTGACGTACTTTCTAATAGCACTCGGAAAAAACCGAGTTACCTCGCCAAGAACCGAACCTATGGCCCCTGAAATGGCGCTGTCTTAGTGACTAGCATCTTAACCAATTCTCTTATTTCTCTTCAAGACTAACTTACTGCTTTATCCGATTACCCTGAAAATTGGGCGATTTTGTTGCCGTCATCGTCCGTGCATCACCATCAGTACACTTTCAGCTTCCTCATACTGTTGTTGCAAGGACACTGCTCAATGCATTTGTCTACCAATCGATTTATTGTCTGTAGGTTATTCTTTCAGGTCTTTAATTTTATAATTTTGTAGGCGTGACTGCTCTATAGCTTTTATTAACACCTTTTTAAAGATTACTAGTATGTTTCAAACGCGCTCCGCGCGTCAAGTTTTTCATTCGTGTTTTAAAGTTAGTTTAAGATTCAGAAATAGGAAGTTTCAAACGCGCTTTTGAGGTTACTTAAGTACTAACTGTCTGTTGACAGTTAGCAGCGTAGGCGCTCGTATCGCGTCGACTCGCGTCGGGCGTCGTCGTCAGTGTCAGCCAATCAGAGGGCGTTTTACGTAGTTTACTTTTTATAAGTAGAAAAAAAAAATAATAAATAAATAAAAATAATTTGAAAGCAGAAAAACTTCACCCAAATATAACGAGGACAAATGTGAGATGTGACTTTGAAGCTACCCTATATTGATAATTTCTGTGGCAAATGATTTTTTTTGTGTTTAAATATACAACATTAGGGTCATCCTGACTCAACATAAATCATAATCTCATCAAAGTATACAAAGACAAAAGTTTCCGAAATGTCGAATAAATTTGTAGAGGCTTGCACACCAGTACAAGCACGTTTTTCTTAGTCAAACTTGCTGGTTTTTAACTGCCACTGTGTTGAAATTGATTCTCGGTGGAAATGTGGTACATCTTCTCAAAGATGCGTCGCTATCACATCACTAAGGGATGAAAATACCTTTTTTCTCGGATTCGGGGTAAATCACCAGAAACTTGGACTAACGTGTCTCTCCGTAAATCCAGTAACACTGCCACTTTCAACTACCATGGTAATTATTGCAGTCACATTTGTTCTGCAGTTCACATTGAATCTGACTCGATCTGGTGAGTCAACGTGAAAGGACCGGTTCAGCTGTAAATACGTAAATTATGCTTATGAATGCCGTGTTGTCAGTTCAGCAGTCAGTTATTTGTCTCCACATCCTCATAAAGTCTTTATGATTAGCGTTTCAATTTACATGAGAAAAAAGTGAGGGAAATCGGTATATTCCGTCAACTTTCCTGGTGGAGAGAAAGTACCGAGCTTTTGATATTTCATTAAATATTTCGATTAAAAATATCCTATATTTAGTTGAATCTGAACCCTGCTCAGGGATGATTTATCCCACTTACCTTGTAGTGCTAAATGTAACTCTTTAAATTAGATTCTTAGATTTATGTGATAAGCTTCCTTGACAAAAATCGGGAACATCATCATTGGTAAGTAGGATCTGGTAACCTCTCTCTTTTTCACCACTTCTTCTCAATTGATTCTAATTATAAACTATTTTTTTAAAACTAAATTGTTACATTTCCGAATTTCTTGGTAAGAACACTGTTGTGTCCCCTTGATATAGAACATTTCATTTCTCTCGTTTTTTATTTCAGATGTGGTGCACTGATGTCTGCCCTCGAAAGCAGTCTCTATAAGGTTAGCTTGGCCTAACTGAGGTAAGACTTTACTATCTAGCCAACTGCAATGATAGCTGAACGCGGGTAATAGTTTGCTTACCGCGTCGCGTAAGCTACAAAACCGATCAGCAGCACAAGTTTTTCCGAGTCTATCTTATTTTTCCAATAATTAGGATACTTTTAAAGTCTTCAAAAAATAGTACCTTATACAAGTATGAATAGGTTTTTTTTGAGCAACGAAGCATTTCGTCACAAACTGAAATTGAGTACTGTTCAGACTTTTACTGAAAAAGCTTATTCACACAAATTTCATACGATACTTGATATCACAATAGCTTAAAATGAGCGGAAAAGTTGCGATTTTTAGGTTAAAGGGGCATAAAAAAAAGTCTTTTGGAATTGAGTTTGTTATGAGTTGATTAATTGAATACAATTTTTTTCGTTCAATCGCTTTATTAAAAGTGAAATAAAACAATATTTAAGATAAAACACAAATTGTGAGCGTATGACGATGTAACTGTGGGATGAGTGTACTACACAGTCAGTTTACATGAACATTTTGAGTTGTATGAAGTTTTAGATTATAACAAACCTTGTCTACAATATTAAAGAAATTTTTAATAATATAATACTCATTAAATTTTCAATATTAAATGAACATAGAATTGACTATACATATATACGTATCGTTAAAAAATTCAGAAATATTTTTCAATTAAACAATTCGTGAAATTTTGATCTTGTAAAAAATGTTTGCATTGGTTACTTTTTTAAGATAATTTAAATTTTTATGTATAAAAACTGTGCTATAATGCATTATTAAAATCATTATACAGGGATTCTGTTGTCCACTATTCCATGATTAGTATCGCCGTTCACGAGAATCAGATCTTGAACGTCGATCTCGGCTGCGACTTCTAGTTAATGATTTTCTTCTAGGACTCCGGGAACGAGATCTGAAAAACATTTATTCATTTACTTAATTTTAGATACTTTTACACATAATAAAATTATTTAATAATAATTTTTGATTCATTTTAAATTATAAAAGGCCAAGAATCATTAGGTAATATTATAATTGAGCACTTTCAGTCCTATGCACAAGGAAAATGTGTGTATAATAATTAAATACAAAATAAAAATAAACGTAACTTTATTCTTTAATTGATTAAAATGTTTACGTTAACATTTTAAAATAAAGAAAAGAAAGTCTCATATTTCTGAATGCAACTTTTGATTAACATGATAATGTGGTTTACTGTTTACTCTTATATTAATTGGAACTATTCATTTTGAGTGTAAATCGATTTATGACATTCAATGTAATTTAGATGAAATAAGATTAATTCACTACATCAAATAAACATGTGCAACTAATTCGATCAGGTTTTTTCCGCAGCCACAGCTCATATGTGCTAGTATTTATTGCTTAATTTAAAAATTGTTGTTTTCGTGTGGCAAGCCCTGGTGAAAGAAACAAAGGAAGACTGCAAGCTAATTCTAGCCGATAGTAACCTTTAAAAGGAGCTGTTATTGGTGGAAGATAAATCCTTCAACTTTTTAATTTACTGAATAAGCTACAACTTTACTCTTGACGAGGCTACTGTGCTCTGCGGGATAAAAATCTGGAAAAGAGTAACAGGTTCGAGAGGGACACCTCTTCTATTATTCGACGATTTTTGCGACGGTGCAATTTTCGTTTGGCTAACATTTATGCAACAGTTTGAAGTGTTTTTAAAGCCAAAATGAATTCGGAAGGCATTAAAAATTTGGTAAAAAAGAAGGTAAAAAATTTGATTTTTTGTGATTAAACTATTTTTTTTAATTTTCACAATAGATAAGAGCAGTTTAAATAATACCATAGAAAAGAAGAGTTTACGAACTTGAGGCAGAAACTCATCTAGCGACCAAAAAATTACGAGATTTTCGCGATTTTGTTCTCGTGGATGAAAGTAAATAAATTAATAAAAATGTTTAAAACGTATTAAGGGCTAAAAGGGGACGAAAGCTATATATTCCTAAAATTGCTGACACATGACATTTTGCAAACGTGGACTAACAGCAATAATAATGGTGATCATTCGTACCTTTGAAAACATGTTTCCATCCTCATATTAAAGGAATGTCTTCAGAATTTCGCATTAATCTTTGTTATGCTCTAGAATGAGTTAGGAGGCTTCAATCGAAAAAATGAAACGGTCAAAATTTATTAAAATTTGACAAGGAAATCAAAAAAAATAGTTCAAAATTTTTTTTACCGGAACCATCGGATTCCAGGAACCTTTTTTTGTTAAAAATAGCGTTTAACGGGTCTAGACGCTATCGCCTTCAATTAAAAAATCTGAGAAAATTGAAGATTATGTATTTTGCTCAAGGAAAAAGAAAAAAAAAATTTCCAGATTTTTTGAGTCACCCTGCCGCCCTAAAAAAATTATTTTTATGAAAAAAAGGGGGTTTTCAGCTCTAGGCTTCATCAACATGAATGAAAAATTCTAAAAAATTCAAGGAATCGTTTTTTGGTGTCAGAATAAAGAAAAAATTACTCCGATCTGGTGTATCGAACCATGTCACCGAAAATAAAATAATTAAAATTTTCAATATATTTTTCTGAAGGCCTGAAGCACTCAAAAAATCTGAAAAAATTCAAGGTTGTTTGGATTGTTGAAAAGAACCCTCATGAATCTATTCAGATTTTTTAATTACTTTATAGCACTGTGTGGCATAAGTTCACATTTATGGCACGCTTTTCTGTGGCATAAGTCGCAGTCGCGGGGGTGGGGGTAGGAGGAGGCGAGGGGGTCTAAAATTTTGGTTTTGGGCCCCTTTTATAATGGACTATTACATACCAAAATTTCAGGAAAATCCGTGGATCTCATCCGGAGGATAAAAAATTTTCTGAATCCGACCCATATAGATTATACTATCTGAATTGATTAATTTTTTATAATTTTATATGGTTCATTGTACTAAAATAGTGAGATTACACTTTATAATACTCCAATCACTTACATAGTGATTGTGACCATGCACACACATGTACTGAAGACGTGTGAAAAAGTTGGGAGTAAGTTTGTTGAGCGGTTTCCTTGAAATTCTACAATAAACCACATTTTAATTACTTAGATCAGTAATCACATTAATTTAAGCCCCCCTTTAAGCCCCCTGTTAGCCCTTAATTATATTATTATCTACTTTTACATATTTTTATGAAAAAAAAAAACGAAATATATAACACAACACGGGAGTAACAGTAAAGAATGTCTCAGAGCATATGGAATTGTAACTCGAGGCGAAGCTGAGGGGGAAATACGAGTAAATCTCGTGAAATTGTAATATTTTGCCACTAAAAAATAGTTATTTATGCAACAAGTGCCCAATATGCGTTTTTGCGCACAGTGTATGCACGAGGGCTGGCGTCAATCAATGCGAGTGCAAACGAACAAGACATGAGTGCTGGCTACGCCGTTTTGTTTGGTTTTGCGCGCACTGTGCGGAAAAAGCTAGACACGTGTTGCATTCTAAAATTTTATGCAATAGTATGACGAAAAATGTATTTTTTCGCACATTTTTTAGTACGCAAAAAGCGTTTTTGGACACTGGTGTGCGGTAAAATACCTCGTTTAAAATGAAAGTATTTTTCGCTTACTATTGCATAAAATTTTTTATAGCACTGCGTGGCCTAAGTTCACATCTATGGCACGATTTTCTGTGGCATAAGTCGCACATTCATCCTCATGTCTCGGAGAAGGGGGCATAAAGGGGTACGATACTCGTGCCATGGGAACACTTTTCGGCCCAGCTATTAGGACCCTTGCTGCGCTTGTGCCCTAAACTACGCCGTGCCAAAAAGTGTTACTTATGGCACTTGCATCGTAAATTACTAGTATGCAACACGTGCCCAGCTTTTTGCGCAGTGTGCGCAAAAAAAGTCCACTCGCGCTGGCATGGCCACCACTCGTGTCTTTATCCGCACACTTGTGCCCAAAAACGCCTTTCGGGCACTTGTTGCATAAATACCTATTGTGCAATAGAATGTGAAAAGTGCATAAATAACAGCATGATATTTCACAAAATACCAGAAATTTTACCGCGCACGAGTGTCCAAAAACGCTTTTTGAGCACTAAAAAGTGTTCACAAAAACGCATTTTTCACACATTTTTTAGTGCGCAAAAAGCGTTTTTGGACACTGGTGTGCGGTAAAATGCCTCATTTTGGCAATGGTATGCGGAAAAATGCCTCATTTTGGACACTGGTATGCGGTAAAATGCCTCGTTTAAAACGAAAGTATTTTTCGCTTACTATGGCATAAAATTTTGTATGCAACACGTGCCCAGCTGTTTGCGCACAGTATGCGGAAAAAAACCACTCGTGCCGGCATGGCAGACACTTGTGACACTCGAAAAATGTCATTAGAACATTTATATGGCTATAAATGTACAAAAAATTTAAAAATATTGAAATTGTATCTATATAAATTTATATTTCATGGTAAAATACAAATACAAATGTTCCTAAGACATTTTTCCAAATTCTGTTACACTTAAGTGGAGGAGAATACTTTTACCAAGAGTTTAAGCAGTCAACCATAAAAATTGGTGAAAAACTCACTTCATAATCCTGTGGTAACTATGTATCGAAGCTTAAAACTTGTGTTATTGGTCTTCATAGTTAAATTGATATGCTAGGGGTTCAAAGTGGTTTTTTGCATTCAAAATGAAGCAAAAAAACATGTATAATTTCTATATTTGTTGAAACTTGATTGATGCATTATTTTATACCTATTAATCATTTCAGGTTTTAACACTGGTGTGTCTTCTTAAAATGCACTCAAAATCAACAATGGGCGCGGACAAAGCCCATGTTTGTATTGTATATAATTTTTTTTACAAAGCACGCACACCAAAAATAGACGCACCACTCGATTCCGCTACTCAAAAACTATTTCTGCCCATGATTTGGTGATGATTCTTGGTGGGGCCTATTAAGATATTAGGATTTTATTAAAAAAATCATTAAAATGCTAAAAATCGAGTTGAATTTTTCTTAAGAGTGTAGAAGGCTCGGGTAACGACGCACACCATTGAGTGACATTTTTTCGAAAGTATAGTTTCTGAGGATTGATTGGTGATGATTTGAATAAAAAACTCAATGGTCCTATCAGTTATCAGAATTTGAAAGTTATAAATAGAATCAGTTCAATTTCAAAACGCATAAAAAATGCCATAAAATGCATGATTTTTGCTCTGAATTCATGTATCAAATTTTAGGATGCGATTATTGGAAGAATAAGCTTTTCGAAAATGCAATAACGAAAAATCAATTTTTTCAATGAATGGTAACTTTTAGAGAAAACTATTTGACCTATGGCGCCCAAATTGTACTTTTTTAGGATATCAGTGGTTACGATTACAACTATAGGCAAAATGATCAAACCCATAAAACTCCCTGTACCAGTATTTAAAGCATTTTTTCGAATATACGTTATTTTTGGTGAATTCTATCAAAAGTTAACTGATGGGTTCAATCATCAAAGAAACCTAAGGTTGTGGAAAATCGATACATATGAGCTCTGTAATGGTTGACTCGAAATTATATGAAAAATAAACCAAATTATAAAAATATGGAAAATGCAAGTTCAATGAAAAGCTTACCTCGAATACCGTGATACGGGTCGACGTCCACCACCCGCGCCACGTCGACTTCGACCAGTTGACATTTCTACCCTCACCCGTGTTCCACAACAGCGTCTGTAAAAAAAGTATTTAAAAATTAACCACAGGAATTTAAATTACAAAATACCAGCCTCGACCCAATTCAATCAATTTTCTAGATCAGCTATGAAACTAAATAATTATTAACTACCAATTTTTTTGGCGCGGCTATAGCGAAATTAACCGATCGTTGCGGCATGACACGCATTGCGTATGTGGGTAATTCTTCCTTACTTTTAAAATCTAACGAACTCATGTATAGCTAGACTTACGTGAATCGGACACCCATGAAAATTTACCAAAATTGTTATTAGACATTTTGAGGCAAATAACTGTTTTTTCAATAAAATTCAAGATAAGTCTTCCGGGTATGGTGAAGTTGAGAATCGACTTTACTCTTGAGATCCAAATCGTACTTTAAAAAAAAAAAGTTATTATTAGCTATACAAAAAAAATCTTGTTGATTTGGAATTTTCTCCTTTTGGAATCTTCCTTTTTTGATGAATTTTTAAAAAATTTAGTTTAGAATAGGAAATACCCATTATTTTGAACCTTTACGAAACTTTTGGGGTGTTTTTTTGAAAAGACCTCGATATTTTCAAAAAAAAAATTTTCTCTCACTTTACTTAAATCTTGTAGAAGGCGATTGTTTTTTTTTAATCAGTTGAGATGGGAAAAAAGTCCAAGCAATTAAGAAAAAAATGAGCTCACACAGTACTACGTGTCATTAAATTTGACCATCTTACGCATAATTGAACATTTGTTAGTAGTGCCGTAACTCACTTTTGAACATTTGCTTCCTCATAGAGGAAGCTTTGTGATAGGCGTCAAAATCAAGTTTTGATATAGAAGTCATAGGACAATTTCGGACACATATTCAGAATCTTCATTGAATTCGGAACAATTATCTGTATGGATGTGTGTGTGTGTGTGTTTTTTTTTTTTATGGAGAGGACTTGGGTAGGGCACCCTTGCACCAGTGGCCCTTCCGAACTCAGGCATAATTCCCACCGGAACTATCATTAGACATTACTTCGGTGGGTGCCTTTTAGCGGTACTGCTACATCGATGTATTTGGTCATTTCCTTACATCCCCCATCCAACCAGCTAAGGCGTGGTGATTAGGGGTTCAGGAACCGTGTCAACTCGTTGGTAATCCCCGCTCGCCCCGGCGAGCCCTCATTCAGCGTCATTCCCGCCTTCCAGAGCCGTCTTGTCGGTGCTCTCCCTTGTGCTCTCCCTTCTTGAGTACGTTCGGCAGAACCCACCAGAGCTCGCCGGAAGCAGGATTAGTGCCATCCTTGTGAGAGATGACTAGGTCTCTCGCCCGACACCGTCCCATGAGTCCGGGAAGAACTTTTCCCACTTCTTGTTTTTGCCATCTTGCGAGAACCTCTCGCCTTTTCCTGGCTTCCTCCATGAAGAGTGATACTCCATCGGTCAGCAACAGCATTAGGAGCTCTGACTTCGGGCTCCATCCCTTAGGATAACAACTCGGAGCCGTCTTGTCAGTGCTCTCTCTTATGCTGACGCTTCCCCCCGAATGATATACTCGTCGACCAACATCAGTACTAGGAGTTCTGGCTTCGGGCTCCATCTTGCGGGAATTCTTCTCAACTTGGGCCGCAGGGCGATTGGAGGATATTTCACCCTCCAGGAAGGCTGCCTACAGCCGTGGACCTACAGTTTAAAGTGGAATCCGAACCACTTCGGGCTCGAGCTCGACCTCACCGAGGGAAAAATCACGGATGAAATTTCCCCCAGTGGGGATCGAGCCCGCTCCCTCAGCACAACGTTGCTTAGGCAGGCAGATGGCCCATATCGAGACACGTATCGAGAAGCTATTCGGCTTGTTTTGAAGGGTTTGTGTGTCGCATGAAGCGTCAAAAACTTATTTTATGATCCACCGAGTAGTTAAAAAGTTATGATTTTTTTTATCGTGTTGTAAACTCGGTTTTTTGGAAAAAAAAATTTTTTTAATTTTTTTTATGTATAAATGAAGGAATTTGTATACTTTTTATTCGGTATAATGTAAGAGGAGCAGCCAAGCTTTAATTAAAGACCAAAAACGTAGAGATTCATGGAATATAAAAAAATTTAGAACTCAAAACAGATATTTGTATTTTTGCTCCTGAGTAGAGCAAAATCTGCCATCTAAAACAATTAAAACTTTTGAAAGTAGACAGATAACATGAACTTGAACAAAAAAAACTTATACAAAGGAATCTTTTACATATTTCTAAACATATAAGTTTTTATAGTTCAGTATGCAAAAATAAAATACGAATTTTTCCTTCAATAATCAAACAGTTTCATTAATATCATTCTTTATGAGGAAACTCTTTGCCAATAAATTGGCAGCGGTTGTTTTATTGTTATCATTCTTTTATAATTTCGGAAATTGATTCCAGAAGAGTTTATAGATCGGATTCGACCATCTCAAAGTCACTGATATGACGGCTGACGATTTGTTTACGGTGGTCGGTTCTGTTCTCGTAGGTGAGGCTGCACATTGGTATAAGACTACGAAGAGTAGTCTGACCTCTTGGAAACGTTTTAAGTATTTGTCTTTGAAGAGGTTTAGTAGAATTATGGATAAGAACAGAAATTCAGTAGCGTACTCAAGGTAGAGATGAGTATGTGAGTTCATATATCTCAAAGTTCAGATATATTTGTAACCGACTAAAGGATCCTTTTCATAAGAAAAGAGGTTGCTTTGGTTTTTCGTGGAATAAAGCCAGAATATAGAGAATTTATGAAGCACATTGAGGTAATAATAGTAATAATAATAATTTATGAATTTATGAAGTTAAGGTGGATGACGATTGAAATAGCAGGTTAGAATTATGAAAAGCTGGATAGTTAGGACCGTCATTGGCATGAACCACTAGACGTTCATAATAGTGCGTGTCCGGAAGCGGCTTATGTGAATAGAGATACACGGAAAGTTTTCTTTATGTGAACGAAAAGCCTAAATTACCAGAACAGAGAAAGAAAACGACGAAAAATCAGAAGACCAAAGGTGGCAAGGACGAGTCTGAAAGGCAGGTTGCTTTGATGACAGCTCCGGAGATAGCTAAAGCTGGTGGGTTACCACAGCGGTCATAGCTTAAAGAGACGCCTAAATTTTCGAATAATTATAAAAATAATACTCAGGAGAATCTGAAGTGGCAGAACTATCCAGAGAAACTAGGAGCGAGACATCGATTGTACCGTTCGAAAAGTCCAGATTTCGATGGAAAGTGTTACAATTCGCATTTCTTATGAAAAAATCTATTAGGTCCGCAATGTAGATTTCTGAAAATCATTAGACACGTATTTTTTTGTTTTTCAATTAATCAATTATTAACGGAGGTATGATAAGTTAAAAATGAGCGTGACGTCACAAGCATATTACTCCTCCCGTTATATTTACTATGATTGGGACGTCACGCTTGTTGTTTCAAATTCTATATCTCTGTTAATAATTAATTAATTGAAAAACGAAAAAATACGTGTTCAAGGATTTTCAGAAATCTACATGCTGGCGGACCTAATAGATTTTTCATAAGATATGCGAATTGTGGAAAAAAGGGCATATAGAACGCAATTGTAGAAATATAAAATGTTACAGATGTCACCAGATGGGAAATTACGCAAATTATTTCTATTTTAAAAATCTTACATCACAAAGGAACTGGACCGTTGAGTGCCAAGGTTGTGGAAAGAGTGATTTTACAGTAACTATTTCCCCAACCTGTTCAAAGTTCTTTGAGGCCCAGAAAGTCAAAGATGGAGAACATGACTGATTTATTTTATTTATTATTTATGGAATTATTATAAATATTGTGACGTATTCGTGTATGTGTAGTTAGTTGGTGGTAGTACACTAGACCTACTTTAATTCTGTCCGGTCCACCTAGTAGTGGAACGTGTATAAGCATAGGAATTCCGGCGTTCCAGCGGACAGAATTAAAGTAGGTCTAGTGTAAATGGTTTTGATTATGGTTGTTTGGCCGATCAGCGTATGGATGCGTTGGGGACAGCGGCTCATCTTAATGGACTTTTACACATGCGTGTAAAGTATAGGAGAGGGTATGTGATGCCGTGGCGTTTTGATGAGCCGTTGTAGATTCGTATGTGTCGTTTGGATTTATTGTTGTAAGGGTGATATATCTGAACGATTGTATGTTATGTTTCATGTTTACCATTGGGACCACGAGGGCAAGTTATATTACGTAGTCATGTCTTTCCTATATGGATCGGAGAGAGGAAACTATCGGTTGAATCTTCAAGTAGAGTGAAAGAAAAAGGCGATCAACTGTATTATGACTGTTGAAACAGGAGATAAATTCTCGTTGGTAGTTGGTGATACGTTTTGGAAATCATAAGGTAGTTTTGAGGGTGGATCACAAATAAAACATTATTTGTAATTCACGGTAGAAAGTGCTTGACTGACGGTTGTCAGTTTATTGCAGTAATCCTAAATAGCCTTACAGAGAAGGTTGTTTTGCCGTCTGGTTGACGTTTGATGTGGAGTTTGCTGACGAGTTGTCAGTTATGATAGTTGAAGAAGATCAGTAATCATATAAGAACATTGATTGTCATGGTGAAGTGCCTAGGTGATAGTGAATATGGAGTCTTCGACGCTGCTGTCCTGCGTGACAGTTGGTGTGCCAGGTCGGCTGACTAGCCCACCTTCATTGTTGTTGTTTGAATGTGTGAATATGTGTTAATAAATCATTTGATTTATACTATACGAGTGATTCGTTATTTCACGCGCCTTTATCCCGTTTTATACGCAGGTAGCCCGAGATCCCAGAGAAGCCCACCTTTTGATGAGACATATAGTCACATGGTCGAGTCTGATCATGACGTAACGAAAAACCACAAGATTTCTAATTTTTTCCATTTCGAAATTCGAAAAATGAAATTTTTTTTCAAAATCACGTTTTTGTGGGATGTTTATATTTTACTTTATCCATAAATATATGTGAAATTCAATTAACCTGCATATTATAAAATTAAGTTAACTTAAGTTTAGGTTAACTGACTGCACCAACACGCTGCTTGATATGCTCAAAGCAATGTATCAAAACCAATTTTAAAGAAATGCATATTTTAAACGAATTTTGCTTCGAATTGACATTATGGAGCTGCTTATCACTTCATGTCAACTGTTGGAATTTTGTGCCCGTCTACAATATTAGACCGTCAGAAAATGACATTATATGTGATAATCTTTTAATGTATGCCCTTAAAAAGTCTGAAAGTTACATCGGTAACAAGCATTAAAACGGAATATTATGTTGTATTAACAAAGCGAATTATTTAGAAGCCTTTTGTAACAAGTTTTAAAATTATTTGCTAATTTTTTAATTTATGCCATTATTAAAATTAATGTCTTATAGAACTAATAAACTTCATATCTAGCTAATCACAAGAGCATCTTTAGGGGCAGAATCGTAGTTGTAGGGTCAAAAAGTAAGAAACTCTATGATTTTACACGGATTTTCTCATATATGTCATTAGAAATGATGAAATTACGAAAATCATCACTTTTATGAAAAATAATGGCATTTTGGATATGGCGTAATGGTTTTTTTAATCAAAATATTGTTCTACTTTCGTAGGGTCGAGAATTTAATATCTACTAGTTGTACTTATGCTATTATTTTTTATGAAAGTGATGGGTTTCATAATTTCATTCTTTCATTGACAAAAGTGGAAAATCAACATACAATAATAGATTTTCTTATATATTAATCCTATTAATCTACATTCAAGAATCCTAGATGTCCTTATGCTTGGCTAGATACAAACTTAATTAGTGCTAACAATCGTTTTTAATACAGGCACAAGTTAAAAAAGCTTCCTCTATGAGGAAGCAAAACACACGAGGCTAAAATTTGTTACGAAACGGATATATACTTAAGGAGGTACCTGCGTCGAGCTAGCCTCCGGTTTTTTTAGGGACAAAAGTATGTCGAGCGCCACAGTTGTCATACATCACGTGGTCTGCTGCGCTACTGTCACTCTCATGCAGTTTACGAAATTTGAATAGTGAGGTTATGAACGTGTATCGCGCGCGCTTGCTACTGCCGACCAAAGTCACTAGACATGTCATTGCATAATGCCTAGTTTGTTTATATCTCAGCTCACAGCTAACCAAACTAGTAAGAGTTTTGTTCATATATTATTAAATTAATATTTCTACGTGCATGCAAAATTTCATCAAGATCTCTTCAGTAATTTTTCAGATTAAGCAATTTCCCATAAGAGCCCATGTTAAAAACGCAAAATTGCAACTCACATAACTTTTCTCATAGCTAATGAAGTTTTGAAATTTTCAGGGAATCATTATTTTATAGATGTCTAACTATCTGTGAAGTTTTATTAAAATCTCTTCAGTAATTCTAATCGCGCAGGTACCTCCTTAAGGGGAGGTTCTTACATAGCAACCCAAAAATTATGTGATTTTTTTCTCACAGAATAAAGTTAATAGAGTACTCAAATTTTTTAGTTCTTATTAAGGAGGCTCGAGCGCATGTAGCTGATCTAAAATTGCGCTCTCTGTGCGGCGTGTCTGGTTCATTACGCTATATGGTTTTGATCCGACATATATGAAACACAGGGGCTAAACCATGTTTTTCTCGAAGGTTTATAACAAAATTGCACGACTTAGTGGGTTTCTAGGGCGCTCCAAAAACAGGAAGAGGTAGAAAATCGTCTTGAAAAAAATTTCAAGTCGAAAAATCACGTTTTTTTCAATAGCAAAATAAACAATGATATTTTTGATTTTTTGCAAAAATAAAATCGAATCATGAAAGAGCACACCTGAAAAACCCTGATATGAATTATGGAGAGAAAACATCAACTTTATCTATGGTGTTGAAGTGATGGAAATGTATGCGCAAAAGCGCCATTTTGAGCGTTAAAGGGTTTATACATTCGAAGATAGCCATAAAAAAAAGTCACCTCCATGAATGGCAAGGTAATGCATCCAATTTTGTCTAATATCAATAAATCGAAGCTCTTTATGATATAGAAGACATTTGTTGGATCTTGTACTAAAATCACTAAGAAATGTGAAAATTAACAAAATGGCGGACTTACAAAAAAAATGTTTTTTCGTTCTTTTATTGACTTTAAAAAGTGCTGTAACAATAAAAATAATGTTTAAAAATAATATTTTAGTTTTAGATACTACAAATTTAATTATTTTTATAATAAAAAAAATCTATATTAGTTTTGGAGATATTTTGTCACCCGTCTCAGAAAACATGGTTTCGAGAAAAACGTGTTTAATTTTGTCAACTTCTATTGAGCGCTGTACTCTCAATCCTGAATTTGATTGACTAAGAATTCGAACTTACATACGAAATTTTAGCTAGGTATACTAAAAAATTGATATTTTTATCGAGCTTGATGAGAACCTCTTTTAAAAATTGATTGACACGCAGATACAGCATAATATTCCGTTTTTTATTTTTCATCGATGTAATTTTCAGTCTTTTCAATGGCATTAGTTTAAAATCACCAAATATAATCTGTCACTATCTGCCAATTAATGTATACAACGTTTTCATTTTATTTTTAATTATGAGCCTATTAAAAAGATACGAGCAACTTTTTTGTAATTGTTACCTTATTTATTGATGTTTAAGGAGTTTTCGTGTTTCGTAATTGATTTTGATAACAAATTTGAGTTCCACATCAAATCTTACGATATTTATCATTTTTTATGTTTCTTTAGTCACCTAATAAAACAAAAATGATGTTTAGAAAATCAATATCCATTTTTAGATGTAAATTGTCGTTTGGTATTCACTGTTACAATTAACTGAACTTAAAACAATATGCTGATTGTTAATTTATCGAATTTTCACTGTGCGCTACTCTACCTTGTTCCAGAAAGATATTGTAAATTGTCGTTCCGTGACTTTAACTAGTTTAAAGTTGATTATGATGGTAGATTTGTCTTTTACAATTTTATTAAAACTTTAAATGTGATATTCATGAACTATAAACTACATTTATTACAATGAGTACATAATGAAAAAATAAAATACAAATATACGCACGTTCCATCCATTCCTCTTACGGCATCTTCAGCATCTCTTGGATCTTCAAATTCAACAAATGCAAAGCCGGGGGGGTTTCGAGCAACCCAAACATTCCTCAAAGGCCCATATTTACTAAATGAACTTTCTATTTCATGCTTGCTTGCACTGCTTCCCAAGTTCCCCACATAAACTTTGCAGGATAAGTCCCATTCTCTATACCGCGATGACATATTGTCTGAAAAAAATGCAATTTGAGTTTTTTTCAAAATCACATTTATTTTATTTTGAAAATAATTTTTAATTTTCTTTTTAAAATTTTACAATAATGACTGAATTATTATAAAATGATGACTGAATGAATTATTTTTTTCGTGAAAAAGAGCAGTAACTTGGTGTATTTTCAGTATTTTGTATAATAGTTATCTATACACGAGCTGAAGGCAAGTGCGGTGACAAATATGACTGAAAAAGCTTAGCATACAAGTTGCATACAATATTTTATAGGGCAGTTACGATTTTTAACCCGTCCAATATTAAGAGACCTTAATTTTGACTTATTTTTCCACGCGTTATTTTTTTATAAAACCATTGTCAAATTAATGTAAAAATACCATATATAATGGGATTTTTATTGTTCACTTCAAATCTGGTGTCAGATTTACGATATAAGCAACCGTTTTACAAATACATTTGTTTAAACAAAAAAAAACGTGGTTTTTGAAAATTCGTCTTCTAAATGATCGTATTTTTCACCACGATTACGCATTCGGATCGGGTTACAACTCTGGATCTGGTGTCATGCAGGCCTGTTCTAAAAGTTAGAGGCGTTGGTTCATCCAGAATCAAGATGGTAGCCACCAAAACAGCTGATTGTAGCCGAAAATAAAAAAAAGCTTTGGTACTTTTTTACTTGGTAAAAATGGACTCTACGAAAAAATGTTATAAAACAAAAAGTGCTTAGAATTGATAAAGAAACATGCGTGAATTTTGTCAGAATTTTTTGGATGATTTTGGAAATTTTTATAAAATGGCCGTATCCAAAATTATCCTATGTGATGCGGAAAGTGCTACTTTCGCGCACGGTGATCTTAAAATCGACTTTCCGCACGTTATAATGAAAATTAGTGTACGCAACTGGGGCGAGTACGCAACTCTGCACGAGTGCAAGATCGACAACCTCCCGCCCCCGTTGGGTAATCTACTATTTCATGCTACCCCAGCCGAAAGTAACGTTTTTCGTCCTTGCGGTTAAAACGAAAAGTTGATTTCTGCTGGGGGATTCATGAAAAATAGTATAAGCAAAAAAAGCCTCAGAGCGCGTGTAATTATCGTCCGAGGCGAAGCCGACCAGTTTATAGTTTTTCGCTCCTTATGCAATATACTATTTCAAAACTAAGTGATATTTCCACCATTTTATAATGAAAATCAAAAAATAAATATTTTTGAGTACTTCAAGACATGTATTATTAGCCCTCAGAGTCCCAATAGTATATTATGTGCCTAGGGAGCGAAAAACTGAAAAGTTTTTTTTCGCTTTATAGGTGTGTATACTATTTTTCATGAATCCTCCAGCAAAAATTAACTTTTTCGTTTTGGCGGCCGGGACGAAAAAGGTTAATTTCGGCTAGGGTAGCATGAAAATTGAATGATCTATCGTGCGCTTCGCAAAAAATTGCCGAATTTTGGCACTTTTGAAGTTAGTCAATATGAAAAATGCTTAAGAATCATTCTATAGCAAGAAAGACACAAAAAACAATATCGGAAAGGACCAAAGTCACGTATAACAAGACTTGAGACTACGACGATGAGACACCTATGTATTATACTATTTCATGACTCTCGAGTAAACTTTTAAAGAGTTCACAATCTTGGGACATCTACACCTGCATCATCGGAGTCATTCTTACGCCTCGATAAAGATGGAACTGAATAGTGGGATAAGCCTGGTATAGTTAGTAGAAATAATTAGTTAATAGTATATTACGTGACAAGGGACGAAAGTCGAACTTCCGTCCCTGCGAGGTTATGCACCCGAGGCGAAGCCGAGGGGGCAAGCTCGCAGAGACGGGCGTTTGACTTTTGTCCCGAGTCGCGTATACGATTTTTCTTTATCCCCGCTCGAAAGTACGTTTACTTAACATAGTTAAGGAATATTTTATTAAAAAAATTGTATCCATGAATTTACGCTTACATGGCAAAGCCCGCCGACATTTGTGGCCCGAGCGCAGCGAGGGCTGCTGGTTGACGGCGGGCTTTGCAACAAATATCATCAATAATAATGTTTATTAGTACATAACTAATATTATTTAATAAATAATTGTAAATGATAGATAACTATGGCGTTAATAAAGTACAAACGATCCCGTAAAGTATAAGCATGAAAGTATTAGTTCCATATGTTTTCTTCTTGTGTCCCACCTACATATTTTCAATTAAATTGAGAGTATTACTCGATTTAAAGTTGTATTCAATTAAACATTTATTTTGTAAAATTTTGAAAATTTGAATTAAGTAATTTACTTAATCTGAATAGACGAGTAGAAACTTGAGTGACCAAGAACAACGTTTAAAATTGAAAGAATTTATTAAAATATATTATAAAAATTAACATATTTTGACTGTCTTTGTTCTCTTACATCTCATTTTTGATTAAAACTAACATCTTTAACTATTTAAAGTTCGGATTGGAATTGAATGTAATGAAATGTGTGCGTCAAATTATGGTACTGTTCAGTTTTGATACTTCATAGAATTGTTGGTATTTCAATAGTTATTCATTTTGGCATATGCACGTCATAAAATAAATCAATACAATTCATCTATTGCATAGTCAAAACCAAATGATAATTAAAATTTAGGTTGCCGTCGTCATGGAGATAATAACTTTCGCGCGATATTGACAGGGAGCAAAAGTGTTACTTTCGTCTCCGAATTTGAAGATGAAAGTACGTACTTTCGAGCATGGGATGAAGAAAATAAATGTCTCGTAATTCACATGGGTGACCTAAAACGGTAGTTTTAATATTTTGTAGTTCGGACTAATTACACATTAATTTACATTGTGAGAGCATGTGTATCTTATGTACACTATGTTTAAAACAATTCGTTTCCCAGCCGAAAACGTAAACAGAGCGAATAAGGGGCTCTGCCTATGCTAGCCTGTATACAGTACTATTATTTAAGGGTCAGGCATACCCACTCAGTCGATAACGCAAGGCTACCTAGCAATTTATGTTAAATTAAAAAAATTGGGAATGATATGCACGTTTCCAAGAGTAGAGGCATATTCTAATACACTCATTAACATCCTGTCCAAATTTCATCCAAATCCATGCATTATTGAAGGAGAAAAATGAGGACAAAAATAATAATGATCAATAATAATTTCTAGGTTACAATCTTTGTCCTCATTTTTCTCCTTCAATAATGCATGGATTTGGATGAAATTTGGACAGGATGTTAATGAGTGTATTAGAAATATGCCTCTACTCTTATAAACGTGCATATCATTCCCAATTTTTTTAATTTAACATAAATTGCTAGGTAGCCTTGCGTTATCGACTGAGTGGGTATGCCTGACCCTTAATTGACGAGTATGTTGTACACGCAGGCGGTCCTTATTGGGCTTTGTTTACGTTTTCGATTGGGAAATGAATCATTTTACTCATAGTGTACAATAATGGCTATCGTTCTGCTATACATTGACTTATGATAGCTTACATAGTCCACATCAAAATTCTTTACATCGTTTTAACTGTAATTTTATTATTTTGAAGGGGTGAGCAATAGATAGACAAAATATTGAATATTTCATCAATTACACAGCTACACAAAAAAAAAATTTTCGAGTCCACGGACCGGACCTAGTGGACTTCATGTTTTTGGGGTCGCTGAATCCTAATCCAGGGACGGTTTTTCAAGGTTGACTCATTTTAGAGGTTATTTGAAGGTCAAATAAAGGAAAAGTGGTGAAAAGTCTGAAAAAATTCATACACAGGTTTTTGAGGATGCTGAATCCAAAACCGAAGTCGGATGACCTTCAGGAAGTCACCTTCAAGGTCATTTGAAGGTCAAACTAAGAGAATTCAATATAAATGTCCAAAAAAATCACACTTATGTTTCAAGGGTCGCTAAATCTGAATCAGAGGTCATTTTGACTGTATCTGGCCATATAAAGGTCATTTGAAAGTCATTTTAAGGCCAGATTATGAAAAAAGGTTAAAAAAATCAGAAACTTCTCATATATAGGTTTTCGAGGATGCTGAATTCAAATAACTCCTACAACCTTGCCTTCGAGGTCATTTCAATGTTAAAATAATGCAAGAAAGAAAAGAATTAAGAATATAATTTTAATATTGCCCACGTTTTTACTTTTTTGTTTTCCTAACGCATCTTTTTTTCTTCAAAAGATCGGCGTAATGGTTGTAGTTTGCGTTTTTGGTCTCTCTTATTTTGACTCTCTCTCTCTCTTAAACATCCAGCAGTAATGAGCCATCATCGCAAATCCTATCTACTTTGATATCACTGCTCCATATGTTTTATGTCTTGATGAAACCATTTTCCTTGCTCGTCGCCAAAATCTCCATAGTTTTCTGGGAACTAATATGTATAGTTATACAGGGAATACAGTTTATAAGACATATTATATTCCATTTCACCGAAATTTCATGTAGAATGCTACAAATATTGAGAATTTATTTTTTCTCATAAATTCAATGAAAAATTGTAACAAGGAATAGTAGATGGACAATGGTGCACGGGTTAGCTTCTAAAATTTTCAAGGTAATCACACAAGCAATCATAGAAAAATTTTAATATCAACGATGATATAACATTTCGGCAAAATGGAATGTAATATGTCTTATAAACTGTATTCCCTGCATACCTATACGCAGATTAATTCCCAGAAAACTGTGGAGATGATAGCGACGGGTAAAGAGAAGATTGCATCAAGACATAAAACATTTGGAGCAGCCATATCAAGGTAGATGGAATGTTGCAATGATGGCTGATTACTGCTGGATGTTGAAGAGAAAGAGCCAACATAGAGGAACTAAACGCAAACAGCAACCTTTACGCCGTTCGTTTGAAGAAAAAAAGCTGCGTTACAAAAACAAGTGAAAAGGCATGCAAAATAACCTTGATCTTGACAATAAAATATTTGAATTCCTCAGCTCCAAAACCTATACACAATCTTTTTCTGTTGTTTTATCGCGTTCACTAGATTACCCTTGACAGGACCTTTAAATTACCATCAATTGACCATAAAATGACCAGGTATAGTCAATATGAACTATGATTGAGATTCAGCGACCCTTGAAACATAAGTGTGGTTTTTTCGGATATTTATATTGAATTCTCTTAGTTTGACCTTCAAATAACCTTGAAGGGGACCTCCTGAACCTCATTCGACCTCGGATTTGGATTCAACATCTTCAAAAACCCATGTATGAATTTTTTCAGACTTTTCACCACTTTCCCTTTATTTGACCTTCAAATGACCTCTAGAATGAGCTAACCTTGAAAAACTGACCCCAGATTCGGATTCAGCGACCCTAAAAACGTAAGTCTACTAGATCCGGTCGGTGAACTCGGAAAATTTTTTTTTTGATGTGAAACATCTATATTCGCGTTTGGTATGAGAGGTAAACCCGTGAAAACCGAGCGTCCGTCCGTCCGAGCGAGCGCACATTTGGTAGCATAAGTGCCTATACAGCGTCGGTTTGCTCTGCGCGCTGTGATTGGCTGCCGCGCCAGCTACGTAGAACTGCTTTCTGTTGCTGCCCGCTGCCGAGACTCAACGCGCGTATCTCTTTTTCTCTCGCTCTCGCACGCGCGTATGACTGTGTTTTAGTTATTTACACATCAAGGGCTGGTAGCGGTGTGGATACAGTCGAGGTGTGTTTGCAGCGTTGGGGCGCTGTAGGCGCCGAGGCCGCGAAGCTTTTTCAAATAAAACCTCTATTTAAGTCTGTAGCGACCTTAACATGATCTTGAAAAAAACAACAAAATACATATTCCAACGTAAAATTTTCCGCTCTTTTCAAATCTGCCATAAAAATTGGGGTACTCATTTGAAAAATCGATTTTTGAGTCGCTGGAGCTTTGAGGTTATGTTCAAGGTCAAATCCAAGGTCACCATCGGATTTCTCATGAAAAAATACGTTGAATAAGAGGTTTTTGATTTTTTTTCCCCGCTTATTGTGCGAGATTTCCATCTTTTTGCCCCACCCTGTATACATTATGCACCTTAATACTGTTGGATATAAAAACAATTTAAGCTAAAAATTTTAGGCACCCTTTTGATGAATACGTGGCTTTTTGAAAAACTGATGAGCTGTATGATTTAAATTTATGTTGTAATTAACAGCTTGTTATTATTGGCTCCTTATTCAATTTTAACCCATTAAGTCCGAAGAGAACGTTTTTTCAACACTTTATTTGGCCACTGTATTTTTAGTGAAAACGGGGTCAAAAAAATATGCGAGTAACTAATTCTGATGTAAAATTTAATGCCCTTTTAGAATCTGATCTTAGATTTGTAAAAAAATGATCAGGTCAAAAGTTAAACTTGATTTTATAAAAAAAACGTGATTGTGAAAAAATTTTTTTGTATTTAATGATTTTCCAAATGGAAACCATTTGAAATCTCAGAGGTTTAGGTTTAGAGTTACACGGGTTTAGATTGAAAAAATTAATGTTTAAACACAAAAAATGGCGGTCGAAACACGAAAAAATTAATGAAAACTACTAGAATTTTTCTCAAAAACGAAGGGCTTGAGAAAAAAGTGTATTTTTTAACTTTATTTTTTTCAATCTAAACCCCTCTAACTTTTAGTTGAGGTATCGAGGACGCGATATTTGCACAAAACCCCTGAAATTTCAAATGGTTTCTATTTGGAAAATACAAAAATACAAAAATTTTTGTTTCACAATCACGTTTTTATTTATAAAATCAAGTTCAACTTTTGACCGGATCATTTTTTGAAAAATCTGAATTCAGATTCTAAAAGGGCATTCAATTTTACATTAGAATTAGTAACTCACATCTTTTTTTTGACCCCTATATTTTCACTAAAAATACATTGATCGAATAAAGTGTTGAAAAAACGTCTTCTTTGGAGTTAATGGGTTAATTAAGAATCAATTAATACTCTATTGATATAGAAATTACCATAAAAAAATTCCCTTGAATAATTAAGAATAAATAATGCACCTCTACAACTTTAGATGATTATATGTAATTTCTTAGTTTTTGGGTTGAGGCATATGTGACAATATATCTCATGTAGGTTTTATTGATATAAAAAAATACACACTTATAGCTCTTTGTTTTTATTATAACTTTAATTTGATATTTCTGCATAATTTTAGAAATTTTTAATTCATCATAAAATTGTGAGATGCTTTATTAAAGCAAATTGAACATGATTTATGAAATTATTACCTTGAGAAAATGTTGATTGTTATTAATATCTAATGAGTTTTCTCTCTACATTGAAAAATCATACCCAATTGGATCTGAAATATAAAATCATTTATGTATAAAACAACAATTTAATATTTTATTTTTTGTTTGTTTATTATACAATAAAAAAACAAAAAAATTCAAAATTAATAACTAATAATTTAAAAAAAAATTTAAATCTTAACAATATAATCAGATTGATAAAGTTAAAAATAACCAATATGTACATTGATTATAGTGCCTAATTACTTTGCTGAGATTTATAAGAATATTAATCCTATATAAAGTTTGTTAATATTTCAAAAGACAAGTGAAATCAAGTGAATTGAATAACAAGACTTTTCGGTTACTCTAATAAGTTTTTAATGTTTAATGTCAACACTCTTGAAAAAGAGGAATTCCATTTAAATTGAAATATAAACATACTATTATTCGTAAAGAGCAATATATAATAATAATAATAATATATATAATAATAATATGTATAATAATAATATTTAGTTCCTGTAGTCTAAAAGCAAATTTTTATCATTATTATTAATATCATTATTATTTTTATTATTAATATTTTAATCATTGATCAATTTATTAATTTTAAAATCAAGAAGGCATGGTCAATGCAATAGAGCATAAAAACTAAGAATATTAATATGAAAACTTCAGTGATTCAATAAAGGAAACAAAATATAGCAAAAAATAAAATTGTATTTTACGTAAGACTGTGATATAGAAAAAAATTGTAAATTGTACCATAAATATAACAATAAAGAGTTTAGCAATTTATTTATTGCATTTAGAAAAATAATTTTGATGATTATTTCCTTAGTAGTATCAATAGTTTAGACACTTTTTAATGAAATCTTAAAACTAATCAGAAGAATATTTAAAAACTGATAAATATTTTTTAAGTTTAATAACTTGTTGATTAGTCAAATAATTATTGAATTTTAATCAAAAAAATGCATCAAAAATGTAAATGAAATGCTGTTATGATGCTATAAAGTTTAACAACAAAACAATGATTGTATTATGATTCAACAAAAGTTATGATTAAAATCAACATTACCTTCCATAAAAGACTTGATTCAGTTATAGTTTGTTAATTAAAATTTGATCATGTTCAATCAAATTGTATGAAAATATTGTATTTAAAGGAGGTAAATAAGTGCATGAAGCATTACTTACAAATTAGCTATCCACTTTTTACTGAGAAAACACTCTGATTTATCAGTTAAAAGTAAAATTGATTACATCTAAATATTTATATTATTGATGAATGATCAAAATTAATTGATAGTAATTGATTATAAGTATATATTAACATATAATTATTAAAATTGTATGAAATGGCGGTTGCACTAGTTGTTTTGTCCGACAATGCACATCATTTCATAAAGCATCCACGGCAATTAAATATTGGCATGCAAAAATAGATAGATGGCAAGGCAAATCTACGGAAAAGTCAAAACATATAGATAGCGTTACAATCGTTTGATAATATTATGACGATGTCACATTTGTCTTACATATACTCAACTGGCAGCTTCAGTGAAGCCTACCTTTACAATTAGTAAATTCAATAGTTTTGATTTTCACGAAATTGACGATTAGGCTACTTTAGAATTTTTTTTTATTAGTAAAAAGTAAAGATAAAAATAATGAAGATGTATAATCAATGATGTGAAATAACCATTTATTTATAAAAAACCTCAAATTTTATAATTAACATTGAAAAACTTCAACAAAATATAAAATTAAAGATTAAGAATATTTTCGTTAAAAACTTTTTCCATGCATAAGACATGTGTTAAAACTGGTTTCGAAACACTGAAAAAAATGAAAAAAAACAAGAAAACTGACTTTAAAAAACTGACTGGATTTTTACGTTGCGATTAATTATCTACACAGATTCAATGATAACTTCATCCCAAAAGCTTTTTTTTGTATAAAAAAATCCACATGGATGTTTGAAAAGTATGCGTCGGTAAATATTTACAACTTTCACGAAAAATTTATGCAGTATCTACGTGTAATATGTCGCCTAGGAATAGAAAGTATCAAAGAAATCACCATATTTTTTAGAGAGTCTTGCAGTTTTTTTTTATTTATCTCATTCGTGTTTAATTCTTTGTAAAGGGTCTAAAGTAATAAAAATAATTATGTTACATAATCAATAAAAAAATTTTTAAAATAGAAACCCATATTTTTTCTTGAAAACTGAGGCTTAAAATAGGCTTAAAGTAAGTAGGTGCTTCAGCCACTGAATCTTCTCCATTCTGATGTTCTCAACTATGATAAACGTTTCGCTTAGACTAAAAATTAAAATATCACCTAATAGGCGTTTTCACAAAGCGTTACTGACCGTCAGGATTGAACAGCTGATTTGCCTATACGCACAACAAACCGAGTTTCCATATACTTTATATGTTAAGTCGATTAGTTTGACTGCAAATTACAAATAAATGAGATGCTCTAAAAATATATAAAAAATATGTCGATGTAGAGAAGGACTTTATCTTTTCATCTATCGAAGCGGATTTTACGATTTCTCTTTAGTTATTGCAAAAAAAATTATTGAAATTTCGGTCATTTCAGAGTCTAACTTGCTACTCGGCTGCTGTCAACACCGACTTGCGCGTGTCCGTGATCGTTTTAGCGATATTTGAGATTTGATTTCGTTTTTTTTCGATCAATCTGCAATCATAAAACTAGCGTCGTTCCTCGCTCGCTAACGCTCGCTTGGTTTTAGACTGTTTCAATGAAATTGTAAGAAATGTTGGAGGAGTAAGAATATTATAAGGCATATTTATGAAATATTTAAATTTTAAACAATATTGGATGTTGAGACATAGTATAGACATAATAGAATATGATAGAATCATGTACATGGAAATATTATCTCTTCGTCTTCGCCTTAAATACAGTTTAATGTAATCGGTCATGATTCATTTAATTCAAAATAATTCAAGAATATGATAGAATCATGTTCATTGAAATACTCTTTGCATTCACCTAAATTACAATGCAGTGTAACTGATCTGATATATTTAATTCAGAATAGCTCAAGCATATATACATTGATAAAAAATGAAAAGAACTATTTATATGAATATTGAATATGAAGAAATTAGAAATCGATCTAATACGATTTTTACTCTCTTTGACACCTAATCAATGTCCCTGTAAAGTTTTATTGCTCCGAAAGTTCTATGAAAATTTTGACATAACTTTAAAACATAAAATTGTATTTTTTCGAGAGTCTCGCCCGTAGAAAAATATTCTAAAATCTAAAAAAACATAGAGTTGTAAAAGTAGTTGTAAAACTAGCGTTGGCTACGCGCGTTTTACTGTTCAGTGCAGGACATGCGAACAGCTGAGAGCCTGAGCTCAATTTTACCGATGACTTCAATTTTCACAGCTTTCCCGAAGGCTTAGGTGGAAAATAATTCGATATTCGGATCCCTCGTCGAATTTTACATGAATTTAAGTTGTCCCAATCGCTATAATAAACGCTCCCAAACGTTCTAGAGTACATTGGAAGATTGGACGGAGACATCGTTCATTATAGTCCCAGACTCTCTCGGTGTCATCCTTGGCTTTGGCTCACTCCGGAAGTGCAACGATACAATGGGGCTTAAAATTAAAATTAGAAAGATAAACTTAAATAATATCCCGAAAAAATATCCGTCACTCATTGTCGCTTCGAGGGCACTTGAAGGTGGACACCGTAGCGAGAGTAAAAACCACGTGACAGAGCGCCCTAGTGGGTCTTATGTTCACTAATCCTATCTCGCGGCGGAGTTTTTGAATTAAGCAAGAAGAAATATCAAGGCGAAGAACAGACAGAATATAGCCCTGAGTATCTACCTCGACTTTTTTCGACGACCATGATGCTGCATGCGGGTTTCACGGTCAATCGATACCTTTACGAAAAGTCACAGTCATTGAATTCGAAAACGATTAGAAAGTGAAAGTCCAGCAAGGGGCGAGGCCATATGCCTGTACATTAGGGTGGTCCACTTTTTCAAAAAAAATTGTATCTCGGGGGATCCATCGGAATCTGAAAGTTTGAGGTTTAAAATGAAGTTTCCTTTGAACGAGAACTCAAACAAATGATTTTAGACGGTGTTGATGGATTTTTGAAGTTTAAAAACGTGCTCCTAAAAAGGAGCAAAATCGGGAAACCATTCGATTTATTTCAAACTCTGTTCAGAGTGTAAAAATAATCTTAAAAGACATTTTCTTACGTGTTTTTGTCTGCGGAATCGAATGCCGTAGTTAGTTTTGACCTAGGAGCACCATTTCATTGAAAAAAATACATTTTTTCGATCGTTTTTTTTCGCAAATTTCGCAAAGTTCATTTTCGAGCGAGCGGCAAATGAACAGAAAAGATCTAGAAAATTTTTTGACACCACAAAAATTTAGGATTTTTTATGACAAATCCAACGGTATGTATTAGTATACACTTTAAAATTATTTTAATGCAGAAAAAGTACGATTTTATCCCAAAAAACGATATTAAAAAATGGAAAAATGGAAAAATATATTCGTTTCTTCAAGAAAATGGCTGAGTATAATCACTCATGAAAATAATTGAATACAATTATCTGATAGGTTTTTTTCTCACCTTTCCAACGCCGTTTTCAGAGTTGAAAAATTCACAAGATTCGCCGATATACAGCTGTTTTTGTACGATGCACTTTTTTAGCTTAAAAATCTGCTTTGCTGGTTTTTTAATGAAAAGAGTCAGCTCAGAATTATTAAATTTTAACCCAAAAAAGTGCATCGTACAAAAACCGCTGTATCTCGGCGAATTTTGCGAATTTTGTAACTCTAAAAACGGCGTTGAAAAGGTGAGAAAAAAACCTATCAGATAATTGTTTTCAATTATTTTCATGAGTGATTATACTCAGCCATTTTCTTGAAGAAACGAATTATTTTCCATTTTTCCATTTTTTAATATCGTTTTTTGGGATAAAAATTTCCTCGATTTTTTCTGTTCATTTGCCGCTCGCTCGAAAATAAACTTTGCGAAATTTGCGAAAAAGAACGATCGAAAAAGTGTATTTTTTTCAATGAAATGGTGCTCCTAGGTCAAAACTAACTACGGCATTAGATTCCGCAGACAAAAATACGTAAGAAAATGTCGTTAAGATTATTTTTACACTCTGAACAGAGTTTGAAATAAATCGAATGGTTTCCCGATTTTGCTCCTTTTTAGGAGCACGTTTTTAAACTTCAAAAATCCATCGACACCATCTAAAATCATTTGTTTGAGTTCTCGTTTAAAGGAAACTTCATTTTAAACCTCAAACTTTCAGATTCCGATGGTTCCCCCGAGTTACAAAATTTTTTTGAAAAAGTGGACCACCCTACTGTACATGTGCTATGATTACTACTGCAGCATACGTTTAATACATATGAGTATCTTCAACTAAGCTAGCTTTACGATTTTCACTCGTTACATAAGTTACTTGGATGTCTTATAGCTATGAGTACGTGTTTTTTCCCACTCTACATTGATCGTTTAGTGTATGCTTATAGTGAGTACACGTTATACGACATCCAAGCGTGACTAGAAAAAAGCTAAAAAAGTGTTCATAGATAAAGTAAGTGCAGCATAAGAGCAAAAAAGAACAAGAAATATTTAAAATTATAAGTGTCCACATAGTATGAAAGCTTTCCGTGAAACCTTTCAAGAAAGCTTTCTATGAAAGATTCCCGAAAGTTTCCAAAAAGTTTTTTTTAGCTTCCCGGATGCATACACGAAAAGCTTTCATGGAATCTTTTCGAAAGTTTCCCGAAAGGTTGCAAGAAAGATTTCAAAAAATATTTTTTTCAAGGTTTCATCAAAACATTCAGGAAGCTTCCCTAATCCTTCCAG
This sequence comes from Trichogramma dendrolimi, assembly GCA_034770305.1. Taxonomy (NCBI): domain Eukaryota; kingdom Metazoa; phylum Arthropoda; class Insecta; order Hymenoptera; family Trichogrammatidae; genus Trichogramma; species Trichogramma dendrolimi. The sequence continues at coordinate 230,365 of JAPMIB010000008.1, read as the reverse complement.
GGATGCTTTCATGAAACCATTCTAGAAACCTCAATAATAGCTTCAAGGAAGCTTCATGGAAACTTACAAGGAACTTTTAGTAGGCTTTCCAAATAGTTTCCATGGAAGCTTCTTCAAAGTTTCTCGAGAGGTTACGTGGAAAATTTCGTAAAGTATTTTGAAAGTTTCATTGAAACTTTTAGGAAGCTTACCTGAACCTTCCACAGGAGCTTTCTTAAAATCAAACTAAAAGCATTAACAAAAGCTTGTGGAAAGTTTTCTGTAAACTTACAGGACATTTTTGGGAGATTTCGAGAAAGTTTCCATGAAAGCTTCTGAACGTTTCCTGAAAGGTTGCGAAAAATATTTCATTCAGTTCTAAGTGAACGTTTTATTAAAGCTTCCAGGAAATTTCCAATTTTTTATGAAAGTTTCCTGAAAGGTTATTTCGAAAGTTTCAGTGAAACTTTCAAAAAGCTTCCTAGATACTTCTGAGTAAGTTTTTAGCTTCATAAATCATCAAGATGTGGCGTACACATAAATGTATCGAACTCGCAAGTGGGTAACATTGTTGTACATTGTGTTGTGGAGGGGGGGGGGGGGGGGAAATAAGCTTGAAAGTCACCATACTGATGTTTGACGAGTGACCCTGAGGAGGGTTGATGTTATTTGTTTGACTCTTATTTTACAAAGTTTTGCAACTACGTTTAGGCCTGAAAAGGACTGGTTTTGATGCAGGTTGTCAATTTATGTAGGATGGCTGACTGTGACCGATGTGACCGGCTAAGACCGATGATGACCGTCTGCAGCTGAATAGTCCTCAGCAAGGTTCGAGTTGCCAATGACGTCGTTGTTGGCTCGGGATGCTTGGCTGTCACTTGACTCATGAGAGTTGAGTGACAAAATTCCGATCGCTTTTCTGTTCCAACTTGTAATCCACTTTTCTGTTCTCACTTTGTAAAAAGTCGAACAGTCAAAAGCCGATTGAATATGTCAGAGAGGCACTTATACTAGTACTCTGAACTCGGCTGTTCTTCTTGCGGGCACGAGTTTTTCGTGGCGTTGCGCCACCTGGCGGCCGAGTCAGAAGCTCCAAAGTAGAAAAGTGGGTAAAGGTGATGAAATGATGAGGCGAGTATTTGTAATTTGACAAGTTCATTGAGAAGTAGCTCTAGGTCAAAACTCTCGAGAGCTCGACGTCACGGGCACGAGGACGAGAGTCGATGTGCTCTGGATGGCAGACGAAAGATGACTCCGCTTGCTTGGCCGGGCGCCTCGCTTATATAGCAAGCAAGAGCGCGCTGATTGGCCGTCGGCACAAGGCGGGGACGAGTGCATCAGTGCACGTCGTTTGAGTGGGGACATACGGAATGGTCTCGTCGCGCGATTGGGGATAATAACATGAAATTTTTATACAAGTACTAGCTCCTGACTGCTAATTTTTAACTTTCGAAGTCTTCATGAAGAATTTCGAAAGTTCTTTTCGCGAATACTCAGTTATTCGAGGAGATGATCATCTCCGAACTTTAAGATAAGTTAATTTTTTGTTTTGTATAATTAATTTAAGAAAATTAATAATTAGTTTTAAGATAAATTAACAAATGTTCGTGTCCGTAATCTTACCAAGAAAGATTTATAAATAACTTTTGAGAACGTTTCAAATAACTTTCTAGCAAACTTTCTGAAAGTTTTCTTAAGAATCTTTCATGAAAGCTTTTTGTGAAGCTTCCCAAAAAATTACTAGAATTCGTTCAGGAAACTTTCAAGAAAGCTCTCTGGAAATTTCCATGATATCTCTCAGGAAACTTTCAAGAAAGTTTTCTGAGACCATTTGGATGCGGACATTTTCAGCTTCTTGGAAACTTCCATGAACGCTTTCTGGTAGATTCCCAAACTTTCTGGAAGCTTCCGAAATGCTTTTAAGAAGCATTCATGCTATGTGGGTGACTGTGTGTTGTGTGTGAGTGCACAAAACACGATGTCCAGACATCAGGGCAGAGGTTGCTCAGTATTAACATCGACAAACGCCCGTACTTGGAAAAATTAAAGAGCCTACATCAAAATATTAATTGGGAGAACGAAGAGAAGCGAGTTGAACTTCTCCCTCGATTTGCCAACTTGTTCAGCGAATGGAAGGGTCCACTTTCAAATCTACGAGACATTTTCCAGCGCAAAGAAATCGACCGTCTTCTTTTGGATTCCGTAAATGCCATGGTTAAAAACCCGTTCTCCCTGCACAATCGTGAGAGAGTACGATTCATTAATTTCGTGGCTTGCACCGGATACAAGGACGAGCCCATAGTTGGTGTGGACGGCAAGCCATTGTCGCACCACAGCAGTTCATCGTGTAACTAGAGAGAATCGTTTCATGAACTTTTAAAAATATATGGTGATGTGAATATTACACCGACGAGCTGTGCATGACACACTTTCACTTGCCTTGCAGGTATGGGTGCGAGGACATTATCGAGAAGTTTCTCAAGCTCGGTCAGGAATCCCAAATGCCTTTTACCAGAAGTAGATATTTCGCCGCTGCACTTGGCTTTGATGTACGGTAGAAAAGAAGTGGCCGAATTACTGCTAAGAAACGCAGCCGATCCGAATTTAACCGATGCAAGGAGATGGACACCTCTGCACTTTATCTGCAACAGATGCGACGGTGGTGTTGACTTGACCGAGATATTCTTCAAGATCTGTGATGACATCCAGCAGACGGTGCAGGTCAACGCCCGGGACAAGTTTGGCAACACACCATTGCACTTAGCTCTGCGTCACGGCAAAACGAAGATGGCCGGATTGCTGCTAAGAAGAGGTGTCGATCCGAATGTGGCCAATGCAAATAGGTTGACTCCTCTGCACATTATTTGCGAGAAAAACTACGACGATAATTTTGTGAAGCTATTCTTCAAGACCTACGACGAAAACCAGCAGAAGGTGCAGGTCGACGCTCTAGACAATTTCGGTCGAACAGCGCTAGATGTACGTGGCTTTGTCTCGTGACCACAAAAACTTGGTTCAATGTCTGCTGAGAAATGGTGCCAATCCAAATTTAGTCAATGTAGATGGTTTGATAACTCTGCACATCATAAGCAAAAAACATAGCAATAGTCTTGAGGAAACTATTCTTTATTATTAACAACGATAAAAATCAAACGGCGCTGATCGATGCTCAGGAAAAAGTTGGTTAACACACCATTGCACTATGTAGCGAAGTAGCGCCCTCTATATATTCCAGGATTTACTAAATGTACGCGCATCACAGGCAGTCCGAGCTGGTTGCTCCAACGAGCCACACACGCATTGTACATATTTACTACAGACAATTAATAAAGTATTTTGTTAGGCAATACGCTGAGTTATTATTGTTTTATTACGTGGACACGTCCACCACATTGGCGACGAGGTAAAAAAACCTGTGCAATCCGCGGAAAATAGCCACTGGCAAGAACGAGCCGGTCTGTTCGTGATTGCGTCAGAAAAAAGTGCGCGCGTGTTATGACAAAGTTCACGTTGAACGACACGATCGACGAAAACGAAGAAAAACGCGAGCTGACGGACTCCATATTAAACGCAGCAAGCATTTTACACCAGCTCGGGGAAATGCACGACACAGTTACAACAACGTCAGCGGGCATCACGACGTCGGCTGGGCTCACGACGAACACGACAACCACGACTTCGGCAGGTACAACCACGACTTCGGCAGGTACAACTCCGACCAGTTTTTTAACGCCGACGCAATACGGGACGTACAAGACACCTACTGGACTGGAATACGTCGTAACTTCCACAGGGAGTTTAGTCCTACATACGGAAAATGGTGGACAGTCACAGGCAAATGGCTCAAATATTACGACGCCAAAGGTGATGCAAGTGGTGGCGGGTAACATCGGTACGCTGAATGAATTCACGACCAATTCAGATTGGAACGTGTATTATGAAAGGCTTGAGCAGTATTTCAAAGCCAATTTCGTCGAGGACGACAGAAAAGTTTCAGTGCTCATTACCGCGATCGGGCCTGCCGTTTACAAAACCTTGCGTGATTTGTGCCACCCGATACTGCCATCTGCGATGAGGTATACAGCACTGTGTGAGATTCTAAGAAAACAATATTCGCCGCGAATCTCAGTTTTCAAAGAAAGAAAGCAATTCTACGATCTACAACAAAGGAATAGTGAAACCGTGAGCGATTGGTATTCACGCGTAAAAAAAGGCGCAGTGCATTGTGAATTCGGCGCAGATCTCGACGCACGAATCAAGGACAAGTTCGTCACGGGCATGCTTGAAGGTAAAATACTTGATCGAGTTTGCGAAAAACCACACACAGATTCGACAAGCAACATTCTAGAAGCGGCACTCCAAAAAGAAGCTTCGCTGTCCAAAAATTCGGAAGCAAGCGTGAACAAGCTGTCGTTTCACAGTAATCAAGCGTCTTCCAAGAATAAGGGAGGTAAACCGCGCAGTAAATTCAAAGGCGATTCACGCCATAAGCCAAAAGATGGCGCATCGGGCAAGCAGGAGCAGCAGAACGGAGACAGCGCGGAGTCGTGCAATCACTGCGGCGGCACGCGACACGACTATACAAAATGCAAATACAAAGCCTATAAATGCAACACGTGTGGGAAAAAAGGACATCTGTCGAAAGTGTGTAGAAACAAGAACTTAAAAGCTAACCACGTACATGAAGATCCGGAGCAAGTCGACTATCTGAGTCTGCACAATATTCAATGCGTGGATACAGTTCCTCCTCAAATGGTTGATGTTCTAGTGAATGGGAAAAAAGTAACAATGGAAATAGACTCCGGTGCAGGAGTAACAGTGATTCCAATTGACGTGTTCAAAAATGCCAATATAAACGTCAAATTAGAAAAGTGTACCCGCCTCGTGAAAAACTACGATCAGAGTCCAGTCAACATCGTAGGTCAGTTCTACACAGACGTAAAGCTAGGAACCAGACTTGCCAAGGAAGTCAGAATAGTATCAAAAGGCAGCCAAATCTCCGTCAGTTTGATGGGCAGATGCTTGATGAAAAAGCTAGGAATCCACATTGCTGGCGTCGAAGATCAAACAAACGTAAACAAAATTACTAGCAGAAGTGACCTAACCTGTTTACTCAATAAATATCCACAATTATTTGATGGTAAATTGGGAACATTGAAAGGTACCAAAATTCATTTAGATCTAAAAAAAGATGCTAAGCCTGTCTTTAGGAAACCACATGCCATTCCTTTTGCTTACAAGGCAATGGTAGAAAAAGAGCTGTCAAGATTGGAAAATGAAGGAATCATTGAGAAAATCACAAAAAGCGACTGGGGCACGCCCTTAGTCCCCACACTCAAGTCAAATGGACAAATCAGAATCTGTGGCAATTATAAAGTGACCATTAATCCATTTCTGGAAGAATATAGGCACCCAATCCCAAGGATTGAAGAAATTTTTGCATCACTCAAGGGAGGTGAAGAATTCACTAAACTCGACTTGGAATGGGCATACAATCAACTTGAGTTGGACGACGAGTCATCAAAGCTGCTAGCCTGGTCAACTCACATAGGAGTATACAAGGTCAAGCGATTAGCATTTGGCCCAAAGACTGCCTGCTCTCTGTTCCAGGAGAAAATTGAGGAGATAGTAAGACATATTGATGGATGCAAAAATTATTTTGATGATCTAATTGTCACAGGTGGCAACAGAGAAGAGCACCTCAATAATCTTGATAAAGTTTTTCATGCGCTCAATGAAAAAGGCCTCAAGCTCAAGAAAGGGAAATGCGAGTTCCTGCAGCCTCATGTTAAGTACTTAGGGTACATCATTGACAAGAACGGATTGCGTAAGGATCCTGACAGCATCAAGGCTATTGTTAATTTAGATAAGCCAAAAAAATTACAGAAGTTCAAGCTTTTACAGGAATGGTAAATTACTACATGAAGTTTACGCCTAATTTGTCTACTCTNCGTAAAAAAAGGCGCAGTGCATTGTGAATTCGGCGCAGATCTCGACGCACGAATCAAGGACAAGTTCGTCACGGGCATGCTTGAAGGTAAAATACTTGATCGAGTTTGCGAAAAACCACACACAGATTCGACAAGCAACATTCTAGAAGCGGCACTCCAAAAAGAAGCTTCGCTGTCCAAAAATTCGGAAGCAAGCGTGAACAAGCTGTCGTTTCACAGTAATCAAGCGTCTTCCAAGAATAAGGGAGGTAAACCGCGCAGTAAATTCAAAGGCGATTCACGCCATAAGCCAAAAGATGGCGCATCGGGCAAGCAGGAGCAGCAGAACGGAGACAGCGCGGAGTCGTGCAATCACTGCGGCGGCACGCGACACGACTATACAAAATGCAAATACAAAGCCTATAAATGCAACACGTGTGGGAAAAAAGGACATCTGTCGAAAGTGTGTAGAAACAAGAACTTAAAAGCTAACCACGTACATGAAGATCCGGAGCAAGTCGACTATCTGAGTCTGCACAATATTCAATGCGTGGATACAGTTCCTCCTCAAATGGTTGATGTTCTAGTGAATGGGAAAAAAGTAACAATGGAAATAGACTCCGGTGCAGGAGTAACAGTGATTCCAATTGACGTGTTCAAAAATGCCAATATAAACGTCAAATTAGAAAAGTGTACCCGCCTCGTGAAAAACTACGATCAGAGTCCAGTCAACATCGTAGGTCAGTTCTACACAGACGTAAAGCTAGGAACCAGACTTGCCAAGGAAGTCAGAATAGTAGTATCAAAAGGCAGCCAAATCTCCGTCAGTTTGATGGGCAGATGCTTGATGAAAAAGCTAGGAATCCACATTGCTGGCGTCGAAGATCAAACAAACGTAAACAAAATTACTAGCAGAAGTGACCTAACCTGTTTACTCAATAAATATCCACAATTATTTGATGGTAAATTGGGAACATTGAAAGGTACCAAAATTCATTTAGATCTAAAAAAAGATGCTAAGCCTGTCTTTAGGAAACCACATGCCATTCCTTTTGCTTACAAGGCAATGGTAGAAAAAGAGCTGTCAAGATTGGAAAATGAAGGAATCATTGAGAAAATCACAAAAAGCGACTGGGGCACGCCCTTAGTCCCCACACTCAAGTCAAATGGACAAATCAGAATCTGTGGCAATTATAAAGTGACCATTAATCCATTTCTGGAAGAATATAGGCACCAATCCCAAGGATTGAAGAAATTTTTGCATCACTCAAGGGAGGTGAAGAATTCACTAAACTCGACTTGGAATGGGCATACAATCAACTTGAGTTGGACGACGAGTCATCAAAGCTGCTAGCCTGGTCAACTCACATAGGAGTATACAAGGTCAAGCGATTAGCATTTGGCCCAAAGACGCCTGCTCTCTGTTCCAGGAGAAAATTGAGGAGATAGTAAGACATATTGATGGATGCAAAAATTATTTTGATGATCTAATTGTCACAGGTGGCCAGAGAAGACCTCAATAATCTTGATAAAGTTTTTCATGCGCTCAATGAAAAAGGCCTCAAGCTCAAGAAAGGGAAATGCGAGTTCCTGCAGCCTCATGTTAAGTACTTAGGGTACATCATTGACAAGAACGGATTGCGTAAGGATCCTGACAGCATCAAGGCTATTGTTAATTTAGATAAGCCAAAAAACATTACAGAAGTTCAAGCTTTTACAGGAATGGTAAATTACTACATGAAGTTTACGCCTAATTTGTCTACTCTGCTGAGCCCAATATATCAGCTGCTGAAGAAAAACACACCCTTTGTGTGGAGCGAGAAATGTGACAAAGCATTTGCAGATATCAAGAGAGAGCTTACATCAGACAATATTTTAGTTCATTATGATCCTGCGTTAAAGCTCAAGCTGAATACTGATGCATCGAATGTGGGGCTAGGTGCAGTTTTAATGCACGTTTTTCCTGATGGGACAGAAAAGCCGATCTGCTTCGCATCTAGGACACTATCAAAGGCAGAACAAAGATACGCAGTCATACACAAAGAAGCTCTAGCAATATATTGGAGCTGCAAGAAATTTTACCAATATTTGATTGGTCGACACTTCGACCTGTATTGTGATCATAAGCCACTGATGGCAATATTCGGTGAAAAAAGGAACTCCAAGTCGAGCACGGAAACAGTAATTTCAAGATACCTCTTTGCATACCGCAATACACCTCATTGCTACACCGGTGACAGCCCTGCCAAGTTGATGTTTGGGAGAAAGCTACGCACCTGCTTCGACTTACTAAAAGAAAATTCTGTTATCGAAAAAAACAAGGAAAGAAAGATAAGGAATTTCAAGGGAAAACGCAACGACGGATTTGCTCCCGGAGAGCTCGTCTGGGCATTGGACTACAGAAACCTAAATGAAAAGAAATGGGTGAAAGCCGAAATCGTCGACTGCCTAGGAGAGCGCCACTATGTCTGCAAGCTCTGCAATGAAGAGTTATATTGGAGAAGACACCTGGACCAGCTCCGTAGAGCATCCAATTTCGACAAATATGGGGACAGTGAAGAAAGTGTTCCTGATCAAGAAATCATCATTAACAAAGAGCACTTAAGTGCACCAATCACTCCTTTCCTACAAGATGTTCCTTCTCTACCAGAAGTTGTAGTTTATAAAAATGAAAATAATAATATTGATACTGAAAAAATTGGCCAAAAAGAAAATCTGATAGAGAAAGAACACCTTGATAAGCGAGCTTCTTCAAGGGGAAGCGAGGATGTAATAATTAATGATTTTAATCCAGTAAAAGTTGAACCTATTGTTAATAATCGCATAGTAAAACCAATTATCAAGGAAAAGGCTCCAAACATAAATTTAAATGTAAACGAGCGTCCTAAGCGCACAATTAAAAAGCCTGATCGCTTGAACTTGTAAAAATACAATGTAACAATACGATGTACTCATTTTTATTATTTAAATTAAAATATGTAGACCGATCCTGGCGGAGGGATGTAGCGAAGTAGCGCCCTCTATATATTCCAGGATTTACTAAATGTACGCGCATCACGGGCAGTCCGAGCTAGTTGCTCCAACAAGCCACACACGCATTGTACATATTTACTACAGACAATTAATAAAGTATTTTGTTAGGCAATACGCTGAGTTATTATTGTTTTATTACGTGGACACGTCCACCACATGTCGCAAATGTTACAAATGTATTCTACACTGGGATTGCCAAATAACTTTTTTTTTCAATTTCAAACCAGCAAAAAAGTATTAAACTTTAAAAAAAAGTGATCTCAAGAAATACTTTTATCGCAACACATTTTTTGCAATTATTTCAAATTTCAAGTTCTTTCAACAAGGGGAGTCTATCGCAAAACAAGCACAATTCATATGCTGCTTTTATTAGAACACTGAAAATAATTCAAAGTGACAATTTGAAAATAAAATTTATGATTGTACCACAATATTAATGGCTCAAATACTTAGAAGTTTTAACTTTGAAATTTTAATAGAAAAAACAGGGCCCACCCCCGCCGCCCTTGGCGTCGGAGGTCTAGGGCCGTGGGGATGAACCGATCTAGTGCGTTAGATTTGTCCAAGACATCTGTTGTACCATCGACTTAAAAAAGTTAGTAGTCCCTTCATTGAATTATTGAAAAGAAGCAGATTGATGGTATGAGACAAAGGCTTAGGGGAATCCAACCCGTGCAGTGGTCTCGGCTCGTATGCAGCCTTATCACCCTTAACTAAAACTTTTGTTCTATTAAACAATCATATAACATTATACGTAAAAATAAATCCAGAAAATATAAATTGTTTTCGGATTCATAACTCTTGTCCATAAATTGTCCAAAAATTGATCAATGATAATCGCGCGGAACATTTATAACATACGTGAAGTTGGTTTGAGAAAAAAGGTTAAAAGAAAACTAAACTTTTTAGACCTGAATCACACGGTTGGACCCTTTTAATATCTTTATTAAATTTGTCAGGATTAGAAATGCTTATGATTCTACATAAATTTCGTCATTATTATTCGTGAAGTTTTCAGTAGTTAATTTTATAGTCAATTTCAAATGGAAAGGAAGGTTTAACTCATAAATTGTCGTGAAACATTGAAGACGTTCATATGAAAAGTTCAATGAATTTCTTTACATTTTCTCATCCGCATTCGATCGAGGAGTCTCACCGTTATTACTCTAAGAGGATTTATTTTTTATTTTGTACAGATCACATAAGCAACATATCGATTACGATGCCCCAATATAGACGCAAATTTTCATCTGTATCAACGCCTAGAACAACAAATTCTAACAGACCTAGAAGAAAACGAAAAAGAACGAGTTCAAGCTCTTCTATTGACTCTAATTCAGGGAATGAAAAGTTGCGTCGTAATTATGAAGTAAATATAACTCCCATAATTTCGTTTTTTATGTTTGACCTATGACTTTTAAAAATCAACAATTATATCTACTTAAATTATGAATATAGCTGGTCCATGAAATTATTCAAAAGTCACAAAATATTCCACAAAGTGAAGATGAACCATCGGCTGAATCAGTGAGTGAGCATGATTCCGTAAATGAAGCTAATTTTTTGAGGGCATCACCGCATACAGTTCAAAAAAACTCAAATAATTCACCCGAGGTAGGCCACACAATGAAAGTAGAAAGAAAGTTTTTTCAAAATAATGAATTGTTATAGGATTCTGATTCATCAGCAACTTCCTTCAGCACTGATGGGAACTCAGACTCCCCTTTCAAATATAATGGCAGTTCAGAAACGAATGAATCACTGGAAACAGTAGGAGATGATGATGAAAATTATGACGTAAGTCTTCGTTAATTTTTTTTTTTACTAGGTCGTGTTATTAATTTTTTGTGTCTCTGCAATTGAATCATTCGGTATCATTGATGATCGAGTGTAGTGCGGCATACTGCTGATAAAAATTAAAAAGTAACTGAACCATCTTCTAACATTATTGGAGACGATGATTTTATCAGTAATCTTCAAAGTTCTGAACACTTCCACAAGAAAAACCATTCGAATGAGCATGCACCAATATTTGTTTCTTTTCTATTGTGCCTAAATTTTTATGAAAGAAATACCTTTTAGCTTATATTTTATATTAAGTATTTGTTATATTTGAATTATAAAATTTTTTTTATTATTCATTACAAGGATAATTGGGAACTTCGTGTACGTGAGGACATGATGGAACAGTATCATGAATTGAGCGAGGATGATGAGGTGTATAGACCTATTGAAATAGAAATTGCAGAGGATATACCACTTAAGCAACATCCCTTGAAAGATTTGCACGTGTTAATGTTAGCGTCCCCGAAATTCTCCTAGCTGTCTTGAAGTTTTCTCTTATCCATAATTTATCGCAAACAGCGATTGCGGATTTGTTCAGAATGTTGAATTTGTTTTTTTCATCGTCTATTCTTCCTCAATCAAGATATTTTGATTGATAAATTATTCAATCACAAGGAAGATATAACTTACCACGCATTATGCCCAAAATGTAAAAGATATATCAAACAGTTTGACCGTGACAATGATGACATGGCGCAATGTCAACCTTGTGAATTTGAATTTGGTCTAAAGGATCCCTCATATGTCGATTATTTCGTAACGATAAACCCCGAAAAGGAAATAGCTTATTATTTAGAAAAAAACTGGTTCTATTATGAATCAGTGGTGCGGAGGAGAAATGAAAATAATAGGGACTTGAAAGATTTCTACGACGGTTTATGTTACAAATACTTCATGAATTCGCTGCCAGACGAAAAAAAAACCAAATTTTGTAACTGCCACGTTCAATAGCGACGGTTCGCCTGTTTTTGAAAGCTCAACATTTTCTGTATGGCCGATTCAAATTATTATCAACGACACGCCACTCAAAGTAAGAATGAACAATCCTATAGCTTGTGGTCTGTGGTTCGGAAAACATAAGCCGAATATGAATGTATTTCTTGAACCTTTTGTACACCAAATGAATCAATTGGCAAATGATGGCATTACAATCAGTATGCCACCAGAGTCACACAAAATTTTCGTGTACGCAACCTGCTCGTGTGTTGACTCAGTTGCTCGTGCACCTATGCAAGGTATTACCCAATATAACGGATATTTCGGATGTAATTGGTGTTAACATCCGGGGTATTACGTACACGTGGGAAGAGATGGTTGCGTTAAGTATATCCTTATGGACGATATTATAATTAATAGATCTGCTGCAGGTACATTGCAACATATGCAACACTCCATGGAGAGTGGAGAAGCTGTATATGGAGTAATGAAACAGTCAGCCTTGGTACAATTAACGCACTTCAACATTGTAACGGGATTCGTTCCATGCTCAATGCATTGTATCAACCTTGGCATTGCGAAACAATTTTTAAAATACTGGTTGGATACAAATAACAACCCGTATTCATTAAATAATGAAGATATTGCGTTAATTGATGACATTTTGACAAGGATTAAAGTTCCAAGTAAGTTAACTCGATATTCTCGTTCAATTCGGGAGAGAAGTTGCTGGAAGGCACGCGAGTTCGAAAATTGGGTACTATATTACAGTACAATCGTTCTTTTCCAAATTCCAAGATTCCAAAATTTTGTTCAACATTGGTCTTATCTAGTGAAAGCTTATTTTATTCTTTTACAAGATAATATTACTCGAGAGCAAATATTCGAAGCAGATCATTTACTTGAAACATTCGTAGCGCTCACAGAATATTACTATTCTACATCTGCCATGACTTTCAATGTCCATCAATTAGTTCACCTTAGTCACAGCGTAATTAACTTCGGTCCATTATGGTCTCATTCTGGTTATTGCTCTGAAAATGGAAATGGAAAAATAGTAGAACGAATTAAAGCTGCAAAAGGAGTCGTTCATCAAATTTGCAGAAATATTGGATTGAGTAGAAGTGCGTTGATACTGCAAAAATATTTAGAAGACCAAGACCCAGATTCAATGGTACTTGAGTACATTGATTATTTGGAAAATAGAGAATCCATAAAAAGCAATAAAACTGATACACGTCGGTACTTTGGAAAAGCAGATCATGCACCAATGAATTGGAAAGAAAAGCTTGATTTTTCTGATACAGCTTTACTATACAAAAAAATGGTGAAAAACGATTGTTTGTATGGAGCATCTACTGATAATCAACATCGCTCCAATAATTCTTATGTACTCTTAACTAATAATACTTTTGTAAAAATTCATTATTTTATTGTAGATATGTGGTGGCTACGTTCAAGAGAGACTTCAATTGTTATTTTTATTAATTTGAGAAGTCGACGGTGTAGATGTAATTAGTTACCGATCGACCTCCATAGTTATCACATCGACTCAACGAGAGAGTTCAATAAATAATTCGTTCTTGGACTTGTGATTTATAATTAATATTATTTATTAATTAATTATCTTTATCCCACAAATTGGTGACCCCGACGTGATAGCAATGGTATTAGAACGCGATAATGAGTTTTGTCGCAACGCCCATCTCCCGCAACAGCTAGAGCCGCGAGATCGCGCCGATTTGCAGCAGCGAGCTCTCGCCGATGACGCTGCCGCCACCGTCGCCCTTCATGCAGAGGAACAACAGCGAGGTGGTGCCGCCGACGCAGCCGCTGCAGCCGCTGCTCCTCCACGTTTCGTCAATAGCGTGGCCGTGAAGCTTCCAGCTTTTTAGATGGATAAACCAGCCATTTGGTTTGCACAAGCGGAAGCTCAGTTTGCGCTAGCTGACGTCACCGTGGAGCTGACCAAATACTACCACGTTATCTCGCAATTGGACGTTCGTGCGGCATCGGAAGTTGAGGACATCATTAGCAGCCCTCCTGGACGACAACCTTACACAAACTTGCGACAACGGCTGATCGAGCGACTGTCAACATTAGAGGAGCATCGGGTTCGTCAGTTACTCCACGACGAAGAGCTAGGAGACCGCAAGCCCTCTCAATTCTTGCGACATCTCAAATCACTTGCTGCCCCTGCCGCTGTGCAACCGAACCTGCTGCGTCATCTGTGGCTACGGCGTCTTCCTACGCATGTGCAGACGGTGTTGACTGCTCGCCCTGAGCTTTCACTTGAGCAACTTTCCGACTTGGCGGACAAAATTGTCGAAATTTCTCCTGTGCCATCGGTACGCGCTGTTGCTGAAAATCCTCAGCAAGTACTCGCATCTAACGATTCTCTATCAAGTCTCATTAGAGAGCTTACTTTTGAGGTTAGTGCGCTACGTACTCGTCATTATGAGCGATCGCCAAATCGCCGTCTCGAGCGATCGCCAACTCGCCGTAACGAGCGATCGCCAACTCGCCGTCATGAACGATCTCCAACTCGTCGTTACGAGCGATCGCAAGACCGTCGCAACCGTAACCGATCTGCCAGTTCTCGAAGATCCCCAAGAGACTTATGTTGGTATCATTATCGTTTTGGAGATCAAGCAGATAAATGCGTACCACCATGTAAGGAAAACTCCAACGGCAGTCAGTAGCGGCGGCCGACTGCTCTACAGTTCACAGCCGCTTATTCGTTACGGATAACGATACGAAAAAGAGTTTCCTGGTAGACACTGGATCGAACTTGTGCTGTTTTCCGAAACGCTTCACTCGAGATCGCCGTGCTGTTACAGATTTTCAACTTTGCGCCGCTAACAACAGCCTCATCAAAACGTACGGCTACATCGAACTCAAGCTCAATTTCGGCTTACGAAGAGATTATCGGTGGAAATTCATTGTGGCCGACGTTTCGACACCGATTTTGGGCTCGGATTTTCTCGCACATTTTCATTTGTTGCCAGATTGCCGTAACAAATGTTTAATTGGTTCAGTTACTGGTATTAATGTGCCGGCATCTCTTCGTCGTTCTTCGCAGCTCAGTGTCAAGATGATCGCGGTGAGTCATGAATACTCGGACATTGTAGCAGAATTTCCTGCGCTCACTCTCCCGCCCGTGTGGCCCAGAGCAATTAAACACGATACTGTTCATCATATCAGGACAACGCCAGGCCCGCCAATATCGTCTCGTTTTCGCCGCCTAGCCGGAGAGAAGTTAACGATTGCGAAGAACGAATTCGACCAGATGTTAAAACTCGGGCATTTGTCGTCCTCGTGAAAGCCCTTGGTCATCTCCCCTGCACCTCGCCAGAAAAGGATCCAATGGTTGGCGACCTTGTGGAGATTTTCGAGCTCTCAACAGCAGAACTTTACCAGATCGTTACCCGGTTCGCCATATCCACGACTTCGTGAATAACATCGACGGATGTCAAATTTTTTCGACAATTGATTTGGTGAAAGCATATCAACAAATTCCTGTACATCCAGACGACGTTTGCAAGACAGCCATTACAACACCGTTTGGATTGTATGAATTTCCCTTCATGACATTCGGTTTGAAAAATGCAGGTCAGACATTTCAACGCTTCATGGACGAAGTAACGCGAGGTTTACCTTTCTGCTTTGTATACATCGATGACATTCTCGTCTTTTCAAAATCCAAGGAAGAACATAGACAACATTTACGTATACTATTCTCTCGTCTACATGAATATGGCTTAGTACTCAATCCGAGCAAATGTCATTTCGGCCAAGGAGAAGTTCGATTTCTTGGTTATTTAGTGTCGGCTTCGGGCATTCGTCCACCTGACGATCGCATACAAGCCATAGTTGATTATCCGCCGCCGAAGACAGCACAAGGACTCAGACGTTTTCTTGGCATGTTCGATTTTTATCGACGATTTATACCACACGCATCCGAATTGGAGGCGCCATTACACGACGCGTTCAGTAAGCCGCTTCTCAAGGGCTCTCAACCAATAATTTGGTCAAAATCGCTCGAAGAACATTTTCAACGTTGTAAGAATGGCATCGTTTCTGCTACCCTGCTGTCTCACCCTCGTGTTGGCGCCCCTCTAGGCCTTTTTACCGATGCGTTTGGAGTGGCGGTTGGTGCATGTTTACAACAATATGTCGATCAGTCTTGGCGTCCATTGGCATTCTTCTCTAAGAAGATTTCTGCGAAAGAAAGCAATTGGCCTGCATACTATCGCGAGCTTTTGGCGATTTACGGTGCCATTCAACATTTTCGGCATATTTTGGAGGGATATTCTTTCAAGGTTTACACTGATCATAAACCTCTCGTCCATGCCTTTACCTTGAAGAAAGAAAAACTTCCACCGATTCAATTAAATCAGTTGTCTTTCATCTCGCAATTCACGACTGATATAGAGTACATAGCAGGTGCCAACAATATCGTAGCAGACGCATTTTCTCGAATCGAAGCAGTATCGCCAGCCTCGTCGACGTTAAATTACGAAGAATTAGCAAATTCTCAAGCAGCAGATGAGACATTACGCGAGTATCTCAACAATACTCGATCTTCACTTCGATTGGAACTTGTTCACCTCCCTGGATCGAATACATCGATTTATTGCGACATGTCATATGGAAAACCTCGGCCTTTTCTCACCCCTCCATTTCGACGTATTGCATTCGACTTGATTCACGCTTTGAATCACGCGAGTAATAGAAAAACGTATAAGTCACTAAAAAGTCGATTTGTTTGGCCGTATATGAGAAAAGATTGTGCTCTATGGACAAAAACTTGCATACCTTGTCAGAAATCAAAAGTGACGAGACACGTACACTCGCCTTTGGGATCATTTTTTACAGCCAACAAAGAGATTCTCACACGTTCATATTGACTTAATTGGTCCATTACCATTAGTTAATTCATACCGATATTGTTTGACGATTATCGATCGGTTCACTCGTTGGGCAGAAGTATATCCTTTAAAAGATACTTCGAAGGAATCTGTCTGCTACGGTTTTCTTCATGCTTGGATTTCACGTTTCGGTTGTCCTGACATTTTGACAACCGATCGAGGAGGCCAATTCACATCTCATCTATTCGAAAATCTGGCTCAATTGTTCGTCATACAGCTTCGTCATACCAGCAGTTGGCATCCGCAAAGTAACGGAATAATTGGGGTTTTTCATCGGCACTTAAAAGCTTCTCTCATGGCACACCAACATATCAATTGGATCGAAGCTCTTCCATTAGCACTCCTCGGTATTCGATCAGCATTTAAAGAAGACATATCATCGACCCCTAGTGAATTGGTCGTTTGCCTGGCGAGTTATTCAAGACGTCATTTTCTTCTGCTACTAGCGATCCATCTGACTTATTGCATCGTTTGCGTTTAATTTTCGAACGTCTACAACCCAAGCCTGCTTCAAGACATTGCACACCTCACGTTTTTGTGTTCAAAGAACTTGAGCACTGCAAATACGTTTTTCTTCGGGACGACTGCATATCCAAAGCATTGGTTCGCACACCTTATTCTGGACCATTCGAGGTGATGGAACGCTCTGATAAGGTCATGGTGCTCAAGATTCGAGGAAAGCGCGCATCTGTGTCAATTGATCGCGTCAAACCTGCATTCGTGTTGAATGATCAAGTTGCAGATATTTCAATTGGGTCCATGGGCGAATCATCGAGATCAACGACGGCTACGTTCAAGAGAGACTTCAATTGTTATTTTTATTAATTTGAGAAGTCGACGGTGTAGATGTAATTAGTTACCGATCGACCTCCATAGTTATCACATCGACTCAACGAGAGAGTTCAATAAATAATTCGTTCTTGGACTAATAATTAATAATATTATAATTAATATTGTTTATTAATTAATTATCTTTATCCCACAGATAGAGCCAAAAACATTGAATATACAATTTGTTATTTTGTAAATGCAACAGATATATTTCACAATAACAATTTGAACCATTTTCACATTAAAAAATGTTCATCGATTGATGATACTCTACATGCTGTAAACACTTGTGATATCGATAAAATCTGTTTGCACGTTCAACATGAACAGGAAATGTACATTAGCCCAGTACCTAAATGAAGTTCATACTGATTATATATAATTATATGATATTTTATTCTAACTTACCTGTACTATTAATTTCATATGACACATTGTAATTTTTAATAAATTCCGATGACTTTTCCAAAGAAAAATTGTATGATTTCTTGTTTTCACGATAAATAGTTAACATGATTTCTAGCTAATTTTTTAAGTTATAATTATTTGATAATCCTGCAATTATTGTATTCTTTTTGAAATAATGATAAATATGGTCACTAAATGTGCATTTAAAATATACGTGATGATGAGTGTAAAAATAGTTTTTAAACTAAAAAATAGTGAACTTTCTCATCGTAAATTACGTAATTTGGTTAATTATCCGGTCAATTATCCAATCTGATTGATTTAAAATTTTATTTTTTATTGAAAACGAGTTGATAAGAAAACAGGTGAAATTTCTCAGCGAAAATCCAATTTCGTTCATTATTAGTACTTCACTGTCTTAGGTCGGTCAGGAAAAAATGAAGTCCCGGTGCACACATAATACCCTGGCGAGGCTAATGTGAGTATGACAGCGCACTATTTTCCATACCGGAAAATAGCGACTTTCTGTCTAGCGCGGTAACTGGAAAATTCAATTTTTCAGTCGCTGGCATGATATATTAGTAGATTATTACAGAATGGGGGCAGGAGGTTTTCAAGTTTGCCGCCTTAGAGTTTTGCCATTAAATGTAATCATTCAACTCAGTGGCTCACGACCGCTAGCAAAAATTACTTTTTTTTTAAATGACATGATATCATTGCCAAAATGATGTAATTTTTTTCATAAAAATGTTATCACTTTAATTTGCCGGCTCGTGACTGATTGCAGAAATGACGTTATTTTTTGACGAAAATGACGTCTTGTTCGGTTCCAAAACCTGACACGCATAATGTCATCATTAATAACGTCATTAATGACGTCATAAAATGACGTAATGTGTCATAAACGTATGTACAACCTTTAATAGATGTATTATTAATTGCTTTGATTCTGCTTCACAGTACTCCATTGGCTTAATTGTTATTTTCATTGATTTGTTTCAGTTTCAAAAGAAGATTTGACTGACACTGAAATGGACGTTGATAGTTCTAATGCATCTACAACAAGTGATATGAACAAAATTAAATACTGCAAAATTCATAACATACCGTAACCTTTTTGTATTTGTTTTATTTTGTAAAGTGCACGAATTAGTGCCGAACACATAATTTTATTAAGATTTATTGAACATTTTCATACTAGTTAGAAGAATTAAACTGGAAAAAAAATGTTTTTTCTATGTTACTATGTTTTGAACTTTTGAAATATTCATTTAAAATGATTTATGAATTTAAGAAGATTCACCAAACATTCTAATACTACACGGAGAGAAAAATGTAGAGATATTCCCAAGCGAATACGTCATGGAAATAACAGACACGCGTCGCATGGAATTTTAGGAGGGTTAAATAGCATGATTCTCAGGGACAGCATAGGAAAAGCGGACCGTTGCTGCACTAGCGATATTTCCAAGAGCAACACGGGATTTTTCCGTGTCGCGATCCGAATTATGCTACTTAACCCTCCTACAATCCCATGCGACGCGCTTCCGTTATTTCCGGGAATCTGGTCAATTTACTTTTCAAAATATTGTGTGAATAGGTTTGAAAATAAGAAATACATAATGAAAGTAATTATTTATTGAATAATAAATAAGGGTAAAAATTATGATTTACAAACTAACCTAGTGGCTATAAATTCGTCATAATCATTTTGTACATATAAATATGGTGGAAAATTAGGTACTAAATCGACAATAATTAATTTTCTACATCCGTTGAAATAACCTTATAAGCATAAAACCATCTAAAAAAAACAAGTATCTTATATCTAATATATAAAATATATTTTACCCCTTACATGTATAATATTTTTAACGATACCCAATTTCGGACCGTCGTCATTGATTTCGGCGGCAAAGACTGTACCATCGTGAAATATTTTATTTTGTAATTCGAAACGCTTGAGTTTAGTTATATTTTCATTTTTTGGAAATATCGATTAAAAAAAATTATTTTTAACAGGTTCTCCCAAATCTGCTGTGGTAATAGAATTTTCTGCTAATGCCACATATTCAATTAATGGCAGCAGAATTGTAATTGATTTCTCATCTCAATAGTCTTTGGTAAATTAATATTTGAAGTGTTGTACATACTTCTACTTCTTTCAATTTCTTATTTTGTCGCTCGAATTTCATGCTTCAGAATTGAATTAGGGGGTCTAGAAGAAAAAGGAGTCGGAAATAATGAACCCACAAGTGCATCTTCGGCTTTAATTTACCAAAAAACTCGAGATAAAGACCGTTATGCTTTTGTATTAAAAAACGAACAATGAACATTTGACCTTTGTTTAATTGCGGGCAGTAAAATATGTCAATAATTTCTCTGAGACACAGGTAAAGTTTCCAATATTTCCTGTTCCAATGTTTCCTGGTGGTATTTTATCCCCAATCATTAAACATAAATATCTAGCTAGACTTAATTGTTCAGCTGATGATTACTTTAATTTCAGTTCACTTCCACTGTAAAATAAAGGTCGAGGTTATTTGATTTTTCAATATTATTACACTTAAAACTCGGAATTCTATTGTTAATTGTGTCAAGTGAAATTACATTACTTTCAATAAGAGCTTGTAGAACATTACCCACGGTGTAGCCAAATGCCCACGGTAATATCGTGCATAATATCAACACTAAATTTTCATAACAATGAAAATTTTTAATTTTATTGAAAGTGCAATATTCCTTAATCCCTGTCTCAGAAAAATTATTAATCGCTACGTCAGTTTCATACTGATAAGGATCTCTTATTAGTCGTTTTACTTCTATTGTTAGTTCTTCGCACAAACATTTTTCAGCGTAACAAAATTGGCAATAACGAGTAGCTGCAAAGCTTTCGGAAAAGCCACACATGGCGTTGAGGGCCTTATTGTCAGTCATACAGCTTGCAAGACTGAATCAAATTCGTATATGTTTTCGTTGACAATCACAGAGGCGGTTGTAATATCACTTATTTTTGTACCACTTACAATAACGTAAGTCCCCAAGATCTTCTTATGATCCGAATAAAGCTGTTTTATACAACTTTGAGCATGTATAAAAAAGTTCGGATTGGAATGTCCTGTGTTTAAAAAGCAATGTTATTCATTAAGTTTTTGTATATATATTTTAATAATCAATATTAGTAATTAGACAGCAATTACCTTTACATGAAAAATGAAACTATTAAGAACTTCTAATTTTACGGGGTACCAATTTGTTTTAGCCGAGGATCTTACAGAAGTTTTGAGTGTTTTTTTAAAGAGGAGTGGTAATAAAAAGAATGCCAAATTACTTTTTTGCTCTGAAACATTAAGTTACAAATTATGTATACATAATATTACATTTACTTGATAATATCAGTATAATTATAAAATGAGAAAATTTTTACCACTAGGTATGCAATCTTTATTATCATCCAGATAACTTTTGCAATCAGCACAACGGGAAGCTTTTTTCTTTGCTTGCTTTAAAATTTTTTCAGAAAGAGAGAGCCATTTTTCGTATAATTTTAATTCACTTGATTTATCAAAAAATTTGGAGTAATCAGCTTGTATCTGTATAAGTACAATAGTTTTATATGAATAAAAATGCATTTCAGAGTTCAGGGCTCAAAGGTGGCTTACATTTTTTAAATTAAATTTAGTCAAGCCGATACTTGGATTCTTTTGACAGGCAGCTTGAATGTATGAAAATGTTTAGCGTTGAAGCTTTACACTTACATAACAATATACTTGACTGTTTTTAAGCATATAACTGCTCAAAGTACTTTACAATAAATACAAAAAAAAATTTTTTCACATTTACAACCTAATAGTGTAAATAGAAAAATTAAAGAAAGCAAACTGTAAGCTCCCTTTGAGCCATTGAAAAAAAATTGTCTAATTGTGTAAAATACTTTAAGGTTATTTACCAATAAGTATCCCTTTGGTTGGGTAATGTTCGGCAGAGTAGCAAATATTGTTGAAACTTTGTTGTTTTGGTAAAATTCCAATCTTTCTGTGACAGCTGTCTCAGTAATCCATTCATCAATGTATGCAGAATCAATCTCGTTCACTTCATTTTGTAATTTTTTGAATTCTTCTGTGAATTCTTTTGTTACTAAAAATGAGTAGTTCCAAGATATTAATATTATTACACTAAATACTTTTATTAAAGTAATACACAACACTTGCACGAACCTTCACTTGTAGCTTTTCTCTTCTTACTGGAGCGAGGAGTTTTTATCAAGGCATTATGCTTTGCTTTGATTGGCCCGTAGCTACTATGTAGACTTCCACTAGGATTACAATCAAAACTTCTCTTGCTATAAAAACAATCTTTGGGAATTGTAGGAAAAAGTTCATGAGCACTCGCAGCTAATTCTTCAAAGCGATCAGGAGATATACTAGAACCGTCAATAAACAAGCGATAAACCATTTAGAAAAAATTACATAGAAATGAAATTCATGTAATCCTGAATGCTACCATAACACTATTATAGAATACTTACACACAAGATCTTGTAATAAATTTCTCATTCCATACAAGAATGGTTGAAATTTTACTAATTGAAAAAGGTGGGCATTTCATAAGTGCTACCGTTTCTTCGTTGTTTATCTCAAAATCATACGCTTCTATGAGAAATTCCCCTGCTCCAGTTTTTTTAATACTTGATAAACGTAATTCGAATAACGTTTCTGTTGTTGTTGTTCCTGTTCTTGTTGATTATGTTGTTGTTGTTGCTGCTGCTGATGATGTGTAGTTTGTTGTTGTTGCTGAGGTTGCTGATATTGTTGTTGAAAGTCTATGATGTTCTGCTGCTGCTGATACTGGGTTTGCTGCTGTTGCCGATACTGGGTTTGCTGATGTTGCTGGAATTATTGTTCATTATCAAAATAATGGAGAGGCCGCGCATTAGTGAGGTCAATCAAATCTGTAAACATAAATTTTTAAAATTAAAATATATTGAAGTCATGAAACATCAAAACGATGTGAAAAAGAGAATATTAACCGTTTGATGTAAATGAATCAATGGAGGGGTTCGGATGGAAGTTCATGATTAGGTTAAGTACGGCAAGCTACTAAAAGTTATCAGTCAAATGCATGTTAATCTCTCTATATTATAAAAACATATCGACGCTACTGCCGCCTGTTCAGAAATATGCAAGGTGTTATGGGTTAAACAAATGGGAGACCTTGTACTTTTTCCTCCAGGCCAATCGGTAAAAAGATTATTAGTGCGGATACCCAAAAAAACCTATTCTTATATTGTTTGCTGATCAAGATCGTTCGAAATTTATTCAATAATTATATTTATTCACTGTGCAAAGGTGCTAGGTATTGTGGATTGAATAATTGTATTATTACCTCCAACAAAATGTGCAAGGTGCTGTGGGTTAAACAAATGGGAGACCTTGTATATGGGTTAATCAAATGGGTGACCTTGTATTTTCTTGCCTCCGAGCAAATGTGCAAGGTGTTTGAGTTTGAGTTTGATAAGGTTTATTGGAGTTCATCTCAAAGAGATAGTGAACTAATACGACTACGATAACAGATAATATACATAGGTTTACAAAACTATTTACAGACATTATTTACAGATAAATTAGAACTAAAATCAAAATTTCAAAATTTGAGGTCCAAATTACAAGTTTGAATTTTGAATTGCACGACGAACGAACGTTATTTAGTTTTATTTCAATTCATTTCATTTCAATTTCGGGTCATCGGTTGAGTCGGTCAACGGCGGCTCGCGAGGTAGGCGCGCAATCGGCGGCGGAAAAGCGGGAGCGACGCGGCATCGCGAACCGCCAACGGCAACTCGTTCCACATTCTTGCGCCCATGATGGAAAAAGAACGCCGCCGCACTTCCGAGCTCGAGTCCGGCACCATCAATTGGGGCAGGGAGCTGCTCCTGGTTTGCGGCGCCGCTCCCGTATCCCGGTACCGGAACATCTCACTGAGGTAATGGGGGCGTTGCAGCGATACGGCGCGGTATACCTGTACGCCCAGGAAAAATCTTCTCCTTTCTTCAAGACTGGCACAGCCCATCCTTTCGAGGAAAGGTGCCAATCGCTCATCACGGCGCAGGCTAAAAACGAAGCGCACGGCCACGTGCCAGACACGCTGCAACATGGTGGCGAGGTACTCGGGCAGCTCGAGGTATACCAGGCAACAATAATCCATCAGTGGCAGTACCAAGGTCATCGCGAGTTC
Source organism: Trichogramma dendrolimi (assembly GCA_034770305.1). NCBI lineage: Eukaryota > Metazoa > Arthropoda > Insecta > Hymenoptera > Trichogrammatidae > Trichogramma > Trichogramma dendrolimi. The sequence continues at coordinate 206,238 of JAPMIB010000008.1, read as the reverse complement.
CCTCCGCATCTGGCAACTGAGCATGCCCGCTCTGTATCTCAAGCGATGGAGAACACCATGCGCCCGCGAACACACGCCACGAATGTGCGAGGCCCATGACAGGTCCTTGGACATCGCGACGCCCAAATTGCATACCCTGTCCTCCAGCGGGATAATGGTGTTGTCCACGATCAGTGGTGGGACGTCTGAGTCGCTGAAAAAGCGTCGCTGCTGGGAGCTAGCAAACAGAACGGCCTTCGTCTTCGCCGTGTTCAACACGAGCCCGTTGCGATCCGCCCAATCCTTGATGGTCGCCGCGTCCTCGTTCATACTTCTCACCAAGCCCGGCAGGTCCCCTCGCGCGCAATGTCCATAGATTTGCAAATCATCGGCGTACATCATGCAGCTGTTCCTACTGTGGCTGAGGGCCTGGAGCAGCGAATTTATGTAGAGAAGGAACAGTAAAGGCCCAGTGGACGACCCCTGAGGCACCCCCGTGGCAGACGGCTCCCAGCGCGAGGTCGAACCATCAGCACACGACACTGCCTGCCTACGGCCGGTGAGGTACGAGTAAAACCATTCGATCGTCGATGGTAGAAAGTCCAGGTCACACATCCTTTTCAGCAGCACGGCGTGAGAGACAGTATCAAAGGCCTTGCTGAAGTCGAAGAGCATCAGCACCGTGACCTCACCACGCTCCATGCCGCCACGGACATCGCTGCAAATCCTTAAGAGTGCCGTCTGTGTGCTAAATCCGCGTCGAAAACCGGACTGCCGGTCCGAGAGAAAGCCGCGACACTCCAAGTATTCACCGAGTTGTCGGGCAATCAGTCGGTCAAAGACGCGCGACAGGTGCGGCAAATTTGCGACTGGACGGGTATCAGCCGGTGTCTCGGGCCTGGACTTCTTGCTCAACGGCACGATCAAAGTATCCTTCCACATGTCCGGGTATTTCCGCTCTTCGATGGAGGCGTTGAAGATCTCAGCAAGGGCAGGGGCGACGACCGTGAATGCCTCCCGAAGGTAGCGCAACGACAAACCGTCGCCGCTTCGCCCACGGGCTCTCGATGAACACGCATGCAACGCGCCAAGCACATCGACCGCCTCGACCCGGGACAGTCCAAAGCCGACGGTCGAGAGCGCAGGCGCAGAGAGAAGGATCTCGTCGAGCTCCTCACGCCCGCATGGCGCTCCCAAGTTGGTCACAGACGCGTAGTGTGAAACGAGCTCATCAGCACTGAAGAATTGAAAGGGAGAGGGCAGAGTCGGCCGGGCCAAACCAAGCCGGCGAAGGACCGACCAACGACTCGCCGCATCCCCTGCCGAGGCTAACTGTTGGCTGTAGTAGGCGTCGCGGGCCGCCCTCATCCTGATCTTGAGCTCCTTGCGGACCCGACGGTACTGCAGCAAGAGCTCGATGCTCCCGCAGCGCCGCGCCGTCCGGTAGAGCCTGTCACGGTCACGAAGCTGACGCCGAAGCTCACCCGAGCACCAAGGCCTAGAAGGTCCGCGGGCCGTCCGCACCGACATCGGGGCATGCCTGTCCAAGGCCGTCGCTGTTGCCGAGTAAAAATTCTGCAATAGAGAGGTCACGTCCCTCCCGCTCGTCGGGACCGCGTCGTCCAGCGCCCGGCCAACATCGGCCCGAAGCAATGCGGCGTCGCACCGTCGAAAGTCGCGCGACGCAATGACCGTCTCCCGAGCCACAGCGGTACCAAAGGCGTAGTCAATCGCGATGTAGTCATGTCCCTGGATGAACGGCTCCCCCGACTTCTGATGCGAAAGAACTCGCTCCGGCAGACTGACGCATATGACATCGATCCAGGTATGCGATTCTCTCAGGACTCGCTGACCCGTGACGGGGTCCGCGCGAAGCCGCACCTGGTGATGCGTAGGTCCAAAAGGCACCGGGTAATATGAGTTCTCCTCGAGTAGCTTTTCCAAGTCCCGGCCCTCTTCATTGACATCCGTAGCAGACAAATCTGAGTTTAAATCACCTGTGATGATGACGTCACTATAGCTCTCCGACACGGTGGATAGGACCTCAAAGAAGTCCGTGAGGCAGCGACCCTTGGGGCGGCGGTAGGCCGAGGCCATAAGAACACGGTCTCCATTCAGGCCTTGGAGCTCGACATGATGTACTCAGTTTCATTCTTATTCTTGATTGCCGATTTCCGGATTTCCCTCCATTTGATGGTATCGCGTATGTAGAGCCCAACTCCGCCACCGTGCATATACTCATCCGGTTCACTCGGCTTATTTCCGTTGCTTGAATTTTCGCCGTCATTTAATTTCTTCAAGCCACGGTCAGCACGTGCGAATTTATAGCCCGGAATCTTGTAGGAGGCATCAGGGATATCCGGAGTGCACCAAGTCTCGGATATAGACAATACATCTATATTAAGTTCCTTCATGAAGTCGGCCAAAAAGGAAACACGTTCTTTAATTGAAAAGGCATTTATTTGAACTATTTTAATTTTATGTTGATAATTGTAATTGATTTCGCGGGTTTTCGAAAAAATGTTGATTTGTGATCGGTTCAAGCTGCAAATTGTTACGTTCGTCGTGCGCGGGCCTTCAGGCGATCTGCTTGAGATCGGCTTCGGTGGTAATGTGTATGACGGGCGAGCGCTCGTCCTTGCGAACGCGCAGTGCGCCCTCTCGGACCCACACAAAACGGTAGCCCTTTTCCTTTGCCAGAGCGCTGGCTTTTTTCTTCAGCGCGAAGACTGCCGGGTTCACGAGCTCGTATGCCCGGATCGGTGAGCCATCGGCGCCTCCGAAAATCTCCGAGTACGGAGTTGCGCCCTTCTCCCGCACCACTTCGAGAACGCGGTCGCGCACGGCAGCGCTTTTAAGTTTCACGATAATAGAGTCCTTCTTGCCGGCGGTAGTAGGGTTTCCAGGGCGCGCGTTTGTCCCGGATGAGTCCTGTGGGACTTTCCGTGCGGTGATGATGTCACTGGAGAAGCTGTTCAACGCGTAGTGGCCCAAGATCTTTTCGGCCAACTCTACTGCCATTGAATTGTTCGACGAATCGATATTGATGAATTTCACCTCGGTCCAGGGTTGAGGGTATCGCTGACTCTGAGTCAGGCCGTTGACCGCCATGGTAAGTTCGTTCACTTGCCCTCGCAGCGCTACGTTTTCTTCCTTCAGAGCCTTCATTGTTCGATTCACCCGTTCACGGTCCTTATCGTACTCCTTGTCGCGCCTGCGCATGTAGCAAAACAGGTAGTCGATCTTTTGGGTGACATCGTTGATTTCGCGCAAAGCTTCACATTCAGCATCTTCAGCATCTTCGGTATCGGACGGGGTGCCGCTCTCGCTGTCCGCGTCCTCCGCATCGCCAGCCGAGGCGTCCGCTGCGACCGTGGCAGGGTCATTGAGGCCTCGCCTCCCGTCCTGCTCAGCCGACCGCTTTGCGGCCCGGCTGGTACCAGCCTTATCCGGTTTTGATAGCGAGACAAACGAGGCAGCACAGCAAGTCTCAGGGTTTTGGGAGACAAACTTCACAACGCATGTCGGGTGGCAGTGACCACCGCAATGGCATTACGGGCAGTGCGGGCTTCTTCAATTTCTGCCTACAATAGGCGCAAGAGACCATGTTGAGACGTCTGCTTTGGCAAATTGTACAGAGAGGACCTATGGAACTTCTCAAGGCAGGCCTTGTTTACCAACAAGATCGGCCAACGAGCACGAACAGTCAGCAAAAACCGTTACGGGCTAAAAATTGATTTGTCGGGTCTGAACAATCCGGGAATCCAGCTCACGGGCGAAACACTACGAGTCCAATCAGCGCAGTGGGTGCTCGCTCGGGTTTGCAAAAATTTACGCAAGAGAAAAAATATTCGAGAGAAAGCTTGGCTTTCTTGGGCTAAACAAACAAACTCGCAAGAGTCAATAATACACGTCTACTCTGCTCGAAAACTGGTACTGAGTGTTGTGGGTTAAACAAATGGGAAACCTTGTATTTTGGCCTCCAACAAAATGTACAAGGTGTTGTGGGTTAAACAAATGGGAGACCTTGTATATGGGTTAATCAAATGGGTGACCTTGTATTTTCTTGCCTCTAAGCCAATGTGCAAGGTGTTGTGGGTTAAACAAATGGGAAACCTTGTATTTTTGCCTCTAAGAACATGTGCAAGGTGTTGTGCGTTAAACAAATGGGAAACCTTGTATTTTTGCCTCTAAGAACATGTGCAAGGTGTTGTGGGTTAAACAAATGGGAAACCTTGTATTTTTGCCTCTAAGAAAATGAGCAAGTTGTTGTGGGTTAAACAAATGGGAAACCTTGTATTTTTGGCTCTAAGAACATGTGCAAGGTGTTGTGGGTTCAACAAATGGGAAACCTTGTATTTTTTCCTCTAAGAAGATGTACAAGGTGTTTTGGGTTAAACAAATGGGATACCTTGTATTTTTGCCTTTAAGAAAATGTGCAACGTGTCGTGGGTTGAAGAAAAGGGTGACCTTGTATTTTTTACCTCCAAGCAAATGCACAAGTTTCTGTGAGTTAAAAAAATAGGTGATCTTGTATTTTCTTGCCTCCAAGCAAATACAAGGTGTTTTGTGAATTAAACAAATGGGTGACAACAACTTATTCTTATTTTACCTCCATATCAAAATTATTTTCTATTAATATTCCATATTAATTTATTCAATTTTATATTTTTATTCAATATTCACTCCAATCAAATATAAAACTAGTCGCAACTCCAGTTGCAGAATGCTGAGCACATACGTATGAATAAACGGGTGCATGATATCGATACAGTGCCATAATTATATCAATAGTAGTGAATTTAGTACGCTACTAACTTTAAATTGCGACGTACGACAACTGAATACATTACGATGTACATATAACATAATAATCATTAAAACAATTGCAAATAATTTAAAACTGCACTCAACTGCATTGTGACGCCGATTCACGAAAATACACTCCGCCCGAAATCCAGACTCGAGTTAAATCATCATAAATTATTTACTACGAATAACCGCATGTAAATGTTCAATAAAATTGCCTACTTATAGTCACACATGAGAATACAACACTTTTGATAAATATTCAATATCCAGTTTATGTTGAAAAGTCCTTAAAAATTGCAATGTTCAATCTTCTGAGTTTTTGTAGATGTATTCGTTAATATAACGTACTAAATTCACTACTATTTATATAATCACGACACTGTGTCGATATCATGACTGTGCATTCAGCTGCATTATGACGCCGAATCACAAAGATGCACCCAACCCTTAATGCAAGCGCAAGTTTTCGCTGAATTAAATAAATTTTCAGACAAAATACAGCAATTTCATAGAATCATATGAAAAATGCATAAAACTGCATCCAAGTGCATCTAGCTGCATTATGACGCCGAATCACGGAAATGCTTTCAACCCTTTACGCATGCGCGAGTTTTCGCTTAATTAAAAAAATTTTTAGACGAAATACAGCAATTTCATGGAAAAGTATGAATAATGCATAAAACTGCATCCAAGTGCATCTAGCTGCATTATGACGCCAAAGCACGATGAAACATCTAGTCATTCATCCAAGCACGAGTTTTCGCTTAATTAAAAGATGTTCATACGAAATACAGCGATTTCAAGAAATGACATGAAAAATGCATTAAACTGCATCCAAGTGCATCTAGCTGCATTATGACGCCGAGTCACGAAAATGCACCCAACCCTTATTGCAAGCGCGAGTTTTCGCTTAAATAAAAAATTTTTCAGACGAAATACAGCAATTTCAAGGAAACACATGAAAAATGCATAAAACTGCATCCAAGTGCATCCAGCTGCATTATGACGCCGAATAACGAAAATGCCCCCAACCCTTAACGCAAGCGCGAGTTTTGGCTAAATTAAAAAAATTTTTATATGAATGACAGCAATTTCATGGAAACACATGAAAAATGCATAAAACTGCATCCAAGTGCATCCAGGTGCATTATGACGCCGAATTACGAAAATGCACCCAACCCTTAACGCAAGCGCGAGTTTTCGCTTAAATAAAAAATTTTTAAGACGAATTTCAGCAATTTCAAGGAAACACATGAAAAATGCATAAAACTGCATCCAAGTGCATCCAGCTGCATTATGACGCCAAAGCACGATGACACATCCAGTCCTTCACCCAAGCACGAGTTTTTGCTTAATTAAAAAGATGTTCATACGAAATACAGCAATTTCAAGGAAACACATGAAAAATGCTATGCATCCAATTGCATAAGGGATGACGATGCAGACACCTTTTAGACATTCAGCACTCCGCCAGATAAACATAAACAAAACCCATCAAGTTTTATGTAATTTGGTCAACCCATTTACGAGAAACCGTTGACACAAAAAGTTGACAAAAAACGCGAAGCTGCAGGTAGAACGACTTAGCTATGCTCAGCATAATTATCCCATGTCATGGTTTTATTAAGAATATTGAATTGTATATATCTTCCTGGCAAATATGCACGGTAGTGTGGATTTAACAAATGGTAGACCTTGGTTTTTCCTCCAAGCAACAAGTGACGAATAATTTTTTTAATACCTATTATTTATATAATAAAATTTATTTCAATAACTAAATTTCTACTTTTATTTCGAAAAAAGGGGGTTGGTGAGCGGAGCGAGCAGGGGGGCGAAGCCCCCCTAGTATAAATTATAAAATAGATTATAGTTAATAAATGTTATACTTACTTGAATAATGAATCTGCAGCGTATATGGCACCATAAATATAGCACAATAAATTCACGATAGCTGAAAAGACGAATCCCAACCGAGAACAGAAAAATCCCGTGTCGCTCTTGCGCTTAACTCAAGACAGCGCTGCTTGCGAAATTCTGGTGCTGACTTTGCGAAATTCGCTTGATCACCACAGTGAATTCGCATCGACCCGCAGCGCTGCAAAAATCCCGTGGTCACGCATCGGAATATCTCTACATTTTTCTCTCCGTGTAGTTATAAGAAAATCAAACATGAAAAAAATTGTTTTCTCTATGTGTAATGTATTGAATATGCTGCCACCTAGCGCCTACAGCGCCATATACGCAAGCGGCAAGCCAGCCGTCGTCAGTTGGTTGCACGACTCCGTTCTAGCAACACTAGTCCTACCTCATTACCTATTGTACCCTTATATTATATCAATTATATGTTAATAAACAATAACAGTTTATGTCGTGTGTATTATTCATACTACCCAGAGATAACACTATGTTTCTATGTTTTGAATATTCTAAATATTCATTTGAAATGCTTTATAATTTTAAGAAAATTTACTGAACTTTTTTATAGTAGGTATAAGAAAATCAAACTTGAAAAAAATTGTTTTCTCTATGTTTCTATGTATTAAATATTCTAAATATTCATTTAAAATAATTTATAATTTTGAAAAAATTTACTAAACTATATCATACTAGTTACAAGAAAATCAAACTTGAAAAAAATTGTTTTCTCTATGTTTCTATGTATTAAATATTCTAAATATTCATTTAAAATAATTTATAATTTTGAAAAAATTTACTAAACTAACGATCGACCCGGGCAATAAGTAACGCCCGAATGACGGCGAAGGTCGAATCCCGAGTTACGCTGATGCTCGGGCAAGCAAGCGAGGTAATTAGAAAAACGACCCAAGCATCCGCAAGAACAGAAGCACGTCTGTTGTTTATGAGCTCCAAGTCTACGCAAAAATCGACCGGATGCGAAATACCCAAATCTCGAACTCAGGAGGACGGACATAATTCAACAGCGGTATCTGCCCGAACGGGGGGGCCGCAAAGAAAGTCAGTATATATCGGAACGAGAGGTAGTCTCGGGGCAGATACTCTCTTACCGTTGAGCAGACCGAAGCTCTGGTCGGCCAGTTACGACCGAACTCATACGAGGGCAAAGCTGCGCGCGGTCGCACAACATTCTAACTATCGGGACTTAGTCGATTTCACGACGATCGCTACCGAGCTCTTAGCCGAATTCTCGAGTCACCCCGAGCGTACAGTAGTGCACCCGCGAACTGTACACGCTTCATAGATACGAAGCAGAGAGCGCGCGCGTTAAGTGCAACAGCCTGCCAGCCGAACAGCCCCACAGCCGACGAGCTCATCCAGCCTGCCAGCTGAGCAGCTGAACAGCCTCACAGCTGACGAGCTCATCTAGCTTGTCACCTGCGCAGCCGAACAGCCCCGCGCCAACGAGCCTGCCAGCCAAGCAGCCGAGCAGCCACGATTAACTGTGCCAACGCCACTCCTGTAATCAACCGAACCACGCGTCACTCTATAACCGTAAGCCATAAATTTAATTAGCCGATAAGTTACGTCGATGTTCTTGTATGAATATTATAGCAGTAAAAATATAGAAACAGTCCTGTGTGAAACCAATGCCTTTGTGTTATTCATTTCCTCCACCTCACCCAACAAAGAGACAACGAGTATAAAGTCGAGTCACCGCGCCATAGAAGCATTTTGATGGTAGAGTCTTAGCTGTCAATACATTAAACAATTAATAACTAATAGATGGTCAAACGAGCCATCACAACTGGTGCATCGAGCCGACGGCCCGATTGAACTTACCGATTGCACGCAAAATTAATATTGTCTCTGAGTGGGTGTGAATGGAGAAATGGACACACAATGACTAATAACACTGAGCAGGAAGAGGACGAAATCGAAGCGCGCGATCTATTACAACAATTAACGCAGTTAGAAATTAAACAGAAAAACGAAACACATAAAGGAAATCTAACAGTGCTTAACGATTTAAGGGGCAAGATAAAAATAATCAAAGAGAAATTTAAAAAATTCGAGTATTTAAGCATCGATCTCGAAGGCCATAGGAAAAAATTAAGCTTCCCGATTAAAGCAACATACGAGAACGCGTCTCAGACAACAAATCAACAAACACCGTGTACAAGTAGAATTTCGAATCACAGCAAACCGCGAATTCCTGTCGACCAAATAGAAGAAGCAGTTGAGTCATTTATCGAGAATTTTAAACTTGAGTTAGACGAATCGGAAGTAGAGGAGATCAAGAAACAAAATATTAAAGAACAATTACAGGAGACACTAGTTAAACTCGAGCAAACGCAAGCCGAACCAGTAGTCGAGGGCGGATTTCTCGATAAATGCTATAATAAATTCTGGGATTTTATAAAAGTGAAATGCGAAGAAAATACGACGCTTTTCGAAACGGTAGTTGAAGCAAACAAAGATGGTCCGCGAAGTAATTTAGTCCGCCAATTTGATCTTCCCGAAGACGACGAGGAATTAGAAAATCACAACATGGCTGTTCGTAGGGCCCCTTCATATAAAGATATCGTACAACTAGTATCAAGCTTTTCCGGGTGCGATAAAGACGAGGCAATCAAGTTTGTTAAGGGATGTAGGCTTGCAGAGGAGTTGCTCGACGAAAATCAGAAAGCAGATTTCCTCAAATTCATTAAAGTAAAACTCTCAGGGGTTGCACTCGAATGCATCAGCCCGACGGCACTAGAGTCAATTGCGGCTCTTACAGAATTTGTCGAGAAAAACTTTGGTACACATAAACTATTTTTTGAATGCTACGGGGATCTATCGAAGATAAAACAGGGGAGCAAAGAGGGAGTATTAACCTTTTACGCACGACTAAAAGATCTGGAGAGAGAAATCGAAGCCGCAGCACGACGCGACGGTAAACATAACGCGGCATTTACAGCGAGTCTGCCGGCCGATTTATTAACAGCATTCAAAAGAGGGCTGCGGTGGGAAATAAAAGCACGCCTAAATGCAAACACCCTCGAGGAAGCGCGTAACGAAGCAGTCAGAATAGAGCGAGAGGACGGATTCGACGCAGATAGAGACGCTATATAGGCACATACAAATCTAAGAAAACATGCTGTACGATTTGCGATTCACGGGAACACTCGACTATCGATTGCGACTCGCTAGCATCATTACACAAAACAAAAACTGACAAATGCAGTTACTGCCACAGCCCCGATCACTACTTAGCAAATTGCATGAAATTCACAGTTGATACAAAAGGAAAAGACAAAGAAAATTGCAGTCACTGTGGAAGCACGGAACACCACGTGAACAATTGCATGAAATTCGCGCAAAGGGATAAAGAATCGGTTAAGAAGGAAAAGGAGCCGGAAGTTATTACAATCAATCACATAAGTGCGCCAACCTGCACAGTGTGCTTAAATAAGGGGCACACTGCAAGTGCCTGTAACGATTTTTTGAGCATTATTAAAAGTTTCATGAATAATAATAATAATAGTGGTGCCAATGGCAACAACGAATTTGAGATAAACGCGATCAACCTCGCAAGCACCACCACATGCGGGTACTGCGCAAGAAAAGGGCACCCAGCAAGCACCTGTAATGACCTCCTAAACACGATGAGTGGGTTTATTAACAAAAATAACAAGACCAACAATTATAATAATAGAGGTAATCCGAATGGAAATGGATATAATAACAATAACAACTATAGAGGGAGAAACAACAATAACGGGTACAATAACAATGGAAATGGGAATAAACATTACAACCAGAACAACAATTCAGGCAATCAAAATGGAAGTAGCGACGAACGAAGGTGTTACAACTGCCATAGGTACGGGCACATATCACGAAATTGCCGAATGCCACGAAGGAACCAGGGAAACGATCAAGCCCGTTCTTCGCAGGGGACAGAAGAACAGAGGTACAGGGGCCCCAACAACAATTACAACAACAACAACAATTACAACTACAACAGCAACGACGGTGGCAACAATGGCAACGACCCCAACACGGGAACTAAACAATGAGCCAATTTATCACATAAGCGCCAAAAACCCTTCGCCCACCATAGTAATAGCAGCAAATGAACTAAACAATCCGATCGAATTGATGCTAGACACTGGCGCCACCGTAAGCGTCATTAAAAACTCGGAAATCTCAAGGGAAGCAATAGTAAACTTCAATAAAACAATCCTTTTACGCGGAATTACAAACAAAACAATAAGATCCATCGGAGAAACAGTCATCTGTCTAAATAACGAAATACCGATAACCTTTCAAGTAGTTGACAGCGACTTTCCCATTAAACAAGGTGGCATACTGGGGACGAAATTTTTTGCCAATATAAAAGGAGTCATTAGCTACGAAACGAACACCCTAAGGTTCGGCGATTACAGCATCCCATTCCACATGCAACACCTTGCCGAAGGCGACGAGATAAATACCTTTGAAGCCCTTGCACAAACCGAAAAACAGAAAGCAAGCGACGAAGATATAGACCAAGTGACGACCAGAAAGCAGGATAACGTGCGCCGAGAAACCGCATATGACGATGAACGACTTCGCACTCAGGATAATGTGCGCTGAGAAACTAAGAACAAACGCAGCGAACAGATTGAAACCCTTTACCACGATGAACGATTCCGCACTCAGGATAACGTGCGCCGAGAAACTACGTATGAATTTAGCGAACAAATCGCAACCTGTGAGGAGCACACGCTTACGAAAGACGAAGAGTATTGCGTGAGTACAGAATCAAACAATGGACGGGCAAAGCCGTCGCAGCGAATCGATAAACAAGAGGAAAATTCTCGCCCCAGCGCAGGAGCGAGCCGTAGAAGTATAGAATTATTATGTGAACAAATTAAAGAATGTAATGCATACTTCCGAGCAAACAAGGAAGTGCACCGTGATAAGATAGATCACTGTTATAAGGATATGCCAGGGGGCCCGAGAAAACTACTCAAGTGGAAAAAGTAGATTTGCCGTCACAGAAGACGAGGCAACCGATGAAGATGAGAAACCAAGCACCACGAAGACAGAGTGCATCAAGGGAAGAAAATGTCATAAAAAAGAAAGGACACGCGAGGATAATAGCAGCAAAGCGGACGCAGCGATTCATTGCATAGAAGGAAATATACTCGATAACGGTGTAAGATGCAACGCGGCCTCACGAACAGAAAAGGACGCGACTTACGAGGATAATCATGGCGAGCCTCAGCTGCCATCTGACGAAGAATGGAATAAATATTATAAAATTTTGGTCAAAGCTTGAATAGTTACGAGTCTAATTATGACGATATGAATGTGTATGTGAGTACACTGACAATTATGGAAAATAAAGGCGGAACAAAGCGATAGCGAATTCATAGGACACTTGGACGAATACGGAGACGAGCACTTAGAGGATTTCTACGGAGAACTCAATATCGTTTACGACAACAAAAGACTAGATCAACTTTTGAAATATTGAAGCTAAACGAGACAAGCGATCGAAGAGTAGTTGAGCTAATAAAGGAATTTCAAGACGTTTTTCACATAAAAGGCGAAAATTTAACAACGATGCACACGTCGAGCACGCCATCTACACTAAGATGAGATGCCGGTAAATGCCAAACCCTACAGGTTTCCACAGTCATTAAGAGAAGAGCTGGAAGACAGCTGAAAGAAATGCTTAAATCCGGGATAATAGAGCCATCGTGCTCATCGTACAGATCAAATATCTTCTTAGTGCCCAAAGCCCCCGATAGTAGAGGGAATAAAAAGTACCGACTTGTCGTCGACTTCAGACAATTAAACGAGAAAACAGAGCCAGATCGATACCCACTACCAAACATATTGGACATAATCGACCACGTCGGAGCGCAAAATACTTCAGCACGCTTGACCTCTCTAGCGGATTTTACCAGTGTATGCTAAAGGGAGAGCACAGGCATAAAACAGCATTTTCAACTGCATTTGGGCTTTTCCAGTTTGTAAAAATGCCAATGGGATTATCTAACTCGCCAGCAACCTTCCAAAGGGGGATGGACATAGCATTTAAAGGACAACAACAAAAGGACATCTTCTTATACCTTGACGACGCTGTAGTTTTCTCAAATACCAAAGAAGAACACTATATCAACTATACAATTTTTTGGCCAGGGCAAGGGAAGTAACCTCAAACTACAGCCAGAAAAATGTAATTTCTTAAAGACCGAGGTGGTATATCTAGGACATGTACTGAGCGAAGAGGCAGTAAGATGCGACCCGAGGAAATTGGACGCGGTGAGAAAGTTCCCAACGCCAAGAAATGTCAAACAGGTACGACAATTCCTAGGACTTGCAGGATATTACAGACGCTTCATTAGGAACTTCGCAAACATCGCCAAACCGCTTACCGAGCTGCAGAAGAAAAAACAGAGATTTCAGTGGACCGAGACGGAACAAAGGGCACTAGACATACTGAAAGACTTGCTATGCAAAGGACCGATACTGCAGGTAGCAAATCACATCGGACGCGTCCAAACTGGCAATCGGGGGTTACCTAGCCCAATTGAAGGACAAAATAGAAATGCCGATAGGTTATGTATCTCGCGCACTTTCGGACCTCGAGCAAAAGTATGATACGTACTCACGAGAGTCACTAGCGATTGTGTTTACAATAACAAAATTTAAAGCATACCTCCTAGGCAAGAAATTCGTTATATACACGGAACACAAACCCCTGTTATACTTTAGACAATCTACGGATCCCAACTCACGCGTAAGCCGCTGGCAATTTAAATTAAGCCAATATGAATACGAAATACGGTACAAACCCGGTAAAACGAACGTTGTGGCAGACTGCTTGTCACGTAACCCCACGACAGAAGAGATAAATGTGGTTACGAGAGCCCGCATTACTAATACCACACGCCCTAACTACAAGGTCACAAGAAAATATGTAAAAAAGCGGAAGAAACCCGAAATAGAAACCAACACACAAGAGCAAGAACAAAAGGACGGTACCGAGGAAACGATCGTCCAGTCACCAGAGGAGACCCGAACAACCCGAAGTACGATAGACGAACACCGAATCGACTACGAAAAGGACTTCGAAAAGTGCGATAACGAAATCGTAATCGAAAAGATACTACGATGTAGAGAAAAACTGTTCATGAGAAAGACAATTACGCATTTTTCATAGATTGCGACGGCAGGGCAACCGATGAAGGAGCATCACAGCTCCTGAGCCAGAATAAATTAAAAACAGTTAAATCCGATCCCGGAGAAGTCACATGATAAAAAGAAAGCAGTCGGTCGAATTCGCTATCTGCATCAAGAAACACAACGATAGCACTCCGTGTATAATCAGCAACATAGAAAAGGGGTTACTCGTACTAAAAGCGTTAATAGAAAAACTCGGCGTTAATACAATAAGCATCGCGAAAAGTCAAGAAATAAGCCACGTACCATGGGTCCACGTTGAAAACATGCTGAAAACGTTATTCGTCGACATTGAAGCCAAAATAATAATATGTAAAGGGGAAATAAAATTTGTGACGCTACAGGAAAGGCAGCAAGTGCTAAGAGACATGCATGCAAGCGCAATCGGAGGCCATAAGGGAATTTCAAAAACAGTGAGACGCATGAAACCGCTCTATTATTGGAAAACCATGAAAAGCGACATAATAAAATTCATACAGCGATGACACGTGCCAACTAAACAGACTAGTGCGCAAAAAGGTGAGACAACCAATGGTAATCAGCGATACCCCTTACGAAGCAATGGAAAAGGTAGCAATAGATATTGTCGGACCACTCCCAAAAACCAAAAAAGGCAATAACAACATACTGACGATACAATGCAACCTAACTAAATTCTGTAGAGCAATAGCGTTGCAAGATGCCACCGCAGAAACAGTCGCGGATGCATTCCTGAAGGAATTTATCTGTATATTTAGTTGCCCGCAAATCATCCTGTCGGACCAAGGCACCAATTTCACATCAAAAGTTTTCGTCAACCTAGCCAAAGCATTTAAAATTAAGACAGTAACGACCACAGCCTACCGACCAAGCTCAAATGGCTCCTCGAACATTCATATCACTCGCTTGCGGAGTACCTTAAGACCGTAGCAGGGAAAAATAAAGAACGGGAAGACATACTAGAAATGGCAATGTTCAGGTACAATACACATCAATTCCAGCCTTTCCAACTAGTATTCGGCAAATTGCCAACCCTCCCGACAGCGGAGACAATCGAAAAATCTGGGAAGACATATACCGACTACGTCAGGAAATTATGTAAAACATTATCGGAAATAAAGACAATAGCCAGAGAGAAATTGATTGATGCAAAATTAAAGAATAAATACTACGATAAAAAGCGAACGCGGAGTCATTCAAAGCAGGCGACTATGTGTACCTACTAAAAGGCGGTAAACAACACAAGCTAGGGGACCAATACACGGGGTCATATTTAGTACTAGAAGTAAACAATGATAATAACAATGTTAAAATTGAAAGTAAAAAAAACATAAAATAATCCATGCAAATAGATTGAGAAAATCACATGTTAAAGCAAAAATAACTAACCCAAATCAATGCTACAACAGTCATGCATTAAAAGTAAATAAAACAAATAAACTAAAAGAATATAAACAAATTACAGATAACCGAGTAAAAATGTGGAACATTTTCATCATATTAGCATGGGGAACAGCAGCTCTAGCAATGGAGAACGCGATTTTCAAGAACTTTACAACCCGGGAATAATTTTTCACCAAGAGGGAGGAATTATCACCTACGACCACATTATTAATATCGTTTCGAAAATAAGGATACCAAAAAGAGGATATGATCTACGACCTCGATTAAATCGAATCGACGAATTCAAAAAGAACGAAACATATCGCGATTTCATGAGATTGAATTATGTGCGACTTATTCAAACTAAATATGCTACCAACCTGTTGCTACCAAAAACGGACCATAGATCAGACCTTACCACAAGGAAAATAAACAAGTACATGAATATGAAAAATTATTCCGATCTGGAGCAAAACAAGACACAAATGATGCTGAGCAACGAATGGAACGATGAACTGTGGATGGTTATAGACGATATAAAGGACACCGTGGAGCAATTTAACAATTTGAAGAGCAATGAGCACGAGAAAGCTATCGAATTGATGAAAACAACCAGACACCTCGAAGTTCAAAAGTTCGAATACATGATAGACTTCAGTAAATACATAGAAGGACTATACAATACATACAACGCATCAAAAGCAATAACGATACAAAGATATTATCAAGTATCAAGCAAATTAAGACAAAGGGGCTACCGCTTTCCTGTGGTCAGAAATGCTATGGACTTAGATAAGGTAGCCACCTTACAAATTAGTGTACGAGGCAATTACATCATCACAGAAACAAGCGTGCCAGCAATAAAGCACGGATACATCGAGCTATATGGTATAAACACATACAAAGTAAGCCAAGATATGCCGTCCAACACAAGCCTAGAAATAAAAGCATGCGGTGAATACCTGTTGGTGGAAGACAAAAGGACAGCATGCATTAACAAAGATAAACTCAAGAAGGCAAACACCACGACAACATGAGAATTTGCCGGAGTGACTTTGCGGTCTAACAGGGAAGAAAGCTGCGAAAGAAATTTTTTTTCAATCAGATGACCAACCCAATAAAGAACTGCGAAATCGAAATAACAAATAACAACGGTACGGCAATTATCGAATACAAACAGTCAAATAGTTAAGAAAAGGTAGCCTTCTTCAATGCACCCGAAAACGATGTTCTTGAAATCACCTGCAAAGACAAACTGTTTCAAAAAGTAATAAAAAAGGTAGGCATTATGAACTTATTTTAACAAACTGTTTCAAAAAGTAATAAAAAAGGTAGGCATTATGAACTTATCTCCAAACTGTGAAATAACATCCCTAAACGCGAAGAAAGTCACGACCCGCGCTGCACCGAGATTACCAAGATTCGACCTCCAACTGACGCATCTGTCAGCGGTAGCGCATAGACAGAAATGCATAGCTTATCTTGCAAGCAAAAAAGGCCCAGTGAGGGAAATGCTCGAAGAATGCGTGGCTGAATGTGACAGAGAAATAAGAATCAACTTGTTCATCATCTACGCCGGAACAGCACTTGTATGGGTAACAGCAGTAATAGTAGTCGCATGCACAATCAGGGCGATTAGAAAAGTACGCGGATCATATGACGCTGAGGAAGAGGCATATCGAGCATTAGTGGAATACTACACCATCGAACCAACCCCACAATGCGACTTAGTAAGGAACTGCACCGAAAGGAACAAAGAAGAAAGAACAATATAAACCATGTACTCGGATAAATCAAGAAAAATAATAATAATAACAATCCGCCGAGTATAAACGTATAATAATAATCAGTGTAAAGAATAAAACAAAACAAAAAAAAAACGAACCCTATAATAATTATATGAACCTAAATTAGATAAATACAAATATTTAAACAGCCTGTGTGCCATATGTTAACCAAAAATTATAAATAAGGAGAGTATAACCAACTCCACACCAAAAAAATGAATAAATAAATAAATATATAAACGAATAAATAAATTAATAAATAAGATAAACAATATTGAAATTATAACAGCTAAAAACTAAAAACACGATTAAAATTCCAAAACATTAATTATTTTATATTTCTTTTTCTCTCCCCTTCGTCCCCACGGGTTAAAGGCAACATGTCAGAAAAACTAATGCGAATGTCCCTCATCGGAAACACCATCACCATCGACCATCGATACAGTGAAAAAGAACTAAATGCGAAGATATTGGACCACATCCCGCCGATTAGTATAGCAACTTCGTACATGGGAGGCTTCAGCACTACGTGGTTCAACATCCGTGGACCAGACGATGTCGCAGTAATAACTCGACGTTTCTGCGAGATTAAAAAGATCGTACAGCCGGCACCAATGAGCTCCTCTGCAGTACCACCGCCAATGAGGGTAAAACAGGAGGACGAGACACCGAAGCGAAGAAGGGTAGGCCAAAGAGTAGAACAAAGGCATACCCCTCCCAAACAACTACGTCTTAGTGCAGCAGAGGAAAGCGAGGACGACACCCCAGCCGCTATTGAAAGAGCACGAGAACTGATAGAAGTATCGGACGAAGAATACGAAACCGAGTCGACAGATGACTCGAGCACTAGCGCTTCGCATACCGCGTCAGACGAGGACGACGATGCCCCCTCCTCAAAAGGTGATGGAACAACAGCAGAGGAAAAAGGCGATTCAAGTGAGGACGATGACACCCAGCCGATAAGCAGTAAAGCAACAACCGTCAAAAGGGAAAACTCCGAGGAAAACATCCCAGAAAGAGAAAGCGCTCCTTCTTCAAGCAGTGCAGAAACAACCCCACTTAAAAACAACGCCATTAGGGATAAACCGCACCCTTATGTATGCGGTGCATTACCAAATGAGAGCTGGAGAAACGCTCATTATCTTTACAAGGTTCAAAGCAACCTGCCACCGAAGAACCCATCAAAGAACTCTAGAGCCAATAACGTCACCGACGAATCAGTTAAAGCACCACGACAGGATGAATAACAATAGAGTCACCTAAATACGAGTACGAATACAATGATGGTATGAACGACTATGGTGAATCGAACGGTCACAGTGCAGAGAATAGACAACCTGAAAGCGGGGAACACGGAATTCGTAAATGTTATAACTGTAGATTACCGGGCCTTTACGCGAAAAGGTGCAATATTAGGAATAATAACCAGGGAAGAAAAGACATTCCTTCAACAAGTGGGGTAAAAACGACCCCTTCAAATAATAACAGCATTGACGGTCATGCGAGCCCTAAGGTAGTCAGTGTGAAGTACATAGGAGACGAGCATCTAGGACAAGGATCAATAACGCACTATTAAGACTAACGCTGCCAGAGGAAAACCTACGATTCGTCCTGTTTATTCAAAAAAATCGTCCAATAGAGTACGTTCTGGCAGTCTTTAAAAAATTCGGAACTATCATCAATCTAACTGTTTTACCCGACAACGGCCAGCGGAATACGGTGGGTTACATCCTCTTTGAATGTGCGCGTGTTGCACAAATAGCACTCAACTCAAACTCTGACAAATATCGCTTCAAGAAAATAAGAGGAGGACAATTGACAGAAAATGGGAAGATGACCCGTACTGTGTACACCCGCCATGTCAAAAAAGAATGTACCGGGGAGACATACAAGGACATGCACGAATCTGTGACGGCGGACAACAACCAACCTGCAGTGGCTAAACGATCTACACCTCATGCGAAGACTTCCAATGCTACAAGAACACATATCACTAAAATCATTAATAAAATCTAAAATTTAAAGATAAACGCGTAAACGCGATAAAATAACTAATTATTGTAACTCAATTATGCCTTCAATACCGCGCACACGCGTAATTATAGCATTGATGTATGAACCATAAAAATCACATAATAAAACACTACAAAAATAATAAAAAAAAAAAAAAAAGAGTAAACCTAATTAAACCTAAAAACAAAATTAAATTAAAAATATACACAATAAATTATGATAAGTAGAAGAAAAACACATATATAGAAAATAACATTTACAGTAAAACTAAATGCTTAGCCCTAAAATGAGGTTATATCATATCAGGTGCAAAATGGACAAGAAATTAATGCCTATATTGCTTGGCATCGTCATTCTGATACGAGGAGGGAACTGCATTTTTGGGTACGATTGCGGGACGAAGCTCACGAACCTTACCACTGTATCGTTGATAGACATAGGTGAATGCGAACCAAAAGCAGACGAGACAAAATCAATCAACATCGAAGCACAGCTACTGCAGATTAATGATTATAACATCATACACGCAAGAGAGTGTAGAATAAAAATCAAAAGAACTGTACATCACTGTGGAATGCATTCACATAAGTCTGCGGTGCTATTCGGGGAAATAGAATATTTCAAGGAAATCACGAAAGACGAATGCGAAGGGATACAGCTAACAGGCACATTTAACGGGTTCGGCTTATCACTTATGCATTTAGAAAGAAATAGCACGACGACAAAATCAGTGGTACTGGCAGGTAAACTAGACAAAGACTCCCACTGTGAGTCCGGCGCCAACTATGACGACCCCTACGGTACCTTCACTGACGTCTTTTACAGGATACGTATCAATAGGAATTTACGATTATGACATAAAATTGAATCTCGAAAGACAAAGTATTCATGCAAGACGGTACACCCTGCAACGCTAAAGCACGACATTGCATCAGCAGAGAGGGAGGCAACGTTTTCTGGGACACGCTCCCAGAGCAAATATGCGGTGCGAACAAATACACGGTATTGTATGAAGGATTCATTACGAAAGTAAGCGACCCTGAAGATAAAAACGTCATGTATCTGTTAGACACGAAAGACTTTTCGTTTGCATTATTAAAAACTTACGAAGAAACAATTTGTGGCATAACTTTTATAAAGACAGAAATAGCGCGATTTTAATAATCGAAAATCCAAGATCGAATCACCTAGTACAAAAACAAGAAGTAGCAGCGGCGAACGTTGACATCTTTGCATTTATAAACGCTAAAGCGTTATTCCTGAAAAACATCTAAAAACACAAATGAAAAAGATGTACGAAACGCTCGTACTACACGATGCAACTCGAGAGAAAAGTCATTGAGAATGCGTTGGCCATTGCTACGCTACAGCCAAGCGAGCTCGCCTACCACATACTCGGCGAGAGAGGCGTGATGGCAGTACCAGCTGGAGAATGCGTACATTTTGTAACTTGTCTGCGCGTGAATCTAGAAATACGAAAAACACGACTGCTACAATGAAATACCCGTGCAACATGGCAACGAAACATTATTCTTAGCACCAAGATCTCGCATACTCATTGCGCACGGTAAAAAGATCACTTGCGACGCGCGCATGCCGCCAATGTTCAAAATAGGCAATATGGTACAAATGATGCCATTTAATAGATGCACCTGAGCCAACAATAATTGAACCACAATCACAAACCGACTGGAAATACGCACCCACTGACGCCCTCGCCACAGGTGGGGTGTATTCTGAAAAAGATCAGAAGAAATATAGGGACTTAGTAGTATTTCCACTAGAGCGGCCGTCGGTATTAAATCAAGTCGCAATGACTGTAAGCGGCAGACACTCAAGCAGGGAAGGAATAAATATAGCAGGATTTTTAGATGAGGCAATGCTCGAAAAAATCGCAAATAACACCTGGTCCCGTATTTACTCATCGTTCTTGAATTTCGGCACTGTTTCGGTAGGAATAATTGGACTAATCATGCTTATACGATTAATAAAATTGTGTATTGACGCGACTATACGCTCATACGTATTATACGAGATATTCGGATTTTCCTTCAAATTATTTGGGGCCATGATGGCATCAGTAACAGCACTGCTAATTCATAAGATACTAGAAGGAAAAATCCGAAGATATCGAAAAACAGGCAGCAACGAAACAACACCTAGCGCAACCGAGAGTCAAGTAACACGAGCAAGTCTATATCCTAACTTGGACCGTGCAAGCATTTAAAAAATTCCTTTTTATACGCAATAGGAGTGCATCATTAAGCCATCTCGAAGTAGCTGTTATAAAATTTTTTTTTGAACTCAAGTAACCGCATTAGCAAACTAACGAACAAATAATCGAAAAATAGTCGATATAATGCAGCGACGCGCAAAAGAGAAAGTACATACGAGCAGACGAACGCTGCGGCCGCGTGTAGGCATAGACCGATGCTCTATTAATACACCACGCACATGTAATGTAACGCGAGCAATGCACAAACGACCACACATACGCACGAAACCGGCACAAATTAAATAATCAATAATTACACAAAAGTTAATGAATAGCACTTAAATACTTACATTGAAAATAATATAGAAAACAACAAACAATTTTATTTATTGAAAAAAAAAGATATACTTTATTTTTCATAGCACATTGATTAAAATCACTTGCAAAACTCATAGGAGAAAGAAAGTAAAAGGTCATAGAAAATTTCCACACAAGACAATCCGTATTTCAAGTAAGCAATAAGTAAAAACAAATTTAAACATTAAAAACGCCTCGAAGCACGGGGTATTCATTAAACATTCAACAAAGGGCAACGGAGGGAAGTGTACTGCGTACACAAATAAGCAATAGTTTAAGATTTATGTAATTGATGCGCTTCCTTTATATAAATAATTATGCCAACGATCGCCGATCAGATAGTAGCTTATAAACATTTTGCCTTTACGTCAAAATTATTTTAATAAGTTATATATGTTTTGTACGGGTTATGCTAAATTTTGCCGAATGCACCCTCGATTGAAATTGCATTTGTACAGTGTAAATTGCTTTGTGACAATTTAATTTAAACCTTACACATAAAATTTTAACCCAAGACAAATCTCGCGGTAAAAATAACACACGTACACACATCGACTCATGCACACAAATACCACATCTAAGACGACAAAATTTACACGCTCAAAACCTCGATCGACTACGAAAGGAAGATAGAAAAAGCAATTAAAACTCGAGAAGCACATCCACGCCCAGCCTGATCTTCGAAATAATAAATCTCGATCGTCAGACTCGTTCAAACACGCGAGCAAGCTCCATAGTAAAGAAAAAAAAAATCAAGCCAAGTATCATGGAATACCAAGTGAGTGCAAGTGAGGGACAAACAATGCCCGAAGAAGGGATGGGAAACGAGCCCAATCCGTTCCGCATACCAGGAGCGGGGCCACGAGTGAGCTACGAGCAGGTCAGCGAGGATATCAACAATAACGATATCTCCGACGAGACCTACGACGAGTCCAGTGAAGGCGAGGGTCAACAAGCAACAGAGGAGCAGCGACCCCACAGATACTTCGTGCTCCGCGAGAGTAATCCTCGCGTGACATTCGAGCTCGTGGGCAACGAGACGCGGCTCGTCATAACAGGAGACCGGGACGAGAGATGTCACCAGGAGAGCTGGGAGCCAGATGCGCCCATCTGCGAAGTATGTGGAAAGCAGCCGGGCACGCCTGGCACGCGGGTCTACGCCGCCTACGAGCAAGGAACGCATTAGATCGAGCACTACATACGTTTTACACAATTGTCACCTGTCACAAGGCAATGTACTTCATGAGAATGCATTATAAAGAAATTTTTTTAAACATAATTCTGTGTTATTTTATGAACAGAAAATTGTAATAGATAGGTATATAAAAAAAAAAAAAAAAAAAAAGAGAGAAAAAAAAAACAGAAGAAAAATGAGAAACACAACACAAAATGAACTCAGCCGCGCAAGGGTGTTATTGTTAATAATTAGGAAAAAAATAAATACAGATGATCTTAGGGATCTAGCGAATAAATAACGATTTAAATCTTTTTCATAGTACACCTTTAATATATGAACTTACAGCAATACAATAGTAAATATCGACACAATTTTTTTTTGTCACGAAAACGACCAATACACTTAATTGCACAAACATTAACAATCCACTAATTATTACAAATTCACACTCCACAAAATCGACGAAGCCTCTTCTAGGCTCGTAGCGGGAAGACAAAACTGGAAAAAATCACGAGGCGCCAACATGTGCATGTCAAAAGCCGGGGTAAAACGAAGGTCAGGCGGAGGCATGATACGGGGACGCTTGAAAATCGAGCAAGTATATCCCGGCGCAAAAATGTCGTGGCAGGGAAGCTCCGCGAAAACGGGGATGGGATAAATCCTCCGAACGATGTCTTGCAACACAGTGATGAACGGCTGCGCTAGGTGCAACCACCCGAAGTGAGATGCAAGCCGCTCGAGTTGCTCAAGCAACCGGAACAGCGTAACGCGTCTGCGTTCCTGTTCTCCCTACAAAAAACGAACACAAAAGATTTGCAATAATACATGAAATAATCTGAGGCAAATAAAATGATTTCTTCTTTTAAAATTTTAAGAAAGCACAAACCTGGGCGAATGTCAAATACATGGTGCCGGGTAAAATTTTAACTTGAAAATACGACGGACGCACAGACCCCGTCTCTTTATACACCGAAGGGAAGACCCCTTTCCACCCAAAACTAACTCCCACGTGTGTAGGAAAATAGCGGAGATCGCGAAAGAAAGGAAAAGAAAGGTAATAAAAATCGAACTTAACTAGCAATATGACAGACGAACATTAGACGGATCGGAAACAAAAAACAACGCGTAAGCACGTACGATGGCTAGGCCAGGGGGGCATAGAATTAAAAATAAATCACTAAGAAAAAAAAAATACAAAAAAAAAACACAAAACGTCACTCAAAAATATTCCACAGAGACAAATTCGCGCTTCTAGACTGACAAATGAGAGCGGCTCGAAGCGCGGACGATAAGATTTAGTATATAAGAAGAAAAATACCGAGGGCCCATCTAAGGCGTAGGAGGGGATTTGTGTACTGCAGCATGCAAACGTATAATAAATTCAATTCATATAATACTCTGTAAAGAAGAAACGCGCTCTTCTCCTATAAATAAGCACATAGTTGTACTCATACGCACACATAAGGATACATAAAAAACGCGCAGGAAGCAGTACATGCTCGCACACATTTGTAGATCAGCCGGGGCAAACAAGCGAGTATCAATAAGCCATCGGCCAGTTGCACGCCTCCTAATAAAACCAAGCAACGAAAGCCCAACGAGCTCATTCGATCGACCAAAAGCAGAAAATCAAGACATCACCATGTGCCCTGACAGAATACCGCCGCCAATTAGAGCACCGACAGTCGAAACTGGAGACGAGGACATGTATGCACCAATACCTGCACCCTATCCTCTGGAGGCTCAGATAGCACAGCTGCTCGGAAACAGACACATCGTGATAGACGCTGGCCCTTTCCAGTTCCAAGTGGTGATGAGGGGAACCGAGGTAGCATTCTACATCGCAGGGCGCTACATTGGAGTCGTAAACCGTTTTTTGCGTTGCGACGAGACTGGCTGGGCCGAAGGCGGACCTGTCTGCTACCACTGCGGCCGGACCCGCTACGAGGAAGGCGAACCTCTTTTCCTCATGTTCGACTAGGAACATCGAGCAGAAGTACGAATAAATTACGAAGAAACTAGTTACGATAGCACATAGTACAAGCAGTTCAGACCTCAGTCAGCATCGACACCTCCATGCTTAAAGAGAGTGCACCTACAACCATCAAGGCTACGATTTTCTCTAACCAACCGATCGGGCCGGAACCATGACTCAAGCTAGCGGGCCAGCTCCAACTGGCAAATCAGCAGAGAGTTGCACATCAGGGGCCATCAGAAGCAGGAATAAACAAAACTCGCAGCCCATGACGCATGTAACAACTAATTATCAAAATGTAACGCGCAACAACTTAAAACCAACTATGTAACAATTTAAAAATGTATAACGTAACAATTTAAGGTCAATTACGTAGGAATTTAAGATCAAAATAATAACCCAAGCTTACAGGTACCGCATATAAGTTTACAATCAACTATGTAACATGATACGAAAATATTTTGAATACAAAAAAAACACCAATGCCAACGCTCATCCTATCACGACTCATAATTGAATAGTAAGAAACAACTGTAACTGCGGCGTAACACATTTCTGGATTATTTACAAAATAAATAGGTATTAAGAAATAAATCATAACTGGTCATCGAAATATTGTTAACAGATAAATTTTTTTTTCTCTTTCCTCATATTAAATATATTCAATTTATATTCTACCTCTTATTCAACTGGTCATCGAAATATTTTGTTAACAGACAATTTTTATATATATACTAGGGGGGCTCCGCCCCCCTGCTCGCTCCGCTCGCCAACCCCCCGTTTGAAATTTTAAGAATAATAATTATTCAATTACAAAATATTTATTGATTGAATATTGAATATGTACAAATATGTTATGTCCAGAATTTAACGAGTTTTTTTTATTACTTCCTAGGGGGGCTTTGCCCCCCTGCTCGCTCTGCTCACCAACCCCCTTTTTTCGAAATAAAAGTAGAAATTTAGTTATTGAAATAAATTTAATTATATAAATAATAGGTATTAAAAAAATTATTCGTCACTTGTTGCTTGGAGGAAAAACCAAGGTCTACCATTTGTTAAATCCACACTACCGTGCATATTTGCCAGGAAGATATCAATTCAATATTCTTAATAAAACCATGACATGGGATAATTTATATTTGATTGGAGTAAATATTGAATAAAAATAATAATTGAATAAATTTGAATAATTTTGATATAGAGGTAAAATAAGAATAAGTTGTTGTCATCCATTTGTTTAATTCACAAAACACCTTGCACATTTGCTTGGAGGCAAAAATACAAGGTTTCCCATTTGTTGAACCCACAACACCTTGCACATGTTTCTTAGAGGCCAAAATACAAGGTTTCCCATTTGTTTTACCCACAACACCTTGCACTGTTCTTAAGGCAAAATACAAGGTTTCCCATTTGTTTAACCCACAACACATTGCACATTTGCTTGGAGGCAAGAAAATACAAGATCACCTATTTGATTAACCCATATACAAGGTCTCCCATTTGTTTAGCCCACAACACATTGCACATTTGCTTGGAGGCAGAAAATACAAGATCACCTATTTGATTAACCCATATACAAGGTCTCCCATTTGTTTAGCAGCCCACAACACTTTGCACATGTTCTTAGAGGCAAAAAATACAAGGTTTCCCATTGTTTAACCCACAACACCTTGCACATGTTCTTAGAGGCATAAATACAAGGTTTCCCATTTGCTTAACCCACAACACACTTGCACATTTGCTTGGGAGGCAAAAATACAAGGTTTCCCATTTGTTTAACCCACAACACCTTGCACATTTGCTTTGAGGCAAGAAATACAAGGTCACCCATTTGATTAACCCATATACAAGGTCACCCTTTCTTTAACCCACGACACCTTGCACATTTTTTAGAGGAAAATACAAGGTTTTCCCTTTGTTGAACCCACATACCTTGCACATGTTCTTAGAGGCAAAAATACAAGGTTCCCATTTGTTGAACCCACAACAACTTGCACATTTTCTTAGAGGCCAAAAACAAGGTTTCCCATTTGCTTAACCCACAACACCTTGCACATTTGCTTGGAGGCAAGAAATACAAGATCACCTATTTGATTAACCCATTACAAGGTCTCCTATTTGTTAGCCCACAACACTTTGCAAACATGTTCTTAGAGGCAAAAATACAAGGTTTCCCATTTGTTTAACCCACAACACCTTGCACATGTTCTTAGAGGCAAAAATACAAGGTTTCCCATTTGCTTAACCCACAACACCTTGCACATTTGCTTGGAGGCAAAAATACAAGGTTTCCCATTTGTTAACCCACAACACCTTGCACATTTGCTTTGAGGCAAGAAAATACAAGGTCACCCATTTGATTAACCCATATACAAGGTCTCCCATTTGTTTAACCCACAACACCTTGCACTTTGTTGGAGGTAAAAATACAATTATTCAATCCACAATACCTAGTACCTTGGCACAGTGAATAAATATAATTATGAATAAATTTCGAAAGATCTTGATCAGCAAATAATATAAGAATAGGTTTTTTGGGTATCCGCACTAATAATCACTTTACCGATTGGCCTGGAGGAAAAAAGTACAAGGTCTCTATTTGTTTAACCCATAACACCTTGCATATTTCTGAACAGGCGGCAGCAGCGGCGATATGTTTTTATAATATAGAGAGATACAAAAACATGTTAACGTAACTGTAAAATGACGATAGCCAGGATGCACGCGAAAGACATAGCGAATGCCATATTACACTCCTTATCTTAACGACGTTGTCACACGGCTAGCAACCTAAGGAGATATTTTGTTAAATAGAATTAAGTCAATATTGTACGACAAAGCACTAAATACGATACAAGAGCAGGGGCTCATGATTTTAAAAGGGGCGGCGAGGTGTAATAGCTGGACGGCCCTCGCGTGCAGAACGTGCATACGCACGAACGTACGCGCTGCCACATACACGGGCACGGTAGTACCAGCACTCATATGAGCAGGCAGCAAGCGCACGCACGGATAGAGCAGCGCATGCTGGTGTGCGATCGCATTTGTACACCGCGGCACACGCTTGTGCGTGTGCTCGCACAGATAGAGCAGCGCATGTTGGTGTGCGACCGCACATGTACACCGCGGCACACGCTTGTGTGTGTGCGCGCACGGATAAAGCGGTGCGCACTTGTGTGCGTGCTCACACGTATAAAGCGGCTCACGCTTGTGTGCAGCATGACTTGTACTTGCGACCGCATGAGCAGCATGACTTGTGCTTGCGACCACATAAACATCAAAATCGCGTTACAAGAGCAATAAAGTAGGCGAACTAACGATCGACCCTGGCAATAAGTAACGCCCGAATGACGGCGAAGGTCGAATCCCGAGTTACGCCGATGCTCGGGCAAGCAAGCGAGGTAATTAGAAAAACGACCCAAGCATCCGCAAGAACAGGAGCACGTCTGTTGTTTATGAGCTCCAGGTCTACGCAAAAATCGACCGGATGCGAAATACCCAAATCTCGAACTCAGGAGGACGGACATAATTCAACAGCGGTATCCGCCCGAACGGGTGCCGCAAAGAAAGTCAGTATATATATCGGACCGAGAGGTAGTCTCGGGGCAGATACTCTCTTACCGTTGAGCAGACCAAAGCTCTGGTTGGGCAGTTACCGAACTCATACGAGGGTGAAGCTACGCGCGATCGCACAACATTCTAACTATCGGGAATTAGTCGATTTTCACGACGATCGCTAACGAGCTCTTAGCCGAATTCTCGAGTCACCCTGAGCGTACAGTAGTGCACCCGCGAACTGTACACGCTCATAGATACGAAGCAAAGAGCGCGCGCGTTAAGTGCAACAGCCTGCCAGCCGAACAGCCCCACAGCCGACGAGCTCATCCAGCCTGCCAGCCGAGCAGCCGAACAGCCTCACAGCTGACGAGCTCATCCAGCTTGCCACCTGGGCAGCCGAACAGCCCCGCGCCAACCAGCCTGCCAGCCAAGCATCCGAGCAGCCAAGCAGCCGAGCAGCCGAGCAGCCACGATCAACTGTGCCAACGCCACTCCTGTAATCAACCGAACCACGCGTCACTCTATAACCGTAAGCCATAAATTTAATTAGCCGATAAGTTACGTCGATGTTCTTGTATGAATTTTATAGCAGTAAAAATATAGAACAGTCCTGTGTGAACCAATGCCTCTGTGTTTTCATTTCCACCACCACCCAACAAAAGACAACGAGTATAAAGTCGAGTCACCGCACCATAGAAGCATTTTGATGGTAGAGTCTTAGCTGCCAATACATTAAACAATTAATAACTAATAGATGGTCAAACGAGCCATCACACTTGATTTCCAGCTGATTTTCAAGCATTTTTAAAGCTGATGTAAAAGCAAATTTCGAGCTATTCGGGTGGAATTATGTTCAGATTTCAAGTGTTTTAAGTGGAATATCAGATTTATTTGGCTTGAAATTAACTTGAATTTTGCTCCTCATAGAGGAAGCTCTGTGATAGACTCGAAAACGAGTTTTGAACCAGACTTCGTAGGACGATTTGGTTTACATATTTGTAAACTAGATTGAATTCTCAACAAATGTCCGTATGTATGTATGTGTGTGTGTTGTGTGTGTGTGTGTGTGTTGTGTGCGTGTGTGTGTGGTGTGTGTGTTGTGTGTGTGTTGTGTGTGTGTGTGTGTGTGTGTGTGTGTGTGTGTATGTACGTATGTCCGAAGCAAAATCTCGAAAAGTTATGGTTGATTGTATAAATTTCAATTGTATTCATTGTTCGTTTGTAGTAATAATGAGGCCAGAAAAAGGTTTTTGCGATTACACGGGAAAAAAAATTTTTTTTCGATTTTTTGAATTTTTTTTCATTTTTCACGATAATTGCCGGAATATCTCAATTTTTGTTGTCATCATGAGAGCAGAGCATCAAGTTTTAATTTAAGATCAAATAGATAAGATTCACCGAATATCATGAAAACCGCTGCTAAATCATTGGCATAGTGTTTTTTTTTTATGAGGAAGCTCTTTGCCAATGAATTGGCAGCGGTTTTTTTTGTTTCAGCAGAATTACAGATACAGATAAAAACCGCTGCCAATTTATTGGCAAAGAGCTTCCTCATAAAGAATGATATTAATAGCACTGTTTGATTATTGAAGGAAAAATTCGTATTTTATTCTTGCATACTGAACTATAAAAAACTTATAGATGTTTAGAAGTATGTAAAAGATTTACTATGTATAAGTTTTCTTTGTACAGGTTCATGATACTTACTAAAAAACCAACCATCTTTTAATTGACATTTTATTTTTTACAGTACATCAAAAATGATTGAACACCTACACGCAATTTTCGTTTTATAAGATTAACACAAAATGTAAAAAATATAGTTGAAACTTTATATACAAATTTCTAAAATAAACTATATAAAAGCCATAAATTTTTTCCTACATACTAAAAATTTCCTAAAACGAAGCAAAAACAAAAATTTCCGTTTTGAGTACTAAATTTTTTTATATTCCGTGAACCTCTACGATTTTGGTCTTATATTACAGATTAGCTGCTCCGCTTGCACTAACCGATCAAAAAATAAACATAATAATTCCTTCATTTTTACATGAAAAAACATAAAAAAAAATTTAAAAAAATTTTTTTTCCAAGAAACCGAGTTTACAACACGATAAAAAAAATCATAACTTTTTAACTACTCAATGGATCATGAAATAAGTTTTTGACGCTTCGTGTGACACCGAATCTTTCAAAACAAGCCGAACCGCTTCTCGATACGTGTCTCCGTTAAAAAGTAACACTGGTTACAGACCACTAGACGCACACACGTACGCTGGAACGCAGGCGGCTGTCACCGCGCTCCCAGACGACCTAGCCGCCAAGGCACTGAAACTCGGTCACATACGGATTGGCTGGGTCAACTGCCGCATCCGTGACGTGAAGATGCTCCGCGCTGCAACCTCTGCTGGAGCCCCGGTCACGTCTCAGCCCGCTGTAAGAGACCTGATCGCTCGGCGCAATGTTTCCGCTGCGGACAAGAGAGCCACCAAATAAAGGACTGCAAGAACAACCCAATGTTCGTTCTCTGCCGAGAACAAGGCCTTGCCCACGACCATGCGTCCACAGGCCGGTACTGCGCTCTTGCACAGAAGAACACTCAAGCCCGCCGATGATGAGGATTATACAGCTTAACCTCCATCACTGCAAGGCTGCTCAGGATCTCCTGAGCCAAGCCATCTGTGAGCTGCGCATCAACGTGGCCATAGTGTGTGATCAGTACAAAAACCTCGATCCACAATATACATGGCTCGCCGATGCCAACAGCCAAGCCGCCATCTGGGTGCAGGGAGGTAGCCTGTTGCAGGAGCACCCAGCAAGAGCGCGTCCCTTCTTCACCTGGGCCCGTATCAGCGGAATCTACTTTTTAAGCGTCTACGCACCACCAAGACTCGCTGATGTAGAATTCTCCGCTCTTCTCACCAACATCACCGAGGAAGCCCGGGGCCAGGGACCGCTCATCATTGCTGGCGACTTCAACGCCTAGTCAACGGAGTGGGGATGCTGAGCGACGAGACAGCGCGCCACCACTCTCCTGGACACGCTCGCCCCCCTCGAAGCTGTACTGCTGAACATCGGAGATACACAAACATTCACCGTTGCACTGGGCTACTCGGTCGTAGATCTCACCTTCGCCAGCGACACACTCGCTTCTCAAGTTGAATCATGGGCCGTAAGTGAGCTCTATACGCATAGCGATCATCAAGCCATCGTGTTAGAGATAGAGATAGCCAGACGACCTAGACCCGCGACGCGCCAAAGCTGCAAGTGGAACGCACGCAGTCTTGACACAAAGTGCCTCATGGCCATGATGGTCGGTGCCGCGGTTCCACCCAGGCCTACAAAAGAGATGGCAACGAGGCTCATGGCTGTCATTACCAGTGCATGCGACGCGTCTATGACCAAGGCAGGTGGACGACGTCGTCGTGGCGCAGTATACTGGTTGACAAGCGAGATCGCTGACTTCAGGCACTCATGTCTGTGAGCGTAAAGGCTTGCCCAGAGAGCACGTGGCCGGCCAAATGCAGACGCCTGCCGAGCGAGCTATACCTCCGCAAGACGTCTCCTGCGCGCAGCTATCAAGACCAGCAAGCGGCTATGCTGGAACAAACTGTACGACGAGGTCAACAAGGACGTATGGGGAAAACCATACGAGACAGTCATGTCTCGTCTCAGAGGACCGAGAGCAAATTAACCAAGCTCACCGACCATGGTGCGCCGCATAGTGGCTGCTCTCTTCCCTCGTGTGCCTGACGAGCCAGCTCTGCCACGACCACTCCAAGCAGGAGTAATTGTACCAACCGTCACCATGGAAGAACTCCGAGGAGCATGCAGGAAAATCAAGAATAACACTGCGCCTGGGCCGGACGGAGTACCAAACGCCGTTATCAAGTTCGCCATTGCCACGCACCCTGACATCTTCTTGCACGTGTACACGGCATGCCTGCGAACCGGCGTTTTTCCCGCGTGCTGAAAAAGACAGAGGCTTGTCCTGCTGCCAAAGACAGGCAAGCCACCCGAAGAACCATCGTCGTATAGGACGCTGTGTATGCTGGACACAGCGGGCAAGATTCGCAAAGGAATCATCTGTGACCGCCTCGAAGCCACTACTGAGAGCCCTGAGGGCCTCTCAGATCACCAGTACGGCTTTCCAGAGACCACAGAGTCACAGCAGGCGTTCCGCAAGGATCTGTCTCGGGGCCCATCCTGTGGAACGTCATGTACGACGACAGTGTGCGGCGCGCTTTAAGATCTCAGCCTAGAAATGGCTGACCATCAAACCGAGGCCCTTCTTATTAGTAGCAGGAAGAAAATGGAGACCATCACCATCACAGTAGGTGACTGCAGCATAATGTCGACCCCCTGCATCCGCTACCTGGGCCTACACATCGACTCCAGGCTGAGGTTCGACCAACATCTCTGAATCGTCAAAGAAAAGGCAGCAAGAGTGGCTGGAGCCCTCGCGAAGATCATGCCCAACAACGGTGGGCCCGAAGTAGCCAACGCGTGCTCTATGCCCACATCGTCGACTCGATTCTCCTGTATGGAGCGCCTATCAGGGGATGCGCGACGGAGACGAAGGCCTACATACGCCAGGCAGAGCCGGTACATCGACGAGCCTGCCTGCGCGTGATCAGCGGGCGACCACACGTCTCCTACGACGTGACGTACGCGCTAGCTGGCGTACCACTGCTGGCGCTACTAGCGGATGAGCGAGCGCGCATATACCAGCGCCGCCCCGAGGACGTCAAGGAGGGAGAAAGAAGAGAGACGCTGAACACTGGCAGGACCGGTGGGACCGGGCCTCAAAGGGCCGATGGACACACCGGCTAATCCCGAACATCACGGAATGGGTCGAGAGGGGACATGAAGAAGTGGACTACCATCTCACACAACTCCTGTCCGGGCATGGCTACTTCAGAAGCCATAGCCAGCGCTATGACAACACCCTTAGCGCACTCTGCCCGACCTGCCCAATTACAGTAGAAGACGCGGAGCATGTGTTCTTTTGCTGCCCGCGATTCTACGAAGAGAGGGAGAGACTCCAACAAGTTCTCCGAGAAGAAATCGAGCCTGAAAACATCGTCAGGCTCATGCTCGAAACGACAGGAAATTGGATGGCGGTAGCGTCTTTCGCGCAATCAGTCGTCTCCAGACTGAGGCAAGAGGCACAAGAGGCGTAAAAGCGATCCGGACGATGCTGTAAGAAGAAGACGATGCTTCTGGTTCCCGAACCTCTAATCATCGTAAGGTGGATGGGGGATGTACGGAAAAGACACAGATGTAGCAGGGAAGCTCTATAGAGTCCCCACCGAAGTAATGTTTAACGACGGTTCCTAGTGGGGTACTCGTTTCGAAGGGCCACTGGCTGCAGAGTTCACTCTGCCCACGTCCACAAAAAAAAAAACACACACACACACACACTCATACAGACAATTGTTCAGAATTCAATGACGATTCTGAATATGTATGCGAAATTTTCCTACGAGTTCTATATCAAAATTTGATTTTGACGCCTATCACAAAGCTTCCTCTATGAGGAAGCAATAACTGGATTTAATGCAATTGTAGTTGAAGTCGTAATCACTTTCTAGATATTTAATACCGCATACCAGTTGGATTGTCGAAAATTTAAAAATTTGATATGAAATTATAGCATAAAAATAAAATTTTAAAGTCGTGAAAAATTGAGAAACCAAATAATTTGAAAATAAACAATCTATATTGTTTCAGCTCTGATTACAAAAGTAAAGGAAAAACGACGATAATAACATTTTCATTTTTTCAACATCTTAAATATAAGCTAGCATAACAATTTTTTTTAAAAACTTACATGTTATTTAAAGCTTTTGATCTTTGGAAATTTTAATCGAAATTAATATTACGAAATTTCAAGATCTCCATAACAAAATAGAAGTTTAGTGACAACCGTGTCGTTTTCATTTTCGAACATTACGAATGTAAGCTAGCATGTCAAATATTTTTAAAACATATATTATTTGAAGCGTTTCACCTTTGAAAGTTTTAATCGAAACTAATGTTACGAAATTGAACAATCTTCATAGTTTGTAATGTGATTTCGATTAGAAATCTTACATTAAGATTTAAATTTTCCTATTTGATATGCGATTTCTTCTGTAATGTATTGTGGTATATCTTCCAACCTCGCTGCCGCACTTCGTGTATCAATTGTAGTTTTTTTTATTTCTCAAATATTTTTGTGAATGTAATTCTGATTTAATTTTGAATTTTAAACATCCTGTAAAATTTTTCATTTGTAACATACAAGATAATATGTGAGATTATGTACTACGTTTCAGAGTATGCTTTACTTACGTTTAAGGCGCTCGATTTTTTGTGGTGTCACTGCTGTTCTACCTCGGCTTTTTTTTGGAGTTAAATATCGTGGATAAGCACCGACAGATCGTTCAATCATCATATCAGTCGTATTTAATTCTCTCAAAATTGCTTTATCAAATCGACTATCATTTTGTTTTCAAATTTTCTGGAGACTGTTATATTCCATGGAACACCCTCAACCTATATATATCATTTCCACCTAAAAAGCATAGAATAATAAACAATATTTTATGTTTGTATTCTAGACATTATTAATTTGATCCATATTATTAGAATTTGTTTTTCGTACCTGAACATCATCTTTTGTTGTCGTATATGTTTCTAAAAATAAATACTTTTCAGATCCCTGTTTCTGAATGTGTTAATTTTCTTCAATTTTATTATTATTTTCTTCGTCAGAGTAAATTAATAATCTTCTCTTTGCCGCCTTGGACTTGCTTTTTATATTAGCATAATTTTGCTTCCTCATAGAGGAAGCTTTGTGATAGGCGTCAAAATCAAATTTTGATATAGAACTCGTAGGACAATTTCACATACATATTCAGAATCGTTATTGAATTCTGAACAATTGTCTGTATGTGTGTGTGTGTGTGTGTGTGTGTGTGTGTGTGTGTGTGTGTGTGTGTTTTTTTTTTTTTTTTTGTGGACGTGGGCAGAGTGAACTCTGCAGCCAGTGGCCCTTCGAAACGAGTACCCCACCGGGAACCGTCGTTAAACATTACTTCGGTGGGGACTCTATAGAGCTTCTCTGCTACATCTGTGTCTTTTCCGTACATCCCCCGTCCACCTTACGGTGATTAGGGGTTCGGGAACCAGAAGCATCGTCTTCTTCTTACAGCATCGTCCGGGTCGCTTTTACGCCTCTTGTGCCTCTTGCTTCAGTCTGGAGACGACTGATTGCGCGAAAGACGCTACCGCCATCCAATTTCCTGCGGTTCGAGCATGAGCCTGACGATGTTTTCAGGCTCGATTTCTTCTTGGAGAACTTGTTGGAGTCTCTCCCTCTCTTCGTGGAATCGCGGGCAGCGAAAGAACACATGCTCCGCGTCTTCTACTGTGACTGGGCAGGCCGGGCAGAGAGCGCTAAGGGTGTTGTCATAGCGCTGGCTATGGCTTCTGAAGTAGCCATGCCCGGACAGGAGTTGTGTGAGATGGTAGTCCACTTCTCCATGTCCCCTCTCGACCCATTCCGTGATGTTCGGGATTAGCCGGTGTGTCCATCGGCCCTTTGAGGCCCGGTCCCACCGGTCCTGCCACCTGTTCAGCGTCTCTCTTCTTTCTTCCTCCTTGACATCCTCGGGGCGGCGCTGGTATATGCGCGCTCGCTCATCCGCTAGTAGCGCCAGCTGGTACGCCGGTACGCGTACGTCGTCGTCGTAGGAGACGTGTGGTCGCCCGCTGATCACGCGCAGGCAGGCTCGTCGATGTACCGACTCTGCCTGGCGTATGTAGGCCTGCGTCTCCGTCGCGCATCTCCAGATGGGCGCTCCATACAGGAGAATCGAGTCGACGACGTGGGCATAGAGCACGCGTCGGCTACTTCTGGGCCCACCGATGTTGGGCATGATCTTCGCGAGGGCTCCAGCCACTCTTGCTGCCTTTTCGCTGACGATTCGGAGATGTTGGTCGAACCTCAGCCTGGAGTCGATGTGTAGGCCCAGGTAGCGGATGCAGGGGGTCGACATTATGCTGCAGTCGCCCACTGTGATGGTGATGGTCTCCATTTTCTTCCTGCTACTGATGAGAAGGGCCTCGGTCTTGTGGTCAGCCGTTTCTAGGCTGAGATCTTGAAGCGCGCCACGCACCTGCGCGATGGCAGAGTTCAGATCGTGTTCGATCTGCCACAAGTGCTTGGCCACGGCCACCAAGGCGATGTCGTCCGCGAAGCCTACGATCCTTACGTTGCCTCTGAAGTTGAGGCGCAGAACGGCGTCGTACATGACGTTCCACAGATGGGCCCAAGACTGCTGTGACTCTGTTCTCTGGCCATTGTCCGTATCGCAATCAAGCAGTCTCGCTGAGAGATAGCTTCTGATTATTCTCAGCAGGTACTCAGGTACGCGCATTCGGCGTAGCGCGGCGTTGATGTTGTTCCACCGAGCCGAATTAAACGCGTTCCTTACGTCGAGGGTGACCACGGCGCAGTACTTTTGGTGCCGCGGTTCCATCTCTTGCCCGCGATGGCCTCTCGGGCGGTGGCGATGACGTTCTCGATGGCGTTGATCGTATCGCCCCTTCCGAAAGCCGTACTGGTGATCTGAGAGGCCCCCAGGGCTCTCAAGAGTGGCTTCGAGGCGGTCACAGATGATTCTTTCGAGAATCTTGCCCGCTGTGTCCAGCATACACAGCGGCCTATACGACGATGGTTATTCAGGTGGCTTGCCTGGCTTTGGCAGCAGGACAAGCCTCTGTACTTTTCAGCACGCGGGAAAGACGCCGGTTTGCAGGCACGCCGTGTACACCTGCAAGAAGATGTCAGGGTGCGTGGCAATGGCGATCTTGATAGCGGCGTTTGGTACGCCGTACGGTCCGGGCGCAGTGTGATCCTTGATCCTTGGTACAATTGCTCCTGCTTGGAGTGGTGTTGGCAGAGCTGGCTCGTCAGGCACACGAGGGAAGAGAGCAGCCACTATGCGGCGTACCATGGACGATGAGCTTGGTGAATTTGCTCTCGGTCCTCTGAGACGGGACATGACTGTCTCGTATGGTTTGCCCCATACGTCTTCGTTGACCTCGTCGCATAGTTTTTTCCAGCATAGGCGCTTGCTGGTCTTAATAGCAGCGCGCAGGAGACGTCTTGCAGAGGTATAACTCGTTCGGCAGGCGTCTTCATTTTGCCGGCCACGCGCTCTCTGGGCAAGCCTTCGCGTTCGCAGACATGAGCGCCGGAGGTCAGCGATCTCGCTTGTCCACCAGTATACTGCGCCACGACGACGTCCACCTGCCTTGGTCATAGACGCGTCGCATACACTGGTAATGGCAGTCATGAGCCTCGTTGCCATCTCTTCTATAGACCCGGGTGGAACCGCGGCACCGGCCATCATGGCCGTGAGGCACTCTGTGTCAAGACTGCGTGCGTTCCACTTGCAGCTTTGGCGCGTCGTAGGTCTAGGCGGTCTGGCGGTCGCTTTCTCAAACACGATGGCTTGATGGTCGCTATGCGTATAGAGCTCGCTTACGGCCCATGATGTAACTTGGGAAGCGAGTGTGTCGCGACCTACGACCAAGTAACCCAGTGCACCGGTGAATGTTGGTGTATCTCCGATGTTCAGCAGTACAGCTTCGAGGGGGGCGAGCGTGTCCAGGAGAGTGGTGGCGCGCTGTCTCGTCGCTTGACATCCCCACTCCGTTGACCAGGCGTTGAAGTCACCAGCTATGATGAGCGGTCTCTTGCCTCGGGCTTCCTCGGTGATGTTGGTGAGAAGATCGGAGAATTCTACATCAGCAAGTCTTGGTGGTGCGTAGACGCTGAAAAAGTAGATTTCGCTGATACGGGCCCAGGTGCAAAATGGACGCGCTTTTGCTGGGTGCTCCTGCACTAGGCTACCTCCCAGTACCCAGATGGCGGCTTGGCTGTTGGCATCAACGAGCCATGTATAGGGTGGATCGAGGTTCTTGTATTGATCACACACTATGGCCACGTTGATGCGCTGCTCACGGATGGCTTGGCTCAGGAGATCCTGAGCAGCCTTGCAGTGATTGAGGTTAAGCTGTATAATCCTCATCATCAGCGGGCTTGAGTGTTCTTCTGTGCAAGAGGGCAGTACCGGCCTGTGGACGCATGGTCGTGGGCAACGCCTTGTTCTTGGCAGAGAACGCACATTGGGTTGTTTTTACAATCCTTTATTTGGTGGCCTGCTTGTCCGCAGCGGAAACAGTGCCCCGAGCGATGAGGTCCCTTACAGCGGGCTGAGACGTGACCGGGGCTCTAGCAGCAGTAGCAGCGCGGAGCATCCTCACGACCACGGATGCGGCAGTTGACCCAGCCAATCCGTATGTGGCCGAGTTTCAGTGCCTTGGCGCTTAGGTCGTCCAGGAGCGTGGCTACAGCCGAGTGCGTTCCAGCGTACGCTTTCCGTAGTGTCCTGACTACTTCCTCGTTGAGGCTTGGTAGAGCGCTGGCAGTGGCCGCATCACCGAGGACTTCGTCTAATTTCACGACAAGAGTGGAGGCATTGTCCACGTTTCTTTTCAGTTGCAGCACCAGGGCCCCCGCAGCACTGCGTCTGATGTTTTTGACGCTGCTGCCTACTGATTGCTGCAACGTCGGGTCTGACTTGAGAGATCGCAGGATGTCTGCATACTTAGTCGCATCCTTCGCCTTGTTGACGATTGCGTCTGGTCGATGATGAACTCTTCGCTGCGCTGGCCGTGGCTTCGGCAGTTGCCAGGCGCGAACAGATCCAGATGTTGTTGTTGCCGTCTGATTGCGCTGGCGTTGACGACGATGGTCAACTTGTACAAATCCGTCTTGGTCTCCGACATCGTTGTTGTTCTCGTCAAGCCGCTTGGATGCGTCTGTCACGGCATGTCGCTTGGGTGTTGCGTGAGTCGCCAGCGGTGACGTTGCAGGCCGCTTACTAGTTGTATTGACCGGGAATATTGGAGAAGTACAGACCGCCTTCTCGGCAGAGGCAGGTCGAGGCGATACTTGCTTCTGCTTCGTCTTCTTGAGCGCCAAGATGGCCTGCTCCAGGCTTAGCGAATATTTGATCACCTCCTTGTGGAGGTTATTTTTTCCAAAGATGAACGTATTAAGGCCTTTCACAAGTCCTTCTATACGCATCATTTTCTCTTCGTAGCTCCCGGTCGCAAACTTTGCGGGGGTTGGGAGCGAGGCATCTTTTGCTAGCAAAGGGGCGCCGATGATTCTCCGTGTCATGGCCGCCGCAATCACCGCAGAGGGGGTCATCGTCTTCGTCGGCATCGACGGCATCGAGCCGCTCTCCAGCTGGCTCGATTTTCCGACTTCGTCCGTCGACCCAGGCGTCTGCTGATGCTGCTGCCTATCGCACATGGCTGCCGGCTCGCCGCAAGCCCACACAACAGCACAGAGAACCGGCACCACGTAATGTAACGCGCACTCACACTAACGCGCGCATTGATAGCCTTTTCGACAAAGAATTTATAGAGCAGCTCCGAGAGAAACAGCGAGAAAGAGACTTCATTGCTTGATGCTTTTAGACAAATTGCCTTATATATATACAGCCGAATTAAGCGCGCGACGAGGCCTGTTCGCGATGACTAATCACGAGCTTGATTGACCCGTTAATAGCCTGAGTGTGTGTGCATACACTGCAGGGCACGAATGTATGATTTCGAGCTCTCTCTCTTCATTCGAGTATTCGAGCGATGTTTTCAAATACAGACTGCGAGAAGTCGTGCTGTCATTGAATGTCGAGCGAGCAAGAGTGGCTACCGGCATGAGCGCGTGTATACACTCGCGGGGTGTACTTTCATTATCGTACTCCATGTGCTGCTGCAAGAAGAGATAACAATGGTGTTCCATATAAGTCACAGAGCGCTTCTCTCTTTCTCTCCCTCTCTCGTACATTGATGCTGTGTACAGTGCAATGCGCACAATAACAATTCTCAGCTCATGTGTCCTCGTGTCGCTGCATCTGAGCGTGATAGATCGAAAAGGAGCTCTCTACGACTCTGTCTCTCCCTCTCGCTCTCCGCGTTTACTCGGAGATTCGTGCGTTTGAGCTCTACGCGCGTACACTAGACCTACTTTAATTCTGTCCAGACCAAATCCACATTCCGCCGACACGAAAAAAAGATTCAGACCACCATCTATCTCTTTTCATAGTTTCAGTTGCTCTGCCAAAGGTAGATAAGTAAAGTCACTGCCATATCTACCTTACGCAGAGCATCTGAAACTATGAAAAGAGATAGATGGTGGTCTGAATCTTTTTTTCGTGTCGGCGGAATGTGGATTTGGTCTGGACAGAATTAAAGTAGGTCTAGTGTACATAACGCGATGCACAATAATGCGACAATCGCTTATGTCCGAGGTCTCTGAACTATGTCCGTCTGTCTGTATGCACGTGCATGTGCCTCGAATAACGTATCACGACGACGAAAAATGTCTGATATAATAAACAGAAAGAGCGCTGCCATGCGCGCGAGTAGCAAAAAAGAATCTCCGAGAAAGGTAATTTAATAAAGCAAATAGACTATACCTTTCCATTTCTGCGAATATTTTTTTCCCATATTTTACCATTTTTTCTGGGTACTTGGGTACATGATGAACGTTGCCATTTTGAAGTTTTTTGGAATGCTACATCTATGTCTGTACAAAAAAAAAAAACAAAATTAAATTTCAAAACAATTAAAAAATTAATAGAATTGAGTAAAAAATACCATTTTCAATGTCGCTATCTTCAGGAGTGTCCTGTATTTTTCTTTTTGCAGATTTGAGTGGTTTCTTTTTTTTTTGGTGTGTCGGTTTTTTGTTTCTTTCTATGTTCTCTTTCATCTTCAGATGGCATTCAGTCTTTATCTTCGTTAATGATATCATCAATTTGGGTACCCGACTCTTCTTCTGCGTCTGAACCATCTGAACTGCACAGACCTTGTCGACCAAAATTGGTGACTTGTTTGGGATTCTCTGCAGGTGCACTAAATTCTTCCATACTATAGGTCTGATGGCTCGACTCTTTATCTACTTCTACTCCTAGTTCATCCTCGACTTCTTCATCTTCAGATTGATCCAACATATTTAGTACTTTGGAAATGGCCTTATTCAAAACTAATTGATTCACATTTTCTGCAGCTGTCTTGGATTTTGTTCCATTTATCAATTTTTTTTTTTTAACTTCATCATTTTTTGCTCTCTCTTGAATTATGGACTTTTCCATGGATGCTTTTATTACTTTTTTAATTTTTAATGACTGCTATAAAATTAGAATTCAAATTAGAAAATTGTTTCAATTATAAAAGAATATTGTATATAGTATGTATTAGTTTCTAGTAACTCTTTTACCTTTTTATTGAGTGAATTTTCGTTTGTCGAGCCACATGAGCTTCTACGAGATGTACTTATCTCATTTAACGACTCGTTGGCACTGGATGTGTTCAATTTTTTGAATTGAATTCTTTTTGGGCCTTTTTTAGTAAGCACTTCAATACTAACTGTAAAAAGTAAATAATATGATAATGAAAGTATGTACATATGAATAAGCTATTTTTAAACTAGTCATATAAGTCATATAATTTTAAAAGCTTAAAAATTCTAAAATTATTTTTAATCTAACTCACCTCCAAATTTGCATATTTCTGCATATTCATATGGACTTTGTTCATTCCGTTTGACTGCATACACGTGTTTATTATTGAAATCAGTTTCATGTTTAGGTTTGAGAGTGCCACTTTCATAAGCTTTAATTTGATTTAATGGTAAAACTGTTGTATTGTGGTGTGGATTATTGTCTCTAAAACGCACAAGAACGTGAGTGAAATCCTGACTCATTTCTGAAGTAGGTATATAACCGAATAAAGTAATTAGAGCTACGCAACTAAACTTTTAACAATAACAGCGCAATAAAACTGATCGACTGATCGCAATCAACTCAACACAAATCAACTGATAACGAATTAAAC
Source organism: Trichogramma dendrolimi (assembly GCA_034770305.1). NCBI lineage: Eukaryota > Metazoa > Arthropoda > Insecta > Hymenoptera > Trichogrammatidae > Trichogramma > Trichogramma dendrolimi. The sequence continues at coordinate 163,897 of JAPMIB010000008.1, read as the reverse complement.
TTTGTAACCCAAAAGCCTCTCTGTCGATCGAACTGAAGAACGTATATAGAGAAAAGGCGCGCGAACTGGCTGAATGCGAAAACACGTAACTACACGTTCGGTACGTTTTGCAGTGCGTAGTTCGAACGACTAATTTTGATCGGAATGCGTACATAGGAACTTGAATCGAAGCGTGTTAAACGCGCAAAACTCCACCTACCGCATGATGCAATAGATACCGACGTTGAACTGCGGACATTTGAAAAATAGGCCTTATTGCCTAACCGCCTACACGCCTTTTTGACAATATTTTTCGTTATTATTTGCAGTAAAGCAAATTTATTTGTGTGTTAGTTTTATTTTTTATTACAACTATTTATATTCGTTCAGCTGATTGGTTCGTAACATTATCTGTAGGTAAGCATTTTTTGAGATGTATACAATATAATAGATAATGATATAGGTTATCCTTTTAGTTACAAATAAATGCAAAGAAATTTCATTATCAAAAAATTCATGTTGACGAAGTTCTTGTTACCGCTTTATAACTCGTTATAAAATCTGATTTTAACAAATCTATTTGATCATTTGCTTGACATGTACTAATAAATCTAAATTGAATTGATCCAATCTAATGAGAAGTTGATGCAATTAAATACCAAGGGTACTGCTACACTCGTATTCATTCTACAACATTTTTTCCTTACTTGAGATACATTTATATCCTAGGCTTTGAGCGACAGTTACTTTGAATTTTAAAGTGCGACATGAAGTTTAATTGTTTTTATTTTTCTTACTATAACTTGTAAATGTTTATCATACCTACACACTTTTGATTAGTTCTTATATTTGAAGTGTAAGAAACTTTTACCATAAATCAATGCCATCCTTAGTCGGAACATATAGTTCAGAATAAGTAGCTTTATGATACAAACTTTTCTAAACATCTGCAATAAAATGATCTCTAACATTAATATGTGCTAAATACATATTATATAATTTATGAAAAATATCCAAAGACGCTTAATATTCAAATAAAAACCAACATAAGAATTAAGTTTTATCAACTGTAATATCTTGAATTTCATTGGGACAATACATACATCATTTGAAAAATTAATTATTCCTTTTGTTTTCATAACAAAATCAGTTTCTACTGAATCACTTGACTCATCATGAGTACTTTTGTATGTGGTACAAGAATTTTTTTTTTTCTGAAATTGTAGAAAAATTCTGGAAGACTTGTTTTTATTTTTTTTCTCATCTTACAATAATTCTTTCATGTAAACAAGTTAATTATTGTGATGCAATAATTATTCAAGTGATACATTTCATTATGTGCAATACAAGTAATATTAATATTTTCTTTCACTTTTTTTTTGAAGATCAAGTATTTTGCTATTCAAGTGTTTCAAATCAGTTTTATCAATCATTATACTATTGAATAATTGCAGTGATAATTCTTCTAAAATTCTTTTCAAAAGAATTGAAGAAGAAGTGATAAATCTTCTAAAATTTTTTTAAATATTTATATCTCATACAATTTATAAAGTTAATGTGAACTATAAGTAAAGAACCTTTCCGTATTTATTGCATAAACAGTGTGATTTTGTATGAGATTTTTATAAATTTTTAAAATATTTAGCACATCTGATATGCAGATGGATGGAGGATGAAGAACTAAAGTTTGTTTTAAACACGCCAAAGCAAAAGCAGCTTCTTGCTCTGCATCTTCAATATCCATTTTTGGATTTGACATTTCACCAATTGGATCCATAACTATTGTTGGAATTGAGTATTTAGCTTCTTGAAATATTGTAAAAGTGTTTCTTTTTCACTTACTAGGAACGGATTCTTCAAGTTTATATATAAATGATCCATCCTTGACACTAAAGCCATTTCTCCTTCATATTATCGCTGCTAAAATAACTGTCAGAAATATCTGTATAGCTACAATAATAATGTAAGCTGTATTGTCTTCAGCGCCATCCATATTACTTTCCCATACTGCTACCATCAACCTAGCAAGCACAAAAGTTTGATCAGGTAATACCAATTCTTGTGTACTTGAACGATTAGCACCAATTGGTTCATCACAATCAGGAGATGTTGCTTGGCTAAGCACGTCGCTTTAAATATCAACTGTTCAAAGATTGAAATCTGATTTATATTTTCTTTTCAAAAGAATTTTTGACGGATATTATATTTGTTTTATTTTAAAAGATGGCATCGCTTGCTATACATATATTGCTGTATTATCATGTTTTTCACAGTTGAAGTTCTCGAAGAAACCATAAAAAAAACGGTTCAGTAATTGTGATTTTTGTTTTTTCATTTCTACAATTTCTTGTTGTTGCTCTTGTATAACATCATTTTTATCGTCTTCATTTAATTTTTTTTTTTAACATAATTTGAATATTTTGAGAATGCAGCTTTCTGTTTTGTTCCTCTGTATGTGCCAATTGTCTTTTAATTTTTATCCAGGGTTCTTTCACTTGCAATACTTTTAACTTGCAATAATTGCAATACTTGCAATGTTTTCTTAAGAGTGTCTGTATTTGAATTTGCCATTTTTTAAATTAATTTAATAGCTTTGTTAATATTTGAACTAACAATAAATTACTGAAAATTCACATCTTTTAACAAATGTAAAAATTAAGATGAATTAAACAATTCATACCAAAGGTCCAATTTCTCCTGTTTGATATATTTTCACAATAATAACACCTTATATGTGAAATCAAATATAAGTATTACACTTTTTGAAAAATATGAAAACTTCGGATTTCATTGTGATTTCAATAAAGGCTGTGTATTTGCACTATTTGCACTCCAAATCTAGAAAAGGACAAAGTATTAGCGCCTTAAATTCAAATATGCATGATCAGTTAATATGTATTTGTGAATTGAGACGTGTATGTGTAGCTTCTTATTTACACCCCTTGTTAATGAATATACGTACATATATATGCATTAAAATATCTATATAATTGAAAATAAGTGTGATCATCATATATGCATCCCACTAGTACTTTAAAAATATCTATAAATTAGTATAATAGTACTCGGTATAAATAAAACCGGCCAGGGCCGTGGCGCAGCGTTGTCATCAAATCGATCTCGCTTCGAAATCGAATAAAAATGATAGGCTGCTAACTTTAAACGTAACTGAACGAGCTATTTGATTCATCACTATATATATACACTTTATGTTTGCTTCATCATAACGCGTCTCTCGTAGTCCGTACATACAACAACTAAATTCTGATAAATCTGTTCATGGAAATGCGTCGCATCGGCAACGGATGTATCGGCGAGTAAATTCAATGACATTTTGAATTAAACTAAATTCATTTGACTGAACAACACTAAACATCACAGCATACGTGGTCGAGGTCACTATAACGCACTATTAGAAAGAGGAAAGAGAGAAAGAGAATGTGAGCGGCCACACGTGGATCTGACTTAGCTGCACCGATGCACGTGTCCGTCGTTTGACCGGGCACAACTCGAGCCAGGCAAGCAAGCGCGAAACTCGAATTGTCCATTTGAAAAGATTTTTCATATTTGAAACTATCAAGTTTACTCAAAAATAGCAAGAGTACTTTTTTAGTTTAAAATATTTAAAAAAAAAGCTAAAAACATTTAACGGGCAAAAATTTCATTGTTATTGAATAAACATTTGTTTAAGACAATTTAATACAAAACTATACCAAAAAATGTATTTTAAGCAAGGCATATTGCATTTAAGAAATTGAAACAAAAAAAGTCAACGACAGACCCGCTGGCCCTTAGACTAATACGAATATCGACTCGATCGTATATATCTGCCTATATGTATATTGTTCTAAGGAAAAAATTTTTTTTCCAACTATTGGTATACCTCCTCCGCCTCCTCCTCAATACTCCTCATTTTGAAAAATAGCATTTTCCCGTGTTTTTTGGCCTCTAAAGTGTTGTTTTTACGTGTTTTTTTAACCTCATAATTGCTCCTCAAGTGATCCTCCTCCAGTACCTTGTGTTCCTCCTCTCGTTCCTCTTTATTCTCCTCCTTACTCCACCTATACCTCCTCAATTCCTCCTCATTTTTTTATTCCTCCTCCTACCCTCCTCCTATACCTCCTCAATTACTCTCATTTGTCCTCAAATTTTTTTTGGTATCCAAAATTTAAATTTATAAATTAATTCAAAAAGGTTAAACCTATAATAATTGTATTCGTATCAATGCACTTTAGGGTGATAATAATTAACAGTTAGATATCGTTTTCACACCACCTATGAATAATGTTAATTCAAGTTTTATTCTGCGCTATTTTTTTTCGCCATAAAATTGTAGCATTGAGTTTAACCTGTGATAACAATATTCAAGAGGTAGATATATGGGCGCGTTTTTTTTAATGTGGTTCCCCTTAATTTATTTTCATAATAAAAAATTATATTTTTTTTGGTCCTGTACTATGTTTTTGTTTAGAATAAAAATATAATATTATTATAAAAATAACTTAAAGGTCTAATCCACTTTCGAAAAGGTTATTTTTTATGCGCTTCCAAGAAAAGCCTCGCACAGTGAGCATCAAGCGCGTCTTTCAGCATTCGTGTTGCGACTCGCACACGTGCGAACGCCATATTTTTTTCTCGTTTCCGAAAATCTCGCACTCGCATAGACTCGTGCACATGCTTTGTGTCTCGTACAAGGAGAATAAAAAGTGCGCGACCATCTTGGCAGTGTTACAAATTGGCACAAGCATAAAAATTCGCGAACGTCAATCAAAAGTACGCGTTTCATTTTTTTGCTGGTGTTGCATTTGGCACACACAAAAAACGACTGGGAGAGGTTGCTTCGTGTACACGTTCTCGTACGACATAACCCTCTTCTTCCTCGATAAGCACTTAGCGCGAATTTTGTGTCTCGACTTCCACGTCGTTTTGTCACCGACGCTGCACACGGCACTTGCCACTCGGTGCACGAACATCATCAACATCTCCATCGGTGCATCGGCAACTGCCCCGCGGTGAGCACCGAGCATTCATCAAGTCTACGGCACGGCGGACATAGCCACGTGCGGCTCTCTTGAACTCGGCGCGCACAGCCACGTGCGGCACGGCCATCTTGCAGCTGCGCGGAGCAAGTGGGGAAGAAGACGGGCGGACACGGGGGCAACGGCCATCTTGTGCAGCTAGCCTATTTCCGTCTCGCTCTCTCTCACGCCGCAGCAACACGACAGACGACGACGCAGTGGCGGCAGACGAAGACGACTCGACTCGGCGCGTCAACTCTACTATCATCGAGCGACGCTGTTGTGGCAGTGAATTGTGCACTTGACTTTTTCGGAATTGAGTATAATTTCTCGTTTTTCAGTGAAAAGTGCCAAATAAATAAACAATAAAAAGATCTCTTAGCTAATAAGAATTTGACCAATATTGATAATAATTCTAAAAAAATATTAATTATTTTTTGAAAAATTAAGTGCGACTTCCCCAGAGACATGCGAGTCTCTTCGAAATCCCCTAATGTTTTTGTTTAAAAAACAATGCAATTTTTTTATGATTCACGTAAAATCGAGACGGATCCTTGAAGTTTTTAACAATAATTTTTTTTTTGGCAGTTTCTCGCCGAGTGGTGACAGAAACTGAGCTCCCTCGAGTCCTCCGCGGTGTTCAATACATAACCCCACCTGTCAGTTTGCATACTAGTCAGAGCGTAGCAATATTTTGTGTCTTAGCTTTTATTATTTCTTCTTTTTTGATCAGAGAATCAATTTTAATTCTCTTTTACACCCTTGTGTCAGTCATTTAATTTTTTCTTTTTTCATAAATATGTCTGACGGCGACGAAACGAAGAGCAATCCTTCCCTTGTTAAACGACTCTATCATGATTGATGATGGCGGTGATGCCAGAGAGGTTGAGACACGGCTCTTGGCTCGTATGAAAGATTATGAGGACGTCGTCGCATCCCTGCGTGATCAATTGGGTACTGTTGCTGATGCCATGGTGAAACTGCAACAGCATCTCACTTCACTTTCGGTGCAGCAGACGCAAAATCCTCTTGCGAACGCTACTGCTCCTTCATGTAGTGCCAGTACCACCAATACTTCCAATGTCACCAGCAACTCCACTGTCACCACGAGCTCATCCGGCACTGGTAATACTGGAGTGGCCCCGAGTAACTACCCATTCAAATTTCAATTCAGTCCTGGAGTCAGACCTTTTTCTCAAACGTTGTTTGAGGCTGCTCATACCTCACTAGCTCAGACGCATACCACTGACTCACCATATAGCAACGTTCCAATATCGTCTGCTGGTTTTACTCAGGCTTCTGCAGCAGCACTCAACTCTTCTGAATGCTTTCGCTACAGGCCAGTGGAAGTGCCTACCTTTTGGCATCATGACCCTGCTTCATGGTTCGACCTACTCGAAGGTGAATTTGTAGCACTGGGTATGCGTGAGGATCAGGTCAAGTACAGTTCACTTTTGAAATGTCTTGGTCAGGGTACTTGTAAGGCAATCTCGGCAGGCATCAAGTCCTTGCCTTCCACAGGGAAATATGACGCTTTAAAGAAACACATCATTAGTAAATATTCGTTGTCTGCCCAACAGAAAATAGAACAGTTATTCCAACACTGCTCTCTTGGCGACAAAAAACCTTCAGAACTGCTAAGTGAAATGCAGGCTTTAGGTCGAGGTCGGGTTGACGATGACGCACTCCTCATCTTGTGGCTTGGGCGTCTGCCTCGAGAATTGGCCATGCATTTGGATGGTTCAGCCAACAAGGAATTACTTGAAATGGCGTCTATGGCAGATCGCTTGAATAACAGACTTAAGCCAACGCAATTACTCTCTCAAATCTCTAGTGTGGAATGCTCTCAGACTACTGAGTCAGATCTTGTCACTAAAATTGCTGGTGCTGTCATTGTCGCAATGGCCGTCAAGGACAAACCTGATCAGAGGCCAAGTCGTTCTAGATCAAATAATAAGAACAACAAACCCAAAACCTCTGCTAGGTCTAAGTCAAAGACTCGTTAAGGGCCGAACAAAGATTTGTGTTATTACCACTCAAAATATGGCGATGACGCAGATTACTGCTCCACTCCACCATGTGTTTGAAGAGAAATATGCAGGGCAGGAAAACTAGAGTTCCCGGACGTCTGCGAGGCTAGCGTTCCGGACTCCATAATTCAGCATTCAAAACGTCTCTTCATCAAAGACTGTCACTCTGGTTTAGTGTATCTCATCGATACAAGCGCAGAGATCTCGGTGTGTCCAAGGAGAAATTCTAGCGCTGCTCTTACCGAAATGATTTTACATGCAGCCAATGGTACTACCATAAAAACTTATGGCTCATGTGACATAAGTTTAAATTTTGGACTTCGGCGTAAGATGGCTTGGTCGTTTGTGCGCGCAGATGTGCCGTATTCAATCTTCGGCGCAGATGCGTTAGTGCACTTTGATCTTTTGCCTAACTTAAAGGGTAAAAGATTGATTGATAACGTCACAGGACTTTTTGCACAAGGACATCTTGCTCCCGCAACAGTTCATGGCATAATTATCGTTGACCCTTCTCATCCTCTCGCGCACATTTTGCAGAAGCGTTCTCGAGTCTTCAACTCTCAGGCCGCAATTAGCGCCAGAGTTACAAAAGTTTTTCACTATCTTCCCACCACCGGTGATCCAATTGCGCAGCGTGCTCGTCGATTAACCCCAGAAAAGCTCAAAGCTGTGAGACAGCAATGCGCTAAATGGCGGGAGGAGGGGATCTGTCGTCCCTCGGACAGTCCCTGGGCCTCACCCATCCATATAGTACCCAAAAAATCCCCAGGGGAATTTAGAGTTTGTGGTGACTACCGAAAATTGAATTCGGTGACGAAACCGAATAGATATCCTGTCCCCAATCTTCACGACTTTACGTCCATTTTAGACGGAAAGAAAATTTTTTCAACGCTTGACTTGTATCAGGCTTTTCACCAAATACCCATGGCGCCGAGGGATGTGCGAAAAACTTCGCTTATCAGTCCCATAGGGTTATTTGAGTTCCTTTTTATGCCTTTTGGACTTCGCAGTGCGAGTCAAACGTTCCAAAAATATGTGAATGAAGCTCTTGGAGATCTCCCTTTTCTATTTGTATACATCGACGATGTGCTCATAGCATCTCAAAACCAAGAGCAGCATATAAAACATTTGGAAATCGTTCTAGAACGACTCGATAAATTTGGCCTGAGGTTAAACCTCGAGAAATGTGTGTTTGCACAGCCTGAAGTGAACTTTCTTTCGCACAAAGTCAACGAACACGGCTTTGCTCCTTTGAAGGATAAGGTTCAAGTTATCTTAGACTTCCCTCAGCCCTCTACAATTGACGAGCTTCTTAGGTATTTGGGTCTGCTCAATTTTTATCGATCGTTCATCAAAAACGCTGCACACATGTTGGCTCCCTTAAATGCTCTCATAGTCGGTGCGAAAAGAAAAGATTCTACCCCTATTTTGTGGTCTGATTCAGCTGACCTCGCTTTTTTAGAAAGCAAACAAGCTTTGGCCAACGTGACATTCTCTCGCATCCTCAAGAGAACGCAAAGCTTCGCCTTGTTACAGATGCTTCAACCATCACAGCTGGTGCAGCTCTAGAACCAGAAACTGCCACAGGTTGGAAACCCTTAGCTTTCTTTTCGAAAAAGTTCACCTCAGGTCAGAAGAAGTATGCACCGTACGATCTCGAATAGACAGCTATTTTTCTACTAGCGATTAAGCATTTTCACACGCACTTAGAAGGTCGTGAATTCGATGTTTTGTGATCACAAACCGTTACAATAGGCGTTTACCCAGTCACCCGAACAAGTCCCGTTGGTCAGGCAAAGGCAATTATCTTTCATATCTCAATATGCTACTAGTATAAAATATCTTCCTTGCAATGACAACCCGGTTGCAGATGCGCTTTCACGCATCGACACAGACAGCCTCTCTTTACAAGACGCTGGCTGTGTGGATGCCTTTGCTCTGCCATCCGAAATCTCTATGCAACGTCTCGCTGAAGCTCAAAGTGTAGAAGAGGAACTTCCTAGCATTCTCAGTCAACCTGACTGGGGCATTAAATTGCAACGCTTAGAGTGGCTAGACAATGCGAACAAAGTTTTTCACATTTACTGTGATGTTGGTGACGAAATAATTCGTCCATACATCCCCAAATCGCTCAGACAGGAAGCCATTTCTATAGTCCACAGTCCATCTCATAGCGGCCCTGGTGCTACCAACAAACTCGTTCACAGGAAGTTTGTGTGGCCAAAATGTCCAGTGATGTAAAGAAATATTGCAAACTTTGCCTTGCCTGTCAGCAAAATAAGATAGCCCGTCATAATAAGTTGGTGCCTGCTAAATTTGAATTGCCTGATCAACGTTTCTCACACGTCCACATAGACATTGTTACTTTAAATTAAAGTCACGGGTACCCCCACGCCTTGACCATGATAGACAGGTACGCGCGCTGGCCTGAAGCGACGCCTATTCGTGACATGCACGCTCAGACAGTAGCACATGCCTTCGTCAATACGTGGCTCGTTACGGTGTTCCTCAAGTTATCACTTCAGATCAAGGTCTACAGTTTGAGTCGGCGGTATTCTGTGAACTCTGCAAACTGCTAGGCACTAATCACATACACACCACCCCCTACAATCTAGGAGCAACGGCTTAATCGAGAAATGGCATAGAGATTTTAAAACATCACTGATGTGTTTCGAAAAATCTGATTCATGGATTGAGGCTTTGCCATTTGTAATGCTAGGCTTGAGAACTCGTATTCGTTCAGACCTTGACGCCAGTCCGGCGGAAATCATCTTTGGAACCACCCTTCGTCTTCCAGGTGAGTTCTTTTCTGATGAAAGCGCTGAGGCAAGTCGTAAAAATTTTACGTCGGAATTCCGAGCTCACATGCAACAAGTCAAACCTGTGCTCACAGATTGTCATCAAGAAACACGGCCATTTGTTCACAAAGATCTTGAACAGTGCTCTCATGTCTTCTTGCGAGCCCCTCCAATAAAAAAAGCTTTAGACTCACCCTACGTGGGCCCCTTCAAAGTGCTTTATCGTCCCTCTCCTCACTTCATGATAATTAAAATGACTAATAAAAAAGGACTCGAGGAGCGAAAGACTGTATCCACCTTGCGTGTGAAACCTGCCTTCGGCACCTTTGATGATATCGACTTCCTTATCAGAGAAAATGATCCGTGCGAGAGCAATATCGAAGAGGATATTGAATGTGATCATTCTTGCCACGTACCTGAAATCTTTGACAATTTACCAGAGTCGAGTAATAGTAATGTTAAGAGTAACGAATCTGTTCCAAAAATTGTGCCTAAGAATACTCTTAAGAAACTTAGTAATAAGAAGCAAAAACTAAAAAAAGAGGTAACGTTCCACTTGGAACACTCTTATAGTAACAATCAAAAGAAGACTGCGTCGCGCAAAGCTAAAGTTAAAAAGAAATAGTTTTTGCAAGTCACTAGCAGTGCACAAAGCACTTTGAATTATTTTTGTACTTAGTTTAAGCTCTTAATCATAAAAAAAATTTTTTTTTTTTGCTCACAGTGCAAAGCACTGGAATCATTTTTTTTTCTCATGCGACTTGTTATGCAAAGAAATCAGGGTTGCATTTAATCAATTAAAAAAATCAATCAAATTGGACGAAATTAACCGATTAAAAGAAATTTTTAATGTCTTCAGGTCGCGATTAAAAATTCAAACTAATTTCAATTTAAAAAATGTTCCGATTAGAAATAAAAATTTAGTGTCAATTTACAAATTTTTAAATTGCAAATTAATTTTAATTTCTAATGCGACAGATTTCGAATTGAAAATAATTTTCATTATTAATCGAAAATTTTTCGATTGATAAATGAATTTTAATTTTCAATCGTTAATTTAAAAATAATGTACAATTAAATTTTATAGCTGTATGTTTAATTGTAAATAAAATTTTTAATAAAAAAGCTAAATGTACAATGAAACATTATGTACTGGCTGTTATGTGATCGTGTTTGTGGGCACATTTCAAATTACCGATAATACAGTTTATACAAGTTACGGTAAGTACTACGTATTATGATATTGTGGATTTCTACTACATTGATTACCAGACGTGTAATGTCTTATCAGTGGGGAACTAAAATAGTAGTGGGGAAGCAATTCACAATCACCACATCTTTGTCTCGGTGTATTACAGAAATTCGTGTCGTACATATCCAACCCAAACTGATAACTATCAACAATGACGCGAGGACGAGATTTCGTTGAACGAACTATATTCAGGTAAAAATTAGTTGTAATTTTCTTAAAATACATTGCATGATAAATATGTGGCATCCTGCGTCAAAACTCATGGTCCGGCTAGCTGGAATAAAAAACATGGCTTACGACCGAGTGCAATTTTCGGCTACCATACAAAAATCTGTACGAATTGAACATAAATAATCGCTGTAATTTTCAGATTTTTCAGTACATTCAAGGGAAGGGTTGTATGCATCTCCCCTCTACAAGATCTCGTATTGAACCAGCAAGTTACCCGCATATTCTATTTTGATGTTATCAATTCCTCGCGATTGAGGATACGTTGCGTAGCAAAATGTTGTTATGCAAATCGATTACGTAGAGTAATTAAGGTAAAATATTTATAGTATACATTAATGCAGTACAAATAATTAATATCAATATTATTGTTTCAGCCAGGGACATATGTTAGATTACGGAATATATTCGCTCGTTCCTCGAATGAGTATTACGAGACAGGCAATAGATATGAAATAGAAATAGACCGAAATACGCAATTGGCATATTCCAATTGATTGTTTGAATGTTTTTGTGTTTTGACACGTATATTTCATTTGTATTTCAATTGTTTAATTTATATAGTTCTTATTCAAGTTGTTAATGTGTTGTAAGTGAATGATAATTGTACTCTGCGTTGTTCGTTAAAAACTTAGATTTTGCGTGGCTATGTACGTAGCTGAAATTAAAGTAGCATGTGGCGTGACGTATGTGGCGTGGAAAGTAATTTATTTGTCAAGTTTTTGTATTGATTTTTTAATAGATGCGTATAGACAAGAAAATGTAATGTTTATGTTAAAAAATAATGTGACATGGAAAGTAGTGTGATACAATGTAATAATTTTTTTCCGTTGTTTCTGTTAATTTTTTTCCAATTGATGGTATACTGGATATTACATAATGTTCCTTGTGATGAATGTTCAATAAACAATATGACTCGTCAAAAGGTATACACTTTTTATTTTCGCCCTTGCCCGAAAATCATTCACAATCAACACAGTTACTTGTGACAGTAACAATTCGGCGAAAGTCAAAAAGTCGGAACCCGCTCTCGTGATGCCGTGGGACGTGTAATACTTTAGTGTTATTCATATTACTGAAACTTCAGTTTTGATGAAAAACAGAATAACTTGCTAAGCAGGGCACTGAAGAATCATGCAGGCCGTTGCGGAAAGAAGCGCCCTTGCAACCTCGTAATATACAAACACAAAATGTCGCGATATGCGCGATTTTTTCGACTAAATGTAGGGTGTGGATAATAATAGAACAATGCTTATATAATCTGTAAAAAGCCATATAATTTATTGAACATACGGCACAACTTACAGCAACGTAATATTTGTTCATTATTCGATAACAATTGAAAATTAACAAAAAGAACAGGTCAATAACAAAAACGTCATCCATTGCATCGATGAGATGTCACATTATTTTCAAAGACTATTGTCACAATTGCCTATCAACAAGCATCCATTAGAAAAACAAAACAACAAATAGAAAAAATGATATAAAAAACATTAATTATCATACACATTTACGTAGCTATTTCTTGGTTTTCACTAACAACATACACTTCAATTGTCATACATTTCGTGAATTTCATACATACACAATATACATAATAATAAAACATGTACAAGAACATTAGGCAAATAATTTTTTAACATTTACTTTATAAATAACTCTCCTTTCAAATTCCTCGTCCGTGAGTCGGTTGTATTTTGGCAAATTCTGCAATGTTGCGTACGAGAACAAACGCTCCACTGCTGCCGAGGATGGCAAAATCGTATTATATCTTAAAAATAATTGACGAACTTTTGGATAATTATTCAAAACGTCCATGCCATCGCTAATGGGTTCTGCCAGAAAACGCAACAGTTCATTACTGCCTGCCTTTACGGATATGATGTTGTCAAGCGCACATGGCATGGATGTTTCACCGAAGTAATAGAACGTACTTTTCATGGGAGGAGGTTTGCAGTATCATTTGGGCACTTATAAATCTGAACGAGCTTCTCGACGTTCAATTGAGCCTCTGCGTTCAGACATTTAACCCATATCGCCTTGAATGACGGGTGGGTCAAAGCTGCAATCGCTGCAATTTCACCTGCACCGCGGATATCAAACATATCTTTGAAACGGCTCTTCAAGCACTTCATCATACCCTCAATGAAATTACGGTATACGCCACTACGCGAGTTAGTCATGGTATTAAGCTCCGTGATCCATCGTTGCTCTACTGTGATCAACGTGGGCAAGAGATGACCATAATGGCAGTTTTCATCACCTTGCAGAGTATCTATTGCGCTGGCAACAGGTTTCATAATACTCAAATAATGCCGCAAATACAAAATATCTGCATCCTTTAATTTATCTTAAAGCCCATAATCTTGGAAAATGTTTCGGTTTTTATGTAGTCTTGAATGTCAACGATTTGCTGCAAAGCTTCGTACCAAGAATTCCAACGGGTAACGTTCGGTTGCTTGATACTTTGACCGATGAAGTGCATCAAAGTCTCTCTTTTCTGCACGGACTTCAATGACTTCCAAATTAATTTGCACTTAATCGATATATTATGCATCTTCTTCAATTTGGGCACGGAGTCAATAACTTTTCTCGCGTCAGTGGTGGCGATTAAATTAAGTGTGTGACTAGCACACCGAAAATGACGCGATAATAAATGAGAGTCCCCGGTAAAGGATTTGGGGTTAATCTTCTCGGTTACGTCAGTTTCATAGCCGGATATGTCGTCACCGTCATCATGTGGCCCTTCGGCTACCGTCTCGTTATCAGCCTCGTCATCTAATTTCAAAAATATCACATTAATATTACAAATAAAGCAGCGCAAGAATTAGAAGTAACATTCTTACCTTCCGACAGAAGATTATTAATGGGGGCGGAAAAAACTTCAAACGCTTTAACGAAATTAGACCCATTGTCCGTGACAGTAGCAATCACTTTTTCGGTAGGCAGACCATAATCGGCATTTATTTCACTCAGAATCTGTGCTATGCGGTCAAACGAGTGCTTGCCTGCGAATCGCTTACATGCCAGCGCAGCTGATTTGCGTTTGAAGGTTCCTTGCTCAATCTAAATGTAAAATTTTTTAGGTAAAATTAGTATTACCAACACTGTACGTTATTTGGACATACCCAATGTGCCGTAACTCCCATAAAACTTCGAGTGGTAGCACTCCATATATCAGCAGTCGTACAAAGGAACGATACGTCCGCAAGCACCCGCGTAATATTTTTCTTCTGAGCTTCCATGAAATCTTGGGCAATCCTTGATACTTTTGCTCTGGACATGTGAAGCGACGTGTTCTTACTGTCACCAATGGGAAGATCTATGGAAAATACAGGAATTAACTTAATATAACGATATAAATAACTTAATATTACTTAATGTAACGATGGAAAATCTGTCGCTATTCACATACCACCGAATATTTTCCAGAAAGTTGCGCTTTCAACGATTCTGAAAGCCAGCATATTGTCCAGAATGAAATGCGTTACATTTCTATGAAAGACACCTGCGTCAAATTTGCGTGGCATGCGTTTGGCATTTTTTGAGTCGTCAACGTCAATCTTCGATCTTTTCACTGCTTGATACTGCTTGTACTCATCGTGGACACTTGGATGAGCCTGTGAAGATACATTTCATTGCATTTTTATAAGACATAGTACAATTTCTTACGAAACGTCATGACATACTCTCTTCAGGTGCAGTTTAAAATTAGTTGATACAGCAGGTGGGCCTTTTACATGCTTTTTGCATTCGACATTCACCTGTGATTGAATTTTTTGAAATTGGTTTGTCCTTAACCACATTGTAGAACTTGCCATCGAGCCAAGCATGTTTAGCGTACGCAAAACTCGCATCGGCTTGGGGGGGGCCGTTTCGTCTTCAATTGCTAGTGCAGCTGCAATGTCCGAACCTGAGCCGCTGTCAAAACTGCATACACCCATATCTTCGAAATTATCCATATTGTCCTACAAGTGATAAAGATGTAAGAATTACAATTGAGATGTAATTGTATGCTCATGTCGAATTACAATTACACTACACGTTTCACTACACTACACGATTTTATTACATTACACGGCTTCTCAAGAGTGCGACGAAGATTACACATTCCTATACGTTTGCCAATGTTACTTTTGGACACGTACAGCCCCGACCTGTCTTATGAACACAATTGGGAGCTTTATAAGCGGTGAGCGCATTCCAGCATCAAGCGATACATATGCGTATCACGAATAACAGCGGCAGAACTTATATCGAGAGAACCTTTCAATCGATTATGAAGTTATATAACGAGAAAATTCAAAATCTACATAGAGAGATAGAGATGATTTTGATATATAAGTACTTACCCTATTATTCGATTTAATTGGAGTGGTATACGCCTCACTTTCACGATTTACATACACACTTCACAATACACACACACTGATCATAACAGAATTACGTTGCCGATTGCTTCGTACTATCAGCTTCGCTGCTGTAACGATAATGATGACCATGTCAACGGTCACATTGTATCGAGGATCAATTGACGAGGCGCTCTCCTCGTATACAGCGCAAGAAATTTTCAGTAACACACTCGGCGTTCTCCTATCGATACATTTAATGTGATACACTGATATCGTAAAGGTAAACATTCATTACTTATTTCACGGGATAAATTCGTGCTTCTTACAAGGCGGGATATTTACCAGATTTTGAATCGTGCATTGTTTCTGATGCTTTATGACACGTTCAAACTGTGACAAGCATAAAGACAATATATTTATCGAATATTTTATTAATTTATTTGTAATATATTTCTTTATAATCTTTGCATTATCTACCTACATTCGTTACCGCAACATTACATATATATTCAGTCAAATCCAAATTAATTTACGTATTTCTCTAATTGATGCAAATTAACAATTAAATTATCATTTGAATTTTCAATTTGCGTCATTTGAAATTAACAATTAATTTCAATTTTCAATTTCAGCAGATTGAAATTAATATTTAATTCAAATTTTCAATTTCAACGGTTTGAAATTAAAATTTAATTTAAGTTTTTAATTTGACCGACTTCAAATTAAAATTTGCGTTCAATTTGTAATTTGAAACATTCAACAATTAATTCTTTAAATTTAATTCAATTTTTCAATCGATTAATTACAAATTATGTAACCCTGAAAGAAATAAGACAATTATATTTTGTTAATATTAGTGCAAAGCACATTGTTCTTTAATTTTAAGAAAAATACTAGAAATATTGTAAAATTTTGCGTTTATTGTAATTTAAGCAAAATTTTCATTTTCACCCCCCGAGCACTGTGGGGAACTGACCGTCTCAGTCTCCCTCTACGCGACCCTCCCCTCTGCGCGCCCCACTCGGGGCCCTCACGTGTCGCATCAGTGTACGCTGGTCCGCCAAGTCAGCGAGTCGCATGACGCAATAAAGTCGTCAATTAATCTCCTATATGAGCTCATATATGAGCAATTCTCAAAAAAAATCTGCCATTTGCCGGGTCCAAAAAGGCAGGATTTTTTTATAGATGCTACACGCCCCCTGCGGTGTGGAAAGTATCTATTGGGGTATTAGAAACAAGAAAAAACTCGCGAACATGAATTTTTTGATAGGTAATTTTTCTATATACATTTTAAGGTCGGATAACGCGATTTTCGTAAAAATGGCTTGACGAAAGCATAAACACCTCTGTAAATCTTCGAGACAAAGCTTAATGTAAAAATTAAAAACCCCATACCCGACGTAATTTTCAACGAGGAATCCAATGGTGACCTTGGATTTGACCTTGAACGTAACCTTCAAGCTTCAGCGACCCGAAAATAAATTTTCTAATGGAAACCCCGATTTTTTTAATGCAGATTTGAAAAGAGCGGAAAATTTTACGTTAAACATACCTTTGGTTTTTTTTTTGAAGGTCATTTAAAGGTTAAATATAAAGAATGGTAAAAGAACTGAAAAGGGAATGCGTATACCCTTGGAAATAACGCAGAATAAGAGGGTAAAAATAATGAAAATATCACGTCTGACGTATTCTTTTGACCGGGAATCCAATGGTGATCTTGGATTTCAACATAACTCCAAAGCTACAGCGAACCAAAATTCGATTTTTAAAATAATAAACTCTATTTTTTAATGCAGATTTGGGAAGATCGAAGAATTTTACGTCAAAAGATCCTAAATTAAATTAAATTTAAGAACATAAAAAAATCGAAGGTTAATTGCTTTATTTTCTCGAACATATGTTGTAAGATTGAACTTTATATTTGCATACATCTGGCACCTTCTAACAAGCAGATAAAATGGCGAGAGAGACAAAAAACAATGTCTCGTAACACATAAACATGCGACGTTTCTCGCGCTTCTCCGTATGTGTTGATACCATAGAGCTTTGCTTGTTTCTAGGACCCTCTGATAAACACGTGAGAATGCGACAGAGCAAAAATACGTCTGTTTACCTAATTCATAGTTTTGTTGTGCTATGTATTAAGCTTTGTCTCGAAGATTTACAGAGGTGTTTATGCTTTCGTCAAGCCATTTTTACGAAAATCGCGTTATCCGACCTTAAAATGTCTATAGAAAAATTACCTATCGAAAAAATTCATGTTCGCGAGTTTTTTCTTGTTTCTAATACCCCAATAGATACTTTCCACACCACAGGGGGCGTGTAGCATCTATAAAAAAATCCTGCCTTTTTGGACTCGGCAAATGGCAGATTTTTTTGAGAATTGCTCATATATATATATAAGGAATAATAATTAATCACCGTAAAAATTGTGTTGTTCTGCAAACAGAATCACAGGGTTTTTTATTAATGAAATACATTATTTACAATGTTTACAAAATCTCACTTGCAAACAGAAAAATGACAATTTAAGAATATACTTGTATCGACTATATCCCTTAAACGTCTATTATATGTATAATGACAGTTAATATCTGTCGTACATCTGTTTACAGATATTGTTGCCCTCTCTCAGTCAATTGAAAAAAGCCTGCGTACTACATGAACGCGGCAATTAAAATCAAAGTAAATATATTTTCTTTACATCTCCCCCTCCCGCAAAAGAGAAATTAAATTTTTAAAAAGATTTATTTCACTGGCACTAATTTAGTTATATGATATGAACCTGTATCTTGTTTTGTTCCTCCAATTTTCACTTTATAAATTGAATTAGAAATTCTTTCTTCTATTTGGAATTATTTATTATTTCGAGTCAAAGTATTTGTAAAAAAATGCATGCTTACGTATTTATAAAATCAATTAATGTTTATAAAAATGTTGATTCAGATAAAATTGTAAATTTTGAGTACGAGGATATCGGCCACCAACCGAGAGATTTCGCAAAAAAACCCTTTCAGTGCAATGAAGATAATAAAAGCTACCAGTGCCAACTTTTAATTGTAGCAGATTAATTTTATTCAGTTCTCGTTTTATTATTTATGGCTATCTTTTCTTTTAACGATTAATTTTCATATGCGTTTGTTCATGAATTTATTGAAAATCTAACCTCCATGTGTGTTTACTTTTTTCGCAGAGACCAAAAAAGATGTCAAAGCATATTTGAAGATGCAGAGACCCAGGGTACCCAACTTAAATGCATCTGATTTTCCTGAAGATAGCGAACAAAATACTCGTATGAAACACATCAAAATCAAAAAAGGAAGCAGCAATAACAAGGAAGGTATGTACCATGTCAAATGTTTGAATAAAACTTCAATGTAATGTGTTGCAGAAATTAATTTTTATTTTGATTAACAGGACCAAACTTTAAAAAAAAACACGAGCAAAGCCACAACAGCATTAAACATTATATCACAATATGAAAAGACATTGCAAACTGACTCGAATACATCTGACAAAGCTCCATCTGATAAATCTGCATCTAAACATGTAAGTCGCTTTCAACTATTTATAAAAAATTTGTGTTGTGTTTGGTAAATGTGCATGTAAATTCATCAAAAAATGATTTTACCTAGGTAATGTTACTATTTTTGTATGCATATGAGTTGACGATTACTTTTAATTTCATTATTTCATTGGTGTTCTGATAACGATTACTTTTAATTTTATTTTTTCAGTTAAGTGATACTGATGACGATAATAGAAGTGACAGTGACCAAAAAAAACAGCCAAAGAAAAAAGTGGCCAAAGAAAAAGCTGCCAAAGAAAAAGCTGCCAAAGAAAAAGAAAGTCAGATAGTACCTATAAGTAAAAAGACATGTGGGATAGCTCAACAGAGCTCATCTAAGTATGTACCAGAGTCCACGCCTAGTCAACAGTCCCAACGAAATAGCATATTTCTGCAACTACCTAATGCATTATCACCAAGATATAATGGGGCTGAAGATGTTGATAATAATGATGAAGAGAACTCTGAAACTGAGATGGTAAAAAAAAATGTTCCAAATGGGGATACTCTCCAGCAAAAACTTAATCAAGAAGAACGAATCGACGATTCTCAATACAGATCTCACAATGAGGTGTCCAGCTCTCGTGTTTCAACACTTAATAAAAGTCTACCAAGGATTACAAAAGTTCAACATAACCATTCAAAATATCAGATCAAATGCACAAATAGCTCAATTAAATCTACAAAGAAGGTCTAATGCAACGGATGTGGAACAGCTTATCAAGATGAAAAGGGAAAAGATTGAGAGCTGAAAAAGCTGTTAAGCATTTGCACGATCAGAACAATACACAGAAGAAAAGGTTTGAAGAATTAATGAGAAACAAACGTAATAAACGAAAAAAGTAACAATAAGTAATTTGTAAAAAATCAATGCACCGATATTCAATAAAATTGATAGTGAATATTCAAAAATTTAGCAATTAAAGCAAAGTTAAAAATATGTAACATAGAAGTATTACAAAAAATAAATCTATATACTTTAAACAAATAAAAATAACAAAAAAAAAACAAAATATTTGAAAATTTATCAAGTTCTATTTATGTAAAAAGCACATTAATAAGAATAAAGAAATAAATGTAAATAAATCTATAATATAATAAAATTAAGAGTCTGTCTATTCAGCGTCGGTCGCGTACGCGACATGGGCATTGTTATGGACGTCGCTTAACCATCGCGTACGCGACGGTACTTTTTTTGACCCACGGAACATTCAGTTCTCGCGTACGCGAAATCCTTCGCGTGTATCATCGCGTACGCAACCATAACTTTTCGACCCACGGAACATTCAGCTCTCGCGTACGCGAAGGATTTCGCTGCCGCCGACGCCGACCACCCCACTTTTCGCCAATCGAATCGTCGCTTGCATAACCCTTCACGCCATGAACTATCGGCATACGTTGTTCAGCTGTCAAGAGTAAACGTTTCTCCTTTTGAAATGGCTCAATCTAAACATATTGTCAAAGACGAGACATTTTCGTTTATAGCGAGTTTCAACAGGTTTTTTTTAATTACCAGTGCGAAGTTAGACACACTAGTGGAAATAGATCGTGCAAATATGAACGAGTGAAATTGTCTGCAAATATGGTGTTCAAGGCAGAAATCTCAATCGAAAGAATTCGAAACGTTAAGTGAGTAATAGTTTTATAAATTTTCACAAATAATACAAAAAAAAAGTAATTTGTGAGTATCATTTATTGAACATGCAAGTTTCCTTGTAACAAAATCGAAATACTTTCCAGAACACTGAACTGGGATGTGAAGCATTCATATACGTCAAATTGACTGCAGCAGAACGGACACGATTGATCATTCATGAATTAAAATTAGATCATACAAACATGAAGGATCTGAGGTAAAATTATTTAATAAAGTTTATGAGATAAATGAAAAAGCGATTTGTTTAGCGATTTGAGTACAATGCATTGTCGTAACCGCGCAACAATTATTAAGCGCCGGTCCCGCATGCAACGTTAATTTTTTCATCTCGAGCAGATACATGCGGATGCTCAATCGCGAATGATTATATCTGATTATATATTCTAATTAATGGATTGGTTTTGTAATTATTTCACGTCAAGTATTGGTGTTACGCGAAAATATAAAAAAAGAAAATGGGCAAAGGTTCCTTCGGCAGAAACTCCTCACTTCTCGCTCACGTAGTAATGCTCTTGTAAGAGCAATAAAGGCTTCCTTGTCAACGCCTACCACAGCTGCAACTCGAGACAGTGATAGACGTACCCCGCGTGCGAAATGGCAAAAAGGATATATTTTTACGTGAATCCACGTCCTCCCAGCAATACTGCGACGATTCTTATGTAACTGTGCAGTTACTATTTTTACGAGTTAAATTTTCCGACTAGATTTTCTCTAGCCCCCTTCCCCCTCTCTCTCCCTCCCCTCTCCCCTCCTATCTCCTTTCTCCCTCTCTTTCTCTTTTTGATTTTTTACAGAACAGTTTTTAAGTTGGATTGTTACAATTAAATTTGCGCGAGAACTATGACATAGCCGTGCACGTACGTGTATGCGTGTAAACTCAGCGTTGTTCCACTAACTGTAAATTGGCCCTTCTTCATAAAGTTTCGAAGCGAGTCTTTGTGCATATCTATCAAGCTTATAATCGTATACGTACGGATATTCTTATTATCGAGTCTTTCGAGTTTGCGATTATAATTTAACATCACGCTAAATACTGTTGAATTGCTCTATCTACCCGCATGTAAAATTATTTATTGACGATCGCAAATATTAAATTGTGTGATAGCTGATGATCGCGCAATTAAGTATTTATGCGAGACTGTTATCAAAACTGCTCTTAGCAATTATATTTCTATTTTTTAACAAGTTTTTTACAGAATTATTTTGAATTTCTTCCTGAAAATCGGGCGCTCAATGAGGACGAAGAAAAAGAAGTTAAAAAACTGTTGAGTCTTAATTGTGCCAAAAACCAAATACGTCACTTGATTAGAGAAATGACTGGGAAGCATGTTCAACCGAAAGATATTCAAAATGTTGCGCAAAAGATACGAGATCCGATGGAGAACGATTTAACTACAGTGGTTGACCTATTACAAAAAAAATATTGTAAGTATCTACAGTGTTTTCTTTTCAAAGTATAATTATTATGAATTTATTTGTGTAAAATTTTAAATTCATTTTTTCTATTCGAAGGTGCTGAAGTCATAGTGGTATTTAAAAGTGATGAAAAGAAACAAAGATATTTTCAAGGGCTGATAATATGCACTGAAAGAATGAAAAAAGATTTCGCGTCTTGGCCGGAAATTTTATTCATTGACACCACATACACTTTGCTGTCACTTGGTTTGATTGTGCTTGTAATATGCGTTCAGGATGGAAATGGTTACACACACATTTGTGGCATTTGCCTCCTCGCAAATGAGCAAGCTGTCACGTTGGAGCCTGTTTTTCGTCAATTCTCAATGTTGTATGGCGATGCTTGCAAAAAAATGAAGTGTATAATGACCGACAAAGATTTAACCGAGAGAACTGTCCTGAAACAAATCTTTCCCCATGTAAATTTATACATATGTGAATTTCATGTGCTGAAGATTTTTGCGAGAACAATTACAAAATCAACAATGAATGTGTCTGGAGCGGAAAAAAATGCAATTTTGAATATCATTGACCGCTTGGTGAAGTCGGCTTCACCAGAATGTTACGATATTTACTATAAAAAATTGTGCAATTCTGCCAATTCCAAAATCATGGACTATTTCAATGAGAATTGGCATAATTGCAGATCACAGTGGACAAGGTACGCATTGAGCAATTTCAACTACGGGAATTATACTAATAATCCTGTTGAAACGACTAATGCAAGATTAAAAGACGAAATCAAACCTCGCAGCAGTCTTATGGAATTTGGAAAACAATTTTTCGCATACTACAAGAGACGCAACGACACACTAAGCTACAATATGCATGAGCAAATTTTTAAAAAACCAGTGCATGGATACCCACCGAATAGCATTGAAATAAAGTATCAGCAGCATTTGACGCAGAAAGGGTTTGAAATTGTCATTTCTCAGTTGGCTCGACACAAAAACCTACAAGCAGTAACCATAAATACCGAAGAACAAAATTGTTTTATAAGATGTGGATATGCTGTAGTGAAGGCAAGTGTCCATGACTGCGAATGTGGTATCTACAGCTCCAACAGACTGCCTTGTCGTCATATTTTTTACACAAGAAAACATTTTCGATTGCCATTGTTCGATCCCAATTTGTGTGACCAGAGATGGACAAGAGAAAAAAATTATTATAATAATTTAGAAGAAACTCACAGCATACCTATTCCGGTTAATGACCCCGTTTTTGTTGGCGTGCCAAATGCTCAAAAGGCTAAATGTGTAACATCGAGACGAAAAGTTATGAGAGAAGAAATGGGAAAACTGCTAAAACAGGCATTCTGGTAAAGGACGAAATATTTAAAAGAAGATTGAAAATTTTAAAAAATTTGGAGAGATGTGGCGGCAAGGTGTAGAAGTCGACATCGCCCCAATCAGTGATAATTTACCCGAAATTAGCGCTCTGTCCTTGAGTACAAGAAGTACGGACTGCATTCAAATGCCGACTCCGCTAAAACTTCGTGGTAGATCAAAAAGTTTATGCAAGCCTAAGAGTCATAAAAACAGTAAAAAATAAATATAATAATAATAAACATTGTATTGGAAAGTTATTTCGGTCAAATTTTTCTAATTATAAATAAAAATCTGTCACAGCTACTTTTCTGAATTCATGTTCTTTAATAGCATTTCTTTCTCATAAGTACATATACATAATTCTTTGTAAGAACGCGATGCGAGCCCGAAGCTTTTTAAACAGTAGTATTCGTTGTCGTGTAAATAGCTCCACGTTGTGTGTATATAATACAGTTATTTTCGTTTGCAAACTAGAGCCTAAAGCAGCAGAGCAATACAGCAGCGGCGGCAATGCAGTTTGTAAATTGTATACGCATGCAAATTCGACATTATTTTTCTATAGTACGTTCGTCAATGGCACGCAAAATATGCGTTTATATTTTATCGGAATCAGCTGCTCCATATCGCATTATTACACGCGGGAGAAAAGCAAACGTGTATGTATTATAAAAATGTCTCGAAATGTCGAATTATTGTCGCGTACACGATGATACACCGCCGCGTACGCGAAGGATTTCGCGTACGCGAATCTGAATGTTCGCGTGTCGAATTATTTTCGCGTACGCGAGACTGAATGTTCGCGTGTCGAAAATTATTGTCGCGTACGCGATGTATCATCGCGTACGCGAGAGCTGAATGTTCCGTGGGTCTAAAAGTTCGATGCGTCGCGTACGCGAGATCTGAACGTTTCACGTGTCGAAGAATTATTGTCGCGTACGCGAGAGCTGAATGTTCCGTGGGTCGAAAAAAGTACCGGTCGCGTACGCGAAAGTACTCGCGTACGCGATGTTAAGCGACGTCATAACAATGCCCATGTCGCGTACGCGAAGTATTTTCGCGTACGCGACCGACGCTGAATAGACAGACTCTAAAATTAATGTATGAAAGTATACAAATATAATAAATTAAATGTAAATAATATTATGGGATCATCATAATATAAAAAACTGTTACAAAATATATTTAAAGCACCTGTGAATTTAACAATACACAGTGAGAAGATGGCTATAGCAAAAACTGCTATATTTATTGTAAAAATTGCTATGTATGCTGAGAAAGCGGCTTCAGATATACTTTATGGTGATTTTCAGTTGTAACTCTTGTCATTTTTGCTATACTTTTAATTATAAAATTGTTACTTATTCTATACTATAAATTACTATATCCTATAACAGAAAACCAACATAGAATATATCTGAAGCAGCTTTCCCAGGGAACATAGTAATTTTCACTATAAGCCAGAAAACAATATACTAAAAAAATGTTAACTAAAATAAAATCGAATATTTTTATTTTTGAGTACTTTATTTTATTTATTCTTCTTTCGTTCTACAGAGGCTGATGATGCAGAACAGCGGGTGAATATTTTAAAAAGAAAAGCCTTTTCATCCATTATAAATACGAAAAGTGGAATACTTGTAAAAAGATGTGCAGTTGAAAATGCATATAAGCAAATAGAGCCGGCGAAATTTTGCGCCGCTATGTTCAAGCAACATGGGGGTACGAAGCATTGAGTACAAGGCAGAGATCACTAAAGACCGTTCATCTGCAGAAGCTGACGCCAAGAAAAAAACTTGCGGTTCAACGACACTTTGAACATATGTTAAATTATTATAATGATGATCCCTCAGTAATAAGCCACCATTTCAATAGGCTCAATAACTATGCCAACAGGGCAATTAATGGCGCCAGAAAAACAATGGATCTTCTAGCACGATTACCATAGTTATAGATAAAGAAAATCAATTATCAGACGAAGAAATAGAATTATAAAATGTTAATTCCTTTTATGTTATTAATTTTCTTTATCTTCTTTTTTTATACTTTTCAGGGAGATCCGTATTTAAGTCCAACATTCAAATTTTTAAACAAGTTTTACGAAACTAAAACTGAATATTTTCCCAAAAAGCTCTATGAGAATTACCTGTATTTTGAAGTTCATAAAATTTCCATAGAGCTTTTCAGAGAAATATTCAGATGCATTTTCAGTAAACTAGTTTAAAATTTTGAATTTTAAGCTGGGGTACGTATCTCCTTAACATTGAAAATGTTCACTTATTTTTTGCATAAGATTATTTGTAAAACGAAGACTTTTGTAACAAGTTTGTTTAAGCTGAGATACGTATCTCCTTAACATTATAAATGTTCACTTATTTTTTGCATAAGATTATTTGTAAAACAAGACTTTTGTAAGAATTTGAATCTAATACAATTTTCTGCTATTATTACCTCAAATACTTAATATTCATTTTGTTTGTGAAAATTACGTTTGAATAAATTTTTAAGACAGGATTTATTTTCAAATAATGAAAAAGTCAATTTGAAAATATTATAAAAGAACCCTCAAATTTCATAATAATTTCAAATAAAACATAAGAATTGTTATGAACGTTAATGAAATTGGAAGAATCTTAAATATTTTAAAATACTGATAAATATTAGCTAAGAAATAAGTCCGAATTCGTAGAATGATTCTTTACAGTTATTTGCATGGCTCTTGGAAATTATTGCGTAATATTTAACTTTCTTTAGAATTATTTAAAACTCTTGGCTTCTCATTAAATTTATTTAGTAATATTTTCTAGTATTTAAAATTCTTTACCAGTATTAGAAATATCTTCCGCCAGGGGCTCGCAATTTTTACACACGCTTTTTATATTTTTTATAATATTTCTTCGGGCATATTTTTTCACCATCTGTTTTATTCCAAGATGTATCCATTCTTCATGTATTTCTTTAATCAATTTTTCACTTAATTTTTCTGATAATACTATCTTTTCTCTGTTTCGAATTCTCATGAAAATTATTCCATCTCTTTCGTATAATTTATTTGTTCTTGTTTTTAACTTATTTTTTTTTTTGGTCTTCCATTATCTCTTCTCTTTTTATCAAATTAACTATTTTCAGAACGTCATCTGAATGATCTGTCGTTTCCAATACTGGGTTTCGGCTCAGACAATCCGTTTCAATATTAGTTTTTCCAGGGATGTACTTAATCTCAAAATCGTATTGCGACAGATAGTATGCTAAATCACCTAGTTCTTCATCTACTCTAGCCTTAATGTTCAAACTTTCCAATGGTTTATGATCTGTAAAAATAAAAAATTTCCTTCCAATCAGCCAGTATTGCCAATGATAGTATAACAGCTTCTTTTATCGCTAGAAATTCAAGATATATTGCTTTTTTTCTCTTCTGGGCCTCATTTAATTTCTTTGAGAAATACGCTACAGGCTTCTCTTTTCCATTTAATTGCACCTGCTTTATGCGCCAATCTCTGCCAATGAAGCATCTGTATATAAGTTCATTGGTAAACATTTGTCAAATATTTCCAATACCGGCTGTGAGCACAATAATCTTTTTATTGTATTGAAAGATCTTTCACATTCATCTGACCATTTCAACCTTTTATTTTTCCTTAATAATTTGTGCAATGGATCTAATATAATAGAGCTATTTTGTATATACTCGTTATGAAAATTTATTTTTCCGAGAAATTGTCTTATATTTTTTTGCGTCTTCGGCGTTGGAAAATTCTGTATTGAAATTAAATTATCTTTTATCGGACTTACTGTATTGTTTCCTATGATATGCCCAAGGTATTTAACTGATGCACTTTTAAATGTGCATTTTTTAAACTTTAATCTAAATCCTTCATTACTTCCCGATTGAAAGCAACCCATAGAGCCATATAAAAAAAAAAGTTCACCAGTGTCAATATGTGTATTTGCACCTGAACATCCTAATACAAACTGATTCAAATTATTTTTGGTCTGTGATTAATATACATATCTCCGATAGATAATTTATCGTACTTTATTGAAATAACCCATTCAGAAATTGGTAGCTTTTTAATTTTACTTGTTTTTAATGGTATTATCACATGATTGGAAATTCAAAGTATTTTTTATCGTTTTTTATAAACATATATTATTTTTGCGTAATTTTTGTCTATATGGATTTAAGTGGAAACTATGGCATGGAAATGTTGAATTTTGCGTAGAAATCGTATCGTAATGAATCCAGTTCTAACGACACAAGTTAAGATCAGCTGTGTCGTAATAATAGGGTTACTCTATATGAAGGACAATTCAGGTATCGATTTATTTCTGAATTTTACGATAGGATTGAAAGAGATTTTATACGTAATATACAAACCAAATTTTCCATTTTTTATATCCGTTTTCACTGGACATTCCCCTTACGTAAAAATGAGGCCCATTTTTCTATAGGATTACGTAGAGTAATTTTATCGGAATGTAATGGTTTCACCCATTGTTAGGCGCAATAAAATGTATTGTAATTAATGTATTTCAACTATAAGAAGGATAAGGTAGGTATCGTACTATTTATGAATTTTACGATAGAAGAAAAGATGTATGCAGAATATATTGACTAATTTTTTAATTTTTCTCGCAATTTTTTTTTTACGCCAATTGTAATATAAAAAAAAATCATACCTCAAACTTCTATTGACAGGATGTAGTAGGAAAATTTGTGCGCGACTTGTAATTCATCAGGTGAACTACGAAGAAATTGTATGATACAAATAATTGTGTAAATCATTCAATTTTCAATTAAATTTATATTTATTATAAATTGAATTTATTATATTAAACTTATTAGAAAATATATGATTAATTTCTTAATAACATGGTAACTTTAAATTGCATCGAATTTATATTCGCAACAATGCGTTAATTTATAGCTAAAAACTATTAACCTATTCATAAGCAAACAACTAAACAAAGTACTTCTATAATGGGTATTGGAACATACTATTATTAATATAACCCTTATCTTATTCTTCAATATCTGTGCTATTAGATTCATCAGCACTCGAAACTGTTGATAAAACTGCATTGTCATCATCATCATCATCAGAACCTTTTTTTTCATCATCCATGTCGCTATGAATACTTGCTTCTTCGTCCTCCACTTCGCTAGGAATACTTGCTTCTTCGTCCTCCACTTTGCTGTCATTATTTTGATCTTCATCATCCATATCGCTACCAATCAATCCGGTTTCTTTATCTGCTTGTTTCGATTTTTTTGCAGAATTATCATTATCTAGTAAGCCCAGACCGTCAAGTTCGAGCTTTCTTTTATCGGCTTTAGATTCTTTTGGTGGTCGGTTTAGGTCAGATATCTTTTGAGCTATATACTGCCCAACTTTGGGATTTTCTTGGGCGACCCTTACTGGATCAAAATGTAGTTCGTCTTCCATATAATGTTTGAATATACCTGTGATATAACAGATAATCATTATTACGGTGGCTAATTAGCTAGTCAATTGTTATATGAAATAAATACATGATTTTTATTTTGCTTTTCGTGAAAAATTTAATTATTGACATTTTACTTTACTGAGCGAAGGGATTATCTTGGAATCGTTGAAAACAAATTGTACGTGGAAAAGCGAGAAAAAAAGAGAGAATCAATACATGATGGTTTTCAATACATATAGAATACGGAATTTTGTATGAAGGTCCTAAATCAACATTCTAAAAAAACCAACCGATTAAAAGCATTATTTTGGAGTGTTAGATTCGTGCCAAAGCTTGATATCTTCAAATTCTGGTAGGAACCAAGCACAGAGTAAAAAACTGCTTTAATATCACGAAAAAAACATTTAGAGAGGATGATGGTTAATGCATGATTTTTCACATATCATGGGACCGAAAGATGTTAAATCATATAGTAATTCGAACTTATCCACATGATGCAATTATTTATTTGGTATTCTATAGAGGAAAAAAATTGGTGTAATGCACCTCTCCAGTTGCAACGTTGAACAGTATTCTGACTCGGTGGTTCGATTTTCACTCCAAGCGTATTTTATTTTTTTAAATGGTAAAAGAAAAAAATTAAGACACACGAATCACTTGCAATGTAGGATGGCTTACTTGAATAATATTGAATTTAAACTTAATCATTTTCAAGCCAACAATAAATTAATATGGTAGAAATTTTATTGATCAAATACAGTATAGTAACATGTACTTGATAATTATTAAACAATGAATTTATGAATAAAATATTTATGGTACCCGGAAGAATGACCCGGTAAAATGAAATGAAAATTTGTTTACTTATAGATTTCGACTGGACAAAAGTCTAATTGGGCTGAACTCTTAAAAAATAAGCCGTTTAGTTCTGGTTTTATGTTTAACGTTATCAAAAGTCATGTCATAGAAATAAAGCCCAAAAAGACTCAGACGGTTTTACATTAAAACGTTTCACATTCGATCTGTTTTCATGTTTTCCGTTGGGAAAAGTCTAGCCTAAGTAATAAAAAGCCAAAACATTCAATGATTTGTAGCGTATGTATTGCTCATACCTGATAGTAAAACGGCGCAAGTCAAAGTTTGGAATATTTTGGTTATTCATCCCATACAAATGACATTTGATCATGAAAAACATAAAAGCAGAACATATTTTGGTCGTTAGAATGCCAAACTGACCAAGAACTTTTAAATTAACTTCCTTGTATTGCCCATGCATTATAGTAAATCGGCACGAGGTAATTCTCGACATGTTTTGACTTTTTATCACTAAAACTAGACATTTTACAAGGTAATGAAAGGAGTTCGACTCTGAAATGTTTTGATGCAAAACTGTCCAAGACTTCCACAATTCACGTGCGGAATGAGGTTACGTCAGCTTGTTATGACAACTTTAATCATTTGATTCTTATTAACGGATTATTTTTAAAGTTGCGCCCGTTTAGACTTTCGTTCAGAAGGTCGAAATCTATAAGTAGACAAATTTTCATTTCATTTGACCGGGACTCACGATCCCATGTTATTCTTTCGGGGTCCTTTTTTATGATTTCATGATTGGGGCGTAATTATTACTTTTTTCTTTTCCAATTGTTTATAATCGAATTTTAAAATAATTATTGTGCCGTCAATTTGTTCTTTTAATCATTACTTATCGACTTTGTACAACCCTGCTTTCAGTTATTGTATGAATCATTTAATAATTATTTGAATTATGTTTATTTCAGATAAAATTCGAGTTTCAGTGAAAACTATAAATCATTGAAATTACCATTTTAAATTGCAAGCGATGTATTCAATTTGAGAGAGTGGTGTCTTTCGGTTTCACACATCTCAAACTGAAGGAAAACATTTGTTTTTTAAAGAATATGCAGTTAAAGTAGAGGTTCAATGGACTCATTTATCATTTCAAATGACAATGTTTAGTTCATATCTATTTGCCGATTAATTTATACTTGGTCAGGGATTAGGGCAAGCAAAATGAATCATCAATATAGATACAAATGTACAGATATTGGTAGATCACCATCTGACTCATTGAAGGCCGATATCGCGAGGGAAAAAAATGGTGTTAAAAATTGGTAAATAATCGGAACGCTTTCTCGTTCGTGAGTTTTAATGGGGACTCAAATCTCATCGTACCATAGAGTGAAGGGGGTTTAAAATTGAAAAAATGTTATATGAGCTTCGTGTGCGTCAATTGTTTATTGGTGCTTTGAAAAGATTGCTATTAGGGCGGTAGCTGTCGCTATAACCTATATCGACTAGAGTAAATAGTAATTATATTCCAATTAGTAGCTGTTTTCAGCAGCTTTAATTTACATTTCATCGCATTTTCTATAAGTTTATGTATTATATATATATATATTTCATTTTGTATTCTATAAAGATATGAATTCAATTTAATTAAATTAAGGACATGAAATAATTTAAACTACTTCTCTTACCGTATACTGCTTTTAATTTTATAGGATCGAGTTGTGGTTTTGCCACCGATTCTTTGAACCTATTGCATTTTTGGCCAGTAACACTACTGCCTTTTAAAGCTACCACGCCAATAATTGATGCTACTGCTTCTTTTACGAATCTCGATAACTTTTGTTTTTCCGTTTTTCCTGTAGTTCCTCTAGCCACTGCGTTACCATAGTTTCTTGAACTGATCCAAATGTTTCCTCCACAATGCAGCTGAAAAGTTTTATCAATGTCTTTAAAGATTGTTTTAAAGCGAAGTGAATGTGAGAGAGAGAGAGAGAGAGAGAGAGGAATGGTAATAATTGATATTTTTACCGAATCATCACTCTTGCGATGGTATCCAACATCGGATTCATTTCTTCGAGTTCCCGTAAATGCGTTGATTGCTTTGCTATCTGAAATTAATAAAGCACTTTAAAAAAAAGATTTTATCACCAAAAAAAATTTTAAGATGTACCACATACGATTTTCATCAATTTTCTCTAATACTTTTGTTTGTAAATCTAGATTTTTTTGTTGTAATTCTAAATTCAATTCTTGATAAGTCTTCAGTTCTTTGAGTTTTTCATTGAATAAAATTCTATAGCGTATTCAATTGTTGCTTCAGCTTTTTGATTAAGTCAGCCTCAATACGAAGTGAATGAATCAATCTTTGTTAGAATGAACTCGTCCGGGATACGAGTGTTAGCAGAGATTTTGGTTTTATTTTTCTTTTCCAATGGTTCATCCTTATTTTTTGAATTAGATGAAAGTTTTCTCTTCATTGTTTTCGCTTTTGTTTGTTTGTCATTTTGTTGAGTTTCCTCAATTTTCTCGGGCGCACACGAGTCACCTTCTTTTCCTTTTCCATTTACGATTTTTGGGTATTGTCCAATTGCTTCAGTCACAGATGTATTATTTTTTTGTTTATCTTGATTGGCATTCTCTGAAAGCCCCGTACTTTTTATTGACGCAAATGAATTATCTTTGTCTTGGTCGGTAATATTATTAACTATGGATTCCGTATTTATATGTTTAAGAGACATGTCATCAGAAGGTTCTGGTTCTATTATTTCGTTAGTCGCAACTTTATCGACTTCATTTTTGTCTTTAATAACATTAATTGTGGATTCCATATTTGTTTCAGTTGTAGGTAATTTATCATTAAATCCGGGATCTATAGTTTGTTTATTCATAGCTGTACCAACATTTTCTTTATTGGCTTTCTTTTTTTGCTGCTGCAATTCATTTTATTATAAGCTTAGGTTATTAAAGGTTATTACAGCATAGGTTATTAAAAGCATAGATTATTACAATAAAAAATTTCAAATTAGATTAGGTCATTAAAATGCAAAAATTATGAAAGTAAAAGATTTTTATTTTCGGTAAAAAAGAGGCAGTTGTAGGGTCATCTACATAGAATTAGTCTTGAAGATAGTACTGAAGCACGTTGGTTAAATTTTATTCCTTGAACTAATATAATGCTTACTACCAATTTTTTTCGTGAAAGATTCGAAAATAAATAAAAACATGCCGAGGAATAGTATTTTCAAATTGATCAAAATCATAATAGTTAAAAGTCGATTAAAAATGAGAAGTTCTTTTCGGTTAAAAAAGGGGGATATATACATAACTCTGTTGTTTTTTCTATCAATTTAAACAAGTAATTTATAGTCACATTTTTATTGATTTTTGGGTCTCTCACGAAACATTCTGTGTCCAACTTTGACTTAGTTAAAAAATAAAATCTGCTGTGCGTAATTAAGTAGTACATCGGTGTTTATTAATGAAGTAAAATTTACTCATTTGACAGAGACTTTATGAAAGGTTGACAAATATGCACGAAGTGTTTTCTTGTTTCAATACAATGATTAATAATTTTTAAAATACTTCATGTGCATGTAACGACCTTATAAATGATTAAACTTAGTGCTTCAGCAATTTCTTAGCAGTTCTCCAAACCCTCTAGAAATATTTCCTGGCCAAAAATAGTAGCTTATTATAATAGGCGCAAATAATTTGGATTTTATAAGCATTACAACACCAATATCGGCATTACCGCCGTTCGTTAATGTTTAGAGATTTGAAGTATTCATAGTATGTATTGGGAAAAAAAGAAAAAAATTATCGAAAAAGCAAACTGGCCCTTGAGGCAACAAAAAAACTTTTCCAAAAGTCAACTAAAAATTTGTTCGTACAACTAGTATATCCAGTTACAGTAACAAAAGCTGATTTTGTTAATTTAAACCTAAAACCGTAGTAGGTGTAACAAAATGACTGTACATTTAATGGCCAGGCATACTCATTTAGCCGGTATTCGGTACCTAATTATGTTGTCCTCATATTTCTCAATGAGTAATGAATCATCATCTTGAAACTTTGTAATTACGCTCAGAAGATTAACACAATTATGCCTGTGGTTTTGTTTTCACGTAATTGTCTTATAAGCTTACTTAAATCAACTTTTTTTGGAATTGCTTGTGTTAAGAGGATATGAAAACCGAAAAACAACAATAAATTCAATTTACTCAAAATTCTATATATTTACGTGAACGCGAGACCACAGGCATAATTTTGACAATGTCTTTAATGATATTACAAAGTTTTAAGATGTTTGATTCATTATTCATTGAGAAAAATGAAGACAAAATATTTCGGTCCATATTATGCTAAGATTTTAATAATTGTAAAAAAACATATATACCTGTTAATGAGTTTCAAAATTATTTGGTACATAAGAAACATAGGTATTCTCCCCAGTATCAATTACCAATAACTTTTTCTGAATGGCATCAATATATTGCACACTATACAGTTCTTTTTTTTCCTTTACTTGGAGAATATGCTGTACAATAGGTTTTACGTTTTTCCCATTAAAATTATTTGGTATCGTAATCCACGTATGTCCACAAATATAACAATGTTGTTCGGTTTTTACTATGTACTTAATTTCCATAACTGTATTATTTGTTAGTTTAACAACACAATCATTAGTCTTTTTTACCCTCGAATATGTGGCTGCATGTAAATAAATATCTTTATATAGGCATCTAGAAAAAATTGTAATTTCAAGGTTACAATTTTTCGTGAATTCACGCATCATGTTCTGGACGTCGTCATTCTGTGTACCAATACATCTCCTAAACGACTTGCATCATGTAAATACGTTTTGTTTCGTAAAAGTGACTTGGAATACTCGACAGCAGTTCGTGAGTTGGCACTATTATTTTCAACATAAGTTTCGATTGTGCATCTCCTCATCCAATTTTTTGAAATTTGTTTACAACAGCCATTTGAAGCATTGATTTCTTTTATAAACTTACCGATTGCCGATTCAAATGGAAATGCCGAATTTCCCCATAGCGGACCACATTTTCGAATGCTTGAACAGTAATGAACCAGCATATGTACGTTATAAGTCCTGAAATTAATTTCGTAGTTACACTCGCAACCACCAACGAATTGAAGAAGATCATATTCGCAATCGTCGACTTCCTGGTCAGTGATTTCTTCTTTCAATAATGTAAAAATACTATTTACGAATAGTAAGTAGGATTGAAACATTGAATCATCCAGTATTCCAAATAAACAAGGAACGCTTACAAATAGTAGCCAAGTCTTCCACTCTAAGGCCTTATACTTGGTTGTGAAGTCTAATGATCGCAAAGAACGTTTAAAATCTCTGCTAAGTTTTACGTGTGACATTCTTTCGATCACTTTCTTGTATTTTTCTTTAGGAAGTTGTTGTTTTTTCCAATTAAGAGTCAACTGTTTCGTTATTCCCATCAACGCATTATGCATATAATCAGGTGGTAAGTTCCACACTATATCAAAATTTTCAATATCTAACAATGCTGATTCACCTTTAACTCCATGAATCGCCTTTTTTTCGGATTCATTCAACGCTTTCAAATCCCGTACGTGAGATTGATGATCTCGTAGAATATCCATCTGTTCTGAGATGGGGTAACGAACACATCCATCCTTATGAACCCCGTGCTGATAGCAGTACGAACAGCCATAGTAGCCATTAAATTGGAATCGATTTTGCATAATTGGTCGGGCGACACTATCAACGCACGCACAATATAAAACAACAGGTTTGGAATAGACTTTTCCAGTATTAAAATCTGTAAAATCAATACCACCTTCGCTGTTGATATTATTACACTGTTCTATAATATTTGTCAAGATTAAGTTTAACATAGCTGGAGATGGTTCCTTCTCCGTTTGCCATAGTACTACGATTAGCGCATGCTTAAAGCGTTTTTTTCCAAATAAGCAATTCAAATGTGCCTGCAATGGCCAAAAGGATTTTTTGGCACTTTTAAAAAGTTGGGCACCGTCAAGACTGAAGTTCAACGAAAGAGCACCGGGATCTTTAACGTTAAGTTTAAATAATTCTCCATTGGTGACATCTTTTATTCTCCCTTCATTAATATTACTTATCCGAGCGCTGTTTTGCACCATTGACTCTTGAATATCTCTTCGATTCAATAATTTTTGAAGTTGATATTTTAAATCGAGAGATATAAAATAACTGTCAAGATCGGTCGTGATTTCGTAGAGTTTATCACAAGAAGTACACATCATTGATGCACTTTTTTCTTGGCTTAATAATATATATCTCCTAGTTTCATGTGGCAGTCGGAACAGTAATAACTTTTTTTCATGGTATTCACAGGAGGAGCGACAGTTTTCGACATCACGTACGGACTGAAATTCCAACTTTTAAATTTTGGACCAGCCAATGCTTTAATGAAATCCAGCAATGCATTTTGTAAAGCTCTTGTAGTGCCGAATCTAATATTAATAGACTGCAGCATGAGCATTACGTCGGATACAGTCAATTCGCTTTCACCGAACATTATGCGTTGATCAGTAGTAAAGGAAGGTTTCTTATCGGGTATCATAATGTTTTCAAGATCTTCAGTTAATGTGGGGAATTCATCAACTGCAAAATTGTATTCAATCAAATTATCTAACTCTTCAGAATAATCTGATTCTTCCGAATAATCTGATTCTTCCGAATAATCTGATTCTTCCGTATAATCTGTATCTCCCGAATAATCTGATTCTTCCGAACAATCTAATTCTTTAGAAGAGTAATAGAATTTGATCCTTCTAAAGGTTGTATGTGCACTGAATCTATGAACTCTAAGCATTTGATATCATCGTTCATTGCAATGTTTTCATATGGAGAATTAGAATGACTTTCAGTTATGCATTCACTGTTCTGATCCTACATTATAAAAATATTTACGTATTTAAAATCAAAGATCACCAAAGAACGTCTTAAATTTTTTAAATATCATTTAGCTGTTAGCGATAAAATAATGTTTGATGGGGTTAGCGATAAAATCATGTTGAAAGGGGCATTTCAAACAAGAAACAGTTTAAGTCGAAAACTAGAACTCATAAGCTATAGGCGAAATGACAATAAGTATGTTTTAAAAACTAGAATTTGCGTGATTCCATTTTTTTTTATTGATTTGGTACATTTACTTATTAGTACACGCGCATTATTTCTTTACGTTTAATATGTTGTCTTTCATTCTACTTATAACGACCAGTAAAAACGATTTTAATAAATGTAAGCTTTATTCAGTTATGCTAACAAGAGTACAATACTTTTGAATGAAGAAAGGTGATCATATTTGGTATTTCAAATGAACAATCTTCTCCAGCTTGAGAACATCCTGCGGCTATTTTATTATCAAGCTCCAAGCTCGATCTATGTGCTGAATCTAAAAATTATTTTGCGTGAAACATGGCAACTTTATTCATTATCAGTAGCATGATCGCGTAAACTAAACAACCTTGCTTTAATGATTCAACTTTTAATATTATAATAAAAACTTGACCATAGAGAAACACTGCCCAAGGATTTTGAAAAAACAAAATTTTGTAAATTTACTACAATTCAAAACAGACTACAATCTGAGACTTTGATGACAAATAAAATATATCCTCGCCCCAGCACAGTAAGGTATCGTTTCAGAGTCAAAAGTAAAAACGTACCTCGGTCCCGTAACATAAGATGAGTTACAATATTGCCTCTGAATTTGAAACGGTACCTTTCTGTGTTGGAACAAAGATTTGTTCTTGAATACACAAACATTTTTTTCTTAGCAATAATATAACATTTACTTTGCAATAGATTTATAATGGAATAAAATCAAAATTTTTTTAATTAGTATGTATTTTTTGAACAAATTCTGTGGAAAAGATGAAAAAAACTCAAAAATAATTTATAATAATTAAAACACAAATGTGATGGAAAATCGGCTACGTACTTCCCGATCAAACTTTTAAAATATTACTGAAACTTTGATTTTACATTATACACGTCATAGCAGCCGAAAGAAGTTAGCAAAAATCAATATAGAGATGATTTAGTATCTACACGATGTCTCCACAATTTTCTACAATATTTTCAACAGTAGTACCTCATAGGACAGGTACGGATATACTTAGATTAGAAAAACAAGGGATTGTAGCATGAACCTTTGGCACAAGCTGCAATGATAATTCATAAAAAAGAAGATGCACTAGTATGTAGCATACAACAATTTTATGGTACGAGATTCGAAATGTTGCGGTTGAAGATATGTTTACAACCTTAAATAATTATTTTAGGTAATTTGAAAATATATATTATTAGTCGTCTAAGTCTCAAATTATATCCTTGCATACTCAAAAAATTCGCAAGATTTAGGTATTTTGACATCCTACTCGGGTTGCACCATTGAAAAATTTTAAATTGTAAAAAATCATTTTTTTTATTATAATTACATAAAACGCTTTGCAAAAAACGTGAACAAAATGAAGTGATAGAAAGTAGCTGCAATATTTAGATCCACAAAGCAGGTGTGTTAGTTATTATCGTTATTAATAATTTAAACTTGATGCAAGTAAAGGTTAAACCAATTTTAAAATAATTTTACGTACTTGCACTTATTATCTTAGACTTTTTTTCTTTTCCTCTGATAAAATTTTGTTGCTTTTTTTTTGCTCTATCAAGAGTCCATTTAGACACGCTGCGTTCATTAAAGCCAGCCGAATACAACTTTTTGTTAATTTTTTTAACAAGTCGAAATTTTTCGTCTAAATCTTTATTTTCAATGCTTTCAATTATCTATAAACAAAAAAATGATTTGAATGAACTTACAAAAAAATAAACAGATGCAAAACTTCACCTACTGCAACCAAAGTAAAAATTGCAAAAAAAGGTGACAGATGAACTATTTGCAAACCTACGTTAACTTACAAAGTACATCCCTATACAACCCCTTCCTTCACATTTTAATGAAATTTTTTGGGACTCGGATATGATGTCCTCCTATCTGGTATTATAAAAGTTTTAAAGAATGATGTCATGAATATGTTTTTTTTCAAAAAATATTAACTATATAATTTTGAATAGTAATAAAGTAAAATGTTATTATCAAATAAATATATTTTCACAGTCCTCTCTAAGTAGTAGCGTTACATTTAAAAAATGAGGATTTAATTTTGAGCATCTTCTAATAAATGAGCAATTAATCAAAGGGGATGAGATCTTGCAACTTTTCTTTCATCAACATACTATTCAATAGTACTCACTAAATATTTGTTTGCTAAGTTTCACATGAGTTATAATTACATGTAAACAACAAAATTATAATCTAAAAATATGAACGAATTACACATGATCATACATAGTGTTGTTATACACATGTAAATATAACTCATGTGTACTTTTCAGTAATCACCAAACAACCCAACGTTACCCAAGCTCTATGATGATGCAACCTTGCTTTGCTTATTTAAGCAATATGTCTTTCGGTTTTAACATTTGAAAGTTAGTGTGCATAAAGAAAACTGTGGCTATATAGATGCCAAAAAAATTGATTTACTACAATTACAGTTTAGCTTTAAATTAATTGACTGCAAATTACTAGTTGTCAACTTACGTTAATGAAAAATTTGATAATAATGCAGCCACTATGAAAACTAATGTTTGATGAAGTTAATGATGGAGTAACATCATTATGATAAATGATTTCATTATCATTTTAATGAAAATCCATTCATCAAATTGCAGAAATAATGACTATTGTCTATGGTGAATAAAACTGCAATAAAAACCAGTGTAGAAATAAAAAAAATCACTTTAAGCCAACTGTCAGTTACTGCATGCCACTCTCTTTTATGTTATAAAGTGTCTTTTAGAAAGAGATATTTCACAAGATTTTTCTAAATTCAAGTGCGCTCAGTGAACTTGATCATTGATCATGTTGTTACACACGTGTAAATATAACTCATGTGTACTTTCATATAATTACCAAACAATAAAACATTACACAAGCTCTATGCTGCTACAACATTAGTTTGCATATTCATTCAATGTGTCCTATGGTTTTGACATTTGAAGGTTAGTGTGCGTAGGGACAACATTAGCTATATATAGTTCAAAAAAACTAATTCACTACAATTGCAGTTTAGCTTTAAAATAAATTGACTGCAAATAACAATCTACAAAAAGTGCAAGCTGATAATACTGCAGCAGCTAGATTGAAAACTAACGTTTGATGATTCTAAAAATAGCGAATGCTCAAGTGAAAATCTATTTTTGCTACTTTTTTCCATGTAAAATCATCACATTAAAGTAAACGACTTGCCGTAGTTGAGGAAAAATAGGACTAACAGGCTACTAAGCTGCTAGTTGCACTTCGCTTTTATCATATAAAAAGTTATTTAACAAGGTGTTACACAATATATTTTTTCAATTTTCAATTGGGATTCTATATCAATTTGCATATTAAAATTATTGAAAACACTGTTCTCGATACTATGTTCTGGAAAATTGAATGAGCTCAAACAAAGTGATGGTATAGAAAATTTAATAATGTTATTGATCATCTCACCGATAGCCTCAATTTCTTCAGCTGAGCAGCAACGATTGATTTACTACTTGTTTGTTGATTTACTACTTTTGTACTACTTTTTTGTTGTACTTTCTTTTTCTTTGGTTTTGGTAGTTCCATATCAGTTAAGTCCGATGCCGATTCTTGTAATTTTTTTGGAGGTATTGAGACTCTTGGTTTTTTATCAATTTTTTGCTGTAATTATTCTCTTGTTTCTGCAACAAAATAAAATAATTCATATGCTTAAGAACTTTGTTGAGAGTAAAAAATAGATGCATGTATACCAATGTATTTATGAATATACGAGTACTCACCAGCAATGAAAACTATTACAACGTACTCAAGAACATCTTCGCCTTCAGTTTTCAACTTAAATTTTTGATTTGACTTAAAATTTAATTTGAAATTGACGATTTCACTGGTTGGCACTATATGACGTGAATCGTCTTTTTCTTTACAAACGTAAGCAAACATCTTTCAAGGCTAAACAAAAATGAAGGATTTATGAAAAAGTAGAAATAGATAAGAATTTGGTTATAACGGCCCTCGAATTTCTTTTATACGCGGAGGTACTTGTAATAGTACAATAACAAATAACTAAGAACAAATAAAAGTTAAATTCAATTTTAACAATCTAAAGGACCCCGCAGATATTCGTGGATTATTGGATTACGGTTAATACGAACGAAACTACGTTAGAAGATAGATTTTTAAATTCTGAACAAAAGTTGCCTTATTGAAAAATCTCCAAAATTCCACCGTTTTAGAGATATTTTTAATCAAAGGTGCGGATTTCTATGATTGTCCGCCATAACCCCCTTTCGTGTTTGCGCGGCAGCGCACTGTATGCCGGCGCAAGAGCTAAAAATCAAACGTTCAGTGATTGAACTCAATAAATTGTATTGATAAAATAATAGTTTTGCTTTGCATATCATAGAAATAAATTCGATGATGCTAAAATCTGAACGACTGTCATATAATGATGACATGGAGCTAAAACAGCAAAAAGCCTTCAAAGAGATAATGAAAAAAAAATCTTCGATACGTTCCAAACCGATAAATAGATTTTTTATCGCCCATTAAAATAATCGATGCTATCCATCCTTACATAAAAGTCAAAAAGCTAATATACCCGTACTTTGGATAGCTCCGCCAACGAGCTTATATACACGTAGTTTGGATAGCTCCGCCAACGAGCTTATATACACGTAGTTTGGATAGCGTCCCCGAAGAGCTTATATCCCCGTACATTGGCGAGCGTCGCAGACGAGCTTATATCCCCGTACTTTGGCGAGCTTCGCCAACGAGCTTATATCCCCGTACTTTGGCCAGCTCTGCCGAAGAGCTCATATCCCCGTACTTTGGCGAGCTTCGCCAACGAGCTTATATCCCCGTACTTTGGATAGCGTCGCCAAAGAGCTTATATACCCGTTTTTTGACGAGCTTGGCCAACGAGCTTATATCCCCGTACTTTGGCGAGCTTCGCCAACGAGCTTATATAGCCGTACTTTGGCTAGCTCCGCCAACGAGCTTATATACCCGTACTTTGGATAGCGTCGCAGACCACCTTATATCCCCGTACTTTGGCCAGCTCTGCCGAAGAGCTTATATCCCGTACTTTGGCCAGCTCTTTCGACTACCTTATACCCGTACATTGGCGAGCGTCGCAGACGAGCTTATATCCCCGTACTTTGGATCGCTCCG
Organism: Trichogramma dendrolimi; assembly: GCA_034770305.1. Lineage (NCBI taxonomy): Eukaryota > Metazoa > Arthropoda > Insecta > Hymenoptera > Trichogrammatidae > Trichogramma > Trichogramma dendrolimi. Next base: position 121,666 of record JAPMIB010000008.1, on the reverse strand, counting down.
CCAAACAGCTCATTTACCCGTACTTTAGGCAGCTCCGCCGAAGAGCTTATATCCCCGTACTTTGTATAGCGTCTTCGAAGAGCATATATCCCCGTACTTTGGCGAGCTTCGCCAACAAGCTTATATCCCCGTACTTTGGCCAGCTCTTTCGACTACCTTATATACCCGTACATTGGCGAGCGTCGCAGACGAGCTTATATCCCCGTACTTTGGCCAGCTCTGCCGAAGAGCTCATATCCCCGTACTTTAGATAGCGTCGCCAAAGAGCTTATATACCCGTACTTTGGCAAGCTTCGCCAACGAGCTTATATCCCCGTACTTTGTATAGCGTCACCGAAGAGCTCATATACCCGTACTTTGTATAGCGTCTTCGAAGAGCATATATCCCCGTACTTTGGCGAGCTTCGCCAACAAGCTTATATCCCCGTACTTTGGCCAGTTCTGCCGAAGAGCTTATATAGCCGTACTTTGGCCAGCTCTGCCGAAGAGCTTATATACCCGTACTTTGGCCAGCTCCGCCGAGTACCTTATATACCCGTACATTGGCGAGCTTCGCAGACGAGCTTATATCCCCGTACTTTGGCCAGCTCTGCCGAAGAGCTTATATAGCCGTACTTTGGCCAGCTCTGCCGAAGAGCTTATATACCCGTACTTTGGATAGCGTCGCAGACGAGCTTATATCCCCGTACTTTGGCCAGCTCTGCCGAAGAGCTTATATCCCCGTACTTTGGATAGCGTCGCTGAAGAGCTTATATACCCGTACTTTGGCCAGTTCTGCCGAAGAGCTTATATAGCCGTACTTTGGCCAGCTCTGCCGAAGAGCTCATATCCCCGTACTTTGGCGAGCTTCGCCAACAAGCTTATATCCCCGTACTTTGGCCAGTTCTGCCGAAGAGCTCATATCCCCGTACTTTGGCGAGCTTCGCCAACAAGCTTATATCCCCGTACTTTGGCCAGCTCTTTCGACTACCTTATATACCCGTACATTGGCGAGCGTCGCAGACGAGCTTATATCCCCGTACTTTGGATCGCTCCGCCAAACAGCTCATTTACCCGTACTTTAGGCAGCTCCGCCGAAGAGCTTATATCCCCGTACTTTGTATAGCGTCTTCGAAGAGCATATATCCCCGTACTTTGGCGAGCTTCGCCAACAAGCTTATATCCCCGTACTTTGGCCAGCTCTTTCGACTACCTTATATACCCGTACATTGGCGAGCATCGCAGACGAGCTTATATCCCCGTACTTTGGCCAGCTCTGCCGAAGAGCTCATATCCCCGTACTTTAGATAGCGTCGCCAAAGAGCTTATATACCCGTACTTTGGCAAGCTTCGCCAACGAGCTTATATCCCCGTAATTTGTATAGCGTCACCGAAGAGCTCATATACCCGTACTTTGTATAGCGTCTTCGAAGAGCATATATCCCCGTACTTTGGCGAGCTTCGCCAACAAGCTTATATCCCCGTACTTTGGCCAGTTCTGCCGAAGAGCTTATATAGCCGTACTTTGGCCAGCTCTGCCGAAGAGCTTATATACCCGTACTTTGGCCAGCTCCGCCGAGTACCTTATATACCCGTACATTGGCGAGCTTCGCAGACGAGCTTATATCCCCGTACTTTGGCCAGCTCTGCCGAAGAGCTTATATAGCCGTACTTTGGCCAGCTCTGCCGAGCTTATATACCCGTACTTTGGATAGCGTCGCAGACGAGCTTATATCCCCGTACTTTCGCCAGCTCTGCCGAAGAGCTTATATCCCCGTACTTTGGATAGCGTCGCTGAAGAGCTTATATACCCGTACATGGATAGCGTCGCAGACGACCTTATATCCCCGTACTTTGTATAGCGTCACCGAAGAGCTCATATACCCGTACTTTGTATAGCGTCTTCGAAGAGCATATATCCCCGTACTTTGGCGAGCTTCGCCAACAAGCTTATATCCCCGTATTTTGGCCAGTTCTGCCGAAGAGCTTATATAGCCGTACTTTGGCCAGCTCTGCCGAAGAGCTCATATCCCCGTACTTTGGCGAGCTTCGCCAACAAGCTTATATCCCCGTACTTTGGCCAGTTCTGCCGAAGAGCTCATATCCCCGTACTTTGGCGAGCTTCGCCAACAAGCTTATATCCCCGTACTTTGGCCAGCTCTTTCGACTACCTTATATACCCGTACATTGGCGAGCATCGCAGACGAGCTTATATCCCCGTACTTTGGCCAGCTCTGCCGAAGAGCTCATATACCCGTACTTTGGATAGCGTCGCCGAAGAGCTTATATACCCGTACTTTGGCCAGCTCCGCCGAGTACCTTATATCCCCGTACTTTGGCCAGCTGTGCCGAAGAGCTCATATCCCCGTACTTTGGCGAGCTTCGCCAACGAGCTTATATCCCCGTACTTTGGCCAGCTCGTTCGACTACCTTATATCCCCGTACTTTGGCGAGCGTCGCAGACGAGCTTATATCCCCGTACTTTGGATCGCTCCGCCAAACAGCTCATTTACCCGTACTTTGGCCAGCTCTTTCGACTACCTTATATACCCGTACATTGGCGGAGCGTCGCAGACGAGCTTAGATCCCCGTACTTTGGATCGCTCCGCCAAACAGCTCATTTAACCTGTACTTTAGGCAGCGCCGCCGAAGAGCTTAATCCCCGTACTTTGGATAGCGTCGCCGAAGAGCTTATATACCCGCACTTTGGCCAGCTCTTTCGACTACCTTATATACCCGTACATTGGCGAGCGTCGCAGACGAGCTTATATCCCCGTACTTTGGATCGCTCCGCCAAACAGCTCATTTACCTGTACTTTAGGCAGCTCCGCCGAAGAGCTTATATCCCCGTACTTTGTATAGCGTCTTCGAAGAGCATATATCCCCGTACTTTGGCGAGCTTCGCCAACAAGCTTATATCCCCGTACTTTGGCCAGCTCTTTCGACTACCTTATATACCCGTACATTGGCGAGCATCGCAGACGAGCTTATATCCCCGTACTTTGGCCAGCTCTGCCGAAGAGCTCATATACCCGTACTTTGGATAGCGTCGCCGAAGAGCTTATATACCCGTACTTTGGCCAGCTCCGCCGAGTACCTTATATCCCCGTACTTTGGCCAGCTGTGCCGAAGAGCTCATATCCCCGTACTTTGGCGAGCTTCGCCAACGAGCTTATATCCCCGTACTTTGGCCAGCTCGTTCGACTACCTTATATCCCCGTACTTTGGCGAGCGTCGCAGACGAGCTTATATCCCCGTACTTTGGATCGCTCCGCCAAACAGCTCATTTACCCGTACTTTGGCCAGCTCTTTCGACTACCTTATATACCCGTACATTGGCGAGCGTCGCAGACGAGCTTATATCCCCGTACTTTGGATCGCTCCGCCAAACAGCTCATTTACCTGTACTTTAGGCAGCTCCGCCGAAGAGCTTATATCCCCGTACTTTGGATAGCGTCGCCGAAGAGCTTATATACCCGCACTTTGTATAGCGTCTTCGAAGAGCATATATCCCCGTACTTTGGCCAGCTCTTTCGGCTACCTTATATCCCCGTACTTTGGCGAGCGTCGCCAACGAGCTTATATCCCCGTACTTTGGCCAGCTCTTTCGACTACCTTATATACCCGTACATTGGCGAGCGTCGCAGACGAGCTTATATCCCCGTACTTTGGATCGCTCCGCCAAACAGCTCATTTACCCGTACTTTGGCCAGCTCTTTCGACTACCTTATACCCGTACATTGGCGAGCGTCGCAGACGAGCTTATATCCCCGTACTTTGGATCGCTCCGCCAAACAGCTCATTACCTGTACTTTAGGCAGCTCCGCCGAAGAGCTTATATCCCCGTACTTTGGATAGCGTCGCCGAAGAGCTTATATACCCGCACTTTGTATAGCGTCTTCGAAGAGCAATATCCCCGTACTTTGGCAAGCTTCGCCAACAAGCTTATATCCCCGTACTTTGGCCAGCTCTTTCGGCTACCTTATATCCCCGTACTTTGGCGAGCGTCGCCAACGAGCTATATCCCCGTACTTTGGCCAGCTCTGCCGAAGAGCTTATTACCCGTACTTTGGCCAGCTCCGCCGACAGCTTATATCCCCGTACTTTGGCCAGCTCTGCCGAAGAGCTTAATCCCCGTACTTTGGCCAGCTCCGCGACGACTTATATACCCGTACTTTGGATAGCTCGCCGAAGAGCGAGCTTATATACCGTACTTTGGCCAGCTCCGCCGACGAGCTTATATCCCCGTACTTTGGCCAGCTGCCGACGAGCTTATATCCCCGTACTTTGGCGAACGTCGCAGACGAGCTTATAGACCCGTACTTCGGCCAGCTCTGCACTAGCTTAATACCCGTACTTTGGCCACCTCGCCGACGAGCTGATATACATGTACTTTTCGAGCTTCGCGACGAGTTTATTCACCGGTTCTTTGGTTAGCTGCTGCGACGAGCTTTTATTCTGGTACTATGCCAACTGCAACTGACGAGTTTAATATTTATGTTAATTAAATATGATAGACCATAATATACAATAATATTTTTAGTTTTTCAAAATAACTTTTTTTATTTAGTTGTTCGAACAAAAATTGCAAATATAACTCTTTTTTAAGTCAATTTGGTTGACTTCAACCTCAGCGCATTTATAGTGCAACCAATAAAAGCAGCAATCACATAAAATACAATTATTTTTTACAATTTTTTTACATTTTTACAGTGGTAGATGTGTTTTATTTTCTTTTTTTAATATTTTTTTCTAATTCTTCCAAACTGTCAAGGTCAAAATAATTTTTCAGGATTCCAAAATCTATGTCGTCGGATAATATAGGATCGCTTATATTAATTAAATAATTATTTAAAAATTTGAGAGTCACTCTAACTTCTTTTTTCATAATCAGCTGCGTATCTGGAGGCAAAATCTGAAGCCAATTCAAAATGGTTTCAACTTTTTGCTCCTCCCGTAGGTTCATGAATTCAACTCCTTTATATGATTGAAACTACAAATAAAAAAATATTATTAGAATGTGCTTGTTGATAAAAGGTGGTTATCTTGAAAAAATGGTATATTATGCAACACTTGTGGATAAGCTTTATCTGCAAATGAGGGATCGCAGTTCGAACGGAAAGCGAGTAGTGTAGCTTGAAAACGCTTATTTACTCGAGTTGGATACAAAATTGTATAGCTAAATATTATTTAACCTTGCGGCGAAGATGCGAGCTTGCGAGTTTTATAAGATGTTTTTTTTAATTAAGAAATAAGAAACAATTCCGAACCTGAACAGCAGCACTTGTTTCATCTTCATCGCTTTTTTCCCTGCCCTCTCTTCTTCTCTTTCCAGGTGTCGCTTTCTCCATCTCTGTCTCTCTCTCTCTCCGTCTGCTGTTCTTTTCCTCTCTGACTCTCTCTCCTTTTTTCATTTGCAGCTCTCCTCTCGGCCTCTCTTACTCTCTCTTCGTCTGCTGCTCTCCTTCTCTCTGCCTCTCTCTCTCTTTCTTCATCTGCAGCTCTCTTCCTCTCTGACTCTCTTTCTCTTTCTTCATCTGCAGCTCTTCTCTCAGCCTCTCTTACTCTCTCTTCGTCTGCTGCTCTCTTTCTCTCTGCCTCTCTCTCTCTTCATTCTGCAGCTCTTCTCTCAGCCTCTCTTACTCTCTCTTCGTCTGCTGCTCTCTTTCCTCTACCTCTCTCTCTCTTTCTTTATCTGCAGCTCTCTTCCTCTCTGCCTCTCTCTCTTTCTTCATCTGCAGTTCTCCTCTCGGCCTCTCTTACCCTCTCTTCGTCTGCTGCTCTCCTTCTCTCTGCCTCTCTCTCTCTTTCTTCATCTGCAGCTCTCTTCCTCTCTGACTCTCCTCTCTTTCTCCATCTGAATCTCCTTCATTCGAACTTGAATTTTCAGGTACCTATTGTAAAAAAAAACAAGTCAATAATTTATTTTTGAACATTTTACTGTTAAAAGAGTTATGACTTTCTTAGAATATAATCAAAAGCTCATTTCCTTACCTCGGGCATGTGATTATGAGTAGAATGTAACTTTCGAATGACTAGACACTTTGATCGAATAGATGCAATCACCCTTATCAGAAATGGACAATTTTTTTTCAAAGATCTGGAAATGGAAAATAAGCGTTTCATGATAATTTTCACTTGAAAATTATCATTAAATGAATAACAATTATTTAGTCTTAACATGAACTTACTTTTTGTTGCGGATGCCTTTGCCTTTTGATCGCTGGGGGTCACCCGATTTTTTACATCGCAGAACTTTATACAGAAAGCACTCTTCGCCATCTTTCATAATTTTTCGACAGTCTTCAACGACTAGAGAAAGCCCATACGTTGACTCATAAACTCGTACTTCTTCGTTAAATTCATCCCAATTAGAATAATTTTTATTCAACTCAAAAAAGTTTTCCATCTTTGCAGCTTGAATAATACAAAAACAACAGTGTACGGATTAAAACTCGGGAGGTTAGATTGTCGCATTTGTCTAACAAATAAACAAATTATAGTTGAAGTACGCAGAATACTATATGAAACACTTACTATAGGCTTGGGACATTTGAAATAGGCTTCGAAACGTTTGGTAACATACCCCAGAAAAAAAAATACATGAATGAATGGAATATTAGACGAAATATATTCAATGAAACTTCAAAATTATGAACTATTTTAACAGTTGGCTCAAGTACAGGTATATAAGCTCATCGGCGGAGCTATGCAAAGTACGGGGATATACGCTCGTTGGCGGAGCTCACCAAAGTACAGATATATCAGCACGTCATAGCAGCTCACCAAAGCACGGGTATATAAGCTCATCGGCGGAGTTGGCTCAAGTACAGGTATATAAGCTCGTCGGCGGAGCTATCCAAAGTACGGGGATATAAGCTCAACGGCGACGCTATCCAAAGTACGGGGATATGAGCTCTTCGGCGACGCTATACAAAGTACGGGGATATAAGCTCATCGGCGGAGTTGGCTCAAGTACAGGTATATAAGCTCGTCGGCGGAGCTATCCAAAGTACGGGGATATACGCTCATTGGCGGAGTTGGCTCAAGTACAGGTATATAAGCTCGTCGGCGGAGCTATCCAAAGTACGGGGATATACGCACGTTGGCGGAGCTCACCAAAGTACAGATATATCAGCACGTCATAGCAGCTCACCAAAGCACGGGTATATAAGCTCGTCGGCTGAGCTCGCAAAAACACGTGTGTATAAACTCTTTGGCAGAGCTCACCACAGTACGGGGATATAAGCTCAACGGCGACGCTATCCAAAGTACGGGGATATGAGCTCTTCGGCGACGCTATACAAAGTACGGGGATATACGCTCGTTGGCGGAGTTGGCTCAAGTACAGGTATATAAGCTCGTCGGCGGAGCTATCCAAAGTACGGGGATATACGCACGTTGGCGGAGCTCACCAAAGTACAGATATATCAGCACGTCATAGCAGCTCACACAAAGCACGGGTATATAAGCTCGTCGGCTGAGCTCGCAAAATCACGTGTGTATAAAACTCTTTGGCGGAGCTCGGCAAATTACAGATATATCAGCTCGTCATAGCAGCTCACCAAAGCACGGGTATAAGCTCGTCGGCTGAGCTCGCAAAAACACGTGTGTATAAACTCTTTGGCAGAGCTCACCACAGTACGGGGATATAAGCTCAACGGCGACGCTATCCAAAGTACGGGGATATGAGCTCTTCGGCGACGCTATACAAAGTACGGGGATATACGCTCGTTGGCGGAGTTGGCTCAAGTACAGGTATATAAGCTCGTCGGCGGAGCTATCCAAAGTACGGGGATATACGCTCGTTGGCGGAGTTGGCTCAAGTACAGGTATATAAGCTCGTCGGCGGAGCTATCCAAAGTACGGGGATATACGCACGTTGGCGGAGCTCACCAAAGTACAGATATATCAGCACGTCATAGCAGCTCACCAAAGCACGGGTATATAAGCTCGTCGGCTGAGCTCGCAAAAACACGTGTGTATAAACTCTTTGGCAGAGCTCACCACAGTACGGGGATATAAGCTCAACGGCGACGCTATCCAAAGTACGGGGATGAGCTCTTCGGCGACGCTATACAAAGTACGGGGATATACGCTCGTTGGCGGAGTTGGCTCAAGTACAGGTATATAAGCTCGTCGGCGGAGCTATCCAAAGTACGGGGATATACGCTCGTTGGCGGAGTTGGCTCAAGTACAGGTATATAAGCTCGTCGGCGGAGCTATCCAAAGTACGGGATATACGCACGTTGGCGGAGCTCACCAAAGTACAGATATATCAGCACGTCATAGCAGCTCACCAAAGCACGGGTATATAAGCTCGTCGGCTGAGCTCGCAAAATCACGTGTGTATAAACTCTTTGGCGGAGCTCGCCAAAGTACAGATATATCAGCTCGTCATAGCAGCTCACTCACCAAGCACGGGTATAAGCTCGTCGGCTGATCGCAAAAACACGTGTGTATAAACTCTTTGGCGGAGCTCGCCAAAGTACAGATATATCAGCTCGTTAGTTGCAGCTGGCCGAAGCACGTAAATATAAGCTCGTCGTAGCAGCTCACCAAAGCACGGGTATATAAGGCCGTCGACTGAGCTTGCAAAAGAACGTGTATATAAACTCTTTGGCGGAGCTCACCAAAGTACGGGTAGCATTGTACTGGGATATAAGCTCGTCGTAGCAGCTGGTCAAAGTATACATATTGTTACGTGGGAAGGGGTTAAATAAAAGGTGAAATAACTAATTAGGCTCTAAATATATCAGAGGGGAAGGGCCGTTCGCGCGAGGTGTCTTCTTGTCGCTTGATGTACTGATACTGCCGTCGCTGATGAGCTATGCTCATCACTCTCATTGTCGCGCGCCGCGTCACTGGTGGGGCCTTGTCGTCCCACGTGACAATATATAAGCTTATCGGTGAACCTTACTCATGTACCTAGAGATAAGCTCGTTGGATAGCTGATCAAAGCATGGTTACGGTCCCGATTTTCGAAAACTCAAGTTTTGAATGATATTCGTGTTCTTTGATTAGTTCTCACAAATGTAATGACAATCACTTGATTACGGGAAAAAGCCATTAAGGCATAAAAAACCCAGATTTTATTTAACTTATCAATGTTAAAGAAAATGTCAAATTGTAACATAAATGAACGTCAAAGAAACTACAAAACACAAAACGAAAAGAATAATCTTATGATTAAAGCGGATTGACTTCTAGTGGCCTATCAGCGGAGTCTTTTAATGTTCAAGCAGGGCCTGAGACGGAAAACGAATGTTTTCTTGCAGTCGTGCGTAACCCAAGTACCACAGAATACTTGTTACATGAGCGCACGTTCCTAGTGTACGCGCACCTGTCCTACACGTGCAATAATATCCAGTTATCGGGTCATCATCTACATTACCATTTGGTATATAGCGGATGAATATTTGATACTTCGTTATGTTGCGATATCGCGACCATACCCTTATCCGTATAAATCCAGGCTGTGGTATTCGATTAGCATCGCGCAACATTTCTACCTAGAATGAACGATCACGCATAATTTTTAAATTAATTGTTATAAGCAATTGACATATTTCAATGATACCTGCAGTTCTTGCTCATTATTTCTCTGCAAAGTGTCCTGTATATAGGATGGAGCCAACTCAATTTGAAAATTACCGGCGGTAAGGTGTTTGAGATACTCGATACTTAGTTCAGGGAAATCGATCACTTGTTCGGCGCTTAATCTCACCCATCTATAATTGTACACAATTTATTTTAACATTAAAGTAAGTATTTTTGGGTGTGGGAGCTTTATTTTTTTTCAGCGGCGACGGCGAGATATCGAGAGGGTGGCGAAAGGTAAGTATTTAAGAGTGCGGGAATTTAGATTTTTTATTTCAGCGACAACGGCGACATATCGAGCAGGCGGTGAAAAGTAAGTATTTGTGGGAGCTTAATTTTTTTTTCAGCGGCGACGGCGAGATATCAAGAGGGTGGCGAGAGGTAAGTATCTAAGAGTGCAGGAGTCTAGATTTTTTATTTCAGCGATGACAGCGAGATATCAAACAGGCAGTGAAAGGTAAGTCTTTGTGGGTGTGTGAGCTTAACTTTTTTATTTTAGCAAGGACGAAGTAATACCGAGCGGGTTGCCAGGGTAAAGTATAAGTGCAACTGATTTTATACATGATTTTTTTATTTTTTGTGTACTTGTGTAGCGCCCATTAGAAAGCTTTGAACTATTTGGTTGCAATCTTAATTTCTCGGTTAATACCTTTGAGCATCTCTTCGTAGCAAGCCCTCGTACTCGACTTGAGCTTGAACTTCGTTTTCAGTTATTGAGCGCTCAAGCATTTCCTCAGCCATATCTACATCGGCGTTTTCCATGTGAATGGTTTGACGATATCTACAAACGATTATTAAATTCATGAATGGAATGAGATGAAGATTAATTTTTTCGTTAAGCTTTTCAAAAAAGCACGTGTTTTTCAAGTCCGTTTTACCTATTTATTATGGCACCTCCTATTCGAATAAAATCGCCAATATTTGGGAGGCCATGAATTTGTTGTTCTTGATTGAGCAACTTAAACATGGTTTTCAAATGTCCGTTTCGCGATTCAACAATCCACCTTGTTTTGGTGATGAGGCGAGCTTCATTGGCATCCGCGGTTGTCAATTGTTGCTGTCCGGCCTCGAGCAACGGTGGCATCTTACAAACCAACCCTAATGCTTCTAATTCAGGTATAGCGTCTCTGTAGCCTCGGTCAACAATAACAATGTCCCCAGGTCTGAACCAATTATTTAAATTTTGATTGTTTTCCAGTTCATGTTTGAGCATTGAAGCATCATTATTATGCCCGTCCGAGAAATATGGCCCTTGTATATCTAGTATGTAACCATCTGGGGCAACAACAAGAGCCGGCTTCACAAGGTGCTCACTTTTATGGCGACAATAAGTTTGGCGCAAACTCCTAAAGTTTGTACTTTTGAAGCAATATGTGTATGTGCCGTCGATATAATATATTGCCACCGGATCTTCCGGCCTTGGATTATACAATTGATTAGCGAAAGCTGTTATGTGCCTCTCAATATACTGCTCTCTAGTAATGGCTCGTAGTCCAATATTCTCTGGAACGAATCTCCTCATTAGTGACTCCCTGACTTCTTTTATTATATATTGCGCATACTGACGATTCGATAGTTGGAAAATTGCGCTGAGACACTCGTCAGACAGACCTTGGCGCATTTTTGTCAAAAAAATTAACAAATCTCGCCTTGTTATAACGCGCTGGTCGGGGACGCGGTCACACTGTGCATGCATATCATCGAATTGATCTTTCGTTAAGCTCGTCAATACGTATGCATGATGGTCTGTCAGATCGCTTATGTCACTAATGAGACGGCTTTTCAATGTCTTTACTCTCATTTTTTCCATGAAACGTTGGACATACAGGCCTGGAGGGTTGTAGGCACGTTTGATAGAGCAAAGGCCTGGCAACAGTAGTGGCAAGATATATCCATTACGATCCAGATGTTGAGGACAACATCTCACAGTGTCAGGTAAAAAAATACCACACTGAACGTATACCTCAACTTTACAATCCAACGATAATCGTGCCACATTGCGACCGTGACATAAGCAGCATGTATTATTATCTCGTTGGAATAATACCTTTGCTCTCATGCACGTGGGATCTCGTTGAATGAGAGCAATCTCTTCGCGGATGCTTTGATGACAAGTAAAACATACTCGCGTGTTGTCATCGATGACTCGAGGATCTTGCGCGAGGTCTCTTCTCCTTGATAGCGCTATATTTCGCAACTGTGCATGGCTTCCCCACCGATTCGAGGCATATTTCGCAGTGGGAATCGTCCCTCCCACACAGTAACAGCTTCCTCTGTTCGCCATACTATGTTAATCAGTATGTAGGTACATGACAGTATACCTTCAGCATTGCAGGGAATTTTATGTAAAAAAAGGCACTGACCTGATTTAATCCAAATTGTACTTGAAAATACGAATGCACTCCGATCATACAACAATATAATAAAACACAATATAATACAACACAATGATGCCGATGGATTTTTTTTATTTAAGTGTTTAAACATTAAATTAGATTAATGATTACGATTAACATAAGAGAAGTTGAACGTATGCGAATTATTGGAGGCTAGAAAAATCGAGATGTTGATATTGTATTCGATGACAAACAAATCGCATGATATTAGTAACTATGCTACGCTTTGAATAATTCGAATTTTCAAAATGTATCGCTTGAGAAGGTTAAAAGCGCAAAGGATTTTTAATTGCAAAAATAATGGGGCGAGAACGAGCAAGTGACAATTAGAAGTGCGAATGTACGAGTATATTAATTTATGCCCATTTAATTGATATTTTGATGACGTCAAAAAAAATATTAAGCGTCAAAAAGATCAAGGCGTATTTAAGCTTCATTTAAATTCGAAAACCAGTATATTAAAAGTATGCAAAAGGAAAAAACTACAGGTATATGAGCTCGTTCAGACAGCTCACTAAACAACGGAAAGATAAGCTCGTCAACAAAGCTATAAAAACCAGTATATGCTCGTCGACGAAGCTATCCAAAGTACGGGTATATAAGCTCTTCGGCAGAGCTGGCCAAAGTACGGGGATATAAGGTCGTCTGCGACGCTATCCAAAGTACGGGTATATAAGCTCTTCGGCAGAGCTGGCCAAAGTACGTGGGTATAAGCTCGTTGGCGAAGCTGGCCAAAGTACGGGATATAAGCTCTTGGCGAGCTCTCCAAAGTACGGGGATATAAGCTCTTCGGCGAGCTGGCCAAAGTACGGGGATATAAGCTCGTCGGCGAGCTATCCAAAGTACGGGGATATAAGCTCGTTGGCGAAGCTCGCCAAGTACGGGTATATAGGTAGTCGAAGAGCTGGCCAAAGTACGGGGATATAGCTCTTCGGCAGAGCTGGCCAAAGTACGGGGATATAAGCTCGTTGGCGAAGCTCGCCAAAGTACGGGGATATAAGGTAGTCGAAAGAGCTGGCCAAAGTACGGGTATAAAGCTCTCGGCAGAGCTGGCCAAAGTACGGGGATATAAGCTCTTCGGCAGAGCTGGCCAAAGTACGGGTATATAAGGTAGTCGAAAGAGCTGGCCAAAGTACGGGGATATAAGCTCTTCGGCAGAGCTGGCCAAAGTACGGGGATATAAGCTCGTTGGCGAAGCTCGCCAAAGTACGGGTATATAAGCTCTTTGGCGACGCTATCCAAAGTACGGGGATATAAGCTCTTCGGCAGAGCTGGCCAAAGTACGGGGATATAAGGTCGTCTGCGACGCTATCCAAAGTACGGGGATATAAGCTCGTTGGCGAAGCTCGCCAATGTACGGGTATATAAGGTAGTCGAAAGAGCTGGCCAAAGTACGGGGATATGAGCTCTTCGGCAGAGCTGGCCAAAGTACGGGGATATAAGCTCGTTGGCGAAGCTCGCCAAAGTACGGGGATATAAGGTAGTCGAAAGAGCTGGCCAAAGTACGGGTATATAAGCTCTTCGGCAGAGCTGGCCAAAGTACGGGGATATAAGCTCGTCGGCGGAGCTGGCCAAAGTACGGGGATATAAGCTCGTCGGCGGAGCTGGCCAAAGTACGGGGATATAAGCTCGTCGGCGGAGCTGGCCAAAGTACGGGGATAAGCTCGTCGGCGGAGCTGGCCAAAGTACGGGGATATAAGCTCGTCGGCGGAGCTGGCCAAAGTACGGGGATATAAGCTCGTCGGCAGAGCTGGCCAAAGTACGGGGATATAAGCTCGTTGGCGAAGCTCGCCAAAGTACGGGGATATAAGGTAGTCGAAAGAGCTGGCCAAAGTACGGGGATATAAGGTAGTCGAAAGAGCTGGCCAAAGTACGGGTATATAAGCTCTTCGGCAGAGCTGGCCAAAGTACGGGGATAAGCTCTTCGGCAGAGCTGGCCAAAGTACGGGGATATAAGCTCGTCGGCAGAGCTGGCCAAAGTACGGGGATATAAGCTCGTTGGCGAAGCTCGCCAAAGTACGGGGATATAAGGTAGTCGAAAGAGCTGGCCAAAGTACGGGTATATAAGGTAGTCGAAAGAGCTGGCCAAAGTACGGGGATATAAGCTCTTCGGCAGAGCTGGCCAAAGTACGGGTATAAGGTAGTCGAAAGAGCTGGCCAAAGTACGGGGATATAAGCTCTTCGGCAGAGCCGGCCAAAGTACGGGGATATAAGCTCTTCGGCAGAGCTGGCCAAAGTACGGGGATATAAGCTCTTCGGCAGAGCTGGCCAAAGTACGGGGATATAAGGTAGTCGAAAGAGCTGGCCAATGCACGGGTATATAAGGTACTCGGCGGAGCTGGCCAAAGTACGGGTATATAAGCTCTTCGGCGACGCTATCCAAAGTACGGGTATATAAGCTCTTCGGCAGAGCTGGCCAAAGTACGGGGATATAAGCTCTTCGGCACAGCTGGCCAAAGTACGGGGATATAAGCTCGTTGGCGAAGCTCGCCAAAGTACGGGGATATAAGGTAGTCGAAAGAGCTGGCCAAAGTACGGGGATATAAGCTCGTCTGCGAAGCTCGCCAATGTACGGATATATAAGGTACTCGGCGGAGCTGGCCAAAGTACGGGTAGATAAGATACTCGGCGGAGCTGGCCAAAGTACGGGTAATAAGCTCTTCGGCGACGCTATCCAAAGGACGGGTATAAAGCTCTTCGGCAGAGCTGGCCAAAGTACGGGTATATAGGTAGTCGAAAGAGCTGGCCAAAGTACGGGATATAAGCTCTTCGGCAGAGCTGGCCAAAGTACGGGGATATAAGCTCTTCGGCAGAGCTGGCCAAAGTACGGGGATATAAGCTCTTCGGCAGAGCTGGCCAAAGTACGGGGATATGAGCTCTTCGGCAGAGCTGGCCAAAGTACGGGGATATGAGCTCTTCGGCACAGCTGGCCAAAGTACGGGGATATAAGCTCTTCGGCAGAGCTGGCCAAAGTACGGGGATATAGGTAGTCGAAAGAGCTGGCCAAAGTACGGGGATATAAGGTAGTCGAAAGAGCTGGCCAAAGTACGGGTATATAAGCTCTTCGGCAGAGCTGGCCAAAGTACGGGGATATAAGCTCTTCGGCAGAGCTGGCCAAAGTACGGGGATATAAGCTCGTCGGCAGAGCTGGCCAAAGTACGGGGATATAAGCTCGTGGCGAAGCTCGCCAAAGTACGGGGATATAAGGTAGTCGAAAGAGCTGGCCAAAGTACGGGTATATAAGGTAGTCGAAAGAGCTGGCCAAAGTACGGGGATATAAGCTCTTCGGCAGAGCTGGCCAAAGTACGGGTATATAAGGTAGTCGAAAGAGCTGGCCAAAGTACGGGGATATAAGCTCTTCGGCAGAGCTGGCCAAAGTACGGGGATATAAGCTCTTCGGCAGAGCTGGCCAAAGTACGGGGATATAAGCTCTTCGGCAGAGCTGGCCAAAGTACGGGGATATAAGGTAGTCGAAAGAGCTGGCCAAAGTACGGGTATATAAGGTACTCGGCGGAGCTGGCCAAAGTGGGTATAAGCTCTTCGGCGACGTATCCAAAGTACGGGTATATAAGCTCTTCGGCAGAGCTGGCCAAAGTACGGGGATATAAGCTCTTCGGCACAGCTGGCCAAAGTACGGGGATAAGCTCGTTGGCGAAGCTCGCCAAAGTACGGGGATATAAGGTAGTCGAAAGAGCTGGCCAAAGTACGGGGATATAAGCTCGTCTGCGAAGCTCGCCAATGTACGGGTATAAGGTACTCGGCGGAGCTGGCCAAAGTACGGGTAGATAAGATACTCGGCGGAGCTGGCCAAAGTACGGGTATATAAGCTCTTCGGCGACGCTATCCAAAGTACGGGTATATAAGCTCTTCGGCAGAGCTGGCCAAAGTACGGGGATATAAGCTCTTCGGCAGAGCCGGCCAAAGTACGGGGATATAAGCTCTTCGGCAGAGCTGGCCAAAGTACGGGGATATGAGCTCTTCGGCACAGCTGGCCAAAGTACGGGGATATAAGCTCTTCGGCAGAGCTGGCCAAAGTACGGGGATATAAGGTAGTCGAAAGAGCTGGCCAAAGTACGGGGATATAAGCTCGTCTGCGAAGCTCGCCAATGTACGGGTATATAAGGTACTCGGCGGAGCTGGCCAAAGTACGGGTAGATAAGATACTCGGCGGAGCTGGCCAAAGTACGGGTATATAAGCTCTCGGCGACGCTATCCAAAGTACGGGTATATAAGCTCTTCGGCAGAGCTGGCCAAAGTACGGGGATATAAGCTCTTCGGCAGAGCCGGCAAAGTACGGGGATATAAGCTCTCGGCAGAGCTGGCCAAAGTACGGGGATATGAGCTCTTCGGCACAGCTGGCCAAAGTACGGGGATATAAGCTCTTCGGCAAGCTGGCCAAAGTACGGGTATATAAGGTAGTCGAAAGAGCTGGCCAAAGTACGGGGATTAAGCTCTTCGGCAGAGCTGGCCAAAGTACGGGGATATAAGCTCTTCGGCAGAGCTGGCCAAAGTACGGGGATATAAGCTCTTCGGCAGAGCCGGCCAAAGTACGGGATATAAGCTCTTCGGCAGAGCTGGCCAAAGTACGGGGATATGAGCTCTTCGGCACAGCTGGCCAAAGTACGGGGATATAAGCTCTTCGGCAGAGCTGGCCAAAGTACGGGGATATAAGGTAGTCGAAAGAGCTGGCCAAAGTACGGGGATATAAGCTCTTCGGGGATGCTATCCAAACTACGTGTATATAAGCTCGTTGGCGGAGCTATCCAAACTACGTGTATAAGCTCGTTGGCGGAGCTATCCAAAGTACGGGTATATTAGCTTTTTGACTTTTATGTAAGGATGGATGCATCGATTTTTATGGGCGATAAAAAATCTATTTATTGGTTTGGAACGTATCGAAGATTTTTTTTCCATTATCTCTTTGAAGGCTTTTTGCTGTTTTAGCTCCATGTCATCATTATATGACAGTCGTTCAGATTTTAGCATCATCGAATTTATTTCTATGATATGCAAAGCAAAACTATTATCTTATCAATACAATTTATTGAGTTCAATCACTGAACGTTTGATTTTTAGCTCTTGCGCCGGCATACAGTGCGCTGCCGCGCAACACGAAAGGGGGTTATGGCGGACAATCATAGAAATCCGCACCTTTGATTAAAAATATCTCTAAAACGGTGGAATTTTGGAGATTTTTCAATAAGGCAACTTTTTGTTCAGAATTTAAAAATCTATCTACTAACGTAGTTTCGTTCGTATTAACCGTAATCCAATAATCCACGAATATCTGCGGGGTCCTTTAAAGTTTTATTTTATAAGATAATTAAAAATAACCTAAGAATTGAGTTGGTTGTCAGGTAACCGAAGAGAGTTTAGGTTTTAGCTGTTTGATTTCAAGATTAAACTTAAAGTTTAATTTAATTATCCAAAATAACCCAAAAAGTGGGTGGCTTCCCAAGTAACCCAAGAATGATTTTGTTGCATCTCAGTGAACCTTTGAATCAGTAGTTTTTCATGAATAAATTTTTCGTGTTTGTTAACTCAAGTAATCACAAGCAACCAAAGTAAACGCAAGTAACCCAAGTAACCCAAGTAACCTAAGTAACTTAAGTAACTCAAGTAAACCACGTAACTCATGTAAGTTTTGTAATATAAAAAAATTATTTGGTATCACCATGAAGTTGTAAAGTTCGATTTAGTTTATAAAATTATGAATAAAGTTCTTTATAAACGTAATTTTTGACTTTATACTCATCTCTAGCATGATTCCCAAGGTAGATTTTCAACGAATCCCATGAACGAACTCTGGACATTGCTACATATAATTGCCCATGACTAAAGACGTCTCTTCTTAAATCAATAACTACTCTGTTAAAAGTTTGTCCTTGCGATTTATTGATCGTCATTGCAAAAGCTAATTTTACAGGAAATTGTCTTCTTTTAAAAGTAAACGGATAGTCATTTTCAGAATATAACGTTATTCGATTAAGGAAAACAATTTCATTTGCTTTTTCTCCAGTTAATAATTTTACATTTCAATAAGTGGTGTGAAAAATCGATTATTCTTAATCTCGTACCGTTACACAAGCCTTCATGTATGCTTATGTTCCTGGTGAGTATTACAATACAATTTTTTCTTAGACGTAATTTGTACGGTGGTAAGCTTGATGGATTTAATGTATTTAAATACTCTGGTAATAGTACTTCGTCTAATTCACCGTTGTTGCAATTTTCAGTACTATCAATACCTGTATAAATATGTTCAGTAGACTCATCTAATAAATCAGTTACTTGTTGATTTGATTCATCGACATCAATATTTCGTGCAGCTATAACACATTGACTCATTTCTTCAAATTTTTTTTCCGATATTAGAGTACCGAAAAGATCTTGCACGAAATCGATACCTTGTTCAACAACACATTCTCGAGGAAGAATTATATTATTGTTTGCGTCGTTTATGAGGCCATCGCCAACTGATAATAGAAATTTTGCGAAATCGATTTCATTTGGCAAAACTCTCATATTTGTATTAAGATTATATTTCATAAATCTATCCCAAGTATCACTGAATTTAATGGATAAATTAAAAGTTTCAGTTCGAGTCCCATTGATTTTAATTGGTAAAAGCTGCCTAAAATCTCCTCCTAAAATGATAATTTTGCCACCGAATGGTAAATCATTATTCATAATACTTTTCAATGTTCTATTGACAGTTTCCAAAGCGTACCTTGGTGCCATCGGTGCTTCATCCCAAATAAATACTTGAGTATCTCTTAAAAAAATCCCTTGGTTTGATTGTGCTTTTATGCTAGATGATGAATCATTAAATAATGGAACGGGTAGGCCGAACGTTTTATGCACAGTTTTACCATTAGGAAGTAAAAGTGCTGCTATACCAGTAAAAGCCATCGAACATACATTGATGCCTTTTGATGTTAACAATTTATAAATGGTTGTATAAATAAACGTTTTTCCAGATCCTCCCGGTCCGTTTATGTAAAAACATTTTTCTCCGTCATAATTGGATTGCGTGGCATTGATTTCGGTATCGACAATTTTTTTTTGTTCTTCATTTAACAACATATATTGTCTTTGGCCAGATTCTGTCATTTCCGTTAGTGAAACATCATTATTATTTATTTGTACAAAATCAATTTCTATTTGTTGTTCCATTGACGGAAAATTAGATAAACTGTATCCTTCAAAGATTAATAATTCATTTATATGTGAATACGCTAATTTTTGACTAATTTCATTACTGTACGTTCGGGCATAATCTTCAGACATAGCAACTTTGAATGTATTCCACAATTCTTCCGGACGTACGGGTTGGCAGTGTATTAAGATACGTACAAACAATAATCGTAATCTGTAAGGCATCATCCATAAAGTTGCTTCTGACATTGCCCTGGACCACTCTTCGTCATCTTCAATAAGACCCATTGCCAAGCAAGCTGCCGTAAATGAGGGTTGTAAAATACCATCGACGGTTCTAAGAAATTCAAAAGATGTAGCTCCTTTTACGTGCAATAATAATAATCTCAAGTGAAATAGTTCAGATTGTGTTGGACTAACTGCATACATTCGGCCAAGTGTATTTGTTCGGGAAATTTCCCGAACAGTGGAGATAGCCTTCCGTGGGACAGCTTACGCTCACGTGCAGTGTCGGGCCGCGCGAGCTTTACGCGGCGCGCTCAGAGATGGCGTTGCTCCTCGGCTCGTGCCTGCCGCGAATCTGCAAGATGTGCGTAGTTCGCGACGGACACGAGTGTATTTTTCGCATTGTACATCTCGCTAGCTCAAGTTCAACTTCCACGTTCGCTCGTGCATAGTACGTTTCGCGCTATCTCGAGTAATCTCGTTAAGGTCGCTCTTCCTCGGTACATCGCGCGCTCTCTCGACGTGGGACTCGTGCTCCAATTGCGCCCAGAGAAGAAATAGATCAGCTCACCCAGACTGCACCGGCATCAGCCACATCGACTGCTCAACCAGCCCACACCTGCATTTCTCGCCCAGGTGGGACGAGCAATACAACCCCGGCCACTCATCGACGCCTGCTCTTTCAGCATCGCATCAGCGTTCGACGCCTCACATCCAGCTCATCTCGGCAGGCATCACCAGGTAAAGCATTTACACGGGTGTTGAAGAAGACCAATAATGCCTTCTTCAGACCCTGTAGAGTCTTTTAATACACCGGCGCAATTCTCACGGCACCTGAAAGGTACGGAGACGCTGCGGAGAGAATGAGGTTACGTTCTCTCCACGTGCACTTTCATAGGGGCGCTCTGCATACTCCTCAATGCTGCTGAGCTACAAGCCCAGCACAGAGAACAGCTCAGCCACAGCTCACGAGCGACGAAGTTCAATAATGACTGTCGCATCGCTCAACTGACGCTCATGGCAGGTAGCATAACCTCGCCAACTCTGCAATGGCACACGCACACACCTGCGCAGCGAACAACATGCGCTGCGGCTCACGTGCGCAACGGCGCACGAGTACATCTCACACATTGATTGCAGCGGCGCAGTCGCTGCAGTGATTGTCAGTTCGTCATGGTATACTCGCGTGTAATGTTGATCATGGTGATAAATATAATTCAACCATGCATATGCTACGACTCATGTACGCGACTTATCAATAAATAATGTCGACGGCCAACATTGTCCACTCAATTTGTTGTAACTTCGCACTTAGACTAGCTCAAGCGTAATTCATGCAAAATGTGCATGCTTCGACAATTGTGATATTAGTTTTAGCTGTAAATAAAATGTGTACTTTCATGTCAGCTCAAATCAGTGCAACTCGACTTCAATCATTTAATGCCCTTGTGATCCTTCCTATGCACCACTCTCATGCTCAAGCTAATTCTCAAACATTTGGTCCTTCGAGCCGGATATGGTGCATATGGATAGGTGATCAAGTGCATTGCTCTCATGAGATGCTTATTCGACTCATGTTCCTACAGATCAACTCATCATCGCTCATCATGTCTGAATCTGAAAGTTCTTGCAACGATTCACTTGTGAAGGAGGACAGCTCAAAGGAGACTACGAACACAGCTGTCGGTGGCAACAACACCACCATGGAGGACAGCTCAGATGAGAGCAAGGACACAGCTGGCTGTGGCAACAATACCACAGTAAAGGAGGTCAGCGCAGGTGAAGCTGAAACCGACACTCAGAAACTGCCAGAGTCGTTGCCATCTGGAGCTCCAACAAATGTTACTGAGCAACCCCCAACTACTGATACAGGCAGTTGCTCATCATCACCAACGACAGACATCTCTCTCACCTGAATTGATCCAGCTCAAGACCTCAGACAGCCCTAATCAGACAACTCAATCATCTGTTGGTTCAGTATCAGCAGAGTATCTCTGCCGCCTTCAATCTCAAGCAGATCGCATGGAATGCTTCAAATCTTTGCGTGCTCTCATCAAAGCTCACTCTCGCACTGCTGGAGTGTCAGCTTATGAACAATGGACAAGACAGTTGGAGCAGCTGCTCAAAGAGTTCAAGGACGAACATGCAAAACTTGAGGAAACCTGCACAGCTGAGCTTTACCAGCATGCCTACTTTAAGCAACGTACTCTGTTTTCTGCTGAGCGACGCTACACTGAGATAGCTTTTGAGCTTGCTTTGATCAAAGATGATCTCCTGGCCCAAGGCAAATTCACACCAACTGTAATTCAAACATCAGGACTCAGAGCCACCTCAACCACGGATGCCAGAAATCAAGCTCAGTAAGTTCCCTGGGTCATGCGGAGACTGGCCTGCATACAAAGAAAGTACCAATCAATCATATTGGACAACAAGCAATTGACCGAGCTGGATAAACTTAACTATCTGCGTGGCTCATTGGCCCAGGAGCCTCTAGCATTGATTGAAAGCCTACCACTGGCAGACAGCTCACTCAAACCATCATTGGATATGCTCACCAAGCGCTATGAAGATCAACAGTATATTGTGCATTCGTACCTCGAAATACTGCTGTCCACCGCACCAGCTCAGATAGGAGATGTTGAATCTCTCAAGTTAGTCACCTCAGCCTTTGGCGAAGCTCATCAAGCACTACGCTCACTCATCAACAAAAGGAATTTGGCAGATCTCATGCTTGCCTCTTTGCTTGTCAGATTGCTAGACGAAGAGTCGAAGGAAGCGTGGGAAACGCACACCAACAATTGGGAAGGCGAGTGCAACGTCGACCAACTGTGCGAGTTTTTGGCCTCTCGCACTCGCTCACCCGAGCGAATCGACGACAAGGCGTCAGTTCAGACCGCCTCGCATGCTGCGCAAGCAAAAGCTCGTGCCAATGTCAACAGTGACAAAACTGGCCCAATTCAGCAATCTTCAGCCCACTCGAACCACACAAGCACTCCTCAGGATGACACAAGGAAAGATTCATCATACCCCTGTTCAGTATGCTATCAAGCAGGACATTACATTGTAATGTGCCCAAGATTCAAAGATCTCAACATAGAAGAACGTAAGGGCATTGCAGTGACTGAGCGATTGTGCTACAATTGTCTTGGTCGTCATTCAGTTCGCAATTGCAGGTCTCAACTCCAGTGCAAGGTGTGCAGCCAACGCCACCACACAATGCTTCACTCAGACGAGCAATTGAAATCCAATTGAAGCAGCCCTCAATCGTCCACCAGGACTTGTCGCAAGCTCATGTGCACTCTCACGAATCTATCAGCAGCTCTCACCACCCACAGTTAATCTGGAGGACGAAAGGATCAAGATAATCCTTTTTTCATCCATGCTCAGCATATTCAGCTACATGAGCAAATCAAGCCAACTCATCGGGTTCTCATCTGCATCGCTCATAGGCAATCAATCAGAATTGCACAATTTCATCGATCCATGTCTCTCTCAATTAATTTTGTTTTATCTCGACCTATCTATGTAATCCAAATTTCATTGTACTTAAAAGTAAATTTACGTGTGAAAATAAAGTCAATCTCATGGCAAATCCTCAAACTATTCTCACTCTCAACGGCATTGTTCAATCGTCAAGTCATCAACATTGCGCTCTCACCAATGACCCGTCGACGACATCTTCAGCAAACCAGAGCAAATCTGGATCAGCTAGAAGCATGTCACAGGACTTGGCATACCTGCTCACGGCGGGCGGGCTCCATCAAATAGAGGAAGCTCAAATAGTGCAGATTCTCACTCTGAATCTGCGCAGCGCAACACACTAAGTACAATGTTATTAGATAAGTGTGAAGCCAAGCGTCTTGGACTTTACGAATGACATTTGGTCATTCTCATCATAATCTAGCCATTTCGGCGCAAGTGCGTGGGGATTCACGCAAGTTCAACTCACGTTTCCACAACCATAGGTTGCAAGTTCAAAGTCAGGTTGTCGCCTGAGCCAAAAACCATCTCGAAGCGATCGATTCTCTTAGAAAGAGCTCAAACCTGTGATCCCGTAGGTAGAAGCTCACCTGTCACAATAACGGCAAAAGCCCTCCTGCAAGCTCTGTAACTTCACACGTCCACTTGAGATAAATCTGTGCCAGAACCGTTACGCTCTACTTGGAGACTCATGAAAGACTTTACACACCTAAGCGACTCATCACTACCTCGATGATAAGCCCTACAAATCACTCACGCCAGTGACAGGATTCTCATTGCATTTTGTGCACTTAATGACGACGATCGCTTCCCTCAAGGCAGTCTTTCTCTGAGACTTACACAAGCGACAACTCATCTCATGGTAAGCTGACTTGGGGCATGTCATTCGTGCTCGACAACCAAGGCTTGCAACAGCAGTGTGACTCTTTATCAAAAGGAGTTACATCACCATGCCGATGAATTGCTGCTTCGTGCGAAAGCTCACCATCGGCCCAATCATTGTCATAGACGCGCTCAAATCCGCAACTCAAATTCTAATGAAACTTGCTTTCAGTGACATTTCTCAACAGAGTTTACTCAAGCAATTACACATCCTAAGGGACACATTCACAATCGACTGACTGCATTCACTGATTCTCAAGGAATCCAAAGAGTAGGAGGCCAACTGACAAATGTTCAGTTGCATCAAGCTTTGACTCACCCAGCCACTCTGCCCGGAATTCTCAGGTCGCAAAGCTCGTTATCGAGCCTGGTCATTGCCTCACACTCAAGGAGGTACTCAGCTCACTCTTGCCCTGATCAGACAAGAGTATCAGCTCTTCTGTGGCAGAGCTCCTGTAAAGTCCTACCCACTGCACTGGGTGACTTGTGCACAACAGCGAGAAAATATGCTCATCAGCTCAGGGACAACTACCCGTGGCCAGGGTAAGTCATGTAATCTTGAAGTCCTTGGTAAGTATCGGCTTTTAGTCGCTTTTGATTATCTTTACAATATTGTATTCGATCTTTTTCGATTTTTACATACGAATCTACTACAAATTGTTGAAATAATCTACGACCCAATAAAATAGGATTGAATTCATTCATTCGGATCGCGATTTTGTGTTTCGTGTAAGCCATTCGCGTAACTCTTTTTTCATTGTCTGTACGTATTATATTTCCATGCCAGCCTCGGGTGCCGTATGGATAAAACAATGGATATATCCAAGGCTCTATATTAGGATCCATTGTACTAACGCACTGTAATGTTTTAGTTCTTTTATTTCTAATAGTAACGTACGATTCAGGAATCTCACCATCAGCCGTGGTTGAAAACACTGCTGCAACTTCATTTGTACGTTGGAAATTATATCTTCGTTCGTCTACTCCTGGTTTTAAAGTAAAGAGTAAATTTAACTCTGGTTCGGCAGTATTATTTAATTCCATTTGATCATTTAATTCTTGCTTCATCATCGCAAAAGATTGCGCAAAAACATTGTTTTCTCGAATAATTGTATCAAGTATTACGCTAAGTTCATAATCGGAATTAGAGTTATCATGCATTCTAAAATCAATAGCTTCACGTTGATCGATGAAAAAAAGTTGTCCAAATGATAGATTTTCGTTTTCAGCCGCGTACAAAGCTGTGTTGATTTGATGATATATCTGTCCTTGAATTTTAAAGCAATATGGTGCTCGACGAAGTGATTGAAAAGTTATCAAATTAGCATTGAAAGATGCAAAAGATAATGAATTATTATAAGAGCGTATATGGTCGAAAAAGTTACTCGATTTAGTATGATTGCCATTGAACAGGTCACGTAGTTCAGGTGGAAACTCTGGAGTTGGTTCCAACCTGACCCCCCCCCATGAGAACAACAATCATTGAAAGAAAGCCCTTTATTTGAAACTTTTTCGTTTTCAAAATGTTTGGCATTGCAATGCATACATAGAGTATCCATTTTACCCAGATAATCTTCCGGTATGGGCGCATTTCTACGTTTTTCAATGGCAGCAATTTGTGCAGCTTGCCGTCTACGCCTTTGATTTTCTGCGTTTCGCGCACGCCTTTCAGCTAAAAGTGCTTGCTCCTCCTCGAGAGTTCTTACAACTCTTCTTCGACCCATATCGGACAGGTAAAATAAGAAATATACAGTAAGAGAAGAATTCAGAAACAATGAGAATTAGGCACTAAAGCCTTAGATTAAAATTTGATAATTTATGGATATCTCAACAGTACAATATATATGAATGAAAAATCCTAAGCTTTTATTTATAATTATTCACAATATAAGTATTATAAATGAAAAGATATTTACACAACAAAAAAACAATAGTAAATTAGATTGATACTAAAAAATTATTTTATCAAAGAGTACAAATTACTGAACCCTATGAAATCAATCTCTTTTCAATTGGAAAAATGGCAAAAAGTTATCAATAATGTAATCATAAAAATGTTGTAGTCAGTATTTTAGGTTGATGCTTTTTTAGTCCATATAATTATAAATTTTGTAATTGGTA
This sequence comes from Trichogramma dendrolimi, assembly GCA_034770305.1. Lineage (NCBI taxonomy): Eukaryota > Metazoa > Arthropoda > Insecta > Hymenoptera > Trichogrammatidae > Trichogramma > Trichogramma dendrolimi. The sequence goes on along the minus strand of JAPMIB010000008.1, from coordinate 95,825 downwards.
TCGGTATTTTATTGGTAGTTGGTAGTTGGTAATGGTAGTTTCTAGTTTGTTTGGTTTTTGGTTGTAGTAGGTTTTCATGTATTTAGTTTCTTTTTCGGTTGTAGTCAATTTTTGGTCGAATTTCTAAATGTAAGTTGAAGACTTAATAAAAAATTTCAATTTTCAAGACAATGTTACTATCAATATATTTTATTGCATGGTCATGTTGTACAAATTTTACATTAAATATTGCAATATTTTCTATTATAATCGTGTCAAACTATGAAGACTCCAATAGACCCACCTGAAACAATCAAATAATAATAATTATTAGTATTTATAAATAAAAATTTTATATATTTACTATAAGTCTAATTTTCTAATAAATCAAGTTATATTAAAGACTATTTTCATAAATATTATCCAAAATAAAGCTGTAACTATTATGATGATCAATGATTTGATATTATCTCAAGGCTTAAAAGAGTGCGTTCGTTTGTATAATTTTCAGATGAGATAACATATCAACCTATTGTTAATGTAAACCCCCTCCAACTACTTAAATAATAAAGTACAATGTTTTGATGTTATAAATGCTAAATATGATTAATTTAACTATGATTAGACTTGGCATTTGTGATCATGACATTGTGTAAAAGACTCAACGCGCTGACTCTATGCTTTGACAGATTGGAATACATCTAATTCATTACTAATATCAATTAAAAATCATAAATAATATTAGTAAAGTTTGATAATATCATAATGAAAATGAATGTGAAACTATAAAATCATGGTTTAATTGAAAAGATATATTCTTTATCAATATATCATAAGAGCTGGACAACATTTCTTAATAAAAAAGGTACACTCTCAATATCTTGGCTTCAGCTGACAATATTTTAGTTATTATTCACATATTTAAAATGTTTAACCAAAATATGAGGTTTATTCGTTAAAAGTTAAAAGCAAATTAGAGTATTTTCATGATACATATACTCAAACTACTGTTATTACTATCTTTTACGCTTTACAATTATCATTTGACTTGCTACATTGATTACATTCTATTTGACTTGCACCAAGAGCCAAATAGATTCAATATTGGTACTTGAGAAGTTAATTAAGAGACAATTTATGAATGAAATTTTCAATACTATTACTATCGTTTTAACCAAGAACTCTTATCTTTTAAGTTTATGTTAGCATAAGAACAATCATTCTCTTGATGATATTAGTCAATTATTACTCAAGTCTGTAATTATCCACACCTTCAAGTTTTAATAAAAAATAATAAAAATGAAAATACATGCTTACAATTGTTGTTTGAACTTTACTGTATGCACTCTTTCTATATATTAAATAAATTAACCTCCTTGGTCTAAACAGTTTGAAATATTTTTGGACTGATTTTATCTTGAATAATTATGTTCTTGAAATTGTTTAACGAACACAATATGAAGACAGAAGAATTTCATATTCAGCATTAACATACACAAATGTTTTTTCAAATATGACACTATTTTTTTTAAAGAATAAACAAAGATTCTTGCAAACTTGTATGAAATCATTACATACATTGAATTCTCTATGTACAAAAAGCGTGGTTATGTCTTCACTCGTCAGTGACGTCACATAGAGTCCCAAAAAAACAACGATTGACGCAGAAAGCTTTATGATTAATTTAAATGAAAAATTTGGTCTGAATAAATTAGTACATACAATAGTATCAATGTTTTTTTATAGAAGTACAGTTCTAGAGCATGTATAGTAAATGAAATGTAATTACAAAGTAAAATATTTTTAAGATTTCAAATAAAAAATAAACATCCAGTATTCGTCTAGTATAAATCATTTACCAAATACAATTGTTGATTTTTTGAGATTCTAGAAAATTAAGTTCAAACTAAAAAAATTGAATATTGACAAATTTAAAACATTTACTTCACAAATGTACAATGAGCTTATTTAGCATTTCATTGAATTGGTTAATTATTTTTCAAAAAAATCTGTTACTGAACTTAAGCTTAAATTTCTTTATTGATCTATGAACTTGATATGTTTAGGTACAAATGAGTAATTACCATTATTTTTCAACATGATCTAGTACATTCAAAAAAGGTCTCTGTGACCAAGGATAGTAACTGTTGTTTGACGTCTTATGTCCACAGAGAATGGTACAAAACCTCGATTAGGAGGGGAACGAAGTTCTCTTCTGACTAAGCCATCTCGGATACTAATGACCTATAAATAAATATAATTTTGTAAAAAATATATCAAAATATTCAATATAATGCATAATTATTATTTATAAAAATAAAATACAAACCATGTTTTCTTCTATACGTGTAATGTATTTTTCAATCAAGTTGTCGAAAATGAGGACAAGTACCTTGCGGCCGTCTCCGCTGCATAGATTAAATTTTAGTAAAGAGTTCTTCCCCTTATTGTAGTCTGTATGACAGACTTGGGTTACGTAGCCAATCAGTTCACTTAAGCATAATCTGAAAAAATTTTCAATGTATACATCTTATGTTCTTATAAATTATTTATTATTAAAATATAAAAATACATGGTAAAATATTGAATAATATTTCATGAGTAAGTTTGTTATTGTACTCACTCTGAACATCCGTTAATGACCAGATTATCAAAAGTTTGATTGGATTGGTTATCAAACTGTAAATCCATTTTCAGTAACTATATGCAAAAGAAGTTGAACAAAAATGTTTTTTTGCGTGTAGTACAAACTGTTAAAAAAACACACAAAGTTGTATGTAAACTTACACGGCAATTAATTGTCTGTGTAACAAAGAGCGATGTTGCTTTATATTCGCAGTCAACAGTGACAGTGTAGATGAGTACTTGGATTACAAAAAATTGCATACTTGACAACTGATAGTGCCACCTATATTAATCACTCATCTATTTATTTAAGGAGGTGTCTGTACCCCACAGAGTCGAAAAATTTGTTTAATTTACATCTTTTTTTCTAAATCGAATATCGAAAAACGGCTCAATGGGACCCTTCATTTTGTTGCTCTGGATAGCTGGTAAAAATTTTAGCTAATTCCAGATTTCCCGGAAAACGTGTTTGAAAATTTCAAGCCGGGGAAGCGTGTGAAAATTTCAAACACGTTTTCCGGGAAATCTGGTCGGTGGAATTAGCTAAAATTTTTACCAGCTATCTAGAGCAACAAAACGAAGGGTCCCATTGAGCCGTTTTTCGATATTCGATTTAGAAAAAAAGATGTAAAAAAAGATGTAAAGATGTAAAATTAAACAAATTTTTCGACTCTATGGGGTACAGACCTCCTTAATTTTAGCGTTAAACAAACAAAATTTACACAAATCGTTATTTTCATAACGATTTCGTTCAATTATTTTTTTTGATTGACAGAACAGATTGAAATAAATAGAAAAATGAGCTTATCGTCCATACATTGCATAGGTCATTTATTCTGTTGCCAAAAGCAGCGAGAAGATGATCGATAATTGACCGCGGAGCCCTTGTAAAAAAGTCGCTAAATTCCTGCAGGAATTTCGCGCTTTCCTGCGGGAGTTCTGCAGTAATTTCGCGACTTTTTTTACAAGGGAGCACAAGTCGCGCACAAGACTCTTCGATTGATTAAATGAATGTAGCAGCAGAAGCAACAGAGAGTATAATATAAGGGAAAAGCTGCAGCGCATAGGTCGTGAGTATTTCGGAAAAAATTCCAAAGCGCTTCTCTCTAAAATGTATATATATATATATATATTACTTACCGATACCACTTCGTTAGAGCTGCAGCAAAAAAAAAACAAAATGATACTCATGTATGCACGTTTATTATGTATAATAATAGGACTAATAAATGAAAAGGAAGTTAAACAGTATTTTATTGATTCAAAGATAACATTGAAAATTACAGTATAATATATATGTTGACAATATTGTATCAATACACAATCATCGTATTAACTATTACATATGAATCAACTATTGATATAATTTTTGTGACGTTGTGCCTTCGGCAAGCGTCGTAGTGTCGGCTACGAGGAGCGAAATAATCAAATAATTATAATTCACGAATTTGCGCCGCATTGTTTCAGGTTCGCGCTGTACGAAGCGACGCGAAGCCGGCCTCGCGAGACCACTGTGGCGCGCGAACGTAAACACTGCAATGTTTACGTTCGCACATCCCGTGCAAGCGAGGCCCGCTCCGACTTGTATATGCGGGAATAGGTGAGATCCCGGGGTCTCGAGGAGGTCGCGAGGATGACCAAGGTGCAGGAGAAAAGTAAAGAGTCACTTAATTGCAAAGGTTACTTTTATTAACTTAGGTGTGACTGGGCGCTCGGCCTGAACAAGAGTGGCCTTACATGCTCGCTCCCGCTCTCTGCGCCGTCTCGCTGCGCGCTGCTGAGCGAGGAGAGGGGAGTATCCCCACAGTAGTAAGGGGTAATGAAAAAAAATTTTGGTTGCGCAAGTTGCAAGGGCAAACCAAAATTTTAAAAAGTTTAAATATTTAACATTTGAACAATTCCAAAACAAACTTATTTTAGAACTAGGCAAGTTAACATTGGCTTAACAAAATAATAATACATGAGCTTTACAGCAATACATTTTAAACTTTGAAAATTAACATTAGCTTTACTTAAATAATTGACAATTAAAATTAGCTTTAAGTAATACTCAACGACTAACACTAGCTTTATTTTTTTTTTTAATCTGACTCCATTGATTTAAAAAGTAGATTTGTACTTTTAGTTTTAAGCTTGGAACATGAGAAGGTAACTTAATAATATTTAAACCTACAGGTAAAAAAAATATAAACTTTATACTTATTTCTAAGCTAAATCGAAGAAAAAAATAACATTACTTATTTTTTGTTGATGATTTAATCGCGACACTATAAGCGTGATCATCGTGAAATTTGACTTTCTTCTTTGGTTTATTATTTTTTGATTGACTACAGCTAGGTTTACAAAGTTGCTTAGGAGCTAAGTTATCACTAGTGCGTAAAGCTTTATTTGAACTAGGTTTAATCGCAGGTACAATTTCCTCATGATCAAAGTTATCAGAGAGATCTGAGTCTCGCGTATCAAATTCTACACTCTGATCTTGGTTTGAATCAGGTGAGGTTTTTACTGGATTTTGCGCGTCGTAAAAGGTGCCAAACGCAGGTTTGACCCGGCTGGTCGAGACGGTCTTCAGTTCCTCCAACCCCTTCTTGTTAGTAGTTTTAATGATGAAAAAATACTTAGAAGGTCTCGAGTGCACTAAATAAGGGCCGAGATAAGGAGGATCGAGGGCTTTTTTAATAGGGTTGGCACGCACGAACACATGCGAGCAAAATTCGAGGTTTTTGTGAACGAAAGGTTTAGACTTGTCGTGAGGATCGACCGGGACAGGTCTGACCGCCTTCATAAAGCTTCTGAATTCAGAAGTGAAGTAGTGTAGGTCAGGTTCTTGGTCGTGATCACTGAAAAACTCACCAGGCAAACGAAGTGTCGAACCGAACACCATTTCTGCTGGGCTAGAATTGATGTCGGAGCGAACTCGAGTGCGGAGTCCGAGCATAACTAGAGGGAGAATTTTCGTCCAGCCCTCGTCGCTTTCAAAGCACATTAACGCACTTTTAAAATCCCTGTGCCAGCGCTCGAGGAGGCCGTTGGACTGGGGATGATAGGGGGTAGTTCTGATTTTATTAGAACCAAGAAGCTTGCACAGACGAGCAAAAAGCTCGCCGTCAAATTGCATGCCTTGGTCTGTAGTAATTGTTTCTGGTGCCCCGTAGCGCGCGACCCACGTCTCGATGAACGCTCTGGCAACGGTTGCAGCTTGCATATCTGCAATAGGGACTGCCTCCGGCCATCGTGCGTATCTGTCGATCATAGTTAAAGCGTGGGAGTATCCCTCGCTTTCAACTAATGTAACAATGTCCAAATGGACGTGCGAAAATCTATCGTCTGGAAGCGGGAACTTGGCTGGGGCCAATTTCGTGTGACGCGCGATTTTAGCCTGTTGGCAAGGAAGGCAGTTCTTCACCCACAGAGCTATATCTTTGGTCATTCTGGGCCAAACGTACTTGCGCCTTATAAGCTTATCAGTAGCCGAAGGTCCTGAGTGAGCGAGACGATGAAATAAATTAAAAACATCACGCCTGAGCGAGAGCGGAATATACGGCCTGATAGCGTCGTGAGAGACGTTTGAATAAATCGGGAGAAGCTGATTTTCTATCGGGTAAATGCCTTTCTGGAGAGACATGGGAAAATCAGGGTCTGACAGAATCGCTTGCAGCTGTTCATCCTTAGACTGTTCTTCGGATAATTGTTTCAAAGAAACAGCTAAAGGAAGCGCAAGAGCGTCAACATTACCGTTCACAGGAGGAATTAGAACCTCGCTAATATCGAGACGAGAAAGCGCGTCTGCTACCGAGTTCTCTGCTCCTGGGAGGTATTTGATAGACGTCGTGTATTGAGAAATATAAGCCAGCTGCCGCTGGCGAACGATAGGCGCATGTTCCGGGCTTGAGAAAATGCATACTGGAGCGGCTTGTGGTCGCACCAAACTTCAAAGTCGCGAGCCTCTAACTCAGTATGGAAATACTTAATTGCCATATAAATGGCTGTGAGCTCGAGGTCGTACGGAGCATACTTGCGTTGGCCAGAGGAGAATTTTTTTGAAAAAAAACCTAGCGGCTGCCAGCCGCGATCTGATAACTGTTCTAACACTGCCCCAGCAGCAATTAAGGAAGCATCAGTAACAAGTCTAATTTTAGCGTTCTCTTGAGGAAAAGAGAGGTGCGTAACATTAGCGAGTGCCGATTTGCACTCTGCAAATGCTTGCGCAGCTTCTGAAGACCAGAGAATGGGTGTGAGGTCCTTTTTCTTAGCTCCTGTAATCAATGCAGTCAAAGGCGCTGCCAGGATAGCCGCGTGTCGAATAAAAGGCCTATAAAAATTGAGCAGTCCAAGGAACCGACGTAATTCGTCAATGTTACGAGGCTGCGGGAAATCAACTATAGCTTGAACTTTTTCTTTTAAAGGGGTGAACCCTTGACTACTAATAGTGTGCGATAAAAACGTGACTTCCGGCTTTGCGAACACGCATTTGGGGATGTTGAGACGAAGATTGAATTTGTGCAGACGAGATAGAACTATTTCAAGGTGCTGGGTGTGCTCTTCAGCAGAAGCAGACGCCACCAGCACGTCGTCGATATATACAAAAACAAAAGGGAGATCACCCAGTGCCTCGTTCACAAAACGTTGGAACGTTTGAGCTGCATTACGTAGGCCGAAAGGCATAAAGAGAAATTCGAAGAGACCTATAGGGGTGATAAGGGCTGTCTTGGGCACGTCCTCTGGAGCCATCGGGATCTGATTGAATGCTTGATGCAAATCAAGCGTTGAAAAAACAGATTTTCCACTGAGGATATTAGTGAAATCTTTAATACAAGGAACTGGGTATTTATTTGGTGTCGTAACCGCGTTAAGTTTACGGTAATCTCCACAAATTCGAAATTCGCCGGGTGTTTTTTTGGGAACAATATGAATCGGGGAAGCCCACGGACTATTGGATGGCCGGCAGGTCCCCTCATCACACCAAACCTTAAACTGAAACCGCACGGCCTTGAGCTTCTCCGGGGTCAATCTCCTGGCTTTCTGAGCGATGGGCTCGCCAGAAGTTTGCAACGAGTGCGCGATAGCTGTGACACGATCGCTGTTTGGAGTAGCGGGCCTGATAGCTTGGGGGTATTTACTTAACAGGTGAGCGAGTGGATGTAAAGGGTCCAACAACTGATTGTGAGGCTTGCTGGGGCCAATTGCCCTTTAGCAGTAAGCTTAGTGACATTATCGATAATTCTACAACGTTTTAAATCGGGTAAGAGATCAAAATGTGCGAGCGCATCTGCGCCTAGGATAGGGTAAGGCACGTCGGCACAGATAAACGACCAAACCAAATCGCGACGCAGGCCAAAGTCGAGAGAAAGCACACGAGAGCCGTAAGTCGCAATAGCGGTACCGTTGGCTGCGTGTAAAACCAAAGATGCAGGAGGAGAGTTATCAGACTTACATTTCTGTAGAACCGAAACCTCCGCACCTGTGTCGATAAGAAAAAGTTTTCCCGATTTTAAGTCGGCCATGAAGAGGCGTTTAGAACTGATAGTGTCCACGAGAGCCTCGCATATCTCAGGGCTCTTTAGTTTACCGTGGCATTCTTATCGTGGGATTTCTTCAAAAGCTTCTTGTACTTCGGCCACGCACAAGGTGGGGTAGAGCAATCACGTGCTTTCCCTTTGTACCTGTGATGGTACCAGCACAGGTCTTTGTTCTCGCCAAACCTTGGCTTGGATGAGGAACGAGGAGACTGCGACTTCTCTTGCCTTTCAGCTGAACGACCTCGCGTTGAATTTATCTCGAATTTAGAAGAGATGGCAGAAATAACTACCTCAGAAATTTTATTAACGAGAGCATCATCGATTGGTTGACTACTGTTGGGAGAAGCTATTGGGCAAATTTGTGGGGTAAATTTGTGCTTCATGTGCTCGAAGAGTCTGTCTGCTTTAGCGATTGCTTGAGAGGCGTTCGAGCTGGTGACAGCTTCGTCCAAGACCATGACTAACTCAGTGGGAAGGTGCCTGTACCACAGCAAAAGAACTGTTTCAACAGGCACGTGACCTTGAGCCAGCGATGACATCTCGTTGAAAAGATCTGAAGGCTTTTTGCCTTCAAGAGACACACCTGCCAACAGCTGGTTAATTTTTTGATGCACTGTTTGAGAATACTTACTAACTAAGTGTTCTTTAAGCTTGGAGTACTTATCCAGCTCAGCATCAGGCACTGACTTCAAAAATGCTGAAATGCTTTTGCAAATATTAGCACCAGCATGAGTTATTACGGAGCAAAATTTAAGGTTGTCGTCTGAAATTGACAACAGTGCAAATTCACTCTCCAATAATCTGAACCACAAGGTTGGATCATGTGTGAAGAAAGCAGGTACCTTGATTGGTCTATTATACGACCTGTGAGAAGCCGCTGGGGCTGGGGAAGATATTGGCTGTTGGGATCTGTGGGGCTCTGTGAAAGCTGGGGGCTGCGAGCCACTACTTAGCGAAGGCGGCTGGGACACGCCAATGCCAGATACAGAAGTGGGCGCAAAGAGACACGAACCACGAGAAGCTGAAAAAGTAGTAGATGTCTCCGCAGGCTGCGAGGGAAAAACAAACGAGCTGACAGGTGGGAAACGATAATTCAAATTATAAATGTTGTCAGAGCTGGAAGTACCCTGTGTCGATGAGGGAAAGCCAAATGAAAAGGGCCTGGCTGAAGGATTCAAATTGAAATTAGCCAAAGGTGGCATGTTTTGAAAAGATAAAGAACTGTGCTTGCTGCTTGCCACAGTATTTATCAAAGTATTTTTGACATCTGCTGCAGAGGTGCTTGTCTGAAAAGCAGACTCTGCAGAAGTTGAGGGGGAATCTCTGGCTGCTCGCCAACCTCAACAGAGTCGCTATTCACGCCAGCGAGTTGGTGCTGAAGAATAGCCAACTGTTCTTCAGCAAGCCTGAGTCGCCGCTTAAGAATGGCCTCGCGCTCTGTCAAGTCATCGTCATCCGAAAGTAAGGGCGACTCGAACACGTCCTTCTTGTCGGGATCCCCAGGATCGCCGGTACTTTGACCGTCCGACATGATGTGTGTAAAAAAAATTTATTAAGCAATGAAGAAAAGAATTGCTCACACACTAGATGCGGCGTAGGTTTACCTTAACGAGGCGAAAGGAAAAATTCGATAAAACGAGGAGGGCAGGGAGAACCAAAATTACGACTGACCAGCCGAACTAACCACGCGATAATGACACGACTCAACAATAATTATTTACTTACGCGAAAGAAATAAAATAATTATACCTAAAACTTATTAGCAGAACGACGAATGATGTGTGGCGCCATACTAAGCGCACCTAGGCGTAACGTTGACTGCTGCTGCTGCTGCTGACGACACGAAGAACGATGTGTGGCGCCATACTAAGCGCACCTATGTGAAGCTCGAAGCCTGTGGGTAGGCAGCCCGCTGACCAGCGCGACTCTCGATGTTCGTTGTAGGACGGCTCGCTAGGTGATGCCGGCGGCGTCGGTGCGTCTGCACCGGAAACGAACGGCTCGGTGAAGACGGCGTGCGCGGCAAAAATCGCGCAAAATGGCCGCTCCTCGTGTCTATGATGACGCAACCGGCGCACGTGGTGGAGGCGACGGCGCACCGCGTGGCAGGTGCCGATGCGCGGGCGCGAGTCTCGTTGGATCGGGTGGTAGGCGCCGCTGCACGACCTGGTGCTGTCGCACCGCGTGGCAGGTGCCGATGCGCGGGCGTATGTCCCTGTGAGTCGGGTGGCAGATGCCGATGCACGACCTGGTGATGTCGCCGATAAACGATGATTTCGCCGGCGAGTTGAAGCTCGGCGGCTGGATGATGTACCCTCCAAAAATGTGTCACCGCGAAACAGCAGAACACGCGACTCCACTGCGTGCAAAAAATATCTTGCAAAAATTTTTTTTGCCGAAAACGCGACGCTGGAGCAAGCGTGTCGAGGCGTGCGTTGTGTGTCTGGTTCTCTTTATGCGAACACAATGGCTTCCCTCCTTGCACTGGCACTCGCGAAATTTGTGTTCGATGCTCACACGATGATAATTGTGGCAGAACGAGGTGGTCACCACTGCGGGAATAGGTGAGATCCCGGGGTCTCGAGGAGGTCGCGAGGATGACCAAGGTGCAGGAGAAAAGTAAAGAGTCACTTAATTGCAAAGGTTACTTTTATTAACTTAGGTGTGACTGGGCGCTCGGCCTGAACAAGAGTGGCCTTACATGCTCGCTCCCGCTCTCTCTGCGCCGTCTCGCTGCGCGCTGCTGAGAGAGGAGAGGGGAGTATCCCCACATATAGGCGACACGCGGCACGCGTGCCGAAGATCAGCGAGACGACCGAAGCGAGCTAGCGGACGACAATTCAACACACATTCAGTTGGACCGCTGTAGAGAGCAGAGCTCGACCCGCGCGACCGAATAGTTTTTTGTCCTGTAGAGTATCGTCGTAGAGTAGTCGTCGGAGTTTGGAGAGTCGTGTTTTTCTGGTGGAGTTGAGTGTCGTGTACGTGTGGGTGCAGAGAGAAAGAGTGTGTGTTGTAAGTGTCGTCTGCGGAGTGCTGTTGGTGCATACGCGAGTGTCGAGCGTGCGTGCTTGCGATTCTCGCGGCGCACCAAGCCTCATCACCACCTTCGCCCGAGTCTTCATCCGGCCCGTCCAGCTACGTCGGTGGTCAACAGACGTGGCCCGAGACACCGCGCGATATGCGTGACCCCGGCGACGAGTTAGTCCACCCGTGTGGTAGTGGTTTTCGTGCGCGAGACACACGTGAGTATTTTTGCGTGTACTTCTCCGTGCCTCGTGCCGACCCTCGCGCGACAACGCAGCTCGCGTGCCCCACGGTGTGAATGAGTGTGTGCGAAAGAGAAAGACCAGTGTCAATAAATTGTTTATAATACCCTACCTAAATCAACCGTGTTGTTAATTAATTTACCGATACAATATTTTCCTCTCTCTCGCGTTTTCGACGTTTTCAGCCATTCCATACAGGTGCAGTGCGGCAGATCAGTGGAGTCCCCGCTCCCTACCCGTCGGCGTTCCCTCACGGAGGCCAGCCGAGCCCAAGGCCCTGGCGACCGCGAGACCTTTCGTGCCCTATCCCTTACAATCTAGCTAGCCGGACCCTGGTCGGCGACGAGCATCCGCTCGTCTGGCGCGCCGTTCATCGGCAAAGCCGACCAGGACAAGGAGAAGTCGTCACGGACGGTGTGCACGGGGAAGCCACCATCACATTTTGTATACAAACAAATTATTTTAAGCTAAAATAAAAGTGACATTATTAAATGTTAAACATTTTTGTTTAAGACGACAGTACAATATTTATTCACATTTTTTTGCTTTAATTTTTTTTCTCGTAATTAGTTACTAAAAAATGAACACGTGAAATACAAAAAATAAATGATGAAGCACTTTAAAATTTTGGAACCACTAATCTCTACTTCTAAATTATGTATATTTAATTATGAGTAATCTTAAAATTACTGACTCAACTTTTATAAAAAATTAGTTTCTTACATAATCAGTTTGATTTTTTTTGTTCAAAAATTTAAAGAACAACAATAAGAAAATGAAGAATATTATTATAAATATTTTAAGAGATTTTTCACCCATAGTAGTAGTTTTTAAAGTAAAAGCTTAGTCGTCATCCCTTGTACGTCTTTTTGGGAGTCTTGTTACCATTGATGAGTTCAAAAGTAGGCACTGCATCGTCCTTGTTGCCTAAGGTTACGCAAGAAGAGTCCTTGCATTTAATCGTGCAAGGAACTGAAAAATAACAAAATTATTATTTTAAACTAAATATTATTATTTATTATTTTAACTATTAAATTACATATGAGTAAAGTTATTATTACCATTTTCTCTTATTTCTCCCTTGACGATGACAGCTGTCCCTTTTTTTATATTAAGCGGAGTATAATTGTTGATCTGTACGGAAATTTTGAACTCTCCATCCCCAATAGATCCGGAACCATATGAGCCTTTTTCAAATTTGCTGGAACAAGCAACGAACTCAGTTTTAAGAGTCCCTTTGACAACTGGAAAAATGCAATAATATTAGTACATAATTATATTTTTTATTTATAAATGTATAAAATTAGGTTGTGAATAAAAATCTTACTTATGGGACCAGTTACGTCCATTGCATTTTCAAAATTGACTTCAACTGGCTCGGGCTTATTAACTTCTTCGTCAGCTACCCCAACGTTATAAGGTCCATGGAACGTAACTTTTGTGGTAGACTGGATCGATACATCAAAGGAATAAAGTTAGCGCTAGATTAGAAAACGGTAATGTGACACGCTTAACAGAAGCTCCTTCTATATGCAGAATCTGAAATCAAAGTAAAAATAAATAATTAATTAGGCTCATAATATTAATATATAAATTAGAATAATATAAATGTAATAATTTATATTCAAAGGTGAAAAAGCTTTATATACTGACCTCATTAATTACAATTTTGGGCATCAACTGGTCCATGGTTTTCTTGTCCCATATGCAGATGGTGACCAGCTTATTGGTTCCGCTGTTGAGGGCACACTTGTATAAAGTGTATTTCGTTAATCCTCCTACGATCACAACGCCGTCTATTCGGGAAACGTATCCTATTAATTCACTGAAACATTAAAATAAAACATTAAAATAAAAAAATATTATACAAAAAAATTAAGTAAAGATAAGTTTATGAACTTACGCGGTTCTGTCCCCATCAGTTAGGTGGTCGAAGGTGCTGTTTCTTGACAAATCAAATGGTGCCATGGCAAACGAATGAATTTTGGGCTGAAAAACAAAATACTAATATACTATACATATACTACATATACTATGATTAAATATTAAGTATACTAACTATGATTAAATATTAAATATACTATAAAAAAATTATGAACCATCTCATTGATTTTTGTAATCGCGTAAAAAAACAAAGGAGAAAGAATCAATCACGCACGTTTTCTGAATAATATTTTACCGTTAAGAAACGTTAAAGAACGTTAGACTGAATTCTCACGTTATACACTGCGTATCAAATAATAAAAAATAATAATGTTGCACACTGAATTTCAGCGAAAAATTAAAGAAATAACGTGATGACTAACGCGGGCGAGTTGTGCAACATTATAATTAGTTAGTATAGCAATAAAACAAATGAATCGCGTAAATGAGTGTGATGATACGATACGAATATTTACTGCGTACGGGTCTAACGGCCGAATATTTGGCGTTTTTAATATAAAAAGACGTTACACATGAATAAAAACCGCTAATTATTAGAAAAGTTTTAGAAAAAACTACAAATTGTAGTTATTAAACATGACTTACCTTGAACGTTGAAATGAGGGAGCTGGAGCAAGCACGTCTGCACTCGACGGAGTCGCGAATGTAAAAGAAAGAGAAGCTGCGAAATTGCGTAATGGCCGAGCGGCGCCGTGCGGCGGTCAGCGGCGTCGAGCGGCGAGTCCGAACTCCGAAATTTCCCCTTCTTTTTAGCGCGCGAATTTTTCGCTTACACATTCGCACGTGTGTGTTTGTACAGGATGACGGTGTAATGAGGGGCGACGGCATACTGCCAGCGGCGCATGTGAGTAAGCAAGTCGGCGCGATGTGGTGGGATCGCTGGCAATCGCTGGCATTATGCTATATATTATAAACGCACGTAAACGGCGATCGGCTTACTACGCAGTGACTCGGGTGTAGTCGCTGGCGTAAGCCAATCAGCTGCCGTTTATCGTGGCTTCACCTTTTAGGCCATCTCATTTTTAAGAGAGGATATATTCCTGAATCAAGAGGTGCGGTAGCACCTAGCCGGCAAAGTATAAAAAAAAATCATAAAAAAATTATTTCAAAAAAAAATTTATTGAATTGTTAAAAAAATTATTGCTAATAATAATTGTAATATATTATCATCATGAAATCAATATAATACTTTGCCGGAATTCAAACTTGAATGTGTTTAATTATTCATAAATAAAATTAAGTTTTTCAAAAGAATTTTTATTATTATTTACATATATGTTTTACATCTAGTCCTTATTATACATAAAAATTTGAATCATAACCATAAGTATACACAGATAATCTAAATTATGTCCTTATCACAGGTTTTTGAAGATTTATTAACGCACAAGCAATAGTAACAGCACAATCAATATTTGGCATAATGTTCAAGTCCAGAGAGGCATGAGGTTCTAACAACTTGTATTCTCTAATTCTTCTTATGACTCTTTCAACATGAATCCTTATGCTAGCTATGCGTTTAGTTAAAAGAACTTCATTTTTAAATGGTTTTACTATTGAAGAAACACTAGGAGATCTAATCAATGTACACTTAAATTGATTCAGGATGTTATCAATCTGTTTGAATCCTCTATCCGCTAATATTTCACATCCTTCTGGAAGTATTTGAGTGATTCCACATTTTTCAAACAGTAAAACATCACTGATTCTTCCACCGTACCCTTCAGATATGTATGCAATCATACCATCACATGTGACAGCCACAAAATATTTTAAAGTGTTACATTTTTTATACTCAGACCAAGTTAAAGATTGATGTACAGGATCTGTTGGTTTGAGTATTTGAATTTCAAAGGCATCTATAATTAAATAAACATCACTGAAATTAGCTCTAAATTGTATTGGCAAAAGTTTTTTAACACTTTCTTGACTTGGAGCATAAATTAAAGTTTTCAGTAAGTGTGCCAATTTTTGAACACTTTTATTGAAAACCCTACCAGCTTGACAACCTGAATAGGAAAATGCAGGACCCAAGCGAGTAAATGTATCATTTAATCGTATCTTTTGTAGCGTTAATTTCATGTGATCCAATGGCAAATCAGTCTGCTGCTGTAATAAATTAAGAATCCATAACCATTCTGGTAGTATACCAAGATATAGTTTGGAGTCCATACTAATTAAATAATTAGTTACACTAAGAACATTTACTTTGGCATCATTTTTTTCAAGTTTGTCATTTTCACTATTACTGGTAGATATTTTATATTCACTGTCACTAGTTTTAATTATTTCACTGCTTGTCTCTGTATAATTGTCACTTGCAGATTCATTTTGTGCTTTTTCTACAACTATGTTTACTGAACAAGACTTATCACATGTTTCAGTTAATGTTTGACAGTTAGAATCGTTAACACTTGGCTTGCACATAATGCCTTTACTTCTATACTTTGTTAATTTCATTGTTTGAACGCCAATGCTTCTAACTTCTTTCAAATCCTTAGAAGCACAACTGGTCGTTTGTTCTGGGTCAAATGATGATTGAGTATTTGGGCTATTATTGAACGATTAAACGAACTTACCAAGTGAAGTTCAATCGAAATTATACGAAGTCCTCGCTCGAATACATTACCAGTCTGTAGTTGTTTAGAGAACAAAGATGAATTAAAATTTATTAAGAACATACTTCAAACATTTATTGAAAATTAATAGTTTGACATACAGAAAAGGTTTTTTTTTTTTTTTTT
This sequence comes from Trichogramma dendrolimi, assembly GCA_034770305.1. Lineage (NCBI taxonomy): Eukaryota > Metazoa > Arthropoda > Insecta > Hymenoptera > Trichogrammatidae > Trichogramma > Trichogramma dendrolimi. The sequence continues at coordinate 79,745 of JAPMIB010000008.1, read as the reverse complement.
TTACATATTAAGAATAGACCTCGCGAATTCGAAATTACCGGCCTTCACCGGACGCTTATAATGTCTGGCGAAAATCTCAGATCGCTGAGACCACCCTGCTGTTCGCCTAATGGTATCTAAGTCTAAACCTTTCTGATTTGCCAGAGAACCTGCGGCATGTCGCGTTGAATGTCCCGTAAAAATGCTGGTATCAATTCCACATAAATCTAGCCCTTTTTTAATCCAGCGGCTTATTGTTTGAGCAGTAATCGCTTTATGCGGATTTTTATAACTAATAAATAGTCGATCTTCGTTATTTCTTAAACATTTTGTTCTGTCTATGTATCCTAATACTGTGGTGTACACACATAAATCTGGCTTATCACTAAACTTAGGTAAACACAGCAATGGTTGGCTTTTGCCCGGTGCAGAAGTTTTTATTAATTCAGCAATCTTAATAACTAGTCCCTCGTGGGAAATTTGTATAGAACTAATATTAATTAAGGATAACGTCTGTGCTCTTTGAGCTGTACAAAGTGCTAATAATAATACGGATTTATATGATAAGATTTCTAGGCTCTGAGTATCGAACATTTCAAGTGCATCCAGAACGATTGATACGTCCCACGTAAAATCATACTTGGGCCTTGAGGGCCGAAGCTTAAATACGCCTTTCATAAACCTAGAAACTCTGGGATCTTCTCCGACTTTATCAACTGAAATAAGCGAGATCGCACTCCTAAATGTATTGAGTGTACCGTAAGAGGCCCCAGCATTATATCTATCTGACAGAAACTTAAGGATATCTTTAACATTTATCTCATTAAAACTAATTTTGTTATTGATTGTGAAGTCCAACCATTGTCTCAAACCTACACTATACTGTTTTAGTGTTGACCTGCTTAAAGAAGCTAGTATAATCTCGACGGCCTCTGCTGGGATTTCTTTATTTAAGAATGCCTCCCTGATACTTTGGATGCAATCAAAACGAGATGTTTCGCTCTTGGGTGATGAATCTCTCTGCAAGGAGATAATAACATATTTAAGTCGGGACCCATTATTATTGGATCATCTATGGCAAGCTTTTGAAATAGTGGAAACCACGGCTGATTTTTCCATAGAGGAATTACAATAATACCAGTAGCACTCTCTTTTTTAATTTTTGACAAAACCTTAGCTATTAAGGCGAAGGGAGGGAAGGCGTAGAAGTAATAATTTGACCAATTTATGGTGAATGCGTCTATTGCTGTAGCTTCACTGTGAGGCACCCAAGAAACAAACTCTGCGCATTTTTTATTTTTTCCCGACGCGAACAGATCAACCTCCGGTAATCCGAAAACATCTATAATCTTTTGAAAGTAATTATCGTTCAGCTCCCATTCTATATCAATCTTATCTTCTCGATAGTTTGTCTGCTATAACGTTTTCTTTAGACGGGATATATGAAGCAATAGAATAATATCCCTTGCCTCAGCCCAGAGCCAAATCTCGCGCGATAATTTGCCTAGTTTATCCGACCTTATACCTCCCATCTTGTTAAATATGATAGAGCCGTCGTGTTATCGATTCTCAGTAAGATCTGCGAGTTTCGAATGTGGGAAGCTAATTCGATAAGCGCGATTTTTACTGTCATTAATTCTAAAAAATTTATATGATTTTTTCGTTCCTCGATAGACCAATGTCCATGTATAGATCGCTCTCCGTCGGTGGCTCCCCAACCCGTGAGAGAGGCGTCTGTGTGTAATGTCATTTGAAAATTATTGTCCTTAATAAGGTGAACTCTATGGATATTGCCTCTCCACCATAAAAGCTCATTTTTTATATTATCCGATAAGACAAATCTTTTGTCATATTCGTAATTATTAAAACATAATTGAAACACCTTTTCTTTCTCCAACTCCTTTGTATGTAGCCATGCGTATTCAACCGCTGGACAACATGCAATAAATTTTCCTATTAAATGCGCAAACTGTCTTATAGATACACTCTCTGAGCCTAGAAATCTCTCTATTAATGACAAAATATTATTTTTTCTTATCTGATGGCAATTCGACACAATATCTCACAGTATCAATAATTAAACCTAAATATTTAACTCTCTGGATTGGTTCTTTGTCAGATTTTTGTTCATTTATTATAAACCTAAAGCTCTTAAAAGCTCCTTTGTTTTTGTCATGTTTCTAAGGCAGTCCTCGTAAGAACTTTCAATACATAGAATGTCATCCAAGTAAATAACGGAGGTGAAGCCCCTCTCACGGAGATATTTAACTACGGCCTTCATTATTTTAGTAAAAATATGGCGCTGTGCATAATCCAAAGGGAACAGAATGAAACTCGAAAATTTTTTCTTTAAATTTAAAACGCGTAAACTTCTTCTGCTTTCCTTATCAAGCGGAATCATAAAAAACGCGTCTTTGAGATCGATTGACGCAGCATAGTCATTTGGAAAGATAAGCTGAATGGCGGTTCTCATATCCTCCATTTTAAAGTGAGATTTTTCGACATATTCATTAAATTTTTTCAAATTCAAAATAAATCGGCTTGAGCCATTTGGTTTTTTGACTAAAAAATAAGAGGACAAAAATTGATCCTCACAAGCGTCACATTGTTGCACAACTCCTTTTAACAAGCTCGTCAATGGCTGTAGCCATACTTTTTTCATCTTTAATATGAGTATTCGAGAGTTCTCTACGAGGAGGAGCGCCACAGATTGGTATTTTGTAACCCGATACAGTATTTAATATATACCTATCATCCGTAATTTCCAACCATTTCTTTTTAAAATTTTTAAGTCTACCACCTACAGCTAATATCTCGCAGTTGAGTTCCTGTTGGTCCGACCGCCTCTTCCTCGAGGGGCCTGGGCTCTCTGGTTTGTGAACTGCTGGTTGCTTCTGAATGACAGCCGTTGTCTCGGACGTCCTCTTGTAATGGTAGATCCCACACCCCGACGTCCCGAGTGTGGGATTGATTGGTTTAAAGCACGAGTGGCTGTGGCTGTGCCTGGCTGTGAGGTCTTCAAAAGACTTTCTCCCTCCTTAGATAAGGCCTTCATTTCCTTGATCTTTGTGGACAGATCATTTCCAAATAGATATTCGTCGATCTCTGCGAATCTTTGAGAGCGGTGATTGTCTCCTTTGCAGGCCTGGCTCAATGAACGCTTTTCTATTTTTCGATTGTTTATTGATAATAAGCGATAAACAATCTCCGGCATCCTTCAGTGGATTTAATATATCGACAATGTCCAAGCCCTCATCCTTGTGCTAAATCTGAGTCATTAAGGATCCAATTATAGAGAGGCTGAGGCCCGCGACTTTCTGTATAAAGGCCATGAACTTGTCTCTTGTCTTAGCAGACTCTTTCATGTACTAACGATCTGAGGGTTGAGCATTGGGGCAGCAAACTCCTCGACGCAGGAGTATTTTTCAATGAGAGCCTCCTCTCTTTTTTCATCCCTTCTCTGCAGTAGAATTTCCAAATCTTCAACAAATCGGGTCTTACGGTAAGCTTCTGAGCCTTTGAATTGGATGGATCATCTCCGATCTGTGAAAAATATGCTCGTAAATATGAGACTTAACTCAATTGCATCGGTCATAAAGGTTATGTCACGCGAGCATACACCTTCTCTTCATACGCATTTGTAGGAGAGAAAAAAGGTAGGACCGTGACTGTTTCGTCTCGAACGAAAGGAGAAGCAACTGTTGTTCCGTCACTCGTACAGACACAACCTCTGTGTGTTTTAGAACTGCGAAGCCACAAACTACCACTCGTGTAGTCACAACTCGCGAGCAGACACTCATATTTTTTATAGGTAAACCATGATATACACGTATGAGCGCATTAGTAATTTCAATAAGAAAGAAATCTGTACGACGCCCGAGCATGTAAATAGCACGCAACGTATCGGCACACGTCCGACCATACGCAACAACAATGAGCTGTCTCGACACACGTTCGAACAAGCATCACTTCTTGGAACGCGAGCGGCGCGACGCGCAGTGCCGCCATATTGCTGAACGACTTTACAATAGAATTTTTTTTTTTTTTTTTTTTTTACTTACAACTAATGACCAATCGTCTATCTCTTCATCCTTGTCTTCATCGTCAACTTCTTCCACCTTGTCGGGATCGTCCGTTATCGAATCTTTGTCCCGGCGGTCGTCCTGGCCGTTAGGTCCAACGTTTTCCAAATTTTCATTTGCATTCGGAGGTTTGCTCTTTTCGTCTAACTCCCCAGCTTGCTCAGGAACAAACTTTCCTGGACGGACACGATACGTTTGTTGATACTTTCGACCTTCTTCATCAGTCGTTGAAGCTCCTCCACGGGATTCTCAATTTCACGTTGCTTCTTCTTCTTATGACCCATGTTGCAGCGGATACAAAAAAACTCGTGTTGCCTGTGCGCGCACGAAAAAGAAACTGAAGCTACGAGGTAACGGCACGGAGGTAGAGAGCGTACAGGGCCCCCTACCGCCGAGCCGAGGGAAGTTTTTTCTTGCAGATACTCTAAAATTCGTGGTGCGTAAGCCGTACGGGGACGACTACAGACTGGTAATGTAGAAGAGCGAGGACGTAGTATAATTGTCTTTCTCACTCTCTGCATTTGAAACTGTAAATAATGCTGTTTCATTTTGAGCACTTTCAGCACAATCACTATGAGAAAATTCACTTTGAAAATGATCACTGAAAGAAAATTCACTAAAAGGCAGTTTACTAGCAGAACCTTCATTTGTAAAAGGTTTCTTAATATTACAAGAATCTTGATTATTTTCTTTCAAAATATCTGATAAAAGTCTCTTTCTATTCAGTTTCTTGAATGCAGTTCTATTTAAGGGGAGATATACACCAAATTTGACCCAAATATCGATTTTTTTTTTATGTTTGCTTTCGATTCTTTAACATTTAAAGTATCATTTCCCAAATTTTTAGCCCTCAAAACGAATTATTTATGTTATTATAACGTGTACGAGCCATATCACGTCAAGTCTCGAATGGCTCGCCCGCGCGGCATTATTAGGCGAAATCTCACAATTTCTAACTCGTTGTAAAAGTTACTAAATGCACCTAAAAGAAAAAAGTAACCCATTATCTTGATAGGAAATTACCTCAGCTTTCTGATGGTGGGGTCATATTTTCAAAAATTTTCCAGTTTCTTCGGGAAAATCGCTGGGAAACGTTTAAAGTCGAATATTTCAAAAAGGACATTTTTAAGATTTTTTTAAATAGTCTAGATGGAAAGAGGAGTAAATTTCCCATCGAAATAGCTATTTTTCAAAAGAACATTTTTTGATTTCAGCGAAATATAGCGAGAGAAAGAAGAAAAAAGATGGTTTTTTGTAGCTTTGGAAGTTCAGCCGGCGCGGCGCGCGAGTAATCTGACGTGATATGGCTCATATATGTAAATCCAAAATCAATAAAATGCGATAAAAAATATCAAAGACAAGCTGTTGGAGAGGAAATAATTCATGTAAAATTTTAATTCACTTCGATCATCTAATTGAGACATGAATGCGCGCATCAATTCGGCGTTCGGCTGCCAGTACTACTGCTGTTAGTGCTGCCTCTGGTGTTCAAATTTGAGAATCAAATTTGTAAACAAAAAGCTAGCCTCTCTTATATAGCAGTATTGAACTGCCCCAGCAGAAGTAGCAGAAAGATTAATTATGTTGCTCATGTGAAGATTCAATTGATAAAAATGTCACATCCGCAACTAAAATGTCAACATAAATTAGCTGTGTAATGAGGCTGTGTGAGTGATGTTTTATATGTCGAGAGTTGAAGTTATTTTGGTAAAGTGAATTTTATAATAAAAATTTAGAATAGTTCATTGCCTTGAAGAAAAATAAAGATTCTTAATTTTATTTAGTTTATATTGTTTCTCAGTTCTGCAGTGTAGTGATTGATTTACAGTAAAACATATCTTTATACAAGTGATACAGTTCAAATAGTAAATATGTACTTTACACTATAGCATGTTTTATTTTTAGAAAAGACATTTGAAATAATAATGCTCAAATGAAACTTTCAAATCTAAAACATTTGTGCTTAGTACTTTACAACATGCAGAACTGAGAAACTGAATGCACGCATGATGCCTGCATTTCATGTGGGTTGAGTGAAGTTTATATAGAAACAAATTAGTGAAATGATGTGACAAAGCTCAAATTAGTCTGAGAATGAGTAAAGTGTGAGTGAGATTTATGTGTGGGCCACTGAGAATGTGTAGTGAAAGATTTCAATGTTTTAAACACAAATTCTTTCTTTTGCTTCTCCTGGAAAGTTTAATTTTTCACATTTTAGTCCAGTGTGCGCAGGGTTTCTCAGTCAGTTTTCATCATAGACCTCTAGTACGTCTCAAAATCTTCATAAAATGACACTCTATGGGCTGAGTTTTGTGGAATTTTGATTCAAGTTATAAAAAAGTTTTTACACTAATAGATGTGAAAAAAAGCAAAATTCAAGAAAATTTATTGTTGTTTTTGAGCACATATTGAGTAACAGAACTGAAGTAAAGGTCTTAATCAAAATTCCAGAAAACTCAGCCCATAGAGTGTCATTTTATGAAGATTTTGAGACGTACTAGAGGTCTGTATCTCAAAAACTCTAGTCTGAACCTTGCGCACAGTGCCAAAATCCTAAAATAGCAAAAATGAGCTATTTTTAGACGCAGAGGCCTATTCTGACACTTTTTTACACATTTTGTAGGGTCCAAAGATGTAAACTTAATGTTGAAAATATAGGTTGACATCAAACTGTGATGTATATCATAAAAATTCCAAATAAAAACCAATTGGTGTATGACTCCCCTTAAGTCAGTAGAATTGTTTGCTCGTTCAGGTTGACAAGCAAAATTATGTAAATTATGTGGTACCACATTAGGCTTCAACTTCAACTGGCTTGCACCAAATATTTTGAATTGAATAAAGTTTTCCATATCTTCTTCTAACTGAAAAAGGCAAAAGTAAACATTCACTCAACTGTCAAACTTTCATTTTTAGGTTAATTATCATATTTATGTACAACAATTAAAATAAATATATTCAGAATTTGATCATAACATTATAAATTTGATACTCACATTGAAATGATCCTCACAGCAAAAAAAATTGCTTTTGCCGGGTATGTAATCTCGACGTGCCAACTGGAACCATAATTTTCTTCTATTTTCGTCGTTATTTGGAACCCAAAAAAAATTTGTCCGGTGTTACATTTGTATTGTTCTTACAATTGTACACAAAACAGCCCCTGTATGGTTTTTTGGCACTCATTTTCAATGAAAATAATTCTAATTACAAAAACAAACTTCAATATTACATTGATTTCATATGTCTGCTTATAGTATCTCTTATAACTATGACGTCACAGGCCGCTCGGGTATCGTCGGGTGCTTTCGTCGCGTAATCGGTTGTTTCAAAAAAAGCCATTTTTAAACATTTATTTTTTAGGGTAAAAATGCATCAAAAAAATCGCAGAAAAAAAATTTATGTATAATTCATACCTATAATTCACACAATTTCCAACTGTATCAATTAATGTTTGGAAAATTACCGAACCTGCCCTCTGAAAAATCATTAGAATTATCAGGTAAATTAGTTACTTAAACAGATTACGTTCAACAATTATGTTCTGATTCATCAAAAATTCAAAAAATTGCTCGTGAAAAATTAATAGAGTCAAAATTAAGGTCAAAATTATATTATGATAAAAAGTAAATGAAGAAAATTTCAAAGTAGGCGAAAGCGTATGGCTTTTAAAGGGTGGAAAACAGCATAAGCTGAACGATCAATACGCTGGCCCATATGAAGTAGTTGAAACATATGATAATAGACCTGAAATTAGCATTAAAATGAAGGCGGGCAAATGTAAGAAGGTTCACGCGAATAGACTTAAAAGATCACACATAACAGCAAAATAAGGATTATACATATTGTTAGACATGAGTCCAAAATAACAACATCGGAGGTTTCAGGAAAAATGTCAATACTTTTGATATGCATTTTATCATTGCATCAAATCCAGAAATTATGTTTCACAGACTAGGCGAAGTAAAACAAGAAGAGAACATAGCAGTAGTTTCAGTAATAGACCTTCCAAAGCGCGAAAATCCAAGATATGACAACAACGCAGAATGGTTGAATACTGTGGCAAAAGATCCTATAGTCGCGAAAAGTATACATGGACGTATACTCCGGAGGTGGACGTGAAATCAACTCTTCCTGATCCCATCAACGAGCACTGAAGGTTCATTACCTTATGATGAATTCTTCAGATACCTACACGAAGAGAATAAAGCACAGTACAACGAATTCGACATAAGCATGTCGGAGTCCACAGCATTCATTAGAAACATAATACACCACAACTTTACGCGTAACGAGAAAGAGCTTGATAAACTCCTTGTAAGGTATAACAAAATGAAGTCAGAAAAAGGAATAGTGAGCGACGCGCAGTCAGTACTTGAAAATAGCGCATATGGAAAGCTTAAAAGGTGACGAAATCAGAAAGTTCGTAGATTTAATTTCTAGATCAAGAAGTAATACCATCACAGAAGATATCCTGACCCCAAGCATCTACGCAGCCGTAAAGAAAGGATTAGAATCAAGTTACTACATCAAAAATGCTCTGAAACTAAAAACTCAGGCTGATATTAACAAAAGGTCCAAATCAAGGTATAGAATAGCAGGAGATAAGTTGATGATTGAAATAAGAATTCCACTAAACACAAGAACAATGGCACAGGCTTGGAAAATAAATACGTACCCTGTAATTCAAAAATGGGTAGAAAATACAACTGCATCCATACAGACATGCGGTGACACATTACTAGTATTCAATAAAAATTACGAGTGCAGAAATACATCAGATCTTAATAAGTGCACTAAAGATGACGACATATATTTTTGTCCATATGGCTGGATAAACTTAAAACCTATCAAGTCATGTGAGACGCAATTATTTGAAAGTTCAACCTCAAATTTTTTAGCAAACTGCAAATTACAGCTAAATAAAAATACAACAGAGAGTTTAATTGAATTCACGTCGAAAACAAGTTTCGAGAAAATGCTATTCTTCCACACAAGGAAAATATTATCAGTCAATTGCAACAATCAAAGTAGTATACACAGCATTATAAACACGGGAATAGCACACGTTTCGCCGAACTGCGAACTTAATGCAACACTTAATATTTTGAAAATTAACACAATAGACCCTCCAATTATTCCAAATCTCAGTCTACAAATTGACATTTTTATAAAAAACTTGGACTACAAAAAATGTACAAAGTCAGTCACAGAAATCAAAGGGATTTCGCCCGAAGCAATGCAGATATTATGCAAAAACGATTATACAGTAGACCCAGAAATAATCATAGCAGCATGCAGCGTATTGTCAGTAGCGATATTAATTTTAATACAATGGAGGCCGTTTATAACGAGGTCGGATATAGCGAGAGACCGGCTATTACGAGAAGATTTTGGACGTTTGGTTGGTTCCAATGCATTAGGTATAGGAAATTTTATCGATATAACGAGATCGATATAACGAGAAGTCGGGTATAACGAGCAAAAATTACGAAAAATTTTGGAAAATTGACGTTTATAACGAGAAATTGCGTGTTTACACTCGTAGCTAGATACTCGTACGCAAACTCAATAACACAAAATTATGTACACAAAGCTTACTTTAAGCAAGTTAAATGATCAGTTTTACAGTTGCTTTCGCAAGGAAAACGTATATCTTGTACTTTTCTCTTCGTAAAATTTGAAAATAGGAGATTTTAATCCAAAAAAAAAGGAAGACATTATCAGTAAGCGATAAGTATTCTATCATTCAAGATTTGCAAAATGGAAAATCTTATACCGAAATTTTTTCTACTCATGATCGATTCGTTAAAAGAAGACGCGTTTGTAAGAATCCAGATATAGAAACAGCCCTTATGTTATTATCTATGATATTATTATATTATTATTATTTATACCAATGTAAAAAAATAATCAATACATATAATAATCTCATCTTATCTGATAAATAAATGAAACTGGTAAATAACTAAAAAAATATTGTGATTAATGCTAATGTCGACTATAACGAGGACCGGATATAACGAGAACTTTTCGATGATCCCGTGAATCTCGTTATAACCAGCCTCCACTGTACTTACATTGATGATAATAAAAATAAAATGTCAAAACAAAGACGACACAAAAATTAATATCGGAAGACCTCATAATGTTACAATAAACTGGTCAAGAGACTTAGACACCACAGGTGTTTACGATCTAGTACCGAAGAAAGACTAACATATTCTACTGTTTAGGAAAATGGGGAGCAACATCATCATCACATGCATGCTGCTGACGGCCATCATCAAAGGGCCATTGCAGAATATGGATATGACTGCGGGGCGGAACTTACGAACGTCACCACAATCTCGCTAGTCGACGTAGGGAAATGCGAGAAGAGCCGCCTAGAGATCAAAAATAATACGATCAGAGCACAGCTCGTTCAACTGAACGATTACGGCATAGCAACCGTAAAAGAGTGCCGCATCCTGATAAAAAGATCGGTATTTTACTGTGGTATGCATTCTCACATAGCAGCTGTGGCAAATGGAGAAGTGCAGTACTACAAGGAGATTACCAGGGATGAATGCGATCAACTGCATGCAATAGGATCATATGTCCATCAAAATTTAGTGATAAATGACATCCCTAGAAATGGATCAATAACAACGCCACATACCTTCGCCGGCACAACAGCCGAGCACGGTCGTTGCACTGGGCAGTCAAGATACGTTGACGCCTACGGAACATTTCATGACGTAGTAGTTACAGGATTCATAGTGATTGAATTAAAAAGCTATTCCGCCAAAGTGGACATGGAAGCAGATAAATTACAGTTATCAACAGGAGTATGCCAGGCATCGAAGAGACACTGCGTAAACCCTGATGGGAGCGAAGCATATTGGTCAACGATTCAAATAGGAGAATGTGGCCTAAACAAATACTCTATCATCTACGATGGATATATAACCAAAGTGGAGGATATGGAGGAAAAGAACGTCGTCTACACCCTAGCAACAGAGGATCGGAATTTCGCATTGGTAAAGACATTTGAAGAGAATATCTGTGGTATTTTGTTCAATTCACACAGATCTCCCAAGGCTGATGATAATAGAAAGTGGAGGAGCTCATAGTTCTCTGAGACAACGGGATGTTATTGCACATAACATTGACCTTTTTGCACACACAAATGCCAAATTCCTGTACGTTGAAAACACTTGAAAGGGCAACTTAAGGAATGTACTACAACATAATGGACGCGAAATGCGAGTTGGAAAGAAAAGTGATCGAAAATACCTTGTCCATTGCTACAACCCAACCTGCCGAGGTAGCAAGGAAGATCATGAAGGGCCCAGGATATACAGGAATCGTCAGCGGCGAATGTATCCATTTAATAAAATGTCTACGTGTGGAAACCCTTATAAGGGCCACCGAAAACTGTTACGAACAACTACAGGTAACGTTTCAAAATCAATCTATGTTTCTTGCTCCACGCACACGAATACTGGTAACAAATGGAAAAGAGGTACAATGCGACGGCAGACTGCCACCAATGTTTAAACTAGGAGACAAATGGTACCGATCACTTCCACAAATCGTACTGGCACCAACCCCCGAGATCCTGACACCTCAAATGACTCCAACATGAAATATACCAGTCCCGATTCACTCGCCATAGGCGGCATATACAGCGAGAAGGATACCAAGAAACTACGGGATCTAATAGTCTTTCCGATGGAACGAGGAGCAGTAATGAACACCATATTGAGGGGTGCAGTAGGACAAAAAGTAAATACAAACGGAATTCCCATCAGTCCATTCATTACAGAGAAAATACTCAATGATATAGCTTACAACACCTGGAACCGAGTATACACATGTTTTATGAATTTTGGCACAGCATCAGCAGCCATGATAGGAATTTTCATGTTTTTCAGAGTTCAAATTAGTCGTGATACAACAATTCACTCATATGCCTTATATACGATATACGGATGGTCTGTACATCTGCTTGGCGCCCTCTGGGATTCAGTAACACATTTACTCGTGCACATCGGTCAGAGAAGACAACACGAAGAACGCATAAACAATATTGAACGAGGAACAGAACAAGAAGACCGCAGAATCAACAACAACACCAACGCAGAGAACGCGCCTATGCTGCAGGACACAACACCACCTCCGGTACCAGCACGCATCTGCCCCAAAACTAATCAAGTGAACAACAATTAACAAACTCCTGGAAGTCGTTTACTAGGGGTAGGGGGGAGTATCTTAGATATTAAGACGAAAAATATAAAATTTTACTTTTTTCATACTTAAACACAAAAAATTAATCAGCTTGTACTTCGGCGCGTAGCCTAATCAGTAGCGGGCCGGACCGACACAAAAAGTTCTGGGTTCAAGCCCAGGTAGAATCAAATTTTTTTTCTTAATTTTTTTCTCAATCTTAGAATCCAGCATGTGCGCAAAGTCTCGTGTCGCCAGGCCAAAGCATGATTCACTTATTATTACTATTATTATAATTATTATTATTATTATTATTATACTATTTTATTTATTGTTATTACTTTTTTATTTTTTGTTTATACTCCATCGCATGTGCAAATAATGTTATACTTAAGGGGGGAAAGGTACCTTAAACCTGTATTTTAAAAAAAATTCATTAAAAATTGAGAAAAATAATTTTTTGGACTCTACAGAAAAAACTCTGTTTTTTTCACTCTTTTTCCAAAGTTTTTCACTCTGGAATATAAAAATTGAGGTCCCAGATCCCATAGAACCCTCCTCGATGAAGCAAGACCACAGTCATGAGAGGTACACCTGTGCCGTAAGATCCAGCTAGAACCGATCATTCAATCATTGTCATTGGGGTCATTTTGTTCAGTAGATGTTGGTTACAAACGCAAGCACTTTCAGATATTTAATTGATCATACACAATTTGACAGCCATATGTACATTTTATTCATTAAATAATAAGATGAAAGACAGATTATGCTAGCATATGGTCTGAAAAAAGTGCAAATTTAGTCCAATACCTTTGAAAGTGCTTGCGTTTGTAGTCATTCTTATGTAAAACAATCCCTGAAAATTTCAGCTCATTTGCTCGAACGGTTCACATGGAAAGTTACGGCAACAGAGCAATTTTGAGATGAAACGTAACTGCCCAAGAGTTGAAAAAAACAAAAATACACCAATATATATCATAATGATACTCTCATGTCACTGAGGCTGCTTTAAACTTTTTGGACAATAAAAAGCAGTAATTCAACTTGAATTTTCAACATATTGGACCCACAAGGACAATGTTCAATTATCCCAGACAGCCACACAAAGCCAAATGCGCCAATTTTATTACTACATTTTATAATTTGTACTAAAATGTTAGTATACGTTAATATGGGTTTTATATGGAAACTAGTAAGTAAGTTGATTATGTCCAAATCAACTTTTTGCACAAAATGCACAATCTCACATTAGAACTTGAACCCAGTCCTCTACCTATTCACTAACATTCATAAAACATTAATCACTGGATCTATAATTGGAAATAAAATCACTCAAAATTGATCAATTATCACTAATCTTGTTTATCACATGCAACATACAATTATACATCACACAGTCATATAAAATACATAATGTACAGTGACATACACATACACTGATGTATATATGTCAATTTACTTATGTACACTGTATTTCTTGAATTTGAACTGCTAAAAATGTCAAATTTTCATAAAAAGCTATTAAAACTTCTTCATAGCTTCATTATGAAATACTATGTTGAGTTGCAAAGATATAATTGCACTCTACATATACTTTTTTCACTTTCAAAAAAAATGTAATTATTAGCCATTGGAAAATCAAGAAGCAGTCAGCAGACTGTTGTTGACATTTGATCCGGGCTCGCGCACAAAACTAAGAGAGACAGAAGATATACCGAAAGCCACGTGCTGCGAGTGGTGGCGTTACTTTACACCTATAGTCATGTTAACAAACAAATTTCTGCTAGATGTATTATAACCAAAGAATAAAACGAGTATCAACAGATGGCGCTAACGACTTATGAAAGTCCGGAGATTGATGAAAGAATGGCAATGTTTTTTTTAGTCGTTGTATTCATTTCTGCTGTAATAATCATAAAAGTATCGGTTCTAAATAGGCTGTACCTCCCGATAAAATCAAAATTAAAAAAATCTGATTACGGCACTGGAAAGCTGAGAAAAAATCCTATTGAAAAAGTCAATAAGCAAAAAAATTTTTTTTGAGATTTTAGGTACCTTTCCCCCCTTAAATAAGAAGGATTCAAAGGGAATGAAAGCAAAAAGGTTCAAATTCATTACAAAAAAATAATAGCAAAAAAAAATGTGTAAGCGCATGTGCCGACGGTAAAAACAAAAAGTGAAAATGATGGCAGCATCATATGCAAAAAGAATGAAGTATGAATAAATATAAGCAATATGTTACTAAAAATGTGTAAATCTGAAATCTTTTATGTGCGAGGAAGATTACGCGTATTATCAAAAAATATATATGCAACACAAGCCAATATTGGGAAGGAAAAAGTAACATAAGGAAATAAAAAAGAACAACGATATTTATATGTTTTTGATTGTATTATAGGAGGAAGAAGTTGTTGTACATCAAGGGAACTTTTTCGAGAGGCGCTCCTCTCTTAACAGAACGATTCAGACCCTTTGGAACTGTTATCACAACTATCAGATAGCACGTCATACACTTCAAAAACTATTGTCAATACCTGACGGCGGGTCAAACATTTCGCAACTGGTGTCACTGTCCGATGACAGGTCAAGCGCGACAATGTCACTACCGGAAGCAGCCCTTGGCATCGGGAAATTCGACCAACGGGGCAGTCTCCTGAGAAAACGGAGATGCAGCAGCAGGCAGCGGAGCATCCAAGCGCCTATTACATACGCCGCACAGAACACCCAATAACTCGGGATCCCAGTCCTCCTGGTGGCAGCCTTCCTCCTTTGCAACGTAGACGGGCCAGGACGGTTCCAGCGGCCTTGACGTCTGCAATCGCCGCAGATAGACTCGCAGCATGGCTATTCCCATGCGCCAATCAATACCGGTCGTCGAGCCAGATGAACTGACTTCATTAAGTAGGACTAATAGGCCCACGAGATCATTTAAACATTCAAAAGGCTAAAAATTAAAAAAATACAGATTTGTAAAAGATTGTAAAATCAAAAAAAATAATATTTGTAAGTAAAATAAATACTTACCATCGCGGACATCGTAGTTGCAGCAAAGGTCGTACTCGTGTCGGAAATTCAGTCGAAATAAACTACGGCTTCTCATATACGCGGCTTATATAGCGAGAAAAACTGGGCATCATGAAGGCGCAACAACACATTCGATCGATAGTAACTCTTTATACACGGGAAATATTCAAAATTGTATTGAACTGCCAAGCCACCCAAGATTACGGAAAATATTAAATAATAGAAAACGCGACTACGCGAGCAAGATAACATACATCCGGGGTCAGAATAAATAATATCAACACAAAAAATAACCAAATCAAACGTATCAAGTTCATACTGATATAGGAGCACGACAGACTCAAAATAGAGGATGCTGCACGATAAGCCGAATTCATTATTGGAGCGCGAACCGACGCTTATGGTTTATTGATGGAACAATAAAACTACTCATATGCCCCGAGGTGTTACATTATCTTAACGTAACTCTTACACAAAGGGTTGGTCAAGTTTCCGAGTGCGATGTATTCGAAAATTCGACCTTTTGCGATCGCGCACTTGCGTATGCAACTACGTATTGATAGAATACGTCTTATCACTCCCGGGTATCATGATCAGAAGACACGCGAGCACTATGCCATAGACATGAGTTACACAGACCAGCTAAGAAAACGGTATACTAGGCATAGGATTTACGTAACTTATAAATGCACACGACACCATAGCCAACGCGCGGCCGCTTGTGACCAAGGAATCGGTGATACGGCTGATAACAATTGATGAGACAATATTATTCATATTTGGAAGATGTATACGAGCATAAGATCACGCCAGCTCCGATCTCTATGTACACATAGTTTTAGGCAAACACCGGTATAAATGTAAACCATCGCGATTTTACGTAGGCCACGGTAGCGCGAGATTAGGCTTAAAGAATTTTATGCAATAATTGGGTGAACGGCCGACAATCAAAGAGTGGTGTCGCAAACCCAGCTCTAGGAGGTAACTCGATAGAGAACGTAGGCCTACCTGTGGTGAAACACCTGCCGATAAATGCAGATTAAATCGGGTATATAACCCGGCGCGAAATAACAATCAGGGCTTCTTACAGTACCGAATTTTGTACGAGACGGATTATAGCGGATCGTTCTCTTAATCGCATCGAAACTTGTCACGACTAAAGTGTAACAGTAATTCTCAAGTGCAAATTGTAATCGAGTGTGCAAGTGTATACTCTCCGACGTAGCGAAAGCAGAGTGAGGAAGAACGAGTCAATAAAGAACATATACATTGTAAGTCTATTCAATCATACATCAATTATTTCCCATTCCAGTCTATCCCCTCAACGCAGCACGGGTAGTAGTTATTGAGAAAAGAAAATATAAAAATCATATCTTTCATTCTGTTTGTTATGCTCCTGTATTGGGAATGTAAAAAAATGGTCATGATCTCACGAGATTTGAATACAAGCAACCAGCAGCAAAAAAATATAAAAGAGCGAATATTTGGCCATGGAATTTAAAACGACTGTATCACTGACGGAAATAGTCTTTGTACGGTCAAAACTCTTTAAATGATGGTTGAGGACACTCACTTCTGTCATCTGATCCGACAGCTCAAAAATTGTGACAATAGTAATGCATTGAGTCACGTCAAGCCTCAATAACTAGCAGGTATCGCCATCTCGTATGTGGGGAACCTCACTTTTTGCCTGAAAAATGATCATGATCTCATGAGATTTGATACAAGCATCCAGCACTAAAACATGAGAAAAGAGCGAATATTTAGCAATGGAATACACAACGACAGTATCACTGACCTTCATAGTCTTTGTACGGCTGAAACTTTTTGCATGATGGTTTACGACCCTTGAATTTGTCATCTAATCGGACAGCTCAAAAAGCGACGAAATAGAAATGCATTCAGTCACGTCAAGACTCAATAACTAGCAGGTATCGCCATTACGTATGTGCGGCCCCTCAGTTTTCGCCTGAAAAATGATCATGATCTCATGAGATTTCATACGAGCAACAAGGACTAAAACATGCAGAAAGAGCGAATATTTTGCCATCAAATTTGCAAAGACTGTATCACTGACCTGAATGGTCTTCGTACAGCCGAAAGTTTTTTCAAATGATGATTTACGACCGTTGCTTCTGTAATCTGATACGACCGCTCAAACACTGTGACATAAGTAATGCATTGAGTCAAGTCAAGACTCAATAACTAGCAGGTATCGCCATCACGTATGTGCAGCCCCTCAGTTTTCGCCTGAAAAATGATCATGATCTCATTAGATTTTATACGAGCAACCAGCACTAAAAAATGAGGAAAGAGCGATTTTTGCAATGGAATACACAACGACTGTATCACTGACCGGAATGGTCTTCGTACAGTCGAAAGTTTTTTCAAATTATGGTATACGACACTTATTTCTGTAATCTGATACGACCGTTCAAACACTGTGAGAGTAGTAACGCATTGAGTCACGTCAAGACTCAATAACTAGCAGGTATCGCCATCTCGTATGTTCGGAACCTCACTTTTCCCCTGAAAAATGATCGTGATCTCATGAGGTTTCATACAAGCAACCAGCACTAAAACATGAGGAAAGAGCGAGTATTTTGCAATGGAATACACAACGATAGTATCACTAGCGTGAATGGTCTTCGTGGAGCAATATCTTTTTCAAACGATAATTTACGACCCTTGATTTTGTCATTTGATCCGACCGCTCAAAAGTGTGACAATAGCAATGCATTGGGTCACGTCAAGACTCAATAACTAGCAGGTATCGCCATCACGTATGTGCGGCCCCTCAGTTTTCGCCTGAAAAATGATCACGATATCATCAGATTTCATACGAGCAACGAGCACTGAAATATAAAGAGAGAGCGAACATTTTGCCATCAAAAACACAACGACTGTATCACTTACCTGAATGGTTTTCGTACATTCGGAAGTTTTATCAAATGATGGTATACGACACTTGTTTCTGTAATCTGATACGACCGCTCAAACACTGTGACAGTAGTAACGCATTGAGTCACGTCAAGACTCAATAACTACCACGTATCGCCATCTCGTATGTGCGGAACCTCACTTTTTGCCTGAAAAATGATCATGATCTCATGAGATTTGATACAAGCATCCAGCACTAAAACATGAGAAAAGAGCGAATATTTAGCAATGGAATACACAACGACAGTATCACTGACCTTCATAGTCTTTGTACGGCTGAAACTTTTTACATGATGGTTTACGACCCTTGAATTTGTCATCTAATCGGACAGCTCAAAAAGCCGACAATAGAAATGCATTCAGTCACGTCAAGACTCAATAACTAGCAGGTATCGCCATTACGTATGTGCGGCCCCTCAGTTTTCGCCTGAAAAATGATCATGATCTCATGAGATTTCATACGAGCAACAAGGACTAAAACATGCAGAAAGAGCGAATATTTTGCCATCAAATTTGCAAAGACTGTATCACTGACCTGAATGGTCTTCGTACAGCCGAAAGTTTTTTCAAATGATGATTTACGACCGTTGCTTCTGTAATCTGATACGACCGCTCAAACACTGTGACATAAGTAATGCATTGAGTCAAGTCAAGACTCAATAACTAGCAGGTATCGCCATCACGTATGTGCAGCCCCTCAGTTTTCGCCTGAAAAATGATCATGATCTCATTAGATTTTATACGAGCAACCAGCACTAAAAAATGAGGAAAGAGCGAGTATTTTGCAATGGAATACACAACGACTGTATCACTGACCGGAATGGTCTTCGTACAGTCGAAAGTTTTTTCAAATTATGGTATACGACACTTATTTCTGTAATCTGATACGACCGTTCAAACACTGTGAGAGTAGTAACGCATTGAGTCACGTCAAGACTCAATAACTAGCAGGTATCGCCATCTCGTATGTTCGGAACCTCACTTTTCCCCTGAAAAATGATCGTGATCTCATGAGGTTTCATACAAGCAACCAGCACTAAAACATGAGGAAAGAGCGAGTATTTTGCAATGGAATACACAACGATAGTATCACTAGCGTGAATGGTCTTCGTGGAGCAATATCTTTTTCAAACGATAATTTACGACCCTTGATTTTGTCATTTGATCCGACCGCTCAAAAGTGTGACAATAGCAATGCATTGGGTCACGTCAAGACTCAATAACTAGCAGGTATCGCCATCACGTATGTGCGGCCCCTCAGTTTTCGCCTGAAAAATGATCACGATATCATCAGATTTCATACGAGCAACGAGCACTGAAATATAAAGAGAGAGCGAACATTTTGCCATCAAAAACACAACGACTGTATCACTTACCTGAATGGTTTTCGTACATTCGGAAGTTTTATCAAATGATGGTATACGACACTTGTTTCTGTAATCTGATACGACCGCTCAAACACTGTGACAGTAGTAACGCATTGAGTCACGTCAAGACTCAATAACTACCACGTATCGCCATCTCGTATGTGCGGAACCTCACTTTTTGCCTGAAAAATGATCATGATCTCATGAGATTTGATACAAGCATCCAGCACTAAAACATGAGAAAAGAGCGAATATTTAGCAATGGAATACACAACGACAGTATCACTGACCTTCATAGTCTTTGTACGGCTGAAACTTTTTACATGATGGTTTACGACCCTTGAATTTGTCATCTCATCGGACAGCTCAAAAAGCCGACAATAGAAATGCATTGAGTCACGTCAAGACTCAATAACTAGCAGGTATCGCCATTACGTATGTGCGGCCCCTCAGTTTTCGCCTGAAAAATGATCATGATCTCATGAGATTTCATACGAGCAACAAGGACTAAAACATGCAGAAAGAGCGAATATTTTGCCATCAAATTTGCAAAGACTGTATCACTGACCTGAATGGTCTTCGTACAGCCGAAAGTTTTTTCAAATGATGATTTACGACCGTTGCTTCTGTAATCTGATACGACCGCTCAAACAGTGTGACATAAGTAACGCATTGAGTCTCGTCAAGACTCAATAACTAGCAGGTATCGCCATCTCGTATGTGCGGAACCTCACTTTTCGCCTGAAAAATGATCATGATCTCATGAGATTTCATACGAGCCACGAGCACTAAAACATGAAGAGAGAGCGAGCATTTTGCCATCAAAAACACAACGACTGTATCACTGACCTGAACGGTCTTCGTACAGCCGAAAGTTTTTTCAAATGATGGTATACGACACTTGCTTCTGTAATCTGATAGGACCGCTCGAATACTGTGACAATAGTAACGCATTAAGTCACGTCAAGACTCAAAAACTAGCAGGTATCGCACTCTCGTATGTGCGGAACCTCATTTTTCGCCCGAAAAATGATCATGATCTCATGAGATATTATACAAGCAACCAGCACTGGAACATGAGAAAAGAGCGAGCATTTTGCCATCAAAAACACAACGAATGTATACTGACCTGAATGGTCTTCGTACAGTCGAGAGTCTTTTCAAATGATGTTTTACGACCCTTGATTTTGTCATTTGATCCGACCGCTCAAAAAGTGTGACAATAGTCATGCGTTGAGTCACGTCAAGACTCAATAACTAGCAGATATCGCACTCTCGTATGTTCGGAACCTCACTTTTCGCCTGAAAAATGATCTTGATCTCATGAGATTTTATAAAAGCAACCAGCACTAAAACATGAGGAAAGAGCGAGCATCTCGCCATCAAATACACAACGACTGTATCACTGACCGGAATGATCTTCGTACAGACGAACGTTTTTTAAAAATTATGGTATACGACACTTGATTCTGTCATCTGATACGACCGCTCAAACACTGTGTAATAGTAACGCATTAAGTCCTGTCAAGACTCAATAACTAGCAGGTATCGCCATCTCGTATGTTCGGAACCTCACTTTTCGCCTGAAAAATGATCATGACCCGCCTAAAAATCGAAACACTTGGCGATATATGTGCAATATATTGGCGATTTATATGTGCCATATATCGCCGATATATCGCAAATAAAAATTTTTAAATTTGCTTGCGATATATCGCACATATATCGCACATGAATAAATGCAAAAAAAAAAATTTTACATCGAATCGACGGCTTTGAAAAAAACTGCTTGTTTATAAATGTTTGAGGTCGGATAAGAGGACGGGAGCAGTTCAATAATAACACACTAGGTTAATAAATAAAAGTAACATGTGTTGATTTATTAAGGTGGTGGTCAACGAGCGCTGTCGCTCCGTGCTCCGAAGTCCGACTCTTCCGACGGTCAGCGAATATCTTGCCCTGCCGTGATGCGGCGCGACTTGGCGTGCGGTCTGCTATACTTGTATAGTAATAGCCCTAACACTCGGCCATCCTTGCAAGTGTTTGGTCCTCCAAACAATAAATAATAATAATATAAAAAATTAAAATTAAGCATTTTCTCTCTTTTTTTTTTTGAACATTAAAAGTTATAAAAGTACAGAGTAATACATTTTTCTTACAATCATGATCGAAATTAAACGCAAATATAATCGTTAGTTTAGCCGGAGCTTTTTTCTTTCTCACAGATTTTTTTATATTTTGATTAACAATATTACCGCTTTTATTTTCACACATCGGTTCATCACACTTTGGTTGCTCATCAGACAAACATTTCTCATTCGAGTCAATTGTTTCACCAGCATTATTTTGATTATTATTTAGTGACATACTCTCGTTATCTGAGCTTTCATCCGTTTCAGTATCAAGATCAGACTCGTTGTCTTCGTTATTTCTCCAAATTTTCATTTGACTGACATGGGCGGTGGATTCAAATTTTTTGTCGTTACTTTCGTTTAATTTTTTAATTCGATACGTATCACTTGGTAAAACATCCACTACGACCATGGGTCCTCCGAAAATTTGTTGAAGTTTACAAGATTGACCTGTTTGTTTAGGATTTCTTTTAATAAAGACAATATCGCCGACTGAATATTTAATACCTTTAAAGCGTTTAGCGTCGAATTGTTTTTTATAGGCTGCTTGAGCTTCACATATATTATTACGGATGTCTTTTTGTATTTCGGTTGGGAGCGTATACGTTTCGCATTGTTTTGTAATCGCGCGTGTTGTAGCATCATCAAATCTTGGTAAATAACCGTACAACGCCTCGAAGGGTGTTTTACCAGTCGCTTTGCTCACAGTCGCGTTAATGTCTTGTTCCAACTTTTTTAATTTTTTGTCCCAATCATTCTGAGTCTCGACATTCGCAGCAGCTCTAAGAGCAGGTAACATAGTTTGGTTCAGACGTTCGACCAGGCCATTCCCTTGGGGATGCCGGCTCGAATTCAAAGTGTGTTTAATCTGATATTTATCAAGTAATTCTTTAAATAAATGCGATGTAAAGCATGTACCGCGGTCGGATATTATGCGCTCTGGTGCTCCGAATTTTTCAATGAATTCTTGCACTTTATTAGCAGTCGTTTTTGCATTTGTCGTCTTAGTTGCGACTATGTAAACGTACTTGGTAAGATTGTCAATAAGGCCAAGAATATATTTATTATTACGTGGTGTCGTCGGGAACGGTCCTAAATGATCTATATGGACTATTTGAAAAGGACGACGGCCCGGTAAAATGGGATTCAACTCGCCTTCTTTCTTTCCAAATTTTCTTTTTGTTAAAATACATTCAAGACAATTTTTAATATGAAAATTCACGTACTTTCTCATTCCCGCGAAATAATAATATTCTTGTATTCTTTTCAGAGTTTTATCGGTACCAAAGTGGTTGCACAAATCATGATAACGAATTACTATTGACTTTCTCATATTTTTCGGCACCACAAACAGTTCTCGACTTTTAGAGTCTTTCTCGACAGTTTTATATAACAAGCCATCTTTCAATACGAAGTCCTTAGTCATGCTTTTATCGCTATTATTACGCTTATTACTAGGTGTTTTAAGAGTCTCAATAATTTTATAAATTTTAGAATCTGAGCGTTGGAACATCAAAATCTCGTCTTCGCGCGTGCGTATCGTATGTATAATTTTATAATCGTCTGTCTTTTCGCTGTCCACGGGTGCGCGAGAAAGAGCGTCCACATGAAGCATCGATGTTCCTTTTCTATATTTTATTTCGAAGTCATACTCAGAAATGGCACTCGCCCAGCGTGCGATCTGTGCATTCTGAGTTTTCCAAGCGTTAATATTGATCAAGCATTGACAATCGGTCACAATTACAAATTTTATACCGATTAAAAATGATCTGAGTCTACTCAGTGACCACGCGATGGCTAATAGTTCGAGTCTCGAAGAATGATAAGATTTCTCTGTGTCAGACGTCCGTCTCGACACTGCGTACACGAGTCGCAGATCGTCTCTTTCGTCTGCTTGGAACAACATCGCAGCGAGACCTGTCGCCGATGCATCTGTATGCAGCTCTGTCCTTGACGCGTTTGGATTGTACATAAATAATACGGGTCGTTCGGTTAGCTTATTTTTTAGATATTCGTAGGCATTCTCGTGATCGCTCATCCATACAAATTGTTGAGGCGCTTTTAACATACTTGTCAGTGGGGCAGCTTTATGTGCGAAGAAAGGTATGAATCTGCGGAAGAAGCTACATAAGCCAATAAATCGACGTACATCGTGGATATTTTTCGGTTTCGGGAATTCAGAGATCGCGTCTATTTTTCTTACACCTGGCTGTATCATTCCGTTGCCAATAATAAAGCCAAGGTATTCGACTTGTTTTAAACCGAAACGACTTTTTTTTAGACTTATCGTCAGACCCGCGTTTTTGAGTAACTGTAAGACTTCTTCCAGAGAGTTCATAAGTTCCTTCCACGTACTCGCATATATACATGTGTCATCGAAAAAGGTAAAGGCTATGCCTTTTTTATGAGCGACACCCAACACTTTTTCCATCATTTTTGCGAAAAACATTGGTGCATTGACAAGTCCAAACATAGCGCGTTCAAACTGACCTGTCTGCTTCTCAGTAATAAAGGCAGTTTTTTCCTTCGCTTCGTCCGTTAACGGCAATTGTAAGTATCCGAGAGCTAGGTCGATTGTAATAAAAAATTTTGCTTCGTTCAGTTTTGACAACATGTCATCGAAATTAGGAATAGGAAAGTGTACGCGCTTTGTATTTTTGTTCAGCCTACGATAATCAATTACCATGCGCGGTGTACCGTCTTTCTTCTGAACTAAAAATGCAGGACTAGCGTACTCCGATGACGTCTCGGTTACTATGCCAAGTCTCTTATACTCAGATACAATTGCGTCTAGATTATCGCGATCTTTTATATTTAGTTTATAAGGTTTTGCGTAAACGGGACTTTTATCGTTTTCTATTTGTATGTCCATTGTTAACGCATTCGTGCACCCAAGCTCACTTATATCGCGTGCGACACACATTCGGTATTTATTCAACATCCCGACAATTTCATTTTTCTGTTCGCGTGACACACTGTCATCGGTGACAACTTCCTCGATTTTAATTGATTCAAAACGTTCTTTTACACTCGGTAATTCGTAGACACTCATGATTTTTTCGCATATTTTCTCTCCCTCTTTTACAACTAAATTTTCCTCGAAATTGGCAACGGGCATACACATTTTTCCGGCATGAGAATTGACACGTACAAAATTTATCGTATTTTTTGGAAACGTAGCCGTTTCAAGAGAACAAGTTTTTTTTGTCGCCGTTTGACTATCTTCAAATAAGCTTGGATCGATATTCGCAAAAATGAGATCGTATCCTACACGTTTATACGTTATATCGAGAGATTCTGTGAACGGACGACCAAGTATTATATTAAAGCGTTGAGAGTTATCTGGAACTATACGAAATTCTACGTCTTTCGGACTTAAGTTTCCGAGTTTTATTTTCGCGTTTGTAATTCCCGGCGAAACCAACATCCTTGTCGCCAAAACCTCCTAATATTGTACGCTTTTGTACCACACTTAAACCGATAGTCAAAACAAACGTTGATTTTATGGTATTAACTTCTGCACCCATATCAATTTCTGCTTTTACACACGCGTCGTTAATGTATACGTTTTGAAAAAATTTTTCGTCTATCGCGGCACGAGACGATGTATTTGAGCGGATCGTATTAACTATTGCCTTTACCGGTTTGTTTTTCTGTGGGCAGTTTTTCGATATATGACCTTCGCCGTTACAAGAATAGCATACGATGCTCCGTTTCGGCTTGCTACAATCTTTCGACAAATGACCCGCTTGTTTACACCGGTTACATTTTAACGTAGACGCGTTCTTGTTACCTTCGGAGCTTGTAGACAAAATCTTCGAATCTTCTCCGTCGCTGCTGTTGTCTGATGCTGCTGTTGCTCGCCGCTTGAAATTCCCGGAATGCGTGTATGGCTTGGTTACGAATCTCTCGCGACGATGAGAATTTGCCTTATCAAATCTCAGGATGTCTTGCAGAATCCCGTCGGTAGTTGTGTAGTCTCTGGTTAGAATAAGATAAGCGATGTCCTTGGACCATAATCCGTCAGCCACTTCGTCGCGGATTTCCGGAACTGATAAGTTCAGACAGCTACACAACCAAACCTTATCTAAAACGTACTCCTGCAGAGTTTCATCTTTTTTTTGCGTACGTTTGCTCATTGTTCGGAGTCGATCACTCTGGCTCAGCCTTTTTGTAAATGTTGATTGAAATGCGTCCTTCAGAGTTGCATAATCCGTCACAGTATCCATACGAGTCAAAAACCATTTGAGAGCTGCCTTTTTGAAATGCCCTTTAGCCATGTTAAAAGCTGTTGCATCTGACCATTGTTGGAGATTTTTCATTATTTCTAGCTCTCTAATCCAAGCATCAGATTCTTCGGCATTTTCAGTGCCGTGAAAATCACGTATCGCATTGTGTGAGTTTGCCGTTATTACTTGGGCTGGCTGTGGTCTTCGTGTTTCATCAACCAATGCAGTGCGTAGTTGTAATAAGGCATTCGCCACTTCGCTTTCTGTAGTACACTAGACCTACTTTAATTCTGTCCAGACCAAATCCACATTCCACCGACACCAAAAAAAGATTCAGGCCACCATCTATCTCTTTTCATAGTTTCAGATGCTCTGCGTAAGGTAGATATGGCAGTGACGTTACTTATCTACCTTACGCAGAGCATCTGAAACTATGAAAAGAAATAGATGGTGGTCTGAATCTTTTTTTGTGTCAGCGGAATGTGGATTTGGTCTGGACAGAATTAAAGTAGGTCTAGTGTACCTTGCGAATCTTGCTGAGAATTAACTTGACTCAAGGCCAGCGCGAATTCACCTCTGAGGTTTTCTACTGATGCGTCGAAATTTTGCTTCTTCGCGTCTACGGCTTTTTTGGCGTTCGATTTCCTCCAAAGCCATGTCGAGTTGCTTTCGTAACTGATCAGCGTCAGCCATCTTGGCGTTGTTATTCGTCAGTACTATTTTCTTAAAATTTTCTTCTACACCTTGCACTATTCGGCCAACAACAACTTTTCTAGCCTCGGGCTCAGAAAATCACGACACCGAATACACGCACAACGAGAAAATTTTTCACTTTCTTAGTCACTGACGAAATTTTTCTTAACTTTTTCCATGGGGCACTTGAACTTATTTCATCCCACTTCTGAATTGTTGGAGGTCGGATAAGAGGACGGGAGCAGTTCAATAATAACACACTAGGTTAATAAATAAAAGTAACATGTGTTGATTTATTAAGGTGGTGGTCAACGAGCGCTGTCGCTCCGTGCTCCGAAGTCCGACTCTTCCGACGGTCAGCGAATATCTGGCCCTGCCGTGATACTCGCGCGAGCGAGGCATCGCACACACGGCATGCACACATATACACACACATGTAAAAAGTAGGAGAGGGGCGGCTAGTCCGCGCTGCGGGCCTCTCGGCGCGACTTGGCGTGCGGTCTGCTATACTTGTATAGTAATAGCTCTAACATAAACATTGATTCAATTTTTTTTTACTTTTTAGATATATATTCATTCAACTTCAATATTATTTACAGGTTCGCATAAATAAGTCTTATCTGCAAATCTCATTCTAATACAAATATATTTTATATCTTTTAATTCTACCAATATAGTTGAAGAAGTTTCTACGCATTCGTTTATGTAATCTATTGATACTTTTTGAATATTTACAAAAAAAGGATTTACTGCATTATATATTTTTACATTTGCATAGTTTTTCCCGTTACATTGGCAAAATTGATTACAATCGCAGCTCGTAATTTTATAATATTGTAAAATACTACCCAAGTGTATTCGTTGATCAATAAAAAATGTAACGTAATTTTGATTCGTTTAACTGATTTTTTTGACTCATTTCGGATGTTTATAGTCGATTATTTTTAAACATTTTTGAAAAAATATATACACTTGTCCCATGTAAATTATTATGAGCTAAGAAATTATCAGCTTTTACTACTTGTAGTTTTTTAATATTTCCAACCGCGAAAATCGAATCTTCTATTTTTTTTAAATTATATTTTTTCTTAGAAGATACATCGCGACAAAACTCATACGCTTCTGTATTTTTCTTCAACCAATCAAATTGCAACGTATAAATTTTCAAATGTAAATCTAAATTTGATATTAATTGAAGTTCCGGGTTTTTACTACTATTTATAAAAGCTTTAATTTTGCCATTAATATCTTCTAAAGGATAACAAGTAGTTGTCCACAAGGTTCCTAATCTAGAGACTACTAAAGGACTACTAAAGGATCTAGAGACTACTAAAGGTAAATGACGCAAATGATGTAAATTTGGGCTCATAAATTTCAAACCATACAATTTAACAAATTTACTTGTGAACTCGTGTATTAATTCATTAGCTATACTCAAATTTTCTCTTGGGATTTGGCTTTGTGACAATAAATAAATTGCTAAAACAATATTTTTATAATGATCCAAATATTTTTCGGGTAAAAGATCTGTTAACACAGGTATGGAGTAATAAAAGCACCAGTATTTGTACTCCAGAGATTTCCAGAAAGCTGAATGATTTTTTATTGATCGCGGTCGTCTATTGATTACTATTGATATAAGATGGCGGCTTTATAGAGCTGAGTTTTTCATCAACTATATCTGTAAATGCGATATATTGAAATCTTCTTTGGAGTGCTTGCTGTCGAACCACAATTCTATTAGTTTTTTCATTACTCCAGAAAAATAACAGTGCATAACGTCAACAGACGCAGAGCGTATAAACTTAAAACATATTTTCAACATGATTGCCGGACCCTTCACTCCAGAGACAGCAAAACCCATTTCAATCGCTTGTATCGATGATTTCAAAACTTCATTCTCATTGCGCAAATTTACATTTTCTTCAAAAGGATAAACACGTGTGTTGTTATAATTTTGACCTTCTTGTAAACAAACTTGACACCCGAATCCTCCGTTATATTGATTCATATATAAAAATAGTGCCTTAGCTAGTAAATCCGCGGTACCACATATAATAGCTCCATGTAACGTAATTTCTTTTTCTACATCCTTTACAAAAATTTTAATTCCTTTTTGTAAATTTTCTAAAGCTTTGTATAAAGGTTCTAGAAAAATATTTGGTACTGGTTTACTATCTCCAAACCATACCAGAACTAGAACTATATTTTCTATTTTATAACGTTCGCGGTACGGTAATTCCAATATTATTAAAAAAAAAACCCAAATGTTATATTTTGATGATTTAAAAATTTTAATACCGTCGGTGTACCACATAAACGTAATCCAAAATTCATCTAGAGGGATATTTTTAAGAAATTTTCTATAGACACTACCATCATAAATGTCTTGCATACTAGATTTTACTCGCGTTGTCATTGTTTCTCTTTTTACAAGTTTATCGTAAAAGTTTGGGCGTGCAAATAAAGATTTTAATTGTTTTAATAACGGAACTTCGATGAAATGAGTTTTCTTGTCTTTCCATTCACACGGAATGAATATTTCGATTGGTCTATCATCCTCTGATAAAATATCATTATCGATACTAGCATCAGTATTTTCAGTAAGTGTAACACAATCTGCGCAGAAAAAATGTTTTTCCAAAATAGGTTTACCGATACCGTGGACGTATTTTTTAAATTGATAAAGACTGGCCGGGCATTTATTAGGCTTCGGCAAAGCTATTGAAAATAACTTTAACGTGTCTTTAATCTGCGTATCCGTTAGACGACTACTTGATTTAAGAGCACCAACACACACGATGAATTCTCGAAGTGTCATAGAGGCGTTGTCGTACAGTTTTTCATCCAAAATTGAATTTTCGCTTTCTGTTGATGCGTTCAAATCATACGAGAATTCGCTCTCTTCGTCACTCTCGAAATCAGTTTCAAACGAATCTGTAAATTTACATTACAATGAGTGCATATGATGCATATATGTAAATATAGAATTCCCTAAGTATACAATTTTTAAATATTTGCCATTGTAAAGATTTTCTGTGGTCATCTCCTCGTATCGGCAATCTTCAGCATTAAATCGACTACAATGATAGCTGCTCTGTTCATATTCAAGCTCGTCCTGAGAATAATTCGTTCAGAATGAGTTTAATATATTCTCGATGAAAAAATGTGTTTAAACACTTACTTGAGATTGCTCAAGATCTATAAGTATTGCTTGATCCTCCCCAGAAATGTGTACATTTGTATCATAAAAATATTTTTTTGAGTGTCTTTTTGTGTGTTCGCAGCACTCTTCAAATCCACTAGGCCGTTTAGGCATTTTTAAACCAAATCTTAGTTCTACAATTGCGTATAAACGAAATTTGCGTTGGTTAAGTGTCGTATAAACATATATTGCGACCACACAAACGAATTTCGTTTGTGAGATGAGTCCGTGTACGCAGCGAGCGAGGAAGAGAGAGACAG
Source organism: Trichogramma dendrolimi (assembly GCA_034770305.1). NCBI lineage: Eukaryota > Metazoa > Arthropoda > Insecta > Hymenoptera > Trichogrammatidae > Trichogramma > Trichogramma dendrolimi. The sequence continues at coordinate 49,623 of JAPMIB010000008.1, read as the reverse complement.
AAGAGAGAAAGTCGCGCATCACAGTGTGAGCCCTCGATGTCATTCCTCTCGCGACGTAGCTCACGTGACCAAGCAGTCGCAAATATTACTAATCACTCTCCAGTGAGAGGAAAGGGAAAAGGAGAGCGCCCCACTCACATTGGCAAACGCGTAAGGTAGAAAGGATGATTTCAAGGGCCAGCGCGTTTAGTTTAATTGTAACCGTACAGATAGTTATATTTCGCTTTCAGCAAAATTGAGTTGTTATCTCATCTTAGCCGGGTGCATTATAATTTAATAATTATCGAGTATTATTGATTCTCGTGAAACAATCTCTCGCGACGCGTGAATTAATATAAAATCGAGATCGGGATCGAGTACGCGGCACGAGAGTTTTTTCCGTCGTGTATTGGATCACGAGGCCAATCGTGAAATCGTGTCTGCCACACCGTCGTGAGTGCGTATCGCAGCGCGAGTGAGTAAGCAGAACGTACACATTGTTCGGGAATTCGTGTGGCCACAGTCAAAATATCGCGAATCCGAGGCCAATGTGAGTAGCGACGCCACTAACTACGTCTAGCTTGGAGCCGTTCCACTAGATTTCACCTCATAAATCGCAAGAGTTTCTGTATCAGGTCTTGACATTAATTAAGCGCCGTTAGAAGCTCTTGCACACGTCACTCTGTCTCAAACTATGTTTGACATCATCCGTGCTCAATGCAAGGGAGAGACAGAGTGAATCCATGTCACTCATTTTCGGGTAATTCGTAATCGCGAGGTTCTAGCCCAATTCCTGTGCAGGGACCCACAACTAAGTGCAAGCGGGGCCCCAGGAGCAGCTATCAACCAGCCAACTCCGACTCTGAAGGTAAAGTCCACTTAAGTGTCGACAAGCAAGGCTGACCAAGCTTCGCACTCCGAAGTAGTCGGTGAGCTCGTCACACCTAGTTCGGTAATTAGAACAAGAGCATATGTTATAAATGAGTACTGTGTACTAAAAGTAAATCTGGTCGTTTAATAGCTAAAACAATAAATCGTTCATCGATCTTTAAATCATAAATGATATTCACTGTCTAATTCACATGCCATCACCTATCCCGTGACGAATTCAATAGATTAAAAATCCCCCTCGCTTCGGTAGTAATTTGTTGGGTCGGAGTAGAGGATCGCGCGAATTCTTTAATTTATTCGCGTCTACACTTGGTAACGCGTATGCTAATGCACGCTTGCTTAGAAAGCTCGCGACGCGCACAAAGTGCATCCCAATATATAGCAGACGAAATATACATGTTTTCTCTTTGACGGCTGACGTCTTGATATTGTTTTTTTATCGTTCACGATATTAATCAATAAAATTGATATCACATAACCATTAAAATTTGACATTTTCTCGGCTAATTACTGCTTAAAATAAATAAAACCAGAAAAGTATTCACAATGTTCGTTCTAGTTTTTTGGAAAAAAACTCGCGATGTAAGTGTGGTAAAAATTGATCAATTACAAACTAATGTTGATGAAGGAAAAGAGACAGCAGTGAGATATTCTGATGGTCAAATATACGAGGCGTTGGTAGTAAAAAAAAGCTGTAAGTAGTTTTCTCGTATCAAAATTAATTTGGTTGGAATTGATTAATTTCAACGTTTTAATATTTTTATTGTTTTTTCTCAGACGATGAAAAATACCTGAGAAAGATTGATGTCGGGTCAGACGGCAAAATTCAACCTCAAAAGTCGAGACTCCAATCCTCAAAAGCTTCTCAAAAAAAAAATTTGGGGGCGACAAGCTCAGTAGCGCAGAAAAAAAAAATGGTCGAAGATTCAAATCAGAAAGTATCCGCACTTCCGAACATATTCAATGATTTGATGAGCTATGGCACTGACAGCGAAAATAGGTAAGTAATGCAGGTCGTAAAATAAATATAACAATACTTTATAATGAAATGATTTATTATTATAAGTATTAGAATAAATAAGAAAAATAAATGACAGAGCGTAAATGTTGTCGCGGCCGTGGTCGAACTTAATCTGAAGAGCGCCGAGCGCACGGGCGCGAAGGGACTGCTCTCCCCACTCTTGGACGAGCGCCTTGCGTGAGCGCGCGTATACCATACAAGTCACACTTCGCACACACACGAACATACCATATACTAAAATAAGAGAGTTACAAACATTTATGATTTTCAACACTCCCCCTACTTGATTATTTTAGGTATGTATTCTATAACATTTAGATTATCACGCATTACATTAAATTTATCAACAGGCAAAGCTTGTGTAAGAACATCCGCAAATTGCTCACCACTTTTTACAAATCTAGAATCAATTACCTTTTCTTTTAATTTTTCAACTATAAAGTGGTAGCGTACATCAATATGCTTAGATCTACGGTGGAACTCGGGGTTCCTTGTTAAGCGAATCGCACTCTGATTATCCATATATAGTACCGTTGGGTCGTTACTGTTGGAGTAGATGTTTAATCGCGTGCAATTTGAGTGGAGCAGGATATAATAAAGTGGAAGCACTGATTTATATAGAGACACAATGAAACTTTATTTATATACTCTATGACTCTATTCTCGAATATGTTTATATAAATATATTTAAGCGTTTAGCTAACTAAAGAAACAAAAAGGGGTATGTAGTGCTCGAGGCAAACAATGTGTAGGCAGCTGAGGCTGGATTACAAGTGAGGCGCCGCAGCCGGACAGGCGGAGACATGCGCGTAGGATGTGCGCCGCAGCGCCACATCAATCACGTATCTACGCGCTTGCTTCGCCTGGGGGAACACAGGCAGGTGAGAGGACCCCGCGCTGATTGCGCTGTTGAGAAAGGCTCTCCCAACAGTTACAAGTGCAATCAATATCAGCGAGTAACTTCCGCAACCACACGATCTCTTTCGTTGCCTCGCTCGCCGCAATAAATTCGGCCTCTGTCGTACTTTGACTAACGCACGCTTGGCGTCTTGACGCCCACACAACACACCCTCCACACATCATCATGGCATACCCGGAGGTAGAACGTCGCGTGTCCGTATCCATCGCGTAGTCCGCATCAGAAAAAGCAACAAGCGGCTCGTGAGAGCAGTTCGAATTGTACACTATACCGTAATTACGCGTGGCTTTTAAATAACGCATGATGCGCTTTACTGCCTTCCAGTGCGACTCATCGTACTTGTCGAGGTAACGACTAACAACCCCTGTCGCAAAGGCGATATCAGGCCGCGAAACTTGAGATAGAAACAGCAGTGACCCGACTGCCTCGCGGTAAGATACATTTGCGGTGGGGGTCACATTATTAGCGCTGAGTCTCGCATGCGGATCAGCTGGGGTCGAGATCTCATTTGCGTCGATCATACCGAATCTTTTCAACACCTTGTCGATATAATCGCGTTGACTGATAAATATAAAATTACGTTCATGTAAAATTTCCATGCCAACAAACAATTTCAGTTCGCTCGATACAATTTTAAACTCGGATTCTAACAATCGCAGCATTTCATTTAATGTGTCACGCTTCTCACACAGAATAAGCCCATCACCGACATACAGTGCCAAGTAAACTTTACAATCATCGATGACGCCAATGTAAACGCATTTATCTGCGTTGCTCTGCTTAAAACCGATCTTTTTTATAAATGTATCGAAGCGCTCGTTCCAGCAGCGGCCGGATTGTTTCAGGCCATATATTGCCTTTTTTAACCTAAGAACGGCGTTATTTTTGTTTACAACTAAGCCGTCAGGCACACACATATAAATAGTTTCTTCGAGGGTACTGTTCAAGTACGCAGTACTTACATCGAATTGCGCCGAATACAATTTATCGCGAACAGCTATCGCTAATAGCACGCGTATTGATTCGAAGCGGACAACCGGAGAGAAAATCTCATCGTAATCGGTGCCGGCTTCTTGAGAAAAACCTTGCGCACAAAGTCTGGCTTTATATCGCCGCGCGCTGTCATTGCCCGGATTTTTAATTTTAAAGGCCCACTTAAAACCTACGGCTCTACGTGATTTCGGCAATTCGGTGATTTCCCATGTTTTGTTACGCGCGTGAGTTTCGAGTTCGTCAGCGATAGCTCTTTTCCACAGATTGGAGTCCTCACGATTAATCGCATCTTTGTAAGTGAGAGGCTCGTCGAAGAATGCAGCATAAACTCGATGGCCGTACCAATCGGGCTGCTGTATGTTGCCGCGCGCACGCAAGTTATACGCACCGTCACGCGCTATTTCTGCGTTATCGTCTATTTCGTCTGCTTGCTCAGCGTCGCGCGCGTCTTGCCAATCCTCATTCGCACCGAGAGAAATTACAGATGCGTCGAGCTCGTTCTCGGGCTCATTCTCGGACTCGATGTCGGCGGCGGCATCGTGTTCAACATGATCGTTATTGACTTTGAACAACAACTGTGTCTCTTCGACATTCTTGTTACCCGAAACTAGGACGTTCTCATTGAAAGAGACGTTGCGCGATACCGAGATGTTGCCCGTATCAGGATCGAACAATCGATAGTTCATAGACTCGTTTTCGTATCCGACCAAAATTAATTTACGGGCCTTCGCATCCCACTTTTTGCGAAAGACATTCGGGACTTGAGCGAAGCACTCACTGCCGAAAATGCGCACGTGCGATATATCAGGTTTGCGACCAAACCATATCTCGAACGGAGTTTGTTTCGAATTGGACGAGTTTAACGTGCGGTTTAAGATGTACACGGCGGTGTTGACCGCCTCTGCCCACAGTCGAGTAGGCAAGCGCTTGGATAACAACATGGTACGCGCACTCTCCACGATAGATCGCACTTCGCGTTCTGCTCGCCCGTTTTGCTGCGGCGTATACGGGGCGGATGTCACGAGTCGCGTACCTACGTTTTTCAAAAACTCTTTAACATTGTTGTTTAGGTATTCACAAAATGTAGGACTTCAAGGCATCGAAGCAGTCGCTCTTGTGTTTGAAAAAGAACACTTTACGAAAATTAGACGCGTCGTCTTTGAACAGCAAAAAGAATCGCGCACCGCCGACCGACGTCGTCTGCATCGGGCCACACAGGTCCGTATGCAATGTCTCGCCCGGGGCGAGAGCCCTCTGATGATCGCGAGGACGCGAGAAAGGCAGCCGAATCTGCTTACCGACAGGGCAACTCTCGCAGAAGTAATCTTTGCTATCTGTGAAATTGGCTCCTGTGATTGCGTTTGCATTAAAGTTTTACACAGAAAATCGCGATTAACGTGTCCTAAACGTTCGTGCCAAATTTTTAGCGGGACACTCGACGCGTAATTCACTTTATGCTCGATCACACTCTTAATCAGTAAACATATCAAATTATTCGGTAGTTTCACACCTTCTGCTAGCAATTCACCAGTACATGCCACGACTTTTGCCATATTACGCTCGTGTACAACTCTCATGCCTTTTTCAGTACACACGCCAATTGAAAACAAGTTCACCTTAAACGAAGGTACATACAACACATCGTTTATCTCTCCTGCATACCACACTCCAGCTACAAGTCTCTGTATCATAATTTTGCCGCGACCTTCGACTCTGCGTCGGCTGCCGTCACCGAAAAAGATGTATTCGTCAACACGAGTCGGCGCGAATTCCGCGAACCAGTCCTTACGGTGGCACATATGTCGCGATGCGCCACTGTCGAGCAGCCAACGCTCCGTTTCGTCGGAACTAACGTATTTTTTGATGTCGCGAGGAACGAACTGCGCGTCGTTGCTGTGAGCGATGAACGCGCTGTAATTCAAGCTATTTTCATGCGCGTTCGAATTCTGACTATCGACGTTGTTTTCTTTCGAATTTTTATTCGCGTTGCGAATTTGGCGCTTTTTAGCGAAACAATATTTCTCGAGATGGCCAGGCTTTTTACAGAAATTACATTTCGCGCGCTTCTTACTATTATGATTGTTACCAGGATTTCCTTGAGTTTTCTCTTGATTCTTGCCGTTGGAGATGGTCATCGATGCTAGGGCGTGGCAGGTGTCGTCGGAGTTGCTCAAACGATTCTCCTCTCGTAGAAGGCGTTCTCTAAGGTTATCGAGCGTCTGTTTATCCTCCGGCACGCTCTCCCAGGCGGAGATAAATGGGTGGTACTTGGTTGGCAGCGATCCGAGAATTTTGGCTTGAATCATCGTGTCAGAGACGGCTACTTCGATGTCCTTTAGCTGGCTCGCCATATTCTCGATCTTGCTGATGTGTTGTGCGATGGAGTCGCCTGCTGCCATCCTGTGTTCGTGGAACTTCGTGGTGAGCGCCAACTTGTTCGTCGAGGTTTTCTGTTCGTGTATACTTGACAGCTTCGACCACATTTCTGCGGCGGTATTACACGTAATCAAGTACTGTAGATGAGAGTACTCTATTGAGCTCGACAGAACAAACATGGCTTCAGCGTTCGACTTTACCCACGATTTCACTGCGGCAGCATTGGTCGCTGTTGCTTCAGGTTTTTTTTCTGTGCCTTCGACGATTTCGAGAAGGTCATGTGCAACGAAAATGTTTCTGACTTGAAACTTCCAAAGCTGAAAGTTTTCTCCATTGAACTTGGAGATATTCTTTACGTTTAAAGTCGTTTCAGACATGACTGAAGCGTACGTTTCAGCGAAAAGGAGATGTAGTTGCACTGTACGAGACACACGGCAAAGCGAACACTGTGATGCTACATACTGTAGAGTTATACTCTCTTTTTTAATAAAAACAAAACTGTCACTTATTTCGCAGTGGATGCGCGTAGACCTGGGCCCATAACCTAATGCAGGTCGTAAAATAAATATAACAATACTTTATAATGAAATGATTTATTATTATAAGTTAGAATAAATAAGAAAATAAATGACAGAGCGTAAATGTTGTCGCGGCCGTGGTCGAACTTAATCTGAAGAGCGCCGAGCGCACGGGCGCGAAGGGACTGCTCTCCCCACTCTTGGACGAGCGCCTTGCGTGAGCGCGCGTATACCATACAAGTCACACTTCGCACACACACGAACATACCATATACTAAAATAAGAGAGTTACAAACATTTATGATTTTCAACAGTAAGAAAAAGCGTTTTAAAAATAATTAATAAAAAGACATTTTTACTAAATATATTTTTTTGTAATTACAGTGATGAAGACAATTTCAAAGTTTTGTCTGTAAAGCGCAAGCGCGCTCAACTGAATGAGAGCAGCGACGAAGATCTCGAATTTATGAAAAAAAAAAACATTTTGGAGAAAGATGACGGAGCAGTTTCTAACGATGATGTCATTGAAAACCATTTTTCTTCTGAAGAGGACAATGACGATTACCTGACAGGTCGCGAGGAAGAAGATAGAGGAAGAATTGAGCTTCAGGATCGTGAGCGAGAAGAAAGAGAAAGAGAGAGAGTAGAGCGACAACGGCGAGATCAAGAGAGAGTCGATAAGGAGAGAGAGGACCAGCAGAGGCAGTTGGCCGAGGAAAGAGAGAGAGGACCAGCAGAGGCAATTGGCTGAGGAAAGAGAGAGAGAGAGAGTAGAGCGACAACGGCGAGATCAAGAGAGAGTCAATAAGGAGAGAGAGGACCAGCAGAGGCAGTTGGCCGAGGAAAGAGAGAGAGGACCAGCAGAGGCAGTTGGCCGAGGAAAGAGAGAGAGAGGACCAGCAGAGGCAATTGGCTGAGGAAAGAGAGAGAGAGAGAGTAGACCGACGACGGCGAGATCAAGAGAGAGTCGATAGGGAGAGAGAGGACCGGCAGAGGCAGTTGGCCCAGGAAAGAGAGAGAGAGGTAGAAGAGGTGCAACGGCGAGAAGTACAAGATCCATTGCAAGCACTTGAAGCGCTCCGAAATAATGTAAGTGTACATTTTTACATAAATACAATATTGATACAAATAACCAATAATTTTGTTACTTTGTGTACGCTATTGCGATTGCAATGTGCTTTGCACATACAATACGGACGCCAAATACAAAGATTCTAAAAATTATTTTTTCCTTTACTTCAGAGAGCAGATGCAGATCAGCTGAGAAGGTGGCGTCAAGGGGGAAACGGTAGAGTGCTATTAACCAAAACGTACAATGTATGGATTGACAAGGCGAGGTTGACATATTTTCAGCGCTTTCTTCATGACCCTAGATCCCTCACGCGTCACCTCATTCAAGAACTTGTTGGCGAAGGAAATCTGATCGACATGTGCGCGCGTGGTAGATCAACAACAGAAAAAACAGGAATACCAAAAGAAATACTAAATGCTGTCGAATGCAAGTATTTATGACTAATTATTGAAAAATTGATTAGATCATTGAAGTTATGCATATAAAGTTACTCTTTTTTTCTTGATTCAGTTTATGTGAATAGCAAGTGTCATCCCATCTACCTTAAACCTATAGACTTCACCAACGTGATTAATAATATGATCGGTTCAGTGAGGCACCCTCGAAGATAATGCTACTTGAAGAAAAAATACATTTAATTTTTATTGTTCTATCTATTCTAAGATATATTGTTCAATCTATTCAAAGGTTTATCGTTCCATCTATACTATGTTTAATTTAAAAAATAAATCGATTTTCACTGAAAAATAATTGTTAAGTTTGTATAATAAAAATATCGATGACACTATTCAATAACGAACAAGTTGCAATTCATTTTCGATTTAAATTTGCAATATATGTGCGATATAACGCGAGCAAATTTTGAATTTTTATTTGCAATGTATTGGCAATACATTAGCAAATGTAAACTTGCCAATGTATGTGCGATATATCGGCGATATATGGCACATATATATCGCCAATATATTGCACATATATCGCCAAGTGTTTCGATTTTTACGCGGGGATCTCATGAGATTTCATACGAGCAACGAGCACTAAAAGATGAAGAGAGAGCGAGCATTTTGCCATCCAAAACACACGGACTGTATCACTGACCTGAATGGTCTTCGTAAGGCCGAAAGTTTTTTCAAATGATGGTATACGGAACTTGATTCTCTCATCTGATCCGACAGCTCAAAATGTGTGACAATAGTAACGCATTAAGTCACGTCAAGGCTCAATAACTAGCAGGTATCGCCATCTCGTATGTGCGGAACCTCACTTTTCGCCTGAAAAATGATCATGATCTGATGAGATTTTATACAAGCAACCAGCACTAAAACATGAGAAAAGAGCGAGCATTTCGCCATCAAATACACAACGACTGTATCACTGACCTGAATAGTCTTCGTACGGCCGAAAGTTTTTTCAAATGATGGTTTACGACACTTGATTCTCTCATCTGATCCGACAGCTCAAAATGTGTGACAATAGTAATGCATTGAGTCACGTCAAGACTCAATACCTAGCAGGTATCGCCATCTCGTATGTGCGGAACCTCACTTTTCGCCTGAAAAATGATCATGATCTCATGAGATTTCATACGAGCAACGAGCACTAAAACATGAAGAGAAAGCGAGCATTTTGCAATCCAAAACACACGGACTGTATCACTGACCTGAATGGTCTTCGTACAGCCGAAAGTTTATTCAAATGATGGTATACGACACTTGATTCTGTCATCTAATATGACCGCTCAAACACTGTGACAATAGTAACGCATTAAGTCACGTCAAGACTCAATAACTAGCAGGTATCGCCATCTCGTATGTGCGGAACCTCACTTTTCGCCTGAAAAATGATCATGATCTGATGAGATTTTATACAAGCAACCAGCACTAAAACATGAGAAAAGAGCGAGCATTTCGCCATCAAATACACAACGACTGTATCGCTGACCTGAATGGTCTTCGTACAGCCGAAACTTTTTTAATGATGGTTAACGACCCTTGATTTTGTCATTTGATCCGACCGCTCAAAAAGTGACACAATAGTCATGCGTTGAGTCACGTCAAGACTCAATACCTAGCAGATATCGCCATTTCGTATGTGCGGAACCTCACTTTTCACCTGAAAAATGATCATGATTTCATGAGATTTCATACGAGCAACGAGCACTAAAATATGAAGAGAGAGCGAGTATTTGGCAATGGAATACACAACGACAGTATCACTTACCTTAATGGTCTTTGTACGGCTGAAACTTTTTTAATGATGGTTTACGACCCTTGATTTTGTCATTTGATCCGACCGCTCAAAAAGTGACACAATAGTCATGCGTTGAGTCACGTCAAGACTCAATACCGCGCAGTTTAAACCAAAGTGTTCTTTTCGAGTCATTAATATTACAAAGTTACTTCTATCTCGAGTCTCGAGTTCTACGATTAAATAAAGCGTTCATCTCAAATAAATAGTGCCTCTCCATAATTTATTTGCAATCCTGCCCGATAAAATTCCTCAGCTCTAACACTTTTCCAAGTTTTCTACTTTTTCAGCTTGATTCAATGGTGTTTCTGGAACAAAAATATTAAAAAAAATCAATAACTAATTATTAGATGCGGTATTCCAAGCTTCCTGGTACGTCTTAGCTGTGTCGTGCCAATCCGCCTGCACAATTTTTCAAGCTTTTATACGTAGATTTTCATCCAGAATTATTAAAAAAATTGTTTATTGAAAATGAAAGAAAAAATTATAAAATAAGCAAGTGATTTTGATATTATACTCAAAAAAGTGTAAAACCGGATTTGCACGACGATTGCAAAAATTCATTGCTTTTGAGTTTTCTCGGCTTCACGCTTGATTAAAGAAGAAACGTGCTTTCTAATTTCCTTGTAATTAAGATCATGAATGAATAAAACAGAAGAATACCACGCAACTATGCCAACTAATAATAATAAGAATAAGCCATTTAATAGTAAAAGATATACCATCTTCTTTTAGGTTATCCTTTTGATCTTCTTTCAGGTTATCCTCGTGATGTGTGTTCAATCCTCCATCTATATGTGTTTGGCACGCTTCAATTTCCATGGTTTTAACGTTTTCGTCCATTTTTATACAGCTCGTTTACAACCACAGATCCGAACAATTTTTTTGACGCACTTTTCTGAGTTACTTCATCTTTGAAGTTTCGTCTCATCGATTCTCTACGTAATGAAAAGACTCGATTACAATCCGACTTAAAATGGATGCTTGCTTCGATTTTCAAGTTAGAGTCAACGACTGTTCTGTCAACAGTGAGAGAAAAAAAGCCATTGGCTCAATACCAGATGAGACGATTCGAACGTCACAAAATTCGTGCTCTGATTGGCGAACATGATTGTCGTTATAAAAAAGGAGAAGAGAGGAAAAGAGGAAGACTCTCCAACGGATATTCGTTCAAATCTCTATGGCGCACTACAAAGCGGTGCATCGAACTAACTTGCCATGCGCATTACGCATAGCATTCAAACTGCTCGAGGCGCTATCTCCGACTCCGGGTTTTTCTCGAACCTTCTAGAGAGAGAAGCAAAAACTGTAATTTAAGATTTGCAAAGGCAAGGAAGTAAATGTCATTTGATTAAAATAAAGTGCGTGCAATTGTTTATTTACAAAAGTGAATCGATTCATCTTCAAACGTTAATTTGAGTTTATTTGGCTACATCCTGAGTGACTTTGTATTCTTAACCTAAAAATGGACGTTCTTTTATTGATGAAAGTTAATGACTTAATGAAGCTAATTTTCATCAAAATATCTTTTCCTCAAACTACTCTGCTGACAACTGAGGCAAAGAGTAAGAAGATTAACACTTTTAATAAGCAATGGAACAAATCATGGCTTCTTCAAGCCTTAGAAAAAGAATCGAAGACAACAACTTTATTAATCATGCATGTCATCAGAGAAGTTCGATTGCTGCATTTCTTAAATATTCCAAAGGAAAAGGAAAATATTGTACAGATGTACTTACACTCGTACGTAATGTTTTTCAAAAACAAAAGTGTCACAATAGATAATTGTTTTAATTACAAGCTGGAAAATTACAAAGGCGTTAAAGTTCTAGCAACTTGTGATATACGAAAGAACAGGGCCGGATTATCAATGACGCCAATGACGCCATGGCGTCGGGCGGCAAAATTTTGGGAAATTATTTGAATTTTTGTGTTGAGGCAAAAAAAATTTGGGAAAATGTTTGAAGTTTTGAAAAAAATTTAAATTATAAGTCACTCATTAAAAAATGAAAATGTTTCATTTTATTTTTTGTACAACAAAACTTTACAGCACTACTTTTCTTGCTTTTTTAGAACTAAATTCGTCAATTAAAGATTTGTAATCGAACGATCGATTCAGCTCAGCTTCAATGCAGAGTAGAGCAAGAGAATTCAAACGCTCATTACTCTGAGTTGAACGGTAATAATTTTTTACTCTTTTCAAAACTGTAATGTCGCTAAAGACATAATGAGTGCTGCCACCATACGACAGCAGAGCATAGGCTTAGCGCGGCACGCCGCGTACACGCAGATTCAATCGTGCCTCTGCCGACTGCGCATCGCAGCACGATCACGCTCCTTGTATCCGAACTGTACCCTCACTATAATAAAGTATCATTTATATATTATAACTAAGACTCTTTATTAGTACCCGCGACATAACAAAAACCGAAAATGATCTCTCTCCGCTACAATTTGACACCATCATACATAGGTACATACATAAGGCTGTATAAAAATTGGGGTAAATATTTTCAAATTTGTTTTGACAAATTATTCTTGAGAGATCTAGCGCTGTTTGCTTTTCAATCGAATTAGAGTTTGAGTATGACCCGAAATGAACACATTCAATTGTTAGAGCGCTATCTAAGTCGCGAGGAAAAATGTTAATAAGCTTATCCACGTAATTTGAAATTTCTTCGTGTTTCAAGTTTTGAATTTTCACAAGAAATCCATATTTTTCATATGCATTTTCATATGCAGTCTTGCGCTTTTTCAGATTTACAATTAAATTGTCTAAAATCTTAAAATATATATTTACGCGAAAGTGGCCTTGCGGAGTAAATTCGGTATGAGTTGTCGGATTGACTTCATCAAAGTCAGCTTTACGCTTGGGAGCACGCCTGTTCTCGGCTCTGAAATATTTAATTTTACATTTTTCAATACTTTTTTTTTCATAAAAATTATACGAATCATCAGTACGAAGCTGAGAACAAAAATTAATTAAAGATTCGTACTGCAAAATTACAGAACCTAATTCTTGCAAAGATAGTTGTAAAGACTTATTAACGCTATTGAATCTGCTCAATATATCATTCCAAAAAATGGCTATAAAACAACTATCCAAGGAATTGAAATATTTGTATATGTTCTTAGAATCGGTTTTAGTCGTAGGTTTTTCCAATTTATTCTCCGAAATACTGTGAAGGGTATCCAAAATTTCATCCCACGAATCACATAAGCTTTTACAAGCATCATGACGTGCAGACCATCTGGTTGTCGAAAGGCTTTTAACGGTACATCCCTCTTTTAATTTATTAAGTAGACTTTGCCACCTATTAGTGGACGCGGAAAAGAAATTATACAGTTGCTGAACCATCGAAAAAAATCTAGCCGCCTCTGCACAAGATTCTACTGCACTAACACCTACAAGGTTTAGTGAGTGTGCTGAACAAGGCACATATTCAGCCAAAGGATTTACTTTTTTTATGTTCGCCTGAAGTCCTTCGTAGATTCCCGACATATTTGCAGCATTGTCATATGATTGACCTCTGCAATCTTGAATATTCAAGCTAAGCTCTTCAATGGTCTCGAGTACAGCGACGGAATTTTCTTCACCTTTGTGTCCACAGTTTGCTATAAACTTGATGAATCGTTCTTGAGGTATACCGGTCGTATCAACATAACGCACTATGAACGTTAGTTGATCAACGTGAGATATATCTGGAGTTGAGTCAACGCTGATCGAGTAATATTTCGCTTCTTTTATCTCTTCTATAATTTTCTGCTTCAATCGTTGCGACATTAATAAAATAAATTCATCACATATAGTTGATGATAAGTAAGAGACGGAACCTCGCCCTTGATTTCCATGCAATTTTATATGTTCTGCAAAGAAATCATCAAATTCAGCTATAATTTCTAATATCATCATATAGTTCCCATTGTGCAATGACCCGAACTTTTCATCGGATCCTCGAAAAGCTAAACCGCGCGAAGAGAGAGATCTTATAGCTGATACAACGCGACGCAGAACATTTCTCCAATATTTCATATCGGACTCTATTTGTAATAAGAGTTGAGATTCTACATCACTTGCACTTTTTTTTCTTTGCAGAAAACATATTACATTCGTTTTGTGACTGGCTGACGATTCATGATCTTTGAGGTCTCTTGAAATATTACTCCAATCACCATATCCATTATGCTCCTTCCCAAATAACTTGCATGGACCACAAATTACTATATTTAATTTTTCAGAATAAATCAGCCAATCTCGAAGAGTCTGCTTTCCATTGCATTGTGTTGAATAAAATTTTTTTTTTGACAGATAACGAGTACGTTCGGATGTGATCTGTTTCGTTTTAGTAAAATCGATGTCCAAATTCAGTGGAAATCCTTTCCGTAATATAGCGTTAATTGTAGCATCATTGACCTTCCAATTAGCAGGATCATCACTTATTTTTTCGGGCGTAATGGAATTCGTAGATTCAACTACCTCATTTTCGATATTTTCATTTATTTTCAATTCTTCAGATTCGGCAAACGTAGATTCACGTATCTCTTCATTATCATAAACTGCAACGAAAAGAATGAGAGAACTAATATAGAGACGAAACACTGCGAAACGTGGAAGTAAAGAATACCCTGCACATATTTAAAAAAATTCGACGAAAAAAATATTATACAACAAAGGATAGCCTTCACTAAAAAATAAGAGCATTCGTTTTCAATGCGTCAAATGAAACCGAACTATAAAACAAACGTACAAATAAGTACGTTACACCAATGCGAAGGAAAGCGCAGGTCGCAGCGTGCGTGGAGTTGCCGATGTAAACAAACCACGGATGTCGGATACACACAAAGAGGAATCAGAAATTCGTTTGTTTTCTTATTCACGTTTCCCACACGAGTTTTGACGCGAATGAGAATAGAATCATACATGTACTATTATAAACGCTAAGACAACTATTTCGTGCTTCAAAACAAAATGTTCAATACCTTCTACTCGATCATTTATTCTTGTAGCATCCGTTGAATTGTCGCTTACTGTACTCGACGAAGTAATATTCGCGGTTGTTTTATTTCCGCCGAAAAATGTGTCGATTCTGGGAGTCGATTCGATGACTGCTTTTTCTTTAGCCTTCTTTTCATTCGCGATTTAAGGTTCTGTGCACCACTCAGTCGAAAACGTTGATAACTCATGACTAAACTAAACAACGTAAACTTTTTCACACTAATCTTTAAATAACAGTCGTTTATACAAAAATATTCTTCTTCTTGTTTGTCCATATGATCACTAATCTGACTCCTTTATACGGCACTGAGCATGCTTAGTTGTGATACGAAAGATACTGTAAACTTAAGCGAAATATAATCGCGAAATTCTCAAGGAGTGAATTTGGTTATATTTCAATGTAGAAAGTTGGCACAACTATGCGCGCGAATTTCAAATTACCTGCAGACATACTTACTTATAATTTCTTATTGTGAATATGTAATTTTACGTTTCACTAGTTCCCATTGTAAAAAATTACACCGAAGTGTACATTTATTTTACATTTAAGTAACTTCAATAAGGTTACTTATAATTAGATGGTATTTAAGGTCATATAAATGAAGTACAAGTCAGAACTTTCAGTGCAGCATAATCGATCATTTTGATCTTTCGGAAAAATGTATAAATGCACTCAAAAAAGATCGAGCTGGGTCTATTAGGTTACTTGGATTACTTGAAGGTACTTTGATTTGCAATAAATTTAATTTAAAAAAAAATACACGGACTGAATCGAATGGGTTACTTGGGTTTGCAAATTTAATCACGAATGCTTGAGCCGGGTCAATTGGGTTATTAGGGCTACTTGGGTTACTTGGGTTACTCAGTAGGGTGATAAAAAAATGTCATAATACGGGCGGAAAAATTTGATTAGCGTCAGGGTGGCATTTGTCGTAATCCGGCCCTGGTAATAGTGTTTATATATAGACAATGTTTACTACGCTGTTAACAGCGGTGATGATACGCGTCGCGCTTAGAATAATACGCGAAACAATTGTAGCCTTAGTCAAATAATCAAACACCTTCCGGCGTTGACAATTTATTTCTTAAATAATAAACATTCTCTTCGTTTGCAGAATATTTTCATGTTTTCGAGGCAAAGTGGTGTGTATATCGCATTAGAAGAGCACGAAGTCAACGGGGAACTTTGTCGAACGTTCGCGTTCGATGTTGAAAGCAATGCGGGTTTGCGCATACAGTGCAAGACGGCAGAAGACTTAGCAAGCAGATGTGCAAGAGTCATTAAGGTAAATTAGTTATAATTTATAAAGCTATTTTATAGTGTAATTAATAACATAGTGAACTATATGCTTTTTACTCTCAGTGGGGAACGTTCGTGTCAATGCGAAATATATTTGCGCGTTCTTCAAGAGACTGGCACCTTATGGGAAATCACTACGAGGCCGTAGTGGACGAAAGCTCCAGGTTGAGATATGTAGGAAATGTATAATTGTTGTTCGATGTATTATTTATTTATTATATACAAGTACGTTCTTTGTTATGTTTGTTTACATTTGTTAAATCGCATTTATATACTATTGTGTAAATACAAATATATTATGTTGTTATGTAGTGCATAATTCGCATTTTGTACGTAAAATGCAATTTGTGGGTATTTGATGTAATAATGCCTCAATACGTGCGTTATAATACCGCGTTAATGTGTTTGAGTAGTGTGTTGTAAAATCCGTTGTCATCTATGTATTGCGTACCGTGTATAATGAATCAATTATATTTACATGTATACATATTGTAATTAATTTAACAAAATGCTTAAATCAGTTCACATTAAATATAATACGCAATAAATCAAATACAAGCAATCACAATTAAATGATGTTCTTATGTTCATCTAATATTTCAATATTTTATCTTAGGGTAATCTGTCTTGTTTGCTTGAATTACCTTTCATTTCCAAATTATAAGTCGCAAGATTCGCCATTCAATCTGAACTCTGCAATAATCGATTGACACATTGAAAAGTCACCTGAGTTTCGTTACCCAATATGTACGGCACGTTGCATTGAAATTGCACGTTGCATTGAAACGACAGTCAGTACTTTGATTCCATTTCCAAACGCGAACTTCTCGATTAAAAGATATGTAGACATGTATCGAATATGTTTTAGACACGCGACAACGCGGTATTGCGATACGATTTCACTCGATCCGCATGCGTATGCAGTATGCAGTATGCACTATGAGTACGCAGAAGCTGCTTATATTTTAATTGTGATTTATTGAAAAAAATATATATATAAATATATATAAAATATGTGCTACATCGAGTTTCGCTCAGCTTTAGCAACTGCGTTGCCACTAGTCTTAATTTACTTACTCTGACGATCATCCTCTTAATCTCGCTGATTGCCCATAACCTGTTGTAAATTTTCCATTTCCTAGATGAAAGAATTAAGAGGGAAGCAGGATTTTCGCACAGAGCAAGGAACAACACAAAAGCACTTATGATTGCAGAGCAAAAAGAACACTCGTTTATTATTAATAAATGATATGAAAAACTCTGAACTGCGCACTCATGCACAACAACACAAAACACTCTTAACAGTTTTTCTCTTTATTGATATTATATTATAAAGCGCAAAGTAAAAGGGGAAAAATTAGCGAAACAAACAAAAGATAAATCTAGCGGTGATTAGCTGTGATCAACACTGCGGCTCGCTAGGAAGTGAGGCAGGCTCGGCAGACTCATAGGGAAGGGGACGGCTCGCGCGCTCATACGTAGCTACATCCACGCCGCGCTCTCTCCACCTAAAGTTCGCTCGGCCTGCCAACAGATGGGGACACCTATGGGTCGCCAACAGATTTACATCCAACGACAGCGCACGTTAAACCCATAATTATTGAAACGAAGTATTAAGATTTGAACTTGTAAGATAGAAGGTGGTCACACGTCAAAAAGCTGAAAATTTCAACATTTTTTTAGCTTAAACTACGATTATAACCTGAAAAGCGTTCATAGAAATGAAAACACAAAGTTACCCTGTGTATCGAGATATCTTTTATTTTTTTTTTATCACAAGCAATAAAAAAGTTATTACTACTTTTACATGTGAACTTTAACATGTAAATCATACGGAGACTGGGTTTGTTGTTCCTCCAGGCAAATCAGCTGTTCCGTAAAGTGACCGTTCGTGACAAACTGAAAACGCCCTATTCCTAAGATTATCGCGCTGGTCTCGCTCGCCCGTACGTACGCTCGGTTTTCACAGTTTTACCCCTCATGCCTAACGCGACTAAAGGAGTTTCACTTCAAAAAATCATTTTGTTTTGCTAGTAACATCAAATTATCAATTACAATACAAAAATTCTATTACTTTTTTCTAATGGATGGAATAATTTAACTTGAAAAAATTTAATCACTTCGTTTTTTTATGGAGAATAAAATGTTACAAAGTTATTTTATAAAAAATATGATGCAGCGCATCAAAGTATGTCTAGAAATGATAGGAAAGAAACATCGATCGTGGAGCTCAAATTAAAAAGTCGCAGCTCTCTCAGTCTTAAAAATTACCAAAGAATCCAGAGAGCAAACCTCATTTATAAACATGAAATAGCGTACGATTCATTTTTGAAGATCCACCTTCAGTTGAGCTTGCGCGTGTCTGAAGGGATCTTCATCTAAGCGACGATACAAAGGAATCCATCGAGGCTTAGCTCAACGACTTACGTAATTATCGGGAAGAAAAAAATTATACATCTTAAACTAAAGATCCAGAATTAATAAAATTTTGTTTAGTCTCACACGGGAATTGAGTATGAGCCTATTATATATGATAAATATAATAACATAAATGAAGTTAGTGGTGATAATTATAAAAATGTTAACAGTCTAAAAGTAATTGCAAAACTTTTCTTATAGGAAATGGAAAAAAAACTATGACTATGGATCAATATTTGTTTCTGCGAGCGCAGAATTAAACGATCAAACGAACTTCAAGTGGCTTACTCCTCACGCATTTTAGAGTCCCTGGAAAGGAAAATGACCGCCTGTGGCGCGGCTATCGCCTGCTGCCGCGAGCGGTGGCCCGTATATCTCAGTCTTTAGAGTAATTTTTCCAAGATAACAAAAATTTCAACGCAAAATTTAGGGAGGGAAAATACATGAGTATCTGAGGTGGGTGGTAATGTATTTGAGCGAGGACTTATATAATTACGATCGAACTTCACTTGAAGTTCGTTTGATCGTTTAATTATACTACGTCCTTGCTCTGCATACATTACCAATTGTAGATGTTCAGAATTAGCGGTGAAATTTTATTAATGATAGTATTTATGTACATATTATTTCTTATATGTAAATCATGAAAAACAAAATCTTT
This sequence comes from Trichogramma dendrolimi, assembly GCA_034770305.1. Taxonomy (NCBI): domain Eukaryota; kingdom Metazoa; phylum Arthropoda; class Insecta; order Hymenoptera; family Trichogrammatidae; genus Trichogramma; species Trichogramma dendrolimi. The sequence continues at coordinate 30,232 of JAPMIB010000008.1, read as the reverse complement.
ATTTTTATTCAAATGTTTACATTAACATTAACACAGGATTTATTTAACATTTTTCTTTGCTTCCTAATACTAGTTTGGCTAGCTCGAAACTGTCAGTTACAATTGGTCTGTTATAAAAATTTGCGAAGGTCTGTGACCTCTCCGACCATCCGGCAGTGCGTCGGATTGTATCAATATCTATACCTCTTTCGAGAGCTTTAGAACTGACTGCGTGCCGCGTTGAATGGCCAGTAAAAATCGAGGTATCAATACCGCTTTCTCGCAGACCTTCTTTAATCCAGCGGCTTACTGTTTCGGCGCCAATTGCTCGATGAGGTTTACTCAAACTTATAAACACAGATTATCAATATCGTTTCTAATTTCTTTAGTCTCTTCAATATATTTTAAAATTATGGAACAAACACACAAATTTGGCTTATCAATACGCTTTGGTAACTGTAAGAGGGGTTGATTTTTTCCCACTCCGGAAGTCTTAATTATATCAGAAATCTTAATTTCTAAGCCTCGATCAGAAACTCGAATATTGCTTATTTTAATTAAGGAAATTGTTTGCGCTCTTTGCGCTGTACTTAAAGCTAGTAACAAAATTGTCTTAAGGGTAAGATTTTTTAAACTAGATATATCAAGAAGATCTAAATAATCCAGAACAATCGCGACATCCCACGTGAAATTATATTTAGGTTTAGTCGGTTTTAATTTATAGACGCCCTTCATGAATCTCATAATATCTGGGTCTTCTCCTATTTTATTTTTTGATATCAAGGAAATGGCACTTCTATACGTGTTTAATGTACCATATTGTCGGCGATGAGTAGATCGCCGTATCGGTGCGAGCCGTATGTATGAGTGTGGGAGAGGGCAGCAGTGGACGAGGCGACCGCGCGAAGCAATTCGCACGAGTCTCTCTCCCCCCTTCCATGCGAGGCATGCGTGTGTGCCTTCTTTCGTTAGCCGTCCTCGATACAGAGCTGAGCTCAACGCAAATACTATTTTCAAAGTTTTCTCCTTTTTGTTCTTTTGTTTAATCTAAACCAAGGACATTGTCCTTTTATTTTGTGATTGGTGAGATGCAGTGTGCACAGTGTGTGTTTAATAAAGTTTGCCACTGTTCCAAGAGAACATTGAGTGTTTTTATTGTGCTTATCATCCTTTGTCCTTTATCGTACCGACAACAACTCCAACAGGTTATGGCGACCCAGCACGATAAGGATAAAGAGACCATCAAAGAGACAATGAGCAATTCACCAACGAGTAAGTAATTAAGAGATTAATTACATTTCGGGCTTCGCGAATTTTTTGTATGTTCATTATCGGGAGTGCCGAAATACAACACGCGAGTACGAATTTCAAGAGATTATTTCGAGAAAATTTATGAGAAAGAAATTGTTTAGAGTCTCGCTCGTCATCTTTTAGTTCGCGCATTAAAAGTGTGTATAACAAAGGCTGATTTTTGCCGTGCGAAATCAAAGCCCGAGTTTTCACACTACGAGACAAAGTCAAGCGAGTCTTGACAAGTCGTTTCCGGTGCGGCACACGTGTGGTACGCACATGTGCGCGGAAAAAGAGAAGGGAGTGTGAACAAATGAGCGCGCAGCCATTGTCGTCTGTCTCTCTTCCTCTTCGGGTTCTTCCCCGCGAGTAGCGCGCGGCGTCCATCTTGTGTCGCCGGTGCGCGCGTAGAAGAAGACGGCAGACAAGGTCTGTGTCGCTATACGCCGAGCAGACAACACACGTACACGAGAACTAGGAGCGTTCGAATAGTATATTGAAAAACTTACGCGTGTCGAATATACGTCACATAACGTTCGTGGACAAAGTATCGACAATCGCGTCAAGAAAAAGTAATCGAGTGATAGTATTTATTTCCATTAAATAGCAGTGAGTGTTTCGGCACATATATGGCAATGTTTGTCAAGTCGAAATAATTTGAATGATAATTTTTTTTTATGAGATTGTTAAGAAAAAATCGAGAATATTGAAATTTTTTTCTTCCTTAAAAATTTTCAAAAAGAACATAAAGAGAAATAATTAAATAAAATCTGAAAATTCCTAAGAGTCAAGTCTGACAGCATTGGCATATATAAATTAAAAATTAAAAAATTTTTGTGAAATTCGTAAATAATAAAGTGCTGAGTGTGCTTGATAGCTTCGTGTCACCGTTCGTGTGCATTTGGCCAACTTCGTCCCATGAGTAACGATTTACGGCTGTGCAGTATCTCGGTTTGGGAGGGAGTGTACACGAGCGGGGTCGCGTGGTTGTTTTGTACACTAAACGCTATACATATGCTATGATTAAATAAGTTAATTTGCCGTGCAAATATACTCATTTAAATTTTTTTTGTTGAAATTACAGAGACCAAAGAGATCAAAGAGAAGTCACCGAAGAAGGTTCACTTCAGTGACAGTCCCGACCATCAGGGTAAATATATGAGTTTTTTTTTCTTCTTGAGTGAATATTGTTACAAAAAGTAGAATATTAAACTCAAAATTAAAATGGAAAATTCAATATCACAAAACACGATTACAGAGACTGAAGATGAGCTCAATGACCAGTGGTTCAGTGAGATGAAAGAAATTTCACTCAGAAAAGAGGCGCTGCTCCAAAATCAGCTGCTGAAAATCAGCGGTTGATGCAGGAGATGATTGCTGAGCAACGTAATCTACGTGTCGCCCAGGAGGCAGCTCAAGCATCTCATGAGAAGCTGAGGAAGGAGCAAGCAGAAGCCACAAAGAAGCTAAACAAGATCTCGAGCACACTTGAGGCTATTCTGCTTGACTCGCGCCAACAGCAAGCTGACAAGGAAAACGATCAGGGTGTAAGTTTCAATAACTCTAGACTACTTAGCTCTACCCGTATTAATGAATCAGAAGAGAACAATACACAGATAAGAGAACTCAATGCATCAATTCAGAGTTTAATTAATAAATCCAATGATAATGTCGTGGGCAACAAAATATTTGTCAAAAGAAATTATTCTCTGAGTCCTAAAACGCAAATAGATCTCTGGCTTGATCTTCTAAAAAGTGAATTGAGAACTCATAATTTAGTGGAATACATTGAGAAAAATGACTTTCCGAATCTCGGCTCAGAAGAGATAATGAGTAATAAACAAGTAGTGCGTGATATCATCACAAATCGACTTGATCCAACATACCATGAAAGGGTATTGAATATTAAAGAGCCTATTGATTTAGTCAATAAACTCTGTGAGATCAAGAGAATTGAGAGTAATATCACCACTACATCCATAAGAGAAAGATTATACTGTTTGAGAAGATCACTTAAAGAGACAGCCATTGATTTTATTGACCGTTTTGAGACTCTAGTGAATGAGTTTGACAAAGGGCACAAAGAGAAAATGTCTGATGAGGAAAAGGCATCGATATTTCATCACAATATTGGTGATACTTGCCCAGAACTCAAATCAGCATGCCTTGTTGCAGAGAGAACTGGTACGCAAATGAGTTACGAAGAAATGAAACATTCTTTGTTGCAGATCGAAGCAGGTAAAAATAAGAGACCAGAGAGACCACCAAAAGCCAACGCTGCCACAGTTCCTCCTACTGAGGAAGTTGTGTGCTACCGGCGCACAAAGGTTGGACATTACTCCACTTCGTGCCCATTGGTGAAACAGAGCCTTTGGTACTGCTACATCTGCAACGAGAACAAGACCCACAACTCCAAGAGCTGCCCCAACAAGTGTCAAGAGTACGTACAAAATAATTCTGATTCTAATAATAAAACTAACCCTAAAGGTAGAAATATGAGAGGTGCGGTTAGAGGCAGGGGTAGAAGTAGTTTTAAAGGTAAGAGATTTACACCCTACTCTAAACGTCCAAAGGCTCATCAAGCAGGTGAGTCAAATAAACCCCATATGAATAATACTGATAATTTAATTTTTATCGCGGATTCGGGCGCGACCGAACACATAGTAAAAGAAAGAGAAATTTTAGAGAATTTTGAAGAGAAAAATTTAGGAGAAATAAAGTCCGCCAATAAAAATAAATCGGCCAACATTAAAATAGACGGTATGGGAAATTTGACCTTTTACTCCGAAAATAATAAAGAGATAGTACTCTGGAATATTCTAGCCGCGGAAGGTATTGCCGATAATCTGCTATCTCTTCGAAAATTCGCGGACGCGGGATACGGTATCTTTCTAGATAATAAAGAGTTGAAAATTTTCAATAAGAAAACAGGAGAAATACACATAAGAGGTGTATACCGCGAGCCAAATTGGGTCGTAACTATCGATCTCTCGGATAATTCGGGAACGAATACGAAGTGATATGATTTTTCGGCTCGGTTAGCAGATACAGAGTATATACAAGCTTCTGAAAGTACTCAGTCATCAGAGCTTGGGAGGGAGGATTTAGGCTATACCGAGACAGATATTAGCATAAAGAGAAAAATCACTGACCTAAATAGCGAAATCCCTGACGAAGAAATCGAAAAATTAACGTGGAACTTCCCAAAACCCCCTAAAAGAGACACTGATAGTGAAGGTATGCTTTGGCATAGACGACTCGGTCACACGTCAAGAGATTACTTAATTAAATTGCAAAAAGAATGTGATCTTCTTAATAAAGCGAAATTTGGGGAAGAGATATCCGACTGTGATATTTGTATACGGGCGAAAATGGAGAGACTTCCCTTTAAAAATAATAGAACGAGATCAGATAGGCCCCTTCATACTATTCATGCCGATACTATGGGACCGATAAAACCGAGTTCATTCCCAGGTAGCAACAGATACGTAATCGTATTAATTGACGACTTCTCCAGATATGCGAGAGTATATAGCATAAGCAACAAAACAGAATCAGAAGACTGTCTTGAAGAGTTCCTCAAACATACGAGAAATTTAAGAGGTAAAAATGAGAAAGTTTGTTACTTGAGAACTGACAACGGTACAGAGTTTACGGGCGGTAAATTTGCAGAGATCATAAATTCAGAGAAGATAAACTTTGATTTTGCCCCGCCACAAAAACCCCAGTTGAATGGCACGTCTGAACGATTTAATAAGACAATCCAAAATAAAATCTGCGCGCTGATGATAGACTCAGGTCTACCTGACTCTATGTGGAGTCTCGCTGCCGACGCAGCTACACATATTTACAACAGAACACCTCACAAGAGCAATGGTTTTAAAACTCCGATATCACTGATGAATCCGAGTATTAAAACCAATATTGATCAAATTAAGAGATTTGGCTGTGTAGCTTACGCGAAAATCTTAACAAATACTAAAAAGTTTGGTGAGAAGGCAGCTGCTGCGATTTTAGTAGGATATAAATCAAATGGTTTCTTACTGTGGCAACCGAATCATAATAGGTTTATCATTTCGAGACATGTGAAATTTAATGAGAAAATAACATACGGTGACACTAAAGAAAATACAATTATACGAGAACAAAATGAGATTGAGGTAGAAAGTAACGAAATTGAAAAAAAAGAGAAAACAGAAGAGAAAAACGATCAAAGTAAAGAGACAGAAACGACACCTAAAGTACCCAGCTCTAAACCGACCATTAAAAGAAAAATTGAAAACCCAACAAGGGTATTGCCTAAGAGAGCTGCCAAGTCAAATCCCAAGAAAGATCCGAACTTTGTATATCAAACGTCAATAAAACCAAGAGACGACGAATCAAATGAAATGCACATATACCAAAGTATCGCAGAAGTATATAAGGATCCGACCACGTATAAACAAGCCATGGAATCTGAGGAGTCAGTAAACTAGCAACGAGCCATCGATGAAGAGCTGCTGTCAATGAAAGAGAATCAAGTATGGGACATAGTTGAGAGGCCACAAAGAGAGAATATTATAGACTCTAGATGGGTCTTCAAGAGAAAAATATCACCCCATGAAGAGAAAAACTACAAAGCGAGACTTGTAGTGAGAGGCTTCAAGGACAACAATGATTATGAGCTCAGAGCTCCAGTGTCGAGAATGCCAGTTATCAGATCAGTCTTGGCGATCATCAATAAACGTGACTTTGAAGCAATACAGCTTGATGTAAAAACAGCCTTTCTGAATGGTGCATTAGAAAATGAGATCTACATGGAAATTCCTGATGGAATAAGCTCAGACATAAACTTCAGAGAAAAATATGTTTGTAAGTTAAATAAAGCTCTGTACGGACTGAAAGTGAGTCCGAAACGGTGGAATGAGAGATTTTCCGAAGTAGCCACCGAATTAGGACTAGAAAACGACATTAATGAGCCTTGCCTATACACATGGGTGAGTCAAGAGAAAGTCGTTGTATTAGTCTTGTACGTCGATGACATAATACTTGCGAGTAACTGTCACGACAAGCTCACTGAGATAAGAGACAATCTGTGTAGAAAATTTAAGATGAAAGATTTAGGAGAACCAAAAATGTACCTTGGAATGGAGATTGAAAGAGACCGAGAACAGCGTAAAATTATACTCAAGCAGTCAGAGTACATACAGAGAATTTTGGAGAGATTTGACATGGCAGAGTCCAAGCCCCAGGACTCACCTATGGTGACCAGACAAGTTAAGAAACTTGAATTGAAAAATCCTAATAAAGTAAAAGAGATGTCTCAGCCTTTTACAGGACCCTACAGAGAAGCAATTGGTAGTTTGCTGTACTTGGCCGGAGTAACTCGGCCAGACATAGCTTACGCCGTAAACTACTTCGAGAAGACAAGTAGCCCCGACTGTAGGAGATTTTCAAGAGGTAAAGAGAATATTGAGATATTTAAGAGGAACAATAAATGAGGGTCTGGTGTACAGAGCAAATGAGTCCGACATGGAAGTATTCACTGACTCGAGCTTTGGCGACTGTGAAAGCTCCAAAGCTACGAGCGGGTATGTAATTAGGATATTCGGAGATACTGTTGCTTGGAGAAGCAAAAAGCAGAGTGTCGTGAACACTTCAACATGCGGAGCTGAGTACTATGCTACAAGCGAGGCATGTCAAGAGATAATATCCTTAGACAAAGCGCTGAGAGATATCGTAGGCAGAACATTTTACCCAGTGACTGTGAGATGCGATAATAGATCAGCTAAAAGCTGCACAGAGATGGAAGGAAGTCACAAATTGAAATGTTTCGACCTGCCAACTCACGAGATACAGACGGTTGTCGAAGAGAGAGCGAGAACAGGGATAAAAGTTCCTATGTCAATGACGCATGGAGATTTTATAAAGCAGTGCGTTAAAGAGAATAGAGTTAAAGTGACATGGGTAGCTTCCAAAGATAACTTAGCAGATATTATGACTAAACCCTTGCCCGCATCTACTCATAAAGTTTTAAAAGTTAAAATTAATAATAAAGAGAATACAGACACACAGTCTGAAGAGAACCGCTAATTGTTTATTTTTTTTGTTACAGATTATACGAGTAATGAGACAAACGGCTCGGGAGGGAGTGTCGGCGATGAGTAGATCGCCGTATCGGTGCGAGCCGTATGTACGAGTGTGGGAGAGGGCAGCAGTGGACGAGGCGACCGCGCGAAGCAATTCGCACGAGTCTCTCTCCCCCCTTCCATGCGAGTTCATGCGTGTGTGCCTTCTTTCGTTAGCCGTCCTTGATACAGAGCTGAGCTCAACGAAAATACTATTTTCAAAGTTTTCTCCTTTTTGTTCTTTTGTTTAATCTAAACCAAGGACATTGTCCTTTTATTTTGTGATTGGTGAGACGCAGTGTGCACAGTGTGTGTTTAATAAAGTTTGCCACTGTTCCAAGAGAACATTGAGTGTTTTTATTGTGCTTATCACCCTTTGTCCTTTATCGTACCGACAACAACTCCAACACATATGAAGCACCCGCGTTGAATCTATCCGCGAGGAATTTTAAAACCGAATCTGTGGTGATGTCGTGAAATTTTATATCAATTCTTCTCGTAAAATCAGACCATTGTCTCAATGCTCCACTGTATTGTTTACAAGTCGATTTACTAAGAGACCTAACATTATCTCTACTGCAGCAACAGGAATGTCTCTATTTACGAAGGCTTCCCGGATACTATGCACGCCATTAAACGCAGGTGCTCCGCTCTTGGATGTTGAATTAATCTGCAGGAAGAATAATAAATTATTGACCGGTCCTAAATATATAATTTTGCTAATGGCAAGTTTATGATACAGTGGAAACCACGGTTGATTCTTCCAGAGCGGGGCTATCAGGATACCTGTAGCCCTATCTCTCTTTATTTTTGATAGACATTTGGCTAATAATGAAAAAGGTGGGAAGGCGTAAAAGAATTCTTGGCCCCAATCAACTGTAAACGCGTCTACCTGAGCTGCGTTTATGTGTGGTTTCCACGATACAAACTTTTCACATTTTCGATTATTTATAGTAGCGAACAAATCTATTTTCGGACAGCCGAGTCTTTTCTTAATTAATGTAAAATATTTATCATTTAGCTCCCACTCAGTATCAATATTTCCAAGTCGCGATAATTTGTCTGCTGTTACATTTTCTTCCGATGGAATGTATGACGCAAAAATAATAATACTCCTAGCTTCGGACCATTGCCAAATAGCTTTAATAATTTACTTAATTTGTTTACTCGTGTGCCGCCCATCTCATTTATGTAGGCCAAGACGGTAGTATTATCTATTCTGATTAAGATTTGTACATTTTTCAAAGACGAAGCTAAGTTTTTTAAAGCAATTTGCACAGTTAGTAACTCTAGGTAATTAATATGAAATTTTTTCTCCATAGCAGACCAGCGACCACAGATATTTCGGACACCGTCAGTAGCTCCCCAACCGTCTAAAGACGAGTCTGTATAGATAACTAAATCGAAATTGTTATTTTTAATGTAATGAGCTTTATTTGGAATGTTCTTTTGCCACCATAATAAGTCGCTCTTGACCGAATGTGCAAGCTCCATGCGTTTATCATATCGAAAATCATTGAAAACTAATTGAAAGATTTTTTCTCTCTCTAGATTCTTAATGTACATCCACGCGTATTCTAGAGCTGGGCAACTAGATACTAACTTTCCGATGAGATGTGCGAGTTCTCGAATGGTGCAAGTTTCAACGCTCAAAAACTTTTCAATTAGTTTTAGTAAACTCTCCTTTTTTCGATCCGGCAATTCGATACAATATTTGGCCGTGTCTATAACGAAACCTAGGTATTTTCCTCTTTGTGATGGGAATTTATCGGATTTTTGTTGATGTATGATAAATCCTAGCTTTGTAAGGAGATCTTTGGTTATTTTTAAATTAGCCAGGCACTCATTATATGAATGATCCTCAATGCAAAGAATATCGTCCAAGTATATTACGGATTTAAGCCTCGCGCTCTGAGATGCCTCATTACGGTCTTCATGACTTTGGTAAATACCAGTGGACTGGAGCATAATCCAAATGGTAGGCATAAAAATTCATATAATTGCTCATTAAATGCGAAGCGAACATATTTTCTACTGTCTACATGCAAGGGGATCATGAAAAAGGCGTCCTTCAAGTCAATTGATCCCAAGTAGAATTCTGGAAATATTAATTGTATTGCAGTACGCAAATCCTCCATTTTAAAATGTTCCAGCTCAATAAATAGATTTAAATACTTTAGATTTAAAATAAAACGGTCTGATAGGTCCGGTTTTTTAACCAAAAAGTATGGGGACAAAACCTGACCAACTGTATACGAACACTTTTGAACGGCCCCTTTCTCAATCAATTTGTTGATTGACGACTTGATTGACGTTTCATTCTCCGCGCTCATAGAGCTTCTGGGTAGTGATGTTGTTTCAGGCACAGCCGTGTGAAAAAGGATTTTGTATCCAGATGATACGATATTTAAAATATAAGGATCATCCGTGATTTCCGCCCAAAACTGATGAAAAAGCTTGAGCCTACCACCTACAGTTAATTGTTGTAGTTGTTCGTTCGCTGGTATGAATTGTGTCTGTTCCGACCTCGTATTGATCCGTTGGCGTGGTTGTTGACGTATTGCCGGTTGTTTTTGAAAAACAGCTTTGGTCTCGGACGTCCTCGAATAGCTGTATTCCCCAATGCTTGACGTCCACCGTATTGGGGCTTTGAGTTTAAAGACTTTGGAGCTGGCGTGACTTTGGTAAGCTCTTGGCCCTCCTTAGAGAAAGCTTTGGACTCTTTGATTTTCTGAGATAAGTCTTTTCCATATAAGAATTCGTCGATTTGGGTGTCTTTTAAAATAGTGGCATTTTCTTTGGCCAACCCTGGTTCAATGAAAGCCTTTCGATTCTTTGATTGTTTGTTAATGATCAAAGTAAAGAGATCGTCAGTGTATTTGAGGGGGGCTAAGACCTCCTCAAGATCAAGTCCTTCCTCTTTCTGATTGTACATCTTCGACATTACTGAGCCAATTTTTGAAACACCTTGGGCTGCAATTTTCTGAATTGCTAACATATACATGTCGTGTTTCTTAGCCGAGTCTTTTAAAGTGCTTTCCAGCTGTGGGTTCAGCTCAGGAGGTGCGAGGTCTGGTGGAATGCTGTACTTCTGCATCAAAGCCTGTTCCTTTTCTTTGCTCATGCCTTCACGGCAGAAAAATTTCCAAATTTTTAGAATGTCCTCTCTTATCTCCATTTTTTGTCCTTTTTGTGAGGATGGATCGTCACCGATCTGTAATGATAGAGAAGAGAGTAGAAAGGAAAAAAGGGGGCGACAAGGGCTTTTCATAGGTGCTTTGATCAATCGTATCAACATCTCAACGCCCGACAGCTCTCTCATATAATTATGCATCATCATTTAACATGCATATCCGAGGCGCGTCTTGCCATTAATACAAGCACTTGCGTCCGCTGTGCCGGCTGATCGTACATTCGTATTATATTTGCGTTACAGACTCAACGTCTTGCCACTAGTACAAGCACTCGCGTACATTCTAAAGGTTATGAACAGGTTCGTACATGTCGACGAATAGATGCGCGATCCGTCATCATTATTAACACTTGCGCTTGCGATAAAGTTAGTTTTACACTCAGGTTGTACAACGACAACGGTCTTGATCCGCCACTCGTGCGGATATACCGAGAATCGCAAAAATTTTTGAGAATCCGAATTATTCTCGAACAAAAGAGAACCGGTAAGGCTCGATCGCGTTACTACGATTGTATCTCACTCGACACTTTACTTACAATTTTTTGCCAATCCTGGTCGACGTCCGTTGCATCAGACCCTGTATCCTCCTCCATTATAATGGAATTCCCAGAAGGCGTCGGCGATGGCGGTTGCAGCGGCACCTCGGTCGTCTGGCCATTGTTTGCCAAGTTCTCTTTAGACGAAGACTTCGACGGTTCTTTATCAACCGGTGAAGTCTCTCGTGTCTTTTCGGCCATCTTCTCCTATAGTTTATTGCCTTCTTCAATAACCTCTCCAACTTTTCACTAGGTTCTCTCTTTCTCTTGGGCATGGTGTGGGACTCGATACGTGTGAAGCTTACGCGCACGAAAATGAAACTGAGATATACGGGCCACCGCTCGCGGCAGCAGGCGATAGCCGCGCCACAGGCGGTCATTTTCATTTTCAGGGACTCTAAAATACGTGAGGAGTAAGCCGTACGGAGACGTCAACAATTGGTAATGTATGCAGAGTGAGAAAGATTTTCACTTAGAAAAATTTTCACTTTGCTTACTTATAGAAATTGTGCATAACATCAAAAAAAATGTCTGAAAATAGCTTCTAAAAGCAAAAAAGGTAACCTTTCGAATGAGTATATATACTTGACATAAAAAAGCTATATAAATATTTCTCAAGAAGTGATGAAAGCAAAAAAATGCGAATCAACTAGTTATGGGCCATCCTACTGGGATACCAATGATTGTGAACTAAGGACTGGGTTCAATTTTTATTTTCGAGCACTGAACGTCTAAAAAATGAACATACGTGTTTCAAAATGTATGAGGAAACTTCTGTCATTCTTAAAAATTAAATTAAACCGTTTAAATAAATATTATTAAAGATAATTACAGGTGGCCCATAACTAGATGGAAAATTTTACCGGATAGCCCAGTTATGGGCCAGGGCAGAGTTATAAATCCTAAAAAAAAAGATTTAACAGTCCATACGCAGAGCTGTTCATTTTTTCTGAACGAATAATATTAATAGAAATAGGGAAAAAATTTTAGAGTCAAAATTTAATTTTTATTTTTATTTATTCAAATAATAGCTCACAGTGGCCCATAACTGGGGGGGGGGGGGGGGGGGCCATAACTAGCCACTTTACCCTATGGCCAATAGTTTAAACAACTGACTCACTCAAAATAACTTGAAGCGTCCAATTTTGTGTTTGGTGAAGGGTGATGCCCATTAAACCAAAATGCATTCAACCTAGTTAACATACAGGTGTGTAAAAAATATTTTTAATTGAAAAACTGTACAACAACAAAAGTAATCCATTGATCAAATACTTTTTCTGTTTAAACAGTTGGTATTTAAAATGTTAAAAAATAATAATTTATTTATAACTTAAATGGTTATTATTTTAAATAGTTTAATAAATTAATCTTAGAATTTATCTATAATAAATATTGTTTTGATATAAGTACTTGTCTTAAAACAAGTGAACTTTCAATTTCATATGAAATCCCTTAACGAATAACGATAAACCAATTAAATCTCTTTATCAATTGTCAAGGAAAATATTTACGGATATTATTGAGTTATAAGGTAGTTATTATTAATCTACAATTTTCAAAATTCAAGTTCAATTCTTCCAGTTTGTTCAAGAAGTACCTATTGAAACAAATATTTTCCAAGGAGTCTGCGAGATTAAAAAACAAATTAATCTCAGATCATTTAAAAGATCTACATAGTTTGAATCATAATATAGATACTTGAAAGGTATAGATGTTTCCAGTTAAGGTTTTATCAATGAAGATGAAGGTTAATAAAGAGCTTCAAAATTTTTAATATTTCACATACAGTAATGTAATTTGGGATCCTAACAACAAACAGCTTAAATGTGTCAAATGCTTAGCATAAAAGGTCTTTAGTTGTACTATAATGTATTGAACTGTTGTTATGTATCAAACTGTGCACTTTTAAATGTATTATTGAAAAAGGATGTTCCTGTTCTTCTAAAAATTTTGCGCCCCCCCCCCCTCCCAGATAAATGTGTAACAAGATAAATGCCACTTTAATTCAAATTGTGCATTGATACTACAATTTTCAATAAATGTCTATGGCGACCAAGTTTTATAAATTCTTTAAGTGGACAAAATTTGTATATAATCACCTAAGGTCATGAAATATGACACATGAGATGGCTTGTGATTGCTGAAAGGAATATTGAGTATTTTTAATCAAACACTTGTTTGATTTATATAAAAAAAATGCAAATGCAGAACCATCAAATATAACACTGATACACTGGTAATTCATTTTTACAATTATTTATTTAGCAATTTAATAATTATATGTTAGCAACAATATTTCCATTAAAAGGACAAAACTAAATAAAAATAACAACTCAGAGAATTAAACAAAAAATAGTTGAAGACTGATACTTTGAAAAAAGTAGGAAAAAACAAAATTCTTTTTCAAGAGCTTAGTTTGATATTAACTTATTATTTTTAAAGTTATTAAAAGATTAATAGTTTAAATTAAAAAGAACTAATAGGTAGTAACAATAACAATTTGATAGCCAAAGAAAAATTAGCTGAAGAATAATAAAAAAAGATTGTTAAATGAAATCTATATCTATATATCTATAAATATTTACTTAGCCTCATTGAGTTTCTTCTAAATTCTTGATATGTTTAATTTATTTAATTAACTTAAAAAAAATCAAAAATTATTATTGTTCTTTATTAAATGAAAATTTATTTTTTATCTAAAAATTAAGTTCAATTGATTTGATATGCATATGAGTCCACGATTAAAAATAATACTTCTCTGATTCTGAAATATTAATCTAATGAATTAAAAGTACTTTGATTAAATCTATACAGATTGCCAAATCCTTGAAAATTGGAAGAGCAACAACAATAGAGAGAACGAGAGGGACAGAGATGCACCGACAGATAAAAACTCTGCTGACAAATATCGTCTTCTCATATAGAATCGTTTTAATTACATTTTTAAAGCTTTATATTTTTGGATTTTAAACAATCATAAGTTCTTTATGAATCAGATTATTCTTTGTTATCACAATGGTTTAAAAATGAAATAAATACTTTTAAAATGCACAAAAATAGGTGATCAAAAACCAAAAAATGTACTTTTTTGTTTTTGTTTAATAATGTTTATAGAAATATGGCCACTACTTTAAGATTAATACATGAATTTAAAATTTAAGTTTTTTGCTAACATAAGGTATTTTCGGTAATATTATCAAATGTTATATTAAATTTCTATAAATAAGAAACGTGATAAATTTTCAAAAATTGGCGCATTTACTCCACTACCATCACATCATTTGAATACACACGATCGCACACTGATATATATACCATACTGTATGCGTGTGTGTAAGATCTGTGGATCGAAGACTTATACAGTATCTAAATTGCACTCGCGCGAGGGCAGTTGAAAGTTTTGGCAGAAGGCATTCGTGTGTCGCGACCGTCTCGCTCTCGCCATGGGCCAATACATACTTATACAGCATACATGCAAGTCTGCAATAGTGAACCCGTCCCGACACACGCACGCGCATATATATAAGTAAATTGACGGGCCGCCGCACGACGTCGACATGAGGCAGGCAGTATTATAACCAGCGGCAGCAGTGAGTCCGAGCAGCAGCAGCAGCAGCAGCAGCGGCAGCAATCCAACTTTTGGTGGTCTAACTTTCCCGAGCCGCTCTAACGACATTCAGTCGACGTTATAACCGTTTTCGAGTGTGATCCCGCAGCAGCTTACACTTTAAGCTCAGTGTCGTCCAGCATCATTGACATTACAAACGAGAATTAATTATTAAATGTCAGAACCACAGTCATCATTACTTTTAAGAAAGCAACTAGCAGGTAAGCCCGAATAATTACTATCTCAAGTATCAGTCTGATAGTGTGGCGTGTAATCTGTGCCAAGCCAACGACAGCGAGTCTCGCAAGGCCATGATATACGTACGGGCGTACGCGCACCGTGCACTACGTCTCGTACATCAACCTCCACCGTCGTCTGGGCCGTTGACCGAAGCGCGCCGCGAGCCATCCCCGCGAACGACGATTTCTGTTGCTTCGATCGAGTCTTTGTACACGTATAGGTGCCGCATACGTGTCCTCGTGCACGTGGATTAAAAAACAAAAAAAAAAGAAGAACGTTGACTTTGACTCGCCACCTCCACGAGGAGAGATTGTGCTGCGAGAGCCCGATGTAACGAAAATCAATAGACGAGACGCGACGTTACGAGCCGAGAGCGCCTCCAGCTAGTCGGGGACTTGGCCCTTTTAATCCCTGCTCGACTCGTTCTTTCTTTAATTTTTTTCGTCCATCTCATTTTCGGGTACAACGACCCCTCGTGCGCTCGGAAATGCTCTGACCGGCTCGAGCTCGTTGAAGTCCGACGTTAATACACGTACCCTGCTATATGCGACGACCGCATTTTTCGTTTTGCGTGTGTGTGTCTTTCTCTCTCTTTTCTCGGCCCCCTAAAAACGACGATGGCGCGCACACCGACGACGATTTCTCTCCGACGTTTTGTGAATGTGTATACATTCGACAAATTACGACATTTTCCATTTGTTAAAAACTCTTTTTACGCTTTATTGCTCGGCGTCTTCTCTTTATGACTCTCCTTGGCTTCAAGGTGTAACCCCGAGAGTTGTATTTATAGAAAGCTTTGCTCCGAGAAAGAGAGAGTCCACTATATATTTTTCTCAATCATTTTTTCTTTCCTTTTTTTTGTTCGCATTCGCTGCTTGTACACACAAGCCAGGGCATTTGCACTGCTCTATGCTCTGTCTCCCTTTTGTTTTGCATCATCTTCGCATCGAAACGGCGACTCAGAGCCTCGGATATGTTTCGAGGTGCCAAGTGCGAGTCGAGCTGCATGCAACCCTTATGTTGATGATATGCGTGTAATGAGCACGATGATACATGCATGGACACGAGTTTCTCACACCGGGACCACAACGCTGACCAAGAACATAACCTCACCATCTTGACGCCTTCTTTCGGTTTAACGAATTTGCATATAGTCGTCTCTCGTGATTCACGAAATGGCTTTCTGTAACGCTCATCTCATAGATTCCAGTTTCAAAATGTAATTTATACATTGCGAAAGTTGACTAGATGCAAGAGTCCAATTACAATGAAAAATCTCTTAATTGGATTTTCAAAGAACTTTTCTCATTGATTACATGCTGGCTGTCATTTTCGAATTCCCAAAAGTTAAAATTTACCTTAATTATTAAAATTTGCACCGGATCTACCTTAATTTAAATATTAAATTGGACCGTGAAATACTAGATTTTTATTATCTCAAATAAAAATGAGCTTTTAACGGATAGAATCATTGATTTCACATTAAAAAAAAAAAAATCAATACTTAATGATTTTATTGTTCATTTAAGGAATATACTTGAGTTGATTAATATTCTATAGGAAATTGAATGTTTTACTCTTGTATTGTAATAATATGATAATTTTATTTGCAGAATTAAATAAAAATCCAGTTGAAGGTTTCTCAGCTGGTTTGGTAGATGACCATGACATTTACAGATGGGAAGTCCTTATTATTGGACCTCCGGATACATTGTAGTAAGTAGTTTTTCTAAATCTTTTTCAATAAAATTCATGAACATATAATTGCCAATTCTCAATGAATTACTTTTTACTCCACAGTGAGGGTGGTTTTTTCAAAGCACATTTACAGTTCCCAAAAGAGTATCCACTAAGGCCTCCACGCATGAAATTCATTACAGAAATATGGCATCCAAACAGTAAGTTGATTATTCAAATTTTTAAGTATAAAACTTTACAAATTGTATTTCATTTGACCAATATTTTGTAGTTGAAAAGAATGGTGATGTATGCATATCGATCTTACACGAACCTGGTGATGATAAATGGGGATATGAAAAAGCATCTGAACGGTGGTTACCAGTTCACACCGTTGAAACTATTCTCATAAGTGTGATAAGTATGCTTGCTGATCCTAATGATGAAAGCCCAGCAAATGTTGATGCTGCCGTTAGTATTTTTGTTTTTTTTTGTAAGATGTACTATTTACTGAATAGTAATGTAAATATAATGATGATTTTAATTACAGAAAGAGTGGAGGGAAGTTATACAGAATTTAAGAGAAAGTGGCTCGATGTGTTAGAAAAAGCCAGGGTGTGTGTAGGATGGAGGAAATATTTAAATGGAATGACTTTTGATTATGGTGAGTTCTTTTGCTTAAATTTGAAATATTGATCATTTTTAATTTTTGCCACTACTTGTTAACTCTTATTCTATATTATTTTTCAATTTCTATGTATATTTTACAATTCTCTTCTAATTTTTTTTTTCTTTTGAAAACTCAATATTGCAAGTCATGAGTTTCTGTTTGCATCAATGATATTCTGTACATTCTAGCATTTTTGATGCAATAAGAATATCAATATTTATTAATTTGAAACTATCAATTTTGAAAAAAAATTTGAAAGTCTAACTCCCAAATACCTTTTTATGTATGGTCAATTTTAGATTATATTTTAATAGTTATAAGGAATGATCAAATTATGACCTAATTTTTATGGTTTAATTTTATTAATCGATGCAGTAAAATTTTTAATGAACTAATTCGTGTAAATTGTTGTTGAATCTTATTATTACTGTACTTAATGCTCAATCTGCTTTGCGAAACATATTTTAATTATTCAGCTGTAGCTTCTTGATGCAATTTTTTTCAATACCATTGGTTTTGTGTTTTTTTTTGTTTTTGTGTGTGTGTTGTACAAGATTATTTCAAGATTTTACTCTACTATGTGTTATTAACGTTCATACTTGCTCGCTAAAAATGCCTTTTCATTTTCACAAGACATTCATGGTGATTCTAAATTATTCTTTTTAATTTTTGTAAGTCTAACTGATTTTCTCTATTTAATCATGAAAAATTTTTTCCAGGAAAACTATAAGCACTGCAAAAGCGAAAAAAAGTTAAGCAGAAAGCTGACAAATAACAGTGCCCGAATACCTAGATAAAGCCTGTCACAACCTTATTCTTAGAAAAACGTCAAGACTCATCCATGTACCGAGTCCCTAGGACTATGATCAACCGACGTATCAATAATTCAACTGAAAACGGAAAACGAAAATTCATAGGCAGCAACAACTCTGGTTATATGAATAATTTTATGATACAAGGAAAGACTCGAAGCTTTATACAAAAATATCTTTTGTGCGCATTTTAATGTTAATACTTATTGTAAATCAAATCTGTCCCAATGAATACGCTCCCCCTGTTTTCCACGATTTTAGTCAAAACAAATTCCTCCCACCCGCGCCACCCCCAACGTCTACCCTCTCTTTTCTTACTTGCTGTAATCTTTTTTTTGTAACTCTAAAGGTGTCATGTAAAATGACTTCATCTATGTTAATTGATATCGATAAATAATTCCTTAGCGTTGTTTCGTATTTTCTTACTTTCGTAATGGTATAATATAAATAAATTTTGTAAAGTCGAAAAACGAAATGAAAAATAATAAATAAATCGTTAAATACAAGTTATGCTAAAGTAAAACTTACCATTAACAAAATACCTCAGAGTATGCTAAAAAAGATCATTCGTTGCGCAAAAGTGCGAACGCGATAATTAAAAAATAGTTCTTAACACGAAGATACATGTGTGTTTTGTGAAATTCTCGATAAGAATATCGCACCAGTAAACTTGAATAGGGAAATACTTTTTATTATTAATATTTAATATTCAAGAAAAACACGCTGGAATATTTTTTTGTAACAAAATTCATGAATTTTCGAGTTACATCAATTTTAACAGAAAAAAATATTGAAAATAGATTTATTAAAATCTGTTTTTATATGTTTCTGTAAAAATTTACAATACATGCAATAAAAATTGAAAAGCTTTTGTATTAACACATTTTTTTCAACCTTCACTTTGACCCTTGCGCATATTGATGAAAATAGATTTTTTTTTATATTTACCAACAAATTTCCTGTATTTCGAACGACTTTTCTACAGTACATTCACATTTAATTTCAAGTTTGATAATAAAAGCCTGATTTGATCAATAATTCTGTCCATCATTTTTTTTTAATACTGATTTAAATTCGTATTAAATGAACCTATCTTGAATAGCTACTTATGGGAACTTACCATTCATCGGTATACCATGACATGGCATTTCAGATGTACACTCCAGACCCTTCTATGACCTAATGCTGCTACTTTCGTGCTCGTATTTACCAAACAAAGCAAACATCGTCTCCAGTTGTTATTTTAAATTTAAAGAAAAATATTTGGCATAAGATTCGATAGATAAGATTTTTATATCCATATTTATACTGTAACTGCTTTTAAGTAATCAAATTTTTAACTCTTTATAAGTGTCGAACTCTAAAGTAAAGGAAATTTCAATGAAATAAAAGCAACTTTTTATACAGTTTTTTAATTAGAAATTTTTCATGAAGACAGTGACATATGAATAATATTTATATATTGTTATTTATATACAATGAAAGGGTTTTTTTTACGTCAAGTATCAGATATTCATTTGCTTTGCGAAAACAGACAGAAACACATTCGCATTAAGTACAAACGAGCGTTCAATTTTATTCATTTCTTTATCCAGTTTTAATATAATTGTCTTTTTTTTCAAGAGGATATGAATTTTTGGCCAATATTCTCCATGAATAGTTGTTCGTTATTTATTCGTTTGTTACTTTTTTTTTAATTCAGCCAAAGAGCATTACAAGCTATATCATATAAAGACAATAAATCTCTCACATCTCGAAATATTTTTTATACCTTATTTATTTTTTTCTTTTAAGTTCATTATATAATAATGATGATAAAATCCATAAACGTACAATTTTTTTAAAACAATAGTGCATTAGTGCGTCGATGCAATGTACAGGATAATTTTTGTTATTAAGCTATATGATACAGTTGAAAAAAAACGTACAAATAATTAACCTATTTTATTACTGCAGGCAAATCTCTGTTTGATCATTTTTTTGTTTCACTTTGTTCTTTTCTTTTGATATACAGTACTATTTAGCGCCAGAATAATTAGACTTGCGGCGGTAGTCGTACGCCAAGTACTTGTGATCTCTCTTTTATTATAGTTTACTTTTTTTGACAGGGGTTGTGTATGTATAGAATATTTAGGTATATTTACTCGTTTTTATACAACAAAAAGAAGAATGTGTGCGAAAAAATTTGAAAAATGATTCGCTCATATAATTTTTTGTATTTTTATCGAGTATCTATCTACATTTTTTATATTGTAAAATATTTATTGTTAGGTTTACGATATGGTTTTTCCCTATCAATTTTTGTCTTATAGAATGTAAATATTTGCCTTTGTCATTCTATTAGAAAAAACAAAAAATAATAAACAATACGAATTAAACAACAACAAAAAAGTTGTGTACGTACACTTTTCGAATCACTTCTACTAATAGTTGACATGTATCTATTTTATATGATAATATTACACATTTCTCGAATTGCCAACTATACGTTATCTCTTTTTCGTCATTATCGCTCTCCTGCATTTAAAATTTTTTATTTTAGTAAAGCTATTGGATATTTTTTTCTATATACTCTCTCGATATCTACAAAAATTCCCTAATCGTACAGACTCGAGGAATGGAAAATCATAGACATTACTGAAAATTTTTATCTCAATACTTTTTCGTTATCTTACGCCAGTTTTAATAATTCATTTGAATCTTAGAAATGCTTTTCGTATAACAAAGGACGACGCTCAGGTCATTCAATCGGTAGTAACAATGAAAATAAATACCCTATAATGTCTGAAAATGTTTGAGAACGGTTTACACAAGAAATAGAAGTTTATTTGGAGATCAATTTTTCTTGTGTTAAGCTACTTTTCATCTAAATTCATAACCTGTCGCAGAAAAGTTTTTAATTGTATTAATCGACTGTCGGCGTTGATCGCCTCATCGCGTGCCTCTTTTTATTTTTTATATTACGTGCAAAAGTTGGCAAGTAAAAACGTATGAAATCATGGTAGCTATTTTACTTTTTTATTTAATACTACTAAGAGTAGATAGATTTAAAAGTCGATTTCTGATTCAGAAAAATTGTTCCTCTGTGATATAGCCTGCGCATGTTACAAAAATTTTATTTTTTGATAAAAAATCAATGAAAAATAATTACTGGTTGACTCGCATACGACGCTACCGTTACATATAGAAATGACGACCTTTACAATTTTGTTTTTTTTCACTCATTTTTTAAGTCGTAAAAAGTGCGCGTAATTTCTCAGTGCAAACGGAGACTAGATAATCTTATTCAACCGGATAATCAACACTCCTGCTACATTTGCGCTGATGCTAATGTTTTGATTTAAATCGAATATTTAGCACTAGATTCGATTTTTCATCGTAATGACGTTCACATGCGCGCAATGCTGCACATTCGTTACACACCTGTATAACTGTCAAAACTTGCTATTATTCAATCAAATTATTCGTTCTCTCGGAAGCTTTTTAAACCGCTTGCGAAAATCTACATACGACTAAATCGTTGCTAATTTTTTTATGGCTTGAATATTGAATTTTTAAAATTTTTTTCATATTTGATCATGCGCATGATTATTTCGATACGATTTGTTTACTGGATTAACTAGAGCAGTAAGAGAGTAATTATTCATTTTATACAAGTTATTTGTTCGTTTAATTTTGTCTGTATTCTCATAATTAGCTATATATACAATTTATTAATGTTATATGTACAATGAGCGTTTTCCATCGAAGAAAATGTGCTTTTGCGCATTTTGGGGAGTTCTCTCGCAGTATTTGAACATACTTATTTACTTTTCGTTTAATTATATTTAATATAATTGTGTGGGCTAACTTTAATGAATTTTTGTCAAGCCCATTTTTTTTGTTTACATGCAAGTCTACTAAGTCAATATGATTGAGAACCGCTGTTTTTTTTAATAATATTAGTCCCTTCATTTTTCGTCGTTCTTAGCGCGTAAGCTCTATCACATTGGCTTCCCAAGCCGAGTTTTTTGTTTTATTAATTCTTCAAATATTTATTATTAATTATTTACTTCAATACAATCTTAATACGACAATGATGATGATTTGAAATAAATACATATATTTATTTACACACACGCGGAAATACACGCACACAATTACATACATGCATAATATTACTATACACGTACATTGATTTATTTACGATTATAATCATTTTTTCATAATACGTAATACAACTATAATAGAGTGTGAATGACAATGACAATAATGAAAATTCAAAATTTTCTCATCTATACGCATATTTTCTAAAGATTACACAATTTGCTTTTTTTCTTTTTAAATATGATACAACAATTCGTTTTCTTGCACTTGCTAAATAATGTAAATTTTACACTTTTTTATTGTGAAACGAATACAACAGAATAAAACTGGCGAATCACTTAATATTTGCTCATATTGGTTTAGCCCTTTTCTTGCTCTTAACAATGAAAATAATTAAATATCATAAAACTGTACAATATTTACTTGTTGCAATAAAATACTAAAAATCGCCACAATAATGATAATTATAATAAATATCAAAACGTTTATATAGTTATAATATAGTGTAATGATCAATAATAATGTTTAATAATCAAGATGATAATGATAATAATCGTGTAACTAATGATATCTAGTACAATAATAATAATGAATAATAATAATGATAATAATAATAGTATTAATAATCATGCAATAATAATAATATTTATAACTAACATTGGTAACGATTCTTAATAACGAACGCGATCTAGTCTCGATTTTGGAGCGACGTACAATAAAATACGGATCTATAAAGAATAAAGAGTATACAAATAAATAGAAAACCAATCGAATGCCTCGCATAATTTATCTTTTATTTAGTTCTCGTTCAACAACATAAAAATCGCTTCATCTTTTCATCTCAATATATATAATAATAATAATATATATATATTTATATATAATGTACTTTTTGCATGTACGCAACTCGAGAGTGAAATATATGCAATAACGTCAACAGCTTAATGACTAACAAGGAGGTTCTCTCGCTCGAAAAAAGGGGAATCTGGGCCGATATAAACGATAACATTAATCACAATTATGCAATTTCGCGAACTCGCTTTGCGAACGACGAGCGAGTCACTTGCGCGGGCGCGTATTATTATTTTTCATTATTCCGCCTCATTTTCCTTTATTCGTTTAAAAATCAATTTAACAATTGGTTACGTGTGTGTATATGTATGAGGAGAGGACAAGGGGAAGATGAGAGTGGTGGGAGAAGGGGGGGGGGGATTTGAATTGCACTGTTATTAAGAAAATCCGTTCCTTGTACGTTTCTCGGAGTATATACTATTTATACTGCACTGCAACTCTTCGCGACGTCTTGAAAGCTCGGAGAAAATTTCTTCCAAGAGCGCGCACGTAAACGAGAAAGGGATTCTCTCAAATTTCGATAATCTTACTGCTAAATTATCATCTAACTTGATCACCACTGATTTATGCAACTCGTGCTTAACTTCCGATTCGTTGATGAATATTATTTCAATTTTTGTCCGCAAGTGTACAAGTTGTAAACGTTTTTGATTTCGCTCAATTTTTGTTTTAAGATACATTATATCTTAATTTTTTTATCTTCGTTCACTTTTCGCGTGATAAGTTAATGCCCTAACCATAGGCAGGACCCGGCTCGTACCGAATCCTATTGCTGGCTTCAATATTATAATTGTTATATTTAAAAATAACCGAAAAACTTAACTAGCATTATTTGTTATATTTATTACGTTAATAATAATAATAATGATGCTATGCATGTCATCCACGCTTACGTAAATCGACGCGCGTGCGATGCTCTGTCAGTCTTAAGAACGACCGATTTCGTTGGCTTGCCTTGGCCAGCTCACAGCTTTGGAATACGATAAATACAAGTCCGAACTACTGTTTCAGTTAAGTCGCAGCTCATTTATATGTTTTATTTATATTCTTTCTTACTCTCGATCGATTCTTTTTCGTCTTTTGGTTTGTGTTCTAAATTTAAAAATCCCAGGTTTCATCGGGCTCAGCCTTTACAGGTTCCTTAGGACTATTTTCGGCAGTTTGACTCTGCGAAGCCGACGGCGGTCGTGGCGATGCAGCTGGACTGTTGACCGTCGATTTGGGGCTCGGCGACAAGCTTCCGCGATCTGCTTGAGCATTGTGAGCCGAGACCGAGGAAGAAGCGTCGTCGCTCTGTGCCTCGTCTTCGTATCGATCGAGTACCGGAGTTGGATCGACTCGGACGGTTTCCTCGGTGGGCTCTCGCTTCACGCTGTAATCGTCGGTTTGCATGACGCAGACACCGTTGATAATGACCTCGTCGGCAGCGGCAGCTGCCGCGGCCGCTGCAGCACGAGCCGCCGATGGCTCCTGCCATTCGGGATTCACCCACTGAGGCGCGGCCGGCTTGCGGCGATTCGAGCGGCCTGCGGAGGCACCACTTCCGACGCCACCACTGGGGGCGCTGTTGGCTGGTGCTGGAATATCCGCAGACTCGCGACCTTTTACGCTGCCGCTAGAACCGTCCGAATCTTCGCTTCCGAGATTGCTCATAGCGTCATCGCCGTCGTCGTCGTCGAATTCTCTTTTGAGCGAGCCCATCGACAAGTCTAGACCAGCGCATTGTTCTTTTAGAGCGTTGCCAACGAGGGCCGCGAGATTTGGATTGAAGTACGGCGGGTAGTTGAGCGTTACGTTTCCCAGGCCCAAACGTTCCTTCTGCAGGTCTAGGAGTCTTTGGTTTAGGAGTACGCGGAACTGCACGGCGTCAAACGGCTGGCCAGGTTCGCGCGAGGGCGACGGTGGCTCGGGTGGTCCGTGTGGCGTTTGCTGCTTCAGCCGCATGCGATGGTTGTGGAACCAATTGGTGATCGTTCGCGACGACAAACCGAGCTCACCGGCCAAAAACTCGATGGTTTGTACGTTCGGGTACGCATCCAAGGTAAATGCAAGTCGTAGAGCCTCCTTTTGTTCCTCGCTGAAGAGTACACGCTGTTTCTTGGCCGATGTGGGTCCTGGACCTGGTCCAGGGGAAGCTGCGTGATAGAACTCAGCCGTGTCGTTACTGGAAGTGTCGGAACTGTTGTCGTGGCCTGGTCCACTGCTGCGTCGCTTTTTGTTAGCCTCTCGTCGCTCGTTCTTCAACGCTTGCAAGCGCTCGATATTTGAAGGATCGGCTAGCCAAAGTTGCATTCGAATGAAAGGCTCTCGCCCCTTGATACTTAACATGTGCCACGGCTTAGGTTTACTCAGAAGTTCACTGACTGATCCCTGTGACAGACCCAAAACTGCCTCGCCGAATATCTTTTGACCAATGTTATTGGCCAAGAGAGCCTCTTTGATTTTGGTCGTAATAGTCTGCGTGTCAAGGTCCTGGGTCAGGGCCGCCATTTCGTAAACGCTCGGCGAGATGTGTGGATGAGAGCGCGAAGTGGCGACTGCGCCATCTGGTGGTGCGGCGAGTGCAGATTCATCTGGCCGCTTTGGTGCTGCTGTTGCTGTTGCTGCTGTTGCTTCTTCTGGAGCTCTTGAATGCTCAACTGCGCGTGTACGCTTCCTGGCGGAGTCAGCATCATTGGCGATTGTTGCGACAGTTGCGGACTTGGCTGTGGTGGACCGAGTTGCATCTGACTCTCTTGCTGATGTTGAGCGGCCGCGGCCGCTTGTGCCGCGGCTTGGGCTTTCGCTGCATTTTGTAATTGCTCTTGGACGAGTTTCGTGGGTGGCATTGGCTTCATCGGTGTTCCGCAAGCTGTAAAGTAAAATTCATTGTCAGCATAAAAAAACATCTCGTCAAAGAAATGTAAACGTAGTTCAGAAGCTCTGTCAACGTAGCATTAGTGCAATTATGTATGCGATTGAATTCACGTCTTCTTGAAAAGCCTTACAGTGACAAATTCAAATGTCTCACAATGAGACGATGATAACGAACAAACAAAAATTTGGCACGCTCAACGAGACAACCAAGAAATATAACAAATGTACGTGTTACAGCAACGTAGAGCTACTGAGCTAGGTGTGTGAATAAATAAAATAACAAAACATCTATATTGACCTGAGTTAAACTTACGAGGCAGGCCGCCGTAGCCGCCGGTCCTCATGAGCTTTTCCGGTGCTATTTTGTATTGGCTGGCTACCAATTTGTGCACCGCATTGTCGTCTTCTAGGAACATTTTCATGCGTATGAAAGGCTCACGTCCTTTTTGAGTGAGCATGTGCCACGGTTTGGGTCTTGCCAAAAGGTCCGACACTGATCCTTGAGACAGACCGAGAACGGATTCACCAAACAGACGTTGAGATATCGAATATTGTGAAAGCTGTTCCTTTACCTGCAACGAAAAATCAGAATTTAGAACTCGTATACATCAAACTCCATGCAAAAAATTGTAAAAATTGTATGATCATCGTTTAACCTACCCTTTTGACAATGTCTTCTGTATTGAGATTATTGTAAATATCGAATTGCTGCTGAGTGATGGGAGGCAAAACGGCTTTGAGCGGTCGTTGATTGCCAGAGTGATGAGTCGGAGTGGACGGTTGGCTGATCAGGCTATTCGTAATAGACGCCATGCGTTGCAGCGGACTGGCCGCCGCGGCGCCCGTGAATTCTTCGCTGGGCGTCATGGCCGGCGGAAGAATCGAGTTGCCCAGAGGCGAGCTGGCCGACGAGCCTCCGGGGGTCGACTGGCTGCCCACGGCAGCGGCGGCGCTCGACGCAGGCTCCTGCTTTGGTTTCACCAAACTGAATGCGCTGCCCGCGTGCCTCATGGCCTCCTCCATTTTTTCCTTCTCCTCCTCCGACACACCGTTGATCATCTTGTTTCTGAGGATGTTGCCGAGGCTCAGATCCTGGGCGGCGGCCGCTGCTGCTGCTGCTGCTGCCGCGGCGGCGGCTGCGGCCGAATTCGATGCGGCGCCGTTGGTCGCCAAGTGGTGTTGCTGGATCGCGTGCTGCTGGAGCGCCAATAGGCTGGATATTTGTGGCGGGTACGGCAAACTTTGAGCGGTGCTGAATTTGTGCAACTCGCGCTGATAGGCTTCCAGAGCCATTCTGATTTCGTCTTGAGTGCGTCCATGCCTTGGAGATTTTGACCACTGAAAAACGGAAACATCGCACTAAAATTAATCGCGTTCATTTTGCTGTCCTCATCCATATTTGCAATACCACCTTTTTATTAGCGTAAATTTAGAAAAAAAAAACCGGAACGAGACGACATTTTAAAACATGTCATGTAAGATAGTACTTGTTAGTACACCGGAGATAAACATTTATGTGTGATTTCTAATTGTGGTATTTAGCTCTCCCTGAATAATTGAACGATAGCGATAATTGATGGAACTGATTAAGGTACGATAAGAAAGTTAGAGTCGCGAAAAAATTAATTAGCATCGGAATACATGAGCTCTTTATGCTTGAAGACTTGCGAAACACGAGGATGACAATAAATTTTGCAAATGAAAAATGTACTAGCCCGACAGTTCAATTATTTATAAGTGGGAATTAGGTGACGAGTTGCTGCAAATTATTCGAAGCAACAAAGTCACAGCCTTCGATTCGCTACTCTTTATTTTACAAAAATCTAATAGCACCGACACGTCTGCCAAAATCTTTAAATATAAACCCGTTCTGAGTGCTGACGAAGAGTAGAGCAGCTCGACGCATTATACAACAATAATAGCTCGTCGTAGAAATGCACTGCTGCAGTTGCTTAGTTTTACCGGTGGTGCCGAAGGTGTGAAAAAAACGGATAAAAAATTTCTTACCTGGAGGGAATCGCGCCTCGCATCTCTTCGTTGCGGCGGACCATGAGTTTGGCCAATTCCTCTTGATAAATTCTGGCTACCTTCTCCTGGGGAATGTCGTCGTTCTCGTACTTTTTGAGGCGGCGATTCTGGCTGTCCTTGCTGCCGAACGGGCTCGGGCAGTTGAGTCGACTCGGGCTCTTGCTGTCGGCGTCGTTGGACGCCTCGTGCTCGCTCTGCTGCGCCCTGAGCATGTGCCCGGACTCGGAGAGCATGTGAGCGATGCGCTGCTGCTCCTGGCTCATCTCCTGGGCCGAGACGGAGCCCGGCGCGACGCCCGAGGTGCCGTTGTCGCTGGCGCTGTTGCCGACGCCCGGCATGGACGACTGGCTGTCCTGCGAGGGCCGCGGGAAGCCGGGCATGCCGCCGGCGCTACTCTGTTCCTTGCCTGAAACATACTCTACACGTGAGGGCACGACTTGCGGCGCGTTCTTCAATTGTCTTGTGTTTACTTAACAACTATGTGGCTATGAACTAATTACTCGAAAAAAGCACACAACACTCGCACCCACAGATTATATATATACGTATATATTTATCAAGTAGCGACGCAAGAAGTGCGGCTAAAGTCAATTACATAAATAACGAATCTTTTTATCTCACTCGGCGGCTGCGTGCAGCAGTTACGTAGCCCTTACCACCCTCTTGAAGATAGCGAAACGCCAATAGCGAATTAAAGATTCTCTCGAGAATCGGAATCGAAATCGAAAGGTGATAGCAATTAAAGTTGCTTGGCTGCCTTAAATCGATATTACTTGTCGCGCGCACGCTCTCGTGTACCGGCTATGTATATCCCATTTCCGATAATTAAAATATCCTCTCTGTACTCGCTCGTCTCTCTCACTTTCGTGCAGTAAGCTCTCGACTTTCAGCACCCCCTTAGCTTTGCTCGATACTACATAGGCTCACCTCGTCGTCGTCTGTACGAGAGTGTCCCCTGTCCCTCTTTCTCTGTCTCTCTAGATTACGTGCTTCCCATTTAATTGACCAATCAACCGCGAGTCTCGGAGACGAATCAGTTATCGATCGTTTTCTGTGGAGTCGCATGCACAGCGAGAGACTCGTCTTTAATTGCTCTTCAGAAGCAGCTGTTACTCATCTTGCTGCAGCGGCGCACCGAGAGCGTGATATAGGCCTTCGATCGAGACAATGCTCATACACGTACAGTCGCGAATTGCGATGCGCTCGTTTTCGGGTCTCGCTCTTTGTTAGACAAACACCGGGCTTGGCAATCGTTGAAAGAATCGAAGCAGCTCGCCTCCTCGTGTATGATTTATTGCCGAATTGTCTCGTTGCAGAGCGAGGCGCATACGACCACATTCGTGTACGTACTCGTGTAAAAGTGGACAAGTTTGAAAGTTTGAATAATTTGATGTTTGATATACGCGAGCAAGTTTCAAGAATATGTGCCAGCCAAGACTTAAAAATCGCATCTGTACGAATAGATATATGTGCTCGCGATCGAGATATAGATGCGGCACACATGCGCCTAGCACGTCGCGCTTGAATCACTGCCATGAGTGCAGCTTAACGGAACGACGACGACGAGGCGGTAGCGGTGGTGGCGGTGGCGCGCAAGAGACCGGCCGGCTGCGTACGGCTCGTACACGTGTAATGTATATGCGGGTAGGGCTCTCGCGCTACACACTGGGCCATGCGAGATAAAGCGAGAGGCAGAGCCCGATTCCTCACTGCGCAGCTCTCTGATACGAGAGGGGCTCTACCTATCGCTGATCGACCTTCGATCGATTCGCCATTGCGTTAACGTCTCTGCGCCTCCTCGAGTGTACCGTATAGCATGTGTGCGATTTCGCCCGATACAAATATATTGCACGCCCGTAACTCCGATTTTAGAAAATTCCTTTCTCCGCGCGGGTTGCGGCATTCGAAAGTTACAATGAATTTTTCACGCAGCGCTGGACTTTACACGATTTTTATTTACCAGTATGAATAAATTTTTTTATCCGGACAAATGTTTTTCTCGAATCCTCATCGAAACACGTGGATATAGATTTCATTCGTTTTTTTTTCATACACCCACGCAATCGTATTGACTAATCACGAAACCTAATTAATTTCGGCTTTACAAGATCCGAGCTCAAGTAAGTACACACACGATGAGACTTTCTGAATTAATTTGACACGTCTACAGCGAAAAAGCTTTTATTTTATCGTCAATTTTTTGTTTTTATTTCATGATTTCTTTCTTTCCCTTCCTCTGCTGTCTTTATGTCTTCACGTATTATGCGTTGAAATGCAGCCAACTGTTCTCACATACTTT